>OX380345.1:22772963-24127237 GCA_947425015.1 Pterostichus niger | reverse complement strand
TTACGCAATTTATCACTAATTGCAAATAATAAAAATAACACCTTTTTCTAATTTTCATTTTAAATTACAAGTATATTAACTTTCTGTTCTACTTCGTTTTGTATATTCTAAAAAAAAATCGAAGTCTATTACTCAAGGACAATTGAAAAATTCTGTTTAAAATCGTAAATTACTTTCGGTTAAAGATGTCAGATAAATATTTGAAGCAACTTTAAAATAATTAATTCTGTTCATACATACCTCGTATGTCATTTTTAGTTATTTTTTATGTAATCACACCACAATTTCTCAGAACACTTGAACAAAATCCTTGCGTCAATAATCAAAACAATAATTAGTACATATCCATAAGTATTTATTGTTACCGAAATCTCTACATCAAAACATTAAATCATAACGTCAATCTATCAAAGACAAAATGAAACTATTCATAATCAACTTCCATATTTAACCATTAAAACTTGATACCAGAACTCAAACAAAGATAATACCGTTGATCTTTGAAGACGTTAAGCAAACATCAGGTATTTGTTGACATCTTTATCATCTCACACTTATCAAGTAGAGTGAATTTTGACGTTTAACTTTGTATAATGTGTGTTTAGAATGGAAACCGACGATCGGGAGTTGTTTGCGCTAACTGCGGGACGAGCAAGACCACACTTTGGAGACGTAACAATCAGGGTGAGCCAGTCTGCAACGCTTGTGGCCTCTACTTCAAACTTCACAATGTAAGTCAAAATATTTCACTCATTCTAACATTTTTTGAGGCATTGAGCCTGGGTATCTTTTTGTTTCAGTGTTTACAGTGGTATGTTAATGCCTATTTTCTAAAGAATGGTAGTGAATGTTGGGTGTAGATGGAAGAAGCATGAATGGCAGTTAACTATTGTGAAAATGAAATATTTATGGAAGGTATGCGGTATGATTGAATCCGGAATAGATTGTGAGAGACTGAGAAGAATGTTGTTAGAAAAGTTCTGGTGGTTACTAACTAGAGCAGTTTTTCAATATTTTTGTCTATTAATAAAATTCCACGACACACAAAAATATTTTTTTTATTTTTCGACCACTTAAATGATTAATAAAAACAAAATAGTTATTTATGTAACTATTTAAAAGTGACACTTTATTGCACGAGTAGGACACCCACGTGTTTTTTCTACGATCAAGTTATAACTAAATATACTATATAGATATACTATCACACCATTTACCTATTACTGGGTGTGGTACTCTGCTGTAGTAGATCTCAATTAGTGCTATATTTCGGCGCATAAAATGCGGTTACCAGCCATCAATCAAGGCCTCCAAAGATGTTAGTGGAGGAGGAGCCACAGAGATAGTTTTTATGTGATGAAAATTGTTTCTCGGTTGTGGAAATCGAACCACAAACCAAGTTGATACCAATGAACCATCTACCCTTTACTAATTTTACTTATTACATTTCAAACGTCAAAAACATTTATTTTGTAGGTAACTTAGTTAAGTTTATTTCGTAGAAAATATTTTATTATGTTTATACGGCTATTACAAAATTATTTGTCACTACATTTAAATCTCTTAATTAAAATTTTACACCGTTTAAATGAAAGAAACACAATTTAAACCATGTTAGAATCCGTTAGTTGTTACGGGAGCTTACTAATTGAATGCTTTGGATATGTAAACGCACTAAAAATATATACTGATTTGATTACTCAAATATGTTTAATATTATTTGTGGCGTACACTTTTTAACATAGACCCCACGATAAAATGAAGTTCTTAATTAACGTATGTATTGAAAAATCTTGCGGTACAACGGTTGAAAAACGCTGGACTAGTAAGTTATTTAGTTGTGATGGTTTAGTCATATAAAATGTATGCAATGGTGACAGAAAAAGATGTATGGATAGGAGTAAAAGTTTTCTACAAGGTCGAAAGATTCCGAGTCGCAGAAATAAACGAACTAATACGAAAGGAATTTACTATAATTGTGTGCAAAGTTATGAATGTTTGATAGGTATTAACTGCAGGACGAATCTAATGAATAAATTTAGTTTCATGCTACTTCATTTGATGGGGCCACATCGTGATGTTATGTATGTATGCATTTTGGCTCAAAATTTATTTATAAATTGAATGTAAAATTAAAACCTAATATTAAACAAATAAAGGGCTTCTTAAATACATATTTATGAAATAAAATAAACCTAATTTCACCAAGTGTATGGATGACAATTAATTTTGTCTTTGTTGTTATATAAAATAAAACTATAAATTAGGTATTCTTATAAAGATTTGAATATAATTTATAGTTTTAATTTTACAGTCAATATTAAAAATATACCTGTACAATTTTGAGCAATGTTTTTACGTATACGACAAAATATTTATTATTGCATGTGTTTTTCTCGAAAATAGCTCAATAGTTACATTATGTTGCTCTGCCTATAGCATATATCATAGCAATGATGGTGGTCAGAAAATTTAGCTGGTATCTAAAACCATTTATCAATTATACACTTAAGAAATGAACAACAAATATGATTTTTTCCTCACACCAGTCGGCAAAATGATCTATTATTGAGAGCTATTAAAAAGAATGCAGAAGAGGGAATATTAAGAACTTGGAATGTCCCTCCTGAAACAATTAGTACGGCAGCAAAACTCTTATTAAATATTAATTGATAATATATAACAAAGTTAACAAGAATCTATGTTAATTTGTAAACTTGTCTCAAAAAATACTGCAATACTTATTAACTTCATATAAAAAAACTCAATATCTGCAAACTTTTGGCACACGCACAAAAAAGGTTCACTACCACTGGTCTACAGTAAGATCTTATCAAGACAGTGACATCAGCTTAACATAATGATCTAATGATCTATATTATTATTCGTCAATAATAATGTGCAAGTTTCAAGTATTTACTCATAATTTTCGTTGTAATTCTGCGTATTGTTTTGTAAAAACCTAATTCTAGAAACTGATTTTCCTTGAACTGTAGACGTATGCTATACAGGTGTGTCTGAAGGCAGTGACGTAAACAGGAATTGTATCAAAAAAATAGACCGTCTCGTAGCTTCCTTTGCGAGCGTTTGTGTCGCGAACTTCCGGACAAATATGACGTCAGCATTACGTTTTACTTTTGTTCGTTCTGAGAGGTATTATAGAAAAATGTTTGATTACTTTACGGTATTTTATTGTTCATAAGGAAAATAAATCGTAGATAAATTTCTCATTTGATTTTTAAATGTTTGCAATATTTGATGTAATTTTTGATAACAAGTGCCATGTTTATAAATGTATAATAAGACACAAAACAAATAATATGATAAAATGCAAATATCTTAAATTAAACTACGTAAATTACATAAATTATAGTACGAACTTTTAACTCAAATAATGAGTAATTTATATATTTTGTTAACCTTCAAAATTGCAAAGCAAATCATAAATATAAGTTCTATATAAAGAGTTATGCCTAGTTTTACAAAAGGATATATGTTCCTAACAGACTACTACTTATGTCTTACCTAAATATTACTTATGTTTTATATTTATTTGGTACGTTAAAATAAAATCTAATTGCTTTGTCTCGTGTTAGACTTAAAAATTTCTTCATGACATGCGTCCATAAAGATTTATTCAAACTTTAAATACACTCGGAGCATAATCTAGTATAAGCATAATAGAGGTAATATTTAATTTATTTAAATCAAAATTATATAATAATTGTAACATTTAAAGTATATTATTATACTTATAATTTTCAATAAAACAATAAATTTATTTATTTTTGTAAAATAACAAGAATGTAACATTATTTCTTCTCTAGTGAAAACTCTAGACTGGTTATTGTAACACATGTTTTTTATACCATTTTTTTCATTTACTTTTATTTAAATTCTTTTTTAAAGTAAACTAATAGGGTTTGAAGAGAGTAACACAGTTTCAATAAACATTTGAAATATAATTTATTTTGAAAACTGTATTATCTAGATTATATTATAAAACTAAATACCTTGAATTATATTATAAAAGTAATTGCAATAATTGCGTTATCTGAGCAATGATATTTGAATTAATCTTCAAAAAAAAATCCCACAAGCTGTTGACAAAAACAGTTGCACAAAATTCACTTTGTAAACGCGTAATAGGAAAAAAATATTTGTCTATTTTGCATTCATAAGGAAGTCATTACGAAACCCAGTTGTGTACCGAAGGAGCGTTCATTACGATACGCAACATTTTGTTTTAGACGATTGGTAGTAGCGGATGACATACTGAACCTATCAAGCTGAGAACATCAAAATTTCAATATAATCTCAAAATCTGAACATTTGCGTAAATATCAATAACAGTTACCAACCACAACATTTCATATACAAATTGTTCGAAATTAACTCGGTTAAAAATATCGCAGATTTTTTTTTATTTTAATTTATAAAAGACGCAAAATAGAAACAATATTATAAATAACTCATTCTATAAGACTTTCATCGTACGCGTCCAAGTTTAGAAAACGAGTCACAGACCAGTTTTCTAAAGGACAATAAATAAAGTCTTATAAAACTCGTTCTTTATATATTATTTCAACACTATTCCGCGAAAAGAGTTTTCTGAGCATAAAATGAAAAAATATATATATTTTTCTATGATTGGTAAAAAAGTAAGCTTTTCGAATGTCATATGGTGACAAAAAGTAATTAATTTCAGGCAAAGGGATCCTTGTAGACCGTTGCTATTGGCAACAAGGCTCTTTTTAGGCCGCTGTTATTGAAAATGGGTCTCCTTGTAAACCATAATTGTCTTTTTTTATTTGTTTCATTTGTATTATTTTCCAAGTTACCTACATTCAACATTTTTATTAATTACAATATAAAAAAAATTATTCATTTAAATTTTCGATCGTAGAAAAAAAGGTTATGCGTACCTTTGGTTGGAAACTCGTTCTACACAACTTTCAACCCTTGGTATAAAAATAACTATTGTAATATTATTTAATAAAGAAATGAAGTAAAAATACTTATACTCTATTTAAACGAGCTTAAGAATTACGTTATTTTAAAAATATTAACACAACAAATGAAATAACTCCTCCTTTATAAATCCATAATTAAAAGGATTCGGCTCTATGAATATATAACAATAATCACTTTGCCAAAGATTATTGTTTTAGTCTAAAAACATTCTAATTAAATAATTGACGAAAATTGTATCTGAATCATCGTACTATTGTTAAACTTGCAAGATATAAAATTTAAAACTATACCACAAATAAATATAACATTATCTCTACAACATTGTTTATCATTTATCTGCGAGATACGAGAATATTTTTCATTCACAATCCGTATAATCATTTTTGTGTGTTTCAAACTGTCATGCATAGAAACAAGCATAAAATGAAAATTCAATGATTTCCACATTCACACAGCGGTGGATAATAATAATTATTATAGGTGTGATGGCTGAATATGTCGCAAGCTTATCTTATCATTAAACAAACAGAACATAACTACTTGGCGGGCTCCAACGTTGAACACGAACTCATCGCTAACGCTCAACTGGCGTTGCCGTGAACACGTGTTTTATTCAAATTTTATATAAAATGCGTCCATGTGCACACCACGTACACCAAATGTACTCGAGCTTGCGTCCGCGTTCAAACACACCTTTGAACATGAACACTTGCTCACCTTTATTTTTAAGTGTTGACATCATTTTGATAACGTGATAATTTAGAAAAATAGATCGTTATTGCAATGTTTGATTAGGAAAATTCCTTGTACTTTTATTCATTTTTGCATGCTGTTTTTTTACTGTACTAGGAATTTACTGTTTTAGTTTCATGTTTAATTGTTTGACATTTTCTGATAATGTCAGTGCCACGCTGTTCATTTTTCAATATTTCTTTAAATACTCTAAATTAACACGTTTCTTATTGCCATTTTCAAGTTTTCAACATGATTATAATAATTATTATAGATTTTAATTATTACAAATATAGTTTTAAGTGCAGATTTATTGTAATATAACCTAGGTCATGTCTAAATTTACTCATTATTGTGACTATTTATGTTTGTAAATAAAACGTGACAAAATTAAAAAATAAATAGAATATTTCTCACAAAAAAATGTAAACATGTAAGCATTTTAAATTTAAACACAATATTTATATTTATTTATTTAATAGTTTTATTTATTACATTTATCAACCGAGAAAATTTGACACAACAATTTTGGATGTTTTTTTAAGAAAATTGTATAATTGTAAACAATCTATTTCAAAATTTATTTTCCTAATAATCAATGAGCTGAATATAGTACCATTCTATAACTAAATAATTGCTTCTCAAAATAACAAAATAAAGAAAATTATTTGCAATTATAAGTTCATAAGAATAAGATTAAAAATGTTTCTATTTTTGTTAGAGACGATCTCTAAGTTAAAGTCGACTGCTGAATTCGTATCAATGAACCGAATTCCGCTTGATTATCTAACTAAAGAAGTTCCTCTAAAAATAACAAAATAAAGAAAGATTAATAAAAACATGCAACATGTTTTAATAGTTACTGGATACACTATTTAAACTCAGAAGTTTAAAGTTTTAATTATATTGTGTTCTTTCTGCTGGACCATATTATATTATTGAGCGGAAATATGGATAAACATAAAATAATCCCACTATACAGGGTATTCGAAAAATATAGGACGATATAAAGGGAATGTATCAGTTATACCAATACAAGAAAAAATCCTAATATACCCACGTCCGGAAACAAAGAGTTTCGGATTCATACACTCTTTTGTTTGAATTTTTTATTTCATTTTTATCAATGTGTGTATATAATATTTACCTTAAAATTACATTAAATGTTCAAAATGGCGTCCTTGAACTTGTATATAACATTCGATACCATTTGCACGTTTGTACATTAATTGCATATCGACTAATTAATTAAATTAAAATACAGTTATGAAAACAACATCACTGTACAAAAAAAAAATGCAAATATTCAGTATTTATACACTTATTGTACCCAGGTACAAATAGCCCTAGCAGCTAAAATATCTGTAACTTTACTAAATAAAAAAAATACAGTTAGAATAAATCCTAATTTATTACGGTTACAATAAATTATGACAGTTTGTAAGGAAATGTATTTAAACAAATTAATAACATGCCTCAAAATATTAAACAAGATTCTATAATAACTTAGAAAAAAGAGTGTTTAAATTCTAAACGATTCGTTTCCGGATATTTTGCCTTAGTGTGATTGAAATATCTCCCAAATAATGGCCAGGTTGCAAAAAAACGTTGCCATCAATACCGTTTATAACTTATGGAAAAACTTGAATTAGAATAAAAAAAACACATCTAAGAAATGTCAAAATTTTTGAAAATTCAATATTTTATAACGTTAGAATTTCTATAGTATTTATTAAACTAATAATAAAGTAATTTTGTCATATTCATAAGCATTTTAATGGTGATATTAATTAATTATAACATAAGAATTATAAAATATATAAAATGTTATTTCAGTCATCTTGGCAATTGTTAACTTTTAACATGCTGTTTACGAACATTATAGTTTAAGCAACCGGGCCATTGTTCCTTATTTTTCGAATACCCCTATATTAAAAAAATATATTGTATAGATCATAGATGACTGCTCATAGATCAAGAAAATTGTTGTATTCAGTATTTACTTAATTAAAAAATCGTTAAAGTGTACTACCCCTAAAAACAGGACAAATGTCTGACCCCAATAAATTGTTAGAGACACCGGGATGTTGATGTTAAAAACGGTACTGTCCCGGTAAAATCTCGTCTGATATTATACCAAGTTTTCATCATGCATCTAACTTTGACGTCATCCTACATAATATGACAAACAAGAATGAAGTAAACATTGACTACGTGACATTTCATTTAATGGTTAATTGCTTAAAAGAGATTTAACTCTAAAATTCTGAAGTCAAACTCGAGGTTAGAAATTAATATGTGGACCTTACACATTTTAAGCTTTGCAAAACTTTAATTATATTTTTATGATTTAAGTGCACACTAATGTTGAGTATTGTTAGTAGTAAACCAATGAAATGTTTTATTTATTATCACGTGTTCGCGTTTCAACCAATCCTGTCATTATTATAGTGAGAATAAGATGTTGTGATTAGTCCCGCAGGAATATTATCTGTAGCATAGTTTTAACAAATGATAGGTAATTGTCAAATAATTATTTGATATTGTCAACACGAAGAAAAAGAGTTAAAAAGATCGACTTAGAACATAGAAATAAATTTAAAAATTGTTGAAACTACTTCAATAAATACTATAATAAGCAATCAAGCAATATGGAACCAATTTACCTCCTTATGAACGAATCGCGTATTTGTACGTCACATCTGTAATTTTTACTTCTCTAATATAATTTGACTTCTCTAAGATTCAATTGATAAGATTGATGCACACACAGTTTTATTGACAAGGACACGCTAGTATAAATCGCTTGGAAACGCAAAAAAAATATTAAAACCTGGCTGTATTGAGGAGGATAATTCAAAAAATTATCTAATTAAATATAACTCGAGTGTTTGATAAATTAGAAAATAATTCTTCAGATTCTGTACAATTATTTTCAAATTATTCTCACTCTCTTGTTATATTATTACTGATAATTATTTTGAAGCTTATTTTTGCGTTTATATTTACTTTAAAATGTGATACTGTCAAATAATATTTGGTAGATATACTTCATTTGTTTCATTGTAACTTTAGGATATGGTTTCAATTTACCCTCATGCCTTAAAAATAATTTTCATTTAATCCAGCTATATGTTTGTTTCAATTTTAATTATTATTAAACATCATTTCAACAAGTAATGAGATAAAAATATCGTAAAAGTTTCATGTTTTCTATTTATTTTTAAATGAATGAAACTGTTTTAAAATACATTTCTAAAATTATTTTCGTATTTAGATATAAAACTATATCCTACATTAGATTAGAATACATTCGTAAATATAAGATAAAATTTGTTTCCTCATTTGATTCATAATTTGTTTAATTATTTCCATGTATAACAATAATATTCACTTAAAACTTGAGCTTCATAAATAAATATTTATCTGTTTAGATTATATAATATGTATTATTATTAATACTTAATACATGCATTAGGTATTAACTTGCTCTGGAATTATGTAAACTGTGAATAACTACAATTATTTTAACAATGTGTGAAATAAATAATTATGAATCATATTGATAAGAAATGCGTGCATATCTTCAAAATATTATGTCTAGTATATATTTATATTTATATCACGTAAAACATTATTATTATATAAAAGATTATGTTCCTGTATGATATTCGTAGTAAATTTTGGAGTAAAAAATTATCTCATTTTATCTAGTGATATCTTTCACATTTAAAAACATCATATGTAGTATACTAATTTACATATGATAGTGTTAATCAAAAAGATATATTCTATCTTTACAACCTGCTTTCAGACAAGCTGTCTGCCATCACAGTTTGTTATTAATATCTGCGCGATATTGTATCAGGGCAAACCGTGATTATTATATCTGTTCCGAGATAGAGTTTAGTATCTTCCTGCCTAGACCTAGATTAACGCCTAATCTGTAATCTGATGTAGGTGAACCGGCCCCAGAGCATGAAGAAGGACGGGATTCAGACCAGGAAACGCAAGCCTAAGAACTCGGGGAATAGCATGGGTAACATGCACATGGCGGGGCCTTCCGGACTACAAACCAGAACTTCCATGAGTACGTATCAGTTATTACATTATTTACATACTACGGAATTCGAATCCCACTCAAGCTAAACTACAGCTCGGTGAGTGCGAACCCTGTATTGTAATAGGAATTAAATTATTGTTGTACAGCGGAACATAAATAATATTATAAATAAATTCGAAATATAAGTACAGTGAAATCTTATATAATGGACATCTCTATTAATTGGGTTCTTTTTGAAACTGATAGTTTCCTTTCTAAATGAATAAAACGAGAGATTTTCTAAAACTATATGAGAAAAATTAAAATTAAGTAGCCTATTCACAAAGACCTGCAACTTATATAATTAGATGAATAACACGCCGTACCATATTAAAATAAATCAAGCTATTATTAAACGATTGCGTTTAAGTGTGGACAAACAGGTCATTTATTTCAACATTTCTTATAATAATTACTGTTTGTCTAAAAATTTATGTTTTGATTAGGTAAAGTTATTGTTGAAAAATATTAATTACGAGTAAAATTCTAATTATTTTATCAATATTCGTTGACATCTTCATCTGTTAAGAAAACCGCGAAAAAATATTTTTGTGTAATTTCTCGCTTAATTTTAATTTTAATGTATTTGTCTTTTATTTGATTGAAAAGAGAAAAATAATCTTTATTCAGAAGTGTTGTAGTATACTTTGGTCTTCATATAAAAATTAAAAGTTAGTATCAAACTGAACGAGATATAACATTTTCAGCACTGCTGTGAATTTCTTGTTAAAAAGGCTAATGAGGCAATTTTTGTCTAATATACCCGACTTTGTATCTCTTACGGTTTTGGAGATCCTTATGCTTAAACCCTTTTATTGGACATTCTGTATAAGCGGACTGTTGAATGGACGTGAATTGTAAATGGACTAAGAGTAAACAACTAGATGAATTACGAACTCAAAATCACATCACTTAGTTATTTAATTATTTTTTCGTAAAATATTTAAATAATACTCCCCACACACTAAATTTTTTATAAATTTTTAACTAATTTAAAATTAAATATACGTTGCTAATATAATGTAATCCTTAATTGTCCAACATATTGTAAATTATTGTAGCTTGATGATCTCATTTATTATTTCTATGTTTGCTTGTTATTTTGTGCAACAACTTACAAAAGTAAACCGTAAATTATTTTTATGCAATTATCAAAAATAAATTATATTTACGTTTTAGACTTTTTCCACGAATTCAGTTGTACATTATTTTATGCTGATATTAGTTGATATTAATATTAAATAAAGAAAAGGCTTCAGAATCCAATATGTTTTTAAAAAATATTTATTTGTGGACGTTTCAAACTAAAATACTAGCTCATCATCAGCATCTTTAAAAAACGTAAAAATATAAAACAATATTTGTAAAATGTCAATAATATTAGTAATGGTTAATAAAACGATTTTATTGGCTATTAGCAACGTTCCATTAAACTACTGCTAAAATATCAAACATTTGACGGAATTATTCTTTAGTTACAAAGTTATATTCATAGGTATAAAACAGAGGTATCGAGTGGGACTGAGAATTTGAGAACCCGAGTTCAATTCCCACAACCGGCAAACAATTTTCGGTACATTAAAAATTATCCCTATTGTCTTTGAGAGTCATAATTTGACGACTGGTACCCGCACTTCACGTGCATAAATATAGCACTTTCAGAGATTTTCTACGGTAGAGTGCCACACTCAGTACTGGATAAAAAGCGTAATAGTATATTTATTTACTTAAAACAGAATTAAAATTTGTGACAAATGTTACATTTTTAATTCAACATAGTGCAATTTCTTAAAAATATATTTTGTGCATCTCGTTCTTGAAATATATTTTCAAATTTTTATCTTCAATACAACAAGCCCTCATTAAATAGGTTAGGTATACAAAGAACAACTTTATTTAGTTATCTTATAAATCAAGAAATTAATCATTTATTTTAGTAATACTTGCGTAATAAATTATTATTTCCTCAGGTAAATCATCTATGTTAATTACTTGTTAGCATTTTATATTAATAAATTTTATTAATAATGTGGTGCTAATAAAATAATTTGATGCAGCGAATTTTAATCAAACTATAAATATAAAGTAAGATAATTCAACAAATATCTGCAAAATTATCATAAAATTAATTTACCAATTTCTAAACTAGTTTTTTAATAGTATATTATTTTGTAACAAGTTTTATAAACGTCTCTCTAGTTACGAGTGTCTAAAAAACGAGTATCTAAAGAGTTTATGTTACATACTATATTTTTTTACAATCGCAAATTAAGACAGCAACCAAATTTGAAGTTTAATGAATTATTTGAAAAAAGTAAGGTTAAGTTACAATGACAGATACCTGAAGCTAACTTCACCTCGTGCTTAATATCTCAAGCCGTGACTAAAACGTTCGCAGCCACAGCTTGTCTTAAGATGTTATTTAGTATCATGAAAACAAATACGTTAAATGACATTTTATTAATAAAAAATTACCTATTAATAATTATGACAAACAAGAATAAATTTTAAGTTTAACTCAGAGAAAAGAGAAATAAGTAGATAATTCTTAACATCGTAATGTAAATCTAGGCCATAAATAATAAAACCATTTTTAGCTCCACAATATTATATGTGTAATAACAAACACAAACATGGGTGGCAAAGTATCAAGGCAAGGCTTACAAAGTTTTTAGAAACGGGAAAATGATCGACTTGTTCAAATATTGATTCAAGGCTTGATGTTTGATATCATTTCGCAACGCGTCACTTCTACTGAGATCCACCTCTAGACCAAAATGGCGACAATCTGACGCCCATTAATTGATGATAATATCAGTGAAATACTTATCATCGATTTTGTCAACCTGTTCTATTATTTATTATATTATTAGATTAGTTTTTTGTAACATTTTTCCTTGTTGTAGTTTCTTAGAATTTGTATTATTTTATTAGTGCGCATTTATTTCTTTATTCAGTATTTTAATTACAGTTATAAATTGCGCAACGTATTCGTTAGTCGAACTTTAATTTCATAAATTTCTGGCTAATTTTAAATTTATATTTATTTACTTAAAAGAGTACTATTCAAATTAAAATTTATAACAAAATTTACATTTTAAATTTAATATAATCTAATAAAAAATATCGTCCATGAAATATATTTTCAAATTTTTATTCTTCGACACGAAAGGTCTCATTAAACAGGCTAGATATACAAAGAACTATTTTATTTAATTATCTTATAAATATATCATCACGCCTGTTACCCATTACTGAGTGTGGCACTCTGACAATTTTTTATCTTAGTAACAATGTAGGCGTGAATTGTCAAAATCTTTTATCTCTAATTAATATTAACTGAAATGTATTATTTACTTTTTTGTTTAAAACAATAATCTTTTCGTTCCTAAATCTAACTTAAAGTAGTTTAAAGCCCTAGATGTTTGTTACCAACAAAGCATAATAGCATGACTGAATAGTATCTGTAAGGTATTTTATAAAATTTTTACTTTTACATGTTTAAAGTTATTTAAAACAAAAAGGAAATCGTTTATTTATTTAATTTTGCTTGGAATATGTTGATCCTGAGTTTCAATTTTGGTAAGGAATATATGGCTTTAGGATCCTTTGATACTATTATTTATTTATTGGACGCTTCGATTGTTAATCCATCATCTTTTTTGTACAAATAAATGCTGAAGATGATGGGTTAACCATCGAAACGTCCAATAAATAAATAATAGTATCAAAGGATCCTAAAGCCATATATTCCTTCCCAAAATTTATTTATTAAAATATTTGTCGATAGCTAGAAATTCTTATGAGCAGTGGCGTAGCCAGGAATTTTGAAAGGGGGGGGGGTTCAAAATTAGTTTAGGTTACATATATATTTATATTAAATTAGCAAAAAAAATTACAAAAAAAAAATTAGACCTCTTATATATACAAAAACAAAAACAATTCTTAAATCAACATAAATAGCAAATAATTAGTTAATAACAAAGTTAGATTTTAAATTTAAGTCGTCTGATGTTTTTTGTTAAACAACTCAGTACTTCGTCAGCCGTACTTGGAATTTCTCGATGTATATTTAACATTGTCAGACTATTTAGTCTATTTTCCGACATTGAATTTTGTAAATAAGTTTTAATTCTTTTTAGCGTGGAAAATGTTCGCTCTGCAGTGCTAGTTGTTACTGGTAATGTTACAAATATCTTCAGTAATTTATATACATTTGGAAATATTGTTTTGTTACACTTATTTATTGCTTCTATTCCATTTTTTTGTCTTTCTTCTAACTGCAATATATGTCTTTGCCATAGTTTATATTCTGCAATGACAATATCTTTGTCATTTAAATCCATCGAGTAAAAATTTATTAAATTTAGTAAAAAATCTTCAGTATTATTTATACCATTTATTAGACACTGAAATCCACTTAATATACTTTTATGAGACAAAAATCTATTATCTATTTCTATAAGAAAAGAATCTAAAAACGGTATGATAATCTTCTGGAGAATTCGTTGCTATATTTGATCTGTGTATTTGTCTCTTATTAGTTCGTGGTATTTTTAATTCGAAATCGAATATTTCTGCTTGATGTTTAATATTTTCAAATAATTTACGAAATTCTGTGTCTGATTCTGTTCTAATTTGAATAATTTCATTCTTTACATGTTCACATAATGGAACTGCTTCCATGAGGTCTATATCTTGTTTTTGCAAAATAATACTTAAATTGTATGTGTAGGAAAATACTAAATGTAATGTGTTTAAACTAACATGAAAGTCACAGCATTTTATGGAGCACAATAGTTGTCTTGCCCTACTTGAGGAATCTTTGTTGTCCCATTCAGAAATATTTTCAAGTGACAGTAATATTACGTTTTCTAAATGGGTAAATGATTTTACAGCATCATGCCGTGGTACCCATCTAGTGGGACAAAGTCGTTTTAATTTGGTTTTCATGTGTTCATTGCCCAATTTTTCAATTTCCATTAGTAATACATTTTGCCTTTTTGGTGTATTCATGAAAACATACGTACTTTCTATTATGCTCATACAATTTCGAATGGAAGGAACAGTACAACAGCTAGATATTACTAAGTTTAAGTTGTGACTAGCACAATGAACATATAAAGCTGAATTATTGTAATGTTCTTTAATAATGGCTTGTACCCCTTTAAATTTACCGCTCATTGTTGCTGCTCCATCGTAGCCCTGTCCTCGTAAAAAATCAACCTCTACACCAAAATTTTTAAGATTTTGAATGATTTTGTCCGCAAGAGCTTTTCCTGTTACGTCAGTTACTTCTACAAATTGTAAAAAATATTCGCAAATTGTCATTTGGACTTCATCATAAAATCTAGCACTTAAAGAAAATTGTTCTTTTCCAGCTATATCCGCTGTTTCGTCCTCAAGTATCGTGAAACACTGCGATTTATTCACTTTTTTTACGATTTTTTGTAATATTATTTCATTACAAGTTAATATAATTTCATTCTGAATATCTGGGCTACAGTATTGGGCATTTTTCGGATTTTGTTCTCTAATACTTTTTAAATCTTTCTGAAAGATTTAAATCTCTACGAATATTTTATTTTAAAATCGTCAAGGGGGGGGGTCAGGACCCGAAAACCCCCCCCTTGTCTACGCCACTGCTTATGAGTAAGTTTTTCTTTCAATGTAAATATAAAGTTTAATATACATATATTTTCGGAATTTGTTTGCTTTTATATTTGAATTTTAATTTTGCAATCGAGTTCAAAAACAATATTGACTTTAATATATGTTCGTTAAAATGTGCATAAAAATAAATATTGAAATACTTCAAGGTTTAATATTATCAGTAAGTACACAAAAATGTAGATAACAACAGCTTAACTCTAATAATGTGATGTTGGTATCATGATTGATTGATCGATATGGTCTAAACAAAAAAATACTTAAGTACTCTTTAGTTTTATTATAATATATAGTTTATGACCCGTTGCCATTTTGTTCATCATTATCAAATATTTGATTTTTAATTTCATTTATTAATAAAATAGGTTCTTCACCGTTTAAGAAATCTAGATTACATTTTTACTTAGATTAGATCAACGAGTAATGCAAATCGATTAAAAAATAATCAGGTGATATTTTTAAACAATAATGATATAAAATGCATTCTTGGAACTACCGAAATTTTATCGCATGGCTGTGAAATGATATCATTCTGTATAAATAAACTAATTTATCATTACCTAAGTAGCTACAATATTTTAAGATAAATATTATTTTACTCTGAAACTAAATACACAAATAAATTACATTGCATATAATTAATATATTTAAAAAAAGTATTTCAATAACTGATGTACTCTAATCAAATATTAGAATAATATCAAAATAATTTTCAAATAAAATAATTTTACTCGTAGATTGCACTTAATATAAATTCTATATTTATTTTGTTTCGTAAAACATGCACAAGAAACACGTTCTTATTCCCTAATTTTAGAGAGAAACACTGCTTTTCTCTTCTAGGTACGAGTAGCATGTTTCTCTCCCTAGAGAGATGTTTCTCTTCCTAGAGACTACGATTATTAGCTGTTTGCGGCGTTTCCTAGGTAACTAGTTACGCAACCCATATTTGACATTTGTCCCGATAAGACAGTAATTTTTGTGCACTTGTTACGAAAAGTATAATATGCTTCACGGTAGGGCGCGATTATGCCTTGTGTGAAGTTGGCAAACCTCGACTTCAGCTCGAGCCTTCGGCCCTCGGTCTTGTTTTGCCAACTTCACACGCGGGAATAATTGCTTGGTTCCCTGCCTTGATGCATAACATACTATTAAATGGCGTAACATGGCTATTCTTATTTTATTCGATTTATGGCCAGTTACGGCGATATTAGTAAATATGAATAAATGTGTTCCTCAAATTTATTTATTTATGCTACTTTTCACAACAGTAACTCATGACAAAAGTTCGTCGACTCTAATATCGCAGAAAATCGTGTTTGAAGTTGAAAATCGACTTGTGACCATATTTCACCTAATTTAAATGCTAGATTCAAAGTTGAAATGGACGTTAAGTTTATAACTAGAATAAAGTTTCAAATTTTTTTAAATATCCCTATTTTTAGGCGAGTAAATGACAAAAGTTCGTTTCAGACTCTAACATCGCAGAAAATCGTGTTTGGAAATGAAAAACGACTTGTGTCCATATTTCACCTTAATTAAATGCTAGATTCAAAGTTTAAATGAACGTTAAGTTTGTAAATAAATAAATAAATATATCATCATGCCTTTTACCCATTACTGGATGTGGCACTCTGTCGTAGCAGATCTCGGTACGTGATATATTTCATCGCGTGAAGTGCGATTACCAGGCGTCAAATCACGGCCCCCAAAGATATTAGTGGAGGAGGAGCCACAGGGGTATATTTAAATTGGTGAAAATTGTTTGTCGGCTGTGGGGATCGAACCAGGGTTCTCAAGATCCACAGACCGACTCGATACCACTGAGCCACATACCCCATACGTTAAGTTTGTAACTAGAATAAAGTATAAACAATTTTAAAATATCACATTTTTACGCGAGTAAATGACAAAGTTCGTTTCAGACTCTAACATCGCAGAAAATAGTGTTTGATGTTGAATTTTAAACTTAACTTAATCCCAATTACAATATAGCGTTTGGACTCACAGAGCCGCAGTGTTACAGATCATACATTTTTATCTATAGTGGGATTCATACTCGATCCTAAGCATAATTAATGTTTGTTTCATATAAAAATGAATGTGATTATTATTGTTGCAATTGGTTGTAATGTGTTGGATCTCTGTATGGAATCCATGACATGGTAGTTGTTTGTACCTGATGTTCGTATAATGGCGCAGCTTTGCCGCACATGTACTCGCACGCGCAGTTCGGCCAGGCGGATCTGTCCGGTGGCGCTGACCAGTACCAGATGCCCGTCGCCTCGCACTCTCCTACCATCCCCAGCACCACCAATTTGAACCATCAAATTGCCAAGTAAGTACACGCACATTCTTCTTTTTAGAACATTCATAGTAATATTCTAGTTTCATTTAACATTTAAAACAATTTTGAATTAATAATATTTGTAATCTTTCTTTAAATACTAAAATTGTTATTCATTTGCTGTTTGTTTTGCTTTGACTATTCATAATTTAGCAATAAACTTATGTATTCGAGTGGAATAGTTGGTTTTGTGCCTCTTTCTGCTCAAGATGCACATACTACTTCTTATACGACTATTTAGAAACACTTGAAAAACAATTTATAAATCATTTTTCACAGTTTTTCTGTTTTGAAATTTGCTCAAAATGGATAGTATGATCTATTCGGTCAGAAAAATGTACTTTACAACGTCTACTTTTCATAAATGAAATAAATGCAGAAAAGCCTACTTTCCATCATCATCGTATAATATTATTGCCATTTACTTCACAGATCATACATCTTTGATCTATACATAAAAACACGCTTTTTGCAAATTGAATAGCATGAACACTTGAAACATTCACTGAACATTTATTCATCAGATTCATCCCGCAATTAAGTTTCGACAAATATTCATATTCTGGTACACTACTTTCGCCTTATCTACATTTTTTTATAGAAGCTAGCTTATTCCACTCACTCAAAATTTTCATTCACCAAACCTTGCTAGATCATCCATGTAGTTGCTTCTCGCAATTTCATCTTTCATCAACATATTCATAGATGTATTTACCACACTTTCATACAGACCATATAATTAAACAAATTCAATTGATTCATTATCATTCCTCTAACAATATTCTTCTCAATGTCACACTCATCATTCACCAATATTTTCCCGACACGCAAACACACCGAAAATGTATTTTCTCCTCAGCAACAGCATTTCATTCTTTCTCATATATTATTTACTACAATATACCAAAGTGCATTAACCCATTATATCACTCTGTTAAGTTAAAAAGGAATCCTGCATTTGTTGTACTTATAGTTAACATAAATACTATCATAATATTATCAAATGAGAATTTAACAAATCATAAGTTTTCAACTTGTCCTTTGTCCTAATAATAAATAATAATAAAAATATATAGAAAGTGAGGTTACGATCGAACAATAATTTATAAGAAAATAAATTTTATGTATTTAATGCGCGAAAGCACATCGAAAGAAGAAGGTTGTTTGACTAAGCTTGCCGAATTAAACAACTCGAGAGCGTTGAATACATTTCGTGTAAGAAGTGCAAACAATATGTTTTCTACCGCTTAATTATAAT
The DNA here is from genome assembly GCA_947425015.1 of Pterostichus niger. NCBI lineage: Eukaryota > Metazoa > Arthropoda > Insecta > Coleoptera > Carabidae > Pterostichus > Pterostichus niger. Next base: position 24,108,154 of record OX380345.1, on the reverse strand, counting down.
ATTTAAAAACATGCTAGAATTATTAATTTCATTGCAGTAAAACGTTTTTTATTTAAAAAAAAATAAATAACAGCAAACTTCTAGTCACTAGGTAACAACAGAATTGTGATTTTCTTTTGGTTGTTTTGGGAGCAAGATCGAAATACTCATTTTCGTAACACATGCACAAAAAACACGTTCTTATTCCCTAATTTTAAAGAGAAAAACACTGCTTTTCTCCCCTAGGGACATGTTTCTCTCCCTAGAGACTACGATTATTAGCTGTTTGCGGCGTTTCCTAGGTAACTAGTTACGCAACCCATATTTGACATTTCTCCCGATAAGACAGTAATTTTTGTGCACTTGTTACGAAAAGTATAATATACTTCACGGAAGGGCGCGATTATCCCTTGTGTGAAGTTGGCAAACCGGGACGTAAGCGAGGCCCTTGATGCATAACATACTATTCGCGCACTAGAGCGTGAAATTCGCGTTGTCATGGTAATGTAATGATGAAAAAATTACTTCGCGTATTGTTATTACCGGAAAACATTTTTGACAATTGTAGAAAAAAAACTATTAAAAATCATGTAAGCTCGGTCCTTTGAATGTCAAAAAATCTGTAGAAGATTTCAGGATGAGTTATGAAAAATCGAAAAGTATAAACATGTACTTACAATTTTCAGTGTTCTGGAACCGCCTCCTAACGTGCAAGTTCACCAACTCCAACAAAACGAGCTTCCAAGCGTGATTACCTCCACCTCGGAGGCATCGGGAATCATGCGGGAACGTCTACAGCACCACCAGCAGCACCCTCCTACCGGACCTGGGGCACACGATGATCCCAGCAAACGTCGGAGACTCAACTGAAACATTTCACATTAATACTTAAGTATATTTGTAAGCACACTTTGTGTATACGTGTACACATTGTTTATATTTAATCAACAATCGAACGTTCGGTGATGCTAGTACCTAATATTTGTTGCCAAAAGACAATGACCGCTAAATGAATGCCAGTAATTCAGGGTGATTAATTAACAATTGATTTTTAATTAATAGTTATTTACGTTACAAGTACAGCGCGGAATTGTTTACACTAAAAACACCTAATATGTGCACCATATTTGACATTACATGCACAAATTTAGGCATTATATGCAAATAAAATTAATATTTAAATATTTAAAAGAGAAAACACAATTTCATTCTTGAAATAAGTATATAATTAAATAGTAATAACAATAAACTTTACAGTTCACAATAATTATGAAAACAATGTATTACCAGATGTTTTTCTAAATTATCTAGCAAGAATGACTGGCATTGGTCAGAAAGTACGTGCTTATAAATAGAAAAACTTCTTTCTACATCCACTAACGTAGTAGAAGCATATTTAAATTTACATATTATGTGTGGTTCCATTCTTATATTATTGCAATATTCTTTTTTTAAAACAGTAGCAATGTTTTGAAAACTTTTTAAAAATTTTATACGATAAAAAGACGGATGATCACTTTATTTTGAAAAGAAACATTTTATTTAGTATCTCAAAAACTATAATCATTTTAAAGCAAATAATGTTTTCCATTAATTGATATAAAATATACTGACAAAATAAATTTAATCAAATAGTAAATATATTTAAAATAAACAAATTAGAATCAATTTTATTTATGGCATATATAACATTACTGTCATTTGAATGAGTAAATTGTATTTACTTTGGAAAGAAATTAATTTGCCGTTTATAAAACTAGCCACAGAAGTGCTAAAAACTTTATTCGAACAATTTTCTTGTATCGATAGTAGCGTGTTTTCTCTTTTAGTTTCCACCCTGTATATTTGTTCTTATTTCATGCATTTTTAACTAAGATATATTTGATACTTAATAAACTAGTAACTGCTGGTTAATCATCCATTATTGATTATTTATTTTAGCAGTCATTGTATTGCCATTTTATATATGTAAATATATTCAATTATTGAATTTTTTCTTGTTGCCATAACTATATTCTGCCATAATGAAACAATGATTAAAAATGATAAATTTGAACCAGTGAATAAAACTTCTATTCCTTTTAAAACTTATGGTCAAATTGCTATTTATGTATGAAGCAAATTTCATGAACTTACGCGTGACATTTGCTCTAATAAATATTGTTTTAAATGCAGCTAAGTAATATTTCTCTATTCTATTGCATAATTCGATATTATTACGATGAAAGTCAATTAATGTAAAAATCAAATATTATACTTATTTTATATGATGCTTTCTAGTCATATTCAAACGGTGTTCAAACCTACATAATATATAAATAAATGAACAATGAGTGCGCAAATTGAAATTTGTGATATGCACCGTTTTATAGATTTTATATTAAATGTATTTACTGAAAGTAAATTTAGGAGTTTAAATAAGGAACATGGATTATGAAACATACATTATTATTCCTTGATAAATGAATAATCAAATTGTTTATATAAAATATTGTTGAAAATTTATTATTAGCTAAATGTGTTACATACAAACACAAACTAATGTATTTATTTAATAAAATTCATTCTCGAATGATGATAAATAATTAAAAATACAATACCTACTACATAATACATATCTATTGTAGATAATTAATTTATATTCATGAAGTGTACATTTACACAATTATTTAATTTTGGCTTTTCAATAAATAAAGCTTTTTTTTCAATTCGAATATGATCTATAATTATTTACGTATAAAATTTTTCCAGATATCCATGATATCGACATGAGACAAACCTTACTAAATCTAATTATTGAAACTGAAATTTAGACCCGGTTGTTTGGAACTATGCGAAAAAATTGGTGAAAAAAATGTATCTAAAACATATCAACATTTTTGACACTTCAATATTTCAGAACGTTATAATTTTTTAACTAACATTTTTTTTATTTTAGGTGGTTTTTCAAATTTGTTTAAAAATTCTATATTTTCCATATGATCAAAAAAGTCTTCATCTTGATTTTTCTTCTAATAAGTTTTGTCTTGATCGTGCTGCTCAATTTGCTAAATAATTTTATAAACTTAAACGAGATTTTCATCACAGAGACAAGTAAATAACCAATACCTCTAATATCTAATGTATTCTTACTACAGTTAAGTTCCTCATTTAGTTACTTCCATTATTCTATTATGTTCTGTCTAACATTGTAGCTAATACAAATCATGGCATCTAAAGAAATTAATTAACCCACTGTCCACTTATTTGAAACGGGCAGCTTAATAAATAAAAATTTAATACAGTCGTCTGGAGTGCTGATAACCTGGCAGGCCGTTGGCGGCGGCGGCATTCCAGACTGTCGCCACCGGCACCGGACCGGCGGCAGGGCTCCCCGCACCTCTCGAGGGGCTGACACCCCACACTGACCAGTGGTGAACGAACCAATGAGAGGAAGGTTTGGGATATTGTTTTCAAACACGAAAGTGATATTAATTTATAGCCAGTTTCTTTACATACAAAGTAAATTTTCTTTTATATTGCGATTAATTAAGTAAGATAAAGTAATCAAAATGTTAAGAAAATTTTGTTTAGAACTTTAAACTCATTGTTAATTGCCAAAGCTTGTGTCACACTCATTATTATAATATACGATGTAAGATGAAAGTTCGCCATGGATAAATAGTGTCACAACAATAATTCAAATGTAATATTCAACGTAATGACAACAATAGAGTCGCACCTCTAAAGGGGTGCACCGTTGAAAATAATAAAACAGTAACAAAAATGAAAACTGATCAAAAGATAAAAATTTTAAAATAAATTTCAAGAAATAAATGTTGAAACAAAAGCAATTTTTTCTAATTGATTTTTCTATGGTCGTTTTATTTATCATGCAAAAAGTAACTTTATCGCACAGATGGCAATAAAATGTTGCTAATGACAACCTTACGATGAAATAGTTGCTATGAAACAAGCTTAAATATGTAACCTACAAAATCCATATTTTTTACATTTAAAATGTTATTTTAAAAATTATGTAAAACTCTATATTAGAAGAAATAATCTATGTAACTCGTGTTGAGTGTTTTTATTACACTTATGGGTTTGCAACACAATAAAGTACAGTTATGCAATATCAATAAAATGGTCTAAGTGACTCAGTGGTATCAAGTCGGTGTATGGATTTAAAAACCCAAGTTCGATTCCTATAACCGACAAATGATTTTCACCAAACTAAAACTACCCCTGTGGCTCCCCACCAATATCATCTTTGGAGGCCGTGATTTGAAGGTTGGTAACCTCACATCACGCGAAGAAAATATCACTTATAATATTGAGATCTGTTACAACAGAGTTCTGCACCCAATAATAGGTAAAAAGCGTAATGGTATATTTATTTTTTATATGATTTATTCGACGCATGTAATGACAGTTCCTTTTTTTGTTAAAAGAATTCAATATTTAACAGTTGTTTGTAACATTAGCATAAGAATATACTTATAATATTGATTAATATAGCTAGAATAAAGATCTACTTTGCACGAATTATCAATAAAGAAATTAAATCATAAAGAGACACAATGAATACTACCAGGATTTGAACCTAGAACTCCGGTCTTATATTTTACACCAACTAAGCTATGGTTGCCATGTGATTCAAATCTGCTTTTATAGCAATTTTTCCCTCCATTTTGTTAAGTTAGGTTTCCTAGATCCCATGACTCTTTCATGTACTGAAAGACACGAGAATCATCTACAGTTTAAAAAATAAAATAAAGAAATTTATAAAAAAATAATCGTAGATAACTAATAAGTAATTATAATGCGTCAAATATGTTATATTCGTAATTTGATAAAACTTAGGTCACAAGCAAAAAATCTGCGTCGAAATCTCAATTGTGCCAGAAGGGTTCAGATTCCACTATAACTTGTAACCATCCTTGACTGTAATTATGATTAAGAATATTGTGCACAGTATCAACTTAATAAATATAAATAACATCTTAATATTGACAAGAGTACTGGGACTTATTTACCTATATATACTCGTAGCTCTGACAATTTAGTAAACAGCTTTAAACTAAAATTAACGATTTTAATTTGCTTCGTACATTTTTCACTATCATTTAAAATAATTTAACAGAAAAATGTTTCTTATAAAGTAGCATAAAATCTAGTTCTGTATATATTTAATTCGAGTAATTTAAAAAATATATAATTTATAAATTGTTGTCAGAATATGTCCGAAAGGACGAAACGATCGTCATATTAATAAATGCGAATTGCAAAACAACCAAATATGTATTATTAGATCAATAATTGATAAATGTTTGACAACGGGAAATATACGATTTAGAATATGTCAAGTTCTTTTTAAAATACCGTACATATTTTTCTTTTGTTGCACATAATTTCAGTTACTATTTCCTGTCATGTTATAGCTACCTGGTACCACTACCGTAGCGTATATCCGTTCCAAGAAATAAAATCTTCATACAAATATGGGTCAAATAAACAATAAAACATTAATTATTTATGACACAGATAGTAAATAATAATTTACACTAAAAACACATGTTCATAAAAGCAACAAATGACTCTATACATGTTCGCTTAATTAACTTTTTTTCTTTTATAGATTTCTTGATGCAATAAACGTTTATTGTAAGCACTTATTAAGTTGCAGGAATATTTTATTAATATTACATTATGTATAAAACTTAAAATTTAATCAGTTTTCATTGCAATTAACGGCTTTATGAGGTAATAAAAGCTTAAAACAAAATATAACTTACGTATTAATGAATGGATAAAATATATATATTTCCGTACACTATTACATTTATTTTCATTATTAAATTTCATTACATTTCATTGGAAAACAGTTATTGAATGAATTAAATTTGAAAAACAAAAACAAATATATTTAAATTAACACCTACTACTTTACTTCATACTATAGTTGAAATATTTAATTTCATATGTAATTAAGTTAATACCTACATGCTACTCATTAATCGACTATACTCTATTTTCCAATGAAGCTATTAATTACATTGTAAATTAAAACTTTATGTACACGTAATCTTTCCTAATAATTGATTTGTTAATTGCTATAAAACTCAAAATACACTGTCTAATAGCCCAATTCTCAAATGAGTTTTAGCTAATCTTGAATTTTGGATTATCAAATTAAGCTAAATTATATTCTAAAAAAAGTTTAAATATAATCTTATATGAACTACCACACTGCGGCTTGGTGAGTGCGGACCCTGTACTGTAATTGGGATTAAGTTCCTGTTGTACAGTGTAACATAAATAAAAATAAAAATCTTGGGACTATTTGGTATTCGGAAAGTGATTTAGATTCGCTTTTTAAAACCAGACTATAAATAGATTAGCTAATTTAAAATTCAGGATTAGCTAAAACTTTTTTGAGACTCGAGCTGTAAGATGTTATAAATTAAATATTTAAGCATTTGTACAATAATTTTCCCTATTCCTGTTATTTTATATGATTTACCGATCAATAAATTAATGACAACCTTTTTTTCACTATTTTTATCTATAATCAGTATATAAAATTATATAACCTATTATAGTCGTGCGCAAGTATAGTAACACGCTGTTTAGTACGTACGGTGAGAGATTGGAAGTTTTGATTTTGATTCTGATTGGTTAATCAAAACGTCAAGACACATAAAATTAAAATCTTGGGACAGTGACATTAAGTATATTGTATAGTATCACGTGTAGCTTTCGAGTCCCGAAGTTATAATAATGATAAACGTATAATAGTTGTTTGTATATTAAGAGCGTAAAAAGATTCTTTATCATTCGCGTACGGTAATTGCAGCGTGAGCCGAAGGCGAGAGCTGCAATAGTGTAAGAGAAACAAAGATACTTTACGCTTGTGATACACACATATTTTTTCTACTATTGTATTTTAAATGAATAAAAAACGTTTACATATGTACTGAAAATAAATTTGTTCTGTTAATATGACAAGTTTCTGTTTTGATTGTATTCCTGATAACTATTGAAGTAAGTGCGCATTTAATATCCTTTACGCACATTGCTATTAGAAACGAGCGAATTTAAGATCTCTACCGCGCGTTGCCATTGGAGACGCGCGATAAAGTTATTTTTCGATTATTCCATGGAAGTCGTGAATTTTCCGATGACAAATGAATATCGTATAAAAATCTTATTATATCGGTACAAAAGCTGGCATGCTGTTTATTTATATATAATTCATTTGTCTGGCAACAAATTATTATGAAACAAAAATATTAATTATACTTAGGATCGAGTTCGAAGCACACTCAAGCAAAAAATATATGAACTACCATACTGCAAGTCGATAAATCCGGACCCTGTTAAAGTATAATTTATTTTTAAGTATGAAATGCGATTACCAGCCATTACTTAACAGCCTTCAAAGATGTTATAGAAAAGGGAGCCAGAGGGGTAATTTTAATGTGAAATCTCACTCGATGACCTATCAATCCCATTAAGTGCAAAAATTCATTAAAATATATTAACTGAAAATAACTGTTTATTCAATATTCAAATATAAGTTAAGACCGATGATTTATAAGTAATTTTAAATGTAAAACCAATTGAAATTTATGAAATTCCTGTATAATACCTTTAATAAATTAAATTCTTCATCAACTTGCAACTGCAAATATGAATAAAATATGCGGAATAAGCATGGAACTATGTAAGAATGTATACTCTGTGTCTGTGCGTGTGATATGCAATCTTCTACTTATGTTCAATAAATCTAATTAATCTAGTCAATTAGAAGTAAAGTCTTAATTCAAAACCCATTTATCTAATAACTGTACATAACGACACTAATAAATTTCACACATTATAATACAGCCATATAAAATACATCTTCATAAACTTGAAACGAACATATAAATAACATCGCAAAAGCAAAAGGAAAAAATAATTCAACATTTTAGGTTTGAAATGCTCGAGTCGGTGTATCAACTCTATAAATTATCTGCTAACTTCTCAGAAATCCAAACAAAACACTAAGAAAATCAACAAAACAAGCAGTACCAGCTCTGAAAGAATTTTATTTAATATTTCTGTTATTTTATTTATTGTTGGCTGTCCGCATATCGGTTGTGCCTTTCTGGTTGCGAGTGTACCAGGCTTTTAAGTTGAGACTTGACAGGAGGGTGTGGTCTAAATCTAAAGCAGCGAATCACAGAGAAGGATTCTTATTTAGAGGGGATGAAGATATAGATAGCGGCCTGTATTTTTACCTGCATTTTTAGTGGTTTTTTATTCTAATTTGTCACAGCAAGCGGCGTCTTGTTTGTTTTAATTTATGGTGCCTTTTAAAGAAGCCTGAATCACAATGCACTATTTTTATTACTGAAAATTACCCATAAAACTTTAATATTTAGTTATAAATTATTAAATTTTTATCTTTTTCATTTGTTTATATTTTTTTTTAAATTCATATTTCAATACAAATTTTAATTAGTACTTGATCTATTTTTAATTCTTTAGAAATTCCTGCTACGATAAGAATACTAGAAGTATAACACTTACTTAAAATATGTAATATAAAATGGGGTAGGTAGCTCAGTGCTATAACCCGGGTTCGATACCCACAGCCGACAAACAATTTCCACCATATTAAAACTACCTCTGTGACTCCCCCTCCACTAACATCTTTGGGGACCATGATATGAGATCTGCTTCGGCAGAGTGCCACATACTGTAATGGGCAAAAGGTGTGATGATATATTTTATATTTTAAATAATTTCACACCTAATAAACATCTATTTAAGAAATGTTACATAAACAAAAGTGTTAGATAATTAAAGCAATTATTCAGATTAAGTATCCGAAATCTGAAAATTGTTTCTTTAGAATCCAGTTACAACAGTTTTTGTTTACTTCATTATTTCCTTTGAAAAACTACCCCTGTGTAAATGAAACTTTTGAATTATTCAACAATACCTGAAATCTACATGTATGGATTATAAAATTACCATTTCCATCCTTTTCAACAGTTCTTTTCTCTTTCTTGCAGCACCCCACTCTTTGTCACTTGGCACCGGAGGTTCACGCCCCTTCGCACCCGCTACGCAACATCGCAGTCGGCGCTGAGATGCGAAGGAGTGAGTTCTTTACCGGTTAACAGCTGAAGAACGATCCGAAGAGCATTGTTTTATCTCGGTTTATTTGTTTTTGTTGATTGTGTTGACTATTAGATTGTTGAGTGTTGTTGATATTCGTGTTAGTGACGTATTTGTTGTGTTTTGTTATAATTATTTATTATTTTATTAAGTGTGCCGTGCTAAAGACTAACTGGTTTCTTATAAGACTGAAGTTCTTGGCAAAGAGAAATTTTATTTTATATTGAGGTAAGTGGGTAGCACTGTTATTTATTTTTATTCGGGGGTAGATCAAGTCGTAAAATGTTTGTTTGAAATACCTTCCTACTAAATAGTTTTATATTTTTAACTAACTATTTAAAATTTATGAGAGGCGTGAACATATTCTACTCGTATGTTATTAACTGATAAAATTTCATCTGTTATTTTATACCTATATAAAATCATTCACAACACAAGCAATTACTGCCTATAATTTTCGACTTTTTAATTATTGTTCTTATTTCGTTCTTTTAAATAATATCAGTTAGTAGGTATTGACTTTTCTTTGTTACCGTTTATCAATAAATTTTTAATTATATGCGCAATGTAACAATAAAACAATTCTCAGATGTATATCAGAAATAACGAAACCTATTTATTCTTTGCAAGATCTTAAATATCTTACTAAACTCTTAAATTCTCTATTTTTACCTAAGTTAGCTAAATAGATATATCAAAGTATATGCTTTATGATCAGTTGCACAAACAAAAGTTAAAAACTAAACTTGGTCGAAATTACTAAAAGCAAATCGAAGTTATATGTAATATGAAATAACTGATATTGTTGTCAAACATTCGATGTCCTTTTATTTATTTAAACTAGGTAATAGATCCTATTTTATTAAAAACTAAAAAACAATGATTTTTCGTTCATGAACCGATGACTTTGGCTTTTCAAACGTCCAATTAAAAAATAAAAATAGAATTAAGTTTAAAATTCAAATTTTGTTGGTGCAACTGGCCATTAGATACATAGATACTGCACATAATTTTGTTGCATCCATATTGCTATGATCATAGAACATCATAAAAATTTCCGATCAAAACGAAAAAGATCTCAGTCTGCCACGAAAAAATGGGGCGATTGAAATTTTGTTGCAGATCTGTAATGAAATTCATATAGGTACTACTTCATTTAGTACTATTTTATCACCATGACTTCATAATTTTTATACCATGATCTGCAATCAATATACATATAGGATTTACGTCCGGTTACATTTTAAACTTGGTATAAATAAATAAAAACAAATAAAATGATTGATAACATACTATATGACATATAATTTCATTTTAAAATTTAACTTTTTCGGTACAGCTGACCATTACACCTTAATCTAAAAATTGTTTCATTGCACTGATTTATTCTTATACCTTAATAAAGCTAGCTGTTTCAATAAAGTCGCAAGTAATATCATTTATTAAAACCTTCAATTATAATGCTGGACAAACTTATCGCACAACTTGTGTGTGTATTGCTTTATGTACCGATTTCATAAAATAAAACTTGCACAAATTATTAAAATTTCCCTTCAACTATAAATGAAGATAATCTGATTCCTATAAGTTTAACATCTTAAGTATCCTAACCACACTCATCCGGTTCTTCAAAATAATTGATCAAGCTTGAAGCTGAAACCTACCATAATAACATGTTGTTCCAAAAAAAATAATTCTAGGTTAGGTAAAGTTAAACAGTAAACAAACTACAGGATAGATTATAAGGGCTGATTGTTAGGTGCGAAAGGGCATTCTTATCCTATCAGACTAATGACAAGCTCCCCAAGCTCCTGCCGAGACATTCGAGATCAGAACTTTATCTCGAAGTTACAGTTTTGAATTTGGAGTTGACAGAAGATGTCTGCGCGATAAGATAAAATAACTTATCCGTGTTTGGTGTTTGAGTCCTAAAAGTGTCTAATGCAAATATTGAATATTTTATTTTTAATTAGAGGTTAGTGGTTAATTAAAGCTGGTCAGTTAAGTAGACTGTATGAATATTAATTAAAAGTTTGCCATTTTTCATTTGGTGATTAGAAAGCTTTGTGTTTGTAATAATTTATAAATTGCAGAATAAAATACTTTTCTTTACTAGTGCAGTATTTTAATTAATGGTATATGGTGTCTTTCTGTAATTAATAATAGAAAATTTAACTTTCTAATATCGATAATTATATTCATGCAATTATTGTTTATTAATCGAGTGCAAATTGCAAATATTTACAGTAATTTATATATGGGATTATAAGAGTTGATTTGCCATTTATTATATTTAGATTAACTGTTTACAATATATACAGGTCTGTACCCTACAGGCATGTACATTTGTTTGCATCATATCTATATAATATTTAGTATAAATCATAAATATTTATTCATTCGCTCAATTATTATGTACTTAAAAATATTGATAAAAACAATAGGGTTTTTTTTACTTAGTAACAAAGATTATTTAGCTTTTGAGTGTTTATAAGTTGAAAAATAAAAATTAAAAACTGAGTTTTAATTAACTACCTTTAAAATTTACTTCTTCAGTTTTAAGAAAATGTAGATAATTATTAAATTACATCGGATTAGGTAGGAGAACGGCCCTAAATTGAACCCGAGCTCAAAGGCGTCCAGAAGTAGTGGTCAATCGAGAAAAATATTAATATTATCGAAATGACAATTTTATCATTAAACAAAGTATTTATGTTCAGAAATAAACACGAATTAATATTTAAAATCTAAATGTTCTAATTCCTTGATATAAAACTATGCTCATTCTTCAAGAATTAATCATTATTATTTAATCAGAAACAAAAGTTATTGTTAATCTTATGTATTTTATATTCTAATATAAGCAATTCTTGTCTGTCTATCTATATGTATGTCAAAGATCTTGGAATTGGCTTTAAAGATTTCGATGAAACTTGGAATTTTAAGTTTTTTTTTTACCTCAAAACACATCTAGCTAGGTATTGTTCTAGAGAAAGTTCATTTAATACACAATTTTGTAGGAAAATTGAGTAGAAAAATAATGAAAATATTTAAAATATAGGCATGTGAATACTTTAGGACAATTATAATTCGATTCAATTAATTAAGACCAAATTCATCTCGACCTCACCAATTCGTTTCGAGATATAAGCATTAATTCTAAAGAAAATTGGAGAGAAAAGTGTGTTTTTTTATATATTTCTTGATTTATTATTTTTCATTTTAAACTTGCCATCTCCTGTTTTGTCCAAAGAGAAGCTCGATCATCCAAATATTTATTTATTTGAACAAAGAACCTACAACTTTCTGACAGAATTTGAACAACTTTATTTTTCGTATAAATTAAAGTTATTTCTTACAATTTTCACCAAATTAAACCTACCCCTGTGGCTCCCCCTCCACAAAAATCTTTGGGGACCGTGATTTCACGGCTGGTAACCGCCCTTCACGCAAAGAAATATATCACTTACCGAGATCTGATACTGAAAAGTGCCACACCCACTAATTGGTAAAAGGCGTGATGATATTTTTATTTATTTTATTTACTTTGCACTACAAGAAACTTGATTACAATTACAGTACAGGGATGGGGTGGTATCAAATCGGCCTGTGATTTTAAAAACCCGAGTTTGATTCCCACAGCCGATAAACAATTTTCACCACATTAAAACTATCCCTGTGGCACCCTCTCCACTAACATCTTTGGGGTTGTGATTTTATGGCTGGTAACCGCACTTCAAGCGAAGAAATATATCACCTACCGAGATTTGCTTTAGGAGAGTGCCACACCCAGTAATGGGTAAAAGGTGTTATGATATATTTATTTATTTAATTTACAGTAGAGGGAGCTTATAGAAGAAATCAAATCATTCAGAAATAATCGTATTTTTTATATAAGTTAAAGTCAGAGAGATTTGAACACACGATCTTTTGATTAAGAATATTACGAGTGTCTGTTACATCTACACATATTATTACTTAAATTAATTCAATACGATCCCACGTATAAATGAAACTAAAAGTTTTAAGAATTGCACCAATTTGAAAATAATAACATTTTGTAATCAAATTCATTGTTCCTAATATCATCTCTAACTCTGTTTTCAAGTAATTTAAGCAGATTAAACAAACTAAGTTACATTTACTATATTAAAACTTTTCTTAATACAATTGAAAACAAACAAACACACTTGTTTCATAGGTATTGTTTTTATGAGTCTGCTAAATTGAAGCCACAAGTAGCAATAATTAAATTAAATAAAACTGGTAATTCAAGTTTGCTAACCACAACATCGTCTAAATATACAAGTCATTCCACTCAATTCACCCCATATCACACAACAGTTTCCCGTCGGAACCACCACACTAAAACCCTCAACCCAATAACATATCTTGTCGGCTCGGCCACAACAGAGACCGGTCTCTGGTCGGCAATGTCGCTAGGCCTAATTAGCTATCAACACGCCGTCGCACTCACCTGCGGCACCAAGACAACAGCTTCGGCTCTTCGAGTACCTGCAGGTGACGTCACCACTTGGTGACACACTGACGCGACACGACGGTGATCGCTGCCTGAAGTGAAGTGACTTTGTTGAGAAGATCAATGAGGAAGACTGATAGAGTGGAGACAGTTTTTTGTGGGGTTCTAGTGAATTTGTGAATGTTTTTTTGAGGTTTAAAGTGGTGATAAAATGGTACATGGTTATTGGAGTTAATGGTGAAATATGTGCAAAAGAAATTAGAATCTTGATTTGAGCTACAACCAATATTTTTATAGAAAGTAAAGATAAATATATTTCTTTAAATCAAGGTGTCACGCAACTTTATGCATTTGCAGATCTCTGCAGATGACATATTTAGTGATGAGATAAATAATCTACTTTTATCTCATCACAATTTATAAAACGAGAAAAGCTATTCAAGCCATAGTCCGATACGTTGCCTCAATTTTTATTTCATCTTATTTCTCAACACATAGTTTATATTAGTTAAAGAAATTATTAAAAATATTAAGTAGTATCAAACATAATATTAAAGTTTCTTTTTACTAAATTTAAATACTTGTTCTAGATTATCATTTTCTAGTCTCGTGACAACAAATTATCGTTTTCGTATTTCAAAATCCAGGCAAGAAATACTTTTGTTTTAAAATTTAAAAGTGTAAGTGATATCTTTAAATATTTTTTCCAAGAATATCTGCATAACGCTGGCATTCTTTAAAATAAAGCAAAGAGAGTAAAAAAACAAAAAAGTTCTTCTACATTAGCTTTTATATAATTTCACTTTAACTTTACGATTAAGTATCTACTTCAAGATGTTATTTAGGTATTTATTTAGTACTTCCGGAAATAGACTCAATTAACGTATTTTCAAATTATCTTTAACTTTTAGTAACGAATATTTTCTGTTCTGTTTCTAAATTCAAACAAAAAAAATAATTTGTCAACAATAGCACATTAAGTTTAATTAAAAATAATAAAATAAATTTATTTTTTTACCATATGACTAAATTTCTCGAAGTTCAAATAAAGTTTTTAATCACTTACAAATTTAATAATACCCTTAAAACACTATTAGGTAGTCCTAAAGGCAAAATTGAACGTCTTCAAAATTCGGGAATATACATAATTTCGTGTAATGATTGTGATAAAGTTTACATCGGACAAACTAAAAGGCAAGTAACAACAAGATTTAAAGAACATATAAACTACGTTAAATACGGTAGTCCGGAAAAATCGAGCGCGGTAGAACACATTTTTCATAATAATCATAATATCAACTCTGATAATTTAAAATTACTAAAGACGGTAAATAGCTTTAAATAGTTAGACGCGTTTGAGAGTATTAACATATTTAAAAATAAACATCGGTTGATTAATTCTGACCTGTGTCCCATATCTAACAGTAAATTGTTTGATTTCTTAGATAATTAGTTTTTAGTTGACTTAAGCGTTATGTTTATTAATTTCTTGGACACGGCTCATTGCTTCGTTTTAGTATAAATAGATATGTCCCCTTTTGGGCAAATTTGATTCTATCTTGACCACTGACTTGGTTCACAAGTCGTGTAATCTTAGTTTTTTCCCTTTTCTACTGAGGATGAGAACTTAGTTCTCGAAATACGTATATAGATTTGATTCTTTGGTTAAGGATTAGGGGTTAAATTCTTTGTTAGTTCGATAAATATTTTTAAATTATTTTTGAAAAATACTTCATATAATATTCAGTTTAATAAGATCTTATTAAACTGTGTATAGAGTGGTGAATCTAAGGCGCACCATAACGTTTTCAATGCTATTTTTTAAATGTAAAATTTTTGGTTTCCTTAATTGTTTTATAAAAGTTTAATAGTTTATTATAGAGGTAACATTTTTACATTATTTTACACTAATATTTATAATTTTACTGTACCTGGAACTGGATAAATGACGGAAATGTTTATTGGATATTTTCTTAAAATATCAATGTTTATTTTATTTATTATATGAAAAATTTATTTCTTATAATAATTACAGATAAAAACAATAACTTTTAATTGGTACATTTGTTTTGTTATTTAAGAATATTACCAATAAACATTTCAGTCATTTTTGTACAGTGGTATCGAATCGGCCTGTGGATCTTGAGAAACCTGGTTCGATTCCCACAGCCGACAAACAATTTTCACCAATTCTATCTCTGTGGCTCCCCCTCCACTAACATCTTTGGGGGCCGTGATTTGACGGTTGGTAACCGCACTTCACGCGAAAAAATATATCACTTACCGAGATCTGCTTAGGCAGAGTGCCACACCCAGTAATGGGTAAAAGGCGTGATGATATATTTTTATTTTATTTACAATTATTTAAAAGTTGTTCAATTTCAATTTGTAGGATTAAATTTGTTTATACCTATAGCTTCAAAAGATTTCCTGATGCTAGGCAGAATAAATTAAAAACAGCATAAGACCAAAATCTGTTGTTGAAATTTGGATGAGAAAGAATTTTGAAGAACGTCTTCGCATGGTTCAGAAATGTTTTATAAATGACAAAAACAGAGAAATAAAAAGAAACGCGTACAGTTTAAGTGGCTTTCGAGCGCCGGTGATTATTTCGAAACGGACTGAATTAAATTGTCGACGTGTAATATCAATAAAAGAGCCGGTCCTATTTGAATAATCAAATCGAGACACTTCCAACGTTTCATTTGTTATCGAATTTATAAGAGATATTTCTCAAAACACAGTAGCGATATTATAATTTGTTTAATATAATCTTTCGTACCATATAGCATCACATATTATCTTTATTAAACTTTGAGAAGATGTAGTGTTAGTATTTGTTGATAAATATTTATTTATTTCTGTTGAAAATATGGTATAACAACTAATGTAATATTCCGTAATTCTTTAAACAATATGATATAATGACAAAGATACTGAAATAAATTTATTGCCTTTGTTGTCTTGTATGCATTATCTACATAACAGATATAGATAATACTTGTAATTTATTAAATATACCTATATACTTAATTTAGTTACAACTGCCAACTAACAAGCATTTTTATTTCAAAGATCGCAGATTTCAAAACATAAAATAATGTTTTAAATTTTAATTTCTTTCCTAGTTAATTATATACTTGCAAATATAACAATAACAAAATATGTAAATAATTAGTTCAATAATTCAACTCATGAACAAAAACGCCACAGAAATATCCCTTTTATCATTTGACGTCGGATAAACAAACAGGAAAGGGAACTATTTACAAGTGGATAAACTTTCATTTACCTTCATTACCTTAAAAACGACAAATATAAAAGTCATAATTTTAATCAAATACTGGTAGTACCACACGAGGATTACTTTTTCTCAGGCCAAAATTTTATTTTTTTCATTCGTACTTGGTTTCTTTGAGTAAACAATTCGAGCAATTTGACAGTAGACAAAATCTCTCCACCTTCGATATTGCGATTGTTTTATATCATCAACTAAACAAGATCGTGGTGATCTTGTTAATAAAAAATTGTTTGATAATTTCCCGTTACTTGTTTTCAACCAATAATAATAGAAAACATTTGAAAATTCAACCAATAAGCAGTTTTACACTATAATACAAAGAAAGTTAGAAACAAAAAATAATATTATATGTTTGATAGCGGATAAATGTGAAGGTAACTTGTAATTGATAAAACCTTATCTACTTTTCTCTTAGCAACTCGATAAATACTAATGTCGTTTGAATTATTTTTTTTAACGTCGTTATATTATTTCGCCGAACTACACTCTACCCTTTTTATTTTCTTCGAATAAATTTCAGTTTGACTTGAAAAATTGTTTTAAAATAAAATTACTCCATCTACGGTGTCGTGATTTTATTAAAACAGTTTCTATTGTCAAATTGCTAGGTAACAAACATAGATTTATAAAAATCTTATGTATAATAATATATTATAAAATCCTGTCAACAAGTAAATGTGTTAATTTGACAAAATTATTTTACCTGAAATTGACAGGAATATAAACATTTGCCTGACCTGTAAGACTCAGGTAAGCCTTGCTTTGCATGCCTAGTCAGGAAAATAACATATTGCCTGCCTAGGCAGGTAATGAAACAAATGTGAGTACTTAGTTACTTAGCAACATAAAATACTGACTGAACCATGTAAGTCTAATATTTATTTTAATTTAAATTAATTTGAAATATTTATTATTTGTTTATAAGTTTCAGGTAAAATGTTATACGTAACACGACAGTAAAGCGTCGTACAAGATTCGTAAGCTGTTTCAAGCCTTGCTATCGCTCGGCATGAAACTATCTACTCATTTTATACTTGAAGACTTTCCTGACTTTTTACGTAAATAACTATTATTTTTCTTTTAGGTCTGTGAGTTTGATAGAATATTATTTATTTTATTTATCTCTGGAAATTATCTTACCAAATAGAACGCGTTCTTTCAGATTATCTCTAGATACATTGGTTTGTAGCACAAGCTCTATTTTTGGGTGTTCTAAGAGCACGGTTTTAACATGTTAAAGATAGCTAAAATACCCAAAAACACTGCTCTTAAAACAGGCAAAAACAGAGCTTGTGCTACCAGCCATTTTTATTTTCAACTACTCAATCTTTTAACTTATAGCAAAATCACTAGAGTAAACATCTCGTCCTACAGACTCGGGATTTATCGTGCAGTTTGCTATCGAGCTTTTTGCTAAGCAAAAAAAATGCAATTGAGCTATTACTTATGATAAAGATTACCCTCTATAATCTGTATGAATTTGAATTAGAATTATAGATAATATTAAACATGTTGTAAGCAGCTAACTTGTATTTGGAATCTGCTTTTTTGAGTCAATATTTTGATACTTAACAATCAGTAAAACGTCTAATTTTTAATCTGTATTATCTAGAAAATAAGTGTGTTATTTCAATTTGAAAAGCTATTTTGTTCTTTTAATCATTCCCAATGTACTGTTATTGTAAGAATATTCAAATTCCGAGTAAAAGAATACAAAACAGATACAGATTTAGCGTTAACAGAGAAACAGACCATTGCTATGCAAATCGATGGCAAATAACAAAAGAATTAAATATTCATGTACGCACTTATCGGTCAGTAGTTATGCATGGCAAATACCTACATATGAGTAATATCCATACGTAAGGTTGACATGTTTCTTTAATTTATTACGATACAAAATGATTAATTATGTAAATCGTTATTAATTATCATTTCTAGCTTAGTGTCATTCTAAAATAGATAGAGTTGGCACTATATTTAATTTCTTTTATCCTATAATACACATAATTCTGAGTGCATTATATTGTTTGTATCATAATATATTTAAATTGACAAATTCGTTTTCGCAACAAAATTGAACGTCGGTTTAATAAAAGAGTCAATTGAGACAAATAGAAGAATTTAACGATTTTTATTGTTTTTCGAGCCACTTTGTATAAAAAATGTCTTCGAGCAATCGGGATAACAGTTAAAAACTAATTTTCAGTATAGTCGTCCCTTTTCGATAAAGTATTCCTCAAAATACCAATAGCTCTTACAAACATTTCTATCAGATACCTGCTAGTTTGTGTTCTATCATTTGAATTAAGTTTTAAGATTAATTACTAGTTATATTTAGCATATCACATTTTTTATCATAATATCCTTTTCCTTTCTTTAGATTTTGAAGGTTGCGAAATTTGATAACAAATTTTATCATTTTTGTGTGATTAAGCGAAAAATATTTTAATAACACTCAAGCTCAAATCAAAATAATTTTGCGCCGAACGATTTCAAAATGGATGTTAGTCTATTTTTATTTTATTATTTATCTTACACAACAGGAACTTAATCTCAGTTACAGTACAGGGAACCTACAGCTTATAATAGAACCCGAACCACTCAGACATAATAGTATTTTTTTAATAACTTGAATACAGCAACATTTGAAAGCGCGCTCTTTTGTTTGAGAGGCAAGTTTTTCTGTTTTATCCATGGAATTACAATTGCCTGTAGTAACATTAAATAAACGATATAATAAATATACCATTATTCCAATTTACCCATTACGGGGTATGGTATTCTGCTTTAGTATGTCTCTATAAATAAGTAATATATACGTAAAGTACGGCTACTAAACGTCAAATCGTGCCTTCCAAAATTGTTAAATAAAGATAGTCACAGAGGAAATTTTATTGTGATTAATATCTATTGTGGATTGTAAAATCAAAATTGTATTGTCATTTCCACAGCCCTAAATATTGCCACTAAATCATTTATTTCTATAATTTTTAAATATTATTCTTATTCATGAATGAGATAAATTTAGATTTTAAAGTGTGTTAGATTTTGCATCTAAATAGTTCTTGGATTAGATCCCAAAACGCCACTAATATTAAAAACATTTGATGTCTAAAAATCATTTGTTTACACATGGTTCATTCTCCACTGCATCTGAAAGAGCTATGAGAAATAGATATGCCATCTATACTCTATCTCATCGCAACTTCATAGTAGACCTATTTACATTTTTAAAATTTTCTAAATATCACTACATTCACAAACTTGAGTAAAACCGTGAAAACGATGATTAAGTAACAGTGAACTGACACAAACCAAAAGTACAAATAAATGTCACTTGTCATTTCTGTATTTTTTGTTAGATTGTAAATCTGCTACGAGGATCATCCAATCACCGATGCGGACATTTATTCTGTACTGTACAACGCTATGAAGTTACGGTGAGAAAGTATAGTCTAGTTAAATAAGATCTGAAATTTCAGAGTTATCAAATCGTGAATAGCAGTATACCAAGTATATCATAGATCATTCTTCATTATTTCCGTAGCTGTATGACTCCTCCTAAACTAACATCTTTGAGAGGCGCAATTTGACAGCTTATTAGGCGTGAACATATATCATAATGTCGACTTGCAAAAATTATTGGGGGTGTTGTGAAGATATATTTATTTATTTCTCAAAATTTGGGGTAGCTGGCGCAGTGGTATCGAGGCGGCCTGTAGATTTCAGAACCCGGGTTTGATTCCCATAGACGACAAACCAATTTACCAATTTAAAGCTACCCCTGTGGCTCCCTCATCACTAACATCTTTGAGGTCGTGATTTGCCGGCTGGTAACCGCACTTCACGCAAAGAAATATATCATATACCGAGATTTGCTACGGCAGAGTACCACACCCAGTAATGGGTAAATAACGGGATGAAATATTTATTTAAAATTTGCAGTCTTATTTGACAGCTTATCAAGCGTAAACCTATATCATACCGCCACGCTCGCAAAAATGTTGGGATCTTATAAAGAAATATTGATTTATTTCTGAAAATTTGAAATCTTATTTGACGTTTGACAGAGCGCGTTCCCACACAAACAAATCTCCCTGACACAAATTAGTCAAAGTGGTAGGACCACACTCCACACTCCACTTTGTGACATCCCAGCGCGGGTCCACTTAACCAAGTAATAGTATGCGGCGACAATGGTACCGATACACGGCCGGAATAGAGATGTGAGAGTTGGCGGTTCGTTGGCGCCGGGTTGGGACCAACTTGCCTCAGAGGCCTGCCAAACATCGATACTCACTCAGCGACGTAGCTCAGCCACAGCCACGGCTGATACTCACCGCTATTAGTGCATGGTGATGTCTTCTGTGGTGACCGCTCTGTCAGTGTGTGTGTGATTAGAACATGGATTTGGGAGAGATCGAATGATTGAAGATGTTAGATGGTTGATTAGTGGATTGTTGGGAATTTGTAGCTTTTTTGCGAATTTGTGGAATATGTTATTTTTAGGAATTTCAGTCATTGCCTTAAAATCTTCGAGTGTAGGTAGGTATGTTAGAAAAAAGTTTTAATTTAAAGAACAAACTGATCAGTTTGTTTACTATGTTGTACAACAGAAATTAACTCTAATTGTAATGTAATGGACCTACCAGCTTATAGTGAACTCCGATCAACTCAAACGCAGTTGTTTAAATTTTGAATCAATTTATAATTTATCTTGATTTCTCTGACTGTTATATTATACTCGAAGATATGTGATTCTATGAATAAAATATTTTGATTTAATGAAAATTTATTTTTATGTAAAAATTATTAAATAAAAAAGCTAAATAATTAAAACTAGGAAAAAATTAAATACTTATTTATGTACACACCAAGGGCGTTATCTAGAGGATAATGCACAGACAGCGACATTATCCAGCTCCAGGAATAGATGTCGCCCGAAAGAATTATCATCTAGTAACATTTATGCTACATACAAAATTGTATTTTTCTCTAGACTATGTAGAATTAGTTTTAATTTATAATATTGACTATAAAATTAATCGAAAAATACACCAATCAGATAGCTCAATTTTCCTTAGTTAACATTGCATATTATTGCGTTACTAAATGTGTTTCGTGAAACACAAACCTTTGTGTATTTCAGTTACAGACAATTGAATTGTATCTATGAATATCAATACACAAACAAATAACTGTTTTTTACATTTTCTCCAGCAATACTTATCTGTAACAATTGTACATTTAATATTTCTTTCTAACAAATAATCTGTTTAATGTAGCTGATTAATTCATTGTACGCTTAGTCATAATATATACAACTTGAGCTTCGAAAATCACCTAAATTTATAGTCTAGAAACGCTTAGTCATAATATATGCAACTTGAGCTTCGAAAATCACCTAAATTTATAGTCTAGAAACGCTTAGTCATAATATATGCAACTTGAGCTTCGAAAATCACCTAAATTTATAGTCTAGAAACGCTTAGTCATAATATATACAACTTGAGCTTCGAAAATCACCTAAATTTATAGTCTAGAAACTCGATATGTTACCTAAAAACACAACCTCACCTAGATAACACATCTCGTCCTCTTAACTGTATCTGGTTATTTTTGAAGCTCTTGTTGTATAATTACTGATTATAGTAATGCGTATAAGAATATTAATCAACTGTAACGATGCGTTGTCAAGAATATTGTTTCTTTATTTTGTTTAATCATTTTAAACATCAATTGCTTCAATGTTTCTTTTTATTAGTTTAAGAAGTTTGAAAATCAAAGAGATTTGAAAACGTAAACTAGTGCTTAGTAAATACATACAAACTATATCCATTGAGTTCAGATTGCCATATACATATTAATTACACATTTAACAATCTTATTATTTTCTGATATTCATTTAAACTTCATTTGAAAAAAACAGTTTAATATTGATATGTTAGATACTATTTTAAAACTTTTTGTCAAAATCAAAATGAATGTTTTTTGCTAGAAATAATTACGCATACTTCATCAATAAAAACTACTTAGTACGTATATTGATTTATACTTTTAGGCAACAGTACAATTAATCACATTTAATTAGAATTTAGAACATAAATTAATTGTACATGTTTTTTCCGCATATAATACGGCAAAAAATCCTTTATACTTCAAAGAATTTGTTTTTTAACGCACCTATTATTTAGTTATTTGGGTTAAATATCTTTTAAATTTCTAAATATCATAGCGACTGCAAAATTAATCTACTGCTAATTTTTAAATAATTGATACTATTAAGAACCGGAACAGATTTTCAATTAGGCCTAAACAAAACAAAAAACATTTTTACATGAGAAAAACAACACAAAAACTAACTTAATACAATTAATTGTTTATTCATAAATTTAAAACATAAATCTGCAGATCTTAATAAAATATGTAAGAGGTAATATTACCAATTATAAATCGATAACTCGGTTAAAACAAATAATAAAAAGTTCTCCTATCTGTGAATTCGTCGATGGTTCAAACAGAACTAGTTTTTCTCTCAAACTTAACAGCAATTATATCCTTGTTTCCCCGTAGAAAAGGAAAGCTAAGGTATTGTCTCAATTAATTTTTTTAGTTACTTTTTCCTTAGCGGGATTCGAACCTTTTTCTGTTACAAGTTTTTTGTCGTAGAACGCGCATCGTTTGCGGCGGTTCAACGCAGCTTGCAGCTGACTTTATACATTTACAGAAAGTTAATTGATTGTATTTTAGCAGACCGTTTTTTCGTTCTTGTTACGCCCACGTTTTCGTATTCTTTTCAAATCGTTCAATCTAAACTATTAGCAAAAACTTTACATTACCAGGTTGCTTTTTGTTTGCACGAAATTAAGTCATTCAAGTTTTTATTTGTATAAGAAAAATATGTTTTAAGAAACACATTCAAATATAACCTTTAAAGTTAAACAGTCAAAATAATATTAAATTTTCCTGATAAACATATATAACTGTATATTTTTTAATATTATCTATTCGTTTAATCGTTTATTCTGTCAAATTGATGATGTAAGGATATTTCAATTTGGTCTCTTTATATAAGATAATACTGAAAACAAACTAGGCTATTACGTCATTTTTAAACATGTAAATAACGGTAACAAAATGATCAATCTTTATTTTCTGTCACAAACAATTCAATGACGTAATAGGCAATCCATTTGACGTCGAGTATAACTATCTATTTTCTCAGTTTTGGATGTGAGAGCTCTGCAGTTGCATATTGTCTGCAGCTGACTTATTGTTTGTAAATTGTAATGTTGCGCCAAGATAACATTTCTTGTAATTATTATATCTTGTAAAAAATCAAGATTTATATTATATTTATAATTGTTATTTTAAAATCTGTATTATGCCAAAATTTCTTATAATTATTGTAATTATATTTTATTCAGCTATTGTATAAAGTAATATAATATATTCACGAACCTTTCATGTAAAACTAACAACTAAAATGCGTTTGTGTAACATATCACTTAAAAAAAAATTATTACAGCTACTGAATAATTTTTAAATAAATGCATGCAATATTTTAATGTTAAAAAACATTTCCTAAACAGGGCTGCAAATCGAACCGGAACTTAAACAGAACTGGGTCCTTTTCTTGATCCATGAACCTGAACCGAACACATGAACTGGTAGAATTTATGTTTCCATTTATTTAATTTGTTTAAATAAAAATTCTTATAGAATAACTAATAAACTTATTAATTTACACTTTCAAATTAAATATAAACTAAGAATTTTATTTCTAATTTTAATAAAAAATATTCATCTAATACAAAATTAAATTGAATTTATATATTGCATTAGGTATACATATACAGTACGTAGGTACATATATGTATCTGTAAATTTAAATTGAAAAATTAAATTACAAACTACCAACAACATAATGTTTATACTAGAAAATGAAATAAAAATAATTAGAACGAACCGTCGAACTACATCGATCTTATGAATCAGTTCATTATTTGTTCCAAAATTTAATTATTTTAAACTAGGACAAAAACCGAACCGACAAAGTATGATGAACCGAAACCGAATCGATTTTCTAAAGGTTTTCAGATCAACGCAATCAAGAATTCTTGTCAAAAAATATAACAAATCTTCATTTTTATCAAGAACAAGACAAGATCAAGTATTCTCTCTTTCTTAATTTTTTTAAACATTAATTGTTTATACCGTGTAATGAAAAAGTAATGCAGTTATTTTAATTGTAAAATTACTAAAATGAATATCTGATTTTAAAAAACCCAAGCTCCAAGCTTTATTTTCAGCGCGAGATAAAGTTTTGTCATGCGACGGACTTAAATCAAACCAGGAATTTTCTGGAAATACACACCGCGCCTAAATATTTGTATCCAATTAGAATATTCTAAATATTATGTGTCTAAAGTAATCAACAAATTGTCATTCAAGTTATATTTATATAGTAAATAGGCTCTAACTCTCCAAGTAAAGAATAAAGTAAATAAAATTGCATCAACCATGCTTTGCAATAAAATTTGCAGAATGTGGCAGTTAGCACCATAAAATAGTGAATTTACTATTATATTCATTGTAATTCATTAGAAACAGTTACTTACCAACCTACTGCATGATGTAGTTACTTTAAAGAATTCTGATATTTTTACGAAACGTCCTACCGGTAACCGGTATTCTAATGTCAACAAAATTGCATCAGGTGACACTATTGCAAAAGAAAATTATTTATTGTTAACTGATAACTGTACTTTTACGTTTGAGGTGAGGAGTTATCTGAACCGTTTTAAATATGCTATATTATGGTTCACATATGGCATTCTAAAGTGTTCGAGTGGAACAAAAAACTGACCGATGACACTTTCAAACTGATGCCACAACTGTATGATTCAGTTCGATATAAGATAAAAGTTACGAAAAACTGAACAAAAGATAATGATTCAAATAGATGCTCTGAATCAGTTTATACACGTCATAAATAAAAGTTACTAAAAACGATGACGCTATATTTTACCATGTTTATATATGGTTACCATAATCATATCATTAAATAATTTCTCCGCATCTTAATATTCAATTAAATTTGCAATGAGTTCTTGACGTTACCGTCCTAAAGTGTTCTGCATATTCAGAATTCATTTAAAATCCACCACGCGAATATTATTGTCAAAAATGCTGTTTTATGCCTCTGGTACACTGGTCGAAGAACATCGTTGAGCTCTTCAATGAAAGAACAGAACGCACCCTTCATTGACAAACAATAAAAGCTTCTAAAGTTGAGAAAGAAAAACTAAATTTCAAAAATATGCTAACGTGAAATGAGACACAAAAGATACGAGTGAAATGAGATACGTTCATTTCATCGATGAGCTCTTCGATGGAAATAGAGGAGCCTCTAATTTTCGTCGATGACGGGTGCGTTCTGTTGTTTCATCGAAGAGCTCATCGATGCTCTTCGACCAGTGTGCCATAGGCATAAGAAATGTGAAAATACATTGTAGGTTCACATTTCAGTATTGCCAATAGAAGTAAAAAAAATACATATATCGATGTAATACTTTAACAAAACAGTTTTTGTTGCAATTTAAACACTGCCTTTCTTTCTTATATTTTAATTCGTTTACTGTTCTTACACAGAATGTCTAACTACAATTGTATGAAGTTTACTTTCAAAACAAGCAGAGTAACGCTATCTTCCTTTTTTATTATTTTAGATTCGATGTTTGAGGAGGCACACTCCTCTAACACGAATCGAATGGATGGATATGATTGCATGATGAAAGATTCCGACTATGAGGAATAAATGAGCTTGTATGGAGGGAACGAAGACTGATTTTTTTTAATGAATCCGATGAATGAATGTTTCAGGAGTTCGTGCTACACTATTTTATGAGATATAAATTGATATTATGCAGTTGTAAATATACAAATATTTATATCAAGAGACACATTAATATTGCAATTATAATCACTTTATACAATGAGAGAGATATATTCTTTGTTAAGTTTTTCTCAAAATGATAACGTCTTTAAACTGATTCAGCAAATACACCATATCATAATGAAATCAGTAGCAAATGTTGAAGATATAATCCAGTGGAATAAATAAGTGATCTTGTTCAGTAAGTGTAAGTCACATTTGATTCAAATGGGAAATGGACTCGTGACATATAGTTGGGATCTAGAGACTATGAAACACTGGACCTTTTCGTAAATTTATATATTGAAAACTAAATTTTATTAAAATCTAATATAATGGTTTGAATTTGAAAAACGCGAAGTTCAGTATTTTCTATACTTCAATAAGTTCTGAAAGATTTTTTTATAAATAAATAAAAAATATATCATCACGCCTTTTATCCATTACTGGGTGGGGCACTCTGCCGACGCAGATCTCGGTAAGTGTTATATTTCTTCGCGTGAAGTGCGGTTACCAGTCGTCAAATCACGGCCCCCAAAGATGTTAGTGATTTTTTTAGTGATTCATTTTTTTATAATGCTATTAATAATATTGTTGCATACTTTGAGCAGGAATCAGCTACCGGCCATATTCCACGTTGCCCACTAAGCTCCATCCACTCTATTCCACAGCACTACCACTCATATATTAATGTTTCTTTGATATAATATCGCACAGTTTAAGCCAATTTACGAATTCAAATATCACTTAATATTCACTAAACACACAAAGAACATTTCGATCACTACAGTAGTCCGCACTCTACTGAATAACTTGAATACACGGCATGCAACGTTGTAAACTAATTGGTAAGATAGGCTGTAACATGTTCGGTAACGTTAAGATAATTTTATTTATCATTAAAAATCAATATCTATGCTTACTAAATATGATATACAGATCTTACAACTAATAAACAAATCCGATTTGCAATTTTAAAAATTTTCACACGCTACTATACAGAGTGTTTCACAACTTAGAGCAAAAAATTAAAGGGTATATTCTGTACGACGTGCTGATCATGAAACAAAAAGATTTTTTTTTAAATCGCAAAACTATTTTCCCTGTTTTCCAGTCCAAAATTTTTCGTTGCCACTGCCACTGGGTGGATGATTATGTTAAAGTTATTAATTAAATAAAATTCTATTATAAATAACTGCTAATAATTGAATTGTGTAATTATTCTTTCGTAGTTGATACCTACTTCATTGTTTGTGTTTAATAGGAAAGCGAATCCAGTGCAGTACTACAAAAAATGTTTTAGGTTAACAACCCTTAATTTTTCGAATTTAAAAAAAAATCTTTTTGTTTCATGATCAGCACGTCGTACAGAATATACCCTTTAATTTTTTGCTCTAAGTTGTGAAACACTCTGTATATTTTCCTCCGTCAAATAAATGAGTGAAGAAAATTATCATGTATTTTTTGAGCTAGCAGTTGAGTTAGTTACTTTTCAGTAACTTTTTCAATTCATTTAATATTGCTAACCTCAAAATATGTTGGTGAAATATATTGAAATTTATTTTCAATACCTTTGAAATGGCAAAAATAATTTGAATCTAAATTTGATAGAATTTTTTATAAAATCAAAAGATTTTAATTCTTTTTTAATAAGCCGAATGGTACATTTTTAATTTTTTTATATTAGTTGGATTTCAGGCTTTAATTTGAATTAAAAAGTTACTATGAGACTCTTGAGGTGTATAGCTCAACAAGTTTTTTAATTTTTAATTTTTCAATTGACTTCAATTATGTTACCCTTGATTATAAAATTTAAATTGTTAATTGTTATTTCATACAAATATTGCTTGATAATGGTCCAAATATTGGCCGAAATGTCGCCTTCTTAGGTTAATAAAAAGGTTTAATAAATGAATAATTAATGTTACCTTTTTAATTCCAATTAAAGCCTGATATCCAACTAATCTAAATTTGGTAAATTATCTCATCAAGTTTTATTTTTTCCGATCAAATTTTCATTGTGACATTCGAGTAATTTCTATGTTACCACTTTTTCATGTCAGATGCTCTTATCAGTAATGAACATTGTTATCTGATTTTGTGCAATGAAAATAACGACAATTCTATTTTATTATTTGTAATATTGTATATTATTTTTGATTTTGAATATTTAGAGAAATAGAAGAGAAAGAGATGATAATTCCCTAAATGCATATTTGATTAAATGGGTTGTTAATACAATTGATACATTGCGCTCATATAGGTAAGTACCTTCGCTACCAAACCTCTATATTAAGGTTAATGAAGAAACCATTTTCGGTTAGTTAGGTTTGTCACGCAAATATGACGTCACACGATCAATATTAGACTAGAAACAATGTTATATTCGTGTTTTAAAAGAAAATACATGTTTTGTTGGCCTAAAATTCCCTACAATGCAGATAAAAACTTTCAAGTCGATATATATTTAACACCAAATAAAAAACTAATTTCAAATATCGTTTCAGTTATTTTATTCGTTTAAATATAAACGAGTTTTATTTCGCATCAGGAACTGCAATGTAAAGTGAAATAGAGATAAACAAATAAGTGTTTACTTGTGTAGATGGATATTTATATTATTTAGGTTGGTTCATAAACGAAGAAAATTTATTCGATTAAGTGCCAATATAAAATTCCATTCAATTTGCATTTGTATCAGGTGTTGGAGTTATATGTGTTGTTGATGGTCAGCTTCAACTTGCATAATATTCTAATAGTTTCACCAGAACCAGTCCCGGTTATAGTTAAATTAAATAAACTATCAATATAAAGTTATTATGAATAAAGGCAAATTATAAAACAAACTATTATTTATAGCACTGTTTAATATTGCATTTGTTTTCCATATATTTAAATAATTTTCACGCTCATAGTTTTCTAAAACGAATTAGCTGCCACTAAGACCATTTTTAATATGATATTAACTAAGTTTTTACTATTATTTTATCCAAGTTAAAAGAAACTTGTTTCATGAGTTGGATAAGGAGTTAAAAATTAAATTTAAAATGATGTTACTAGTTAATTTGCTTTCTGAATCCGTCTGTAAATGATCAAACTATTAAACTTTTAGTTCATCACTTAAAGCAAGTACATATAAATAGTAGAAACTTAAAAAATCAACACTACTCGTAAACACTTTACTAGCAGATTTACAAAACGGGTTAGTTATATTAACACTATTTTTAATAAAATTCCTTCAACTCCTTTTCCAATTCAAATACAACATATTAATAAAATTGATTATATTAAGAGTAAAACTATTTTAAATTGGGTGGAACAAAAGTTTTTTTTTTCTACGGCCTTAACCGAAAGTACGCTTTTCTTTATTTATTGTTGGTTTCATAGAAACCGTAAGCTCAGCCTTAAATATTTATTTATTTATGGTTAGTTGCAACCAACTAAACATAGATTTTAACTTAATTTAAATTAATTAAAGCAAATCGAAGTTATAATTTTCTAAAGGATAAGAGCAATAAAAGATTTATAAAATGAGTTATTTATATCATTTTTTTTCTATTTTGCGTCTTTTATAGATTAAAATTTATTAAAAAATTGCGATATTTTAAACCGAATCAATTTAGGGCAATTTGTATTAGAAATGTTGTGGCTGGTAACTGTTATTGACATTTATGCAATTGTTCAGATTTTGAGATTATATTGAACTTATAATGTTCTTAGCTTGATAGGGTCAGTATGTCATTCGCTACTACCAGCCGTCTAAAACAAAATGTTGCGTATCGTATTGAACGCTATTTCGATACACAACTGGGTTTCGTAATGCCTTCTTTATGAACGCAAAATAGAAAAACTATATTTTTCCAAATTTTAAAATCTAGATATTCCAGAAATGCTACTTTATGCATTTAAAGGTTAAAGATGTGTCTGACTGACCGTTTTACAAAATCAACCTCTAAAATACTTGATCATTTGAATCCTCAGTTCAAGAATGTGGTACATTAAGAGTATTCAATTAGTCCCAAAGTATATTTAATGTCTTTTTGAAGTAATGACGAAATAGATGATTGTCACTTTAACATACGTTCAAAAAAACCGTTGCCAAATTTCGCACCAAAAATCCATTTATCAAGAACTCTAGCATGAACACATGCATCAAGTCCATCAAATTGCTCGTTATAGTCCGTTGAAAGCTCAAGCTCACAGTCCTTATCAGTTTGGCAATTAAAGAAGTTGAACAATTAATCAAATATTGGCCACAGTTAGCATCGGAGCTTCGTGAGTTGTGTCTGTGTGACAAATGTCAGCACACGGCGACATCTGGCGACACGTGCCGCCGTGCCGGCCATCGTCAGGTTCGACTTGAGCTGCAGCCTGCGACTGTAAAGTCTCTGTTGCCCGTGGTGTCTGTCATCGCTTCAGCTTGGACCTCCGAACGCGCGAACTTTACCTCGGCCCACCTAACAGCCTAATTGCCGAAGAAAGTTGTCCAGGAGAAAAGAAAGAAACAATACTGATGTTGAATGTTGGTGCTTGTGATCTTGTACTTTCTTTCCAATATTCCAGTTATGTAGATTCGAGTAGTTTATTTGGCAATGGCTGTTATTTATACCGGATGATTCAAAAGTAGCTGGGATAATACTGACCGTGACCAGATCACAATATTCATTTTACTATCATCATTACATGGTATCAGAATGAAAATGAAGTGTGTCTGGTACATTCATGGTCAATTGCAACATTAAAAGTTAAATTTTAAACGTAGTTATGTTAAATGGAATGAATAAACAAAAAATAATAATATCATCACGTCTTTTACTTATTACGGGTGTGGCTTAATAGGTAATATTTATGCCTAAAATTCGGCTACCAACCGTCATATTTCGGCTTCAAAAATTTTTCTTAAATCTATACAATTCGGTGCATTTCTACTAAACTATTTATCCCATTAAATGAATTTACTGTCAAATATTCGATTTGCTTTTATTTATTTAAATTCAGTTTAAAATTTAATTTTTGTTGGTTCAAATTACTAGGGTTGTGCCGTGGTCAATTGACCGGTCAATTGGCTGGTCAATTGACCAAAAATATTTGACGACCAAATAAAACGGTCAAAAATCTAAATGGAACCGCCACGACATCTGTTGTTCAATAGAAATAGCTACTTACTATTATTACATGAATATATCTAGTTTGGTATTCTGGGTTCTGGAGAATTTGCTTACTTTACTTTACAAATAAAATAAATACATATTATTTCATTTCATAACGTCTTTTACTTTATTTTCCCCTTTATTTTGAATTTAATGTGATTTTGTTTATTAGTTGTTGGTTTTTCATTTTCAGTAATATTGTATGTAGTAAACAGTACTATATAAATAAATTACAATTTTAATTGTGATTTTTATTAAATGTTTCGTGGTCAATTGACTGGTCAATTGACTGGTCAATTGACCGGTCAAATAATCGGACAATTGACCGAAAAACATTTGACTGGTCAAATACACAACCCTACAAATTACCATTTTAAAGCCCAGTTCATGGTCTCAAATAATCAGTGTTCATTCTAACCTCAACTATATATTAAAAAAAATATTTTAAAAGTTGAAAATTCGTTGTATGACAGGCGCACTTTCAATTATCATCTCTTTGAATGCAATTTTTGTTATTTGATTTGTTTGATAATGCAAATCTGTGAACACCAGTGAATTCCTCGCGTGAAAATACAAAGGTATGCAAATTTTTATAGCAATATTCGGATAAATTTTTTATTACAAAAAATCCATAAATGGCCAAAATTCGTAAAAATCTGAAGGCTAACCCCTTAAGAAATTTCTCATTTCTGTATTATAAATGATTTGAGTTATTTATATTGATGTTCATTTATTTTAATTGTTATTGTTTCTAATCTAATAAATATTTTAATAATAGATAATAAATACAAAATAACGTACATATTCTTCTAACACTTAAATGTCTGTGAAACTCGTATCATCTATGTTAGATATTTCGGAAGTCGAAGATAATACAACGAATATTTGAATACACAATAACAGCATTAAAAAAAATTACAATCCCTAATAAATAGACTCCCGGTTAGCATACCACGGTTCCAAGAACAGTAACACGGCCAGTTGCTGGGTTTAGCGGGTGCATAAGATTTAGGGGCAAATACGAAAATTGTATTCACTCCGGAGCGGCCTTAATAAACTGTCCCAAGTCCGGTGTAACTATAAATAAAATTCTAAGAAAAGTTCTAAAAAGGAGCAAAACTGCTGTATCCTACATAATTTATTCGTGTAATATTATTTTATTATGTACATAATTTTCTATGTTATTGCATAACTTGACAGCACGCATTTTTCATGTAAGTTTGTATTTATAAATTTGTATATTATAAGTCACAATAATAATAAATAAACATTAAATATCACATTGATATTTAATGTTCTAATATTTCTTATTTGTCATATCGCCCAGTTTAGCTGGTATTTTACCAAATAAAAATGCAATTATTATAATTATTTAAAATCTAAAAGAATAAAGTTGTACACCATTAGAAAGCTACTCGTACTATAAGAAAATAGTTAAATTTTGCACCATCAAAATAGCTTTAAATGATAAAATGTAGTTTTGAGATAAGCCTTAAGCTATAAAAAGAAGCTTTAAGAAGTAGTTATATATTTTCACATTTAGCGAAGCTACAGTTACAGCTAAAGTAATTGTAGCTAAACTATAAAAGTTGCTAGCTATTGCCCAGCTCTGGACTTAAATATAGTTATTTTTTGTACCCTAATCGGATTAAAACTGCCGCCTAACGCGCTTTACTTTTCTTTTTATCATTTAACAGAAACATAAGTAATAAATTAATAACACTAAATATAACTTTCCCATTTCTAATGCGATTAGAGATAAAACATTACTTGTGTCGAATCTGACGCACAAGACAATAATCACATGTTCTTTGGAAGCGATAACGTCTTCAGTACCACCAATAACACCTATAAATAACGCACATATTTAATAATGTTCCGCTGTGCCGTTTTATCTTGAGTTAAAAGCAGCGCCAATGCATCATATCGACCGAGCCACGCCAGATACAGTGCTGTATCTTTTTTATACACTTGACGTTTTTAAGAGTGTGCATTAAGCCTTGTGTTAGTTCAATTACTGGCCGCTGGCGGCGCTGAGGCGCGGCGACGGTCACCGACACGCTCCTCTGATGCAGAGCCGTCTTGAAAAAATTCAGCCCAAGGAGAAAATAACCCTTGAGTTAAGTGCCTAATTGTTAGAATTTATTGGAATATACTGAGCTCGAATCATTTTCTCTTTATCAGTCCTATACTCAAAACTACTTTCTCGGCTATTCCTGCATTTGGTTTAGTCAAATTTGAATATTGTCAAAAACATTTAACAAATGGCAATCTTTCTCAATCCTATTATAAATATAATTTATGAATATACGAATTTAGTTTAGTGAAAAAAAATTGGATATAGTTAGATCTTTTTGAAGAATTCGGCTGTCAGTTGATGAATAAGTAATATTACACTTTCGTTTCTTCGAAAAATACTACGTGTATATTTTCTATTACTTATGTCTTACAGAAATAATGAATAAATATAATATTTATTGAATTAAATTTTGTAGGAGATGAAGACATCATACCGAAAAATCAGAAAGTTTCTTTAAAATTTATCATGTAAAATTTAGTATATTAAGCTAGGTATATATTTATTTTCTAATCGGTGCAAAAGAAATTATTAACGCAATTCTGTGATATTATAGAGCAGTAGATCTGTAAATAACAAACAAAATCTCATCAATATTTATTGATAAGTAGAAAATATTTCATAAAGTCATAAGTTCCGTTGCGATTTTATTCATTATTTACAGATTTACAAAACTTATGGATTTACACAAAATTCCATCATTAATTCCAATTTAGTGTAGTAGAATCTGAACCAGTGAAAAATAGCTGTCTTCTTTGCGCTACCAAATGCCATCAAAGATATCAAATATAATATTATATTTGAGCAATACCAAGGTAATTTTGTTCGCTATTGGGCTTTTAAAATAAGAATACTCTGATGATGGCAAAAAAGGCACAGTTTACTATTAACCTAGTAACAAAGTATCTATTTAAAAAATAAATAAATATGAATGATTGTAAAACTAATTTTTACAATAAAGAAGGTAAAAACATTACAATTAACTAATGTGATATTAAAAGAACTAGTTTCTACTAAGAAAAAGCTACACTATTAAAAAACTTATTAACTATATGTGTATCTAAAGGTTAAAGACAACATAGAATTTTATTCTATATAAATTAATTTAATAAACACTACTAGCAAAAATGTAATAAAATAAAAAACAAAGATATACAATGGTAAACTTATGGAGACCAACTGAAAGTGTATCTTTGTCTCAAATTTGACATATTTTAATAACGCCCTCTCTGATTTTGTTCATATATTTATTGTAATTTCTAAATCACAACAAGATGGCAAAAATCAATATATTTATTTTTGCTACTCTGTACAACAGGAATTAAATTCCAATTTAAGTACAAGGTCCAGACTCATTGAACCGCAATGCAGTATATTTTTAACTTGAGTGAGATTCGAACTTCTGATAGTCGAATGCGAATGCTGTAACGCTAACCACACCACCGTACTATCGGACAATATATGATTATTCAATATATTTAGTATCAACTGTGATTCGCTATATTTAAAACCGGACATTTAAAATAAAAATTGCTGGCTATGTAAACTCGGCTTTAGTATTTTTTACCTCATTTGTTGTTATTTATATGTTTAATTTATTAATAAAAAGTAATTAATCACAATAATGATATATTGTTTGTCAGAAAATAAATGAACAATAAATATCAACACGAAATAATGATACCATATATTTATTTTAAAAACTGTCAAAATTGAAACTATAGATTTGAGATATTTGAAAATGTTACTACATTCAATAAATAATTTCTATTCAAAGATAATTATCGGGTAAAAAAATACTAAATGAATTTCAGATCATCAGTGATTGGTAAATTTATGCTCAAGATTTAATTTATGCGTTTTGAATGACTATGTAAATATCCGTATAGGTGTGATTACTGAACATAAATCTTACTAGATCAAAAGTCAAAAAAAGTTTAATACTCGAAGCGTGTTCTGTTCGACGTAGAGGAAATTAATTAGTCCGGTCCTGTAGAGTATTGGCAAAGCAATAAATTACACCACGTTCGCTACCCCTGACATTTATAGGCTACGCTGATGTTCAGTTGACAAAATTAAAAATTTACGGATCTTAACAATACGTAAGGAAACGCTCTACCTGATTTTATATATTTATTTCTTTGTCTTTAGGACTCCTCATATGTCTCAATGCGGATTTTATTAAGAATAAAAATACTACAACTAAAAGATTGCGCCATGAAAGAGGTTTAGATGTGTATCAGAAACGATAAAAACTTTAGTGATTTTTAATTTCTCCCTAAATGAAAAAGAGTAGCGAACAAGGTTTTTGTTTGGGGTGCTTTCTTTGTTTTCGTCATTAAATAACCGTTAAATGAGGGAAAGTATGAATTAATGTTTTTTTGATTCATAGTTAACGAGTATAATTAAATAATTATGTATAGTAAAATAGTTTTATTATTACCTTTACTGCACTCGTAAGTAAATATTAAATTTACTTTTCTTTTATGAGTAAAATTTATTGTTTTCATTGTTTACTGTATTTAATTTCATATTAAATATAGTTACGTGTAGGATTCATAATTAAAATACTAGTAATATGTAAAATTTACTGAAGCATGTATTGTTTTTTTTTCTACTGTTTTTATTGTGCACTATTATTTTGCATGTATTATGTATTATCATATAAATTACCACACAATTTATGTGTAATGTTTGATGTTTGTACAATTTTGCACTTTTATCTCTACATTAATTATTATTACTGTTCTCCTATCGCTAATTTTAATTTTAAATTTGTTTATCTCATTGTATTACACAAATACTTATATCTTATGAATGTGTGTTTAAATATCATAAAGAAATTAAATTTATTCTTTGAAATACAAATTTTACTAACCTTTAGAAGATAATTTGCGAAATAAAACTGCTTTATTTTTACTTCTGGTATTTATTCACCCACTGCACCACTATCCTAACGTTATAGAAAATCATATACGCAACACTGGCACTGGTTAAACATTTTACACTATTTATAATTGAATTTTACTGCTTAGATTCGCGATTTAATCGTCGCATACCTTCACTTCACTGCAAAAGTGTTTCAATATTAGCTGTATAAAATAAACTCTTTCCAATTAAAACTTGCTTAAAATGCTTCAAACAGCTGCAGTACTCTAGTACTGAGAATTGAATGAATAGACTTGTCCAATTACGTGAATTATGTGTAAGAAATTATAATTATATTTGTATTCATCATTGATAGATAACTTAACGGGAATGCTGATTGCTTCGTATGCTGTGTAGCACAATTTGTAATATAATAAAAAAAAATATGGGTAGGTGGTTCAGAGGAGTCGGCCTGTGGACTTGAGAATTTGGGTTCGATTCCCCCAGCCGACAAACAATTCTTGTGGCTCCTGTGGCACCCTCTCCACCAACAACGGAGGAGGGCGTAATTTGACAGGTGGTAACCGCACTTCACGCGATGAAATATATCATTTATCGAGATCTGCGACGGCCAAGTACTACACCCAGTAATGGGCAAAAGACGTAATGATATGTATATTTTATTTTTATAAACATAATTAGAATAATACATATAGTAATTATTAGATATTTGTATCATTCATTTTAATTAAGCGTCTTTTAATATCTGAAATAATTTATTTCAATGCACTGTGTTATATTATTTCAATAAAATTTTGTATAAATTGTACCACCAAAAATTAAAAAGCTTAAACTTAAATCCACAAGCCAACTCGATAAACTGAGCCGCCTACCCCATATACGTAAAGAATAAATAAATATATCATAACGTCTATTACCTAATACTGGGTGTGGCACTCTGTCGCAGCAGTTCTCGGTAAGTGATATATTTACACTTAAATCCACAAACCAACGTGAAGTGTGGTTACCAGCCGTCAAATTGCAACCTTAAAGATATTAGTGGAGGTAGGAACCAACAAGCAAAGCCACAGGGATAATTTTACGAGTAATATCGAGAAATATGAGTTGGCTATAGGAATCGAATTCGAATTCATAATCTGACTTAATATCATTGAGCTTTCTACTAGTAGTAAATAAATAAATAAAAAGAAAATAAATAGAATAGGCCATTGATCAAGATCTGCAAATGCAGACCAAGCATGCCTAGAAATAGATGACAGTTGTCATTCTCGTCCAGTTCTTTCAGTATTTGTCCCAAACGATTTCACCGTTTTTACCTATCCAATTTAGCAATTTATCACCAGCTCCTAACTAGCGGAAATACGGTTCTCAATTCTCCGCCACCCAGAGTCCCAAATTAACTATTTTGGCAAATTGCCGGTAATAAATAAACCCCAGTGGTCGCGTGCTCAGTCTCCAGTTACCTTTCCTAGGTCCCTTGTCCCTTCTCTGGCGCTAGCACTGCGCAACAAGGCGCCCAGATACCGATCAAAGTGTCTCGGATCCCGCCTGTGACACCTTGCGTCTGTGCGGCGATACCTGGATGGCTCCGCACATCCGGTAGAGACGATCTGCGGGCTCTGATGACGGAAAGTTGAAATGTTGGATTGTTGAAGATCGAGGAGTGCTTACGAGCTGAGCAGATGGAATAAATTTGTATGTTTGAGTAAAGTTTAGTGTTGTTTGGATGATATTGATCAGGGTAGGTGTTGATGGGTGCTAATGTGGATTAATTTGATGTATCTTGATCTGTTTTGATGCAGGGAGACTTTATGAAGATGGCTATGTAAACAAGAGTAGTAAATATTTTTAACCGGTTATTTTCTAGAAATATAAGTTCTTTGGACACTACCTATACAGGGTAATTGCTGTAAGAGAGCCACCATTGAGTTCTCGAGAACTGTAAGAGCTACGACTTTGATTAAATTAGACAAAAAAATTCACTTTAGTAGGTCAAATATATGTTTTTATTTTTCCTAAATATATATATATATATATATATATATATATATATATATACAGGGTGTAGAATTGAAATGTGGCGTATAGGGATTTCAATGTTATTTTTTAAATATTGCTGTATCTCTTTACCTATTCACTTTAGAGCAAAAGCGTAAATACAAAAATTGTTCAGCAATTAAAAACGCTTCCTACAAAGTAAATTTCATTACATAAATGTGAATAGTTCACGAGATATTAATTAAATGAAATTCAAAATTTATTCAAAATATTTGTAGATTGCATTGGAAAATTAAACAAATGAACTGAATATTTGACATATTGTAAAAGAGTTTGACATTTGTTTGTTACAGTGTTGTAATATTTGTTGAACAAATTCAATGTATTGAGTGGTATTTTGCGGGAAATTCTGCTGCGCAAGTGCGAGATCTTTTTAGCGCTTTGTATGTGGATCGGCCAATTCCATCCCTTACTACAATCCGTAGAATAATTCATAAATTTAGAACGACTGGAAGTGTTTTACCATTATGTAGGAAATGTGAAGGGCGAAATCAACAACTTGTTATTATTATTTGTTTACGGTTTTACTTTAATAAAATTAGTTGTGTTGTAAGTTAGTTCTACAAAAAAAAAATTAAAAATATTCTACTGGCTCAAATGAAAAGAAAATTATTAAAATCTCATCATAAAATGCTTTCTTCTAAATTTTTTATAGACTTAATTCGTACTATTTATACTAGCATACAAAATAGGCTATAAAATTAATTGTCGTAGTATCTAAATGAGATAAAATTACAACAATTATTTTAAACACAACTATCTTAGCATATTAGCGATCATAAATATATTCAAGAGAATATAACTCTTGGGTTTTCACGCAATATATGTATGTATCAAATGTACTATAATGGAAAATAAAGAAATGTCCCTAAATATTATATATTCAACATGCGATTAGGTCAAGTGTAAATTCACAAGAGAAAGTTATCAAAACATAGTGTCAAATTTGGCAAATGTGCGATTATGATTCTAGATAAAAATAGACATGAATATTGGGCCAATAAAATTGTGTTAACATTTTTTATACTCCATAACTGTTAATTCTAATACCAACTTTATCGTTAATTACAACTTGTCATGCATAGCTGTTAATTGAAAGAAACTAATTAATAATTAACTGCATAAAATAGTTGTTGGTCTACACAAGACACCTACTTGCTTATTTAACATTGGCATTACAAGTTAAAATTTTACATAAATTTCATAAAGAAATAAACATTCCTAAAATGCCACTTGGAATGTTCAATGTTCTGCTGTAGTCACGCTTAAATAAATTGAAAAACCAAAAATCCCAAACCAGATGAAGATAACTAATGGTGTTGCCAACGTAACGAAGTAGTAATTTCCAAAAATAATGACAGGACTCACAAATCAAGGTGTTTTACAAGGGGTGTGGTCTTGACAAAGGGGGTTGTGCTTCTCTGTAATGAAATTCGGAACCGGAAAAAGAGAGGGATGAATTATAGGGTTCCGTGATAAAAGATATTAAATACACCTCTGCTTCTATATGATCATATCACGCAATGCGTGGTTCAAAATGGACGACGCCTTCCGCCATCTTTTCTCGCCTTTTCCTTCAGAAGAATTTAGTTTTTTTTTGACCAATTAATGAATATTGAAGTTTGAAAAATAAATTGTGATAACACACTACTCATTTAATGAAGTAATTAACGTTAAATTCTTTTGTATGTTGTACTAAAAATTAAGTTAATCAATTTTTTTAATGTTTCTTGGTTAGTTGAAACTAAAGTGAAGGCAGTAATTAATTTAATAAGTCTAAATGGAATGCGTCGACAGTTAGTTTATATGATTTAATTGGGATTCATATACCATGTTTGACACTTTTAAAAAATTATATTGCATTAAAATAATTAACGCTAATTACTTATACCTATTCTAAATTTACAACATTAACAAATTTTTAATATGGGGTAGATGGCTCAGTGGTACCGAGTCGGCCTGTGGATTTGAGATCTCGAGTTCGATTCCCACAGCCGACAAACAATTTTCAACACACTAAAATTACCCCTGTGGCTCGTTCTCCACATTAAGGGCCATGTTTTGATGGTTGGTAACCGCACTTCACGCGAAGGCGTGATGATATATTTATTTTATTTATACTTCGATTACAATATGGATATAGATACTAGTAAATGTCTCTACAAATCGTTCGTAGCTCAATTTAACATAAGAAAATATTTTTTCACATTTTAAAACATTGTACAGGCTGTTAAAAAGTATCTAAAACTTTAAGGGTTTGTACATTTCGATGTCGTGATACTCAATCAAAAAGATTTTTTCAAAATTCGCAAAATTAGCGACTGGGTTATTAAAGTATACCACTGATCGAATAAAAATTATATGTAACTAACATTAAATTAAAAAAAAAATCATTTAAATATTATGTACTTCATAACATTCATAAAGAAATGGGTACAGCTATTCAACAAAATTTCTTAATTTTTATTTATTTATTTATGAATAAAATACACAATAATAAATTTGTGCAACACTGTATTAAACTGTTTAATTTTAAGATATACTACAAAACCTCAGATTTAAATTAAATTATTTGTTACTCAACATCAGTTATAGGATTAAATAATTAATTATAATTTTTATTAAAGATTTCTCGTCGATCAGTGCCACTCAAATTGTTCATTGCAAGAATTTGTCCTTAACTTTACAAATTTTCAGAACATTTTTATATGATTCTCTTCTTTTCGCTGGAGACAAACTGTTCACTTTAATTTTTAAATGCATTACCACTAGCATTTTTACATGAACCAGAAGATTATGTTTCCGTTTCCATTTTTAACACTGACAACATAGACAAACAACAGATAAAAATGACAAATTTTGGGTTAATTTTAGCGTTTAAATTTATCTTCGTTATTGACGTTTATTCTGGTCACTCACTATCATACAAATATATTTTATGTGAAACCAATACTTCATTCTTAATGAAATCAAACTGTAGATATTTTAGACAATACTTAATTCTTCATTTTTAAAATTATTTTCATTAAATTTATTTTGTAGATAGTAAGCTACCTAAATACCACGGTTTATGCTTCATTAGTGCTTTCCATTGATTAATAAGTTATAAGCTATAGCAAGATAGGCAAGCTTATGACTGTTGTTGTAGCTCACATTTATTCTGAAATAGCTGGCGCCATCTGTCCTCTTGAAATTTAATTAAATATTTGACCAGATAAACAACTGCTGATTTTATGATTTTCTATTAATCAGTTATTAATTTACGAATTTAATCTATAATATATTAGTTTTTTTGGAATTCTTGTTGATCCTGTGATTCAATTTTGAAAAGGAAAATGTTTTCTTTAGGATCCTTGAATAATTCAATGTATTTCCTGGACGTTTCGATGGTTAACCCATCATCTTCAGCATTTATTTTTCAAAAAGTTATCCTATTTTACCTAATTAATAGCTGTTAATTACATTGTCCAATTTAATAAAAATAAAACTAAATTAGTTGTATTTTCCTTTCCAAAATATAATATATTAGGATTGTTTCTAATTTTAATATTGTTTAGATATTGTACAAATATTAATTCTATGCAACATCATTCAAAAAGTAAATTAACCATTACTTTATTTTTAATTCAAATTCAAGCATATTCACGAAATGAATTAAATTTTCTGCTAACATTAAAATTTACTTGTTCGTGAAGTGGCGAGGACCTGCAACGAATTAGTTTTCTTTATACAATAAAGAATGTATTTTAAAACCGATTTTTTTCCTAAAACTCCGTTTATCTTGCAGTATTCAAAACAAATAGAAAATTCCATTAGCAACGACACTAACATCGACTGACTAATAAATTTTTTGTGAATGCGCAAGCATTGTACAGGTAAATCTTCGTCAACAAGTCAATACGATTAGAACCGGAAATGTATATCAATTGACACTTTGAGTTATGGTTACACTTGACTTCAGGTACATTTTCAAACTTACCTGTTACTGTCTTCATTCTTCTGGTATGTAACCTTCAGGAATGAATGAAACTGCTAGCAGCCTGGCGCCGTCTTCATTGACGATGGTGTATTTGCACAGTATATCAGATACTGGGTGTTCTCGTCACACTTTTTGTCGATGAATGTTTATGGAAGATATTTTCCTTTTGTTACCTGTAACAGAAAACGATAAATATTTGGTTAGAAAATTGTGTAAGAATCTTTCTTTTGAAGGAAGAAAGAAGAATAAAGGTTACTTTCACTCATTCATAAATGAAATTAATATTCAAGAACATGATATTTTATATAAATTATTTAATAATATGTTATACCCCAATTGCATAATATCATTCTTTAATATCTATACT
Organism: Pterostichus niger; assembly: GCA_947425015.1. Lineage (NCBI taxonomy): Eukaryota > Metazoa > Arthropoda > Insecta > Coleoptera > Carabidae > Pterostichus > Pterostichus niger. The sequence goes on along the minus strand of OX380345.1, from coordinate 24,064,781 downwards.
CTATATAAAATAACTAGATCAAAAAATATGTTTATGTTCGACTGCATCATATTACCTTGTTTTACGACACTGTTTACTGTCCATAATCGGGTACTTTATTGGACTAGTACGATAAGAATGCAAACTTGGACTGCTGTCAATGTCACATTAAAATAAAATTCAAAAGAAATAGTAGATATAATTTAAAGCATTTTATTAGAATGAAATTAAAATTAATTAAGTAAAATACTATTAAAGTATGCCAGGATACAATCTTCGGTGGTTTTTTTATTTTCATATTTAAACACCATTTTCTGTTTGTATTATATGTGTATTCATACATTTGTTTCGATTTCGTTGGTAATAGACATTCTCTTGCATTGCATGCAAGATCTTTTATTTCTTTTAGAACGTCTTCAATGTCTTCATCCATCTCAACACTTTTTTCACTTTGACAATTTGATAAATAAAGCAACAAATGCATAACAACGAAGCACACTTTGAGATGCAATTAAATGTTTTAAATATTGGTATTGACATAATCATATTTTAAGAGAAAATATTCTCCATGCAGTCGAACATAAAACGTTGTATGCAACTCGTACATAATCTGACTTTATAGACTCGCCTTATTTATTAGCCTCGCTCGCTGCGCTCGCTCTGCCATAAAATTCGGCTCGTCCAATAAAGACCTAAATTATGTACTTGTTACATAAACTACTATTCTACTTCCCTTAACAAATACAAATAATTTTAAAAACTCACCGTCAAACAGAATTATGTATACTTATGAAACTTAGTTTAGTCATATTGATTTGTTCCACCTTTCTCTGAATAGCTTTAAAAAGGCTGCTAAAATAGCACTGCCTTAATTATTATCATAAGTTTTCTATACTTAATGTATTATTCAAAATTTAATGTATTCTTCCAATGTTTCTAAATTGAATGTATTGTTCTAAATTTAATGTACTTTTCCAAGTATCTATTTACCTTTGTATGTTTACTGTAAACTATATTTTAGTATTCTTTGATTAATCCGTGAGGATCTGTTATTGGTATTTTATACTGTTGGTTTCTCTTATTTGTATAAATAAATAAATAAACTTATTTGTTACGCTACCAAAGATCTTCAGCTTATGGTGAAATCCAAATCATTCGGAGTAGTTTTTTGTTTAAATTGGAATCAAGGAAGTTTGAATTCACGAATATATAAGTCAAACATGTTATCACTGAGTCACAACTGTTAAAAAAATATGATACAAAATATGACATAATATTTGATAAAACTGAGACAAATATTATACTTGTATTGTATTTGATCATGTTATGTATCGTATGTGGTTTTTATTTTATTAATAAATAATAAGTTAATTTTATGTTATTATTATTAACCACAGAAGTAAATATAGTCATGTTGTGTATTTAAATTTTGGAAGTTGGCGCTTATGTTTTCATGAACTAAATTTAAATTCTTTGAAATCACACGATAATTATAACTTTTTGATTATCTAATAATATAGTTGCTTAATTTTACTTTGAATTTTATTATCTCACTGGAAATATTTCAACGCAGAAAATAATATAAAAGTTAAATAATTAGAATTACCACAAGTCAGCCAACTTCTACATTCCTGTTCTTTGTCACTGTGAATATGATATAATACGCAGATTTAAATCTAAATGCCGTTAGTTCAGTTTTCTAACAAATTTCTTTTAAACTTATCTATTTAATAAACAACAAAATAATACATGGAGAAATGACAGTTAATATAATTTTCATAATTTCATTTTGATATGACTTCTCAATTACGCGATGTTAGAAAAATTTGACGTCATTCCTAATTTTCAACCATGGCTGACAAGTGATATTTATTCATGTGAAGTGCAGTTACCAGCTGTCAAATCACGCACCCAAAGATGCTAGTAGAGGAAGGGCTACAAGAGTAATTTTAATGTGGTGAAAATTGTTTGTCAGCTGTGAGAATTGAATAATTAAATTATAATTGTAAACACTACGAATAGTTATTTATCAGATGTATAATGAATAAATTGACTATTGTAGTGTTTACAATTATAAATTTATTATTATTATTTTTAGTAACTATCAAATCAGTGAAATTAAAAATGTTTACTACAAATAAACTGTATTTAATTTTACATATATATTTAGGGTAAATGGCCTAGTGATTTCGGCTTCTCTGTACTAAAATCTGTGATGGCCGTGATTCGCCGGCTAATAACCGTAATTCACGTGCATAAATATATCACTTACCGAAATATGATACGGCAGAGTGCCACACCCTATAAGGATAAAAAACGTAACTATATATTTATTTATTTTATTTCTTTTTGATCCGAGATGAGTACATCTTATAATATCTGCCATTTAATTTTATTCCTGGAATATTTGAACAGTCTGTATTTAAAAGGGCTAGGAGAAAAATTGTAACAGTACCATAACAAACGAGTGAATAAATAATACGGACGATAATTATGTTACTCTGTTCATAATGAAAACTGTATAAAATTCCATATCATTAACATGCGCATAACAGGAAACATTTGTCAATATTTTTATTTAAAAATCTTTAAGAATCCTTCCAGTATAATTCGTACCTTTAAATGTAACTTGCTTTATAATGAATTCATCTGAAATTCTTGTCGTCTAAAACACTATTTCTCGTACAAATATTTGCGTGCCATTAATTAATGAATATATTTATAACATTAGAAATCATCAATAACAAACAGAAAACAAAAAAATCTAAACAATTTGCCGATGGGAAACATCAACATGCAACATCCACATTCATTTATTTTCAACCGTTCGCGGTATTCTAATAAAACTCGAGGATCGAGATGGTCCTGTTTTTTATGCGTTATAAGTGGCTTTTAGATCGCTTGAAGTCTTACGCTAAGTTTAATAGGATTCTCGTCTTTGTAGCACGAATGCACAGAGGCTGTTTTTGAGTAGTGTAGTAAAGTTTTGCTGTCAATGTGAAGACGCTGCAACAGAGGACACTGAACAGGCGCTTGTGTTAACATGTTGCCGACACTGGAAGGGTCAAGGGTTAATGTTGGCGGCCGCCGACAGAAGATGAGAGAAGGGAAGGAGTACAACAGAATTTGGGGAAGATTTTGTTGGTTTTGGACTGAAAACTTGATATCTCTAAGATAAATTTCTTTGGATGACAATATTTGAAAATTAATAACCACAAAATAATTATTTATATACCTAGGTTATAAAGTAGGTTTTTTATTACGAATGTAGAGTATTATTTTCCGCGGCATTAGCCAACGAAAATAACAACGTGAGTAATACAAAATATCTTTATAGACGAGGTATATTATATTTTCTCATGAAATCACGGAATTGGAGCGAACAGCGCTCTGGGAGAATCGGAACTAAAGTAGTACTTTTCACTACGATTTTATGCAGCTAAAATAGTACATTATTGTACGATTTAATTATATATATTGCACTGCAAAACTTCAATTTAAATTCAGAATTGCTTTTACAAAGAATGTAGAAATGTAATCGCAATTGCAGTAAAGGTAATCTACAACGTATAATAGAATTTGATGCACATATAAAGGCTATTATATTTTAGATACAAGTTTTAATTCTTATTGTGTTTCCTTTTAAACTAGTTGTGTAAGTATTTTAATTTTTATTGCTTTAATATTTAGATCAGTGCAAATTTTCAAGGCCAACGTGTAAAAATTAGCAAAACAATATAAATATTTAATGAATTTTGTTTATTAAAATATTAATTTATCAAGGCAAGCCAAGGGAAGGAAGGCAACAGAAGCAAGATATGCAGGTCCTCATAGATTTGGGGTATCCATTGTTAAGAAAAAGCATTTTTATATACTAAAACAATTTAATGCCATAATAGTTATCTCAAATAGTTCTGCAGTTTAAAATAATTTTTAAGAGTTTCTTTCAATTTCACAACACAAAACATCATATACAAATTTTACGAAATAAAAGAAATTTACTGCGATATTTTGTCGAGTAAGTTGTAATTAAGTTGCAGTAAGAAAGACAAACAATTCTCTAAAAAATATCATTTTGAGTGGTATTTAGGAACACTATTTTTGCTTGATGTTTTATTTAACAAATTATGATAAAAGAAAAAGGTCTTAAGATTGATTTGAATTTCTCAAAATTTATAACTCACGGTCTTGCAGCATTCACTTCGCTCATGCAGCAACGAACCACTCATTCAAAAAAAAACCCTTTCTGCACGAGTTGCGTACACTATTTTTTCTACAACCATAAACCAAATTTTGATAAAAATAATAAAACTTTCAGTAATTGTAACATCTCTGAATTTTTTTATTAATTTAGATACTTTTTAAAGATACCTGGTTTAATGTATCCATGACAACTGACACTGACAAACAAACTCAATTATTTTGTTGATAATGAGGAAAAATTTCTTCGTGCTTTCAATTTAAAAAATGTTTGAATCTAGTGGCGAACACGTATATAGACATTATAGAAGGAGCAAATGCTGCAACATTAAATTTGCTTCCAAATAAATCGAGAAAAAGATATGAAAAAGAAAATGAATTGTTTATTAAATTACTTTTCTGCACTAGTGCAGAAATAATTCACATTTTTGCACTAGTGCAAAAATCTGCTACTTTCATAATAAAAATAAGTTCAAAAACGCCTAATTTTTTAAATGGTTGTAGAAAAAATATATTCTTAAATATACATATTTTTTTATTAAATTGGTAAATTCAAATATTTTTTTAACCGCATTTCTTATATTACTTGTACATAAATTTAATAATATGTTGTTTATTACCATACCTAGAAGTTATGTAAAATTCATAATAAGTATCATTCATAATAACAAAGATATTTTATTTTAAAGAGATCAAGTCAGATCAAGTGTTCTACCACTAACTTAAGATTTAATAAAGCGAATGATTCACTTTAAACGTTTTCGTATAAAACTAGTATATACTATAATAATATACAATTTTGTATAGATATAATGAATATCATGCAAACGCTCTGCTTCGTATCTAGAGTGGTTCAGACTTGAAGTAAAGCTGCTAAACTGGTAATAAAGAAAATAGTAATAGATAATGTTAATAGGTAGGTAATATGGTATCAGTTTGTCTTAATAAGTTCAAAGGTTATAGTATTTTGATAAAACTATTAGTATTTTAGATAATTATAAGTATCCATTCCTTTGAACATTTAAATATACTGCATGAATTAAATGTTTCATTTACTATTCAGATATTAAAATTTAATTAGATACTACTGCATTTAATTTTAATTTTTTCATAGCACTACTATTAGAACCAAGTTAAAAGACTAAATAATTATAGTTGTTATTATACAGATAAATAATTAGTTTAATTTTAGAATGGTTGAGAGAGAAAATAAAAATTATGCCCTATTATAATTACTATTTATAGTAAACAGGCATACATTACCTATCTAACTACTACCTCGAATAAAAAGATAATTAAACAAGTTTTTGTAATTATATTTAAATAGCTACTATAAATATTTTATTACTTTATAAACATAGTATTTATATAAAGGTAATACTATAAATATAAAAACAACGTTCATTCATAAAGAATAAATAAATATTTAGAAATAAACAAGATTAGAAAAGAGGTTTATGATCAGAATAATAAATGTCTTCGAAAAATTTTACTGAAATTTGTTATTTATAGTAGGTATCTATCAACTTAACTACATAAATTTTAAAATAAAATACTTAGGTACATAAATTATATTTGCTTTTTATTTTAAATATGGATACTCAAACTTTCACGTCACGTTCTTATTTTCATTTCATCACAGCCATCCCTTCAAATATATAAACAATTCAAAATCAAATTCTCAAACTAAGGCTAACTTTTGGATTAGCTAATTTTATTCTAATACGATTAAAAAATATAATTTAAATCACTTTTGGAAAACCAAATTGTAACAAGATTATATTAGACTGGAAAGCTTTATAAGCCGAAAAAATATTTTAGAGTATATAACTTTTCTGAGAATATGGCTAAGCTTAATTTTAATAATATAAAATTTAGAATTAGCTAAAACTCTTTTCAAAATGTCCGAAATAGCAAAATTATTCTAACTTTGACAATAAAATTAAGAAAAAGGAAAAACAAAAAAGTAGTTTTTAGTGATATTGGATTACAAGGCTTTATTTGTTAACTAACGACGTTTCGGACATAATTTTTGTTTAGTTTCAAGACGAATAATAAATTATTTAAAACTAGTGTAACATTTTAAAAGTCAAATAAAATAAGAAGTTAACATTCTTGAGTCAAAACATAACTAATTTCATTACATTTCCGGCTTAATTTAATATTTCCAGGAAAGAATAAAATTAAGAGCTAAATAGAGAATAATTTTAAAAACATAACAAATGTGAACGAAGCAATAAATTAATCTTTGGTTATTGACAAATTGATGGAGATTTCATTTGATTTATATTCGCCATCCACAATAATTTGTTGCCCTAGAAAATGGGAGCGCCTCCTGTTTTCTGCATCTCTGGCTTAGACATAATACAAACAGCTAAACTATCATATTATTTAAAATCTAAAGGAAATAATATACATATATTATTATTCGTAGATTAATGGGTAAGTACTAGTATCAAATAAGGTCAGTGGATTTAATAACTCAGGTTCGAGTCTCTCAGTCGGTACACAATTTCCACTAAATTAAAATTACCCCTGTGACTTCCCACCACTGACATCTTTAAGGAGCATAATTTCATAGCTGGTGACCGTACTTTACGCACATAAATATATCACAGATCTGTTTCAGCAGAGTGCCACACCATGTAATAGGAAAAATGCATGATTATATATGTATATATAATTATTATTTGTAGTTCTGCACATAATCAGGTAAATATTAACAACGTTTTCCTCAAGGCAACCAAATTAAAACCACATAGAAATATGATAATGATAATATCGAATACTATCATAATTTCTGAGGAAAATGATATTTTTAATAATGGTGCAATTAATCACTTACAGTAGCATATCATATCACACTACCTTATCAAAAAATTAATGAGTAATTTCGCCTAAAAATGTAATAAGAATTTGTAGACATGATTTTAGATTTAATGTTAGATTCTACTTTTCTCTATCTACCTACTTTTTATTATTTAGTTGTCATTTCTTTGGAAATAGCAAAATAAAGATGTGAAATATTTTTGAAAGAATAATACTGAGACAGTCAGGTGATCTGAACATATTTATCTTATGGTAAATAATAAATATTTGCAGGTAAAATATAGTGTATTTATCTGTAATACAGTGTCGATAAAAATACGTAATTTCAAATAGGTAGAAATTATTTTTACTAAGAGTGGCCGGAGATTCCGCGGTTTAGTAGTGTCACAGACTCTACAAAACATTAAACCGAACCTGTTGTTCAAGACGTTCAAGAAACAAATGAATAGATATATGATTGATGTCAGTGTACGAATAGAATTGCATGAGCCAAGTTTTGGTACATATTAAATTAGTTTTTTTTTTTTACTTTATACAATAAGTAATTAACACTAATTAAATATTTACAGCTTCAGTTTATGTTACATTCACAGAACATCCACTCATCAGATTTATCAAAGAATCTTTCTCCGTCAAACATTTTTATTCTGACATACGAACCTCGCTTCAACCACATTCACATTTCCTCTATACAAAGTTATTTATTCCTCACACTCGGAAATCTCCAATTACATCCATCCATTCGTTCCTATACATCTGTTTCATTTATCTTTCATTCGACACATGCTGCATATACTAATATCATCTCAGCTCACTTAAGCCCAATCATCTAACAACACGTCTTTTAAAATCAGAAAGGAAGGGAACGTCGGACTGTGCTTGTTTTTAAAAATAAATTCTATACAATTGCAATTATACACTCTATAGTAAGTACTGCAAACAATTCAAAAAGATAAGAAAGAAAGAGAGTAATCCCTACCCTTGTATTTGAAAATGAATTCTACACAAGTGCAGTTAGATACTCTATTATAAGAACTGAAAACTAATCGCCATCCTGCGCTATTCGGATGTAATTGTTTGGTGATAGTTCTAACCACGCAGTTACAATTGTCCATCAATGAACTGAAATTAGTGTAATAGAATATTCGATGCAGTTTGGTTGAATTAGTCCAAGAATTTCGATTATTTCTATTAGTGTTGTATAAAGCTCGACAAAACAAAAAACATCATTGCATTCAAAATTAAAATAGTCAACAGCAGTCTTCCACATCTTATCAACAATAATAACCAATCCAATCTAACCTAATTTTCCTGAAATGTCAATTTCCATTCACAAAATCATCAGAATCTTATCCAATCTCACTAGCACTCAAATTGATAAGCTCTGGTCCGCGCAACTTGTCATTATTTCCGGCGTCTCAGAAAGTCATTTTCGTAACACCACGATCTTGTGATAAGCTTCTATCGGTAGTTAATTAATCGGTGCCTTAGTTGATGCCGGTGTATATTACGCTTAGTGAATAAAGCTGCTGTTGCTGTTGAAGTTGGTTCCGGAGCTGTTGCATTCAACAGTGGCGCCTCCACGTCGCTTACTCAAGTGCTTGAACGTTCAACATCACGTGATGTCGTTAATTAGTGGATATTGGGGCTTCTGCTTTTCGTGCAGTGACCTGTCTTTGGCGTAAGCTTTGCAAAATGAATTAACTGCAATAGACTCACTGAAGGAAAGAAAACGATTCATTACAGTCCTACTCTCATTAAATATCAAGTTGATATATATTAATCTTGATATCTCTCTAACGACTTTTATTGGAAGTATTGGTGATCTATGATTGCGATATGGCAATCATAACTCATGCGTTCAAATATCGCTGACTTGAACTTATTTCCAAAAACGATGTGATTGAGTGGCTCAAACTTCACTGTAAGCTATAGGGATTAAGTTCCTGTTGTGCTTAGTAACAAATAAATAAATATGATATAAGGTGAATTGAATTAATATTATTTTCAGTAAATACTTAACAATTAATGAAATCTAATTGAATTATAAAGAGAAAAATTGTAGGATTTGAACCTATGTACTTCGGTCGTATGCTCTAAACTAACTGAACTACAGTTGCCATCTGATTCAAATGTGATATTATTGCAATTTTTCTCTCTATTTTTGTTATATGTCAGCATCTATTTGTATGACTCATTTAACTTTCTCGCTGCAGATGAACCCTTTGGCAAATCTTTCAGTATGTGAAAGAGTCGTAGAATTGAAGATGCCATTGATACATAACAAAAATGAAGAGAAAATTTAAAATAACATCATATTTAAATCACATTGCGACCATAGTTCAGTTAGTTTCAATGTTTCAGTCTATTGGGATTTTAAAATGCACTTATAGTTGCTAAAATTGGAACTATGATAAAAATACAATTTGGTTCTAACCTAATGGCTAAGTACTTAAACAATGAATAAAAATTGTATGATAATAAAATGAATATTATAATAAAGTTGACACTAAAACTATAATGAACTAATATTATACTAAAAGAATTCATTTCTATTAAGAAAAACCTACATTATTGAAATAATCTATGGCCCCTATACTTAAGTTTGTACCTAAAAGTTAAAAGATAAATTAAACTAATACTAAAACTACAACTAACGGAAACACAGAACTATATTCTATAAAAATTAATAAAAAATAACACTTCTAGCAAACATAAAATTAAAATAAAAAGAAAAAAGTAACAACAATGGTAAGCTTATGAAGATCAACTAAAAGCATACCTTTGTTTCAAGTTTGACATTGCGTGATCAACGCCATATTTTAGTAGTTGAATATCTCAATAGTCTGATTTTGTTCGTACATTTATTGTAAAATTACTAAATCACAACAAGATTGTAAAAATAAATTATATCAGGAACTAATTTCCAATTTAAGTACAAGGTACGAACTTACCGAATAGTTCTTAGTTCATATATCATTTTTAACTTGAGTTCGTAGTTGAATATCCCAATAATTTAATTTGATATCAGGGGAATTATTTTTCAATTTTAATGTATGAGTTTTAGCTTTCTACAAGATTACAATTATTAGTGTATTATTGGAGTTTAGGTAATGTCAAGATATATTAACTTGATATTTGAATTATAATGGAGGTCCAGACCTTTTTATGATATACAATTTGTAGCCAATGGAATTAGGAAGTTAAGAAGTGATAAAGTTAATCATTTTTCAAACTGTTTGTGAAACCTTGACAGTATTTATCTAAACCTTTTGCAATTATATTCAAATTTATTTGCTCAACATGAGGTACAAGGTTATCAAATCGAAAATGTACGTATCTGTTATAATACAAGCTACATTGATTTATGCATATAAGTAAATGAGGTATGCAAAAAATATTTGTTGCTGATTTGACCATTTACAAAACTACAAATTGTGAAAGATATGTTATCTACGCTAATCAAATAATATATGATAATTACTCCTACATTAATATTCTATCACTTGTTAAGATATTTTTTTTATTACGATATGAAAATTGTCAATGCCTAATTTAGTAAAAAATAACAATGAATATCAGTAAACTAAGTAACATTCCGTACCATTTCGTATCATTGAAGAAACATCGACAATAATTATAATTTAGTTAGATAATCAGTACTTCATTTTGATGTTTTAGTTGCACAGTAGGATTCGCGTTCTATTTTAAGATTGAAGCACCAAAATGAATGAAAAAATTAAAAATACATATACTCGTATAATAACATGGTATATTTTGAATTCGCATGTACTTTACGAAATATTGTAAAATCATTTCCCATAGTTTAAGTCAATTCTTCATATGTTTTTTATTTATTTATGTTACGCTGTACAACAGGAACTTAATCCCAATTACAGTACAGGGTCCGCACTCATCAAGCCGTAGTGTGGTAGTTCATATAATTTTTAGCTTGAGTGCGATTCGAACTCGGGATCTCCGGATTCGAATTTCGTATCCCTATCCACACCACCGTATGTCACTTAGCATAGATACCCAATTATATTTAAGGAGTTGCCGTACGTTTGTATTTTTTTACGGACTGTATATATTTCACAAAATTGCCCGATCTATAATTTACAAATAAAAATGTTTTTAAAGAATTCTTTAAATATTCTGGATATAGGTTATTATTAAAAACAGTTTTAGTATTAGTGTTTAGTATAGTATTTTATTTGTTTAAAATGGTTCAATAAGGCCCGGTTGCATAAAAACTCGGTTGCATAAAACATTGTAAATTTTTCTCTTTTTCTTGTTATAAGAAAAATTGGAATGGAGTACAAAACTTCATAAAATAAAAATAAATAAATATATCATCACGCCTCTTACTCATTACTGGGTGTGGCACTATGCCTAAGCAGATCTCGGTAAATGATATATTTTTTCGCGTGAAATGCGGTTACCAGCCGTCAAACCACGGCGCCCAAAGATATTAATGGAGGGGGAGCCACAGGGATAGATTTTAAATTGGTGAAAATTGTTTGTCGCCTGTGGGAATCGAACCAGGGTTGTCAAGATCCAAAACCTAACAAACCACCTAATTGAACTACCACGACAAAGATGAACATAATTCTGATTCCTCCGTCTTTTCATTGTTAAATACACAACATCCAAAAATATAATCACACCACTTTGTCAAATCTACAAGTAAGTTATCTAACCATCATACATCAACTTCTGTTCATCCGCTATCACGACTCCACCGTCTGTCGAGCTGTCGATATGTCCCCAGATGATCGATATTATAATTCCATGATAATCCAGCCACTGTTCACCTTGCGTTACGGCCACTGCGTGGAGATCGACAACGTGGACACTCTCCACAAGTGAGGTGAAGGGGGCAACTGGAGCCGGCCGTAGAAAGGGTTTCTGTGTAGTGTCTCGCCTGGCCCGTCAGCGCAGCTTTGCGTCGTCGCCGCTGGGCCTCGTCTGTCTCTCTCACGCAGCGATGGAGCAGCGTGGAGATGTTAGAACACGCGGACATGTGTGAGATGTGTAGGTGTAGGTGTATCGGTGATCTGGACGGTGTTGTGGATGTAAGGATGTTGCGTGGGGAGTCAGTGTGGGAGAAGGAATGAGGAATATGGAAAAATACGGATGGATGAGATTTTAGAGACAACTATTTTCTATTTGAGAAGACATTGAAATTTCTCATAAATAGATGTACTGCTGAACATGTATTGGAAGAATAAAATATAAACTAAACACTTGGCTAGGTCTCACAAAATTCAGCCTCCAAGTCAGCTTATGCGGGCATCGTCAGAGGTTGGCCAGCACAGTTAGTAACCATAGACGCCTTTCGCTCTTATTAGAGCTCATCAGTATAATATAACTCACTTCTTCACCTAGTGTATGGATGACAATTAATTTTGTCTTTGTTGTTATTGGAGGAATATATCCCATGAAAGCACGAACCATTCAAATATTCTTCTTCTGCCTCTAACACTACAATCCATGAGGATCTGGGCCTACTGGACACACCGAGCCTTAGTTAAACTCCATACTATTTTAAGCGTATAAATGACTAGCTTATAGCACCCGAATGTGATAAATACATGTAACTGTATTTGTATATTTAACGACAAATCACACATTGTCGGCAGGAAGATTCGAACTGAAGAAACTTGGCTCAAGTGATGTCAAAGTATGTTAAGAGATATGTATTAAAACGCTCGGCCACCGCGCCACTGAACATTTATTCCTCACGCAATCAATCTTTCCAAGAATGAAATTAGTTGGATGCAATATTGTCAAATTTAGTGATGATGAGAATAATCTAACGAGATTATCTTGTCCAAAACCGAAATAAACATAATTAATTTTGTGTTATATGGGAGAGGTGGCTCAGAGATATCGCAAATCCACAGACTGATATTAAATTTCCAATAAAATTACACATACCTCGTATATAATATCACGCTATATCTCTTCAAATGGGATAGAACAAACTTCTGCAACATTCACAGAACATCCACTTATCAGATGTATCAAAGAATTGATAATTGATTTGGTTCAATATTGCTCACAAGTCCTTCTTATGAAACCAAAGACTATAAGTTTTAAAACTAAATTCCGAATTTAATTGAAATCGGTTGAAAACTGCAAAAGGAATTTGAAAAACAAAAAGAAAAGCAAGTAATCGACCAACCGAGTAAATTAAATGATTGACTAAGTCCCAAATGAAAATTAAAAAGAGATGTTTTCTCGTTTTGAAAATTAAAAACCTGATGAAAATTAGCTATTTCACTTTTTGTATCACAATTATTTTTAGTCAATAGAATTTACCATTCAAATTTTTAATAATCCCACCGAATTATTTTGATTTATCTTTTCAATGAAAACTTTGGAATTAACTTTGGAAGCTATAGAGTTAGCGTTACGGCATTTGAATCCGAAGATCCCAATTTCGAAACTTATTCAAGCTGAAAATATATGTACTAACCGCACTACGACTCCTTGAGTTTAGACCCTGTACTGTAATTGGGATTTAGTTCCTGTTGTACAGTATAATATAAATAAATAGTTAGCATTGAACTCTTTATTCAGAGCTTCGCCATATTGAATTCGTATTTGTTCTTGCTTGTTAGTTACTTTGACCGATTATAAAAATAAATCCTAACATATATGTGCAAATAGACTAGAACTTCAAATGCACACGAAGCAACGTTTTAAAATTGTGCACTTAACAATATATGTCATGTACCAAAACAACCATTATATGCAATACCATAACATCCAATCCAATCGAACTTATCTCCCACGGTACCATGAGACCACAATCGAACCCTGACCCATGACTCAAAGCATTGTCCATCGCCACCCCCGAGCGAGAGCCAGCCCGCTGCCCGTTAATGCACTCTCGGACTCGCCATGTAAAAAACGTAAAACAACCAAAACCGTATCAAGCGGGACACGCCATTACACTAATGCACGGAGGCGCCGGCCCGGCCAGGAGGCGGCGGTGGACGTGGTGGCGGCGCGAGTTCTTCATTCTTACATGTTGACGTTTATTGCTTCATTTCTTCGCCGGCCCCCAGATATATTGAAAAACGGTGTAAGGTTTTGGTTTTATTGTTTTTAGATAATTTAGAATTTGAATGGATGGAAATGTTTAATTGGGGTTTTGGTATTGGAGATGGACTCAGAGGTTTAGGTTAGTCATTTGTCTATGTTGTTTTGGATACCAATAAAATTTATCTGCGTAATTGTTTTTATTATTATTATTTTGTATTTAGTTGGCTTCGCTTTATTGTTACTTTAATTGACTAATGCCTGAATTAATAATAATTCGTTAATTTTAACGTTTCGTTACAGAGATAAATAGTTACATATTAAATTGACATAATTTAGCAAATCATTCGATAAACGACTTATTAAATAGTTTTAGTAATACGAGGGAAATTCAAACTAGCATACTCATGCATGTATTTGTTTATTTGCTACTATGTAACAGGAATTTAATCCCAATCCCAGTACAAGTTGAAATGAGCTACATTTGCCCAAATTGCAAAAAGTAAATTTTACTTTGTTTCATGCAAACTCATCAAATATATAGTTGAAATCTGATATCATCTTTTAATATCATTTGAATGATACAGATGACAAAGGTTTGAAGAGTATATTGCAAAGAGATTAAGAAAACTCCAAGTTAAGATGGAAAGACAAGGTAAAAGAAGAGCTGAAGAAAAGGGAATGGAAAAGGACGAAAAAACACCGACACTACATAACATGGAAAAAGACAAAAATAGTACCTATCACAATATACGGATATCAAATTAAACTATTGAGAGAAAAAAATTGAATTCAAACATAACAAAATAAATACAGAGAAAAATTGAAATAACATCTGATTTGAATCACATGACCAAAGTTCTAAAGTTCTAGGTTCAAGCACTGGCGTTATTCCAATTTTTAATTAAAATAAGCTCAAGTTATATTTGTATAATAATATATCTTCACTGAAAATAATGGGGCAACTAAGTATATTCCAGAAAATTTTAAATTATCTTACTCCGCTACCATTTAAGATCGGTTTTTTGTTCCCTTCAAGTGTTTATAGGTACATTATTTTAATATGGTTTAAGATTAATCAATTGCAATACTAAATTATAGATAACTTTCAAATTATTTATAGTAATATGTTAACATTGTCAAAAACGATATGTACGAGGAAAGCAGTAACAACTATTTAAATATATTTAGGGAGTAATTATTATATTTAATAAATCTCGTAAGTACCTAGTACCAGCTTTTAGAAATTCAAGAGTTTTAGATATTTATAAATTTACAACAATAAATTGTGAACAATTGTATTTATCTCCAACATTTTTTTATATATAACTTATTAGAAAGATCAGTCTTAAGTCGATACCTTCAGTTTGTAACAGAAAAAACATTTTCGCAGCAATATGACACTGTTTCGAACTGACACATTGGCTGCGTTTTTTGTGAACAGCTCTCGGCACTCGACATGTGTAGATATCGGATATTAATGGTGACACTATTTCATGGTGGCTGTGCCTTATGACATCTGCCACCCTTCATTCGAGTCATCTGCGCGCGAGGGCGTAACGTCAAACTAATTGTTCGTTTGTAAGACGGATGCATGCCGAAAAAACGGATGGCATGCTTTGCTATATGTTACCGGAAAATATGCATCAGCTGAGGAACTTTTTTCAAAAATCTTGAACATTTTATATTGTATGTTTTTAAATGTCGAACTATTTTTAATTAGAGAAAAATGTTTCAAATAAATTACGGAGAACTAAAATGTTTAGCACTTTTATTTCGAGTATTTTTCTTGGAAATAATTATTTACAATGATTTGACAAAAAAAAAATTTATGTTCTTTCTATAACTGTCATAAATTTGTTATTGATTCAATTTAGAAGCATAGTGGCAAAATTATTTTAAAATATATCCAAAAGGTACAATGATTTCAATGACAAATTGGTACTATTTTTGTCTTTTCCGTATTGATTATAAAAGTAATCTTTCTTAATGAAAACTGATACATTTTTCAGTTATTCTAAAAATAGTATAAAATTGTGGAAAAAAAGTAAAAGAATTTTGTGAAACAAGTGTTTATTGTAATATTTTATTATTAAACCTAGTTTCACCAAGTGAGCATTCAAAGACAATTAATTTTGTCTTTGTTGTTTTTTATTTAAATAGTACAATTTCATTGTTTTAATTTTACTTTTTTTTCACTATCATTGTTAATTTATCTACTTCGATATCATTAAAAATTTCCAACATAATATTTATTTTGAAATACATCATCACGTCATTTACCCATTACTGGATGTGGCACTCTGCCGAAGCAAATCTCGGTAAGTAATATATTTACGTGTGGTTACTAACTGTCGAATCACGGCCCCCAAAGATGTTAGTCAAAATAATTTATACTTTTCATTTCCGTAAAATCAACCTAATATCAATATGCAAAAAAATACGTATACAACAAGTAATGAAAGCATCTTTTTTACTATTCGTCGTCGAGCAACAAATCGTAAATTCGTGAAAATAAGTATTGCTTTCATTACTAGTTATACACATGATTAATGTAATATTAAATATAAATAAACATTTTTTTCTCAATGACATTTTTCTAAAGAAAGCAACTGCCGACTCATTCGAATACTGAGTACTACCATCAATAGTAGAAGAGAAACCAGAGTAGAGTGTATAGTACTTTAGAACTTTAGACACTAACATGGTACCATGCTTACATTATTGAAATTAGAACGTTGAGAGTCACTTGTAGTAATGTCTTTATTTTGACTTTAAGTATGTAACATATTAGAACACATTAAACTAGTGTGACATCTGTATGATACTGTTTCAGTTCATTGTAAGTTTGTCGTATAATAAGAAAAAAGTATAGAAATACAAATAGTGTAATAAAAGTGATTCAAATGCAGTGGAAGGAAATCAGTAGTGAACGTTTTTATATGATTTTGTTTGAGGCAAATACGGCAGTTCTATTGTTTCTAAGATAATAATATGGTTGAAATCAAATATAATTATAGAGTTTGGGTGTTGGAATAAAATATTTTTTCATAGGAAATACATTAATAAGATTCTATGTACATATCATAATCATATCGTTACAGATTTTATCTACGACCATATATGTAAGTAAGTCATTAAAAACAATTTGCAAGAACAGTAAATGCTTGTTTACGGTTGCTAAGGATTTACTACACTAGTTACGTAATATATATATATATATATATATATATATATATATATATGTTCTCAAGACATTTTTCATTTGTTAGGCGGTAACACTGCTGTTTGACAGTTGATGAAAAATATTCTGTAATTGTTCTTATTATTATTTATGGTCGTAGATAAAGTATAATACACAACTCGAATTGTAACGCAATTACATTGCTCGTGAAATTACTGCACTCGCCAAGGCTCGAGCGCAACTTTTTCACTCGCACGTAATGTGCTTGTTACAATTCTCGTTATGTAATATAATATTCTGCACTTTTTTTATTCTACCAACTTAAAGCTTAAAGCTTTCGCCGTTTATACTGTATTCATTCAATATTCACCTCACGAATGAAACTGTCAAAATATTCTGTTTGAGAATTGTGAATAAAACATTATAGATTTGTAGTTTCAATGTTGCCAGTAATAAAATTAAAAATATATAACTCTTTAACTTTGTAAATATACAAATATTTATATCAAAAATGATACTGACATTGCAATTATAGTCGCTTTATAAAATGAGGTAAACAATTTTTCTTTGGCAAATTTGTCCCAAAATGGTGCATAAACTGGTTGGTTCAACAGATACACATAATTATTTACGCATTAAAAAAATTTTTCTGGTTGAAAATAAGTCGAGATCTTCAATACATCCTATATCGGTACTGACCGCAGTGCTTATTAAGTTTTTTGCATGATTGACGCAATAATGAAATTGAAATTTAGAGAATTTAGAAATTATTTTGACGTTTAAAAATTTTAGTTATGTGAATTGTCATTATTAAAGTAGTAAAGCCTTCCAGTACAAGTACGTAAATTATATAACGTTCATTTAAAAAAAAACCGCAAGAAATTTTTTTTATAATTGTTACTGGTCGATAGATAAATACTTTAAATTTGTCAATTATTTTGACATTTAAAAAAATGTTAGTTGTGTGAATTGTCATTATTAAAATAGTAAAGCCTTCCGATCAGTAAGTATAACGTTCATTAGAGTATAAACATAACTTACCGCCATGGAAACTTATTGGTAAACATTTAAAGAAAACCGCAAGAAAAAATTGTATAATTGTTACTGGTCGATAGACAAATACTTGTAGTAAAGTACTTTACTAAATAGTTGCGTTAATGATTTAAAATGAAACCACACACAAACAAGTTTCAATTACAATTAGGTAATTCACAAGCTCATGCACTACAGCTAATTTAACATTTTATAAGATAAAATCTTTGTTATGTAATAAAATAATAGAAACAGCATTGTATACTCCTACTACAGCACTTAATTCCTCCACTTCTTACACAAACAACAGCATTTCGCGGTTTTATGGCTCGCAAGTTACACATGATAATATCTAAACAGCCGCGCGCAACACCATGGAGACAAGATCTGACTGACGCTGATTTTGCAAGCATACATAAATATCTCACTTATTAGAGGTAAGATACGCGCTGATAAAGTTACATTACAACTTTACTCACATTCGTACCTACATGCATACGATTAATGTTGATCCCTCAACTAGACTATGTATCCAAGATTCATTTAGATTATACAGGGTGGTGAATCGAATTGCGCACCATAGTGTTTTCAATGCTATTTTTCAAATGTTCAATTATTGGCTTCCCTAATTATTTTATGCAAAAAAGCTTCAAATAAAAGTTTAGGGCATAAATTTCTGCATCTAAATCAATAAACATACTTTCTATTACATGCTTTGCAACGACAGAAATTAAATATTAAAATGTCGAAAGTTGTGTTGAAAATACAGACAGCCATGGAATTGAACAAAAATTAAATAAATGCTTGGCGTTTTAACGTCAACGATTGACATAAAACGTCCAACGTTGTCATTTTGACAGATAAAACGCCAAGCATTTATTTAATTTTTGTTCAATTCCATGGCTGTCTGTATTTTCAACACAACTTTCTACATTTTAATATTTAATTTCTGTCGTTACAAAGCATGTAATAGAAATGATGTTTATTGATTTAGATGCAGAAATGTATGCCCTAAAACATTTATTTGAAGCTTTTTTGCATAAAATAATTAGGGAAGCCAATAATTGAACATTTGAAAAATAGCATTGAAAACGCTATGGTGGACAATTCGATTCACCACCCTGTATACGATGGGGTAGGTGACTCAGTGGTATCGAGTCGGCCTGTGGATCTTGAGAACCCTTGTTCGATCCCCACAGCCGACAAACAATTTTCACCAATTTAAATCTACCCCTGTGGCTCCTCCTCTACTAATATCTTTGGAGGCCGTGATTTGACGGCTGGTAACCGCACTTCACGCGGAAAAAAATATATCATTAACCGAGATCTGCTTAGGCAGAGTGCCACACCCAGTGATGGGTAAAAGGCGTGATGATATATTTATTTAATTTTTTCAATCTTGTACTTGATTAGTATTTGTTCTAAAGTTGTGTGATATCTACACATTTTTGATTTAGTATAAATAAATATAATTAAATCCTTCTACAAATTATTTTCTAATCCTGGGCATTGCATATCTCGATCTAAAAGGAAGATCAATATGAAATTACTACCCCTTTTTTTCTACGATAGTCGGGGAAGAGCTCAAGTATCAACAGAATTATTGTTTTCAGTTGTCATATATACAAAAAATGAAACCACAACAACCTTTGATAAATATATGGTGTACATTTTAAGTGGCGCATCATTGCTATCTCGCGAAGTATAGGAGCTACGAAGTTGGTTAAATTATCAAACAATTAATAGTAAACTGTACTTGAAGTTACATTTAATTTCTTAAACAATTAAATCATTAACTTTAAGTTTCAATTGATCTTGAAGATTTTAATTAGTCAATATTCGACTCTTACACTGAATTAACACTGCAAAATATTTAATTGTTTAAGAAATTCACTTTAGATATAACTTTAATCTTAGTTAGGTAACCAAAATTTAAAACAATTTATTGTTATAATTGTTTAAGCTAGAACTATTGTTAATTTGTAACTTGAAAATGTCTCTAACCAGGAACTGAAACTTTGCTTTAACATCAAGAAGAATAAAGCCAGTAATCAAATTAAAATAGTTGAATTTTTCAATTTGTCGTAATAATTGCTTTACTGCTTAAATAAATTTAAAACATTTAACTGATGTTATAAATCTATTTGTAGAATTATTTAATAATGTAATAAAGTAGAAATTTATATTTCTTTTATATTATTTTGAATAATATTTCAAATCCCGGTTATATACCTAAGTAATACTAGCGATACAATTTTCCAGGGCTTGATAACCCTTTGCCGAGGTGTAATAACATAAATAGAAATTTCCTTCGGCCCGGGAACAACCAGCAAATTTTATTATTGCATTGCAGATGGCAGCACAGTTATAGCAGACTATCAAAATGGAGACTTTCGTTTGAAGTTCGTCGGAAAAATATTGTGAATAATCTAGAACGTAAGAAATGGTGTTCTATGAATGAATGTTACAGTCAGTATAGACGATGTCAAAGAATTTCGATTCCAAAAATACCGATTATGTGCAGCCATGTGTTTCAACGCACTTCAAAGACTACATCCATTTTGATAGATTATCTTATAATTTACAGTGTATTTGTAGGAAGATTCAAAATGCTATTATTATATTCCCTGACTAAATTAAGTAATACACGGGAGATAATAATAAACAGTGTCCCGCGTGGTGGTCGCGCGGGTTGAGGGCTTGACTCACAACCATAAGGTCGTGGGTTCGGGTCCCGCCCGTGGCGACCATACAAAGGACATATCGGCATATGACCTTAGTAGTTGGTCCGATATATAAATTAAAAAAAAAAAAAAAAAAAAAATAAACAGTGATAATTAAAGTATATAAAAAAGTGAATAGTAACTAAATAATTTCTTTTTTATGTGGACGCGTGACAAAATGAGATAATAGTCGTTTTGTGCTTTACTTAACTAGATAAATATTTACAACAACAATTATATTAAACACAGCCAGAAGGTGATATGTTACCATAAAACAACCATCATATCAAAGTTGATAAAATTAACGACACTGTTAATAACGGAACTTTGTGTTAATTAGCCGCGTTTATAATGAATTTTTGATTCATTCAGAGTGTTTTAATCAATCGGACGCGATTTGATTACAACAAACAATCGCCGCCGCCGCCGTGATCGGCCATTGTTGGTGACGTCATCGCGTGTGAGAGCGGGTTAATAACTTGATAGGCCACGCCCATCAGAGAGAATTCTCTCTTCTCTGTTGCTCTTATGTGCGCGAGTCCCTCTCCCCGCCTACCCTATATTAATGTTCTTTATCTGCAGTCGGAGCGCGGTTATAGAGACGCACTCCGCTGGCTCCGGGCAGTGGCGTGCTGGTGGAAGGGGCACGCGAGATGTATGACTGTAGATTAACCTTCCTCCCGCCCGAACAAAGGAATGCAGTCTCGAGGTTGTTTCGTGGTAGTGTGTAATTTGGAAGCGACTGATTTGATTCTGATGCAAATTGGGGTTGTTTCTACAAACAAAATTAGCTTCTACGCCAATGACGGTCTTATTTTTTATACAATTGAGCTTTTTAGTAAAGGAATGTTGATAGATATGAAACTACTTTTTATACATTTATAGTGCTGGTTTTAATTCTTAATTGTGTTACGTTAAAACTGTATTTTTATTCACACAACTGACATGCACATAAAATTATAATCTATTAATAATTCTTCCTCTCAAATTAACATTAAAGTATAACTCTACAGGAAATAGAGAATCAAAGATCGTAAAAATTAATGTATCAGATAACTGATAACAAGATACTAAAGCACCTAAGCATTAAGAAACTATTTAATTTACCAGTAATTTAAGGAATTTGTCTTTTAGATTTTACTTGATAAATATTAAACCTAAATAAAATGCTTTCATCTTCCTTTCATCCGTTCGCCAACAAAATGAAATATAAAAGGAATAACATTTATTTACAATTAAAATCATTAACTATTTGTTTATAACATTGGTATCTACTGCATTACTTGTTCAAAGCTCTACTCGCTTAACCATGCAGTGAAAATAGCGAATAGTTTCCTAAAATAAAACTAGCTTACGTCACATCTAACCACATGTGCTACTAATGCGTTATCAGTTAACGAGTTAAAATATCGATGACTTTACCACATAAATTGCAAACTAAACCATGATAACAAATATATGCCTTTGTATTTCAAAACAACAGCGAATTCTGTATAAAATGACATTGACTTATTATTCTGTTGGGTTCTATAAATAGTATTTTACATAGTTTTTCATATTGAAACTGGTATAAATTAATAATTTCAAGCATATTTATAAAGCGGTTAGTTGAAGCTGATATACTACAATGAGTTTAGTTTTATCGAACAAATTTTATTTATGAGAACATGGTTGCTTGGTAACAACTGAGGAAAGTAACTGTGAGAGAAAAAATCGCAATACT
Organism: Pterostichus niger; assembly: GCA_947425015.1. Taxonomy (NCBI): domain Eukaryota; kingdom Metazoa; phylum Arthropoda; class Insecta; order Coleoptera; family Carabidae; genus Pterostichus; species Pterostichus niger. Next base: position 24,042,061 of record OX380345.1, on the reverse strand, counting down.
GAAGGTGGAGAGACTTTGTATCATATATATCTCGAGTCGTTTTACTATAAAACATTCAAGTTAGAACGAAGTAAATAAAAATTGGCCTAAGAAAAAATAATCCTGGATTGCTATTTATTGAAATAATTTTGATAGTCGACTGTGGATTTGAGAACCCAGGTTCGATACCCACAGCCAACACAGTTTTCACAACACTAAAATTACCCTTAGATAGCTCAGTGGTATCGACTTGGCCTGTGGATTTGAGAACCCAGGTTCAATTCCCACAGCCGACAAACAATTTTCATCACATAAAAACTACCCTTGTGGCTCACCCTCCACTATCATCTTTGCGGGCCATGATTTGATGGCTAGTAACCGCTCTTCACGCGTAAAAATATATCACTTACCGAGATCTATTATAACAGAGTACCACAAGCAGTAATAGATAATAGATATGATGATTTATTTATGTATTTAAAACTACCCCTGTGGTTCCTCATCCACTAACATCTTTGGGGACCGTGATTTGACAGCTTGTAATCGCATTTCGCAGAGTACCATACGCAGTAGTGGGTAAAAGGCGTGATAATGATTTTTTTAAATTTTTTGTTGTAATCACGTTATACAGGGTGTTTCAGGACTAGTGTAACAAACTTTAACAGCTTATTCCTGAGGTCATTCTGGGCCAAAAATGTCATATGAACATAGGTCCTATTCCTTCTAGTTACCAAAATACAAGAGGTTGAAGTTCTATAAATAACACGAAATTTTCAAATTTTTCTAATCAAGATACTTTCGGAAAACAAGAGTTTTATTGAAAAGTTATACCTTATTTGTCTTAATTAATTTTATTTATTAATAACAACATCATTTTATTTCATATTGTGTTAACCTATTCCATGTTTGGTTATGTTGTTCTGTGTCTATTTAATTGTGTCATTTTATGTTTTGTTCTCTAAATCGTATTCGTTAATATTAATAAATAAAATTAATTAAGACAAATAAGGTATAACTTTTCAATAAAACTCTTGTTTTCCGAAAGTATAATTATTATAATATCAAATATTATTGTTTTTTTTTCCTGTATATTCTTTTGATATCGTTTTTATGTTCAATTGTATTCCTGTCCTTTAATTGGGCTTTGCCTGTTTGGCAGTGTATTTAATAAATAAATAAATATGCGAGTCAAATACTATACTTTATCTTCAATTATTTAAGTAAACAAAACAAAAATAGTAAAACATAACCTTGCTGAGACAAACGACAAACCACGTACTTGAAACATAAGAAAATACTTGATTGCTGATTGAAAATAGGCCGTGGAAAATGAAATATACTAGTATAATATGAGCAGCTTCATGTATTTAGAGTTAGCAACATAATGAAGGTATTAAAAGTTTATTTACTTTCAAATAGTTTCTGTTATTGTTATTTACATAAAGTTTATCTGAAAGTTATACTTTTCTTAGTTCGCAAGCATATTACAAAGTGAACCGCCGACGAGCTTTAGAAGCTTGAAAGCCCAGTGTAGGGACTTTCAAGGTGTGTTATGTACAATATATCTTTTATTACCATTAATGGCAAATTATCCATAATTTAACAAACGCATGAAATATATTCATGCAAAATAAATGGAAACATTTCTTTTCTCAACTCTTCTTGCAATTTAGAGATTAATACAGTTTTGTTGATCCCTCAGGTCATATTTTCCGAAAAAACGAATTTACCAGTCTAAAACGTGATCAGAAAGGACTTATTTACAAGAATAAATAAAAACATCCTAACGCCTTTTACCCATTACTGAGTGTGTCACTCTGCTGTAATACATTTCGATAAGTGATATAATTCTTGCAAGTGCGATTACCTGCCGTCTAATCACGACCTCCAAAGATGTTGGTAGAGGGGAAGCCACACAGGTAATTTTAATGTGCTGAAAATTGTTTGACAACTTTAGGAATCGAACACTGGTTCTCAAATCTACAGTTCGACTCGTTTTATGAATCTGTCCGTAATAACAAAAATTAAGCTATTGATCTTGTTGTATATTTACAGTCTATTATTATAGACTAGCTATTTCTTATTTTAATTAATTAATTAATCTTTAGGATGATCATCTTACCTCCATGGATATTTATTTAATAAACATGGTTTTTGTTTAAACACTATAGTTATATTATTCTGAAAACGATCTTGGAATTAAAAACTGAACATTGATTTTTAAAAAATAAAATGGGAAAATAGATATTCTTGAAATTCCAAAACTTGACATACGAGTATTATATATTTGTCAAAATTGTTTTACAGAAAAAAGCTTTAAATAAAAGTAACAGAAAATTTAGTTATTTTTTACTTGAATCTTATCTAAAATAATTTAGAAACATCTGATAATAAATAATCAAGATACAATTCTTATCCTATCAGTATCCGCATATCATATCTCCGTTAACAACAAAAATCTCCTTCAAACTATTCCACCAATGCCAGTAAAATTCACCTAAGTCAAGTTCACTTCATTCTACTACGGAAATATTCTGTAATTGAGTCGAAGTCGTTCATCATGCGTCGGGAAATACATCGGAACTTCGAATGGGGCTTATTCGGCTCCTTGTGGCATACCGGAGTGTTGTTCGCGCCTGCACGCGCTAAATCACTCCCTCAGGGCATTACAGTCACTGCAGGCACGCAGAAGAACGATGCACGCAAGAGGGTGGTTCTGTGACACGAAGGTATAGGGTTACCATAGGTGCAGGGGTTGTAGTAGGATTAATATTGGGTGGTTTTTTAGGAGGATTGTAGGGGATTGTGGTCTGATGAGATTGGTGCTTAGTAAAATTCAGAAACGAAGTTTTATTAATATGAATAGATGGTTTATATTTTCATATATAATATAACAGTAGTATGAAAATTGCTGAAAATATTTTGACATAAATTATGAGTTGTTATGGAAATGGAAACATAACGAGTGCGAAGCACGAGTTGTGTTTCCTATTTCCATAACAACGAATGTATATTTATGTCAAAATATTATCTGTCAATTTTCATACTACGAGTTGTATTCGGCTTGAGAATTTACCAAACAAGAGTTAATTAACAAGAATAGTTAGGTATTTATTTGCACAGTGATGAAAATTCTACATTTTTTCAGTGTACATTTAATATTCAAAATTGACGTTTATGAAAATATTGAAAATATCATTTATTTTATTCGTAACCAAGGATATTAATAACAGTGGTATTTCCGATGAAATTTCACTAGTGATGAATTTCCGACGAAATGTACATTTCATTGGTTCATTTTCAAACAAATTCGTGATCCTATTGGTTGACAGTGACGTGTGGTGAATTCTCAAAGAAATTCACTTCTTTAAATTTTGTAAGACTGTTTCCAATTGTGGTCCGGTTTTTCAAAACACGCATTTTTTGAAAATCGTTTTTTATAGCTTTGAAAACTATTTTTATTATATACTTACAGCATATTTTGTACCAATTCTTTTCATTTCATATTTTAAATAGATCTAGCTTCAAACTGTTTTACAATACAATAGTTATATTTGTATCAAGGGTTGAAAATAGCAGTTTGTAGATCAAAGCTAGACATTATAGTACGAGTTTAGCTGCAACTAATCGAGGTCTGCAACAATACTTTCAACCAGAGATATACACAACATTTTTTTATACTTTGTTTTATTGTAATATAAACAGTTTAAAAATGAAGGCTGTTGTTAAACTATTATTGGTAACTTTTTATTTTGCAAGATTGGTACTATTATGTAGCCATACGTTACATGTCATTTCAAAATTATATTTTAAAATGTTCTTTTATAACAATTTGAAAGTATTTCCAACAACAGATAATGATTTTTTATTGTTATTATTAAGAAAAGATATTATAATTTGGTAAGTTATAACATAACGTAATAATTGAAATCATCAAAATATCAACATCAATATTTTCAGATTTTATATTATAACTACATAATTTACACGAGACTTACTTAATTACTATCTATACACATGTGAAGTGAAAATAAAAGTATAAAAATTATTCGTGCCTTAAAAGTTTCAAGTATATGAATTTAAAGATAAAAAAACATAAAAATTTGTTCGGCTATGTTACCACATGTTACACAAATCCCTAGATAATAGTTCGATCCTGTTGTGCATTTGAAAATATAAAATTTTGATGAAATCAATGACGCAAAGTAAACATAAAATAGTATATTATACGATCACGAAAATAGCCAATAGTAACGATCTATACAAAACTTCGTTACCAATAACAACAATCCGCAAAGAACCTTAGTTTAACAATTATTCTCTTTTCGGCACAAAATACGTTTGAAAAACTAACTTTTTTTAATAATCATACAAATAAGTATTTCGATGATATAGATAAAGATGTTTATGAATCGTGAAATGAAGCCAGTTTTGATGAAACGAATTGAAAATATATTTTCTTTCTCTAATTTCAACGAGTCTCAATTTCTGACAGAGACAATATAAAATCAAATTTATTATACTATAGCATTAAGCTTACAAAATTTATTTAAATTCAAAATAAAAATTAGGTTAAACCTCTGGTTCTGAATACGCGTTTCAGGAATCTTGCTTGTAAGAGCAATTTTATAAATATTAAAAGACGTCTCTTTCTCGCACAGTAAATTATTATCTGTGGTAAAAAAAACTTTCTGTAAATACCTATTGATGTACGGATGAATCTTAAAATAACCATAATGGATAATGTATTGTGGTTGCCACAAAATTTTTATTAATGAAAACGAAATAAATCCATTCCCCTTCCATTTTTATGATTAATTATTTTATCTTTCAACGTGTAGGTACATCGTTTTTAAATTTAATCATTACAAAAAATAAAAATACATTCTTTCAAGATACCTACAAATGATTTATTCATCATTCAGTTGCAACTGCAATCTAAAATTCTAAAATTTGATAAATGGCGTATGGCTATTCAGACATACCTATTTATTTATACGTATTATAAAGTTAATAGCATAATAACTAAGTAGTAAGCACATAGGCGTGTTCTTATGTTTGACATGCAAGCAGCGAAGTAATTTATCCCCTTGCAATCCGACCCCGCACGTGTAGCGCGTCAAGCAAGCGTTCCAGGTCCTTTCCGCCCCAAGGTGTCATTTTACTTCAACACGTTATAAATATAGAACCAAAGCAGGGGTTGCTTCACGCAAATATTTTAATTGTGTGTTCACAACTAGTGTCACAACAGCATCACGATGGATTTGTTGACGAATTATGCCGTTCATGATCATTTACTTCGCATTTCTCTTGTTCTTGAGATGTGCAGTTTGCACACATATGATAATGATTACCTTTATATGGTTATTACACTAAATTTGAATAGTATAAACTGGTAATAGTACAAATTTATTGAGAGTAATTAATTAATATTGTTACAATATTTTTATTGTTGTCAGTTTGATCCTGATGTGGATCATTTTCAATACAGTAATAGGCATAAGATGAAACAAGCAAATGTTGATACATAAAATATTTATTTAGTACATTGAACAAATGCAAATTTGAAATTTGCTTTTTACCTTCTAGCAAGAATAATTGACTAAAAAATTGTAAATATGTTTGTTTCAACATTTGCTTTTTACTTCCTTGTACGAAGTAAAGGAAGTATTGTAATCGCGAAAATTTTCGGTTCTCAGATTTCAACGGAAATAGGTATTTTGGCCCTCCCTGAATCCATTTTGACTAATTTCGTCGTGCCGTCTTTACGTACGTACGTACGTATCTCGCATAACTCAAAAACGGTAAGTAGTAGAAAATTTAAACTTTATATTTAGGACTGTTATAACTTCTAGTTGTGCATCTCCCTTTTTGGTCATTATACAACTACCGGAAGTGGTACTTTACTTGAAGCCTATATTTGATTTTCATGAAAAACTATATTCAAATATAATTTCAAACTTTCCAAATTTGGTATATAAGACTACTATATCAATGGAAATAACATAATAGATTTTGATTAAAATAAACTAACCGGAAGTGGCACATTACATGAAGCTGCTAACTGTTTTCCTTGAAAAAAATGGTATTATTTTAATTTTAGAAATAAATGCTGCAAATAAAAGTTTTAGAGAATTAAATTCTGCGTCTGGCACATTAAGAATTTTTAAATTAGCTTTTTGCATAAACGAGATATTTAAATTTAAATATTATATATTTTTTATGGGGTAGATGGCTCAGTGGTATCGAGTCGGCCTGTGGATCTTGAGAACCCTGGTTCGATCCCCACAGCCGACAAACAATTTTCACCAATTTAAAAATCTACCCCTGTGGCTCCCTCTCCACTAATATCTTTGAGGGCCGTGATTTGACGGCTGGTAACCGCACTTCACGCGACAAAATATATCACTTACCGAGATCTGCTTAGGCAGAGTGCCACACCCAGTAATGGGTAAAAGGCGTGATGATATATTTATTTTATTTATTTATATATTTTTTTATTTAAAAAAAAAAGTTTGCTATGAATTAGAACAAAAAATAAAGGATTTAATGTCAAATATGTGCAATTAAAAAAATATCTATAGTTTAATACGCGTACAAGGAAGTCATGTGGTGTCCACATTAGATTTTTTTAATATACAAAATAATTATTTTATGTATAAACATTTGTATATTTCATCTTATGCATGTTGCTGCCAACATCAGAGTTTTACAGCATTTTCTGTTTCTCGACACACATAGACTAATTACCAAAATTCTATGGTACACCAAAAATATATATCATATTTTTTCAATTATCTGACGAAAAAGTATACATTTTTTAATGATTTACAAAAATAAAATAGTTATTTAAGCAACTAGTGTTAAAAGTTTTAACACGAGTTGCATATATTAGTTTTCTACGATCGAGTTTAAATTAATTACATCAATTTTAATTATTATATTTCAGTAGCCAAAAACATTGATTTTGTAGGTTACTTAAATTTGTTTTGTATCAAATATTTTATTACACTTATACGGATATTATATAATTATTTGTCGCCACACTTATTAAAAGTTCAGTATTAAAATTTAACACTATTGAAATAAAAGAAACACAACTTAAACCATCTCAGCATCCGTTAGCTTCTACAGAGGCATACAAACTGATTGCCTTGGATACGTAAACACACTAAACAGGAAAATGTACTTAGAAGTAAGTAGTATTTTCCTGACCAATTATAATTCGGTCGAGGATTTATGATTAGATAGAAATTTAATCATATTATATGGTTCGATCCCCACAGCCGACAAACAATTTTCACCAAATTAAATCTACTCCTGTGGCTTTCCCTTGACTAAAATCTGTGGGGACCGTGAATTCACGACTGGTAATCTCACTTCACGCGAAGAAATATATCACAGAAATCTGCTACGGCAGAATGGTAAAAATTATTCTTGTTATTATTGGTTGTTGAGTTTCACAAGAAGTAGAAATTAAAAATTGTTGAAAATGAAAAGACCCACAGGCCTTGAACATCAAAACTTATAATTTCTTTCAAATTCACAAATGTTAAAGGAGTCAATAATAAAATAAAATATTTTATAAATCAAAATAAATATATCATCACGTCTTTTTCCCATAACTAAGCGTGGTACTGACTGTCTCGATAAATGATATATTTTGAGTGTGAAGTGCAGTTACCTATCGTTAAATTACGGCTCCCAAAGAATGTAATAAATGGGGATTCATCGGGATAAATTAAAAATACTAATGTAAACTTAACTTAATAATGGCCAAACCATGGCCGAAATGTTGCAGTAAAAATGGAAAAGAAATACAATTTATTCTGAATTCTATCAAACATTAATTTATGGGGTAGGTGGCTTAGTGGTATCGAGTCGGCCTGTGGATCTTGAGAACCTTGGTTCGATCCCCACAGCCGACAAACAATTTTCACCAATTTAAAAAATCTACCCCTGTGGCTCCTCCTCCACTAATATCTTTGGAGGCCGTGATTTGACGGCTGGTAACCGCACTTCACGCGAAAAAATATATCACTTACCGAGATCTGCTTAGGCAGAGTGCCACACCCAGTGATGGGTAAAAGGCGTGATGGTATATTTATATTAATTTTTCAATCAGTAAAATAATATCATTTGGCTTATTGATATATTTTTTAAAAATATCTATAATAAAATGTAGTTTTAGCGACTAACCGGCTTGTTTAGTTTATTTATAACTTTAAAACAAAATTTTGAACAAATAGGGCAGAAACTTAGTATTCAATCTTTTCTCTACTATCTACTCGTAGCTCTAGCATGTAGCTTCCTAACATTAGTAACATACACCTCGAGTACTTCATACCACGTAACATTCACCATTGCTCAGTGAACACGCGAACACCGAACACATCCTCGATCTCTGCTTAATGAGTGCCGCCCCAGGCGTCGGCGGCGGCGCCGTGATAAGATACAACCGCGGCTACTAGCCAAAGCCACGCACTAGCCACATCACAGTCTCAGCGTGCCGCACTAAGTGCTCCTGAGTGCCGCACGGGGCAGACGGTGAGTGTGTTGGTGCTTTGAACTTGGCGCCTGCTGATAATGGATGAATGTAATTAAGGGACGGTTGTAAATTTACCGGGATTGGATTCAGGATGAGTAGCAGCAGATGCGAAAGCATGTGGGGTTAATACGGGAATGATGGCCATTTGATTCATAAGGAATTATAAGATAGACTTAGAAATGTCAAGTTTATTATAAGACAACTATGATATTTTAAAATAAATACGTTACAATAACTATTTTTTCTAGAACTGTCAAAAAAATGTTAATTTTTTCTACTAATTTCAATACGCGAAGTGCGTGATTTTTTCATCATTTACATTACCATGACTACGCGTATTTTGCGCATTATTTTGCACCCTTGTGCGCAAAATGAGTATTTTGAGCACTATTTCGTATTCTAGTGCGCAAAATGAGTATCTCGCGCACGCTCTCAAATTATTTGTTGTCAGGTTTCATTAGTGACAATACATCAATAGTATCAAATTAATATTATTTTTGATTGGTTTCCTTCAATCAATAATTACTGTATTATTCTTTATTTACAGTTGTAGAAAAAATGTTGTTTGTATTTCGTGGGCAAAATTATTGTTTTTTGGCGCGTTCGAATGACTTTTATTTGTCTCGACCTGCGGTTTCGACTAAAAGTAACATTCTCACGCGCAACAAAACTTTCATTTTACACACTTAATACAAAAATAACTATTTTCAACAACTATAAAAAAATGTAATTTTTTTTCCACTAATGACAATATGCGAAGTACATGATTTTTTCATCATTTACATTACTATAACAATGCGTATTTTAGGAATTATTTTGCACCCTAGTGCGAAGAATGAGTCTATTCGAAATAATATTATTCAATTTACTATTTACAAACATACAATACTTCAAATAGTGACAATTCTGAACTATTTGGCATCTCTGCAATGAGCCACCTACCCCATTTAGTGTTTGGAAATACTATGAAGCAAACACAAATTCTATATACTAAAAATATTGGCTGGTACCACAAGCTTTGTTTTTGGGTGTTTTAAGAGCACGGTTTTAACATTTTAGAGATAGCTAAAACACCCAAAAATACTGCCCTTAAAACTGGCAAAAACAGAGCTTGTGGTACCAACCAATATCTTTAAATGGAGTCATCTACTAGAGTCATATGCCTCTGTTGCTCGTTGTCGATGGTATGACAAGGGCACTCGGAGTAATTATGTATCAGATATAAATCAAATTTATGGTAGAACCAGTAAACGAACTTTTACTGTAAAATGATCTAACTTCTCTGGTTCGTTACCGATACATGGGGGCCCCGCTAGAGCGAAGCACCCGTTATCACCCACACGAACATGGCGGCGCCTATCGCTAGTTGCTGATAACACCCAACGCTAGATTCGTTATTTGTGTACTGTTATCACCAGCATTGGTGCGACATACAAAGGAAAATCTACTATCAGTTGTAGCATTGTCGCGGTTATCACTTGTGTGATACGGGCTTCTTTACTCACTTGTTTTTGTGTTTGTGGTCTAATGTGCGCGCTTATAGAGTTTTATATTTTAACTTTTTTAGTGATTTTTATATAACATTCATTTTCGGTATACATATTCTATATTGAATAAATGGATTAAGCTTCGTTCGTCGTCGATACAGAATCTTTAACAATATTTAAATATTCAGCTTATTTAATAACATTATATATATAAACTTTTATTGATCGTGCGCGCATAAAGAAAAATAAAATAGGTAACATATTTTAAAATTATTTATTAGATAAATCTAGATATTATATTATAAACTGATACATTATTTACCTTTGTATCGAAACAAGGAAAACTGTTCGTAATATTGTGAAAAAATTTGCAACCAAACTTTTTAACATTAAGTTATAAGTATTGATAAATGTGAAATTATTTATGGCACATATCTATATCTATAGCCTACTATCTGTAATAATGTAGTAGGTTAATAATTCCAAATTTAAATAAATATATTTACTTATATAGCTAAGTTATTATTTATTGAAACGATAGTTAATTTGATAATATGTAAAGGTAAGTCGAGTATTAAGGCTTTTATGTATGTATCGAAGAATGAACTTATCAGCTTAAACGATAGCCGACGCAGACAAAATTCTCAGAACGCCAAACACATTATTTTTGCTATGATCATAAAAAAGCAGACTTCATTTGGTGACAGAAAGTGAACAATTTTTTTGCAGACCGTTGCTACTGGCAATGTATCAATTAAATGAGTGAAAAAAATATGCTTTAATTACGTGTTGTACATGTTTTTATTTTGCATTTTGATATTATATTGATTTTAAGTAGATAAAAATTAAAAATAATTTTGATAGCATGTTCTTAAATGATCTTATAAAGAGATAAATGCATAAAATGGTGAAAAAGGTTAAATAAATAAAAATGTAATGTAATATACTTCTTTTCACGATTTTAACAATAGTTAACTTTTATTTATTTATTTATTTACGTTACGCTGTACAACAGGATTTTAATCCCAATTACAGTACAGGGTCCGCACTCACCGAGCCGCAGTGTGGTAGTTCATATAATTTTTAGCTTCAGTGCGATTCGAACTCGGGATCTCCGGATTCAAATTCCGTATCGCTATCCACACCACCGTATTGACTGACGTGATGTTATGTCACTTAGCATAGAGACCCACTGACGGACAATATGCAAAAATAAGTACTACTACTGACAACACTATTTTCTGTTCAAATCAATTTTATGAAGACAAAAATTAAATATTATTTTGACATATTAATATTATGTTGAAAATTTTTAAATAATCTTCAAGAAATATATAAATAAAAACAGTGAAAAATGTAAAATTAAAGCAAAAAATTGTAATATTTACTATTTTCACTATTTTTTTAGCTTTTTTATATAATTGAAAAATATACTTTCATGACTAATATACAAAAAAGTATTTTGTAGATCGTTACCATTAGCAAAAATAATTACAATTAAAAATCGATTAATATATATTTCAGATCGCAGAATAAATTTTATGTATTCTTTTGGTAGAATATTTCTTTGCAAGCCACGTCTAGTTGCAACCCTCGCTCGTACTATAGCCTCTAATCTCGGTTGGCAACTATTTGCAACCCTTGATATACAAATAACTAATTAAAATATTTCAATAAACACTTGTCTAAGTTTCACAAATTTGTGAAGTGTTCACAATATGGACAATAATTTTGTCTTTTTTGTTTGAATTGTTACTAAATAACTAATTGCATGTTATATCATATATTTGTATTAAAAAGCTGTAAAATTTATTACAAATTTTAATTTAAAAACAATTTTGTACCTATAGATATTGTATTGAAACCATCAAGGAATCAATAATCTTGTTTGATATCTATTTCCAACAAATATTTAATTCTTTAACAATTGTCTTAGCGTACGTTTTTAATAGCAGCGTTCGATAAAACCATTTTAACACCCGTGGCTAATAGCAATGTAAAATAAAATAGAAAGAACTTCACGGACAGAATCGCTTACGTACGAATAAATATTAAATTTTTGTTAGTTCGATAACATCTTGATATAAAACAGTTTAAATTAGAAATTAAATCAGAGTAAAATACAGTAACTGAATCTACGCACTTCACGTCGCATCGAAATCACCTGCAACGACTCATTCACCATCACGCATCGACAGCCACGCGCACACGCTGATAACATGACCGGTGTAGCTAAATGCTAAACTCGAGTAGCGATGATAGCACTATCAGCCCTTATCAGCCATCGCGTTATCAGAGACTGCTGGTAGCACCAGCGTGACATTAATTATATGTGTGCTCGGCTGATTACTGGGCCTCTATCAGCGTTAACCCATTTTCCTGATAACGACAGTTCTGTAGTTAAGACATTGTTGTATTTGTTGTTGTTGTGTAACCGTAGATATGTGCAAAACTACGAGTTTTGTTGCTCAATAAAGATATGATTATGCGGATAAGCCAATTGTTACTATTTAGTCATGTACGTTTACTTGTTAGTATATTTTAATATTTTCTGTTCATTTAAGTTATTAAACATTCTCAAACAAACTGAAGCAAAACTGTGATCGAAACGTTACTTCATCTCATCGAATAAAAGATATTTTCAACCCAAATTAAAAATTAATATTATCTTAATTTAGTTATTTTCTACAGGCGACAAACAATTTTCACCATGTTAAAACTACCCCTATGGCATTCTGTCCACTAACATCTTTGGGAACCGTGATTAGACGGCTGGTAACCGTACTTCACGCGAAGAAATATATCACTTACTGAGCTCTTCTTCGGCAGAGTGCTACACTCAGTAATGTGTATAAGACGTGATGATATATTTATTAAAAAAAAATAAAAACTAACTGTGCTGGCCGGCCTCTGATGATGCCCTCATAAGGTGACTTGGAGGCTGAATTTTGTGAGACTTTGCCAAGTGTTTATTTAATATTTTTTATTAAACCTAGTTTCACCAAGTGTATGAATGACAATTAATTTTGTCTTTGTTGTTATATATATTTATTTATTTTTTAAACATAAATACTTCTATCACAAATTCTTGCGTTATAATAATAAAAAAAAATACACTTGGATGTCTTATTTTCCAATTAAATACAACCAAGACATTGTATTCGACCTTAGTTCAATTCATTTTTTGAATTAACTAGCTTCGCTCGCATTTTATCAAATAAATCCTAAACCCGTAGAACGTATGCCTAATGTTAAGCAAGTCATTATATTCGGTTTTAGTGGAAAGTGACAAATAATACATTCTTATTCCAAATATGATTTGAATTTAGTTATTATCTACAAATAAAAATAAATCCTTCTGTAAAAAATTATTGCGCTTGGATATCTTATTTGCCAATTAAATACAAGCAAACCATTGTATTCGCTCTTAGTACAATTCATTTTTGGGTTAACTAGTTTCACACGCATTTTTATCAAATAAATCCTAAACCCGTAGAATTTATGCTCAACATAAGCAAGCTATTATATTCGGTTTTAGTGGAATATTATATCTATATGACAAATAATAAATTCGAATGGCGCTAGCATTAAACCTAAACCTAAACAGTTATAAAATTAAAGTGGTAAATATCTAATGCGCAATTATAAAATCCAAATGTGAAATATTAATTCCTAGTGAGGGTATTAAATATAAGTGATAACATCTGTGGGGGCCGTGATTTGACGGCTGGCAACCACACTTCACGCGACGAAATATATCACTTACCGAGATCTGCTTACGGCAGAGTGCCACACCCAGCAATGGATAAAAGGCGTGATGATAATTATTATTATAAATATTAAATCAATTTATATGATTAATTATATAAAAGTGTAAATATAGTTATTTGCGAGGTTATTTGTTTAACTAGGCAAAAAAGTAGGAGATTTACTACCGCGACTAGCCAAGGCAGTAAATCTGATTTTTTACCATGTTGAACTTATAATATTTTTGTCGAGTGTTTGAAATTAATTTATAGTTATTTTCAATATTTTTAATGTTATCGGTATCATTGTAGCTATCATGTTGCTATGCATTTGTTAAGTGGTTGCTATTTAAAAACAAATTTCATGTTTATTATTTCATAAATATTATTCTGCTTTATCAATCACTATAGTATATTTATTAAATGTAGAGTATATATTGACTGACAGCAAGTCCGTATAAGCGCATTTGACTGGAGTTAATAAGTCCCAGGTTCAAATCCAGATGACATTCCAATATTTCTTGCCATAATTCAATTTGATTTCATCAGCCGTGAAATATTTATTTAATTAAATTGTTCTGCACTTTGTTTACAATATAAACGTAGTTGTTATTATAGAAAATAATATAATAATAGCTCACTGACAGATTCATAAAAAGTGTGATAAAATATTACAATTTTTATATTGCCAGGTAAAAATAAATAGATAAATATATCAGCATGCTTTTTACTCATTACGAACTATGTCATTTTACCGTGGCAACTTTGTACGAAATCAAAGTGCATAAATGCAAAGTAGCAATAACATAAAGGCTGGTAGCACAAACTCGGTTTTTGCCTGTTTTAAGAGCAGTGTTTTTGGGTGTTTTAGCTATCTCTAACATGTTAAAACCGTGCACCCAAAAACAGAGCTTGTGCTACAAGCCAAAATGTCTAATGCCCAATTTATCAATCGAATGTTAAGTAAATAAATATAACTAACAGCAATATAAATTACTCATATATGTATTCTCCTATATTTAACAGGAAGTTTATAACAGAACTTAACAGTTAAATGAATAACTGAGCATTAATGGTGGAAATGTATAGTAATAATAATAAAAATAAGAGTAATTTAACAATCGCCAACAAAACTGATAACGATCGAGTTATAGAATAGGAGGAAATAAATAAAGTAATCTTGTAACATATACAAGATTCATTGACGTAGAAAATTATCAAGTCATTTGAAATGCCATTAAAACTGTTTTCCTGTTGTTGACCGATAGTGATAATAGATTACTAACTTTATCTTTTAATTTACTAGATAATGATTCAGTTTGAATATATAATGCAAAATTTTATTTAGACAATTTCACTAGTGAAAATTGTCGCAAATCGTTGCTTAGATATAACGTTTGTTAACTATTTTGAGTAGATTAATATTGTTGAATTTTATTTGACTTTGTTTACTTTGCTTAGTTATGTCAAAAAATGAAACAATGTAAATTGATCAGCAAGGTAATAGTAGTTCAGACATTGTTTTAAAAATAATGCAGGTAACATATTTTTGGAGTAAATAAAATATTTCGAGGAATTGTCAAGTCGAATACTATACGTGACTATAATTTTCCTTTAGTAATTTTTGCCTAGATCACTCCTGCTTGTTGCTTTAAGAAAATCTACACTCGTGCTGTCGCACTCGAGCAGATTTTCGTCGCAACAAGCAGTTGTAATCATGACGACAAAAATTTCCGGCAAAATCATTCATTAGTCACTAATATAGCACATCAGTTGTACTGATGATGATTGCTTGTCAATTGAAATACTCATCTTATTTATTTGTTATAAATAAATTGTGAAGAAAAGTTAAAGTGTCATTATTTTATTAAAACAATTTGCTTTATAAATCTGGTTCTCAAGTATTAAGACAGTAAAACTAATGAGTAATTTAACCTATCTTTTACAGATTCCGCCGATGTAAACACTCTTCAACAATGTTCCACTCCTCGCCAGCAACTAGCTACCCTGACACCAGCTACCCGCAACACCTCCATCAGCAACCCCCGGTATACGTGCCGTCCAGCCGAGCCGTGGGAGCAGTCGCCGTCCCAGGACAATATCCTGGAGGAGGCGGCGGCGGCAGCCACTTTGCAACCGCTCCACCTCAGGCCACAGCCACGTGGCACGCCGACCCTACAGGGTATGTCGGTGGCGGAGCACATAGTCTAGCGGGGGTGGCTGGGAATCCACATCATGGTGCACTAAGTGCTGGACAGTTTTACGCGCAGAATATGATGATGAGTGGGTGGAGAGCTTATGATGGAAGTGGGTTTCAGAGGACGTCGCCGTATGGTGAGTGGACGAAAATAGGTAAATATACAAAATGGTATTTTAAAAGATTTAATCATCTGCATGAGATTCATAAAAATATATCTTTCCATTACTGAATGTGGCACCCCTTACCGTAGCAGATCTTGGTAAATGATATATGATATTCATCGCGTGAAGTGTGGTTACCAGCTGTTAAATCACGGTCCCCAAAGATATTAGTAAAGGGGGAACCATAGAGGTAGATTTAACGTGGTGAAAATTGTTTGTTGACTGTGGGAATTGAATCCGGGTTCTCAAATTCACAGATACCACTGAGCCACCTACCCCATATAAATGTGATATTCATAGCCTACCATTATCGCGAAAACTTAAACAGTTTGTAATAATACTTAACTGAATAAATTTATTGTCAACGTATGGAAATAGTATATTATGCAACAAATTTTATAAACATTACGAGTTTATAAAAAGAGTGTCTAAAAAGTTAATAAAACGAGTCACATTATTTCAAAAGTACTACAATGACAGATGCAGGAAACTAATTTCACCCTGTATTTAATATGCCAGTGACTAAAACGTTCGAAGGCACAGCTTGTCGACATCATAACCAACAAACAAAAATGGCTCTCATTACTTTTTACATGTTTACTTAGTTATTTGTTACTTAGATAGTTGTTTGTTGCAAATTAAGTTACATATTTTCTTCTTTTATTATTCATTTCAAAGCAACATAATCAATCTTATCGGGTAGGTGGTTCAGTGGTATCGTGTCGGCCTGTGGATTTGAGAACCCGGGTTTGATTCCTACACCCTACAAACAATTTTCACTACATTAAAACTACCTCTATGACTCTCCTTCCACTAACATCTTTGAGGGGTTTAATTTGACGTCTGGTAAACGCATTTCATGCAAAAATATATAATTTATCGAGATCTACTTTGGCAGAGTGTCACATCCAGTAATGGGTAAAAGGCGTGATGATATCTATATTTTGTAACTAATCTTTTGCACGATATCCATACACTGTATGTTTTATAAACCAGTATAAAAAAATATGAATGAATTAATACGTAAACAAATCTCCATGGCTATAATAGCATATTTACTACCAATTAAACAGTACCCACATGCACTTCATCCAATCTGGTTTGTGTAAAATAGCCTGGTTATGAACCAGATGCACAGACAAATACGTCATCAAACTAAAGATAAAACAAGCATATCTTTATGTACGTACCTTCGGGCCCGCCTTCTATATTTCTCTGTCGACAAGAGTCAAATTTAGACGACGCTATTACACTCAGACGATAACACAGGATGCCTCGGCGTCCATTTCACTTCAAAGGATGAATATCGTGACGCCCAAACTGCACTTTTCACTTTGGAGAAATTTTAACCTTATTTATTTTCGAAAGAAATCACTTGTAACTTAATATCCCTCATTCGTATTCGTTAAATTAGGGTTAATAAACGTGCCGTGGTACACCGCGAATAACACTGTTGTTATAAATAACAATAAAATGTTAATTTATATTACAAAAACCTCACAAATGCACTAAATTCACTGATAATCACATGTATTCCAAACATGACATCTTACAATCTACTACAGAGAAGTACACCATGCAAGCTAGCTAATTATTCGGTCGAGACTTGTCTGGTTAATTCCTATCCCTGCGTCATAGAATTATATGTACAAAAATCGATGAATGCAATTACACATATACAGGATGTTTCACAACTTAGAGCAAAAAATTAAAGGGTATATTATGTACGACGTGATGATCATGAAACAAAAAGAATTTTTTTTTTAATCGCAAAACTATTTTCCATGTTTCCCAGTCCAAAATTTTTCGTTGCCACTGCCACTAGGTGGATGATTATGTTAAAGTTATTAATTAAATAAAATTCTATTATAAATAACTGCTAATAATTTAATTGTGTAATTATTCTTTCGTAGTTGATACCTACTTCATTGTTTGTGTTTAATAGGAAAGCGAATCCAGTGCAGTACTACAAAAAATGTTTTATGTTAACAACCCTTAATTTTTCGATTTAAAAAAAAATTCTTTTTGTTTCATGATCAGCACGTCGTACAGAATATACCCTTTAATTTTTACTTCCTTGTACGAAGTAAAGGAAGTATTGTTATCGCGAAAATTTTCGGTTCTCAGATTTCAGTGGAAATACGCATTTTGGCCCTCCCTGAGTCCATTTTGACTAATTTCGTCGTGACGTCTGTACGTACGTACGTACGTATGTATCTCGCATAACTCAAAAACAGTAAGCCGTAGAAAATTGAAATTTTATATTTAGGACTGTTATAACATCTAGTTGTGCACCTCCCTTTTTGGTTATTATATAACTTCCGGAAGTGGTACTTTACTTCAAGCCTATAATAGATTTTCATGAAAAACTATATTCAAATATAATTTAAAACTTTCCAAATTTGGTATATAAGACTACTATATTAATTGAAATAATATAATAGATTTTGGTTAAAATACACTAACCGGAAGTGACACATTACATGAAGCTGCTAACAGTTTTCCTTGAAAAAAATGGTATTATTTTAATTTTAGAAATAAATGCTCCAAATAAAAGTTTTAGAGAATTAAATTCTGCGTCTAGCACATTAAGAATTTTTAAATTAGCCTTTTGCATAAGCGAGATATCTAAATTTAAATAGTATATATTTTGTGTGTTTTTTTTAATTAAGTTTGCTATGGATTAGAACAAAAAATAAAAAATAAAAGATTTTATGTCAAATATGTGCAATTACAAAAATATCTATAGTTTAATACGCGTACAAGGAAGTCATGTGGTGTCCACATCAGATTTTTTGCTTTGTGAAACACCTGCATACTCACAAATATTATAATTAATTTGTTTTAATATTTAAAATATAATATTATTATTTCAATACATTTTTACAACTATATACTCACAAATGTTATAATTAATTTGTTTTAATATTTAAAATATAAAATAATTATTTCAATACATTTTTACAACTTCAATATGTGCAGGATTATTCTTAACCTATACGCATAATTGAGCGGAATGTTTGTTTGTGGTAGGCAATGAAAAAAGTTTGAAATAACAATAAACTAATAAAAAAAATGAATTTACAAGAGTTCTATGCATGATTATGGGGTAAGTAGCTCAGTGGTATCGAGTCGGCCTGTGAATCTTGAGAACCCTGGTTCGATCCCCACAGCCGACAAACAATTTTCACCAATTTAAATCTACCTCTGTGGATCCCCCTCCACTAA
Organism: Pterostichus niger; assembly: GCA_947425015.1. Lineage (NCBI taxonomy): Eukaryota > Metazoa > Arthropoda > Insecta > Coleoptera > Carabidae > Pterostichus > Pterostichus niger. The sequence goes on along the minus strand of OX380345.1, from coordinate 24,022,712 downwards.
TATCTTTGGAGGCCGTGATTTGACGGCTGGTAACCACACTTCATGTGAAGAAATATATCACTTACCGAAATCTGCTCAGGCAGAGTGCTACACTTAGCAATGGGTAAAAGACGTAATGATATATTTATTTATTTACTATGCATTAATATCATAACAATTGTTCGAAGTTATTTCCTTCATTTTCGCTCAACTTCTATGATGCACAGCTCCCTTGTTAATACACTTTTTTAGTTTATTGTTATTTCAAACTTAATTCGTTATCTCTATAAATAAATTTTTTTCACTATATTGTTTATCATTACTATCACAACTAATCACAAACAATCATTTCTCAAATTTATCTGTAAAGATCAATAATCACCCCTGTATACTTCTAAATTTTAGTTGTACTTTTAACAGGAATTTTTATTGATTTCTGTTTTATATATCTGCCCCGAATTATAATAGTTTATTAGATTTTTGTGTTAGTATATTCACCGGAAATACTAGTTTTTCTGAAATATCTTATGAAGTACCTATCACTTTTATAGCAAAATTTATTATTAAATAAAATTATCAAATATTATAATCTACTCTTTTTCTTTATTTAACTATATAAAAGAAGTATTAAAGAATTTTACTATATAACAATTTTTTTAATCTATTTGTTGAATCAGTTCTACACGTCATAAATATAAATAACTAAAAACAATGACGTCATATCTTACTACGTTTATATGTAGGTACCATAATAATTATCGATTAATTAGTTGCCTGACAAAATTATTTAATAAACATATAAACATTTAAGATTCTCATTTCAGTGTTACCAATATATGCAAAATTATAAAACATATTTATCAATATAACACTTTAACAAAACAGTTTTTCTTGCAATTTAATACTTATTATTATTATGCAATTGTGAATACACAAATATTTATATTAAAAAATATATTAATATTGCAATTATAGTTACTCTATAAAAGGTGTTTAAAATTAGAGAAAAATCATAATCATCATTTCTTTTACCCATTACTGGATGTGGTATTCTGCCGTAGCAGATATTGATATATGTTTGTTTTTGTGTAAAGTGCGGTTACAAGCCGTCAAATTACAACCCCAAAAATGTTAACGGAAGGGGAACCACATGCGTAATTTTAATGTTTAACGTTTGTCGAACCCGAGTTCTCAAATACAATTAACTCTTAACCCCATATTACAAAATGAACGGAAATGATTTTCAGGTAATAAATAACGTTAACTTAACATTCTTTGTAACAATGATTGTACTTTAAATAATCAACCAGTAAACTTTTCATTTGAAATTTAAAACCTTTTAAATAAAATCGCCATTTTTCAATAAGTATTAAAACGTATAGGTCTACATTAATTATTTTTATCAGAAATAAATAAAATTAAAAACAAACAAAATCGCATTCAATGAAACAAGCGCGAACAGTGCTAACTGTTACGGCGCCTCCGCCAAATAACTAACACACACTTTTCTATTTATTTCCCGTTCATTTTCATCAATCATAAAGCGTTTAAATTTAAACTAGAAAGTGAAATCTAAGACTCTCATGTTATTTGCAGATAGCGCAATGGACTTCCAATTCGGCGAAGGTCGTGAATGTGTAAATTGTGGCGCGATCTCGACGCCATTGTGGCGTCGCGACGGCACCGGCCACTATCTCTGTAATGCCTGCGGCCTCTACCACAAGATGAATGGCATGAACCGACCTCTCATCAAACCGTCCAAAAGACTGGTAAGTCACTCTTTTATCCATCAAATCAAACGCTTTTGTTTTCACGCAACTGTCAAACCAAAAGTAGACCTTTACGCAAAATTCAACTTTTTTGTAATAGGTCGACAAAAATTCTTACCCAGCTGTCGGGAAATTTGGCGGACTGTTCTAAAACAAATAATAAAATGCCGCCGATTAGTAAACAACTTATTCTTTTTTCTGACACATTCATATTTATAATAATCATCATTTCAAAATTAAATTTGTGATAAATTTTGAAATTTTTTAATGAACATTATGCAGTTGCATGAAATTTTTTGGTATGCATCTCGGCCATTGGTGCACTCAGAAAATAGTCTGCCTCGGTCGCATAACTTTTTCTTCGACGCATACAAACAATAGCCTGAATACCAAAATCATTAACAATTTGATTTTCCAATTTTTTTAAAGTAAATTCTGAATTTAGTTTAGTAAAGTTAAACTAAATTATATCTCAAATAAGTTAAAATAAACTCTAATATATTCCTGTCACCATTTGGTTTTCAGAATGTAATTTGAATTAAGTTTTAAATTATCAGGATGAAATAAGGTTACCTAATTCAAAATTCAAGACTATCATTTTTTTTGAGACTCAGACTGTAAAATAAATGTGAACATCCTGTATATTGCAAGAAATAATCATCTTAAACTTAAAGAAAAAACTGACAGTTGTAGTTCGGTTGTTACCACTATTGCTTCACAAACACGAACACATGCGTCAAATTTACTTATTTTAATTTGAACAAAATAAAAACCTGAATCCGAGTGATTGCTATTAGTTCCCTGTTTTGTAATTGAGATAAATTCCCTATTGGTCAGCGTATAACAAATATAATTATTTGTATTACTAACAAATTCCAAAATCTACACATCAGCTCCTGATGAAATTCCGCAATCCTTTACTATTACCTCATTGTAATATCCATGTTATCAATTCTAGACCGCAACAAGACGGCTGGGTCTCTGTTGCACAAACTGCGGTACGCGTACAACCACCCTCTGGCGACGGAACAACGACGGCGAGCCTGTCTGCAACGCCTGCGGCCTCTACTTCAAACTCCACGGTGTGAACCGACCTTTAGCAATGCGTAAGGACGGCATTCAAACAAGAAAACGAAAACCTAAGAAGCCGTCTGGCAGCGGCAGCAGTAACGGGGAAAGAGAAGAACATAGCTCCGCCCCCAGTGATGGTAAGTTACGCCCATAGGTGGAGGGAATGCCACGCCTTGTTACCTGTTTTTTGTAAAGGTAGCGCACCTGATAAAGGTGCGTTCCTGATGATCTTATCGTCCGGGCGTCCATTTTGATAACTAGGTTTATTGGTCTACTGGCGAGACTAACAAATGAGCTGTTGAAGAGAACTTGGTTTTTGGAGTAGTTTAGTGTTATAAAAACAACGGTTTCATTGTTTACCTGTTCACTATGTCAAGAAAAAAATTATGCTTTTAAAATTTGTACAAATTTAGCTTACCACATATTCTATATCTAATCAAATTCAAGCGAAACTATTTTTATTTATAATTAATTTTGTTTTTCTAATTTCTTTAAAATCGGTTATTGTTTCCGGATCGAAATTAATGTAAATAAATCCTACTGAATCTCTACTAGGTATATGTAAACCCCAAACCGAAACAGAACCGTGTTCCTTTTGCAATTCGAGTGTGTGATGAATTATTCCTCGTTTGATAAATTCTATTCATTCAGTATTCTTTTTTAAATATAATAGAAACTTCTTTAAAAATAACAATGCAGAAAAAATATATAAGTAATGATAAATTACCGAACAAGAATAACAAAAGTGGTTTCCGCCAAAATTATAATATTAAACTTGTTTGACATAAATAAAATAATATGAATGTTTGACAACAATATCAATTATGATTCCATCTGACATTTAACTTTGCTTTTCTATATTTAAACAAAGCTTGCAATTTAACTATTAACGATGTAACAAACCATAAGCTAAATATAATACTCTCTGTCTTCTAAATTAAAATACATATCCAAAATCTCGTACCTATTCTACTAATCAAAAGGTTTTTTTTTTGTATTTACGGAAAATATATGATATAGACATTCCCTTATATTCTGTAACTGTATCGTTAAGAACCGATAAATTAATATCTTTTGTTTTTCATGGTACTCTATAGATTTCCTACAATTTTGGAATAATTAATTCTGACGTTATTATGTTATTTTCTTTTACAATTTCTTACTAATATACGTAGTAGTTATAATAAAAATAATATTATAACAGCTCACTGATAACTTTATAACAAGTTTGATTAAAAGTAATACAAGTAGTTTTTATACTGACAGCTTAGTACGAGAAAAAAATGCACTCAAGCAAAATAGAAATAATAGAATAAATTATTTAAATCACAAAATACCGAAATGGTGTTCAAAAATCCTTTTGTACAAATTCCTTGGATAACTAGAGGAGACCAAAATAAAATCTTTTTCTTATATGACATAGGGTCTGTTACGTTTTATAAAGACAATAAAACTGTTTTAACAAATGTTCAAAAATTTTACCACTAACAGATACACATATCTGACGACACACTCATATGAATGTGCGTTCAAAAATCCCTGAATTCATTCCAATTTGATCTATGTATTTTAAAAATTCAATGATAAAATAACTACACGATTAGATTCCACACATACTAAATTGTTGAGTTGGATAAACATACCCGGAATAAACACTTTTAAAAACATAATCGATTTTATGTTATACAACAAAAAGTTTTTATTTTGGTTTCCTCTACTTACCTTAGAAGTATGTAAAACGAATTTTTCAACATCCTGTAGAATAATCATGAAATATAAGGGTTAACATTAACAACTAGTAACAGATAATGATCGAGTCACAGAAAAGGAGAATTATTTATAATGTAAAAATTACACTGCCAGTAAATAAATGTTATATTTGGTTTTGATTTAAATAAATAAAAGCAAAGCGAAGTTACATGTCATATAGAATCTTTGATAAACATTTGATTTGCTTTTATTTATTTACATACATACTAACATGCTATATCCCATCAAATGGGGTAGCGTGAACCCTAAAATGTTCATCAGATTCATCATAATAATCAGTTCTCATCAAATCCCATCCTCGTTTCAATCATATTCATAAGACCTTCATAGATGCTCATTTATTCATCACGTAACAAACCTTCAATAACATCCATCCATTCACTCCTATATACCTTTTTCATTAATCTTTCATTATTTATTTAAACTAAGTTAAAAATTAAATTTAGTTGATGCAATTCATTAAGGAAACGCTTAAAGATATTAGAGGTATACATTTACTTACAGAAATTGATCAATGATTAACAAATAATAAGTAATTTATCATCCTAATAAAAATGATGTATGACATGACCCATAAATAAGATAAAATTAAAGTACAAAATTTTTCCATTTCATATATCTGTAACCAAATTTGCGTAGGTTTTTTATGCAAATAGCGACATTCACCATCACCATTTCGCTTTTCGTCGGAACATTCAAATTAATCTCACCAAACATCACGATATGCAAATTTATTTATCTGATCGGTCACAAATTCGCTACCGGACACAATACCAAACCCATTACGAAATATGAAATATTAATTTCACATTTCATTCTTCAGATACCAAATCCACTTCAGTTCATCACACCCAGTCAAATCAAGGCCACCAACATTCGTCATCCTCAAATGTGGAGAGCACACCTAAGCAATCATCATCAGAGAGGCCTTACCTAGGACAGACGTCACTCATACCATCTACATCATCATCATCGACGTCTTCTTCAGGGATTAAAAGTGAGCCAGGGTACGAGTCCATGGCAACTTCGCAGTATAATTGTTTACAAGCTCACCAAGGATACTCCGCCTACCATCAGCAGATGTTCGGATTCTCCGGAGGTCCTCCCAGCGGCGCTGAAGTCGCGTATCATCATCAGCATCATGTGACAGCTGCTGCGAAATTAATGGCGTCGTCGTAGAGCCATGGCCGTTTTATTGCATCATTTTACTGTGAATAACTTAAGTGTTATCTTTTAAAAAGACTGTTATTTATGACGTATTTTGTAGAATTCAATATTAAATTTGTAGGTAGTGAAATGATGTCCAAACTTAACGTTCATTTATATTGCACTCATAAAATAATTTATTATTTATCTTAATTCCATCAAATAATAAATTAGGCGCTGCACTTTTCAAAACAGTGAGTTAGAATAGGATATATAATGTAGTTATTGCCCATGTACGAGTATTTTAATAGCGTTGTCAGATTAAAAAAAAAGATTTTTCCAGAGATTCTTTTCAAAATTTCCTAATTTTCATTAAAATTTAGAGATTTTAAAAATAATAATAATTAATATTAATTGGTACTAAAATTAATATTTAATTATTAATTAATATAATTAATTAATAAATGGAAAAATTATTTGTGCTAAACAGTTTCTATAGAAAAGTTTATTAAAGTATTTCAATTTATAACAAAACAAAAATCATCAAAATCAATATAATGGTGAAATTAAACAAAAAATCGGTCATAGACAGTTCCCTAATTATTTATTTAGTTTTTATACACTAATTTATTTACTACAATTAAAAAATAATAATAGTAAAACTTTGATATACGATCTATAGACGAAAATACAAGGAATTTGGATTGTTGTTGTGCACATATAACAATAATTGACATTAAATTCATCAAAATCTATATTGGTCTGAGATTTTGATTAAATTTCTATATTTCTGTAAAATTATCTAAAATCCGTAGATCTCAGGAAATTTCCGTAAATCTGGCAATATTTAGATCGTACCCATGAACTGTCAATCATCTTTTTCTGCGAATTTAGAATCTCACTTATAGGATTACTTTTTATTATTATAAAAGAAAGGAAACAGCAAAATTGAAATAGCCGACTTGAAGCTTACACAATTTTAGACGACATCATTTAAATATGATATCAGCTACTCCTGATTATCTTATTCTAACTCATTGTTTCATAATAACGATCTTATTAGATTGTGTCAAAAAATAACATTTTTGGTTATGATATTTTTACGAAAAGATAACTTTTTCAGTAATGTTAAATGATTTTTAATTCATCATAAATAGACTGAAATACTTTTCGAACTGTAAATAAATATTTAATCACCATGGATAAAATCAAATAGAAATATTTTTTACCTGAAACTGACAGGAAAATAAACATTTGCCTGTCTAGGCATGGGAATGAAAGAAACGTGAGTGTCTAGTTACTTAGCAACATAAAATACTGACTGAATGTTTACGTCAAATATTTCTTTTAATCTAAATTAATTTAAAATATTTATTATTTGTTTATAAGTTTCAGGTAAAATGTTATACATAACACGTCAGTAAAGCGTCGTACAGGATTCATAAGTTGTTTCAAACCTCGCTATCGCTCGGCATGAAACTATCTACTCATCCTGTAATTGAACACTTTCTTTTTACGTAAATAACTATTCTATGACCATTAAGATATCTGCTCTTTGTATACTTGTTGTTATAGAAAATAGTACATTATACACATATATTCATATATCACGGTTATTTTGCTCGTTTGCACCAACAAAACTTAAATTTATGTCGGACTTAAATAAATACAAGTAAAATATATAAACACGTTTAACATTGCTGCGATATTGTCAGTTTATATCAAACTTAAAATTTATGTTTCATTGATGAAAACGGGCATTAAAGGCTTGTTTATAATAGATGTAAACTTCAGCTGTTTACTTTTGATGTAGGATGTTAACTCGAACTGCTTGGTTCATAATCGAATCTAAAATTGCGTAAAATACAAACATAACGTCATTTATCATAAATGGATCTGTTTGCGGAACAAGACATTTTATTAGTCACTTTTGTCGTAACTGTGTAAACTATTCAAACCAATTTGATATCAAAATCACTTATATAAAGAAAACATAAAAGTGTCAACTGTCAATTCAAGATAAGCTACAAATGTCTATATCTTGCGATAAAATATTCGCTTCCTATTGGTTGATTGGCGAACAACATAAGTTAACATCCTATTCCGTATCATTATGAATCGAAACAAAGTAATGTATATTTTTAACTTTAAAGATTATAGAATAAATCACCGTTTACATTCATTGTATATCAGTTTTTAAGCAACATGAGATATGAATATCATATCTCACGGGTTATTTCGTTGCTAGAATTATTAAAAAACAGAGAAATCGATACAAATTTATTATTAAAATATAAAATAATATGGCAAAAATATCGTGGTCGTAGAAAAAGCATAAAACTCGAATGGAATGTCCACTTCTCACAAATATGAAACTTTGTAGTATGATATAAAATAAGTTATTTGTTTATGATATTCATTGTATACGCCCGACATTATTGTCGTAAATTGATATTTTAAATTCTTTAATTTCTTATAATCTAGTAAAAAATAATATAATGACACAGACGAAATAGTTTTTCATTAGTCACACAATTGCCAAACTTAAACTGAAATTTCGTTTATGTATTTGTCATCCTTGCGTCATAAAACAACTATTAAACATAAAAAATAAAGCATGATCTCAAAAATATATCTAGATGAAAAATAACTTGCATTTTTTGTAAAATATCTTAGCGTTAAGATTGGAAATCACTGCATAGATATTTAATTAGTGTGGTTCTATTTAACTTTACTATTAGAATCAATATTATCGCAATATTGATTATTTATATTCCCTGTTATAAGGGATCTATCATCTTTCAGCTTGTCAATGTTAAACTATATCTATATATTATAAATTATGTGTCATATACTTCGTGTAGTGTATTTCATAATTTACATTTATAATAATACAATAATGCTATTGTTATTAAAACTATTATTGAATATGTAAAACAACTTTTTATTTATTTTAATCCTAATTTATGAACTTCATTGAATAAACTTACTGTTTGTAGAGATCGAATACGCCTTTAACACGCAACCCACATACTGCACTTGTTATATTTTTGACAATATTGTTATTTTACATATTCATTAATTTCTTCAAACACATAAACAAAAGTGCAATGAATTATAAAATTAACTTCATTATTTGACTATGGTGCCTATGGAATTGTTTCTAAGTAATATACAATTTTTTAAGTTATTTTCTGTTTATTTTACATGTTTTTTTTATTACGAATTAAGAAAAATATTGCATTTTTATTAATTGATTATTATACTAGGTGTACGTAGAACGTACAAACGTACTTTGGTTTTTAAAACATTAATAATTCAAATCAACATATCTAATTATTAAACCATATATTTATATTGTAGTTGCTGACCGTACGAATAATGTATTAAAGTATTGAAATCTTATAAGTTGCATTTGAAACAAGAATACAAATTTTGTAAATAGTTCAACAGTTATTGTATTATGTATTCTTAAATATTGTATAAAATTCAAATATATAAATGAAAATCGATTGAACATATTCATTTATTTATTTCCTAGGATTAATGTTGTTTTACTATCTTTGGATAAAGTCCGATAACTACAATTAAATCAACAGGAAATGATCCTAAAACATTTTGACCTAAACTGATTTATGTTTGACCTTTATACAACTAGACTATTTGACAACTTCATAAACAAATATTTTGCCCAAAAATAATTGCACAACTTTGTGACATTGTTTTTGACAAAAACAGTTGTACAAAACTCACTATAATCATGATATCGTAAAAAAGTTCGTATTTTAACACTCCATACATCTTAAATTTTGAATAACGCGGTTTATTTGAACATGCGCAATAAAAATAACAATTTCTACCACGTGACATGTTTATTTTCGTTTACCGCGAAAGATTTGCTATCGCATAAGCAAATACTTGTTTGGATGAGAAGGTTATAAGTTATTATTTTTGTTAGTTTCGTTATTAGTTTTTTTAATTATTGTAGTTACAATGGGTGACTATTCGGATAGTGAGGATAATATGCCAAAGGGACATATTAAATTGAAAGAAGGAGTTGATATTAAGTAAGATTATTATATAAACTCATTTGTTACCATTTTAACTATAGTTTTATTTTAGTTCCCTTCTTGACGGCAAAGGAGACACCTTTGAAATTAACTTTGAAAGTGCTGAGAATAACGAAAATGACGATGACGTAGAAGCAGATAAAGAAGACGATGAAACTGTTATAGAGCTTACAGGTGCTTGTCTTGGACTGGATATGGAAGATGAGGAAGAAACTGAGATAGATACTTCTACGCCATTTGAAAAATTGGCTAGTAAGATGAAAAATGTTACTGAATGTGGTAAAATAAAGAAAAAAATTAAGAAGGAAGGCGTTGGGCCATTTCCTCCATCAAATTCCCTTGTATCAATAAAGTATTCTAATTATTTAGAATACAATGATTCACCAACGGATACAGCATTTATGAAAAAGCCGTATCAATTTCGATTAGGAAGTGCCGGCATATACGGCTTAAATCTTGCTGTAATGTCGATGAAAGTCAATGAAATAGCTTGGTTTTTAATTCATCCCGATTATGCTTTTGGCCGCATGGGCCACCCCCCCAGAATTCCACCAAATGCAACATTTTTATTTCATGTAGAACTTTTACGTTTCGTAGATTCAGGTCCTGCATTTGAGCTCAACGATATGTCTAATGAAGACAAACGCAAATTCCCAAATGCCTACAAAACATCACTAGGATTGCTCGAAAATGCAAAAGAGCACTTCAATCATAATGTTAAACTTGCCATTCGTGAATACAATAAAGCAATGACTTTACTGGAAGAATGTAATTTAAGCAACATCGAAGAACAAGAAAAGCAACAGAATCTACTATTTAAAATATATGCCAACTTAGCCGTGTGTTATACAAAAGACAATATTCCGAAAAAAGCGTGTACCATGTGCAACAATATCTTTGCAATGGCAAAAAATACTTCATTAAAAATTCCGGCGAAAGTTTATTTTCATCATGGACGTGCCTTAATCATGTTGGGAGATTATCAAAGAGCTCTAAATAAATTATTAAAAGCCCAAAAGCTGGAACCACATAATACGGAAATAAACGAAGAGCTTAAAAAAGTATCTACTAAGATGAATGAAGAATACAAACGAGAGAGAAATTTTGCTCAAGCATTCATTCAACATAAGCAAAGCAAACGTACTGATGAGTCATATTCTAAGGAAGATGAGAATGATGAATTCAGGAAAGAGATACACAACCAGTGTCAGATTCTAAAAGAGAGTAAAAATAATTCTGATATTAAGTTACCTTGGGGACTTACACTAAAAGAAAGAGATGCTGCAAAATCGGAAGCTGAACGTGCAGGTCTTATATTTCGTGAAATAGAATTAAATGACGAAGTTGAAGATAGAAGTGGACAAATCATTTATATTATTTCCAAAGTATAATATTAAAATATTTTGATTATGTTCGTATAATTTATAAAATATTCTATGAAAAAAAGTAACAATATTTTTTTTTTAATATCTTCTTTTTTCTCGCGTATGTTGAATATTTTATAAAGTTATAAGCAATTTATAATTATATTACTCCCGCAAAGTGCAAGTTATTGTTATTTTATAAATAAAATCAAGTTTACTTATAATAATTGTTTTTATTAACATTTTACCGTACATAGAAGTAACAATGTACATTTCTATAAAAAGAATATTTAGCACATAATAATTAAACCGTGTTTTTATTCAGTTTCAAAATAATTACATTTAATTCGTGGGAACATTGAGAAGTAAGTTTTGTCCTGCAGGTAAATAAGACACCTGGCGTGAACGGGAGAGTTGGTATGCGATATCTTCAGCTGCTTCAATACGACGTAATTCTACCAAACCGTCTCCGGAATCGCCGAAAGATTTGGCTAACAGAAGAGCAGCCTGTGCGTCTCCCTCAGCAGAAATAACCGTTGCTTTCTTCTGTTGTTCTGCTTTCTCTACTAAGAAACGAGCTTTTTCGGCATCTTGTTGCGCAACTTGTTTTAACTCTACAGCCTGAGTGAATTCCTTTCCGAACGTTAAATGAGTAATTGAAATATCGTCTAATATAACACCGAATTGTGCTGATCTTTCAGTTAAATCTTCAGACACTTTTTGTGAAACTAAGTCTCGCTGTGTAATTAATTCACCTGCATCGAACTGAGCTACAACAGCTTTTAAGACTTCTGTGGTGATTGAAGGCAAAACTCTTTCATCATAATCCACTCCAAGGATAGTGTATATTTTCGGCAACTCATCAGGAACCGGTCTAAACAATATACGTAATGTGATATTTACATTTTGAAGATCTTTGCTGCCGGTTACTACTGGGACGTTTCTAGGTCTAGATCTAATATCGTAAATAATTGGTCTTTGTACCCATGGAATGAAAAAATGTGTTCCTTCTCCCACTACTCCTTTTTTCACTCCAGCGAATCTGTCGAAAATAACTGCTCGATGACCGCCATCAACTAAAATGCGAAAATAATATTTCATTAAACATAATTGATGTATGTAATACAAGCATCTGATGTCGTACCATTATATAAAGCAGAATTAACTACACCACCAACAAGTGCAACTCCCAAGCCTAGTTGTCCAATTCTGTTGAAGAAACTTGCAGCCATATTTCTGAAACGAAATCATAAGAATTAAGAAACAAATCTAAAAAAAATTATATTTGGATTATTCTAGCAAGAATCTAAAATAGCTGTCCATGCTTTCTTAATCTTGTGTAATACGTGATTACTAAATATGAAAGATATTACAAATAAGAGTATAATTTACTTACCTTTAATTTCTTATCTTATACAAGTATAAAATGTAATGACACTTAAAATTATTTACGAAATATCCGTCAAAAAGCCGAGTAATCCACCATTTATGAACATGTGAAATATCTAGGGTATTAAATTTTATATTGATGAAATACAAATGTCCCTAGAATTTTTCCCATGCAATTCAAAAAGTCGTAGATCTAGGATAGGACTAGCAAATAAAGCTAGAAGTTAAAATTCATCTATCAACAATCATCAGAAGTTGAAATAAGATATAACAGTTTATTTCATTTGCTATAATACAGAACAATGTCTTGATTTTTAAAATAAATTAAAACTACAAGAAAATATCCCAGGAAATAAAATTAATTTTTATCGGACTTCTCCTGAAAATACATAATAATTTATAAATTAAATGTACAAGTATCACAGTCTATCACAGTATAGGAGCAGGAAACTAGGAATAAAAAAGTTGATTTGTACTAAGCAGCATCCTTTTGATCATGACGACCAAGGCAGGCACCCACAGGACAATGGCAGGATTCGAAAGCGGAAGCATGGGATTTTTGTACTAAATCATCTGAAGACTGTACCTCATTTTGTTGAGCTGCTTGTTCGAGTTCACTATTTTTGCCTGTAATCAGAGAAGATGCTGATTTCCCTAATGAACCGGCCATATCCCAAACCTCGCCCATAGAAGATGGTAATTTTGGTAGTTGTGGTAGTTGAAGATCATCTTTTTTTACTAAAATTACACTTTTAATTTTAGTAAAAGTCTTTAAATAATAAGGCCAACAACTCATGTTTATCAAAACGTAGAAACTTTCGATTTAAAAAATGTTATCACAGAAAAAAGTAGAATTCCGCGATTTGAACTCAGGACCTTTTAATTAAAAAAAAATAATATTTAAAGTTTCTTATTTTTGCAAACAATGTAGGACATAAAATATATATTTTCGATTAAAGTAAAGTTATTATAAAATTCGGTAATGGATAAAAAATGAGTAACTGAATATAACAAAGAAAACTTACCACCGTAGACAAAGTTATAAGCAATCGTTGCATATTTTTTCGCTTCTTTAATAGCCTCTTGAGTATAATCAGCAGTTGCCTGCGGATAGCAAACAGCAGCCATTCCATAAGCACCCAGGCCAGAATAAAATAGTTTTCGGATTATACCACCTCGTAGACCTAATATCAAACCTGTTACGGCGCCTGCCCCGACTGCTCCCATTTTTGTAGTCTCATCAGCCTCTTCAGATAGATACGTGTACATGGCTGCAATCGACACGCATAGTTATGATTACTATCAGGTTGCAATATAATATATAGTACATACTAATAAATTTAATTCACATAGAAGAAAAAACTTGCCACAACAATTTCTACTTGCACTGTTTACGAAGAATCACTCCTTAGTGTTTACATTTACAACCGTGTTTACGACCAGCTAATAAAATAAAAACTCGAAAACATGAAGTACCATTTTGTAAAATATATACATCGATACTTACAAGAAGCATACTCTGAACCCCGTGAACAAATATCTTCTGCCTCCTGTTGATATACTGTACACTGATCCATTGCACCCCATACTTGTCTGCGTACTGCACCAAACGTACCTTCGATAATTCCAATTTTAGTGGGACACAACTGTGAATTCGCTGTTGTCTGCTCGCAACTAATAATAAATACAAAAATTTTATTCAAGGTTTTTTTTAATATCATAAAATACTTAAACAAAGATACCATGTATTAGATATAACTATGTATATAGTTTACTTACTCGTTTTCACTCATGTATATAGGGAGCTCACTGGCTCTACATATTTGATCACATTTTGTACTTTGAGGTACCGGGGAGTTGCCAATAACTGCACCCGCAAGCAGCACTTTTCGTACGAACTATAAGGGTAAATAAATGGTTAACTGTATTATATAATACTGATTTTACACACAAAGTATATTTGTACTTCAACTTACCTGTCTCATTGTATAAATTTGAATTATTTAGTAATGTTTCGTTTAAATTTTATGTAATAATGTTCTTTTTCGAAATTTAATTTTTTTTTGTTATATAGAGCTGTCAGTTCGCCGCGAAGAAAAATAAGAGATAAAATTCTATAGGAACTTTTCACTTTGTGGAATTATGAAATATGAGCAATACAAGTTTAAAATTTGTGTAAATTTACTTATGAACGAAATTTGAAGAGATCGAAAATAACATATTTTTTTGTAACAAAAGTATAACAATAATAATCACTCTTTTGTTATTTTAAATGTAAGAGGAGTTTTACAATGGAAAAATTCAAAAATTGTAAAACTATGATACATTTTATATTAAATATGAATTAAAAAATTCATATTAATATTTTCTTTCTACCTGAACCCAAAATATTCCAAAATCCACTAAAATGCCGGGTCTGAAGCAAGTTGATATAGTGTCTTCATCAGTTGGTGAAAATTCATTACTACCCAATAAATTACCAATTAAGTTTCCAAATATAGATAAAACCATTATAAATTAACTAACTACAAATATAAATACGAAAATTTCCTTCTTATATGTCAAAATTCGTTTAAAAAAATGACAAACGTAAAATTTGTCAAAATGATTTTCAAAATTAGAGCGCTTAAGCATAACTTCATGCAGTTACCAATGTTAAAAAAAAAACAAATGACAGTGACATGAGTAAATCCCTGTTGTTATACAAGTAACCTAAATATTTTGGATATACGAGGGTTTAATGATTGATTTGAACAACTAAAAGGTGTACATTAATTAATAATACTAAAAATAAATTTATAATACTGATTTTTATTTCTAGCTATTATTTCCACTCTATTTGAATCTGTTATATAATGTCTGCTGCTCGGGTTGGATTATTAAAAAGGGGCTGGAATGAAATCCCAGAGGTTATTGGAAGTACTTTTATGGCACTTATTGGTGTTGGACTAGGATGCACCGGTATTTACATTTATAACCAAAAGGATGGTGACAACCGTAAGCACAAATTCGAGTATATTGTTATCCGATCAGATGATCCTAGAGCGGAAAAAATTAGAAAAGATTGAAATGTACCTTTTAACAGCTGTAGTTAATTTGTAAAATTTGTTTTATTATATAATTAATACATATATATAGAAATGTGAATCTTCTTGTTTTTCTTAATTAGTTCTCTTTCTGGGATAAGTGAATAACTCTGTTCATGAAGATTTGCGTTGCCTTGTTTAACAACCATTCATACATCCACTAAAAATACACTTATAATTATGTACAATCACATAAACATTGGATTTTTATAATTTCATTGGTTTAACATTTTCTTTATCAACACCAAGAGAAAAATGGACTCTTGTCCTGGAACCGCTGGGTAAAAGAAAAGAAACGAGATGCAGGCAAACTGCTCGATCTAAAATAAAAATAAAATGTTACACAAACCACAAGTGGGACAGAATTACTCATATCAAATTACTTTTCTACTACAACTGCAGGCATCTGTACAAGTTGAACTGGAGATTTTCCATCCTTTAATGCTTGAGTTAAATTTAAAATTTGCCCTCGCATTACAGACATTTGTTTTTCGAATAGATGTTTATCAAAACCTCTATCTTGCTGCAACAGTATTAATAAATACTTATGAAAACTTTAGTATATTTACAAATTAGTAACTTATATTGTATGTTAATGACTCAAATAAATAATCTTTTATTACAATGTCACACGTCATAAAAGTTAACGCATCAATTAAAAAAATTCTCTTTTACGACCATTAAGTAATACATTCATTATATATGTTTATTAATAATGCAATTTATTACAATCACATAGACAACCCAGCGACCACCGTAAATATTTTTTTTTTTTGAAAATAGAAATTGAATATGTTTTACAAAAGTCTCCCATCGTCATATAGAAAATTAAGAAGTCATAAATGTAAACAAGTTTGAAGGATGACATGCGATAACCTTTACGAACAAACACGTATTTGTTTTATGTTCCAAATACTTACTTTAAATAACAAATATAAATCATCACACAAATCTTGTACAAAATTCATGTCTGATAAATGGGGCAAAACGAGGTCTCTTGTTTCCCTGCTGAACGGTACTTTCGCTTGAGATAACCAGGCCCAATGATATGGGTATGCACGCCAACTGTCGGGATGTTTATATGGGAAAGCCAAACCGTTATCTATAGCAGCAATATTGATTTCGGGCAATTGCACAAGATTCCAATCCTAAAAATAATAAACGAACATATAAAATGTCGCATGTCTTAATGAGTCAGTCGTAAACACGCGTGAATCACATATCAACAATGTAAATTTTGTGAGATTAATACAAGCAATAAATATTAAATTACCGTGGTGTCCGTGAGCTCGACATTTGTATTATTAGAACCTGTTGAATTTCCTGGTAAAATAGTTGGCTGTTCATATTTTATGAGCCAATTATCATTTCCTCTATCTGTGTTTCGAATGATATAATCCAAAACAACAAGTCGCTCAAACTGTAATTGAAATTTATGTGCCATTCGGGTTGGAAGAGGTTCGACTTCAAATCTACGCAGCCAATAATCTGCATCTTTGAATCCGTCAACAAATAACTGGAACGAACCTGTCTGAAAAAATAATTAAATGTTTAATTAAGTTTGATTTAACATTTTGAGGCGATGTTTTACCTTTGGTGGAAGCCCAATTCTATTAAAGCGTAGCCCTACATTTGGAAATTGTTCCATGATTGCTCTCTTCATTCTAGCTTTTTGTCGATCGATGCGTGGATAGTTAAATGTTTCCGACACCAATTTAACCACCTAAAATTCAATATAGAAAAGATACAAATATATTAAATTTATAGTTAGTAGATTTACTTACCCTCGTTTTTGGTACTACATCTAAATTCAACCTAGCATCCACTAAACTAGCCCCCACTTCTGATAAATAACCCTGATTTGGAATTAAACATGATCGCCCAAAACAACACGGGCAACACAACTTGTGCATCCATTTCGTCCACTTTGGATTCAGTCTTCCATAAGGTTCTTCATCTTTTGGTTTAAAGACTCCTGTGATTTTCTGCAAATATAAACCGATATTACATATTTGAAGATCAATCAGAAACATGTAAATAAAGCAGTGTAGGAGTAGTAACCAAGCATTACATTTAAGCTTAATAATGCAACGCCCCCAAATACACTCCCAATTTTATTTGCTCAGCATTTCGCAATACCATTAAAACTTTACATAGTATGTATTTAATAAGAGCATTTTAAAGCGTGTAAATTTAGAAAATAATATCTTACCCCTGATGCATCTTTAACAAAGTACGATCCACTAGATCCTTGTGATATTCGTTCCGGAAATATACCACTGTCAATGGCAATTTCCGCCTGAAGCACAAGATTGCTAAAGGAGGCATCATCTATAAGAAACATTACACTATAATTACAATGTTAGCAGCATTATGATGCTTATTACTAACCTGGGAAATGATTATATGAGACGTCCAGCCCACCCAGAAGTGGCTGTGACTCTCTATTAACACCCGGAGAATCCAATTTTGTCTGAAATGCAACTTCTGGGATAAGTCTGACGTCTTCTGTTGAACTGTCACTGCAATGACAACCAACTGACAATGCACATGTAATGTCACTGTCTGTTACACTACCGGAAGCTGGGACGATTAATAAAGTCTCACCCGCACTCATCGGAGAATAAATATAATAGATTTAAAACCGCATTTATAAAATTTACATTTCCAATAAAATTTCAAAATAAAATATAAGATTGAAAATAGCGTTGTCTAACCTGACATTATAAATACATTTAAAAAGGTTTAAATTTTTTTCTTAAAATGAATATGACTTTTAACTTCTTATATTGCGTGTTTTGACGATTAATAAGCGAATAAACTATTAACAACTGTAACAAATTTCTCGTCGTTTTGCCAACGCACTGTGGCAAATTTCAATTTGGATAATTAAAATATCAGTGCGTTTACAATGACGTAGTTGATCATAATCTGAACAATTATAGTTCGGTTTATATTTTAGTTCACCATAAATATTAATAATTATTCAGCTTAAATTTTAATAAACTAATACTTAATATTCTAAATTGTTTACAATACATATACATAGTATTTTTTTTTTAAAGAAGGTTACATTTTCATAAAATATTGTTAGTCCAACTAAACACCCCAGTTGTTATTAATGTTTTATAAACATACTATATACTTAAAGTAATTATAACGTACATAATTTACGATAATAAATTACTTTATCTCTGGAGATAAGAGAACCAGATCAATATCAATAATAATTTAATTGTATTATAAAAATTTATATACGTATTATATATTTTAATATAATTAATGATAGTTCATTTCAAAAGCATTATTTTAAAGGTCAAGCGAAACCAAATTGGATAAACATGTTTGCATCGATTGAAATACCAATAATAAAATTTGTTATCAATTTTATATTATAGTACCGCAACTAATTTAACTTATATGTTCAACGTGTTGCTAGTTTATTGTGCGCATTTCAATCTTTTCATAAATATTTGATAACATGTCATTATTACATAATTTTTTCGCAAAATAAGTAGTGTTTTAAGTAATATTTTATAGTAAAAATGATAAAACATCGCTTCGCACAATAATTTTTCAGGCCAATCGTCTGAATAATGTATTGTGCAGTGTGAATCGGGTCTTTCTTTCTGCTTGTCAAGAAATTTGACAAGTACATGGCAGCTGAACAAAATACTTAACATCTTTAAATAAAGTACCTTAAAACAAAAAGTAATACAAGAAAAGTAATCGAATTGTGAATCTATTTATATTCGGAATTTTTAACTAAGTTTGCAGTAAAATCAAATAATAATTTCAGCAAAATACCATGATTGAAAAACTCAACCATTGTGCAGCATATTATTTGAAATGACTAAAAGAAGACTTTTAGGGATTAATTCGACAAGACCTAACTCGTTCAAAGCACAACGAAAATCAAATGGAGACAAAAGTATGTAGAATGTGACCTACTTTAACATAAAATATTTGCAACATTATCATAACAATGTTATAGTTTATATAATATTTCTCATAACTACCTACTATATTGCTGGTATCTAGTTTCAGCGTAATTATTTTAATCTGGGTATTAAATTTGTACTAACGGTATTTTTGTAGGCACATTTTTACAGGGTTTGATACATTTGGTTCAAGTCTAATTTCGCTTAACATACTAACTGCATTCAAAGTTTGATGCATGGCTTCTCTTGGCTGTGTGTTTCAGTGAATAAATATCCTGTGCTACTGTTTTGAGCAGTACGGAGGATGTTGGCTGCCATGGAGCACCAAGTCAATCAAGCAAGCGGACAGCCCGACGGCGCCGCTAATAATCCCGATAGCGAACAATTTTATAGTACTGGAAGAACCGGCCGAAGAAATGCACTTCCAGATATTTTAGGGGATCATGCACATGTCACAAGCTCGGATTTACCTGCACGTTTACAAGCTCTAACTACGACAGGTATATTCACAAACATTCATTTAACTATAGTGATTCACATAATTTTTAAGGATGAGAATAAATTAATAATGGGATCTGTGTTTATTGTACCAAAGTTTTGCATGATAAAATAATTATAAAACAATGCATGAATGTCACTGCAACGGAAGAGGTGTGACAGGATATTTAATATAAGATTAATTATCATTTATTGGATATGCATACCAAGTACATGTGTTTGAAATGCATGGGAATATATTTTAACTCCGATTCATCTTTTATATCAAGATTGTATTAAAATAATTTTGATCAGTTACTAATTCTAGACTTGAAGTAGTACTTGCAATATACACATAAAATACATTTTGTGTAAGTCTTGCCATAATTAAATATGGTATTGTGTACCAGTAATCGTAATAGTAAAATCATCCCGTGATTGTGTAGTAACATTTGTTTTCTTTCAGAGACTAACAAAATTAACTTGCCCGAAGATCAGCCGGGTCCTTCAAGACACACACCTGAGCAAAATTAACCGCACGTTTCACATTGTGTCACGTCACATCAATCAACGATTGAAAAACCCTGTGTCAATAGTGATACACCACACAAAATAACTGTATTTACATTTACTTGCCACTGTATTTATTTTTTTATAAATATACTTACAAAATGATATTTAGTACTGTAGGTGAATATTGTGTAGGTAGTACATTGAAGTATTATTTGACAACGTTGATCTCTTGAGTAATGTATTTGATGATGTTAACGTATTAACAACATTATTCGATCAATTGATAATAAACATGTAATTTTGAGCTCATTGTATTTTTTCTAGATTTCTTGATGCACTTGTTAAGTTAGGATTTAAACGTAGTGCAAGTTCATATTGGTGTATTGCCTTATCTCTCTTTCCCCACCGATGATACAGCACACCTGTTAGGATTTATTATTTATTTATATGCATAATATTAATTAAGTTCTTATCTCACCAAAATTGGAGTGATACAATGCATTATCAGGATTGAGTTCTATTGCCATGTGGAAATGAGATTCTGCTTCTTGCCACCTTTCCATTTTGCCCAACGTGTTTGCGAGTGTGAAATGTAAAGGCGCAGAACTTGGACAAGCACTTAGAGCTATTTTTCCCATTTCTAAAACTCGATTTTGTCGACCCATTCCATCTAAAAGCACAAGAGAATTGCTCCAAGCAGCTGAATGTGAAGGATTTGAAATGACTGCCCTCTCCCAAGCTTGTAGTGCTTCTTGATTTCGATTTAACTTCAAATACTGTAATAACTATTCTTGTTATTTATTATTACTTATTTTAATTATCATTTAGCACGTACCAAGTTTCCAAGATTGTAGTAACAATCAGAATAATTTTTTCTGTGTTTCAATGCCATTAGATAAGCCTTTTCGGCTTCAATATCGTCATTTTGAGTAGCATAAACTACTCCTAAATTCATCCAAGCTGCTGCGAATTCTGGTCTGAAATTTGATATACATATATTTTGAAAGTACATAAAAACAGATTCAATGAATTTACCTTATTTCAACAGCTCTTATTAATAGGTGTTTAGCTTCTTCTAGTTCATTTTTATCTCGTAAAATATTCGCTAAATTATTCATTGCTTGATCATATAAAGAATGTAATTCAATTGCTCTCCTAAAATTAATTTGTTACAAAAAGAATTCGAATTAAAATAAAATTATAATATTACCTATATTCAGTTTCTGCAAGGTCCATGTCACTATTATCAGCGGCAACTTTAGCAATATTATAATGCACTTTAGCATTATTTGGACAAACTGCTAAAGCTGACGAAAACAGATCTTTTTCGTTCAACCACTCTTGACTCCGTTGCCAAGTACGAGTTATAAATATAACGCACAATATTATAAAACACGTATTATAAAACTTTTTGAGCTTATTGCAGACTTGGTATATACGATGAAAACCACACGAAACTAACAAACAAAAGCCTACACTAGGTAAAAACAGCGCACGTTCAGCTATAACAAAACCAACGCGTAGCCAAATATTACTCGCAGGTAGAAAAGGAATAATACAGAAACCGGTTGCGATTAAAGGTATTTGAGATCGTCTTTTTAGCTGCGTTAATATAAAAATAATTACTACTATCCAAAATAACAAAACTAAGTACAGCCTATTATCATTTATGTTTTCTAATAATGAAATACAACCCATTGACCAATCAAAACAAAGCCATTGTGGCCAAATTAAAAGAATAGTATTAACTAAATAAATATAGTTATAGGAAAATACCTGAAATTAAGTTTCATTTAGAGAAGGGTCAACTCATAATGTTTCATTCCTTACTCTGGTCCAAATATTTTGTGCGAACGACGCAGGATTATCAGCAGGTTGAAAAATTGGTTCGGTAAAATTCATGATTTTCCATCTGAGATACAGTAAATATATTGATGATAGTATTAATCCTATTTGACGCATCAAGAAATTTTTATTGAAAAATGCCTTTGGTTTTGTGAGCAATAGTAACGTATCGTAAAAACAGCAGATGGCCTAAAATTTATATAACATAAGAATATTATCTTTAAAGATAGAAGTATAAATCTTACCAGCACCGTAATACCAGTTTCTTTGAAAAACATTGACATCGCAGATAATATTATAGTAAAACAGTAGTAATAAATAGAATTATCTAGAATTGCTTTCTTATAACACAACACAGCGAGGAAAACTATTAAAGTACAAAGTAAATCTGCTTGTCCAACAACACTGGACACAACTTCAGTATGTATTGGATGAACACAAAATAATATAGAACTTAAAAATGCAATATTGTACTTTGATCTAGTTTTAATTAAAATAATACTGAGAAAAATGTAGTGTGCTACACAGACCATCATGTATAAAATTATACTGACTGTATGGAACCAACAAGGTATTTTGGAACCCGTAATATAAATATTAAACCTAAAAACAAAGAATTTAAGTTTTGGTACATCTCAATCGTTTTCAATAAAATACCTATAAAATAAAGATGTTAGAGGACGATATGACTTGTGACTATAGTTGGAAAGAAGTTTGGTTCCCCAAAAATCGTCGTAAAATATATTTACAATAGCTCTATTCATATTAAGATCATTATTTTTTAATACAGCCTCTGAGTCGTCAAAAACGAAAGTATCTCCAGTGATAATATTTAAATAACAGATGCCGGATATGAGCAGAATTATTAAAATGTTATAATGGTGTTCCTACAATAATATATATTAATAAACTAATATATTTCATAAGTTTATTTTAATGTACTTACGTGCATATTTATATTCATGATTATGATTTGTTTACTGTTACATTTTCCACGTACCAATAGCAAATTTGATTAAATATTAAATAAGTATTACTTTTCTGTTTGTTCACATTTTAAAACCACATATTATTGTTAAAAATAAGTTATTATATCACATATAAACGTAAAACTTTTCCTACAACTACTTGTCATACGTTTGTATACACAAACCTAACCTTAAAGCCAACTGTCAGTATAAAAATTTGCGCCGTTTTTTCAAATATTATTTTATTTCTCTAATGTAACAAAATTAATTGTTATTAATGTAATTACATTTATATCTCAACAAAATTAACAAAATATTTAACTTATTTTCGTGTCATAGTAAAATCTATTTTAAATAATGTTCAATTTCTTTTATGTTTTCGAATGAAAAATTATACAAATTAACCGAATTCTGTAAATCATTATACTTTTTATCAATTTCTCTATAATCCCATTCTAGAGATTTTTCCTCTACATCAATTTCTACAATTTCTTGTTTCAAATTACTTGTATCCTGTAAAAAAAATTTATAATGAAATGATTAATTTGGGCAATATTTTGTATTTAGTCATACTTTTTCTTCTTTTTCTTTTTGTGAAAGATCCATAATGTACATTGACTTAGTTTTCATGTTTTTTTGCCTGAATATAAAATAATTTACATAATTTTTTATAAATAATGAATTTATTTCTACATACGCATTAAGATCTAATTCATTATTTTTGACCACAGCGATTTTTTCTGAATGATCATCTTTATTACATATAATATGTACATCTTGCCCAATTAGTTCTATATATTTTAATATATCTTGGTCAATACGTGTTATTTCTGAATTTACAGCTATAGTTTCAAATGCCAAGTAATTTATAATATTCCCGTCGGTTTCTAATATTTCTTGATGTTCTTGAATCTATATATAGATTAAAATAATTAAATAAATAAATAGTAAGATACAATTTTATTATTTAATATATTACCGTATTGTTGCATTTTTCTTCAAATAATTTAATCGCAGTTGATAATTTAGAGTTTATATTATTCATGATTGTTTTTCAATCTATGTGCCTAAAATTTATAATGTTGTTATTATATTTTAATGAGACACCTATACATGACTACCATTTATATAGTAAACGAGGTAACTACAACAAAATATGATAAGATAAGAATTTCCTCACATAACTGATAGGTGCTTATTTAAAATATCATTTCGCCAGTGACTAATCTAAGTCAGCACAAAACTACATAATTAAATTTCATGTAGTTTAAGAAATTTAGTTCAGTTATACTTAATAAAACTCGTATTATTACAGTGAGAACTTAATAATGTGATTATTTTGATCAAGGTAAGTGCCGACCATTTTTAAAATCCTGCACATTATTATATTATTCCTTGGATACGCCCATATGTTGTATGCATATTAAAAATATTTATCTCCATATTTATGTAAGATGTTTATGATAAACTATGTAATAGTACAAATAATGCATAAATATAACATTTTTAAGGTTTAAAATGTACAATAAAAGTAAATAAATTTAAAAAAATAAAAACTTACCCACAACAATGTCACTGTCACACAATAATAAATGAACAACTAAACAATTATTGGAAATCACGGCATGCTAAGATTCAAAATCACAACTTTTTATTTATTGCCATGGCACGCTACGATTCTAAAGGCTTCTTTTTGTTTTATAAAAACTAAAAATAAATAATAACAATTATTTCTCATTTTCAGCTTAAAAGATGGCATCAAAAATTAAACATTTAAAAATTACAGCTGTAGGCGACGGCTACGTAGGAAAAACTTGTATGTTAATATCTTATACAACTAAAGAATTTCCCAAAGATTATGTACCAACAGTGTAAGTTTAATATTAGTATTATTGAAATAAATGAGATCGAATAAAATATAAATTAATTTTAGATTTGAAAACTATGCTTCAAACGTCACGGTCGATGGTCAAGAATATAATATGGCTCTTTGGGACACTGCCGGACAAGAAGATTATGAAAGATTAAGACCACTTTCTTATCCAAATGTAAGTTCAGTTTTTTTTTTTAATATAATGTACAATATATTATTTATTTTTATAGACAGCTTGTTTCCTTCTTTGCTACTCGGTTGCTAGCAGAGCATCTTACGATAACATTAAAACCAAGTGGTGGCCTGAAATTAGACACCATCAACAACATACTCCGATAGTTTTAATTGGTATTTTATTTTTATTTATTAAAAAGTAACATTTAAATTCACAGATGATTCATTTTAGCAACGAAAATTGATCTTCGCGAGGATCCTACTCAGGATATAATTACAACAGCTGAAGGAAAGAAATTAAGAGACAAAATAAAGGCGGCAAAATATGTGGAATGTTCTGCAAAGACTGGAGAAGGACTAGACATGATATTTGAGGACGCTGTCAGATGTGCTGTGAATAAAAGTCCAACAAAACGCGCAGTTAATTGTATCATGTTATAACAAATCTTATATATTTATACCTTTTCAAAAAAATACTAACATTACCTATTGCATATTCGGAGATAATTAATTTTTGTAGATTAATTATACTATACAGTACATATTTTAGTTTAGAATGATTAAATATAATTTATCATTTAAAATTATATTAGTTTAAATATTTTTGTAATTAAAATACGAACAAACATTATTTTATTGTTGTTATACATCTTTATTGAAATTACAGAAAATATAATTCATGATATAAAGTACAATGAATTTCTTTTTATTTGTAAAATCATTTAATATTTAATGACTAGAAAAATATGTACTATACATAACACTCAACATAGAAGCGTAAAAAATAAGCGTATTGTAGAGAATATATACATTTGTTAGATATTTTGCATTCTTGTTAATAGAATTATTAAACTATTAAACATAACTACATTCTTTAATATCAGTCGGGTGTATTATACAAAAGTTGTTTCAAACATTCTTCATTAATTGTAGAACATTCTTGTCTTGAAGTAGGAAGACTGTTGATTGTTGAAGTAATATCAGATCTTAGATGATTAAAAATTTCATCGGCATTTGCATCATTTTCTTTACTAGTAAGACATAAAGATTCAAATTGATCTGAAGTAATTTGAAATGTCGGTGACAAAACAAGTCCAAAGAAATCTGAATTCACTTCTGGACATTGAGTATCAATTCGTTGTTCTGTCGATTTAACATGAACTATTTCTGAAAACGAACAAGAATTGACTGCAAACAAAAGTAAATTAATTATTTAAATAATTATATAAAAATAAGTGAGCATATTTTATTATATATAAATTTACCTGCTATAGGCGCTACTGCCACAGCCACAGTTTCTGAAATAACAAAAAAAAATTAATGTAACATTAAAAGTGATTTAATTATGTGTACCTGGTATTGGCAGAGATGGTTGAGTGATTGTTTCTGTAAATACAAAATTAATTTTATTAAATATACAACAAATTTAAAAAAATTATTACCTGGTATGTGTTCTGATATTGTTACTCCTTCAGATCCCGATTCATCAAGAGGTCGACTCTGAAGAAGTTTCTGAACAAGATCTCCAAACTGTCGAACTACTGATCCTGGTGGTTGAGCTTTACATTTATGAGTTCTTTGACTCACTTTATATCGAAAACTTTTTTCGCATGCTGTACATTTGTAAGGCATAGCTCCAGTATGAATTCTTTTGTGGACTAAGTATGACACTCTTTGTCTGAATCGTTTTCCTACAGAAATTAATATTTTATAAATATAATTGAGGGTGTAAGATTTACTTGTTCAGTATAACAATGTTTAAATATCATATTTTACAATAGATCTAACTACAATTCACTTTCAAAAACTAATGTAGATCAACATTGCCTTCCTTTCCTATCTTTTGATGCGTTTTCTGTTCTTACAGTAGAGTCACTAATTGCAATTGAGTGAAACTCACTTTCATAAACAAGCGCTAGGTGACTCTTCTATCTTTTCTTATCTTTTTGATTCGCTTTCGCTTCGATGATTTGATCATGTGGATTGTACGTCGAATAAAAGATTAATTGAGTAGATGTATAGGAGCGAATGGATGGATGTGATTGAAGGTTTGTTGCGTGATGAAAGTTTCCAGGTGTGAGAAATAAATGAGCTTGTAGGGAGAGAACGTGAATGTGGTTGAAGAAAGGATGGTGTGTCGGAAAGATTAATCTGATGAATGGATATTCTCTGAATGTTTCAGGGGTTTGTGCTACCCCATTTGATGGGGATATATATCGTGATATTATATATATACTTCAATTGACAAATTATAATAACAGTGACAGAAACTTTGATTCAAAATTTATTTTTCTTCTTGTACATAAATTGTTTTGGACGTTAAGTTTAGTTAAAATTCAAAATTGTTATAATATTTATGAATGTACCTTAATTTTATTGGTTTATTTTATAGTAAATAAAAGTAGAATACAAACCACATGTTTCACAGCCAAAAGGCCTCTCTCCAGAATGAATCCTCTGATGATTATGTAGAGTTGAGAGTTCTTTGAAGGCGCGACCACATTCGTTGCATGTGTGGGGCTTGTCGGAACTGTGATATAACATATGTTTGTGATACGATTGTTGGAATGTAAATGATTTGTTACACAATGTACATTCGTATGGCATTTCACCTGCAGAAAACAATAAAGCTAAATTTAAATCTGTTGTAGAATTAGAGAATTAAATATTGGGTTGCGAATACCATCCGGTTACAAAAATCAAAACAAAGGAGATAGCATTGAAAATTAATTATGTACAGAATCAAACGTATATTTAATGAAATATGTAGTGCAATGAACCTAAATAATAATTTAACTCTTTATCATAATGAATATTAAAATTGTAGCAGTCAATTAATAGAGTATTACCACCGCCTTTTTAACCTGTTCACAGTAGCAGATCTTGGTAAATGATATATTTATTTTTAAAGATGTTAGTGGAGAGGAAACACATGGAGTAATTTTAATGTGGTGAAAATCAGTCTGTCAGCTGTAGGGATCGAACTAATGTACTCAAATCTATTTTATTTACTCCTCAATTATTTACATTAGATTTAAAATAATTTATAATATAATAATATCATGGACTAGATAGCTTAGTGCAAGCATGTCGGCCTGTGGATTTGGGAACCCGAGTTTGATTCCCGTAGCCGACAAACATTTCTCTACATTAAAAATTACGCCTGTACCCCACTACTCCCTTCCTCATTACACTAACATCGTTGGGGACCGTAATTTGACAGCTGGTAATTACATTTCACGCGAAAAAATATATCAAATATCGATATCTGCGAAGGCAGAGTGCCACACCCAGTAATGGGTAAAAGACATGACGCTATATTTATTTAATTTAATTTAATATTTAATACCTGTGTGTAATCTTTTGTGCTTTTTTAAGAAATATTTGGTGGTAAATCTTTTCAAACACACATCACATTCCCATTGTTTATTGTCAAAACTTTTTGAGGGTGGTGAAGTATCCACTTCTGTGTTTGTAGCAGTTGTCACTAAAATTTCTTGTTTACTGCGGTTCTCTTCAGTTTCGTGCGTTGTAATTAATTTATTCTTGAATCCATAATGAGCCACCCTCATGTGGACCATGAGGCTTCCATGCATTTTGAATTTTTTTTGGCACAGATGACATGAGAATCCATTACTATGTAAAAGTGTTCGATGCATTTCTAACATGTTTACATCGGTGAAATCGAAATTACAAATTTCGCAATGCGGATTTTTAGCGGATATACTATCAACAATCACATTTTCTACTAGCTGCGTTTGTAGTACACAATTTTCTATTGTTAAATTATGACTGGTTGTTGTTGCGATATGATTAATATTTTCATTGTTGTTATTATTATTGTCGTTAGTTTGATTACTTACAGTTTTATTATAATTTTGATTAAGTATCAAATTGCTGTGAGTAAATAGGTGAATTGTAAATTTGTCTAATCCAAATAAAACTTCTTCACAAATTGGACAAGTTAATGGCTTTTTAGTCACGTTAATTAAAGCATCCCTAAGTACAATTACATTTTGAAAATGTGATACAGTACAGAGAGGACAAGATAATAGTTTAATTTCCATGGTTACTAAAACTGATTGAATCACTGAAAAGCCTCTATATTTAGAGGAGACGGGATATTTTTTGTACTAAAAATAAACATTCGCTACTCTACCACATGTACATGGCAGCGGGAACTATTTTTACCCTTTTAGTAGGTTGCTATGGTGATTGTTGACAAACGTCAACGTTTGAAACTGTTATGTCGATATACATTTTAACGTATTTATATATTATATACAATATACAAGAAAATTTGTAAAAATGTTGTCACATATTAAGAAAATTCTGGAGGATATGGGATGGACCGATGGGTACCATATTCCCGTTGCGAATAAAGAGAATTTGGCTCTCGAAGCAGAAGTAGAACGACTTACTTTAGCCAAAGCTAAAGCTACTATAGGTTTTGATGCTGTGTCATCAAAATGCTTAGCTTTGGAGAAACATTTAAAAAATGTAATTACGGAGCAGGAACAAAATCAGGTAAATATTATAATTCTAAAAAAATAATTTGTCGCAATTAATCCCAAAAATAATGATAATTATTTTGTTATTGTACTAATAATTTTGCTTAATTCTTTAAAAAAATATGTTATTTTAGACGCTCTTGCTGGCCCGGCATTGCGAATTAAATGCCGAAAGAGATTTATATATGTTAACAAAAATGGAAAAAGAGCAAATGACCGCTGAAGTTAAATCATTTCACAAAGAACATGAAAAAGTTGAAGAGCGAAAAGAAGCTAAATTAAAAGATTTAAATACTTTGATCAGCAAGTTAGACAAGCTTAAAGCTTCTATTGAATGGGATGAACATACCATTGATGACTGGGAAAATCAATTATCTAAAAAACAGGAAGACAATGATATCATTCAGAAATTTTCGCAGGAAGATAAAAAGAAATTTAAGGTATGTTAACTTAAAATTAAAATGCTAGTAGAAAAAATAAATTATATAATATTTTTAGGATTTGGAAATAAAAAGACAACGATTGCAAGAGGAATATACCGCTCGCAAAGATCTTGTTATTAAAACTACAAAAGAGACGGATAGTTTACAATTAATTTTGACGAGAAATGTCCAGCTATACAAGTAATTTTTAAACCGTATTTTATATTTTTAGTTGCCAGACATTTCT
This sequence comes from Pterostichus niger, assembly GCA_947425015.1. NCBI lineage: Eukaryota > Metazoa > Arthropoda > Insecta > Coleoptera > Carabidae > Pterostichus > Pterostichus niger. The sequence continues at coordinate 23,992,097 of OX380345.1, read as the reverse complement.
AAATTATTTAATGTTTCAGACAAATGCACGAGGAAAGAGGCACACTAGTAAAACAGTGGCAAGAAGCAGTAAAAAATCTCCAACAACGAGATAAAGATACATTGTCAGTTAATCGCGAAATAATTGCTACAAAAGAACTAAATGATGCAAAACAAGAAATTTTAGAACAAGAAAAACAATTTCATCAGAATGAAGTCAACAACAACGCAGAACTAGAAGTACAAATTGAACAAGGCAACTTTGATGTAGCAAAGTTAAGAAAAGATATTCAAAATAACACTCGCGTTCTTGCCGATTATACTATGGAATATGAGACAATGAAACGAGAATTAAAACGAACTGCAGATATTTTAGAATCTGAAAGAATTGCTACAAAAAATTTGTTTAACGATATGCTACAAAAAGAGAAAGAACTGAACAAGGTACATTTAAAAGTACAACATTTGAAAGTACAAGAAAATAATGTTCGGGATTCAAAATTAACTTCAAACGAACGAGTAAAACAACTTGAAGAACTAATTCGCATTGAAGAAACGATTCACAAAGGATTGGTATCAGATCTTGAAAATATGCAAATTTCCATCTTTAATTCACAAAAAACCATAAATGAATTACTAGAATTTCATAAATTGAAAACTGTAGCTGCACAAGGTACCGAGCAAGGGATAATAATTCTTGAAAAAGAAAAAGTGCACATTGAGAAAGAAATCATAAATCAAAAAGAACAGAATTACAAAGTAAACTTTAAACTGGCGATGATATTATCTAAAATAACAAGGATGGAAGGAAATCAAGATGGCGATTTTGACGAACAAAATGAAGCAAAATTTCTGGAACTTGGGGTTAAATGTAAGGAAATGATAGATCTTAGCAATTTTCTTCAGACTCAAGTAAACAGATTAGAAGACCTAATGCGCAATCTTTCAACTAGTATTACTGTTGATTCCAACAAAGTTTTGAGAATGGTTGGTTTACTATTGCCTATTTTGAAACAATAAAAATTAACACAATAGTTTTGTTATAGAAAAGTAAATTACAAGACCAAGTACTGTTAGTTGATGGAGCTCAAAAGTTGGTACAATCAAGAAAGAATATAAGTCATCAACATCAAGTTGAAGAAAACGTATTGAAAGTCAAATTGAAACATGCTGAAAAACAATTACAAAATGAAGGAAACACGATTTATAATCTTCAGCGACAACAGCTTGAATTAGAAACTGTAAATTATAAATGCAGAATTAATTAAATAAATAATACAAAACTTAATATTTTTAAATATTTTAGATGATGAGAGAAAGAGAGGCAGAAATTGGTATAAATAAAGATATTCTCAATGCTAAAAGAATTGCTTTGCAAGAAGATAATAGTAGAATGAGACAAGATATTCAAAGTCGTAGAATGAAAACAGAAAATTTAAAAAAACGGTAAGTTTTACACATGCATTTGCATTGAATACAAATTTATTTAAAATTTATGTAGTTTCGATTGTGTAATGTCATCTCTGGGAAAATCAGAAGACGGTACAACGTTTTCAGTTTCTTATTTCAAAGTAAAAAATGCTCAAGAGAAATTTATGATGCAAGAAGAGGGAGATAAACTCGATAACTTAATCAGAAATGCAGAAAAAGAAATTATTGCTATGGAAAACACTTTGAAAGCTGTCAACTTTGCTAATGATGCTGTTAAAAAAAGTTTAGCTATTGTAGAAGAAGAGGGTAATCATTTATTTATAAACTAATTAATTTAAACCTTTTGTCAAAGTTTTTTCTAATATTTAAAATGTTAATCACGTCATAATTTTTTACTATCTTTTTTTTACAGGTGAATCACTATAATTAACACGTTTTGATTTATCATACCTGCTATAATTCAAACAAAATTTACAATTAAATAATTATGTATGATCTTTAATGTATTAATAGTTGAGGCAGAAAAAAATTATTTAACAATAAAAGTCTGAATTCATTTGTATCTCAAAATTCCAGATGTAGAAATAACAGAAATGAAAGAAATAGAAGATGATCTGTATACACAAACAAAACTGTTACGTCAAAATCGTAATCAATTAGCAGGACAACAAGAAAAACTTCTAGAAATACAGGAAATATTAGCTATTAAAAAAGAAAAAGTTGACGAACTTAAAAAGCAAATATCAGAGAAACAAAATGATTATAATCTTCTTGAAAATGAAGCATTTCACAGGAAAACTAAAATAGATCGAACAGATAAACTAATTAAAAAGGTTGTCACTGGCAAGAAAGAAATCAACGAAATCCAAGAGGTAAAATAGTTATTTTTGTATTAAGTGCGCGAAATGAGTGTTTTTTGAGACAAAAAGTCATTCGAAAGCGTCAAATAACAATAATTTTGCCCACGAAATACAAACAACATTTTTTCTACAACTGTAAATTGAAGGAAATCAATAAAACATAATATGAATTTGGTACAATTGATGTGTTTAACCAATAGAAAATAATTTGGAAGCATGCGCGAAATATTTATTTTGCGCACTACGACGCGTAAAACGCTCATTTCGCACACTTAATATAAAAATAACTATTTAAATTCTCGTTTACTATATGATAATTAATCGAATGGGTTTTTTTTTTAATTTATCACTAGTGTTGTCATCATCGCGGTTTCTGCTTTTTTTAATCTTTCATAACAAACATAAAACTCAATGACACATTTTTAGAATCACGCTAATCTAAAATAACAAACATCCTTTTGAAGAATTTATCAATGTTTGCTTTCAGCGGGATTTTTTTACACGTCAGCTACAAGATTTTAACAGAAGTGCTTTACAACATTTATCTGAAACAAGCATCAAATACTTGGAAACCAAACCGACTATTAACCTTTACCTGTCGGAGAACAAATTGTCTCTGTCTGTCCCCAGTTTGCGAACCTCGACCAAATCATATTCTTCTCTCAGTTATTCGAGTTCTACTAATCGCTCCGTCGCCAGCATTTCGTCTATCTCTCTCGCATTTGACGGTCCAAAATAAATTATTCAATTCTATTTTGTATGCACACTACAATGTTTGTTTTATTATTTGCACAAATTGAATGTTAAGTAACGTGGAAACATCAATCACTATAGCAAAAATATCCCAGAAGTTTAAAAATATTTATTTTACCCTTTTATATAATCTGGGATATACCTATATTATAAAATTTTGTTTGATTTGGTAGATAAAAATTGTATTAAAATCTAGATTAATAAAATTGAATTTATGTTTATTTGTTTACTATCACTTCATAAGAGAACAGCTCAATCCATTTTCATGAGATTTTAAGAGTAATTCTATTTTTATTTAAGTTAAAATATAGGCTAAAATTTTAACTCGCCGCCATATTTATATAAAATAATAGCGAACTAAAATCCAAAATCAATTATTCAATCATATTTTGTATGCACACTACAATGTTTATTTTATTATTTGCACAAATTGAATGTTAAGTAACGAGGAAACATCAATCACTATAGCAAAAATACCCCAGAAGTTTAAAAAGAAATATTTTACCTTTTTTATATAAACTGAAATTTATTTTATAAAATATTGTTTTTTAAATTTTTTTGTTAGATAAAAATTGTATTCAAATCTAGATAAATAAAAATCAAATTGAATTTGTTTATTTGTTTGCTATCACATCCAACGAGAACGGCTCGATGGATTTTCATGAGATTTTAAGAGTTATTAAATTTGTATTCAGGTTAAAATATAGGCTAACATTTTAACTACTCGCCATGTTGATATAAGATGGCGGCGAACTATATCAGAAACTGCTAGTTATATCTTTGTTCAATTTATTTGCTATAAATTTCGGCCACCACTTTGAAGAATAATGGTAGAGATCTATCTTAACGACTGCTCAATTAATAACCATGAATTTTAGAGGTCGTCCAATCTGCTCAAATGATAAATGATGAAAAATAAAACACAAGAGTAGGTAACGTAAAAAATTAAAATTATTTAATAATTGTATTGCATTTGAATAACAGGAAAACTTATAACATAAAATATAAATTATTGAACTAAATCTTAAATCTAAGAAGGTCTTCTGAATATTCCAGTAAATAAGATAGCTTTGCTCGGTTTATCGTAGATGAGATATATGAAGGGATGATTGCAAACAAACTGAGCAGGTTCAGCAGGCCTGCTAGATCTGAAAGTAAATAATGCTGTGGCCGCAGCAGCTTTGGTTCCTTCTTCAGTGACTTCAATGCGAGCTTTGTGAATTCCTCTACCTAAAGATACATTCCTCGCTCCTGTTAAAGTTGACAAATCTGCTTGATCCGTGAAAAGATCTCCAACGCCCAAAGCTTCTAAAACCTACAAGATGAAGTGTTAGAAAATTGTATTTCTTTAAAGAAAATTGTTTACTTACGCCTTTCAGTTCAATTTGACGTTCCAGAGAAAATCTAGGCAGAGAAACAATGACTTTTTTCCCGTCTAATGCTCCTTCATCCACAATGTTGTGGAATGTTTGTGCGTTAAGATTTGCTAAGACGTTTTCTACACCATTAGGGCTGGTGAATGGAGGAAGAAGGATAAACATGCTGGCTGAATCACCCTTGTATGGCAATTCCAAAATGTGTGCTCCAAGAGGTTCCGAAACATCTGTAAATTAAAAAAACAATTGTACATTTTTACGAATAAATGTAATATGCATGTTACTTATCTGTTGTTCTGTTAATTGTATTGTTTGTTCTTTTATGAAAATGATGAATAGGTATTAATTAACATGTAAATAGACGTCCTAGTAATTATTTTCTGCTCTACTAAACAGTGTTTGAAATGCTAATTATGGAACATGAAATTTTACATTCTTTCGAAAACAACACGATAAATTTTAATTAAATCAGGACTGATTTAAAATGCTAAATAATAATTAATATTTTTCGTTACCACAAATATTTGTATTTACGACACCTAAATTTCTGTGCAATCCTTTCATTTAAATATTGAATGTAGGCAGAATAACAATGAAATATTCATGTTGAATTTAATGTGCCAATAATGATGTCAGCAAGAATCTGTTTTCACTGCATTAAAAAGTAATCGTAATAATGTGTTTCTTAGTACGTTACTCATGTTCATTGACGTTGCTTAATGGATAATAATATTCATATTACAAATATGTATTTTAAGGTACTGTTAGGTTTATGAAGGTAAACACGATAAAATTCAAACGGATGTTAGATTTGTACAAAATACAAATAAGATTAGATTGGCATGAAATTTTATAAAACCACGTATAATTTTTTTAATTTATTACCTAAATTAAAAATTCATTTTGTTTCCGTATTTATGAATAAAAGTGTTAAAATGTTTATATCATTGTGGCCATAACAAAAATGCATATTGTTAAAATATAATGATAGTAAAAAATGTGAAAGTAACAAATACTAAAAAAACTAATGATTATATACGGAAAAAAATATATATATATATAAAAAGTGACACTGACCATGATTGAATGTGCCTTCCTGTGTCATCATATCCACGTACGTATTCTCAGATGGGGAGATATAAAACACCATTTTCTGTGTCATTAGAGGGTCAAATTTATACTCCCACAGACCCTTAAAGAAAGCAGCGTTTACAAGCACTAGATTAGTGTCTGTATTAATCGCGTCTGCAGGTAAAAAGTCTTTAATCATTCCCTGTGTTGTTCCATCTACCCAGGAGTTGATGGTCTGCAGAGCTGCTCCAGGATTTCCAGCAAAGTCAGTCTTTTCAATTTCTTCTCTGAAGATTTCTTCCATGCAGTCTCTAACAGTTGCATCTTTTGTTACGTAGATCTTACTAGCACTATTAAATTCGTAGGATTTATCCGAAGAGGATGAAGCCATCCTTCTTCGGAGCTTGTCGAACCTGTACGCTTGCATGACGTCAACTTTGTCTTGATTGGCATCCAGACGTAGAGAACCGTGGACGGATCTTTCCGTTTGGCTTGCAGAAATGAAATACGCCAGCAGCAGCGCATGGTAGGTGGAATATGGCGAGAAAAAGATGTTATCCGTACTAGCACCCTTGTTGATTTCCCGGAGCAACGCCAGCGAGAAGTCGTGTTGTCCTTTGTATAACGCTTGGTGTCCTGTTGGGTTTGTAAACAACCTGGAGTCCTCCCTCGTAAGGCATTGTTGCACAGAATTCTGGATTTGGGATATCAGCAACAACACCGTGACGACAGGCCGGAGCCAAGTGAAAGTTGACGACACACTTCTCATCACTTTCATCTGCAAATCACTGTAATGTTAACGTAAACGATATTGGAAAGCGTCAGCGAGAATGTCGAGTATGTGTTCACAAGCCGATGGTTAACTGCGCACTGAGTGAAGCCGGCGCGGTCTCGAGTAGTAGTTGCACCTGCCCCGCCCCGACAGTGAAAACAGTGTCCCTCACCCTTCCCGCTCAGGTGTTGGAAGTACCCAGCTTTCAACCCAACACAGTCATTCAGGGTTTTTCCGGACCCGTGCATATTGCAAAGTCTGTAAAAACCATACAGATACCCACACATGCGCACACAATCAAATGTTTGTGTTAATTCATAAAACTTCCGTGTTAAAAAAACTAGAAAAAATATGATAATTATGCAAGCATACTCTATGAAAAAACAATTGACAGGTTTTGTTCATTCATCAAAAACTTATATACACTGAACAGGTGCCGTATACAGAACAAAAGTGTCAAGGTCATGACATCATGAGAACAAGTAGGTCAATACAGTTTAGCACAATGATTTTATAAAATATAATCTAGCGCATTATTTATTCGCACACTTTTATTCATATAAAGATTCAGTACAAACATTCAGAGTATAAAGGTAAAATAATTTCATAAAATTGATGGGCAAGAGTCCGTAACGGTAACACTAAACTTATTTACATAAAAAGGCAGGGTCGGTTCGCAACCCTGGCTAGTTCAGAAAAGGGGGCAACGTGACGTATGCGGGCGGGGGTTGTTCTTGTTTGATCTGGATCTGGTCGTCCTGAGTAGGGTCGCCGTACTCAAGCTTGTGGAGCTCCTCTCCGGCGGTACCGTCTCCAGGTGAGTGTGTCTGCAGGAGTGAGTACTGCGGTGGAGGTGGTGGGCTTTGGTCGGCGTATTCGTGAGCGCGGATACCTGCGAACAGCTGGCTGCCATCATGTTGCGAACCCAGCGTATAGGAGTAACCGCCGAAGGTGGATTGTGCGCCGTAGGACATTTGGAGATCCCCGTAGGCGCTGGGCCACGCGGCACCTGTGCTTGTTGTGCTCCAGGCGTCGGAGGCTGCAGTTGCTGGCTGGAAGTGACCGCTGCCGCCGGCGCCACCGCCGTAAGGTGCTCCTGTCACTGCTGGACTTCCCGCGTATCTGGAATTATATAGTTTTATTAGATACAGTTAATGGGTTTGTTTTTGGAAATGTATAACAATGAAATAAGATCAAGAGAGCGGTCAAATTCCAATTAAGTTAATTTATATTTGATGATAAATTTTGTAGTTACAAGGAAAAACTTAGTTGTTAAGCAGAACTATTTAAAATTAACTTATGGATGGTATTTTAAGGAGGTATTCATAGTCAGATCCTACGAAATCATTCTGTTACACGAGTCAAAAATTTGCACCTGAATACTATTGGCTTGTAGCACAAGCTCTATTTTTGCCTGTTTTGAGAGCAGTGTATTTGACTGTTTTAGCTATCTCCAACATGTTAAAACCGTGCTCTTAGAATATCAAAAAATAGAGCTTGTGCTACCAGTCATTGTTATTATAAATGAAATATATTACGTATTGTACAATTTCTTTAAGTTAAAGTTTGAAAGCATTAAATTTTATTTGCAGATAATAATAAAAATAATTTCAAAGTTTTGATGAAGCTAACGAATAAATGTTTAGTGAATATTTCAAGGGTTTGTGCTTCCCTAATTGATGGGATATAGCGTGATGATATGTATGTAGGTATGATTTGAATTCTCAAAAATGATTTATGTTACCTCAAGTAATATTTATTCCATTTTAACTCGGCAATTTTGAGGAATAAATAAAATATGCAAATAACTTGCTAAAAACGCACTTTTTATGTACATAATAAATCCATAGAAATTGTATTAAATATAATACTAATTATGATCTTAAGATTAAATTTGGACTATGAATACCGCATTAAAATACATATTTTTTTTACTCATTTCACTGTGTTTTGGCATTGTTTTCATATAGAAATTAATATCATCACGAACACTAACACAAATTTTTATATTTTTTGTGTATTTTTCCAAAGATGATAAAATTATCATGGTTAATTAAATTAAATCTGAATATCCTTCAGGAAAATATTTCAAAGTAGCGAATTAATATTATCAATTGTATTCAAATTAATAAAAAACATAGAGAAATCAGAATTTGAAGTGTTTACTGAAGTATCAGCTGAAGATCTTTATTTGTATGTTTTGGAATCTGTTTTCTTTGATCATAACTTACCCTGTTTTCCGTGGTGGTTCACGCTTCCGCCACTTGGCTCTGCGGTTTTGAAACCACACCTGAACTCTTGATTCGCTAAGGTTCAACTTCAATGCTAATTCCTCTCGTGCGAAGACATCTGGGTATGGAGCGCGTTCAAACGCTCGTTCTAATTCTTCCAGCTGATACGCTGTGAACGTTGTTCTGAAAACAAACATTACTAATTTACTAAAAGAACAATTAATGTAAATAGGGATAAAATAATCTGAGAAAAATACACCGGAAATTTAACCAAAAATTTCTTTAAAAGCTTTTATAAGTCTGGTTTTAATTGTTTACATATATATCATTTAATACAAGCAAATTTTTCAAATTTAAGATATCTCATTTTTAAGATGTTCTTGTTGCTGTGTAATAAACTAAAAGACAAAGATACGATGTACTGATGCGGTCAAATTATTACCGATATTTATACGTTGATGCTAATGACACCATTAAAAAATAAACTAGTGTTAGTGTATCGGTACCAATATCATGTATTCATCTCTATTCGATATGTGGTATTAAAAATAAAATATGCGGGTAAACACTTCTTATGATCGGTGCGTAATGCATGCAGGCATGCAGTGAACGTTCAATTCAGAAATACCTACTTTATTCATTCATTCATTCATTCTTTCTTTATTTTCTTTGAATTTTAATAATGTATTCTTTTATAGTGGAAATACAAACTTCCATATATATTTCTATGAAAAAAATCGGACAAAAATTCGAGGAACTAATATATTTTGTTTTGAACAAATAAAATGAAGATATTTGCGAGTATAATAAGTGTAAACAATTTTCGCCACATTAAAATTACCCCTGTGGCTCTCTTCCACGAGCATTTTTCAGTGTCGTGATTTGATTGATGATAACCGCACTTCACGCGCGTAACTATATCATTTACTGACATCTGCTACAACTCAGTAATGAGTAAAAGGTGTGACCATATATTAATTTATTTATTATTATTTTAAATGTGTAAATGACAATACTAATTCATAGATTTTTCAAGTTTTCTGTAAACAATTTGATATTGATTTTCGCACATAAATAAAAACAATTAAATGTTGTTAATTTTAAAAAGATACATTTTGCAACAGAATTTATTCTACTTAACTTACAAATGGATAAGTTTAATTTATGAATTTATGTATAATAAATTTGAATAAAAATATCCCTGCAAAATAATTAGATTTATCATTCAATAAATAATTTTTCGTTTAATTTAATCGGTTCAATTTTTGTCTAATACTTTCTTTTTATGTGAAATGTATGAATTATAATAATCATTTATAAGATTCAACTGAAATTTGTATGAATCAATATTCCAAGATGAATTATTTACTACTTTCATAAGTACATATTATATTATGTAGTAATTATGATTCATAAGTACAAAGTTCACTGGATAGTAGGTACTAATTATTTACCTTGTCTTTTTCTTTTTAACGCCTGTATTGTCATTTTTCTTTTTACTATCAACTTTTTTTCCACTCGCCGTGGACGTTGGATGGGAATTTGGAACACCGGTCACGACATTCGTTGTCATCACACCAAGTTCATCTTCTTCCTTGATGCGTTTATTGGTGGAGTCCGCTTGTGCAGGAAAGAGAGGCCCCAGATCCGTAGCCCCGGGGTACATATCCTGGTGTTGCAGACCCAGCATCACTTGGATCGAATGCACTCCACGGTTTTCCGACTTTTGCAGTAAAGTTGTGTTCAGGGATGGAAGACTTTGCCCTGGGAAATCCGCAAAAATCGGGTCATCGAAGGGCCCACCCTCGATCTGCTGCTGCTGTTGTTGTTGCATGTTAACACTTTCACTCACGCGCGCCAAAAATCAAATCCTGTTTTCATTTAATCAACACTAATCTGCTTGATTAGATCGGTGCACGGCGGTAGTGTGTTTTAATCAGGCGCAAGAACGAACGTCGTTAACTCGGCACTGACTTCTGACATTATCACTCACTTATGTCAATTTATATTTGGCGAGAGGCACGGGGGAGGGTCCGGGCAGCACCAATGGTACGGCTGCACCGAGGGTGAGACGCGGCTGATTGGCCGGGAGCGCGCGCCGAGCTAGTCACGTGACGATGCCCGACGACGCCGCGCCGCGCAACGAGCGATGGACGACCGCTCCGCCGAGCGCGCACCGGGCTCGGCACCCGCTACACTGGTCGAGCTGTTCCCGGTCTCCCGGCTCCGAATGAGCTTATCAATTTACCCAATTTCAGTCATTAGCTCCATTAGGAGCGATTCCTTAATGCAATTCGACTCAATATTGTCCAATTGTTGTTATATTTTAACAGAGAGGCACGGTTGCGGCTGACACAGACGCTCTCTGGCTGCCGCCGGGGGTGCTTCCGTCGACGTCTACACCGTAGGGCCACTGTCCAAGTGTTTAGTCAACCTGGTGGTGCATCATGTTAGTGTATACATCATAGTGTGTGACATAACATGGCGATGGTGCATGAGTGTGAGAAATCCGACTATAGTGTGATCTTCTGAACGCTTGGCTTTACGTTGTCCTGTTCTTCGTGGAAACTGCGCGACCGCGGCCGTCTCTGCGTCTGTACACCGGCGACAGCTATTACGCTCATCTAAGCCAATTGAGTCAATCAACGAAACACATCATCCTTAATTGAGCTTAACTCGCTCAATTGGTGGCAGGGCCTACGCATCACACATTCCATATGTTGGAGCGCGGTTCGTGTGTGTGTACAACAGCACCACGTGCACCGTCCATGCTGTTGCTGTGTTGTTGTGCACTGGTGGAAGTGTGTGTGAACCAACGCTGTCACTGTGTGCGTGTGTTTGTGAATCGGAAACTGTCATGTCTTCTCCAGGGGCGCGACGACGGGGAATTCGTCGACGATAATTGTTGTAACCACGAGGATACTGCGGCATAAACAGGCCCGGTACTACACAATTTTTAGCTTCACGGAAACTACCTAACAAATATTCAGGACTGCAACACAGAACTAGTACCTACTCAGTTACCAATAGACATTGGAATTACAAACCAAAAATAAGTAAATAAAATTATTCAAAATTAAATATAAATAAAATAATATTCAAACCTACATAATATATTTAAATATCAAATTTAAATTCTGTAAATACTTATATTTTATAACATACATGATAATCCCTTTTCATTCATATTTTTTATATATTGTAATTTAATAATTTAATTTATAATACCTATAGTAATATTAAAATTAACCACTGTAATCAAAAATTTTATTTTATTAAAAATTAATTTACCGTAAAAACATTTACATTATACTAGACATTTACTAGAAAACATATCCATTATTATTGTTATTGAAAAGGTAAATAACAATAGCAATATAAACTTTTAGTTAAACAAAAAACCTGCTTGTAAATGTTTATATTTCGATGAAATAATGGGTTATTTCAATCTTAAGAATAGTTCAAAGAATACATTTATTGTTTTCTGTGATTTATTGTAGTTATTAGTGGATAAAAAATAAACTATTTAGGTATCAATTTAATTTTTTGCAGCAATTAAAAACTCGTTACAAGCGAAATAATTATGCAATACTAATCAGAACTATTCAATTTGACAAGAGGTCGTAATATTGATAGATTTAGTGACAAATAACTCATCTTGTAGATATATGTGAGAAAATATCATATTAACAAATTTTTATTTATGCAATTTATCCTATAATTTTAATGCGATATATTTTTCAGTTTTTTTTTTCACTTTATATCAACATGGATAATCGGATCCTTAAAATTACCAATTATGATTTAAATTCAGATATGAGTTTACTCACATCTTAGAGTTTCATGGCACAATAATAATTGAGAATCCAACCTACATTATATACAGTTAATATTAGACAACGAGTGATGCAAAAAAGATTAGCATATAAATAAGAAACCTGATTCAAATTCAAACTTGATCTAGAATATAGACTTAACCTTGTACTTATTTTTACAAGTTTTTTTTATTATTGAAATAATCAAACATAGAATATACAGAATGTCCCATGAAAACTGCTCCATAAGAGATTCACATGGAAACGAGTTGCTTTCTTGATTATTTTACATGAAAAACATTCAAATAAAATTGACATTTTATTATTGTTATAAACTTAAGTCAAAAATTGATATTATTTACAAAGTAATAAAACTGCAACAAAGGCAAACAAGTGAGTGATATTTAACTGTCAAGAAGATATTTTAAATCTGTCTTTAGCAGTAGCTAAATAAATAAAATCAAATTTATAGACTGATTTAAAAGAAGAATTTAACTCTCTACAACTTGTATTTAAAACTTTTTCTTGTAAAGATATCAGGATAACAATGGTAGAAAGATATTTATTTGTCATATTCGTTTCCTAAGGAGCAATTTTTGTGAGACACACTGTATATTATAGTAAGCAGAATACACAGTTCTTGTTTATATTATAATTTAAAAATTAGACTAAATATTTAATTTAAGCTGTTAAATAAATTTGGTAAATTGAAATGTAAGCAAAGCAATAGTAAATAAATTTAATAAGGATAAATTAGGCTCTCCGTTCAAAAAAATTATTTGATCTAAAATATAAATTAATGTAGAAAATAATCATTCCTAAATTTAAAAATGACAAAAGATTAATAGTAATTTACATAATGCACATGTAATAAACTAACAGGCAATATGTATATTATAAAACATAAGTTTTCATTTAAAGGTAAAATACAAAATTATGAACTATATTTCCGCATGTCACTAACCTTATTACAAAAGAACATTAAATCTGGTAATGCAATTGTAAATAGGCAATTAGCATTTATTAGAACAACTTTTATTAATTCAAACAATAAGCGTCGTTTTAAATGCAGTGCACTGATATAAATGTGAACGATTTCGTGAAATGAATTGTTGAATTAAAAAGGGAAATAGGGTGTAATTACCCCCATCCCCTAAATTATTTTTGGCCGAAATTAACTGTTTATTTTCTTCATATAAATTTTAACTAGATAATAAATTTGTATCAGCGAAACAATAAAAATTTAATAATGTTTTATCAAATGTATTTCAAATAAAAAAAACATTTTTTTTTAAATAGAAGAGGCAATAACAGCACATTTAGTTTCAATTTTAACTTTATTTCTAATTTGAAAAAATAATTAAAACTTATTAAGTGTTAGGGTGGCAAAAATATAATTTAATATGATATATACTTCAAATTTAGTTTCAACTTCATTTTGGTTTGTAAATAACGACAGAGTACTTCAAAATTATTGTAAAAAATTAAGGATATATATATATTATTGTAAGTACAGATTATAACGCAAAAAGATTTTTTCCGAAATTCGCAAATATAATTGCACATTACTTGAAACAAACATATTTGTTGCTACTGGACTAATAGGTTACAATAATGAATAAAAATTAGTAAACATTAAATATTGAAACAACTGTTACACAACTTTTGTATTCATTACTGTAACCTATCAGTACAGTGGCAAGAAAAATGTTTGCTTCAAGTAATGTGCAATTGTTTTTGCGAATTCCGGAAAAAATATCTTTCACAAGCATATTTTTTGGACTACAGTTAACAATGTTTGAATATACGAACTCTTTTTTGTAAGACGCAAGTTATTTCATCTTCACTACAACCCAAATGTCTTTAATAATATTATATTATTATAATAGCAAAAAATAACAAACAGAAAAAATATATTGCAGTTCAATGCGAAATCTCGTGAAAAATGTTTTTATTTGTAAAAGATTATAATATAAGTTGAGATTTTTAACTCAAATTTTAATCATATTTAGTAAACAGTACATGCTACATTATTACATAAATTTTTAGAGAATGAAAAAGGAAACAATTTTCATCAAATTAAATCTACCCCTGAGGCTCCCTCTCCACTACCATCTTTGGGGGCCGTGATTTAACGGCTGGTAATCGCAGTTCACGTGTAGAAATATATCTCTTACCGAGATCTGCTTCGGTAGAGTGCCACACTCAGTAATAGGTAAAGGCATGATGATATATTTATTTATTTGAAAAGGAAGTAAAATTTTGGTTAGAAAACAACAAAATTCACCGAACAAAATTTTCATTAAAAATAATTGCAAACTCTATTATCACTGTAGCATCAGTAAAATAACAATGGTCGGCTATTATCTCGTTTAGAATCAAACAAAACGACAACGACACAAGGAAGACAGAACTATAAAATGTAAATAATGGTAACATATTTTTCTCGTGAACGATACGGGACGCGATGTGTCATATGTGGGAATGGGAATGATCTGGCGATCTGGGCCGTCGCTGTCGGACAAACCGTCATCGTCGCTTTTGACGTTTTGACTTTATGAGTCTCGATGTTGACCACTTGCCTGTAACGGAATTACAGATTCGGATTAAAATTTTTCCATGACAAACAAAATTTATTTGAAGCCACCAATTAGTTAAACAATATCATTTGTTAATAAATGAATACTTTTCGATCTGTAAGCTTTTAATGATGAATTATCAAAACAGATTTAGCTAATTCCGATATTTTTATTTGTTCAAGAAACTTAAAACATTTCAGATTTATGTACATTTAAATAATAAAAATCAATCAAAATTTGATTTAATTGAAAATTCATAAAAATTGTTTATAAACTTTGTGATTATAAACTGTAACTCAAAATTAAGAATTATGTCTGAAATATTGAAATTTAGTTTGCGGTCATTTAAAATTACATACCTGTTTCAGACTTATAATTAAAACATTAATTATCAATAATACTATAGTATCTAACGTCTGTAGTGTATTCGTCTAAGTATAAAGAAAATACCTGTTACAAAAACAGGATTTATAAACCGCAATGAATAATATTTCCTATCACATTATGTAATGCTATTAATAACAAATTGATATAAAAATAAAACAGACAAATGAGCTACATTTTCTATACTAAACATATACACTAACACTTAACACGTAATAAATAGTCGTAGCTACAACTTTTATGTCTAAATTTAGTGTTAAGTAGGATAATTAAATTAGTTCATTTAGTTACTGTATAATGTAATAATATTAAGAAACATATATTTAGTGATTATTTTTCTAGCAGTTGAATTAAAAAGTAATAAAAGCCATGTTTTCATAAATCAAATAACAGTTTATAGAAACAAAATATGTCAACATTTTGTTGTTTCTTATTATTATTATTATTATTAAAAGCGAGAGGTGGTTCATATAACCCTGTACTGCGATTTTAGGCCTGTTGTACCCTCTGAATTATTACTCCTCCGACAGGATTCCCGTTTCTTTAATGAAGTCCAGGATTTTCTTCAAGTTTACTCCTTTTAGAGATCCTAAGTGTAACAACGTCTTTGCTCCCAAGAGCTTGTGTCTACCTAGGTTACACATTGTCATTGGTTAAATTTGCATTTCTCGTTGATTTATTTACATCTTAATATCATCATAAAATAAATAAAATTGATTAGAATTTGATAATTTAAATAGATTTACTATGGAAGTAAATTTATTATGTTTTTTCGGTTCGGTGAGAGATTACTATGTGACTGTATTTGATCTTGATTTTGATTTGTTGATTAAAACGTCAAAATAAAGACATGCTTACATATAAAAACTTGTAACAGTGACAACGTTGTATCAATTTATTGTTTCACACGTTATAAATGTCGGTAGATGATATTTAAAACTCTCAAAAAATGAATTTATAGGTCATTTTAACATGTACGTTATGTTCATTTGGAAAGCAAATCACTATTATAAATTTTTATGTTTTGTAATAAATGTGACTTCATTTTGACGTTCTGGTCTGCAAATCACTGTTATTTCTCACCTTACGAACTTTAGTTATGGTTTTCCTATATTAAAAATGTTGGCTCGAAGCTTCTCGTTCTTATTTACACAAATATTCGAAAATATCTTAAATGTCTGCTAATAAATATTACATATCGTAATCAAAGATTGTTGCCGGTAGGACAATTTATAACTAGAAGTTGTTATGGTATTGTGTTCGTTGTGATAAAAAAAACTACTGTCAACGTCAGCAGTTTCGTGAATTTTAGAAATAAATAAGCTGAAATAATGGATTTAATGCTTGATGAAGACATCAAACGCGATTTTCATCCAGTTCAAAATATTGCAGATGTTGCAAGTAATAACTTTTAATTAGTTTATATTTTTTTAATGAGCATTGTAATTACTCATTAATTTAATTACCATAAATACATATAAAGTGTTATTTACATAGAAAGTTGAAATAAAAGATATTAAATGTGTGTTTACTTCAATAGTTACCAGTGATACAAATAAAATAGAAACTTGTCATATTGAGAGAACAAATTTAGTTTCAGTACGTATATGTTTTTTTTAATAATCTAATATGGAATCGTAGAAAAAAATATGTATGTATTAAGAGCGTAAAATGAATCTTTGTTACTTGGCTCGCACTACAATAATCTAAGAAATAACTATTGTTGTAATTATGTATATAGCTTACAGTAATCGGGGTTTTACTCTGTTCATCAGGGACTTAATCCCAATTACAAGACGGAGTCCGGACTCACCGAGCCGCTGAGTGCTAGTTCATACATTTTTAGTTTGAGATTTAGATTCGAATTCCGTCCAGCTAACAACACTTACCGTACTACCGGACATTATTATTTACCTCCTCGAATTCAAAGCTGAAATTAACATTCTCCAATAAAAAATCTAAAGTACAAAACAGAGAACATGTTCCATCGTCCAAGCCACGCAATTCAACTCTCAACCCGCGTGACCACAAATGCCGTGAAGTTTCGGGTGCAGCGGTGCGGGCTTACTCAATTATCCTCTTTCGACTTTGTATCATGCCAAGGAACGCCGCCGCCGTGGTTACCGCCACCGCTGATCCGTGGGAACGCCAGCGTTCCGCCCCCCCTGCGCTGGGAATCCCGCATGTCTGGCGAGGGTCGCGTGCTCGTGCTACCCTCATCTGGGTGATCGCCTCGTGGTCGCGCGACACCCTTATGATGTGGCACTCGCTCGGTGGAGTGACTGACCCGGATACTGGCACTTGGCGGGATGTGGACGAATGGATGATGTCTTCTTGACTAATTGTATTGTGATACTTGGGTAATGTGTAATGGTTGGATGATTCAGAGGGGTTGAAGAGTGATGCTTGTTTTAAACATTGACTATATGATAAAAAAGTTTAATCCGATGTTATAAATTGGAATTAAATAATTCAAATAAATTGGAAATTTGGTCTTGGTGTTGGATGAATAATAAGGCTTTGTTTAAAATATATTTATTTATTTATAAATGCAGACGTTTTGGTACTGGTATTGGAACATTTTTAAAGCATAACGTTTGAGTCACACAAAGAGACCGCGGAACCTTTTTTCGAAAGGGGTTGCGAAAATTTTTTGACTGGAGTAAAAATAGAACACAGGTAAATTTAAGCAATTAAAATGAATAATTAGGTGAGATACATTATATTAATAATACAATTTATTTTTGTCAATTAATGTAACAGTTTTATAAAGTTTTTACATCTGTATAAATTGAAAAAGACAATTTTACTCTATTGCTCCGAAAATTGTCATTCGCTCTGCGGTTTTATTGATTAATATTTTCATCACCTTATTTAAATCAATGTCCAATGTTTTAATTTTGTGTATATGAAGAAAAACTAAATGAACAGTCGTTTTTGTAACATTGAAGTACGGTTTCAAGTCAAAATTCGACGAACCCCGCTGAATAACCTTTCGGCTGACGATTCTGAAGCTGGAATTGTGTTCGTACTCGTATTTTAGTTAGGTATTTCATTTTATTTTTTGTGTCTTGAACAGGGGTTGCAGCGCAACCCCCAAAAATGATCAAGGGTTGCAACTGCAACCCCTGCAAACCCACTTCCGCGGCCACTGGTCACAGTAAAAATTATGAAAGAAATAGTACGAGTACTTAGTAAAAGCTGTATTCAAAATTAAATTACGAGTATATGTATTGCAAAGAGTTTTATAATTCCTTAGTAAAATTGTAGTAATTTTATTGTGTTTTTAAAAATGAATGACGCTCTATGTTATTATTTTTGAACATTTTTCCTTAATATTATAATTTATTTTTATAATAAATAAAGTTTTAATATTTTTTGGTGTAATTTGTTCAGAATTTTTAAATTTTTATTTTATCGTTCCTTTTCTCAACAAAATGCACATACTCTTTTTTTTTTAATAATCAAAATCTTCGGGTTAGCATTGATCAAAAGGCAACTGTGATCGCAAGGCCTTCTGGTCAATGACAAATTTACGCTCAAATTGTGAGTCTTAAAAATATAGGTATATTCGAATAATAGAAATGCCAGTTTTTTTGTCTGTTAACAATAAAAACTAACTTCTTGGTTATGCGAGTACTAGGTTCAGTCTATATTGTGGTTTGAAGTATGAAAGATTTTGTTTTGTCATTGTGTTTGACTTTTTTGTTTTCTTTGTGTAGTTTTTAAATTCATTAATTTTAAATATGATTAGATACTTTTTAGTTTCCATATTTTATTCATAAATTTTTTGAGTTATTATATATGAATTATAGTTTTTGCAGTTCTTAATTTGTAGTTTTTATATTTCATTTATATTTATTTCTGACTATCTGAAAAATGAAAAGAAAAGATCTTTTTTCTGATTTTATATGTCACAAACTGTAACTTTTTTCTCACTGTCGCCAATCCTGATCGTGTATGTGTTATCGGTTGTAGATACAATTTTGCATTTAACAAATAAAAGCTCACGAATTAAAACCTCCTGACTTCAACCTATATTAAAAAATACGACAGTGTTTGTTCAAATTCCACTATAAACTGTAGGCCTCTTTTATTGTAATTAGGATTTCTGTTCTTGTTATGTCGAGTAAAATATATAAAAATAATGAAAATAAGTGTATTTAAATTTTGTTTAAATGATTTCTTTGTATAATTTTATCTATATAAATAATACCGAATTTCTATTTGTCATTTGATTACTTGTTGCCGTGTCATCAATTATATTTTTACCAGACTTAAAATGCAAACTCGAAATTTTATCGTACTGGTATTTTGTTTGAAAATATAATGAAAAGTTATTTCAGGAACGGATTAACCGATTTCCTTCAGAATTCACCGATTTTAGTACAATTCAATTTTCATCTAACCCAAATAAAATAATACGGGGTAGGTGTCTCAGTGGTATCGAGTCGGCATGTGGATTTGAGAACCTGGGTTTAATTCCGACAGCCGACAAACAATTTTCACCAAGTTTAAACTACCTCTGTGGCTCCCCTTTCACTAACACTTTGGGCGCCGTGATTTAATGACTTGTAACCGCAATTCACGCGAAGAAATATATCACTTACTGAAGTCTGCTACAGGGGCCATGCCAAGTAATGTATAAAAGGCGTTATATTTATTTATTATTTACCAAATAAATTATAGGCGAAATATCTCACTTTGCTGCAGTATTGTATTTTAGTATATACAATTTACATACTAGTTATTAACGTTATTAGGCTCATATAAGGCAAATACTGGACGCGGATGAAGTTTGTAAACCGAGGCGATAGCCGAGGTTTGTAATCAGTCAAGTTCATTATTAGCATATCGGCTGTGTGGAGTTCTAGATTTTTCGTAGAAATATATAATTTAGATATTTTTTGTTTGTTTATAAATTGTCTCTGATAACAGCTCTTATAATGTGATTTATTTTAGAAACACTTAAACCTTAATTCAGGTATTCGTTATAATCCTTAATAGTCAGCGGCCGTTATAGGCTCCTTTTCACTTTTATTTTTAGTTCTGTTAAACCATAATATGGTATGACGAAAACGGTATAAAAATTCATATAAATATATTCAAGCAACATAGCTTGTATGAACGCACCCTTTAAAAAAAAACTGTCGTTTCGTACTGTACGGTGCTGCCGCGTTCCGCGTTTTTAAGTTGGGGTTGTTGTGGCGCTACGGGGCAAAATCGCAAGTGTATGTCGTTCCATACACATAAAATACAGTTACAATGCGCGTAGTCAAATTGTTATGACGCCCGGCGTCGGCGTCAGTATTTGGAGCCAAAATTCAACCGTCCTAACGGTAGAAATGTGAAGTTTCCATAGATAGAGTCTGCGCAATGATATTGTATGTGTCAAACTGATGTAACATGTGAAATAAAATGTATAAATAAATTACAAATGGTTTTATTATAAATATTACATATGGTGCATTACATATAAAACATTATGAAGTGTTCATTGTAAATACAGTTTTTTAAATAATAGATTATATGTGCTACTTAAATATAGTTATTCATATTTACTGAAAACATTTATTATTAAAATCATAAAATGACTATCATGGATTATTTTTCGTCACTTTCTGACAATCCTTACTTTGGGGCTGGTTTTGGATTATTTGGTTTAGGAGCTGGTGCCGCAATATTACGAAAGGGTTTACAAGGATCTTTAATTTTATTTCGAAGACATTATATGATAACATTGGAAGTTCCATGCAGAGATAAATCCTATCAATGGCTTTTACAATGGATAACACATAAAGGCGCTCGCCAAACACAACATTTGAGCGTCGAAACAAGTTTTGAACAAAAAGACAACGGCCATGTAAAAACAAAATACGATTTTATTCCAAGTATTGGTACACATTTTATGAGGTATATAATTGTTTTATTTTGTAATTTTATTTGTGACTCTTTTTTGTTTATAATAAGATATGGTTCGACATGGATTCGGGTAGAACGAACAAGAGAACAACACACTTTGGATTTGCATCAGGGTATTCCATGGGAAACAGTTACTCTTACTGCTTTCGGACGAGATAAGGGTGTATATTTTAACATCTTAGAAGAAGGTATAGTTATTCATAATAATTATTATTATGCTGAAAAGGTAATTTACTTTTTGTTAGCTAGACAAATGGCATTGAAAGCACATGAAGGCAAAACATTGATGTACACTGCGATGGGAAGTGAGTGGCGACCTTTTGGTCATCCTCGTAAGAAAAGACCAATTAACTCTGTTGTACTGGACGATGGCATCGGGGAACGAATTATGAATGATTGCAAAGAATTTATATCTAATCCAGGGTGGTACACCGATCGAGGCATACCGTATCGCAGAGGTAATTATATGAAATAATTATCTTTTTCTAAAGCTTCAAAAAAGTGACATAAAATAAAATCTGATCTTTTCATTTGTGCATAATATTCTTGATAACTATTAGTATAATTTTGGCAAAGATTAATTGCTGGATAAATGTGATGCTTGATTCTTGATTTTAGATTCATTGGTTAGATTTTTCGAATGTTTACCTACAATTGACTTTCACTCTCTTCCTTTCTTATCTTTTGATTCATTTACTATTCTTGCATATAGTGTTTCACTGCAATTGTGTAAAATTTTCTTTCAAATAAGCCCAAGCGATGCCTCCTTCATTTCTTTATTGATTCGTAGTTCAAAAAGTAGGCGTAAGTGAAAGATTTATGAAACAGGTGTACAAGAATGAATGGACGTGATTGAACGTTTGTTGCGTAATGATGGATTTCAGGTGTGAGGAATGAAAGAGCTTGTGTGGAGAGAGCGTTAGTGTGGCTGAAGCGTGTATCGTGTGTCAGAATGAGAATGTTGATGTGGACTGATTTTTATTTATTATTTTTTTATGAGTCTGTTAATGGATGTTCTGGTGAAAGCTTCAGGGTTTCGTGCTACCCCATTTAATGGGATATAACGTGATGTTATATATGTATGTATGTATAATTTTTATCATTTGAGTTAAGATCTCGTTGCGATATTGTATTAATTGTGCCAATAGTTATCAGGGTCTTGAGCTGGAGATATAAAGACTAGTGCCAAATATTTCATCGGAATTTGTGATTTTTTAAATTTCTCACCATTGATTTTAGTCAACAAATATATGTACTGCTGTCCAAGTTATATAATTTTATGTAAATGAAAGTATAAAGTAGGATAGATAAGTGATAACAAATAATTATTTGTAGGATATTTACTTCACGGTCCTCCTGGTTGCGGAAAATCTTCTTATATTACAGCGTTAGCAGGCGAATTAGAATTCGGAATATGCGTTTTAAATCTATCAGAACGAGGTCTAACAGACGACCGTTTAAATCATTTACTTAGCATGGCACCACAACAAAGTATTATACTCTTAGAAGACATTGATGCTGCATTTATATCTCGTGAAGACACATCACAACAAAAAGGCGCTTACGAAGGTCTCAGTAGAGTTACATTCAGCGGTCTGTTAAATTGTTTAGATGGTGTTGCTAGTACAGAAGCTAGAATATTATTCATGACAACAAACTATCTCGATAGATTGGATCCAGCTTTAATTAGACCCGGAAGAGTTGACATGAAAGAACATATCGGTTGGTGTACGCCTCATCAACTACATATGATGTTTTTAAGATTTTATAAAAGTGATAAAGCAGAAGAACAAGCTAAAGAATTTGCGACAAATATCACTACACTTGGGAAACCTGTCAGTCCGGCTCAAATTCAAGCTTATTTCATGTTCCATAAACATACAAATGGAGATAAAGTAGTAAAGAATGTTTGTCAAATATGGGAATTAGGTTAATATTTAATTTAATATTAATCAATAAATGTTTTTAAATTTATTTCTTCTTGCCTTTCTTGTCTTTATCCTTTTTGCCTTTTTTGCCCTTTTTGCCTTTTCTGGGATTAAATGGTCCTAATTTTAGTCGAACCATTAAACCTCTCCACCAAGCTTGAATTTTAACTGCCGCAGCATTCAACACTGCCATTCTTTCATCTTCTATACGCTTTCGTTCTTTATATGCTAGGTAGTCATCAATCTGCTGTTGATGTAGTTCGTACTGGAAACATAATTATTTATTATATTAATATTGTTGTAAAGAAGAATATATAATTAATCTGATAAATATAATATTGTTATTATACATTTATATAAACTGAAACAGAATTTATTTCGAAAATATTTATATAGAACAAACAAATTTTACCACTTGTAGTAAAGCTTTATATTCAACTTCAAGTTCTTCGCGCGTTTCTTTTAACACCTGAATTTGTACAACCCGACTTTCTGAATCTTTTTCATATTTTTCGACCCACTGGTTGATAGCATCTTCCATATCCTAGAATAATAAATGATAAATTCATATCACTCAAGTCATATTTTTAACTAATTATTTACCTTTTGGTTTTCAAAAATGTAAGATTCAATTTCAGTATTTACTCTTATTTCTTTTTCAATTTCATTTCTGTACTTGCTTATTGTGGTTTCCAATTCATTTTCTTTTTGAAAACAAGTCAATTCATTTTGCTCATTGCGTGCTTTTTCCCAGTTATCAATGTATCTAGTTCGTAACAAGTTTTCAAATAGTACATCCTAAAAAAATATTATATTACAAATGTAATGTAAAGTAATTGGTATGCATACTTCTGCTTGATCTTTTAAAACAGCAACTTCTTCATTTAGCGAATGAATATTTTTTTGACTATCTCTTTGTTCAGACAATAAAGTTTGCTTCAATGAATTCATTTCCGCAAAATTTTGTTTTTCATCAGCAAATAGTTCTATTTCTTCAATTTTAGATGTTTTCCACCGGTTCAGAAATTCTACTAACATAACATATTCCTTATCATATCTCATTTCAATTTTAATTTGAGTAAGTACGTCAACTATTTTTGAACTATCAAAATAAAGTTTCATCAATTTCTTTCTATTGAAAGACTCTTCAAAAGGTTCTCCCGTTTCGGAATCAAATATGGGATCATCAGCAACAAATTCCCGAGCTCTCTCTTCTAAACTGTCAAGCTGAATGCTTGTTTTTTGTACCATACCAGCCCCAAGAATATATAATTGATCAATTGCATCATCTATAACACTAGCCAAAATACCAGCTACAGTAACATTGATAACGTTTTCACGACTTTGAAGACTATGCCGGGGACTAATTGGTAATATATCCGATTGTTGTGCAAGTTGAACAAATTTTTCTTTTGATGTTGCATTTTCTTCATCATTTATAGGTAATGAACCTGAACGAGTTACTGAAAGTTTCAAATTTCTATGACTTGCTATTGCATTATCTGCAAATAAATCCATGGTAGATATATAGATAATACGAAATTTTCCTTGAAATATAAAAAAATGGATAAAAATAGTATTTCTTCGAATTGCCAAAATGATATAGGCATAATCTGAGTGTATTACTTTACCATGGTAACTACGCAGATGTTGTTTAGTTCCAAAGGTAACCAAAGTATATTTGATAAAAAAACGATAAAAATCAAAATTTTCTAATATACTGATAATATATTTTTTAAATGATTTAATCAAAACTGAAAAACAATTACGAAATATTTACATATTACAAAACAATAGATTAATCTTTAGATCATAATCTACAATAAGTATATATAAATCAAAATCTTATAATAGATATTTATTTTAAACTTTAACAAAATGAAACAAATTAAAATAAAAAATGTATCTACAATGTCACAATATATTTATTATTCATTTTACATTAATTTATTTAATGGAGATATGCTATAGTAGGATGTAATCCTTCATTAATTTGGTTGATGGCTTTTTCAATAATTTCACGTACTTGATTCTGAACAACACCAACAGCAACATCATGTAGAAGAGTGGTAGCAAGACCGGTTAAGATATTAGTTAACCAATCAACCAAAGGATTACCACTGAACTTAACAGAAATAGTTCCAGCATCGACAATTCTAAATCCTTGTAAAATGATTTCCATAGTCTTCATGTCGATGGTAACGTCAATGAGGATTTGAAGGTTCTTGATTTTACCTTCAATGCCACCCTTGGGGCCAAGGTTCATGATTTTAGCTAAGTAGTCGTAGTTGATAAGGATAGTTTCAAAGTCAAGAGGTAGACGCAAGTTGAGGAATTTAGCTTCGTAACTCATAGTTGCGTCACCAGCGCGTTGAATTGTGCTAAGTCCTTGCATCCAGCCATGAGTGAGAGTGAATTCACCGTGGAATGTGACCAGTCCAAGTTTCTGAAAAATATTAAAATATCTAATATAACACTAAAATTACATTTTATTTATGCAATTCTGCGTGCAAATATATGCATTTTATTATTTGGATACATATAAATATAAAATTAAGTTCATAAACGTAATGTTTGTTTAAACTTACCACACTGAATCCTTTTTCTAGATTTGGCACTTCTAGAGGATCCAATCCTTTTTTAACAACCCAAACTTGAATGATCTGCATGGCGTTGTCCAAATAATTATTGATATTTACAGTAATTCTATTTTGTGCATGATCTAATTGGCTGATTTCATTTTTTAATTTTAAAAGCTCCGTATAGATCGATATAGAAGCATCCTCTGGCAATTGCATTTGTGCAGAACATGTTGCTACAAAGCAGAGAACCACTACCGCAAAACTTTTCATGGTAAATAATTTAATCAAACAAAAACAGTGAGTGATGTTTTGTGCAATAAAATTCATTTATATATGTACTTCAGGTGTGAAATATTTGAGATAAATAAGATTAGATAATTATAAGAAAATTATATTTTTCTTATGTTTTAATTGTTAATTCATTAATTTGATAGTATATATAGATAAAAATAATACTTGATAATATTCTAGTTCTAGAGGTGCACTGATTTACGTCATTTAATACACCTGTAGTGTTCAACGTGATTTAGACTAATTTTGCAAATATTTATTGTTATTAGATTCTAATCTTAGTCATTGTTATTCAGTATAATTGTTTGGAAAGAAGCAAATAGATAAGATTTATCTAATATTAAAAATTTTAATCTGCGGGTCACAAATGTACGCTTTGAATAAAAAATAACTTTTATCTTGCAAGTTTTTAAATATCAAGTGTTCGTGATAAATAATGAAAATTTAGAATTTTACTGATGCAAAACTGCATTACGCATATAGTGAAAAGTCCGTAATTGTTGAAATAATTTAGATAATAATAATGAATACAATTAAAAGATAAAGTAAAAATAATACTTGAGAAACATTGTGCATATTTAATTTGAAAAGCGAAGTCAGCGCTTGCGCATTTAAAATTCGTAACAAGAAGTCTCCCCAATTTGTGGGACTTGGTTGTGCAGCGTAAAGGTTATGTGAAATGTTTAGTCGTAAAGATCAATTATTGAGAAAAACAGGACCAGATGGAATAGGTCGATATGATTTTATAAGGCTGTTAAAAAAAGAATTTGAGGAGACAAAAAGTGAAGGTAACTAATTATGAACGTTGCGTTTTGTCCGTTAATGCATGACATCCTACTTCCAATAGTTCATTATATTGTTCGTAGATGTCGGTAATCGTTAATAGTAATAGAACAAAAATTTAAATACAAATATTTTTCAGAAGCAAAAAACCAAACACTTGCTAATTTAGCAAATTTTGCATATGATCCGATAAATTATGATTATATAAGGTCTCTAAATATAATTGACTTATTTCTTGAGCAATTAAGTATTGGTACTGATACTCATGTGGACTATTCTATTGCCGCTCTATGTAATTTGAGCTCAGGTATGAAATGTTATTGTTTGTAGCTCTGCCATTGTTTTATTCCTATATTGTTTTACAGACCCTAAAAATAGAGATATAATCATTCAAAAACATGGTCTTACATTAATTTCTAAAGTATTATTTTCTGATAATGAAGAGAGTGTAATGAATGCAATAACTACTCTTATATTTTTAAATTCTCAAGATTTAGAATATTCAACAAAAACTATAACAGTAGATAAAATAAAAGAGCTTCAAAAAAACGGTACTTCTCGAATAGCTAATCTTGCTACAATATTTTTACAAGATTTACTCAAATAGAAATTATTTATTTTAAAAATGAATTCATTTTTAAAAATTCAGTCTTTTAATTACTCTACTTTGTTAAGAAATTACTGTATTCATAATTTTCGCGTAGGTGATACAGTAAATATTGTTAAAAAAGTAACTGAAAAGGACATTCAACAGTTCTCTAGTTTAAGTGGAGATACAAATCCGATACATAAAGGTGAAAAGGGGGTCGTACACGGTGCTTATCTTAATGGACTGGTATCAGGTGTTATAGGAACTAAATTGCCTGGAGCGGGAACTCTAGTTGTTGCTCAGAATCTACGGTTTCCAAACAAATGCTTTGTTGGCGATTTAGTTAGTATACAAGTGCAGTTATGCTCTATCAGAAAACTGTTAGAAGTTAAATATAAATGTTCAGTTGATGGAAAAATTGTACTAGAAGGTGATGCAAAATTAGTTCCGGAGAAATGATTTCCTAATAAAATATTTATATTTTATATTATGTTTCACAATAGTAAACGGGGTCAGATAAAATTGCAAGAATTGTAAATAATAGTTTGCATATGATAGCGAATATTTTTCTATAATTTTTGTTACAAATATCGATTGACTTCATTTAATTCACCATAAGTAAATTTATATTAATGAAAATGTTTCACAAATTTGGTTTTATAATTATTATACTGGTATTTGCTAAATTGGGACAAACAATGAAACAATCAGAAAATGAAGTATCTAGTTTTTCGATACCATGTATTGTAATGTACGTGTGGCATATTTCTATCTGGACAATTTAAGAAGGGTTCTAAAGAGCAACCTACTGGAAATGCAGCCCTACTTCAAGAGTTCGACCGACCGTATCCAAATGGTGCTGTTGGAATACGGCAGTGCACGAACAAGTGTCTTGAAACGGTAAGTGAGTCCATTTGTTTATTTTGATTTATTTTTTAATTGCATTTATTTTTAGATTGTAAAGCATCTGCCTAACAGTTCATCTATTATTTGTGCTACAATAAATCAAGATTGTCATAAGGAAAAGGCGCACTTATTTATTAAAAATTGTAAAGATGTTTGGATAAATACTAAATTGTCTGCTGGCCGAGAATTTTGTTGTAAAGATAATATTCCATATAAATGTCCACCGTAATTAAAATGTTTATTTGTATTCTCTTTTGTATTTATATTTTGTAATAAAAAGTTATTTAAAGAAATTTTACGAGTTTTTCTAAATGTTGTTATAAATAGAAATATGTGATGTTTTTGTTTTGGATGGGATGTGTGAGGTAAAGGGTTTGTTTAGGTTGGTGTGATATGTGTAGCTGAGTGAACGAAGGAATGACACGTGGCTCCTCGGCAACAGGTCATGACCGACCGGAAGTATAGAACAGTGGTGGTGCCGGAGGGAAGCAAGGTCACTGACGCGGCCTCGTTAGGCGGGCGGCAACCCTGCTCGATGCGCGATGCGACACTAGCCGCGCGGTGCGGAGCGGACAACGCGGGCCCCAGCAGTTACGCACTGCTGGCGAGAGGTCGTCAACCCCCGACCGAACATCTCTGTACTCTGTGGCACCGGCGATCATCTTAGGATGTTATCTCCCTCCTTGTGCCGGAACCTGCCCGCAGCCCGCTGACTAGTGTTTATATTTCTAGTGCCTAGTGCGAGTGCCTGCTGACACTCGGCCACAACTAGAAATGCTAAACAATGTTCAGTAAAACACTTGGGATTTCTTTTCACCTGCGATTGTTCGCTTGCGTGCCAAGTTTCTGTCTCTAGCAAACAAGTGCTAACGGTGCCAAAATTCTACAATTTTACATTTTTATAACGAGAAAGAAAGCATTCAAAAAGCAATTAGAGCTTGAATAACGAATAAATAAAAGTATTAATTTGTAACACATTTAGTAATGAATTTATTTGATTTTAAAAACAGCTTATTGTTGATGACCTAAATTTTTGGGGAGAAATCACCCTCATTAAAATGAAAGTGGCTGATAATTAGAAATACCAACATTGTATATTGTAAATGTGGTAAAGTCGGTGGAGAGAAAGTATGAGACGATGCATGCGTGGATGCGTATATGCACCCTTGTAATAGACGAGCGGCAAGTAGCGTATCGAGTTGAGTTCAGCCGCATAGTATGTACAGCGGTGCGTAGTACACGCACTACACAAGGCACACGCACAGCGGAAAACAGCGTCGATGACTTTCGGCGTTCACTGGGTCACGGCAACAGAGGCGCACGTCAAGTAGGGAGCGCGAAGGTTCTTAGCAAGAAACCTTACTGCTCGCGGGCCTGTTCTCGCTGCTCTATGCGGCCGCGCTCGCTGTTAGTACTCTCTGACGTCACGCACGGGAGCGGCTGTCGCCAGCGTTCTCACGGCACGAATACACCGGTCCGGGGAGGTCTGCCAGGAAGTGCCCGTTGAGCGCCGCCGCTGTGGAGAATGAACAGCCACCACGGCGTTCGTTGAACCCAGCGCGCCCCGGGGCCGATCCGGTGCGATGCGGTCATCAACCCAGGGCGGCGCACGTGTATTCGTCCCACCTGTTGGGCGCCACACTGGATTATATTTTAGAGAGGGAACCGAGAACGCACCCTCACCCGCCGCGGGAAACTATTACGTTATGGTCTGAGAGTCATCTCTGATTATTTGGGGGGTCAACTACCCGCGCTCTCGCAAGAGTGCACGTGTGCCCCATCTCTTGCTAGCTGCCCAGTTGTGTAATCACATCACTTGTCTCCTGCAATCAGGGCTTCAACAGCGCTGGCTGATTGGGCGAGCCCTCAATGTGAGAGCGCGAGCATTGTTGGTCACGCACAGCCGTCGATTAGTAAGCGTCTATTCAGCCCGAGCACTGTTGAACAGAGCCACTGTACATCGGTACCCCAAGGTCAGGCGGCGGTGGTGGTGGTGCTAGCCGCGTAGAGCGCGCTTGTCCGTACGGGGCAGAGAGAAGTCACAATTCGGTGGCGAGAGGGTTAACACGGTGAATAACTTCGTCAGCCCCACAATAGTTTTCTAAACAAAATCAAATGTGAGTGTGCGTGAGTGCGTGTACGTCTGTTGTACAAGGAATCTTGTAACACTAGTAAGTATTTAATTTTAAGATCGGTGTAGGTCGACCTCCTAACGACACCCTTTGACTCTGATGACGTAGTAGTTACGTAGAATTGCGCGCGACTCATTTGCGAATTGTGCAGGTTTTGAAATTGGCAGTCTTGGTTCGCGGTACGCGCCCCTTTTTGTGAATGTAATCTGTTGCGCAAACAAATATTAAATGACGTGTTGGAATAAATTAACAATTAATACAATTGTTTTCAATTTAAATTTTAAGCAGTTATAATCTGTAATTAGTTGAAAATATATGTTCAATTTCTTGAATTTTGCGCCTCGCCCGCAACCCCGAACATGTCCCGAACAATCCCGAGTGCTAGATGTGTGAGAACGCAGATTGCTGACATGGCGTCTTGAAAAGTGCAGTGAAATAATTCGATCCTCAAAGGATATCAACCCCTGTATGTGAAGTGTGATTTGAAATGGCAAGGTAATCATAGTATTAATACTGGTGATAAGATGAATCTGTGCAACAATTGGTGAAGTGTTAAATGTCCGTGAATAATTAAAATGTAAATATCAAAGTGCTGGTGCTTGGAATGGCAATAGGGTCTAGAGCTCCCTTTACCCTGGTTAAAAAATCAATATATTTCCATTAATCGATCAATATATATGTCAAAATATATAATATTCAATGTGTAGTGTATAAAAAACCTTGAATTAATGTTTAATAAGAGTCTATGACGCGTTTAGAATCTGCTGTGTGTATCATACTGTTCCTTAATGGGGAAAGGGTTGCGTAAACCAGCTCTCATGTTGTAGTAGGCGGGGTGTAGTTGGCGATAAAAATGGCGGAAGGGCTGTGCCCATTTTGTGTTCAAGGGGTTGACTCATATGGATAACTTTATAGTGGTTAAACTTGGAAATACCTTCTAGTTAATGCGGAAAACATGAATCTTGTTTATATTTGTATTTAAATAGCGTCCGTGATGCAATGTGATAGAGGACGAACCCGCAGCTTCCGACTATGATGTAATAATGATTCCGGTTTGTGTTTCATCTTGGCCACCTGTATGATTCATGTATAGTCTTTGACAGATCTGTGCATATTTTAAAGAATTGTTTTTATGTAGCGTATTTTTAAACTGTTTAAAAAAAATGAGTCGATTAAATATTTCGGTACGTTCTGGAAATAATTTATTTAATATCAAATAAAAAAAATACAGTTAGTGTGAATATTAAATAACAGAATGTTGTTTATTATGAATAGAGATGTTTAGCAATAATTATTTTTTATGTTTACTTTCTTTTGTTATGCAAGTATCTAATTTGATTTTTTTATTGTAGGCTACTGATAATACGACAATAAACTGCCATCATCCATGTCAAATCCAATATTTCGCCAGTTGAATCAACAATATCAGCATCAGCCTAACGTTGGGGCACCTGCACCTTCCAATATGTCTTCTCAAAGGTTTTGTCTGCGATGGAACAATCACCAATCCAATTTATTGTCAGTGTTCGATCAATTATTACACGATGAAAGTTTCGTAGATGTAACATTGGCAGTAGAGGGTCAGTTATTACGTGCGCACAAGATGGTGTTGAGTGCATGCAGTCCGTATTTTCAAGCTCTGTTTGTCAATCATCCGGATAAACATCCAATTGTAATATTAAAAGACGTCCCATACGTGGATATGAAAAGTTTATTAGATTTCATGTACCGAGGGGAGGTGAGTGTTGATCAAGACAGGTTAACTGCATTCCTGCGAGTAGCAGAGAGTTTACGTATTAAGGGACTGACAGAAGTAAACGAGGAGAAATGTGACATTCCTAGCATAACATCATCATTAATGCAAACTCCACACCATCATCAGAATGCCGTGAACCCTCCGCCGCATTTGCACAGGATACAGCAGTCGCACAAACGATTCGGGCACATGATGAACCCGTTGTTAGGCAGCGCCCTAATGCAGCCCAAGCGTAAACGAGGCCGACCTAGAAAACTGTCAGGGAGCTCTAATGGTACACCTGGTGCCATGGGAAGCCCAGCGGAAGACTTCGATAACCGCGTGAGCGGTGACATGCTGGTGCAGGGCAGTCCAGAGATGTTGGAAGTTAAGATGGGTATGGATGGTTTTGGTGCAGGTGGAAATACTTCAGATTCGAGTACCGGCGGCAGGGCCGAAGGTCAAGAACCCGAAGATGAAATGAAAATCAAAGAAGAAGAACCGATAGCTGGCACATCCAAAGAGCAAGAGTCAAAGTTACAAGATGATTATTCAACAGGTATGTTTTACTTATAGTATTAATAGTTCAATTAAGTTGATTTAACTAATTATGATTCCAATTGGAGTTCTCATATAATTGCTGTGTTGGTATAAACAATTTTATAATATGATACGTTGTCATATTAGAATTTGTAAATATAATTGTAATGTGATTGATCGGGTAAAGTGGTGTAGTTAGTTGAGTTGGAGTGAAGTGTGAAGGGAAAAGCTATAGAGCGGGACGTGTCGGCGTGTTGTGTAGTGTTTTTATGTTGCGATCACGGATGGAGTGGAGGTGAGTTGAAATGAACTTGTATAAGGGAAGAGTGAAAGGAATGAGCCGGCCGTTACCTCTCACTGTGGAAAGAGTCGACGCGGCTTATTCCCTATAGCTTTTCCCTTTAACATGATGCGATTCTATGTTGCGAGTACTAACAATTCTCGCGCTCCTTGCAGATGGTGCAGCAGCCGACACCGATACCCGCTGCATAGACTTCAATTCCTCATTACACGAAGAATACAGTTTACAAGATATGTCTGACTCTGAACCCAACGATTTGGATGACTCCTACAACGATTCCACTGATGATAAATTCGATCCGAAAATCTTAATTGACTCGTATATAGCTTCGCAGCAACAGCATGCAAGGTCAAAGAAACGAACTCATCTTTCCAATGCACTGTACGAGAACCATAGCCGAGCCCCTGAAGACATGATGATTGATGAATTGGTAATTGATGATGCGGAAATACGATCAGCTGTTAGACAATCGCAGTACGAGAATTATACGAGGAAAATATGTGATCCCGACAAGTCTGCGAGGGATTTCTGTGTGAGGGAGAAAGACAATTTGTATCGGTGTACCGTATGTGACAGGGTTTACACACATATTAGCAACTTCTGTCGACACTACATGACGTCTCATAAGCTGGACGTGAAGATGTATACTTGCCCTGTTTGTTTTAAGGATTTCACGCGGAAAGATAACATGTTGGCGCACGTCAAGATTATTCACAAGCAAACTGTTCTGCCCTCGGAGCAGAATAATGTCTCCATGTGATGTCGGCTCAAGTGTTGCAATCGACTGCAACTTTTACAAAGATGGTTGTGCAGTGGTGGCCTTATATACTTGTTACATTTCTTACAAATATTTATGTACCTAGATAAGATATATGACTGTAGCACAAATATAAATATTTTATATGATAAGTGTTACTTAAAACTTAAAAGTATTTTTCTAAAAAAAAGGATGTTATATAGTTTTCTTTTTTTGATGTTGGAATCTGGGAAAAATAAAAAGAATACGTTTTTTTTTTAAGATTTTGTAGGCAGTTACATGAAATTAAGAAAATGTACTAGATTGTTTTAAGTGTTCGTAACGGGTAGAGTGTTGAGCCAAGAAGACAGTGACCAGACGCGCAGGTAATTTCATTTCCACATTAATTGTTGTCAATGGCGTCTGTTTTGCGTTTGCTAGATGTACTTTACGTCGGTAGTTTTTGTAGATTTCATTTGATTTAATGCACATTGATACAATTATTATGATTTAGTGGTCGTAGAGACAATTATTGTCTTCTTAAAATGAACTTGAAGAAAATTTTAAGCACATTTAGTTTTGCTAGATTTTACCTCATAATTTATTTATAGTTAGTGTGGAATGCGTATATTTTTTTCGTATTTTAGTTGGAATAAAGAATGTTTGTTTATTATTATTATTAAGTTTTTTGTTTTCCTGCACACCATTTCCATTATATTATGTTCTATTTATTATTATTATTATTATATCGATTATATTTATTACATCATTTATCTTATGCATGTCGTTTTATTGTGCAATAGTATAGTGAATAACAAAAATTTGTTTAATGCCTAGATTCC
Source organism: Pterostichus niger (assembly GCA_947425015.1). Classification (NCBI taxonomy): domain Eukaryota; kingdom Metazoa; phylum Arthropoda; class Insecta; order Coleoptera; family Carabidae; genus Pterostichus; species Pterostichus niger. The sequence continues at coordinate 23,957,560 of OX380345.1, read as the reverse complement.
GCAGTACCTCAACTATTAACTCCGAAACTGGAACCATCAAATCAAACCTCTCACATTCAAGGACCTGAACCGATAAATTTCGCAACACCTGATTCAATAAACAACAACAATAGCTCAGTGACACCTACCAGCGGTGTTAGTACCATGGGTAGTAGTGGATCGAATACGAGTGGAATCGCTTCGACAAGTGTGTCAGGTGTACAGGGCGCTGTAGCTCCCGGTAGCGCGCCGTCTAGTCGGCAGCCTATTCGCCGGAGAGCGCGTAGACGTGCTACTTCCGCTAGCCAGGATCCCGCCGAACAACTCACGGAGATGTCTGTGCGTGGCCTGAATCTCTTCCGGTACGCTAGCATCAACGAAGGTGTCTACCAATGCACAGAATGTGCCAAAGTCGACGTGCAGAAGACGTTCAAGAACAAGTATAGTTTCCAGCGACATGCATTCTTGTACCATGAGGGCCACCAGCGGAAGGTGTTCCCCTGTCCCGTATGCGCTAAGGAATTCTCGCGACCTGATAAAATGAAGAATCATATGAAGACGGTACATGATTGCTTCATGCCCAAAGATTGTGTCTTTCCGATGGGGTTTTTCATGCCCCCTTAGTCGGTTCCGACGTAAAAATCCAGCACAACACAAGCATTTAGAATGCTCGCGCGTTATGCAATCACAGATTGTAGTTATGTAGATTATTTTAATTTTAATTGTATTGTATATCGATGGTGCTAACTGCCTTACTAAAAGAAAACACCATTTAAAATGGAACAGATTGTTGGAATTGAATGTTAGATTTATATCTTTGTTTTGTACAACAAGACAAGTCCGCGGTGTAAGCGCAAGTACAAGTGATATCAAGTGCGCAGGTGTGTGCTTTTTTAGGGTTTTGATTGAAGAGCGGCTTTGTAAAGGTGTTGCGTGTACGGTAAGATTTGCGCTTCTTGTAACTCGTAAAGAATGAGAATTTTTAATGGGCTGCGTAGCAGCAAAGGACACTGCGTGGTTATGGTTATTGTATAACACACATTCGATAACATTACGTTACAATGTTTACAGAGTTTATTCGATACTAATTATGGTTTGGATGTAGATTTAGGGGTTGCAATAACAGTCGTACTACAGTGCACAATTAGTACTATAATCAAAAGTTTTTATTTTTTCATTTTTGAAAAGTTTATTTTACGCCGTTAGACGCACAAATGACAAAGAATAAGTACTAACGTAAAAACAAAAGAATATTAGGTATAAGGTGTTGGGTTTCTATTGAAGAATAAAAGTGTAAAAAAGTTTAACGCAAATATTAATCATATTTTTAAAATTTTAGAAATTTAATAAATTGTTAATGTACGAGTATTTAATTTTAAGTATATAAAATATATATAGATTTGCAAATATCAATTTTATTATATATAGATTATATATATAGTATATTATACATACAAATATATAAATTATTTACATTTATATCGTCCGTCTTGGAATGGAATTTAGATAGCAACATATAACTTTGGACAGAGGTACTTGGAGTTTTTGTAATTTAGAACCTGTATATCTGTCCTGCTAGCTACTGATATAGTTTTTTTATAAGTAATTGTTTACAATCACAGTGTGATAGAGTAGGTCGTTTTTGTTTTGTTTAAATGTTTCTTTTTTAAACGTTCTTTTTTATATAATGGCTTAGGGCCAGTCTATCTATCAACCGTTCTTCCAAGGTTTGACCGTTTCGCCACTGAAGCAGATGACGGGGACCTCTAAAATGTTTATTACTAATAATTAAGTGTATTAATGTGCAATTATTAATTCAGTAATAATTCTAGTATTAGGTTGGTGCGGTGTCGCACGCGTAACTTGTTGTTAGTACAACTAAAGATTCACGCTTTTTTAGAAGAGCACAACAAAAAGATTTTATAGTTTTATTTTTATTATATATTCATTTTAAATAATAATTGCACCATTAGGTCGCTCGTTGTTTTTCTTTTACTATGTTACCAAAATTTTATGATTTTAAATCATATTTCAGCAAAAATTACTTTTATTTTTTTTAAGAGAATATTTTTTTTATAGATATATATTATAACTATGTATATTTAATATTTACACAAATTTTTCGTGCATATTTTAATCAAATGTATTATAACTTCATTGCACTAAAGGTCACTTAAAAGAGTTTCTGTTCTTTATATAGTGCGGTGCGCACAAAATGTACTAAAATTATAAAAAAGATGTTTTTAATAAGAAACCTGTTTATTGTATTCTTCATCTATTAATAAATAAATCTACCTCTATATGTGTACAATGACGATTCCTGTGTCCAGTCGCTTGCTACTTGCTAACTGTCTGTCCCTACTAACTTACACCTTGTAACCCATTGCAGGCGGTGAGAGCGCTGTGACGGTTCGTCTGGTACCAGTTCCTCTGCGACTGCAGGAAACCACAGTCATCATGTCGTCACAAGCAACTGAGGCTCGCACCGGCACAGTCATTCAGAGTGTGGCGGATTCTGCAGCAGCCACCGCCGAGCTCGAACCTGGCGTGCACTTCCTCACCGATGATCAGAACGACACTTTGATTATTGCCCGAGCAGAGGAGCCCGATGGAGGTAGTGTGTACGAACTTGATAGCGGGGGTGAAAATACTCCTGGTGCGTCTGTCAGGTCCAAGAACGAACTTTTAGAATATTTGATTAGAGATGATGGTAGCGTAGCTTGTAAACTATGCGGGGAAGTTTTAGCTAGTCGAACCCATTGGTACCGTCATAAATACAAGTTGCATACACCGAGTGGCGTCGTGCCTGGAAGTCCAGGAGTTCCAGCTACAGCTTTAACATCATCGGTAGTGGCAACAGTGGCTAGTACGCCTTCAGCAACTGTTGTTACCGCTACAGGAATGAGTCCTTCACCCCTGTTTAGATGTGTGCATTGTAATGTATTTTTCAAAAGTCGAAAAGGTTATATGGGTCATGTGTCAGCTCGTCATTCATCCGAGGGAGAAGAAGAATCGATTGTGACTGTAACGGATGCTGTAACAACTGAAACCGTAATAACTGCAGAGGGTCCTCCGAATAAGGCGCCCAGACGTAAAGATAGCTGTCCGAGAGGTGCTGACTGGGAGCAGCAGCGAGAGAAAGAAGAGAAGTTGGTGGCTGACATTATTGACAGAGTGCGCAGAGAGTGTGAGGCACAGGGCGCCGCAGTGTCTAGGCGAGGTTACAGCCGCAGGTCGACAGTTATGAATACTTGTAACTAGAAGCGATTCTAGGTGTATACACTTCAACAATGTCGTGTCTCGCATCGTTCCCTGTATTACAGTTGTGATATTTTCGAAAGAAAAGCCAAATGTACTGTGCAATATATATTATGTACATATTTATATACTGATAAGTTTTCTTGGTTTGAGAGATATTTTGTACGTACTATTTATACGTATCCATGATACTGGTGCAGGCGTATAGTCAATATGCAAACTTAGATGCATGTTGATTTAATTCTCCTGATACTGTCCGATAAAAAGTCTGATAACTTGAGTGATTTTGTCTTAATAATTGATTAGTTTAGGATACACTTCCGTTTGCTTCCTGGGATGGTCGCCTTGGCCGATTCCCTTCCGAGATGCCAAATATTAAAATGTAGATTGAAAAAAATATATCAGATATTATAATACTATTTTAAAATTTATATTCTGTATAAATGATATATTATATATATATACTTATATGATATAATGGTTTTCTGAATGTAAAAAAATTATGCAATAAAGTGCAAAGCTCATGTATGCTGTTTGATTGATTATAAAACAAATGATGAACATAATAAGGTGAAATTCTGGAAGGAATCGATATATGTATACAAGTATATAGAGGTGAGTATTATTTGAAACTGAAATAGAATAGTATATTTATTAATAGGATAAATAACACTTTCGAATCTATATTATAATAGTATGTACACAACATTCACACCTACAACATTGTCGTAACATGTCCGAGTTAGAGTTTGTGTGCGCACACAGTCTGAATGAGAATCGCGTCACAGCGCGGGTCACACTCGCAGCTCCTCCATGGTGTTCTGCTTGGCGTTGAGCTGCGTGTTCTTCTTGGTGAGCGTACCGGTGTTGATGAGCTGCATGCCATGGGCAGACAGCAGCGGCTGGTTCTCCGGCACCAGCGTATTCACCTGCGGCTTGGCGTTCTTGGGCGGTGGCGGTGGTCGCGGTAATGTCGCATTATTCTGCGGAAGGTCCGCGAATTCCGGCGGCGGCATTTGGTGGTGCGAGTGGTGGTGGCCCAGGATTGTTGCGGGATCGGCTTTCAACCCAACAATACCACTCTCTAAATCACCACAGATATTGTTGGGCATCTGCCCGTTTTCCGAACGTTTTTTTGGCTGACCTCCATTCGCTTCATTCATCCGCGTTTTATCCCGCTGGTAATACACTCCCGCGAAAATCAACACATTCAAAATTAGCAGTGAACAACCTATCGCGATAGTTACGCTTAGGGCAGTAGAGTACGCGGCGAAACCATCTTCAACAGTGTGCTGAGTTGTGCTGGCTCCTGCTCCTAGAAGATCTTCCGTGATTAATCCTAAATCTACAGATGCGGGCGTAGCTGCTATCGTATGATTGGCAGCTACGGGTAAGTTTCGACTTGGTTCCGGAGTTTCAGTCGTTGGAAGTTTACGAGGTGTGAGTACTGGCAGTCGAGGTGTGGGTGGTTCGTCGTCGATGAGTTCATGATGTGACCGAGGTACGTCGTCACCTCCAGGTCGATGCAGATCCGGCACTAGATTCAACCAGAAGGAAAGTCGATGAGCACGGTAATGATTCTTCAATTTTGGTTTTGTATCTGAAATAATAATGAAATATAATTACACAATAACCTGATTGTTATTTATTTAGTAGACTATACCGAGATTCAAATATTTTTTATGTACTGCTTCATACGCTGTCCATTCGATGTTCTTGAATCGATTTCTGTCTTGGCGAACGCCATGTACTGGTTCGGTTTCTTGTGGTTCGTTGGGATTCCCTGTCCTGGCGAAATTGCTCCAATAGATCATGGTGGCTTCCGCCAGCAGCATCTCGGATTTTGTGTAGTTACGGACGAAGTGCATGAAGCCACCGACGAGTGGAGCGCCGAACAGGTAGGGCAGCTCCTCCCCGTGGATGCAGCCCTGACGCTGAAACGCATCACCAACCGTTCAGCGCTTCCGGAATTTCGAATATTTACACGAGTCGGATTCGCTACTCCGGAAGTGCTGGTAAAAAAACACGCATACATACACTCCAGTACACTTGTACCAATTCACACAAACACAAAAGCTCGGGACTGAAACAGGAGATCGGGGAGGGAGACAAAGCGGCAAGCGGTAGCAGTGGTTTGTAGACGTGCAGCGACAAAACATACACGGGTACACGAATTCATGGCTACGCCCGCGTTGCGAGGATGACGTATAGCTCCCGTGTTGAATAATTTAGTCGGTTGTGCGCAGTGGAAACGTTGCCGATTTTTTTAAATTTCACTTTCGCGTGAAGCGGGCATTCCGGCGTGGTTTGGCGCGCTCGTCAGCGCGGAATGGCGCCGCACCCTCAATAAAAATAAAGTGCTAGGGGTAATAATGACTGCCGTGATGAAGGGGAAAGGCAATTAAAATTAAACAGAGTGAAAACTTCATCGACTGTGAAACCCACATGTATTTAAATCACTCATTTAAGCATCTCGGTTCATCATGTCTCTGCTGGTGTGAATGTGGACATTAATTTTAAAATTTTGATTGCCAAGAGAAGGCGGAAATTGGTTTCCATTTATTTAAATTCCATTTGAATCAATTGTACCTCTTGACGGTCTCCACCGTATTTCCATGACATTTATACGTACGGAATGTAAATATTTATATTTTCAGCGGGGTAGGCTTCGATCTGTAGGTAATGAAATTGTAGCTTTGTGCTCCATTCATAGAAATGAATAAAATAATACTATCATAAATATTACAATACGAACGAAAAAATATTTTATTAGTTTTTATATACAGGTGTTGAATGTAAGTGTGCTACCATTGCTATCTTGAGAACTAAAAACGCCACAACGTTAGTTAAATTACCAAACAAATACCATTTATATATATATAAATATACATAAAGGAATTTTATTCTGTATTCTACGAGTTCAATGTTCAGTACCCTCACATTACAAAATTACAAATTAGTATGTTATAAAAAAAAGAAATGAACAAATCATAATATTTTTATTTATTTGATGAATTATTAAATGTCAATAGAACTACTTCATGCGAAATAAATTTTGATATTCACTTTTATTTTGTAGCACGTTAATTCCTATGCGATTTGAATTAAATTAAAGCCGATTTAAAATACATTTTTCACCAAAATTTTGTAATGTGAGGCTACTAAACTTTGTATTTGTAATAAATTTCCTTCCGCACAGAAAATTAAAAAAAAAAATTTTTCATTTAAAATAAGAAAGTTGTGTCCCATATTTGAAGAACCACTGGTCGAAAAGAAATTTTGTTAATAGACTTGTAAAATATCATTTCTTTGCCAATTTAATCGACTTTGTATCTCTTATAGTTGTCGAGATAGCTATGGCTACATAAGTAAATTGAACACCCTGTTTATATCTAGACAATTTTAAAGCAGCAGATTTTAATATGCATTATTGATAATATTTTTCTTGCATTTCATTTCCAAAAACATAAATTAATTAGAAAACGAAAAGAGATTAAATGCACATATCTTTATTTATTTGGGACATACGGTATGTTTATTTCTTGTTGTGTTTTAATTAGTATAAAATAAATTTAATAAGAACTAAAATCGATACTAGCGAAACATTTCGTAGGGCTTCAAATCCTTTGCCAAGATGAAAGTTAAGTTTTAGTTTTTGTAGTTGTCTAATGAAAGCTCTACTGTTTATACTCTACATTATGTATTTATGTGAATTCTTATGAAGACATCCCCTCATCTCATTCTTACCTGCGGGTAATCACCAAACTTGGTCTGATAGTCGAAGACATAAAGGTAAGAGTTACGGTGCTCTGCGCTGTGCAGATCGGCGGTATGAACGACAGGCGCAACGACTTGCGCGTCGCTCAACGCTTCCAATGTTTCGTCCCGGATGTTGATCGGATGCTGCACCGGCCGTTCCCAGTCCGTGTACTCGTTCACAATCGTTGCCAAGATCTCCGATAAGTGGTAACTGCAATGGCAAACGTTAAAGGAACAATGAGTTGAATGAAAGTTATACAACAATAGTAACAACGTTTTATAGTTCTTTTGTTGTGGTTAGGGCTGTTTTCCAAACAAAGAAATTACAGAAATTTAATAAAAATATATCCATGAGACATTGACTGGTAGTACAAGCTCTGTTTTTGAGTGTTCTAAGAGCACCGATTTAAGATGTAAGAGATAGCTAAAACACCCAAAAACACTGCTCTTAAAACAGGCAAAAATAGAGCTTGTGGTACCAGCCATTGTGTTTAAATGGCGAAAAAATTAATATTTCTTTTCAATAGTCTCTTCTGTTCATGTATGTGGATTTAGCGAAAGTAGTGTGCCAAAAATAGAAGAGTTTGCTGGATATATATTACAGGATAAATCTAATAAATAAATAAAAATAATTTTGAAACATCATGAGCATTCGCCGGGATTTGAACTCAGAACCTTTCACACGCTGTTCGATTCGAAGTTCGGATAAAATATTCGATCCAAAATTCGGATAAAACATCTGATCCGAAGTTCAGATAAAATTTCCGATCTGAAATTTTCATTTATTGTCAGGTATACAAAGCATATAAAGTAGGTAGGTACTTTGATGTAAAATAATTATTTTCAAATATATAACGTTACAATTGACAGATCGAATTATGGACCGAAGATGTCGGATTAAATTTTGAATTGGATTGGAATTCGGGGCAGAACTCGGATCGGATTTCGTATTGGATCGGATTTTGGATTAAGTTGGATAGGATCTTGAAACGAATCGGATATAAAATTTTTCAAAAAAGCCGATCTCTACTAAATGTTCAAATTATTTTGCAAATATTATGAAAATAGGTATGTAAATAACTATGCATGTCTTATATTTTTAACAAAACATACAAAAAGATGGATAGTTAAATGTTAAATGCGTCAGGTAGAATTTTATTTGGGTTCCAGAGATAAAATCAGTGGAGTAAGATCAAACGAATTACCCGAATCGGGTGTAATGAGTTTACAGCCCACTCATCTTGAAAGTAGATCCAGGAGTCTAAGAGATTATTGATGTCAACTTGTCGCATGGTTAAATCCTTGATGACTCCCGAACATGTATACTAATATCACCCCTCGTAAACTGACATTTACACTAATCATCACACCCAGTTTATCTTAAAATACATAGTCAACTCAATTTTCAATTTACCCTGCGCTATTTTCTGCAGCTCATGGGAATAGTGAGTGACGTAGATTGTAAGTTCTTTATTAGGTTATATGCAATGCTATCGATAACGTGAAATAGCATAAAATCGATAAGACGCGTTAATATTGAAAGACCGTTTATATTGGGAATTCTTATAAATAGGTCAGACAGACTATTCTCATTCTTCGGCTCGTTATTTAAAATATAATTTCAGATATTGTATAATTCTAAGTAAACTGTACTGTTAGTGCTATTAGCTGATTATAATCTTATGTTTGTGTGTCTTTTAAAAGCTTTTAACGAAAATATTAATTTCATCTTTACAAAAAAGCTGTCATTCATAACAAAAGATGTATACTTCATAAAATTCGAAAACACCTTTTATTAGATAATTCACCTACTTTATATTTTCTTCATTTTTATTTTAATAATGTATCAGATTCTGTACTGTTATCGTTTTTCGGAAAAGCAGTATACGAAACTTTAATCAAATGTAATATAAGCCAAAAGCCATTCTATTTCCGAATAAACGCGTTCTATTGAAGTACTCATTTGAATTTAAATGCAACTGCATTTTAGACAATACCTACAGTTTATCAAAGACCGCAGTCTGCACGTTTCACATACTATTTTGGTTTCTATTACCGAACCGAAATAGAGGATAGAAATTGTATTTTGCTTTTATTTAGGTCTTTATTAAACAGAAGGATGTTGAAAATATACTGATATAAAGTAAAATGACAGTAACCTACTTGATATGCATGAAGTGATATGTTTGATAAGTTATTTGGAAATGCATCGATTTATAAATACATATTACATTTAGTTTTATAAACAGCAACATTTATACTTCAGTATATATTAGTGAATAATTTTACAAACCTGTATGTTCTTCTGACAAATGACCTCAATATTTTCGATCTTCTATCCGCTTCGATTCCATACTGAACATCATCTCCACTGAAAGCAAAGTACGCCTCAGCTTTGACGACTCCAAGAAGGAGGTCGTATTTAGACAGCTTCGCTACGGCGGGTTTTCGTAGTAGAACACTGTTCAAGGTATTGACAGCGTTTTGTGTTTGGTCCTGGCGTTGCCCTGTGTTGCCGTACTCGTTATAATGCTGGCTTTCGCCTAGAAAAAATAAGAATTAGTTTACTTTGCTGTTATTTGATTTTAGTAAATAATTAAATGACAAAAATATTATAAATATTTTTTATTCTGAATCTAAGGAATAAACAATCTTGTATGAAAGGAATTGTGAATGTAGTTGTAGCGAAAATGCTGTGTCAGGATAGGACATTTGGTGAAGATTAATTGCGGGATGAATCTGATGAAAAAAGACAAGTGCAGGTTCTTAATTTTAGATATGTTGTTTAGTTAGAGTGTTTCTTTCTTATCTTTATTCGTTTTCAGTTTTTACATTTAGTGTCTAACTTGTTTGAAATTTAGTTTCCCACTCCATTTTTTCTTTTTGATTAGTTTTCAGTTCTTACATTAAAATGCAAAACTTAAATTATATGGAATTTACTTTCAAAACCAGCGTAGGTGACACTTTCTTCTTTTCTTTTATATTTAGATTTATTGTTAGAGTAGTGGGCGTAAGTACGATGAGACGATTTGAGCATGTGGGGAATATTTAAATGAAAGATTAATTAAACAGGTGTTTAGGAACGAATGAATGGATGTGACTGAAGGTTTGCTGCATGTGGCTGAAGCAAGAATGGTGTGTTAGGATGAGAATCTGATGAATGATTCAAAGGTTTATGCTACTCCACTTAATAGGATATAGCGTGATATAGCTATGTATATATGTTATTCAGTTTTGAACAGTATTGTTATTGTAAACCCTGGAAGATGACAATATCTTTGAGAATAAAAACTGGTGACTAGTAAAAGTAAGTACAGAATAAGTTAAAGATAAATTATTTGTCACAAGACATTGCTTAAAAGTAACAATAAAGATATACTTAAACAATAAAAAGTCATACGTTTTGTTATAAAGGTAGGTATAAACATATTACTTTCTATTCTAGCGCGATTTAAATACGATAAGACCCATAGGTTTTGTTACCACATACGCTTCAACGACAAGTTTAATATGTTTTAATTTGCTTTGATTTGGATTTTATCTTCAGGTCATATATAATTTCATGAAGAAATGTGGTAAAGGAAACAGGGATATTACTATATATTGTTACACAATAAAAATATTTGGTATAATTATTTCGCGTAGGTGTAAAGAACAATGTTTAATATTTCATTTCACATTTGGATTTACAAAGAATTCTTTCATGATAATGAATAAACGTGAAGATATCTAGATAAGTCGCAAGTAAATAAATAAAAAATAATAATAAGGACAGTAAGAATGTCCAAACGACCATCTTGACCGGAATGAAATTTAAATAAATCACGAGATTTTATTATATTTTTCGTATAACTTCCTTACCCTAAAACTTGAGATCTACTTCTCAGTGATATTCGTACACATAAAAATTCCACTCCAACAGTTAAAATTTTATATGTTCGTAAAATTTTATAATCTTAGATTTCATTTTCAGGTCAGGAAAGATACAAATTCAATTTGAAATTGAACTGAAATTGACAGGGCTTTGAAATTCCAAATCATAACTTTTTCATGCAATTGCGAGCAATTTATTATCACATTCTAGTCTCTGATTCATTTAAACAGTAATTAAAATGAATAATTATCAAACGAACATTTCGCGGTCATTTATTTTGACTGACAAAAAGCGTATAATATTGATTTAATCCAATTTCAAACTGAACAGCTGTTGCTATTGTGACTGGTAACATGTATAAGCACCTAAGTAAGTCGCGTCAACAAATTAAACATTCTAGATGCATTCACATAAATACGAATAACCTTAGTTATTTTATTACATTTTACAAGTTCAATTAATTATGTAATTGTTGCTGAATGAATATATGTATGTCAAAAATAATTTATGAATACAGTCGTCATTTAGTGAAATATAATATGATTAAAAGTTTTGTATGAAATATACTAGTTTTGAATTTTAATTAAATTAGAAATTGATTTATTCCACGTTAAAAGTTTTGCAATATCGTTCGTGTTTTGTAAATAATTTGCAATTTACCTTTAATACATTAAATTAGATATTTAATATGAAATAGTTTATCGAACATGAAATAATGTGTGTATTATTGTAGGTAAATACTATTATTTCACGGCGACAAATAATATTGGTTGATTAGTTTCTTCTATCGGTTAAGAAAGCAAGTTCCTTGCTTCAATTAAAATAGATATATGTTGATAAAGGTAAAATTACATGTACTAAAAGTTGTTGCATAAAATTTCAATTTTTAAAATCATTTTTAATAATACATATTAATTTTACATTTTTTGTAGAGGAGAGGTATAGAATTTTAAAAATTTCAAATTTTTAAAACATTTTCAACAATTTATATTAATTTTAAAAGTTTCCGTAGAATATTTAAATCGAAATATTTTAGTTTATAAACGCGAATGTTGACCATGAAGATATATTTTAATTACAAAATGTCTGTTACGTAGATTGTAAACAGTGTATTATTAATTTAAACAACAAAAACAATGAAATAGGTTTCAATTGAAATATTTGAAACAACTATTTATACAAAGTTCAACAAAACTGCAAATTTAGTTGTTCACAATAGACGTTTGGTTGAAACTACTATTTTAATGACCGATTGAAACAACTGCGTAGTAGAGAGACTCAATTCGGAGATCGAATTAGCCACATTACATTAACGGTTACTGGCGTTACTGCGTTACCGTGTGGATTACGCCAAACTGAAGGTGTAACTACTGTGCGAAAGAACGTTTATGCTGAGAATCAGGCCACATGACGTTAATTCTTAATAGCTTTCATTCAGTAAATGTACTTGTAATCTCGACCCTCCGGTAGATGGACTTAGTGTAAGCAAGTGTACTAATTGAACGATAAATATCATATACCTGGAAAGTCAATTGTGGTCCAGTTTCTATGCTATCATGCCAGAAGCGTGTTTTGTAACTGATGGTATACATTATGAAATTAAGCGATACGAGAACAAGAATTTTAAACTAAATCAAATTATGTTTTAAGTTTACTGATATGCTAGATGTGATAGTTCTGGAGCCTGGCATTAAAGATCTTGGCAGCTGACATAAAGTAAATTAGCAGGTATCAAATGAAAATGAAGGATTATGGTATTTCCATATGAACTACGGGAATGATTTTCATCGGTGAAAAGTTTTGCAACACCATAAAATTTATTTCAATTATAATCTACAGCTCATAGCGGACACCAAATCATTTATTTTTAGTTCATCGGCACAAAGACAGAAGTGATCAGTACGGTCTGTCATCGGTAAAAAATAACGATTTTATAAAGAAATCCTGGATAGACTCCCTAAAATGATGAATCCAACTTTGGTTTAAGTAAATGTATTTGTATATATCTTTCACTCGGTCATTATTCGTTCATTTTTTTTGTCCCTCAAACTCCTCTTGCAGTTTTGAAAAGATTTTAACCATTTTTTTATATGTTAAGTTTGATCTATAAATGACCGACACAAATTTATTTTTTAAATATTGCCAAATTTAAGCGAAAAAAACCCTGACATTTTCAATCGATGATGAAGACATTGCAATTGTTTATAAATATATTTTAATTTTGAAATCTTGTAAGTTTCAAAAGGTGTTTAGTATTATAAGAAAAGGTTTTTGAAGAACTAAAATAATTAAATATAATTTAACCGGTAGTAAGGTGGTGTGGATAGCGTTATAGTATTTGAATCCGGAGATCCCGAGTTCGAATCGCACTCAAATTAAAGTTATATAAACTACCACACTGCGGCTTGGAGACTTCGGACCATATACTGTAATTGGGATTATCATCACGCCTATTACCTATTATTGGGTCTGGCAGTCGGCCGTAACAGATATCGCTAAGTGATATATTTCTTCGCTTGAAGTGCGGTTACGAGTCGTCAAATAATGCCCCCAAAGATGTTAGTGGAGTGGGAGCCACTGGAGTAGTTTTAATGTGGTGAAAATTGTTTGTCGGCTGTAAGAAACGAACCCGGGTTTTTAAATCCATAGGTCGACTTGATACCACTGAGCCACCTACCCGATAATTCGCGTTCAAAATTCAAAAAAATATATTGCCAATTGTTTAATAAATGTGAATCATATGCTACTGTCTGTAAAGACCAGCTTTGTTTATAAGTTGAAATCAGTATCTTTTGAACCCTCGAACTATAGCTAGTAAGGGAAGTTTTCTATCGGCAGATCCTTTTCTTGTTTTTCTTAATTTTCTGTGCAACATAAAAGTAATTAAACATTTGTATAAATATTTAGGTTATATTAAATATTTCAGGGGTGTAAGATGTAAGAATGTTAAAATTACATTATGTAAATGTAATATTCTGTGCAATAAAAAACATACTTGATTTAAGACGCTTTAGTGTTTAGAAAATGTGTTTATAATTATTACATGCCCGGTCACATTTCTGTTAAAGAAGAAAAATTATTTTGATGTAGGAATACAATACTGTTTTCGAAGCGATTGTTTGCGACAAAAATCGTCATTAACATTTCTAAAGAATCTGTCTTGCATTTTAATGTTTTGTATTTGCTTATAACATGCGCTGTATGTTTGTATTTTCTTTTAAGCTTTATTATTTTTTGCTGTCGACTTTTGACAATCTTTATTTTCGTTTTAGTGTGATTAAAAAAATGAGATTAAATTCTTAACTTTAATATTTTTTCACTCATTTATTTTAAAATTCTTTAATATTATATTTAAATAAAGAACATATTTCTCATAAATATAAAATAGTTTATACTTCTGATTGTGTTCCTAAAAGTAGAAAATAAATTGTAGTTATAGTAGTGACACATATTTTATAATAAAATTATGCACAATAGAACGAAGAATTATTGTTTGGCAATATTTTAAATCATCATATTTATGTCTTAATGGAATATCGATTATAAACGTTACAGAGCATGTTGTTGAATAAACTAGATAGATAGAGCGTAAATGAAACAATAATTCATTTTATTCGGACAAATAAATCTAATTAAATGTCAGGTTTATGTGTTTTGCGGTTGTAAATTTAAAACATATCATTCGTAATTTATGTTCAACGAAATAAATTTGCAGTTTTGGTTTTATACATTGATATCATTAAAGATTACCAACATTTGAATAATTCTGCTTAACGATTTTATGTTAAATTATTTAAAAATAGTCATTGATAGTGTCGAAATCATATGAATAAATCATTCTTTGATTTAAATTTTATGAATTTTTCCTCAATTACGATATTATAAAAACTAGCTAGATTTATGCCTACCGATTACCACGTACGTAAAACGGAAAAAGAGTAATAGCTTCTTCATTTTAATGAGTCGAGTTTTATGTGACTTGCACAGCATTCCAATCAAATGAGAAGTAGAAAATATCTTCATCTACCAGGGATGGATCTAAGACAAAATTTAGGTGTGCAAAACATCAAATTGCCGCCGCCGAAAGTAGCATATGCAATATAATACTTGCTTCTTTAATTTCAAAACATACAGTAGGTGGCTCTGTGGTATCGATTCCCACAGCCGATAAACAATTTTCACCAAATTAAAACTACCCCTGTGGCTCCCCCGCCATTAACATCTTTGGGGCCCTGATTTGACGGCTACCGAGATCTGCTACGGCAGAGTGCCACACCCAGTAATGGGGTAAAATGCGTGATGATATATTTATTTATTTCTTTAGAATTCAAAACTATCCTCGATTACTGCAAAGCATAATAATAAACAAAAAATGAATCAGATGTAAAATTTACCGACCTAAATACAAAAAAAGTGTATATTTAATAACAGAAAAATATAAATATTTAGTATCAAACTTTATGTTATATAACAATATGTCAAATACTAATAGTCAATCAGGTTTAAAGTTGAATAACACTTTTAAAACAAAAATTTATATAATATTTAAGAATTATTATTAATATCTTGTTTAAAATTTAAAAAGGTAAGTAGTACTTAAATTTGTAGTCAGTATATCTACTTATTAGTAAATATTTGTTTGTAATTCGCATGGAATCAATTATATATTTCAGGAAACCAAACATGGGCCACAAGAATTTAAAAGTGATTATTTTAGAATATGTAGACACGATCCTTAACTTGACCCGTCAGACGAGTGCGATCCACGACATCGCGAAGACGTTTGTCGAGTTTACAGTCTTTTTTACGTTTGGTACAAATGCAGAAATAGATACTTGACTGGACAAGACAGCCATCTTCACACTGTTTTGGATCCTATATAGTGACAAAAATCCTTAAACAGCAAGTTGCGCAAGTAAATAGTAAATATAAGTATTATTTTATTTTTATAATTAAATAAAAGTTATTTTAGACACCTTTCTGTAATTGAATTCCAGAAAACACAAACTATACTTGCTTTTGCTTCAAGATTTTTTGATCTTCATGTTCACTTGCATTCCAGACAGCACCATCTTTACTTATAGCTTAATATATTTACATTGTATTTTATCTATTTATAATACATAATTCAAGTAATATTTGCAACTTTTCTTGATACACTACTTAGGTAATAAAATTAATAAAATTTAAATTTGAAAACTGTGCATGACGATTTCTAGCTCCTCGAACGTCTAGAGTGGCAACTCCATTAATAACTTCATTGTATTCGACAAACGATCACAACTTCCTGTTACGTACATAATGTATAATTAAATTATATCATTGGAGAAGGTATCTATATTGACATTTCACCATTTTCAAATAAAAAAAAACAGCCTAAATTATGTTAATCAATGAGTTTAAGATGTAGATAATTCTATCTCTGGTTATTTTATAATTTAGTGTTTCAATCTTTTAAATTTATTAATACATTAATAATAACAATTTATAACAAAAATGGCATATTTTTAAAATGACTAGTTTAAGGGGTAAGGCCATTCTAGACAAGGAAAAAGGGTCATTTTCAAGATTTTTTTAACGAAATCTAAACGTGCTGCTTAAGAACTGTTTTTGGATCTTTATTTAGTGCTTTTTAAACTTTATTTAAAATTTTTTATTAAAGAAAATATTCAAAATAGAAATTTAAAAAAATGGCGACTCCTCTCGGCGCGTAGGGCAAATCGGGCGAAAACATTCCGGGAACAGCAATAGACCTGGATCAAAAAGGGATGTTTTCTTAATCTCTGATGTATACTCTAAAAAACTACGGGCTGGATTTGGAAAATTTTGATTTTTAACAAAATGGCGCACGTTTGAAAAAAAAGTTCATTATTCGGGACTAAATTTCTGTATAAAAACGACCATAAAAAACGAATGCCCCCGTAGTTTTTTAGTATTTTATATCTAGAATAAGAAATAAAAAGATTCAGCACGATCCATCAATTAGTATTTCAGATTTCTTTTCGCCCGATTTTGAAAATATGATTTCGAGAAAAACGCGTTTAAAGTTTTGAGTCATATGTATATATATATATATACAGGGTGTTAATTAAAAATCTGGCCATAGGCGTTTAACATGGGAAATCAGTTTTTCCTTGCGCGTTGCTTCCCAATTGATTTTAGATAAAAAAATTTCAAATAAAAGTTGTAAAGCTTAAAATTCTGCATGTAAACCATTAATCAGATTTTATTTGTGGCATTTCATAACCGAGAAAATAAATTTTAAAGATTTTTGAAAATTGCTTATTTGTAGCGATAGCCATGTAACTCAAACAAAATTACAAGCAATTGTATGACATTGTAACTGTCAAAAAGAGTGTGTTTTGTGATTTTCGTTTAATTGAAGTTAAATATGCAGACAATTAAATTGAATTATGGCCAGTTATACAGCCAAAAATTAAAATTTAGTTTAAATAAATAAGGGCAAATCGAATGTTTACAAAGAATTATAATTTAAATTTTTATGCTTAACTCAATTGATGTACCTACGTATAAAACAAATCTGTTTCCTAAATACATTGTTATAATTATAGAATACCTACATAGCTCTCAACACATACAAAATAAAACAGAAATGAAGACAAGAATAATGTATTTATTTAATAAACAGAAAACAAGGATGCATATAATTTTATATTAAATGTTCGAATAACCCTCCATTTTTCGCTAAACAATACCCAAGTCTATTATAAAAGCCGTCCTAACATTATGCAGCTGTCTGGCATTTATTTTTCTACATTCATTGGAAATTGCATCTTTAAGTTGTTCAATATTTTCAAATCTTTCTCTGTTTACAACATTTTTCAAGTGTCCCCACAAAAAAAAGTCGCACAGTGTTAAATCGGGTGACCGTGCAGGCCAATTAATTGTTCCTCCTCTGTCAATCCAACTGTTCGGGAATGTATCATTTAAATACTGTCGTACTACATGAGCATTATGTGCAGGACATCCATCATGTTGAAACCACACATTTTCCAAATTTAAAGTAGCAATCTCTGGTCCCACCTTCTCGATAAGAAGTTCTAAGTATTTGTTAGAATTGATTTTTTCAATAAAAAACGGTCCAATTATATGGCTACCAAGTATACCAGCCCACACATTTACCCTTTGTATGTACTGAGAATTAGTTTCTAAGATGTTGTGCGGATTATGCTGTGACCAATACCGACAATTATGTAGATTTGGCCTTTTATTTAAAGTAAACGTACATTCGCCCGTAAAACAAATATTTTTTATAAAATTTCTATTCTCATTTGCCTTTTCCATAATAATTTCGCAAAAGTTGACACGATTTTCATAATCATTTGGAAGAAGTTCCTGATGGCAGTGGAATTTGTATGGATAGTATGTATATTTCTTAAAAATATTGTATACTGATACATGGCTAATTCCGACTTCGGTAGCGATTTCCCTTAAACTAAGGGTAGGGTTTGCTTCAATTATGGCCAAGACATTTTCTTCATTATTATAAGACACATGATTAATTTCTTGATTCTTAAAATTGATTGTTCCAGTCTTTCAAAATTTTTTAATAAAATTTTCTATTGTGGTTTTACTTGGAATTCGTCGATGTGTCCAGACTACACTTATTAAATCACGTATTTTTCTGTAGCTTTGTCCAGAGTAACACCATTTTATGATCTGAAGCTTTTCTTCATGAGAAAACTGTTGCATACTTTCAAAAATATTTGTTTTTAAACGAAAATCATAATACACAAACTTTTTTTGACAGTTACAATGTCATACAATTGCTTGTAATTTTGTTTGAGTTCCATGGCTATCGCTACAAATAAGCAATTTTCAAAAATCTTTAAAATTTATTTTCTCAGTTATGAAATGCAACAAATAAAATCTGATTAGTGGTTTATATGCAGAATTTTAAGCTTTACAACTTTTATTTGAAGAATTTTTGTCTAAAATCAATTGGGAAGCAACGCGCAAGGAAAAACTGATTTCCCATGTTAAACGCCTATGGCCAGATTTTTAATTAACACCCTGTATATAAATACTAGTACTAATAGATATATGCTTTTTTTCCTCTGAAATACTTCCGCGCGGCACTTAAATTAATTGTCCCTTATTCCTAAGGGTTTAAACTATAATTTAAGCAAATAAAAATAATATGCATTTTTAAAAAATTCTAGAGTGGCCTTACCCCTTAAGCAACATGTAAATTAAATGTAAATAATCCAAATTGATTTATATTTTACTATGTTATCTTTTCGAGTCTTTGTAAGTATTGTGTGCTACCGAATACTTAGAACGCTTCTAGCCCCGACCCTGTCTTCCAAGATGTGAACCAAAACCTAAGCTCTTGAATGTTGGAGTAAACAGTGCCGCTACCTTCAGAGATCTGAATCATCACGGTAATAAATAAAACCGTAAATTTATTTTATAGTTTTCCAATAGATCCAGTCATCCTGAAATATTTGAAGAATGCATTTAAACATTGGAATACTCGTACATGAATGAGTATTACAGTGAGTAAGCAAAAATTATTAACGAAGTAATTGACCTAGATATTTCATTATCTCTGCTTAATCATCGAAAAATGTTTTTTTTGCAATGAATTGCACGATTCTTGCGTGTTGATATCTCATTTTCACATTTGTAATAGCTGCGATGTATTTGGAAGAGTCTAGCTTATTGCTCTCGTTGCATTTTTCAAATCATCGTCTTCATTTTTAATCCTGTCAGCGGTTTTTGCAATGATTAGTTATTAATAAAAATCTTGACAGCATGACAGACAGGTTAATTAATGGGATAATACTTTAAGTTACATTTCTTTATGCTATTCATGTTCTTGATAACTTTTTCAAATTGTAAAAGGATTTTACACGGAACTGAAAAAAGAATACTCGTTTTCTTTTCTATCATGCAACACTTGAATGTATTAAAAATTATATGTAAGAAACTAAAAATACATTTGCAATTTTCAAGGTTTTAAAACAAGTTTTATGGTCAGTTGCCTCGTAGTAACGTATTTTAAGTTTCATTTAAATTTTAAGTCTCATATAAATGAACAATATTGAAACGTTACAACCTTTAAATGAGATATTAAACATTAACCTTAAAAATTCAATCTCATATTTTATGTTTAATTGAAACTGAAATGAAACTATTTTTCCGATTTATTGAGGTATAAACAGGCACATATCTATTAAATTTACAAGTAATAATAAAACAACATTAAATGCGTAATAGCTTTGATTAGTAGGCCAAGGCGTACGGCCTGCAATATTTGAATTTATATAACACATGTAACTCATTTTTCTTACGATAGTACGAAAAGTGAGTACTCATTTGCGGTATCGAGTTGATCTGTGAGTTTGAGAACCCGGGTTCGATTTCCACAGCCGACAAATAATTTTCACCAAATTAAATCTACTCCTGTGGCATCCTCTTCACTAACATCTTTGAGGGCCGTGATTTGTCGGTTGGTAATCGCACTTCACTCGAAGAAAAATAGCACTTACCGAAATATGCTACGGTAGAGTGCTATATCCAGTAATGGGTTGACTCTTTTCAAGTATTTCATTTCTAATGTTTGTATTCTACACATTATTTTTTTTTATATAAATTTTTAATGATGTTTTTCGGTTAATTTTAAGATCTATATACTCGTAAGTTTATTATAATTAAATAAATATATCATCACGCCTTTTTACCCATTACTGGGTGTGGCACTCTGCCGGAGCAGATCTCAGTAAGTGATATATTTCTTCGTTTGAAGTGCGGTTACCAGCCGTCAAACCACGGCCTCCAAATATATTAGTGGAAGGGAGGATTTAAATTGGTGAAAATTGTTTGTCGGCTGTGGGGATCGAGCCAGGGTTTTCAAGATCCACAGGCCGACTTGATACCACTGAGTTTATTATATGTGTTTAAAATATGTTTTTTCTACGATTGCTATGAAAAGTTAACAATTACGCTCTCATTTGTCATCGTAAAGTTGACATTTCCTGGAACAATCGAAAAATATCTTTTTTGCGCCTCTCCAATGGCAACGCGCGAAAAAGATATCAAATGCGCACTTATTTCAATAGATACCAGAGATACAAACAAAAGAGAAACTTGTCATATTGACAGTTGACAGAACGAATTTAGTTTCAGTACGTATACGTTTTTGAATAATTTTAAGATGCAATCGTAGAAAAAATGATGTGTGTTTCACGAGCGTAAAGTGTCTTTGTTCCTCTTGCACTATTGCAGCTCTCACCCTCGGCTCGCGCTGCAATTACCGTGCTCGAATAACAAAGAATCACTTTACGCTCTTAATACACAAATAACTATTTCAATTATTTGAAAATATGGAGTACGCCCTATTGTGTTACTATTAGAATAGAACATAAGAATAGTTTTTTTACTGACCAGATGGTTCGCCAGTGTCGATGACAACTCCATCGACGCTAGGCCCAAAGGCGAAAGCGAACTCTGGATCTCGCACGGGCGTGGACATAAGCACCTCGAGCGGCCGCTCCCGCAAACAGCGCATGAGGTGCGGATGTGGTAGCTCCGGTGAACAGTTCGCGTGGATTGCCACCTGTGCTGCGTACCTGAAAAAGAATAAATTAGAGTCAAATTTAAAACACTTTTATCTTTGCTTGTTATTTTTAAATCGTTTTGTTCTTCAAAAGACAGTTCTTAAATGGGTTTTGTGGAATATTGTGTTAGTGAATTCTAAAAAAATCATCTTTTTTACATTAGCTCTGTGCTGCCATATTATCTAAGCTTTGCACTAACGATTTCGTTTGGCTGTATTCAGAATCTAATAAAAATAATAAAATGACGTTTACAAATTTAAATTCTACATGGCTTGTTTTATTGTTATCATTTTTATATTTATAAAATGAAATGAATGCAATAATTTATTTTAATCAAATATGTGGCAAGTCAAGTTAATACACAAAATAAAATTGAAATTTGAATCCAGTTTATTTGAAAATTAAAAATAAACGTAAAACACAATTTATAATTATGTTGAACATTGAAATGTTTAATTATACTTTCAGCCGCAGAACTAATTTAATTCTGTAACTATATAATACATTACTCAATATTATTCAGTATATTTAATAATAATGAAAATCAAATAACACGGCACAATTGTAGTTTTATTCATGTTAGGAGTAATTTCAGTCTATAGTTGTTTAACTTTATTATTTATTTATGTACACAATCGCTTGACAAACAGTTGTAAAGATCTGTGTTTCCAAATGATACATTCAAAAATTTATGATGATTATTGAAAAATCATTCAACACATACTTATCAGAAAAAAAATCTGTTTTTATGGTTGTACACAAATATTCTTGTTATCCGATAACAAAACAATACACTTTAACATTTTTATGCACAGTTGAGAATAAAATGATGTCATAAAATATATAAAATTTACATAAAGTAATTCAGATTCATATCTACAGTAAAATGATATAAGCTCTATATTTTTTTTCACAAAAAAATATGTCAACATAAAAAATCCGAAATAATAGCAGATTAAATTTGTGTACTGTATATAACTAAGTAGATTTTCATACAATAATCCATTAACAAATATAAAAATTCAAAATCAAGTTGCAAACCACAGATTAGAATTTTTTGCGGTACTATTAACAAGTAATTCCAATGAAAATTGTATTAGTAATCGGATTTTACGAACGAAGTAATCTGTGCTTTATTTAGTAGAAAATAAGTGAACATGCGAATGCTGCATCCAGGTTCCCACAAGTATATTACGCTACGGATGCTGGACGTTGGAATCGAATGTATTTGTCCTCGATTGTTTCAGAACTCATTTAAAGAAGCTTATTCGATTGTTTTCCCCATAATATTATCTGATTGGTTGCGGTAGTGCATGCAACCGCAAAGAGTATTTTATTTTATGTATGTATGAGTGTTATGAGGTTCTAATTTTGCTATATTGTGACCCGATACCCGATATCGTTATAATACCGTTTCATTTATTAATATTTTTAAATAAGTTAACAATTACAAAATAACGTTATTCATGTGTACTAATTGTTCATTTTGCCGTTTAAAATTATTTATGACGAATGGATGGATGTGAATGAAGGTTTGTGTGATGATGGATTTTAGTTGTGAGGAAGGAAAGAGTTCGTATGGAGGAAGTGTTAATGTGGTCGAAACGAGTATCGTGTGTCCGGATGAGAATGTTGACGTGAACTTAGTCGATGCTCTATGAATGTTTCAGAGGTTCGTGCTACCCCATTTAATGGGATATTTATTTATTTATTTATTTATGTTACGCTGTACAACAGGAACTGATATAACGTGATGTTATATATATATATATATATATATATATATATATATATATATATATATATATATATATATATGTATATATATATATATATATATATATATATATATATGTATGTATGTATGTTTGTCGAAATAAAATATGGTAATAAGGTAATATCTATTTATGAAACTAGTAAGGAAATGAAGGTTATTACCTTACGGATTTGAAATTTGCAGAACGAGGCGTAGCCGAGTTATGTAAACACATATGTAAGGTAATAACCGAGTTTTCTTGCGTGTTGCATACAATATTTTTTCTACTTTAGTTCTAATAAATACGAAAAAGCATTTTTGAAATTATGAAATTTTGACATATTAATGACAGTTATAAAATCAAGGCGCGGTGGCCGAGCTTGTTAGCATACTGTGACGTCACCCGAGCCAAGGTTCGTCAGTTCGAATCCGCCTGCCGACAATGTGTGATTTGTCGCAAAATATAAAAATACAGTTACATGTATTTATCACACTCGGGCGCTATAAGCTAGTCACTTATACGCCTTAAATAATCTGACTAAAGAAACCGGCAGTACGGCAGTGTAAAAATTGCGGCTCGGTGTGCCCGGCCCCTATGTTCCGAAACGGAATGATGGGACTCATCATAAAATCAAAAAATAAAAGAATAACATATCATAATTCGTCTACCAAGTTATCTTAATTTTTTTGTGTTGCTATGTTACCTCATTATTTCACTAGTTAAATAATGCAGTTCATTACCTAACTCAAATAAGTGAAATAAAACGTCTATATCCTAACGGAAGTAGAGAAAATCCTTAATTTTGATTGATATAGAAATTCATGAGTGAAAAAGTCATGTTTAAACAGAATATTTAAGCAGGTTTCGAAAAAGATTAATCAGACTATTAAACGAAAATTGTGTTGTGTATTAAGTAAAGTGAAAATGAAAAAATCTGAAAGAAACTACTTCTTCTAATGATTAATAGTTCACATTTCATTTCTGAAAACTTATAGCACAATGTGTTATAAAAGCTGGATCCCACTCTTTTCATTCTCACACGATCCATTACATTATTACACAACGTTTACACTTCTCCATAACTTACACGTATAGAAAATTCAATAGAAACTTAAATTACATTTGCACACTGTGCATTCAACGAGAAATCTTGCGAAGAAAGAATTGAACAACGTACACTGTTTATTTGAAGAAAAGTACTTAGTTGGAATTATTCTCTTGAATTGTGAAAATAATGAGAGATTTAAAAACTTTTACCGATTTTAAATTGTTTACGAACTTTAAATTCGTTGTAAGATTTTATGTTCGTTTCTATTGGAGCTATTATTTAGTTTACAACTGCACTGAAACAATAAGAATAAGTTCATTATTTTGAAACAGAAATGCTAGTTTTTTTTTTCAATATAATTATGTCTCCAATTATTTAGATACTTTTAGGATTTATTACCAATTATTATTACATATTAATGATGACAGATTCTTCTTTTAATTTATAAAAAGAAAAGGTTTTAAATTTAATAGCAGTTATTATAAATATAAAACAGAAATAATAACAACAATTTCATTTTACTTTACATCAGTTACAATTTAAAAGATGCTCCCTTCCTTTCTTATTTTTCATTTATTTTCTGTTTTTACTATAGAGTGTCCAACTGCAATTGTGTGGAATTCAGTTTCAAAAACAAGCGCTGGAAGATACTCCTTTCCTTCCTCATCTTTTTTTCTTCATTTTCAGTGTTTACTATACAGTGTCTAACTGCAATTGTGTTAAACAGGTGTACAGGAGCGAATGGATGGATGTTTGTTGCGTGATGATGGATTTTGGTTGTGAGGAAAGAAAGAGTTCATATGGAGGAAGTGTTAATGTGGCCGAAACGAGTATCGTGTGTCAGGATGAGAATGTTGATGTGCACTGATGCTCTATGACTGTTTCAGGGGTTCGTGCTGCCCCATTTAATGGGATATAGCGTGATGTTATGTATGTATGTAATATGAAGTCTTCTACCTACAATTATTACATTGACCTACCTGGAAGGTTCATGCACTAGGGCCCACGGAGATAACGCCGACCCAGACATTAACACCGCCCGGTGGAAGAGAACCCCTTCTGGAACGGCGCTGGAGGTTAGCAGGAAGTTGACACAGGCGGCGCCGGTACCGTGGCCGATGACTGTCACGTTGGTGGAATCACCGCCGAAGAAGGCGATGTTTTCTTGTAGCCAATGCAACGCGGCGATTTGGTCCATGAGACCGTAGTTCGCGGGAGAACGGAGGTACGGATCTGTGTTGGCGTTCAAGAAGCCTAGAAGAAATGGTAAAAACAATTAATGTTGTATATTATGGTATTAAATGCATAGTTTATTTAGACAGGTGTTTTAGTTTTGAGGTAAAAATGAATTAAAAGACAATAAATGGCTCAATCGGACTGTAGAAATGAGAACCCGAGTTCGATTCCCAAAATTAATAAGCAAATAAATAAATACACTGCTCAAAATTGTACAGAGATATTTTATTTATTTATTTTTTTATTTGTTTATGTTACGCTGTACAAAAGAAACTTAATCCCAATTACAGTACAGGGTCTGCACTCACCGAGTCGCAGTGTGGTAGTTCATATAATTTTTAGCTTGAGTGAGATTCGAACTCGGGATCTCCGGATTCGAATTCCATATTGCTATCCACACCACCGTAAAAATTGAATGTAAAATTGAAACTATAAATTATATTATAAACATGTATTTAATAAGGATCCAATATAAAAATTTATATAAATTATATTTAAATACTTCTAAGAAAAATAATACCTTAGGTATTCTTACAAATGTTTGAATATAATTTATAGTTTTAATTTTACATACAATTTATGAAATATCCCTGTAAAATTTTGAGCAGTGTATATTATCACGCCTTTTACCCATTACTGGGTATGGCACTCTGCCGTAGCAGATTTCGGTAAGTGATATATTTCTTCACGTGAAGTGTGGTGTCCAACTGTCTAATCACGGCTTCAAAAGATGTTAGTGGTGGGGGAACAATGGGGTAGTTTTAACGTGGTGAAAATAATAACAAATTTTTATGAATTTTAAACTTGAATTAAATAAATAAAAGCAAATTAAATGTTTGACAGCAATATTATTTATTTTATAGAACATGTAATTTTCTGACTTCTCTTTTGTAAAATTTATTTAAACCAAATAATAATGTATCTATGGGGTAGGTGGATCAGTGGTATCGAATCGACCTATAGATTTCAGAACCAGAGTTCCATTCCCACAGCCGACAAACTTTACAGAATAAATAAATATATCATCACGTCTTGTACCCATTACTGGGTATAGCACTCTGCCCAAGCAGATCTCGGTAAGTGAAAAAAAAAACTTTTCACCGCATTAAATTTATCCCTGTGGGTTCCCGCTTCATTATTATCGTTTTGGTGACGTAATTTGACGGTTGGTAGCCGCATTTCACGGGCATAAATGTATAAAATACCAAGATCGGCTTTGTCAAAGCTCCACTATGAGTAGGCGTGATGATATATTTATTTTATTTTTAAAATTATCTTTTATCGGCATTTGCTACACTAAAAAATGGCGTGATGCTATATTTATTTTCTACCTTATGTGACGAAGATTTAAGTTATTGTATTTCACATAATTTTTAAACTGCATTATAGTTCTTGTTATTGTAATTTTTTTTTTTACTTATGTAAATTGTAGTCAAAACGTCACTTAATCTCATCGAATATACAATATTTAAAGCCTAAATCCAAGATTATTATTCCAAATTCAATCTTTCAGCTTAATAACTTTATTCGTTATTTTATTTATTTTGTTACGAAAATTCAACAATAAATAAAAATACTTTATAAACGAATCAGATTCGTTTGTGAAATTTATTGAATTTCGTATGTCTGCAAACAAGTTTCAGCGTAAATCTATTGCTCGTACAGTTTCGCTGCTAATTGTCAAATATAAACAAGTTAGTTGAGAGTTCGGGCTGCTACAGTGTACACGTTTAAATGTTTACGGTGTTTTTCAATACTTTTTTGTTTTTTAAATTCATTTCTTGGATAGATTTCTAACAAATAAAATATTGAAACCTAAAATAATTGTTAATACATTTAGATAAACTTATTTTAAAAATAATAATAATTAAATATAATTGTATATAAGTTAAATCATAGTTATGTTTTTGTAATGAAAATAACCTACAATCTAATACTGTGTGTTTGTGAATGTGAATAGTATAATTATCGAGTGATATATTGACTTTCATTACCATGGATTGTTGCTGATTTCTTCGTAATGTAAGTACTGAATACTGTATTACCATTTCTTAGTATTTATTTAGATAAATGAGAATTATTATCGTATGTTAATGTTAAATTGAAAAGTCATAATTTACAATAAAATGTTACAAGTTAGATAATGTATATATTTGAATTTCTGGAGAATGAACTGGAGTTATCGTGAGTTACGTGTTTTAATCATTCACCGAGCTAGCAAACAATTGCTTTTCAATTTAGAACTGGGTCATCAATATTCATAGGAAATTAAAAACTAGTTTTAAATTCAACTTTTATTTATTTCGCTTAGACTGTAATTTCAATTTGATATTACACTGTTTTCTTTTCAAATTTACTCAAACATTTAAAGTAGCTTTTATTAGGTACTATAAATATTTTCATAATTTTAAAAATATTTGTTTTATATTACTGTTAACTCAAATTGGGAAAGTTGTTAAAATGTGCGTATTAGTAGGTTTTACAAAACTATTTTAATGAGCATACATTTTTTTTAAACCAGTGGTTCACAAATTGTGGATAGCAACTTTGTTATTTTAAATGGAACTATATTTGTTTTATTTGCTTGTTAGATTGATAATTTTAGTCTGAATTCAGTAATATAATATTTGTATACCCTTAGATAACAATTTTCATGAGAAAAATGCATGTTTAGATTGATTTCATTATAACTAAAATAAGGGCCCCATGGTCGAATATCAATTTTTTCATTATGAGTAAAATTATGCATTTTTCTATTTTATTGAGCATATTTAGTATTCACACACCACAATAATAATTCAATAATAGCAACTGACATTTGTAAACAATAATAAATAGTGCTATTGTTTCGGTCACAGCACTCTAAAATCTGAATCCATATTCAACTTGTTTCGTCCATAGCGCCCTTAATTTAGCATAGTTTGTGAACCACTGGTTGAATTTTTTTTATGGTCATTAAAATAGTTTTGTAAAATATAAATTGTTTGTTAATTTAACCGACTTCGTAGGTCTTATAGTTCTCGAAATAGCTATAGTGAACAAAATAAAATGAATATCCTGTATTTTAAGAAAATTATGAATGAAAAGTATTGGATTATTTTTGTAGCAAAAGCCATAAATTCAATTTCTGCATAAAATCAGTAACTTTCTTATTTTGGTGTAACTCCATTAAAATGTAATTTAATCTCTGTAAATTTAATTTAATTTACATGAATTTCAATTAAAAATAAATAAACCCCCCACTTCTCACTTCATTTCACATAGTTACTAATTTTAATTTAGTACAAGTGAACGTAAACGTGACAAAATTATAATTTAATTTATTTCTCAAAATGAATTTCATTTAACTCTATGATATTTCAGCAAACATAGTTAATTACTTAATATTTCTGTAAGCTTTTAACCAAGT
The DNA here is from genome assembly GCA_947425015.1 of Pterostichus niger. Classification (NCBI taxonomy): domain Eukaryota; kingdom Metazoa; phylum Arthropoda; class Insecta; order Coleoptera; family Carabidae; genus Pterostichus; species Pterostichus niger. The sequence goes on along the minus strand of OX380345.1, from coordinate 23,928,657 downwards.
TTCGCGAACTTACGTTCGCTGAAATCGTTTCTGCAACTTTATATTTTGATCAATACATTCGCAAACATTCCGTTATTAGAAATGAAAGCTATGAAAGGTGTGAAAATCGATTACAATTTAGAAATATATTACGTACGTAAGTATTGTAAGCCTATAAGGACGGATTTGCTATGAACTTATTCCTTGGTATTAAAGGCTTTCAGGATTGCACTGCTATTCATTGCTTTCATGAACGTACGAAGTACAGCCTCTTACTGAAACGAAAGAATTTTAATCTGATGCAGTGGAATTATATTAATATCGAGGAGAAATAATTCAAATATTTCTGTGCAAATACTTTTTCTTTACCTACAAATAAAGTTGCTTGAAAACTGTATTGTATTTGATTATGAAATTCATTATTCGATGCCAGAACTAATTTGCATGCCTTGTAGCGAAACTTTTTTTTGTTATATTTTTACTGCAAAATTATTGGACCATAAATAATTTGTTTAAAAGTTAAAAATATAAAGAAATATTACTTATATAAACTCATTGGCTGGTAATAAAATGTAGCTAAAATTGTACAATAGATATTTAAACGTGACAATATTGTAAATAATTGTTCTTAATTACAAACAAAATACATCATTAGACAATAGCTGTCAACAGTTATCTGTATAAAATAAAACTATAAATAAATAATTATTTCTAAATCTCGTAAAACAGTTAAAAAACGTATTATTATTATCCATCCTAAAATTTTTGAACATTATATGACGTACTGATTATAGAACAAAAATATATTTTTCTAAATTCACAAAACTAAGAACACAGTGACTAAAATTTAATTATTAATATATTAGAAATAACTAGCACACTAGTAGTACACCCATACCTCGCTTTACGGCCTAGATACGTTCCACGAAACTTGGCCGCAAAGCGAAGAGCCGTATAATGCCTATGGCACACTGGTCGATGAGCGTCGATGAGCATCAATGAGCTCTTCGATGAAACAACAGAACGCACCCGTCATCTAGGAAAAATAGAGGCTCTTCTATTTCCATCGATGAAACGAACGTATCTCATTTCACTCGTATTTTTTGTGTCTCATTTCACGTTAGCATATTTTTTAAATTTAGTTTTCTTTCTCAACTTTAGAAGCTTTTATTGTTTGTCAATGAAGAGTGCGTTCTGTTGTTTCATCGAAGAGCTCATCGATGCTCATCGACGCTCATCGACCAGTGTGCCATAGACATAAGGAATCAATACAAATTCACACAAAGTTTTTTTGCCGTTATAGCGAAACATTTTAGGCCGTAAATCGAAAACGTGCCTTAATTGAAAAGGGCCGTTATAGCGAAAGCCGTATAAATATCGGCCGTATAGCGAGGTATGGGTGTACTAAAAATGTTTACTTAATGTAAAAACCACCCTTAATTCTCTTCATTGACAAACAATAAAAGCTTCTAAAGTTGAGAAAGAAAACTAAATTTAAAAAATATGCTAACGTGAAATGAGACACAAAAAATACGAGTGAAATGAGATACGTTCGTTTCATCAATGGAAATAGAAGAGCCTCTATTTTTCCTAGATGACGGGTGCGTTCTGTTGTTTCATCGAAGAGCTCATCGATGCTCATCGACGCTCATCGACCAGTGTGCCATAGACATAAGGAATCAATACAAATTCACACAAAGTTTTTTTGCCGTTATAGCGAAACATTTTAGGCCGTAAATCGAAAACGTGCCTTAATTGAAAAGGGCCGTTATAGCGAAAGCCGTATAAATATCGGCCGTATAGCGAGGTATGGGTGTACTAAAAATGTTTACTTAATGTAAAAACCACCCTTAATTTTGAAAAAAAATTATGATCATATGTCATATAATACATATAATAATTGCTTTTTTCCTTAAGTATAAGAAAACGCCCTATATATGTCACCAGTATTGTTGTATTTATGAGATACCTGTATTCTGTATATTATACGAGATGAAAATGAAAGAAATGAGTAACGTAATAATCAATGACGTAATTATTTTCGTATGCGGTATGGTCTGTAAAAGTGTAATTTTTCACTGGTTACATTTTCTCATTTAGAGAACATAAAAACAAATCTGCAATTATTTTTGTCGAAGATTATAAAGTAAGATAATAAATAATTTTAATCTAAAATCGAGTTGATAAATACAGTTCCGAGGCAGCGGTTCAGTCCGTTCGTTCATTTGAATGGAATATTCCACGAATGCGAAGTTATGGCAACCGGGTGAGATTCGGCAAATATTAGAGAAATATTTGTTCAACTGTCATCGGACAGTGCGATTTAGCGGCTTCGCTTCGCTTTTAAACTTTTAACGACTTGCGAAACAATTTATGGGCCAAGTTCTGCGGAGACTGGACTGAATGAGTGCTCTCGTCGAGTGTGGATTGTTAAGTTTGAGTTTAATTCATCCGATACTTAGTCCAGCCAGGGAAGCCTTCTTGGATCAAACTCTTGTTGCAGAGAAAAACTTTCTAAATTAAATTCCATCAAAGTTTCGTGACCCATACATGTGTATCTCACGCGGGCAGTTGCCCAGCTTAAGACTCACCCTTCTAGGTTAGCTCATGGCATGAATACCGAGCTGGGGGACTCTGCCGGCCACTTTGGCCAATGGCGGCGTAAACCATTAGCTAAAAACATCACACCGTGGCCCCCTACACCCTAGTGGGAGATGGAGGAAGGACACTGCAGTCCTGCTTTACACTTACAACCATCGCTTCCTGCTGCTTCGTTCAATTTGTTTTTAGATCTTGTTGATTGATGAGGGATTTTTGTTTTTCTTTTTAAATTGCTTTATCGGAGTACTGAAGTTTGAACCGCTCTGTGGGAAATAAAACCGCTTAGTTATTTATTAAGGTGGAACCCCACTGCTCGCGAGTAAATAGCTTCAATAGAACTAGAATTTATTTGCTTCGACCAATTCAATTCTGGGCAAGATTTAATCTTTATTTTATTATTTTCTATATTTATCTGATTTTTATTTACTATAATTCTAATCAAATAGTGTCCAGAGGCACTGCAAAAAATGTAATATAAAAATAAAATAAATGAATAAATATAACGTCATGTCTTTTACCCTCTACTGGATGTGGCATTCCGCCCTAGCAGATTTCGTTAAGTGATATTATTTAAGCCCGTGAATTGTGGTTACCGGCCGTCAAATCACGGACCGCAAAGATGTTAGTGGGGGGAAGCCACAAGATAATTTTAATGTAGTGAAAATTGTTTGTCGCCTGTGGGAGTCGAACCGAAGTTCTCAAACTTATAGTCCGACTTGATATTTATTTATTTATTTATGTTACGCTGTACAACAGGAAATTAATCCCAATTACAGTACAGGATCCGCACTCACCGAGCCGCAGTGTAGTAGTTTATATAATTTTTAGCTTGAGTGCGATTCGAACTCGGGATCTCCGGATTCGAATTCCGTATATTACCATGTCACCTACCCCATTTTATTCTAGTATTGCCAAATTTTCATAAGTTCTATCAAATTCTGAATATTCGCCCTACTGTTAAATATTAGCTAAAATAAAATGAAAATACTTGTGGAGTGAAATGTATAAGATTTACTTTATGCAATAAAGCAAGATACTAATTCAGTAGCCATTGTGGTGAATCTGGTGAGCAAAGCAAACATTAATGAAATTAGGCGAAGAATTTTGGACAAAGATAGATTAAAGTATTTAGAAGTCTGGATGTAATAATAAATTGGAGCCTCAATGATGGTACGCTTAAAGTTTCAAACAGCTAAGATTAACATTGCTGCTCAGCGAAATTTGTCAGAAAAACTTTTGCTCGTGGCTCGTGTAAATTCAAGGAAACCACGATTAACTAGACAATGTGTCAGTTGCGACGAAACACAGAACTAATATTTATATTAGGCGAAATTTGCTTAACAGCAACTGTATTGTAACTTTTCCCTCATCTGTGCCATGTTTAATTTGTGGCGTGTTTTGTTCCCGACTCTCTGTAATGTGAACATAAATATTTACTCCGCAGAATGCACGGGTAAATATATTAAATGCCTTAACGTTAACAAATAAAAGTTTCTGCACAAACTTTTACATTATGCAAGTACATTCGGAAATCTCAACATTATACCTTCATATTAAAATATGCTACATTTTTATACCATATATTATTTACATTAATTAAATTTAAACATTATTTTCTTCATATTCTAACACATATGAGACATTTTTTTATTTACTTCAGTTAAACTTTTAAGCTAAACTTTGTAACTCTATTTAATTAAATAAATAAACTCGTCGTAGTTTGTTAAATTAAAAATAAATAGCAACTGATGTTTCTTTTCTGTAATTTATTTCTTCTCTGGGCGGAACTAGTTGTGTCGTAGAACACTTTAAAATTGGACATTTACCTTTTTGAAAAATAATAATGCTCTTTGAAAATTCTAACATAGATCCTCAACCAGCCTTATTCGTAAAATACAGAATTATTTTGTATTTTTTCATGCAATAATATGAAGGTTTTAGTGGATTCCACTATGAATATTGGTGAAAATGTGTGCCGTAACCATGTCAACCATGGTGTGTGTAAGTGTTAGTTCAGAAGTACGCACGCAAAAGCTTCGTTGAGATGACATATTGAACCGCAATTTGATGGCTGGTAACTGCAGTTCATAAGTATAAATATATAACTTACTGAGATGTACTACAACAGAGTGCCACTGCCAGTAATGGCAGCATATTTTTTTGTGAATTTTTGGAAGAACCGGTTTAAAATTCGAAATTTTTTCAAATATATTTCTATATAGTTCAGAACACGAGAAATACACTCGTTTAATCCGCATTTCAATATCTCTCTTAGTTTTTGCGTTATATCGATTTTTGACTTTTTTAAAAACTCAACTTTGAGAGTCCATATCTCGAAAACTAAAAGAGATATTGAAATGCGGTTTGAACGAATGTATTTCTCTTGCGCTACTTAACTTAAACCAAAATTTTACCATTTTTGAAAAGTTTTCAACTTTTTTTCAAAATTTTTTTTTCTCAATGTATCCAAAAATTTAAGAGATAATGCAAATTTGTGAACACCAGTGAATTCCTCGCGTGAAAATACAGAGATATGCAAATTTTTACAGAAAAATTCGCATGGATAAATTTGTTATTACAAAAAATTCAAAAATGGTCAAAATTCATAAAAATCTTAAGGCTAACCCCTTAAGAAATTTCAAAAAATTGGCTATTTTCGATTTTTGTAATAAAAAATGTATCCGTGCGAATTTTGCTGTACAAATTTTCATACCTATATATTTTCATGCAAGGAATTAATTGGTGTTTTCAGATTTTCATTAACTCTTCAACTTTTTAAAATTCAACCAAAAATTTACAAAAAATAAACATGCCTGCACCCATTCTGGCAGTGGAAATCTATCGTTGTAAATCTCAGCAAGTAATATATTGATGCTTGAGGACTGCTGTTACCAGCCGTCAAATACATGATGTTATTCCTTAATATAATAATATAAGCAAAGCAATTTTTCATTTTTGTACTATAAATGATTTGAATTATGTTGAGTACAGTTCATTTATTTTAATTGTTGTTTCTAATCTAATAAATATTTTAAGAATAAATAATAAATACAAAATAACGTGCAAATTCGTCTAAAACTTAAATGTCTGTGAAACTCGTATCATCTGGGTTAGATATTTCGGAAGTCAAAGATAATACAACGAATATTTGAATACAAAATAACAGCATTTAAAAAAAAATACAATCCCTAATAAATAGCCCCTCGGCCAGCAGACCACGGTTCCAAGAACAGTAACATGGTAAGTTGCTGGGTTTAGCGGGTGCATAAGATTTAGGGGCAAATAAGAAAATTATATTCACTCCGGACCGGCCTTAATGCCAAACATTACCATGACGTAAATAAATAAAAAATTGTTTATCTAACTTCACTCTGATCTTCATTCTCTCTTGTTGAGAACTAAGACATTTAACAGTACAAATGTCATCGGATATTCACTCATTTGTTTAAAATATTTGTATTAAGTTAGTAACGATATGTTTCATTATGCAACAACTGCAGTTTAATTGAGTAAATTTGCTTTACATTTTGAAACTACGAGGTATGTATGTGTCTAATCTAACACAAGCTGTGTGTGCTAGCTATTTACTCCGGTAGTCATTGAGACGTGTCGCAAACACTAGTTTCCATTATTAAATGTTAGATTAACAGTTCAAATACAGATGAAGCTACAATCCAAAATGGCACTGTTATGTATTGAGAATAATAATTATTGCAGTTATGTCAATGTTTAACTTTTATTGTTGTATAATAACTTTTTGGTGGAGGCGTTAGATAGCAGCGCTCTATAAGAGATATTCTCGGAGGATTTAAATCGTCTTCGAAAAACGTCGTCACCGCACAATTGGTCCTCGGAGAATTGATCCGTGACATTTAGTTTTCTATATGCAGGGATCATTGCAAACATATTCTTTCTACGATTGCTATGAAAAGATGACAATTACCCTCTCATTTGTCATCGTAAAGTTGATGTTTTCTGTGGAACAATCGAAAAATATCTTTGTCGTGCGTCTTCAATGACAACGTGCAAAAAAGATGCCAACGCGAGAAAATGATATTAAATGCGCGCTTATTTCAATACTTACCAGAAACTTATCATATTGACAATTGTCGGAACGAATTTATTTTCAGTACGTATACGTATTTTAATAATTTTAAGATGCAATCGTAGAAAAAATTATTTGTGTATCATGATCGTAAAGTGTCTTTGTTCCTCTTACACTATTACAGTTCTCGCCTTCTGCTCGCGCTGCAATTACCGTGCTCGAGTAAAGTTTTTAAATGGACATTATACAATTGCGTGAAAAATTTTGTATGACCTTCGACCGCGTATGATTTCGGGCACTCAGAAAATAGTCTTTAATAATCATTTCGCGGCCTAGATATGCAAATAAGCATTGTTTTTATTAATATCGTAAAGGTATAGCTATTAAAATGTGGACTTACCAAGAATTCCCAACCGGTAGTTGATAGTAACGACGACGACTCCGCCGTAGCTGGCGAGCACGCTGCCGTCGTACGGGTTTCCCGAGTTCCATTCGTAGCTTTCACCGTGGATGTACACCATGACGGGAAACCTCGAGCTGCCCTCGCGCGTTCCTGCTGCAACATAAACACTCGTATACTACACTATTCAACCGCTATCACTCTCATCTAAAACTACGTTATAATTTACAATAAATGGCTCTTAGGCCTGGTATTTAAAGTTCGGTCTTTAAGCCGCGATTTGACATTTTGAAGACAAATTATAATGAAAAAATAGTATATTGTGCAACGAATAGCAAAAGTAATATATTCCTGGTCGTTGGTGACAATAATTTTCATTTAACACATCATCACGACTTTTACCCATTACTGGGTTTGGTACTCTGCCGATGCAGATCTCGGTATGTGATTTATTTCTTTACGTGAAGTGCGGTCACCAGCCGTCAATTCTCGACCCTTAAGGATGTTAGTGGAGGGTCAGCCACAGGGCTAATATAAATGTGGTGAAAATTATTTGTTGGCTGTGGGAATCGAACCCAAGTACACAACCCAGGCCGACTTGATTCCACTAAAATTATACTACATTAATAATTTATGGCATTTTGTACCGCTAATAATTAAATTTTATACTTGATTTAAATAAATAATATTTGTGTAAACCAAATAATAATCATAATAGTAAGGAAAAGTATTCCTAGAAAAATGTTTCTTGTATTGTCTAACAACGAATAGGCCGCAAAAATGATTTTGTACTGTATTTCTTGTTGTCTAGCAATGATTATAACGTACTGCAATAATGAATTTTGCGAGTCAAACATACACCTGAAAACTGTAAATTTTTGTCCAATTGGAACAAAATAATTTTTATTTGCAACTATTTAATAAGATAACAATCACGTACGTGAGAACACAAAATTCATCTTTATTGTACACATACTACTTTTTCGGACGTTACTATTGACAACGTCCAAGAAAGTAACTATTTTGGACGCGGCTAAAACTGATAAAATACCAAATATTTGTTTGAAATAAATGACAAATAAGGCAACTGTTTTCTTGGTTATAGAATCTGATTTATTTTTAAATTAAAATTTGTAATTAATTTTGCAGTTTTTAATATACAAAATGCAGTTACATAAAAAAATATCATCCATGAAATGTGAAATCATTGCGTACTAAGAATGTTGTCTGCCTCGTATATTGCTTCAGCCGACATGCCGACAAGTATATTATTTGATATGCCTAATAGTTGTTTTATGACCTAGGTATATAAATAACTATTGATTTATTGAATTACAAATTTGATGTGTCAAAAATAATGACGATAAAATCACTTAATTATTTTAAATTCAATATAAAGTGATATCAGAGTCCGTTGTTTATTTATGCTAGTAGCATCTGTCACATAAATGAAACATATAACAGATTAGTTGTCATTTTGTTCCAGCATTGAAAAAGGGGCTTTAAATGTGAGTAAATAAATGACTAATAGTTTGGGATTAGTTTTTGTATATATTATTACAACTTTACAACTTTTCATTAGCCCCGTATTATAAAAAGAGTTTTGAAAGTTTCTTTGAATAATTAATGTGTGTAGGATAATAAGGTAAAATCGAAATAACAAATACAAATCCTCACGCATGTATTCCACATCGCAGTCGTTTTATTAGACTCGAGGGTGTGTGGGGCGGCGTCCAGCCGCGAATTGAATTTATTTATTTATTCCTGCGTGTTTTGCACCATTCTCCATCCCTTTCTGCAGAACACACGCCCAAATGTGCTGTTCAAATATCTGAAAAGATATGTATAATTTTTTATCATTGCTTCCATTTTTCACCAGTTGTCAAATTTAGATATTGTCCGAAATATATTCACACATTTCCGAACGGTTTCCGATGAGTTATGTGGGAAATAGGATGCTCGGTGTTAAATCCTTGTTTTATTTCCATTTTGAATAACAATAATTTCCTGTCGTTTATATACAATAAATCCTTCACTGAACTTGAGCTTTATGTATTCCTATTACATTTATTATACTCTCAGAAATAATTACAAATAATTAAATTTAAGAATATATCTAAAAAAACCATGAATTCACAAATGAGATCAAATTTTATTAACTTAAATTTATTTTAATTACAAGATTACAACATAAAAATATGATAATTTTAACTACGGTTAATAAGAATAGACGAGTATTTCCATCTTAATAGCAAGACATCAGATCAATATCTAATAAATTATTGTAATAAATAAACTGTTTCTTTCGAAAAATTATATCCGTGTTATAAACAGATTCTATCAGAGGCACTCTTATTTTGAAATTTTATTTATTTAAGAAGAAAAAGGTAATATGAATAATTTTGTAAAAAGAAATTTAACCACAAAAGCATTGTCTATGTCTAGACACATTGACAATACCGTAACATAGCATGTTAGTGATCCTGTCAGATTACAACAATGAAATATTCAAAGAGTACAACAATACAAAAATTTGACAAAGAAAGATCACAACAATAAAAGATTACAATGATGAAGTATCACAACAATGACAGATTGCAACAATGAATACTTGTGATTTCAACAAACATATAATCATTAATTTTAACTTGTGAATTTTAATTGTTGTGTGAATAGAAAGATAGAAGTAAATTTTAAAATCGAATTTATGTATTTTTTTATAATTTATAATTTTTTTTAAAACGATTTGTTTGTAGAATTTAATACTCCGAAATACAAACTCTAAATTAGATGAAACTAAAATAAATAGATCTGTAGATGGTATATTGATAAAACATAAATAATGACCGGTTATAACTATTGTCACTTAAATTTGATTTAAATTAACAATTAAACTTTCTGTCAAATTATATCGCGGACAAACATAAGATTAAAACTGTAAGTACTAAAATATATGTATATCAATAATTAAATTTGAATTTGTCTTGATGAAACTACTCGTTTATTGTTTGGAATCAACAACTTTAAAATACTATCTATATACAGACTTGAATAAAAAAAAAATGTATTCATTTTTACATATCTGTTACAACTGAAACGGTGCGTTTGAAAGTGATGTAGCTCTACTTGAATTTTTATTATCTTGAATTTATGATTAATATCATAATGGCTCTTCTGATTCAGATGTATAAAATAGCAATAAAAGATTATCTCACATGAGAAGCAATAATAAAATATTTTATTCGTGATGTTTTATGAATTTTTGCGTAAACAGATAACAATAAATTATACACAGCGCAACAAAAAATACAATGTAGCTCTTCCGGATTTCATTTACGTATTACCATTTTAATAAGTCACAATAACGTATAACCAAATAAGGAAAATGGTACGGAATAACACGTTTTATAATACGCGTCGTAGCATTTATCAGCATTTAATAAGCAGCTTATATTCTAACCAAACCGACTCGACAATATTCATTATTCACCAAGAACTTTACTTGTGAATATTTCTATGCATATCATCGGTTTGTACAAATAATCCATTATATTCACAGCTTCCCTTACGACAAATAATACGATTTTTAAAAACTATTTATTTTATAGGTTTACAAACCTAGGTTCGATTCCCACAGCCGATAAACCATTTTCACCACATTAAAACTACCCCTATGGCCCCTTACTAACATCTTTGGGGGCCGTGATTTGACGGCTGGTAACTGCACTTCACGCAAATAAATCACTTACCTAGTTTTGCTACAGCAAAGAGCTACACCCAGTAATGAGTAAAAGGCGTGATGATATACAGGCTGTTTCACAGCTTAGAGCAAAAAATTAAAGGGTATATCCTGTACGATGTGCTGATCATGAAACAAAAAGAATTTTTTTTTAAATCGCAAAACTATTTTTCATGTTTCCCAGTAAAAACTTTTTCGTTCCCACTGCCACTGGGTGGATGATTATGTTAAAGTTATTAATTAAATAAAATTCTATTATAAATAACTGCTAATAATTGAATTGTGTAATTATTCTTTCGTAGTTGATACCTACTTCATTGTTTGTGTTTAATAGGAAAGCGAATCCAGTGCAGTACTACAAAAAAGTTTTAGGTTAACAACCCTTAATTTTTCGAATTTAAAAAAAAATCTTTGTTTCATGATCAGCACGTCGTACATAATATACCCTTTAATTTTTGCTCTAAGCTGTGAAACACCCTGTATATATATTTTTTAAAATAACTTTCACAGTATTTCTATATTTTTTTGGGAAAATTGTGTGAATTTAAAGTTTTCTCTGATTTCGTATTTGAATGGCTTTCGTAAATACAATATGTTATGTTACTTTTACCTCTTTTTACTACTTACATTAATTAAAAAAGACATGGACAGTTTTAAAGAAAGATACGAAAAAGATTGATGTCATGGAAATATGGGTATGGAGGCGAATGTTTGGTATTAAGTGATCTGGTAGAGTTAGCAACGAATAAGTGTTGGAAAGAGTAGAAGAAAAAAGGACACTGTATGAGGCCATTTCGAAAAGGAAGAGAATGTGGTTGGGCCATGCGTTAAGAAGGGATACTCGAATGAAGGACGTAATAGAAGGGACAGTAGAAGGAGAAGGTAAAAGAGGCAGGAGGAAGACGATCTGAAAGAAGGAAGAGGTTATGTGGAAATGAAAAGGCTGGCTATGAGTAGAAGAAGTTGAAGAAGGCATATAGGACCTCCGTCAAGCTGATAACTATTGACGATTCATAACTATGTACAGAATCTCCTTTATTGCAATATAATACATATTGAGTATTTTGATCGATTTTCTAGTTGGATGTCAAACTAACATTTGACACAAATTCACATTTTATTCAATTTTTTATAGAACAACTTAGATCACAACGATAAATATTAAATACAGCACCATATTTTGGCAAATTAAACTATGCGTCTAAATACGCTATACTAGTTTAACGACCGTGAATACAATACTGTTATGAGATACACGTTATTTTAGCTGTATTTTATTTGTCACTTGGTTCACTTAAATCAGTTCAAACTAAATTAACTAAACACTAAGAAATTGAAAACTTCATTGGTGTATATTACTTTAAACTAAATTAAATATATTTTTACAAATTATTATTCAGGGTAGTTGTGTTAAGACATTCATTGCCATCGCAATCAAATAAAAAAGGTGTGTATTAAATGATTGTCACCATCCAAGAACATGATCTTAAGAGAATCTTAAAATAGACCTAGGCCACTCTCTCACAATTTACTTGAAGTTTAATCTTGCACTATTCTAAGCTGTTCTTTTGGTCCACTTATCGCGAGCAATAGTACTCTCCAGTCTTACACCATCCGTTCTGAAGTCGGTGCTGGCGCCAGCGTCGACCCGAATCTAATAACTCTGCGAAGAGCTGTGAACTCTAACTTCAACAAGCCTGTAGCACTGCCAAGAGATGTTTCGTCTAATAGACAACCTTCGTAATTACAGTTGTGACTGTATCGTTTATTACTCGAGAAGTAATCTCGAAAAATTACGGCGAGAAGGTAAGATTTTTGTTCGGAGAGTTTTGTTGCAGTTGCAGCTGTAGATGATTTTATGAACTATTAAAACTGTTAACCTTTTTCGCGTTTGACACATTTCAATATGACTTCTAATAGTAAAATTTAATACTATGCATTGATATTTATTAGTTTTACAAATAATGGACAAAATTTATTGTGCTTGAGCTGATAAAATATGTATTTTATTTAATTTTTGTTGTTAATATAATATCACTATTCGACCAGGAAGTAAAATTTCATAATAATGAAAGATCACAACAATGAATGATTACAACAATGAAAGATCGCAATAATGAAAGAATACAACAATAAGAGATCACAACCACGAAAGATCATAAAAATAAAAGATTACAACAAAGACAGATTGTGATTTCAGAAATCAAATAATCTGAAATTATAACATGTAAATTTTCATTATTGTGCAAACTCAATTCAGCAACACTACTCCTTATACAATGTAAGCTATAAAAATTCCAAATTTAAGATTTTAAATTAAATCATTTTCGGAATTAAAATTTTTAGACGCTTGTATATTAATCTTGTCAGGGCCGCAACTACACATTTTTTCAGGAGGGGCAAGACCTAATTTTGCTGCTCCCTATTGCCCCACACAACTCCAGTAATTTGCAAATCACTTTTACACCTATTTAAAAATATTTGGGATGTTATATATCATTATGATGGAATTGAAGTTAATAAGGACGGTTTATTTGTAAATGAGAACAAAAAAATTCATGTAAAAAAAAATTATTATACCACAGGAAAATATTATACATAAAACTATTATATAAATTTGACTTTTCTTGATTTTTTGGCTGCAAAAGTCTTGATTAATTCGTCAAATGAGATTGATGACGCTCCTTGATGTTCAATTGATATGAGACTTAAATTGGCGAATCTCTGTTGTTTCATTGTGCTTCTTAAATATTTTTTTATTAATTTTAGTTTGCTGAAGCTCCTTTCACTTGAAGCAACAGAGACTGGAAGAGTAAGGAATAATTTCAGAGCTGTTGTTATATTTGGGTAGCCCTCTTGCAGGTGTTGCTCATAAATAATTTTTAAATTAAATTTAAAATTCAATTGCATTTTTGTCGATTTTTTTTTAATATATGAGTATAAATTTTTTACATAGTTAAATTCAGAAAAAAATATAATATCGAATAGCCCTATAATATGTATCATGCTATTTAAGAAAATAGAATTTTGTGCCATAACTTGAAAAGTATTTGTTTAAAAAAATATTTTACTACATAGTCTAGTTTACCCCTCAGATATGAACATACTTCCCAAATAACATGTTTTAATATGTCTAATAATAAATAAAATAATCGCGATGTCCCACAAAAAAACAACCTGTATATTAATTGTTAAACGTTTAATGTTTAATGATAAATGATATTCTTAATTTGTCGTTTAAGGTTATATTTTGTTTTCTGTTTCAATTGCGTTTATAGTTTTTTACTGCAAATGCAGTTTCTTACCCTGTTTCCCTAAACTACTACGATATTCCCTATACCTACGGAAATTTCCCTAGCTCTTGCAAGTAGCCAGTGGCAACCCTGTAGGTTATAAAATTTCCGAGCGCAGTGTCAGTGCATAGTGCATACTAGACTATCTATGGGCTAGTGATGCGGAGAGGCGAAGGCGGTCATAGGGAAAGAAGATGGACTACGCGTATACAGTAAACTGTACTGCCCACAGATACTCTAGTATACTGACTGACACACACGCGATTTTTAAACACAGGCCATGTACTGTGCAAAATTTTTTAAAGTGTGCATAATTTTGCCGCCCGGGGCAGAAGACCCTCCCTGCCCCACCCCCCTGGCTGCGGCCCTGAATCTTGTATTACTTGTGGTTGCAAAACTATTAAAGTGATATGCGATGGTATTTTAAGTCTGCACTGATTTGTTTTTAAAACTTTTTCTAGATTTGCTGTGATGTTGCTGCAAGGAATTTGTACGAGATTTTAATTAAATAGTACTGAAGGACTCTCTTTTCTTTATTTTGCGATTTAAGAAGGATAAATAATTCAGATAATGAGTTTAACAAATTGTATTGTATTGAATTGCTGTCTTGAATTAATTGATGGGTTTGAAAGTTATTGTTTCTAGGGATTAGACTTTAATTAGGTTTTCGATATCTAGAGTTTTGCAACTCACAATTTACCTGCACAAAATTTTGTGAATAATTTTAAAATATTGATAAGAGAAAATTGGTAGCAGAAATCGTATCATTTATCTATTGTTCGAATATGAAGAAGTAATTGAAGAGCTAAACAATAATAAGAGAAGAAAATAATGATGAAAAATAAGAGCACCGACATAAATCTCTAAAGGTTAAATCTTTATTCATGATAAAATAAAAGATAAAATTCAATAATTTAAAAGTTGAAGTGAACTAATATAAGTTGTATTCCATATAGCACATGGTTTAATAATATTATTTCAGATTAAACTATTAAACTTATATGACTATTTGAACTAGGAAAGTGGCAGGAGCAGATCTAAGATATTTGAAAACATAAAATTATAAATATTATTTATAATAATTTTCACAATAAAATAAATAAACAGAAATAATACAAATATAAGGAGATGTACATGAAACAAAAATAATTTATCATTAGAAATAAAAGCTATATGCATTACGTATCTACATCTAAATCTCGTAATTTAATTCTTCGTGGAGTTAACAATGCAAAATAATTTATAATTCCTACGGAGTCTACAATCATATCGCGATGAATAAACAATAAATCTTTCAACCTTTCTTCTGTCATTATTATACTGAAAATAGTTTGGTAACTTTCATTTTGTAAGATTGGTACTATTACGCACCTATATATTAAATGTCATTTTAAAATGATAACCTCAAATGTTTAAATTTTTTTAATAATAATTTGACAGTATTTCCAACGTTAGTTTATTATTTCATAATTTTAATATGTAAAACACCCAATAAAATCAATTTAAATTTAATGAGGAAACTTAGATAATTGGAATGTCAGTCTAATTTATTAAAATATTACAATTCCAACGTTTCGGCGATAACCATCGCCTTCTTCAGGGATATGTAACGTCTAATAATTGACATAAACAAATTGTTTAAATAAACTTAACATAATAGTCACAAATTAAAAGAATAAATAGTCAACAATGTTTAAAAATTACAACAACTCTTAACAATTAACTATAAAACACATTAAAAAGAACATTACAAAAATATCATTATCACAGTTTTAAATCTAGTACAAGAATGAAACGCCGGAATTGTAATATTTTAATAAATTAGACTGATATTCCAATTATCTAAGTTTCTTCATTATTTAAACAGTCGATCATCGTATTTACTCTAAGAATTTAAATCATTAAAATATTGACTTTCTTTTTAAATCTTATATTAAAATTACAAAATTGGCACGAAAAATACTTAAACAAATGTGAGGTGGAAAGAAAGGTGTGAAAGTTTCCCATGCCGCAAAAATTTCACGATTAAAAATTGTTTTATATCAAGTACATTTTTCTGAATTTACAGTTGAATTCGTTCAAATAGCTAGGGTTATCACATGACACATAAATTTCTAGATTGAAGTTCGATATTTTTTGCAATTGAAATTGACAAGTTTCGATAAAATAAATGACGCAAAGTAAAAACAAATAGTATACTATACTTGTTTCCTCGCTCCACTGTCAACTCGTGCGACAATATATCGTCTTATGAAACTCGAATAATAATAAGCTAAATTCAACAAAAAAATTACGCATTTTTATTTCAACAGTGAGGGAGGTGCACGGACCTCTGGACTTCCCGTGGAAAATAGATTACTTCAAGTTAAGTTTTAATCAGAAAATCTATTAGTAAGGTTGAAGTAAGCGAAATAAGCCAGCAACTCTCTATTTATAATTTAGTTTCTATATAATCCGAAATAATAGTAGCTGAATGATTTTAAAAGGAGTCCTGACAGTTTCTACTAAGCACTAAATTTAATAGATAACATTCGCATCTAAAACTAGCAAATTCGCATAATTTAGAATATATAAAGATGATTAAAATATTTTTGGCTATAATGTATTATCGTATATTATTTGAACTAAGACAAAATAATGCAACCTCGTTGATCATAACGTTTTGCATAAAGTGCGTTTTAAGTTAAATGATTATTCTCGAGTGAGTGCTACATGTCGCTAATGGCGGTTTAACAATGTTTGAACAACACGCTAGCCGAAAATTTCGTGGAAAATTATTAGTCCTGGAAGACTACATGTTTGCGTGTTCCATAATTCTAGTTGATAAATACAAGTGCTGTAAAATAATAGCAGGTAAACAGAAAACTCCATAATTGTCGCATAAAATTTGCTCTGATGTTAATTATAATTGCTGGCAATTTATCATTAACTTGCGTGAAATGAATCAAAGTCTATATAGTTAGGTAATGACGCTATTAATCAACACTACTTTTTTCTTGTTTATCAATAATTATCTTCATGAAATTAGCTAACTTGACTTTTAACTTTAACTTCTAAAATCTTAAAATATAGCAAATAAATGATTGACCAGTTTACCAGTGCTGTAGATAAGAGTTCATAAATAGAGATTACTAAAAAATATCGCATCGAAATCACACCAAAATTATATAAAATTATCTTAACTCTTCAAATAATTAAAACAATGTAATGTTACGATACACTTCTTCGAAAATATAAAAATATCGTTGAATTTAATTAAAATGTAAAGAAGCCTCAAATTATTTTTGATTATTAAATATGAGTCCTGGAAGCTTTTTCCATATATTAACTGTTATTTATATCATTAGTTTATCTGGCAGATAAGTTATTGGCCAATTTATGCCAGAATATGTAAACTAGCTGCTAATGAAACATAATATCGATGAAGTTAAGTGAAATAAATGAATGAAGGTAGAAGAAGTGCAATCGGAAACAGAAGTGCAGTAAAATAAATTATCCAAATCCTTAGTAAATCTACCAGTTCCTTACTTTATTAAAGCCGTCCGATTAGTAGAATTTCATGCAATTTTGAAGCATAAAAACTGGGAGACATAACTCATCGGTTAAATAATTGATGGGTACTTCTTTTCATGCCATAAAGTACTTTATTAGCGCCAAAGTAACACCTTGACAGATAGTGTTTTAAGCGGTCGTCTTGCGCTCGCTCTAGTGGTGGCAAAGCGAACTAAGAGCAAGAGCTTCGATCGGTGCACTGACAGTGGCGACCGGCTCTCGGATTACCATTCATAATCACCGTTCGGAAGTAATTGATAATTAATTTACCACCGTGTAATTTACACTGAATTAATTTCAGATAAATTTCTCAGGCGAAAATACGTAAATATAGGGGCGGCTGCGACTGCGGCCGAGTTGAGGATCGGAGATGATTGGTGGCGCGCGACAATGAATTGCTAAAGAATGGCTTTTGTTGCCTACTCTCGCATCGATGACGGAGTGAAACGACTCACAAGATGCATCACGGACACTTTGGACTTTTTCGAGAGCTTTTTTTGTGTAGGTTTCTTTCTAGAGCTTGTTGGAAATAAATGAGTGAGAACAAGCCGTGCAAGGACATTGTTTGTTTTTTTACTTGTTTGTTGCTCTAGAATGCGGATGTTTTTCAAATATTAGACACATTATACATCACGTAGAAAAAAACCATTGGTATGATTTAAAGAGATGAAGCAAAGATCAAATGCGAAAACAATTACGTCATAGAATTAACTAAAAATATCAAATAAAATGTTTGACAGAAATTTTTAGTTACTCATTTAACAATTTATTTCGATACGATATTATTCATTTAAGGAAAACTTAAAATTTTAGTGTAGGCAGTGCATCTGGATATTATTCCTCTTCTCATTTACAGTTTAAGATGAATTGAATTGGGGATTTGTATGACATAGAACTGTGGTTCTCAAACATTTCGATGCCATGCCTCCTTTTAATAAGAATGAAAACTCGATGCCTCCCCATCTAAATATTATCAAGACATAAATATTTTCAAATTATTACTCATATTATTATGGAAGTTTAAAATAAAATAAATATTATTGATGAAACTATTTATTAATCTTGAAAATGAACACTTTCCTGACTTTTTACGTAAATAACTATGATCTTTGAAAAAGATGTTAAATGTGCGCATTTTTAATGGCAACGCACGAAATAATAATAATAATAATAATAATAATAATAATTTATTTCCAAAAGACCAAAAAAACATTGGCATATGGTATGTCAAAATACAAGAAAAATATAGTAAATACAATAAATTAATGTTACAAGATGATACATATAATATAAAATTACAAAAAAGATGAGTCCTGTATATATTCTTCTACCGAGTAATAACATTTATTAATAAATAGATTTTTTAATCGTCTCTTGAAATTATTAAACGAGTTTACATCTTTTATTTCTGCTGGTAACAAATTGTATAATCTTATTCCTATTACAAAGGGATTTTTTAGGGTTAGCGATAATTTACATTTAGGCATTACAAAGTTATCCTTTCGTCTAGTATTGTAATCATGATTATCTTCATGTTTCTGTATTTGGTGTTGCTTGTGCCGTATCAGTAAAATAACATTGAATAAATATAAAGATGGCAGCGACATAATTTTCTATTTGATCAAGAAATCTTTGCAAGAAGTGCGATATCCTAGGTTATACATGTTTCTTATTGCTCGTTTCTGAAGTACAAAAATGCGGTGTGCAGTGGGTGAGCACCCCCAGAATATTATACCGTAAGACATAATGGTATGGAATTTAGCATAATAAAAGGATTTTGCAGTATCTACGTTTGTAATTTGTCTAAGTCTTTTTATAGCATAACATAGAGGAGCAAGTTTTGTACAAATTTCATTTGTTTGAAGGTCCCATTTAAGATTTTCATGAAAATGAATACCCAGTACTTTTTGACTATTTAACTGAGGAATTGATTTTTTATTACATCTAGTTAGAATACTTGAGTCACGTTTAACAGTAGAAAATTTAATGATAGCAGATTTACTTGCATTCAGGGTTAAAGACAGATTTGCACACCAAACAGAAAGATTCTCAGTTAACAATGAGAGATTTGTAGTATTTGCTGTTGTATCTTGAACAATAATTGAGGTATCATCAGCATAAGAAATAAATTTATGACCTTCAAGTGTTTCTCTTATATCATTTACATACAGTGTAAATAGCATTGGACCAAGTATGGACCCTTGGGGAACGCCCATTTTGACAGGTTTAATATCAGATCTGCAATTGTCATAGTAAACAATTTGTTTCCTATTACATAGATAAGATCGAAGCCAACTACTACAAATGCCACGCAAACCATAGCGTGATAATATGTTCAACAATGTATTGTGGTCAACGCAATCGAAAGCTTTGGATAAATCAACAAAAATACCATAGGTGCTAATGTTGTTATCCAAGTTGGTGTATATAGTATTGAGTAAATCGATCAGCGCAGTGGTAGTGCTGAAGCCCTTACGAAAACCATGCTGCTCCGAAATAATTATCTGATTTTTCTCTAGAAACGATGACATTCTATTTAGCATCACTTTTTCCAGAAGTTTGTGAAAAACAGATACTAAGCTAATCGGACGATAATTTGTTACTAGTTCTTTTGGACCCTTTTTATGCAACGCAATTACTTTGACAGTTTTCAAAATATCAGGAAAAATTCCTTCAGAAATAGATCTGTTGATGCAGTGCAGTAACGGTACTATTATTACGTTATAACAACGTTTCAACAAATTAGCCGGAATATCATCTGTTCCTGTCGATGAAGAATCATTTAAAGATAATATTGCCGTAATCAGTTCGGATTCAGTCACAGGATTCAAATAAATTGAGTTATTACTGAAAATGACATTGTTTGTTTTATACTTAGAAGGCTCACTGATATGTGGAAGTTGTTTTACCAAATCATGTGGAATATTCGAAAAGTGGCAGTTAAACATGTTGGCAATATCTAAGGGTGTACTTGCTATGCTATTATTATCTTTTAATGCCGTAATATTTGTCATTTTAGAATCACCCGTATTTAAATTTCGTTTAATTAGCCTCCATACTTTAGCAGTATTATTACCACAGTTGTTTAAGTATTTAGAGTTGTACTTTTGTTTTGCATTTTTTATTGTTTTTCGGAAATCGTTTTTCTGAGCATTATAGTAATCTTTGCTCACAAGCTTTAGTTTATAAAATTCATACAATTTTTTTATTTCAAGTGAAAGAGCTTTTATTTCATTCGTAATCCAAGAGTTGCTTTTTCCACTGTCTATTGGCACACTCATTTTAGGGTGTGTAATATGAAAATTATGTAAGAATGATTCTAGAAAATTATTAAAACAAATGTCTACAGTATCTGCGTTAAAAACATTAGTCCAGTCTTCCTGGTGTAATCTAAATATAAATTTATTTAAATTTTCTTCTGAAAATTGCCTTTTTTCAATTTTAATGTCATTCATTGCTTTTGGTGACAGTTTTATACAAATACTTTGAGCCGAGTGATCTGATAGTTTGTTATGAATAACTTTTGATGTATAACTAGAAGGATTAAAGTTAGTAAAAATATTATCTACACATGTTTTAGTTGTGTTACATATACGGGTAGGTTCATATATAACCTGGTGTAGATTATATGAATTCATTACATCGAGTAGCTGTTTTTTCTGTAGATTATCAGGTAAAAGATTGATGTTAAAATCACCTAAAACTAATACATTGATATGATTGTGATTTGACATTATTTTTGACAAGCACATATCTAGTTGTTTTAAAAAAAGTTAGTAAAAATATTATCTACACATGTTTTAGTTGTGTTACATATACGGGTAGGTTCATAAATAACCTGGTGTAGATTATATGAATTCATTACATCGAGTAGCTGTTTTTTCTGTAGATTATCAGGTAAAAGATTGATGTTAAAATCACCTAAAACTAATACATTGATATGATTGTGATTTGACATTATTTTTGACAAGCACATATCTAGTTGTTTTAAAAAAAGTTAGTAAAAATATTATCTACACATGTTTTAGTTGTGTTACATATACGGGTAGGTTCATATATAACCTGGTGTAGATTATATGAATTCATTACATCGAGTAGCTGTTTTTTCTGTAGATTATCAGGTAAAAGATTGATGTTAAAATCACCTAAAACTAATACATTGATATGATTGTGATTTGACATTATTTTTGACAAGCACATATCTAGTTGTTTTAAAAAAAGTTAGTAAAAATATTATCTACACATGTTTTAGTTGTGTTACATATACGGGTAGGTTCATATATAACCTGGTGTAGATTATATGAATTCATTACATCGAGTAGCTGTTTTTTCTGTAGATTATCAGGTAAAAGATTGATGTTAAAATCACCTAAAACTAATACATTGATATGATTGTGATTTGACATTATTTTTGACAAGCACATATCTAGTTGTTTTAAAAAAAGTTAGTAAAAATATTATCTACACATGTTTTAGTTGTGTTACATATACGGGTAGGTTC
Source organism: Pterostichus niger (assembly GCA_947425015.1). Classification (NCBI taxonomy): domain Eukaryota; kingdom Metazoa; phylum Arthropoda; class Insecta; order Coleoptera; family Carabidae; genus Pterostichus; species Pterostichus niger. Next base: position 23,906,547 of record OX380345.1, on the reverse strand, counting down.
ATATATAACCTGGTGTAGATTATATGAATTCATTACATCGAGTAGCTGTTTTTTCTGTAGATTATCAGGTAAAAGATTGATGTTAAAATCACCTAAAACTAATACATTGATATGATTGTGATTTGACATTATTTTTGACAAGCACATATCTAGTTGTTTTAAAAAAAGTTAGTAAAAATATTATCTACACATGTTTTAGTTGTGTTACATATACGGGTAGGTTCATATATAACCTGGTGTAGATTATATGAATTCATTACATCGAGTAGCTGTTTTTTCTGTAGATTATCAGGTAAAAGATTGATGTTAAAATCACCTAAAACTAATACATTGATATGATTGTGATTTGACATTATTTTTGACAAGCACATATCTAGTTGTTTTAAAAAAAGTTAGTAAAAATATTATCTACACATGTTTTAGTTGTGTTACATATACGGGTAGGTTCATATATAACCTGGTGTAGATTATATGAATTCATTACATCGAGTAGCTGTTTTTTCTGTAGATTATCAGGTAAAAGATTGATGTTAAAATCACCTAAAACTAATACATTGATATGATTGTGATTTGACATTATTTTTGACAAGCACATATCTAGTTGTTTTAAAAAAAGTTAGTAAAAATATTATCTACACATGTTTTAGTTGTGTTACATATACGGGTAGGTTCATATATAACCTGGTGTAGATTATATGAATTCATTACATCGAGTAGCTGTTTTTTCTGTAGATTATCAGGTAAAAGATTGATGTTAAAATCACCTAAAACTAATACATTGATATGATTGTGATTTGACATTATTTTTGACAAGCACATATCTAGTTGTTTTAAAAAAAGTTAGTAAAAATATTATCTACACATGTTTTAGTTGTGTTACATATACGGGTAGGTTCATAAATAACCTGGTGTAGATTATATGAATTCATTACATCGAGTAGCTGTTTTTTCTGTAGATTATCAGGTAAAAGATTGATGTTAAAATCACCTAAAACTAATACATTGATATGATTGTGATTTGACATTATTTTTGACAAGCACATATCTAGTTGTTTTAAAAAAAGTTAGTAAAAATATTATCTACACATGTTTTAGTTGTGTTACATATACGGGTAGGTTCATAAATAACCTGGTGTAGATTATATGAATTCATTACATCGAGTAGCTGTTTTTTCTGTAGATTATCAGGTAAAAGATTGATGTTAAAATCACCTAAAACTAATACATTGATATGATTGTGATTTGACATTATTTTTGACAAGCACATATCTAGTTGTTTTAAAAAAAGTTAGTAAAAATATTATCTACACATGTTTTAGTTGTGTTACATATACGGGTAGGTTCATAAATAACCTGGTGTAGATTATATGAATTCATTACATCGAGTAGCTGTTTTTTCTGTAGATTATCAGGTAAAAGATTGATGTTAAAATCACCTAAAACTAATACATTGATATGATTGTGATTTGACATTATTTTTGACAAGCACATATCTAGTTGTTTTAAAAAAAGTTAGTAAAAATATTATCTACACATGTTTTAGTTGTGTTACATATACGGGTAGGTTCATAAATAACCTGGTGTAGATTATATGAATTCATTACATCGAGTAGCTGTTTTTTCTGTAGATTATCAGGTAAAAGATTGATGTTAAAATCACCTAAAACTAATACATTGATATGATTGTGATTTGACATTATTTTTGACAAGCACATATCTAGTTGTTTTAAAAAAAGTTAGTAAAAATATTATCTACACATGTTTTAGTTGTGTTACATATACGGGTAGGTTCATATATAACCTGGTGTAGATTATATGAATTCATTACATCGAGTAGCTGTTTTTTCTGTAGATTATCAGGTAAAAGATTGATGTTAAAATCACCTAAAACTAATACATTGATATGATTGTGATTTGACATTATTTTTGACAAGCACATATCTAGTTGTTTTAAAAAAAGTTAGTAAAAATATTATCTACACATGTTTTAGTTGTGTTACATATACGGGTAGGTTCATAAATAACCTGGTGTAGATTATATGAATTCATTACATCGAGTAGCTGTTTTTTCTGTAGATTATCAGGTAAAAGATTGATGTTAAAATCACCTAAAACTAATACATTGATATGATTGTGATTTGACATTATTTTTGACAAGCACATATCTAGTTGTTTTAAAAAAAGTTAGTAAAAATATTATCTACACATGTTTTAGTTGTGTTACATATACGGGTAGGTTCATATATAACCTGGTGTAGATTATATGAATTCATTACATCGAGTAGCTGTTTTTTCTGTAGATTATCAGGTAAAAGATTGATGTTAAAATCACCTAAAACTAATACATTGATATGATTGTGATTTGACATTATTTTTGACAAGCACATATCTAGTTGTTTTAAAAAAAGTTAGTAAAAATATTATCTACACATGTTTTAGTTGTGTTACATATACGGGTAGGTTCATAAATAACCTGGTGTAGATTATATGAATTCATTACATCGAGTAGCTGTTTTTTCTGTAGATTATCAGGTAAAAGATTGATGTTAAAATCACCTAAAACTAATACATTGATATGATTGTGATTTGACATTATTTTTGACAAGCACATATCTAGTTGTTTTAAAAAAAGTTAGTAAAAATATTATCTACACATGTTTTAGTTGTGTTACATATACGGGTAGGTTCATATATAACCTGGTGTAGATTATATGAATTCATTACATCGAGTAGCTGTTTTTTCTGTAGATTATCAGGTAAAAGATTGATGTTAAAATCACCTAAAACTAATACATTGATATGATTGTGATTTGACATTATTTTTGACAAGCACATATCTAGTTGTTTTAAAAAAAGTTAGTAAAAATATTATCTACACATGTTTTAGTTGTGTTACATATACGGGTAGGTTCATAAATAACCTGGTGTAGATTATATGAATTCATTACATCGAGTAGCTGTTTTTTCTGTAGATTATCAGGTAAAAGATTGATGTTAAAATCACCTAAAACTAATACATTGATATGATTGTGATTTGACATTATTTTTGACAAGCACATATCTAGTTGTTTTAAAAAAAGTTAGTAAAAATATTATCTACACATGTTTTAGTTGTGTTACATATACGGGTAGGTTCATAAATAACCTGGTGTAGATTATATGAATTCATTACATCGAGTAGCTGTTTTTTCTGTAGATTATCAGGTAAAAGATTGATGTTAAAATCACCTAAAACTAATACATTGATATGATTGTGATTTGACATTATTTTTGACAAGCACATATCTAGTTGTTTTAAAAAAAGTTAGTAAAAATATTATCTACACATGTTTTAGTTGTGTTACATATACGGGTAGGTTCATATATAACCTGGTGTAGATTATATGAATTCATTACATCGAGTAGCTGTTTTTTCTGTAGATTATCAGGTAAAAGATTGATGTTAAAATCACCTAAAACTAATACATTGATATGATTGTGATTTGACATTATTTTTGACAAGCACATATCTAGTTGTTTTAAAAAAAGTTAGTAAAAATATTATCTACACATGTTTTAGTTGTGTTACATATACGGGTAGGTTCATAAATAACCTGGTGTAGATTATATGAATTCATTACATCGAGTAGCTGTTTTTTCTGTAGATTATCAGGTAAAAGATTGATGTTAAAATCACCTAAAACTAATACATTGATATGATTGTGATTTGACATTATTTTTGACAAGCACATATCTAGTTGTTTTAAAAAAAGTTAGTAAAAATATTATCTACACATGTTTTAGTTGTGTTACATATACGGGTAGGTTCATAAATAACCTGGTGTAGATTATATGAATTCATTACATCGAGTAGCTGTTTTTTCTGTAGATTATCAGGTAAAAGATTGATGTTAAAATCACCTAAAACTAATACATTGATATGATTGTGATTTGACATTATTTTTGACAAGCACATATCTAGTTGTTTTAAAAAAAGTTAGTAAAAATATTATCTACACATGTTTTAGTTGTGTTACATATACGGGTAGGTTCATAAATAACCTGGTGTAGATTATATGAATTCATTACATCGAGTAGCTGTTTTTTCTGTAGATTATCAGGTAAAAGATTGATGTTAAAATCACCTAAAACTAATACATTGATATGATTGTGATTTGACATTATTTTTGACAAGCACATATCTAGTTGTTTTAAAAAAAGTTAGTAAAAATATTATCTACACATGTTTTAGTTGTGTTACATATACGGGTAGGTTCATAAATAACCTGGTGTAGATTATATGAATTCATTACATCGAGTAGCTGTTTTTTCTGTAGATTATCAGGTAAAAGATTGATGTTAAAATCACCTAAAACTAATACATTGATATGATTGTGATTTGACATTATTTTTGACAAGCACATATCTAGTTGTTTTAAAAAAAGTTAGTAAAAATATTATCTACACATGTTTTAGTTGTGTTACATATACGGGTAGGTTCATAAATAACCTGGTGTAGATTATATGAATTCATTACATCGAGTAGCTGTTTTTTCTGTAGATTATCAGGTAAAAGATTGATGTTAAAATCACCTAAAACTAATACATTGATATGATTGTGATTTGACATTATTTTTGACAAGCACATATCTAGTTGTTTTAAAAAAAGTTAGTAAAAATATTATCTACACATGTTTTAGTTGTGTTACATATACGGGTAGGTTCATAAATAACCTGGTGTAGATTATATGAATTCATTACATCGAGTAGCTGTTTTTTCTGTAGATTATCAGGTAAAAGATTGATGTTAAAATCACCTAAAACTAATACATTGATATGATTGTGATTTGACATTATTTTTGACAAGCACATATCTAGTTGTTTTAAAAAAAGTTAGTAAAAATATTATCTACACATGTTTTAGTTGTGTTACATATACGGGTAGGTTCATAAATAACCTGGTGTAGATTATATGAATTCATTACATCGAGTAGCTGTTTTTTCTGTAGATTATCAGGTAAAAGATTGATGTTAAAATCACCTAAAACTAATACATTGATATGATTGTGATTTGACATTATTTTTGACAAGCACATATCTAGTTGTTTTAAAAAAAGTTAGTAAAAATATTATCTACACATGTTTTAGTTGTGTTACATATACGGGTAGGTTCATATATAACCTGGTGTAGATTATATGAATTCATTACATCGAGTAGCTGTTTTTTCTGTAGATTATCAGGTAAAAGATTGATGTTAAAATCACCTAAAACTAATACATTGATATGATTGTGATTTGACATTATTTTTGACAAGCACATATCTAGTTGTTTTAAAAAAAGTTAGTAAAAATATTATCTACACATGTTTTAGTTGTGTTACATATACGGGTAGGTTCATATATAACCTGGTGTAGATTATATGAATTCATTACATCGAGTAGCTGTTTTTTCTGTAGATTATCAGGTAAAAGATTGATGTTAAAATCACCTAAAACTAATACATTGATATGATTGTGATTTGACATTATTTTTGACAAGCACATATCTAGTTGTTTTAAAAAAAGTTAGTAAAAATATTATCTACACATGTTTTAGTTGTGTTACATATACGGGTAGGTTCATAAATAACCTGGTGTAGATTATATGAATTCATTACATCGAGTAGCTGTTTTTTCTGTAGATTATCAGGTAAAAGATTGATGTTAAAATCACCTAAAACTAATACATTGATATGATTGTGATTTGACATTATTTTTGACAAGCACATATCTAGTTGTTTTAAAAAAAGTTAGTAAAAATATTATCTACACATGTTTTAGTTGTGTTACATATACGGGTAGGTTCATATATAACCTGGTGTAGATTATATGAATTCATTACATCGAGTAGCTGTTTTTTCTGTAGATTATCAGGTAAAAGATTGATGTTAAAATCACCTAAAACTAATACATTGATATGATTGTGATTTGACATTATTTTTGACAAGCACATATCTAGTTGTTTTAAAAAAAGTTAGTAAAAATATTATCTACACATGTTTTAGTTGTGTTACATATACGGGTAGGTTCATAAATAACCTGGTGTAGATTATATGAATTCATTACATCGAGTAGCTGTTTTTTCTGTAGATTATCAGGTAAAAGATTGATGTTAAAATCACCTAAAACTAATACATTGATATGATTGTGATTTGACATTATTTTTGACAAGCACATATCTAGTTGTTTTAAAAAAAGTTAGTAAAAATATTATCTACACATGTTTTAGTTGTGTTACATATACGGGTAGGTTCATATATAACCTGGTGTAGATTATATGAATTCATTACATCGAGTAGCTGTTTTTTCTGTAGATTATCAGGTAAAAGATTGATGTTAAAATCACCTAAAACTAATACATTGATATGATTGTGATTTGACATTATTTTTGACAAGCACATATCTAGTTGTTTTAAAAAAAGTTAGTAAAAATATTATCTACACATGTTTTAGTTGTGTTACATATACGGGTAGGTTCATATATAACCTGGTGTAGATTATATGAATTCATTACATCGAGTAGCTGTTTTTTCTGTAGATTATCAGGTAAAAGATTGATGTTAAAATCACCTAAAACTAATACATTGATATGATTGTGATTTGACATTATTTTTGACAAGCACATATCTAGTTGTTTTAAAAAAAGTTAGTAAAAATATTATCTACACATGTTTTAGTTGTGTTACATATACGGGTAGGTTCATATATAACCTGGTGTAGATTATATGAATTCATTACATCGAGTAGCTGTTTTTTCTGTAGATTATCAGGTAAAAGATTGATGTTAAAATCACCTAAAACTAATACATTGATATGATTGTGATTTGACATTATTTTTGACAAGCACATATCTAGTTGTTTTAAAAAACTATTTAGATTAGAATTCGGTGACCTGTACACAGTTAAAATAAAATTAGTAACATTGTTTTCTGTGAATTTAATAGCACAGCACTCGAAGATTAGCTCAACATTAAAGTCGTTAATGAAATGTACTGTTTCGAAATTAATTTTATTATTACAAAGAATCATTACACCTCCATGACGGTGAGATTGTCTATAAAATCCTGCAGCTAAAGTAAAACCTTTTAAAGTATAGACTATTTTTTCATCTTGCTGCAGCCAATGTTCAGATAGGCACAGAATGTCAAAGGAATGTAGACTTAGGAAAACTTCTAGCTCTTCCATTTTGTTTCGTACACACTGTATGTTTTGGTGTAGAACCTGGAAACTTGATGTACAATGTATAGCACCTGAAAGTTTGTTATTGTTTATGTTGCTGTTTACATAAGTGTTATTCTTAGACTGATGTCCCTGGTTTACGAAAAAAATTAAACCTGCGCACCCTTATTCCTTTTGGCCAGAAGGCTTCAATATTTAGTGTGTCAAGTAATTCAAAGTCAGCTTTAACACGGAAAGAACTGTTTGCGGATGATTCGTTGGACACTTTTTCCACTTCGAAAGTTTTACTCGGACATTTAGTAACCAGAAAGTTTTTCAAATGTTCTTCCGTTGTGTCAGAGTGTACCTTACTAACATGCAACCAAGCATATTTAATAGTATGTTATGCATCAAGGGAGGGACACAAGGGATAATCGCGCCCTCCCGTGAAGTATATTATACTTTTCGTAACAAGTGCACAAAAATTACTGTCTTATCGGGACAAATGTCAAATATGGGTTACGTTACTAGTTACCTAGGAAACGCCGCAGACAGCTAATAATCGTAGTCTCTAGGGAGAGAAACATCTTTCCAGGAAGAGAAACATGCTACTTAGGGAGAGAAACATCCTACCTAGGGAGAGAAACGTAACGTTTCTCTCTCTGGGGGAGAAAAGCAGTGTTTCTCTCTCTAAAATTAGGGAATAAGAACGTGTTTCTTGTGCATGTGTTACGAAAAAGATATTAAATACGCGCATATTTCAATAGTTACTAGGGATACAAACAAAATAGAAACTTCTCATCTTGACAATTGACAGAATGAATTTATATTCAGTACGTATACGTTTTTCAGTAATTTAAGATGTAATCTTAGAAAAAATTATGCGTAAAGTGTCTTTATTCCTCTTACACTAATGCAGCTCTCGCCTTCGGCTCGCGCTGCAATCACCATGTTCGAGTAACAAAGAATCATTTTATGCACTTAATACACAAATAACTATTTACTGATATCGTGGAAGAACCATATGAATTTAGCTTGTTGTTGCATTCAGAGTTTCAGAAAATAGGTAATTGACATGGTCTTAATTTATGTAAATTAATTCTTACTGCATTGTAAAATGAAATCAACTATCAGCCAATCATGAATGTACAATTCAGATTAAAATATAAAATATTCGGGAAAAGCACTCAAGATGAATGCTTAATGAACTAATAAAACATTGAAGAAGAATGTAACAATATCTTAAATTTTCATTGGTCATTACATTGACACATAAACTTTTATATCTTAGGATTAAAAACGTGGAAGGAATAACATTACTAAACAGAATTAATGACATCTTCTTTTCTTTCTTTCCTTCAGACAGACACAAAAGGGGACCAAGCGATCAAGAACAAGAGTAATCTTTTATTTAAGCTGCCTAGAATTAATATTTCCCACAATTATAATGAGTTAGCGAATGACCCATTTTCATTTGTTAAAGAAATTTGACAAGAAAATTATTATTTATTATTTTATTTTATATTGTATCGTATTTCTATGTTTACAGTAGTGATTTTTTTCCGGAAAGTGAGGCTTTGCTATACTAGTACAATAATAAATATTATCGTGATGTTGCTAGGTAACAAACAGTTTATGACATTTAATTATAATTTTTTTAAAGATGTAACATCAAGGTTAATATATTAAAATAATGTTTAAAAATTAAATACAACATAATATAAAATAAAACTTTGTACGTCGTACGTCTGTTAAGATATTTTTTTCGGTATTCATATCGAAATTCTAGATTCAACTCTTTCATCACCACATACGGAAATATTTTACTCGTACCGTAAAAACTTATTGACCGGACTTATAACGTAATAGCTATTTATGAAACTAGTAAGGAAATGAAGGTTATTACCTTACGCATGTAAACACATAAGTAAGGTAATAACCTATTTCCTTACTAGTTTCTTACAATATTTTTTCTACTTCCGTTCTAATAAGTACGAAAGAGCATTTTTGAAATTATGAAATTTTGACATATTAATGACAGTTATAAATTCAAAAAATAAAAGAATAACACATCAGAATTCGTCTACCAAGATATCTGTTGCTGTTACCTCAATATTTCACTAGTTAAATAATGCAGTTCATTACCTAACTCAAATAAGTGAAATAAAACGTCTATTTCCTAACGGAAGTAGAAAAATAAGTATTATTATATTCGTTTAATTATGTATATACTAACATGTATAGGATCGTAATTTGTTATTTATTATGTTTATCAGTTTTGATTATTAAAGAAGATAAATAATAGTTATTTTTGCATGACTTCAACGATGGATGTCGTCCGAGATCATTATTATCTAGTAACTTTCATCGTACACACATGATTTGATTTTTCACTAAAATATTAGTCTATTATATATTTATTTATGTTACGCTGTACAACAGGAACTTAATTCTAATTACAGTACAGGGTCCAAATTTATTGATTTAAAAACAATTAATTCATATAAAATTCCTGTTTCTATAATATTTATAAATTATAAAAGTCCTTATTTCTTTGTATGATCAAATATGTAATGCAATAAAGTACAAGAAATATTGGATGGTTGTATAACTGCAAAATCTTCATTTTAGGAGCGCAAAATGAAAACTATATCTATATCGATGAACTATATTTTTCTACAGTATGGTTATGCCAACTTGATGTATAATTTTTTCTAGTGAATTTCAATCGAACCATGAATCAAAATAAAAATAAAAACAGCGTTCTGAAATGAATCAAAATCTTCATTTTAGGAGCGCAAACTCAAAACTATATCTATATCGATGAACTATATTTTTCTGCGATAGAGTTATGCCCTTAAATCATGAATGGATTGAAGGGATGAATTTGATGTGTAATTTTTTCTAGTGAATTTCAATCGAACCATGAATAAAAATAAAAATAAAAACAGCGTTCTAAAATGAATCAAAATCAATTTGAAGCACTCCGAGTGCATCTTATAGTTATAATGCACCCAAGTATAGTAACAATAACTCCAGGGCATAGACAAAGCGTTTCACATAAAGTACCCTTGTGCTTGCATCAAACGGACACAGCATCAAGTCGCTTCTGACAGAGCAAACAATGATGTGTGCGCGTTGGGCTTGCGTCCATTACTCTGGCTGGTTGGTTGGCAACCACGGCTGGGCACTCAGAGGTCTAGCGTCACCAAGTGTGGCGCATGGAACGCATAACAAACGCGCAGTTCTCCTGATGGATCACTTGGTTATTGTTAAGGGCCCACTAAGGATAACGAGATCACTCATGCTGATATGTGCTATCAGTCAGAAAGATATGAGGTGCTTCGACTACTGACAGCATCATTTAAATTTGGTCCTTAGATAACAGCCATTCGGTACAACAATTAGTACAGCATTATTTTTTAATTAGGTTCTACAAATAAATCCTTCAAAATAAACAAAATACTGAACATCTGTATCTGTTTCAATAGCTTTCAATAATTATTTTATATATCGATATTTTTTACTGCATTACATGTTGCTATGAATTGGTAGAATGGATAAGAAACTGGCGTACCTATTTGTGTATTAAGAGTGCAAAATGGTACTTGGTCGATTGAGAGGTAATTTATGTTCGAAATACAGTCGCCTTTAATTTTTAGAATTTAATTTTACAAGTTATCAGCGTTACAGGACATCAAAAATGGAAATATATTTGGTGAAGGAAAATTTGTAAATAAAATAAATATATCATCACGCCTTTTACCCATTATTGGATATGGAACTCTGCTGAAGCAGTTCTGGGTAAGTGATATATTTCTTCGTGTAAAGTGCAGTTACCAGCCATCAAATCACGGCCTGCAAAGAAGTATGGTAGTTTTAATGTGGTGAAAATTGTTTGTCGGATGTGGGAATTGAATCCGGGTTCTCAAATCCACAGTCCGACTTGATATTACTACCCCATAATTTACTGTAGGTTGACAGGACCTAGTGTGGCAAGTAACTAAAATTAACAATTTTGTATAAAATTGTGAGCATGAACCGTCACATCTTGAATAAGTAGTAAAACATGTGATTTTATGCTCGTATTTATGTTTATACATACTTGTATAAGAATATTTCTTTAGAAATTTGAAGTTTATAGTAACACCATTAAATTTATCAAAGCACAACAAAAAAATCTGAACGTTAACGTCTTTACACTTTACTCCTGCAACCTGAGCTCGTTCCACAGAAACTAAAAACGCTATAATTCAACACGAGTCATATCCCTGAGTAAAGTGTCGACGTACGTTTATCTCGGTACCTTACGACGCTTTAGGTCACTTTCCTGCACAGATAAAGCGCACGTAAATGCAGACTAGCGTCGCATGGAGCACGATCGTCGGATCGTCTTCGACGACGAGTAACTATATAACGTGATAAGGGAATAGACTCGTCCTGCGGAGATCAAATCATTTTAAACGGCTACGTGTGAGCTGAATGCCTGTAATTTCTCCCACACGTGTTAGTGTTAGTGTTGGAGGAGTTTGTGACTGACAGAACTGGATTTGGGACGGGGTGACTAATACTTCCTGCTGCAAATGGTGCGATATTTACTTTCCTCGAACGTCGTCTAATGTATTTAGTTTAACACTCACTTACAACTACAAGAATTTTGGAGCTGCAAAAGTATTTGACAAATATCTTGTATGATCCTTGATTACAGTACTGTTAGTAAATAATTGGTTAGTGATTGACCAGAGAAGCTATTGAAATTTACAACAATATAAACAACTGTAATGGCTATGAATTGAATAAAACTTGGCTTCCGTTGATCAAGAAATTATAATACCTTGTTTACTTGTTACTTTAAAAAATTTAAAATTTATTTATGTTACGCTGTCCAACAGAAACTTAATCTCAATTACAGCGCAGGGTCCGATCTCACCGAGCCGCAGTGTGGTAGTTCATATAATTTTTAGTTTGAGTGCGATTTGAACTCGAGATTTCCGGATTCGAAATCCGTAACGCTATACAAACTTCCGGACAATGTACATGGTTAAATGGTCAAATTTAAACAAACCATAAACATCCGTTAGAACAGTGTTGGCGAATGCTTTGTTTAAAAATATTATCATGGGGAATATTTATGCATATAAAAATGCATGACAAATCTTGTAATATATAATATTAAATTGTTTTAAAAATATCATTTAATGTACTGGTTTCCATTGCGTTTAATAACATCCTAATCACATGTTGACAAACTATGGGTTTGAATGTTTTAGTCACGGCATGAAGATAACAACTGACATATTAAGTACGGCTAAAGTAAGCTTCCTGCATCTGTTATTGTAAATCCATACTTTTCAAATAATTAATTACACTTAACATTTACCTGTTGTTTTAATTTGCAGTCTTAGAAAAAGTATAGTATGTGACTCGTATTATACAGTCGGTAGATACTCGTTTTTAATACATTCGTAATTAAAGAGACGTTTATAAAACTTGTTACATAAATGAATGTATTCTATTGAATAATAAATATACATGCACAAAACGCCAGCATAAAAGAAATCAGTATACCGCACAGAATGTTAAAAGGGCTGTGTCGTGTACACTGCTTTATGAATAAGCCAGAACAAAATGTATCAATTAATTGAATGTACGAGTACATAGTTCTGCAACAGCTTGAATACAATTTCAATGCAACTAACCAATTACCGGAAATTAATGACCAAAGAAAAACAATTAGCGCGCGGTATTAAAAACCAGACATGAATGTGTAACCTGAACTCCACGTTATTTATGATATTTGGCGGAGGTTGACGTATGCGAAGCCCGCCAGCCGCTGCAATATGTTCATTTCTGACCGACGAACACTCGCTCGGCAGCTCGGTCGGTTCAACAGCAGCAGCAGCAGCAGCAGCGGAGACATTAAAATTCCAACCGTGGGAGGCGCTGGTAATGGAACACTGACAGCCATTTTCATAACTCTACTGTAAACGTGCTTTAATTTTATAGTGACTTGGGGCAGCATAAAATAAACAGGAATTTTACTGAACATGTTCTCTTATCCCGTGGTTCAAATTTTACAAGCGGAAAATGAAATTATTACTCAGAAAATAAATTGATGGTTTTATTAAGGAATCAGTTCTTTCTTAAATTAACTTAGGTCTAGTTACACCACCAAAATTTATACTTTGTTTTTTTTTCTGTGCAAAACGAAGTTATTTATTTAATTATTTTGCTCTGTACAACAGGAACTTTCTCCCAAGGATCCGATTCACCGAGCCACAATATTGTAGGTCTTATATTTTTAGCTTGAGTGTTATTCAAACATTTTATTTATTTAAATCAAATTTAAAATTCAACTGGCTACTATGAGATATTATTTTTAAACAATTTTCTTTTCAGTTTCTTCAGGTTTCAAGTAATTTTAAGTCTTTAATGTGTAAAATCATACTTTTGAAATTTTCATTCAACGGCAGAAATGAGGTTTGAAACTATTGAAAATTACCTCAAAAAGAGCGATTGCTATGGAACTGAAACAGAAAGATGCATAAATTTTGGACATTTTTTCTATCAGAAGAATAAATTCTAAAGATTCGTAATGTTAGTTACCAGTATTTGCCAGTCTTAAGTTAAAAAATTACTAAATGAAAAATTGGCCGAAAATTATATAAATTGCTAAATATGATTATTTGTAAAAATACTGACATTTTAAATGTCAAACATGTGTTTATGTTTTTGTTTTTATTTCAGTTTCATCACAGGCGCTATTTTTTAGGTAAATTTCGATATTTTTAAACCTCATTTTTGCCGTTGTGAAACATAAAATTCTTTAGCAATTCAGATGCAGAATTTTGTGATCTTTAATTTAATTTGAAGAATTTTGCCAAAAATAATTTTAGAGAAGCAGAAGTTCTATGATCGAGAGACGCGGTAACTACCCTGTATATACCCTTATAATTTAATTCCCACGTATAAAAAATATTCAAGAGAAATAAAAATTTGGAAGTAAAATAGATAGAATAAATTTATGATGAGATATCAGAACACAGTTTTTATTTAAAATTTTAAATATATATATAATGATTATATTGTCAATCTAAAACTAAAACTTTTATGATGAAACATAATATTGGGAGTGTTAACTTACATTTATGAGTGATGTCATTGATGAATATGATACATAAATGCATTAAGTTGAAATATTATTTATCTCTGCATTTTTATGTATATTTTATTATCTCATAAAATATAACTGAACACATATGATCAGCACTCAAATATATGATATTATATTAACTATACACAATATAATAATAAATTGTCCCGCGTGATGGCCGCGCTAAGGACATATCGGCATATCACCTGAGTAGTTAGTCCGATATATAAATTAAAAAAAAATATTCAAAATAATAATAAACCCGTTGGTTTTAATACTGAACGAAATATACGAGTTATTTCTTCAGGTCTATAAATTTCATATTTCTTTCTTAAGTTAATAAAAAATATCCAGAAAAAAACGTATAAATCCCAATATGCAATATAAGTTTTTTTTGAGAAATATGCAAAAATATGCTCTAACAAAATTATAAATAAAGGAAGAAAAAAACTGGCTTGCATGTTTATTTAAAAACGACCAGACGACGTTTCCGTCATGGTTTGTGAATATTTTCAAGTCAATTAAAATCATATTTACAATTACTTTTCAAAACAAATGATAATAGATATGGTGCAACTGAAAAAAACATTAAATAATAAAATTATACATACATACATAACATCACGCTATATCCTATTAAATGGGGTAGCACGAACTCTTGAAACATTCACAAAACATTCTCATCCTGACACACGATACCCGTTTCAACCACATTAACACTTTCCTTCCTCACAACAAAAATCCATCATCACGCAACAAACCTTCATTCACATCCATCCATTCGCTCCTGTACACCTGTTTTGTTAATCTTCACTTATGCCCACCTCTCTAACAACGAATCTATATAGAAATGAATGCAGCATTGCCTGCGCTTGTTTAAAAATAAATTTAACACAATTGCAGTTAGACACTGTATAGTAAAAACTGAAAATGAAGAAAAAAGATGAGGAAGGAAGGGAGCATCTTCCAGTGCTTGTTTTTGAAACTGAATTCCACACAATCTAAAATCAAGAAACATACGCTTGTCCTTATTCATCACATTTATGTCGCAATTAATTTTCGCCAAACATTCCTATCCTGACACACCACTTTTTAATAAAATTATTATTATTTTAGATTTTTGAATTGGAAAATAGTAGATTTAGGTCCGGTTCGAGTTCAGGTCCACAAAATTAACAGAGATTCAAGTTTGGATTAAGGTACTCAAAAAATATGGGACGGAACGGTTATCGGTTCGATTTCCGCTCCCTGTTTATGTCTGTAGTGTTGTCGAATCATTCTAGTTTGCAACAAACAACTCTTCCGTACTTATTTTCAATGAAACTAGCCATGAAAGATTCTCGCGAAAAATATAAACAGCACGCGTTTGATCTCATACACAGAGCAAGTCGACACTCGATGTGTATGAACTCTGTACATTGTCACAAATAACTGCGTCGTTGGTTGTGAACCGTGATGCCGTGAGTGCAGGCTTAGTTGCCTGCTACAGTTCCACCGTTCCGTAAAAATTATTTTCTCCTGCGCGCAAAACTGTACTTTCATCGTGTTCACAGACTCGTATGTAGTAGAAGTGAATTGTGCTCGTACAAACGGAATTATTGAACATACACCGCAATGTAAGTAGCTTTGTTATCTGTTTCCATTTCCTTTTATTACTTGATGTTTTTGTTGTTCAAACGTTTTATTGTGATGTTTGTTATAGGCGCATATTACATGTTTCAAACTTACAAATATTAGAAATAAAATATTAGGTATAGGTAATTATTACATATCAATGTATTTGTTTTCGGAAGTATTGTATTTTTCTTTACATAAAAGTTTCATGAACAATATTTTTTTTTATGACATTTGATATATTTATTCGTGTTTAATTTGGAAATTGAAATGCTACGCTATTTAAACAATTTATTCTTAATTTTATAATTCTTTTCTATGAACTCATAATAAGTTACGAGAATTATTTATGATCTTAAAGATAGTTTTACACTTTATGATTGTTAGAGAATAATCACTGTAGCGTTTGCTTGTTCGACAAGTTTGTCTGTACTTGAGTTCAATAAATTAGAAAATAATTATTTAAGTTTTTCTCAAATTAGATGCTGTTTGGCAATAGCCAGTCGAGCCCTACGGACTCTGATGAGTGATGACTGTTACCTGGTAACTACTTTTCAAAAAAATTGTCGAATTATTTTTAGTTAGTACTCTGAATTTGTTTATTCAACAGGAATTTCAAGAAATTTTAAGTGGTCGTAGAAAAAAGTATAATTAGACTATTTGCTAATCTAGATACACAAATAAATATTAACTTTTCTTTTGTTCCCTATTACTTCAATAAAATTGTAACCTGAATCTAACAGAAAATCCTTTCAGTGCTAGCAGCTTAAGTCGTTAAACTTGATTTGAATTTTTATACTTGAGCATAAAATTAATCCCGATTACAGTACAGGAACCAGTTAGCTTATAGCGGAAACCGAACCACTCGGTCGCAATTATTATATTTTCGGTAAGCGAGACTGTGAAACAAAAACTTTACCATGCCGCTACAATTTCATTATGTGGAGTATGTATTTAAATATGGATAGAATGACTTTCTTGAAATTTTCAATGAAGTGTGAAACAACCCCCATAACTCGTATTCACCCTCGCTCATATTACCCAGTACATTCATCCCATTAGTTCTGACGGAGGTCTTTATCTTCTGTCCCTTCGTCCGCGAAACTTCGTGATCGGTCACCCTTTCTCGGATCAAAGCTTGCTGGGCTTGGCAGACATGTTATCTTCGTGCACCGTGCTGCCCATGACGTCATACCGGCGATGGAGTATTGTTCCTGCGCCAGCTGTTTGGCTTATCGTTTGCGCATTCGGGCATCCTGAATTCGGACCCGTTGGGTTGTGAACGAGCCTTTAGAGCTAGTGAGTGTATGATCGACCCAGGTGTGATGGTTATGTGTACTGACCGGGAGGGAAATTAGTATTTGTGAGGGTGGGATTCGGTTAATAATTGGTAAATATAGAATTTTCAGCGATATACAACCGATAAACAATTTTTATCACATTAAAATGACCCCTAAGTCTCTCCCTTTGCTAATATCTTTGAGGGTCGTGATAAATATATCACTTATTGAGATCTTCTTTCAGAAAATAACCTATTATTTAGCTTTATTCTTTATTTAAATAATACCTTTTTAAAGAAATTATTATATCTGTCAAAATTATGACACTACATGAGACATAATAAATTGAATTCCCATATAACCTTTGCCCTTTAGTTCCAAAAATAAAATTAGAAGGCTTATTGCTCATCAAAAATTGAAAGAAAAGCTATAGAATATCTAATAATAATAATAATATATCATCATGCCTTTTACCCATCACTGGGTGTGGCACTCTGCCTAAGCAGATCTCGGTAAGTGATATATTTTTTCGCGTGAAGTGCGGTTACCAGCCGTCAAATCACGGCCTCCAAAGATATTAGTGGAGGAGGAGCCACAGGGGTAGATTTTTTAAATTGGTGAAAATTGTTTGTCGGCTGTGGGGATTGAACCAGGGTTCTCAAGATCCACAGGCTGACTCGATACCACTGAGCCACCTACCCTATATATAGAATATCTGTTTAGTTTAATTTTCCAATTTATTTGTTCCTTAACTTGAAAGCTCTGCTATTATATCAGATCGTGGTAAATGCTATATTTTGCATGTAAAATGCAGTAACCAGACATCAAATCACAAAATAATAAATATTAATTTATTATCACGCCTTTTACCCATTACTGGATGTGGCACTCTGTCTAAGCAGATCTCGGTAAGTGATAAAGATATTAGTGGAGGGAAAGCCACAGGGGTAGATTTAATTTGATAAAAATTGTTTGTCGGCTGTGGGGATCGAACCAGAGTTCTCAAGATCCACAGGTCGACTCGATACCACTGAGTCACCTACCCCATCAATTATCTGCAATAACATAACTCATACCTACGTAGAAGATGGTATAGATGCTAATTTATTGAATTCGATATTTGTTTATTGAAAGAGATGACTAGAATTAATTTGTATCCTAGCATCATATCTTCTTCTTCTTCCTCGCATACATATAATCGTTTCGTAGCGTTGGTTACGATGGCCGATTTGCTAGGTCTCTTCATATTTATTTTTTTTATTCTTTGTTAATCTTGTGTTGATTGTATTTCAATGATTTTCCTTGTTAATTCTCTTCACTTTTCTCTATTTTTGTACTGTACTTTTAGCTTGGTTCCATGTCATGTAGCATGTAGAAGAATATGGTTGCAACACGCATTAGATAGGTAAGGCATTTTGTGAAAACAAGAGTTGGTATCTATCGAGCTTTACTTCTTTTAAAAGAAAATCCGTGCTTGTTACTTGAATACACTGTGGAAGCTGTGGCTTCAAAAGAATTATTTTGAAAACATATATTCTTCTTGAACCTCAGATTTTTTTTATACACAAAGATGTTCTCTAACGACTGAAAAATACAAAGGTCTTTTCTGGCGTATTAAAGTTCAAGACAAATTTAATATATGAACAGAGTTGCAGCATTACCACAACTATTTATCATCGTGTTATACACATGTCACCATGTATAAAATTTTAATATGATGAAATTTTTTTAGTGAACATAAAACAATGCGTAAAAAACTATTGACTACAATTTTAATGATGTCATACTCAAACGAGTACGTGGAAAAGCCAACGTAAACCTACATTCATGCTATATAAACTACAAAGCTATTTTTTGTAATAGATTGACATGTCGATGTAATACTTTTTTTGATATTGAACGTTACACTTTCAGTTTTGACAAAGGGTATTTACTGTTATTCTAAACACGGGCAGATTTGTCATTATGCTGTCTGTAGAGGCTATTCCAACGGCGGATTTAAATGGAATTAAAAATAATTAATCTAATTTGAAAATTTCAATATCAGATTTCCTTGAATCTATATTTTCCAACAAATTTAATAATGCGTATTTATGCAAATTAAATTTGAATATTGTTTATTGATTTTTAACAAAATGCTGCAGGTGAACAAAATTGTACATTAAAAATACATTATTTACTATTTTCGTAGCAGATCTAGAAACAAAATATTTTTTCTATAACTGTCAAAAAATTTAAATTTGTTTTTTACTAATATCAATACGCGAAGTACGTGATTTTTTCATCATTTACATTACCATGACAACGCGTATTTTGCGCATTATTTTGCATCCTACTGCGCAAAATGAGTATCTCGCGCACGCTCCCAAATTATTTGTTGTCAGGTTTCATTAGTTAAAATACATCAATAGTATCAAAATAATATTATTGTTGATTATTTTCCTACAATTTACTTAAATAAATCAATAATTATTGTATTATTCTTTATTTACAGTTGTAGAAAAAATGTTGTTTGTATTTCGTGGTCAAAATTCTTGTTTTTTGGCGCGTTCAAATGACTTTTATTGTCTCGACTTGCGGTCTCGACTAAAAGTGACATTCTCACGCGCAGCAAAAAAACACTCATTTTGCGCACTTAATACAAAAATAATTATTTTGCAACTGTTTTTGGGGTGTGTTGTCTTATTGCAAAAATGTCAATCATAATTTTATCTTTGCTCATGCAGAATTATTACAAATACAAAGTCTTCTTTTCAGTTAATATATTTTTTTAAGTATTTGATCCAAATAAGCTGAATTCATTTTTTATAATATTCATCTAATACATTATTAAGTGAAACATAAAACTTTTGTAATAAAAATTAGATTAGGTAATTGATTCGACACAGGTTCTTGAACTAATATTCGAGTTTGAAACGTAATATTAACTATATTGTTATTAGAAAGCAAGAACTTCTTTATATTTATATTTACGGAATCCAATAAAAAAGTCAATTTTCCGTTATAAATATTTATTTCATATTGTATTGTAATTCCATGTTTACAGTACTGATTTCTGTGAGACTTTACAGCACTAGTATATTAATAAATATTACGGTATTGTTATCGTGAAGTTTTGTCAGTTTTTGACATTTAATTATAATTATTTTAAGATATCATACCCTACTTTCAAGGTTAGGAAAATAATGTTTTGTAATGAAATGCGGTACTCATTTCGCAATTCCAGACTTGGCTCCTTCATTACGTTGTACAAAAATATATTAGTCGCATCGTAAAATAGCTATTTATGTAACAAGTATATAATTTAGGATTTTATTGGACGAGTCGTAGTTTATGACTGATAAATTAAACGAGTCCTGCAAAGAATGATTATGTACGATTTGCTTACAAAGCTATATGTTCGACTGCCTAATTGTGTTCTATTTTAATTTTCTTGATTGTTTTGACAAGTCAGTATGGTAATATTACCGTACAGAATATAGTTATCACTTACTTACCAGCCTACTTTTGTGCATGTAAACATAGGTTTAATATTCTGAAACCGGTAAAATGTATTTACCGGACTTATAATGTAAATGACCTGTGTATAGTTGAATCCTTTAAAAGTAAGTTTGACGCATAAATGTTATTTTGATATGAAAGAGAGAAATTAAACATGACAGAATGTTAGTTTGAATAATTAATAGCAGCAGAAAAATGAACTTCTGTTAAATCGTGCGTATGGTGTTTTATAATCCAGCAAGTAATTTTCATACGCGTGGATGCAGTTTTGCATTGTTTAATTCATTTTTCGTACACTGAAATCCAGTTCGTCGTTTATAAATATCAAACAATCAAAATGCAAATGTGTTGCGTTAAAATAATACCAATCAAAATGATTGTTCTTTACTGTTCCATTTTTCTGTTCATAGAAGTTAAAATGTTTGATATGTGATGTTTGCTTTAACAAGAACAAAGAGTTTAAATTATTTTCTGTCGAATATGCCAGTTTGTTCATTTTGATCCGATAATAAAACAATAATTTCGATACTGTTCCAAAAATTAAATCGTTGAAATTTTTATCAGATCATAGAAGAGAAAATGATTTTTTTTTGTTCCACCATACGCTACTTCAAGATGATAAATAATAAAATACTTTCATAACATCACGCTATGCTCCATCCAATGAGGTAGCATGAACTCTTGAAACATTCATTCAACATTTATTCTGTAAATTCATCCTCCAATTATCCTTCGCCAAACATTCGTTTCCTGGCACATTTCTTTTGCTTCTTACATATTTATAATTCCTTACATACAAGTTCGTGTATTCTTTCAACTTGGAATTTTTTTTATGCAATATATCTTCAATCATGTTTATCTATTTATTCCTAGATTGTTTATATTCAATTTCACCAATATACAGGGTGTTTCACAACTTAGAGCAAAAAATTAAAGGGTATATTCTGTACGACGAGCTGATCATGAAACAAAAATTATTTTTTTTAATCGCAAAACTGTTTTCCATGTTTCCCAGTCCAAAATTTTTCGTTGCCACTGCCACTGGGTGGATCATTATGTTAAAGTTATTAATTAAATAAAATTCTATTATAAATAACTGCTAATAATTGAATTGTGTAATTATTCTTTCGTAGTTGATACCTACTTCATTGTTTGTGTTTAATAGGAAAGCGAATCCAGTGCAGTACTACAAAAATGTTTTAGGTTAACAATCCTTAATTTTTCGAATTTAAAAAAAATTCTTTTTGTTTCATGATCAGCACGTCGTACAGAATATACCCTTTATTTTTTTGCTCTAAGTTGTAAACACCCTGTATATCGGTTTGATTAATCTTTCATCCGACATATCACTTCTCTTTTTCTAGAAACATTCTTTTCAATCGTACACCTACATATAAAGTGGCATGTAACCGAAAAAAAAAATACTGATTAACGGTTAACAATTATCAAGAACGTAATAATAATAATAAAGGTTTTTGTTCAAAAACCGGTTTAAAAAAATAGGAAACCGATTAATTTATTGGTAAACACTAAAAATATAACAAATAGTTTATACATTTCTATTATGTATCTATAAATATATAACATCAGAAAAATATATAATATATTGTAATACAAGTGAGGAATGCGTTTAATTGCATAACTCGTATTAATAGAACACTCGCTGTCGCTCGTGTTCTAACTTTCGTACTCGTTTTGCAATGGCTCTCTCCCATGTATGTTACATACTATTTTTTTGAACATTAAACGTGAAAATTACATTTTTACGTTTGCGATACAAGAAATTTAATAACTACTTTTTATAAATCAAATGAGGATATATTAAAACACAGGGTGTTTCTACGAAACTTTAATGACATAAATAATTTGATGTACTGATTATAGAACAAAAAGTATTTTTTGAAATTCGCAAATATTAGGATATTTCATTCCTAGCGAACATTTTTAGTGTCACCATGAATCATCCCTTAGACATCCTTTACGCGATTAGGATGACGGCTACACCCCACGCTTTGATAATTTCCTGTAAGATCTCCTGGTCTCTGATCAGTTTGATCAGTCTTGAATCACTGATCTCGCTTCCCAGACCAACAATCTCGGTAGGAAATTCTTCACGTTCACTTTTCTTTTCATCTTTCCGGCGGTAAATGTGCGATGGCTCAGATACAATGTGATTCGCGAGATAAATCAAAAGATGAACGTCGTGTTTCACGGTGGCATGAAGCATGAAGCATGGCAAGCTACGATGCATCACGGTGTCGCTGGGTTCTTGTTCTTGCACAAGGATGCAGATGCGCAGATGTTTGAAATTAACAATGGCTTGGTGCTTTTGTTGTTGTGTTACGTAACGTGAATGGATAAATTGTTTAAATGCTTATGATTTTACTCAGTTACAAAGGAGTATTTCAACAATTTAAGCGAGTTTTTTTTTGGTATTTTCATACTTTTGTATTTTGCGCGTTAGACTGGAAACATATCTGCTTGTTTTTTTGATATTTCGGCGATAATTCTATTCATGTATTAAAAGTTTCACTTTTGTCATTTGAAATCGGATAAATAGGGAAAAGAACTGTTTAGAATAAACTTTTATTTAAGTACCTTCATTACCTTGAAAACTTCAATATAAATGTCTAACACGAAAGGCTAACTTGTAATACGCTCTTTCAATAAAATCGTTTTTACTGAATTATAGAAAATAAATGTGATGGCAAACAACAACATATGAACTTTAGTTACTGCATGGCAAGACTACATCTTGTCAATCCAAAAGCTAAACCACCACTGAATATTTGTTGTTGTTTTCCATGGGATGTGCTGACAAGGGGTAAGAGGGTGGAATCGTTGACTTGGTTAGAGATAACTGTTCCCATGCACGAGTTTACATAAAAAACACCAGACGCTTCTAAGGGATGGAATACAAGGATCAAAAGCTTCTCAGACCAACGCACAGCTAATAATTTACCCAGATATGTCATCACATAATAGCTAACAAGCGCGATAATTCAGAGAAACCATAAACTCGATAAATAATGATCGAAGAATACTGAAATTATTACAAACATATGCACTAATAAATTTGATAACCAAAACTCTGTCAAGTCAACTTTGAAAAATATACTTAAGATAATATTTAATTTGTCTGTATCTTTCGAAGCTGAGTTGATAGTGAAAAATCCAAATTATAACAAAACCTAATAATGCTATAATGTTAATATCATCATGGGGTAGGTTTATTGAGTTCAATGATTTACTAAAGAGTTACAAATACAACTAATTCAAATATAATAGGTTTCATGCTGATAATAATTTAATTTATATAAATACGAGCATGCTCCTAAATTGTAGGTTAAAGTACTCAAAATAGTATCATTGACATATCAGTTCATTTCTGTACTCATATAATAGAAATAAAATGAATATATCATCACTCCGCCGTATTCAAATACTGGATAAAAATATTCTTACTGTATTCGATATAAATGTCGCCAAAGTATTTGGGAGCAACTTCTGTCTTAGATAGAAGAATAAACTTGGGTAAAATCATATAGGGTCAGTATTTCGATTATATTGAAACATATAGAGTGTCCATTAATTATCTATCACAATACGAAATATAATAAATAACAAAAGAAGTAATACCTATACAGATAGAATGGCGGTCTGCCGACCAGTTTGGTGCATTACGTGAAAGCACAGTGTTGTTGCCAAATAGAAAAAACGATATGAAAAGAAAAGAATGAAGAAATATGAGTTTTTGTTCCGTGTATTTATTGATTTAAAGTTAGCTCTCGTGTTAACAAAACGTCATTTTTTCCTTTTTTTTCTTTTTTGAATTATGAATATACCTACTGTTACGAAATTTTTTATCCATTAATTTTGTTGACATGCCTTCTTATAAACATCGTTCCTAATAAATAAGATCTCGTAACTAATGGCAAAATGCAAAAGCGGAATAATTTGACTGTCGACAATAAAATAATACGAGCGTTGCGTCATTTTTTAAACACTTTGACGTTGAAATACAAAATTTAAAATGTTACTCAAAGACCTGCGCATCTGCCTTGAACATGGAAAATTTGTAATATCCAAGATGTTTCATTTAAAATTTGTAAGTTGCTGTTAGTTTCTAGAAAACAGGTATCATAATTTTATATTCGCTGGTTCATCTTTGATCAGACATCTTGTATATCTATAGGAAAGCATAATTTTATATTATAAGACTCGTTTTTTTTATTGTACAATTATTTATAATTATAGAAGATGAACTTTAGCTCGTTAGGAGTCATAAGAATTTGGACAGGGAGTTAAACTCATGTAAACTCAAACGACTTATAGTCTTTATCAGAACCGCAAGAGAGGAAAAATAAATAAAATAAAACCTTACAATAAGTTTCAAAGCTTACATATTGTAACAATGAAAAATTCAAAAGTATAAAATAATCATATACATCTGTAAAATTGAACATAACAAAAATAGTCATACATTTAACAAAAAAAACATGCTAAACACCACAAATTATAAATAAACATCGCAGTAAAATAATAAATTAACCAGCATTGTACCAGCAGATTTGAATTACAAGCAAAAATGTTGACATAATTTTAAACAGTCACAGTCAACAGATATCGCGTCTGAAATTTACAGTATTATTGTGATGAGAAAAATGTAACATTTGTAAGGAGATTTATTAAATCAAAATTATGTCCTATTTGAAAATGAACTTGCGTCAAAGTAGTTTTATCCAATTGCATCTCGTGCATTTTATAATAACGCAAGCATCGCTAAATAAGTGGTAGCTAAGAATAAAATTGTGAAAAATGTCGTTCATTCTATGTAAAAAAAACAAGGATTATTATTATTTTCCAAATTTAATTTAAATTAAAATTGAAATTAATACTGAAATACATTTTTCTTCTACACTGTCATAATTTTCTTCATGTAAAAACTGCTTTCAGCTCAACGTATACGGTGATTCCAGTATATAAGGTTACATGTATGTGCGGTGAAAGCATTCTAAGGTCTGATTACCAAAACGTATTGCAAAACAGGGTAAGATCGTAATAGTTCGTATTCCAGTGAATGCATTTGATCAGCAGTGCGGTAGACGACAGAAAATACAATTTTGTATTTATGTTTGCCTCTAAGTTTAAGTGATATATTAAAATTCTACATAAATAAATATAATTGAAGTATGTATATTGTAAACATAAATTAAAACTTAAGAAATACAAAGGAAAGCAGCGCTTGCCTTGCTTGCGTGGATAAAACGTCACTAGTTTTATTAGTTTACATGTGAATGTTTTTACATCCATTTCTGTGAACTCTGTTAGCTTTCATTTTTTTTTAAATACTATACGCTACGCAATTACACAATATAAGCAAATTACCTTTAGAAACCTAACTTAGATTATGATAAGTAATAATTATTATAAAATTACAAATTGCATTATCAAAATTGCAAATTCAACAAGTAATGACATTTCATTACAGAAAACCTAATAGTAAATTTCAAATATAAAACCTCATAAACCGTACCATCAAATGCAATTTCCACTATAATTACTGAGCACTAATGAGTTGTACCACTACATAAAACGAAACAACGTAAAACTGTTCGCGACGAAAGTACCTACTAGAGAAGAGCGACATAGTTCACCGAGTTCAGAAGCACTCCTCTTTAGTCATAGTTCTAACCACTGCCGGAAACAGCGCTGCCAGTCCTGGCGCCAATTTGAAATTCAATTTAATCTTTAATTTATTTCTCATATTGAGACAAAGAAAAGTGAGAATTTACATTCTGTCCGCCCCGCTGGTAATTAGCATAAATTTAACTTTTTTTGTTTTACCTACGGAGAATAAAAACGGCGTTAGAACGATTCATTGTCTGAAGCGGGCCCGGTGTGCCCACCGACCATTTGTTTTCGTGACGTAAGAATATCAAGTTCGCTTTAACAAGTCTGCGTCAACGAACAGAACGAATATTCCGACTCTGCAATCTTTAAAAGGGGATAATTACCAAAGCACTTGGCGTTATGTTCTTCGATGGCAATTAATTACGTTTACGTAGAATGTAATACCTTTAAGACTGTTATTCTTCCATTGACGATCAACTTCTGGAATATTCTTGATAGTCAATTTCTGTTTTTCTTTTCTGTTTCGTTGTTTAATAATATTTCAACAGGAAGAAATATCATTGTCCCAACGTTTAAAGTGAATTAAAATATATACTTGTATACGGTAAATTAAGTTTTTGAAAGTAAAAACTTTTCGACAACAAAGTGGCAATACTGGACCTATCCTACTTTATCGTTATGAAAACAGATTTCAGTATACTTAATAATTAAAATAATTTTTATCGTTTGAGCACACTAAACATGCTCTTTAGTCAAGAAAATGGAAAATAATGAATAACTAATTATTAATTACTTTAAATGTAATATTTATTATTTAAGGTTAGTTCTACTAAATGAGGTGTATTCTATTACAAAATCGGAATATGGTGTTTTTATATAGAAATCTAGAGGATGTAGATGATCATTCGGGTACTGGGCGCTTGTCCTTATTTTGTGCGTCATTCTTTTCATGCAGTTTTCAATCAATTTTAATAAAAAAATATTACAGGTCAAGTTCAATTTGCTTATAAAAATATTTCAAAATAAACAAATAATACATTACGTCTTTTACCCATTATTATACCGTGACAGAAATTAGTAAGTGATATATTTATACGTGTGAATTGCGGTTACTAGCCGTCAAATTACGATCCACAAAGATATTAGTGGAGGGAAAACCACAGGGATAATTTTAATGTGGTGAAGATTGTTTGATAGTTGCCAGAATCCAACAGTTTGACTCGATAAAACTTATTTAATGTATTTTTTTAGATATTGCAAACATTGAGTGAAAACACTTATTCAAAATTTATTCAGCAAATCTACAAGCTTAAGATTGAACACTTCCATTACTGTTTATTTGTATAAAAAACTGATTTTTCATGTTAAACGTGTATTTAAGAGGAACGCACGGACCAATTGTTTTGAATTAATAGGCCTTTTTAACGATGTTCTCGTTTTTTCAATTATATTGTTTTCATTTGAATGGGAAGGTGTCTCAATGGTCTCTAGTCAGATTATGAATCTGACAACTTGGGTTTGATTCCCATAGCTGACTATTAATTTTCGCCACGTTAAAATTACCCCTACACTAACATCTTTGTGGGCCGTGATTTAACGGCTGGCAACCGCACTTTACGCTCATAAATATATTATTTACCGAAATCTGCTACGGCAGAATGCCACACTCAATAAAGCATAGAAGGTATGATGATATATTTATTTTATTGTTCTCATTTTATTTATTTTCGTCAAACTTACTGTAATTGGGATTCAGTTGCTATTGTACAGAGTAGCATAAATAAATGTAATATATTATATAGATTATTATTGTGATGTTTCCTTCTTCTATTTAGTAATTACAAAGTATATATTTTGATAAACGATTTCAAGTTACTTATCGGAGCTTTTATTTAATTAGAAATCCTTTTAAGCATCTTTGTAGATGTAGCAATATAGGTAAACAAAAACCAACTACTATTGTTTAATTTGAAACAAATATATTGACAAGATGAAATGACCTAAGGGCTCAAGTTGCTGACAGGATCACCTCATGTGTTTACATTTTCCATGCTCCGAAATCAATAGTTTAGTAGTGCGTGCGTCAGCTGTTGTTTATTGAGCATGTTATAGTTCAGATCTAATGAGACATTTCAATTAGGAAATGTGCAGTAAATTAACAATTACCTATTTTATTACATGAATACCTGGCTATTATCTTGTGTTGTATTCGTGTTTACTCGAAAATAAGTAATTTACAAATATTTGCAGATAAATTTCCTTTAGTGGAAGTATAAATGTGTTTTTCAATAGATGAAGACAACTATTAGTAGAACTTAATATCCTGACAAACTTCTTGTGTGTGCTGTGGGAAGTTTGATAAAGGTTGGCTGTGGTTGCTGCGGTGCCGAGACCTGTGGCGGCGGCGGTGGTGTTGGTGTTGACGCGCGTGATTGTCTATCGCGGCGCGTCAGTCGCCGACGCACGTTCGTTTTTCGTGAGCTCCGTTAGCTGCACTTTTCCAATTTCATGGCTTGTAAACATTTGCAGAAGTAATTTTGAACGTGCAGACCGACTACTGCCGTTGGCGCAAGTTATGCGCCGGAAGACACAGAACGTTCAATAAATCTACTTCCTGTGGCGGACGGATGCGGCCGACTTCCCGCTCCCACTCTTCTTTCGTCGGCACTGTGACGTCACCTCCGGCGACTGATTGCTTCAACGTGCAAGATCATTTCCTCTTGCGCAGACGAGTTTTTGTAGGATTTTGTCTTCGCACCTCGACGATCAAAGACGGCGTAAAACAAATGGAAAACCAACGGAAACGAGTTACCAATATTAGAAATTATCTTCGTTTCACGCTTGTTCTGTCGCCACCGACGCTGCAGCTGATTCGATGGACTTTCGACTCGGGACTCTAGATGCGAGCGCGACTTCCACTTGCTGTGTCTGCGGCCCGACGCTCTAGGGACCAATCGATAGATGATTGACAGCCCCGGGTGTTAGACGTGCTTCTGCACCACGGATGCCGACGTTACAATGTAATCAGATCGATTTACATTGCACAGATAACTTTATATTTCTTCTCCAGATTCTCTTCTGTCTGAGACATTTAGATTACCAGATTTTTCTAATTTCAAAATGTTCAAACTTTCTATAATTTAATTTAAAAAGTTTGCTTGTCTTCATATGAAATATACTTTTTACATATGACGCAAATAACTTTCTGAGATTTCGTAAAGAAATTGAAACAGGATATTTTATAAATGATGTTTGATAATGAAACCCTGATTGAAATAATGCTGTGCAAGATAACAGTATGAATTTATTGAATGTAGGTCGGTTGGTTGCTAGGCAATGTGTAAGGTGTGGGTGTTGTTTTTAGTGGTAGCAGTGGTGGCAAGTTGCGCGCCCGCGGTCGTGTCGCTAGTTCCGGCGGGGATGTCGCTAACTCTTCGGAAGTGCGCGCGAACACACGCAAACTTGCCGGAATCAATTAGTAAGCCGCGCGGGTTTGCCGGTTGGGCTCGTCTGAGGCGCGTGTATTTCATACTTGGCCAATATGCTAATCACGTTATCTTGATTCATGGTAGCTATCTGTTTGTAGGCGGCCGTCCCGCTCCCTCTATAAATGACATTTCAAACAATTCGGAATTGATTCAGTGCAACAATTACATTCCAATAATAAATTTGCATTAATATCTGGTTGGCCGCGACTACTATCACATCCCCAATAAATTATAGTATGCGGTTCATTTGTCACGCTAATAGCCGCCGAATGTCGAACCGGTAATTATACGATTAATCCATTTCCTCTGTAGGTAGGTGCAAAGAGCAGCGCCAAGCGATGAGCACTATCCTTATCCGGCGCGATGGAGACATAAAAACCGACAACAGCTCAATCGGTTCGCAGCGTCGCTCGTCGCCCGTCGCACGTCGCGTCTCGGGTTGGGCTCGACAACGAGGGTAATGCACTGGAACCGATAAACTTCTGTTCCAGGAGTGACCTGCGAACTTTACGCGCGATTCGTGGTATCGCCGGCCGATCGTTCATCACAAGCAAATGACAGCGCTTGTGACTCGTGTCGTAGGATGCGCTACGTGATTTATTATGATGACTCCGTCAAGTGTGATAAGTTCTCTGCGAGCCCTGATTACAATCAGCAGTTTTCTGACTGGGACGGAACTACAACAAACTCGAGTCCAGGAGATATTTGCCATTTAACCAAGTTGGTTTGTTAATTAGCGGTTTGTGAGTGTACGGGCTGCACTATTGGATATTTGCGAAATGCTGACTCGAAGCAGTCGAAGCGGCAACCGGATCCGCAGTCGGATCTGGATTAGGAAGATTAATAAAAAGCACACACTGGCACACCTCAAATATCAAACACGAAACTCGTGTTTGGAGGAAAATTCGCACGGCAAACAAGCAGAGCAAATACACGTTGTGGTTCGGTTTTAGTTCAGTGCTGCCCAAGTAAAATGTGACAAATTACACGCATCCCGTTTTTACTTCCAGACATCTCTTTTCATAGATTTTCTTTTGGGTTACGTCTTTTTCTGTGCTACGGAAGCAAGCAGGCAAACACCTATAAAACCGCGCCCCGTCTCCGCGGCTTGGGATGTCCGCCCGAACAAGCGTATCGCGCCAAAGATAAAAAAGTTAAACATTCGGTGAAATATCGCTCCGGAGGGTAACCCAAAACGCTCGGCTCGTGATAGATACCCGGAGTGCCTGGCCATCCGGATCAAACGGTCCGGACACGGCCGGCCATCATGAATTTTTATTAAATCTCCAGCCGGATAAATCAAATATCGGTTTGCGAAACTCGCGCGCGTGTAATCTCCGCTTTGTTCCTCGCTCCAGCCGATTTCCATGAAACCAGAGTCGGTGTGCACTAATTTCACAACGACATACTTACCTGATGGATAATATCTATTCCCAAAACATAACCTCGTATTTACAAATATTTAATGATCCTTGATTTAGATTGACAATGGAGTCCTACATTATAGTCACAAATTAGTAAATTAGTAATTAATATTAAGACTGGACCCAAAAACTTCGTACCAGGGATAATCAGAGTTATAATGTTACTGGTTTTAATATATTAGAGGTTTTAATACCATTACCATTGACATCAGAGCATTGCGATCTTTCCTTAACCTTGTTTCTAATTGATAACTGATAACTAATTTTGTGGTTGTTGTTTTGCTGACGTCGTTATATATTTTAAATACTTATCTAATATATTACTTAGGTTGAAATGGTTGTTAAATATTGCTAAGTTCGAAACTTGTGACAGGAAAGACATGCTGAATACAGTGTGTTATATTTTAATAGACCCAGCAAATATCTCGCTTATTTATCAACTTAGCAATTTCTTTCATATAACATGATTTATACAGCAACATGAAAGCTAGTTGATGACGGATGTACATTCATGATATCATTTCCGGTTTATTAGTAATTAATATCAACTTTGAAATTTCAAATGGAACATACTATATTTTTTTACAAATTTGAAAAGTGCATCAAATTTGCTTTACAATCATGTAAATTATTAAAAAGTAAAATGGCGGGCACTTTATTATACACCAAATCGGAAAGAGAATAGTGAGCTATGACTGTGGCTTGAAATAAAACAATTAACTTAAACTATTGTATTTATTATTATTAAACGAAATAATATTTTTTTGTCATTTCTCTTTGGTCAGCAGATAAAGATTCAATTGTTGCTTCATTTATATTCTTCAGTCCGT
This sequence comes from Pterostichus niger, assembly GCA_947425015.1. NCBI lineage: Eukaryota > Metazoa > Arthropoda > Insecta > Coleoptera > Carabidae > Pterostichus > Pterostichus niger. The sequence continues at coordinate 23,874,447 of OX380345.1, read as the reverse complement.
TTAATGTGTTTACTGGTTCATTACAAACAAAATCTTTCACGTAGCTCCATATAAAAATCAAGTAGTCATATCGGGAGAAAATGCATTAAAGAGGCTGGAAGCCATTTTGAATATTTGTTATAAAATCATTTTGTTGTTATTAAGTGTCCCTTATTCTCTGTATTATTATGACAAAAAAAAATTATTTCGTTTAATAATAATAAATACAATAGTTTAAGTTAATTGTTTTATTTCAAGCCACAGTCATAGCTCACTATTCTCTTTCCGATTTGGTGTATAATAAAGTGCCCGCCATTTTACTTTTTAATAATTTACATGATTGTAAAGCAAATTTGATGCACTTTTCAAATTTGTAAAAAAATATAGTATGTTCCATTTGAAATTTCAAAGTTGATATTAATTACTAATAAACTGGAAATGATATCATGAATGTACATCCGTCATCAACTAGCTTACATGTTGCTGTATAAATCATGTTATATGAAAGAAATTGCTAAGTTGATAAATAAGCGAGATATTTGCTGGGTCTATTAAAATATAACACCCTGTATATATATATCAACAAAACGTAACAGTGATAATGAAACATTTGACTAAGATAATCTTATAATTTATTTATTTTTCCTTATATCCTCACACATTTTTAATTATTTGCTATGAAAGACATTTAAAAATACATTATGTATCAAGTATTATAAACGTCTTTTTAGTTACGATTTTTTGACACGAGTTTAGCGAAGCGAATCAAGGGTATCAAAAACAAGTATCTAAGGCGTTTATTAAACAAGTCACATGCTATACTTTTTCTATGATCGCAAATTAAAACAACAAAAATATTTGTATTAATTATTTAATAAGTAAGGTAAAGTTGCAATGATGCAGATAGCTAACTTCACCCCGTATTTAATGTTAGCTGTTGTATTTAAGCCGTGACTAAAATGTTCGAAGCCACAGTTTGTCAACATGTGATTAAAATGTTATTTAGCGCCATGGAAACCAGTACGTTAAATGACATTTTAATAACGGAAGTAAAATAAAATCGTATATATGCTCTTCTTAAGTGATAAAATAGATCATTTTTGTCATTACAATTATATGTAAGGCTCACTGTTTGAGGTCTGCATTTGCTTTTTATTTTTAAAATCATTACGACTAATAAATATCAATTAAAACTTTTTTAAACTGTACATGGTTTTCAATTTAAATGAAATTTCATTAAAATAATTAAAAAAGTAGTTGAGAACCCTATTGTAATAATTGATATTTCTGGGAACTATAGGTCAAAATAGTTTGATAATTTTGAGGTACAAAAATATCGAAATAATTTTGTTTCTATTTGTTCTTGTGAGGTTGTCATGGCTTAAAAAATTATAATCCTTTGACATGGCATATATTTAATTTTTAATCGGTAATATTTTTGGGGTATAATTGAGTTTTATGGGCATGAGACGTTATCAGTCCCTAATATGAAATATGTATAACAATCTGAAAATAAAATTTGAGAGTCCACAACTTTTAGGTCCAATCCTGCATCCCACATTGGTGATTTGCGTATAGCTGGCCAGTCCAGATCAGGAATTACGCGCGGGGCTGATAATTTTTAATTACATTACCCATTTGCATACGCCTCTGTACACATAAACTTAATGAACGATTCGGCAGTGACCAGGTGCGCAGTCCGTTCCAACACTGGCTGCCGCGGCCAGATAAGCGAGTTGACGGCGAGCGCCTGGGAATTTACGTTGAAAACTGTCCAACGTTCGCCGTAATTATACGACGACATGTCCATTTGGTCCATTACTCTGCCATCGACGTCGATAAGCTTTTTCTCGATACATTTCTCCCCTGGAAATGACGCAAAACTTTTTAATAACGCAAGTCCAGACCGTGTTTCATGTATGTTTAAAATTCAGTTTAATCCAGGGATTCAAACTACAAAAATAATACGGTTTGGTATCTGTCCAAGGTTCAACTTACGTATTTGGTTTAGTTTTTTGATTCTGAACTCAGTGATGGGTGAAAGGCGTGATGATATATTTATTTTATTTATTAATACAAAATTTTCAAGATATTTTTATATTACCATTGTAACAATACTTAATATAATATTTGTATTGACTGTTAATTAGGTGTCGTACGATTTTTCGCTCAATATTTTAATAAGTATTATTAAATTATTATAATAGTAAATTTAAACAAAACTATTATGGGTTAGATGGCTCAGTAGTAACGAGTCGACCTGTGAACCTTGAGAACCCTGGTTCAATCCCCACTGCCGACAAACAATTTTCACCAATTTAAATCTATCCCTGTGGCTCCCCCTCCATTAACATCTTTGGGGGCCGTGATTTGACGGCTGGTAACCGTACTTCACGCGAAGAAATATATCACTTACCGAGATCTGCTACGGCAGTGTGCCACACCCAGTAAGAGGTAAAAGGCGTGATGATATATTTATTTATTTTATTTTATTTAAACAATACTATTGTCTGGCTATTATAGATAAAAGTTTCATGTTCCGGTCTAGATGTATTAAACAAGTGCCGGTTCAATCCTATTTCAATTCAAGTCCCTAATTTAATCTATTTGTTATCTCTGCCCGTAAATGCCTCATTCCTTTAGCAGCTATACTGAAAAATCTAATTAATTACGAGAAGAATTAAAACCGATCACGACTGAAATACCAATGAGCCGAACGAGGAATGGGAGAAGTAAGTGCGTGCGGTGCGTCGGAAACTGTGACGTTGAAAGATCGAACTGATTATAACGAGAATTAATGGGGGTTCGATGCATCAACAAAAGGAGGAACAGATAGACGTTGTTCGAAAAACAAATTGTATTACTTTTCTTCTTTGATTGTATTTACAGGTGAACTTTGGTTTTGTTCCATTTAAATTTGTTCACATGAAATGAAATCGAATCGTTTTGTATTCAAGATTAATTCTCTACTTCTAGATGACAGATAATTTGTCCAGATCTAACTTATACTTACAAGTAACACTACCCAACTATCACTCACCGATTTAAATGAAACTTGGCACACTAATAGAACTCTAAAAAATATTGAACCCCTATTTTTTTTCCTTCCGGAAGTTGTTTTTAGGGGTACAAACTACCACTGAACAAGAATCGTCAAAAATGAAATTAAATAATACCAAAATATTACGCGTTCAACATTGATTACCCAGGGGTAACCTCGAAAATAGATTCAGCAACTTCAAAGACCCCCGAGTAACTAGATTTGAACCTAAAACTCTATTTCAGTTGAATATCGTAATTTCTTCCCCCCAATCCCTTTTTAACTCCTTAAAAAAGTACATATGATCCAAATGACCCCGAAAATAGATTTTGACGATCTCCAAAACCCCGGGGTAACCAATGTTGAACGCGTAATATTTTGATATTATTTAATTTCATTTATGGCGATTCTTACTTTTACCACCTTTCAGGGGTGGTTTGTACCCCTAAAAAGCAACTTCCGGAAAAAAATAGGGATTCAATATTTTTTAGAGTTCTATTAGTGTGCAAAGTTTCATTTAAATCGGTGAGTGACAGTTGGGTAGTGTTACTTGTTAGTTTACTCAAATCAATTCACAATAGAAGAATACTAATGCACTTATTGGAGAGTATTACTTTAAGCTGAAACCGAATCAGTAAATCTAGTACTGGGAATAAAGTCAGCAAAGTAATCCAGTAAAATAAATAAATGATCTGGTTCAATAAGTGTAAGTTAGATCTAATTTAAATGGCAAATGGAATACGCCTATAGTCCTACATTATTGATTCTCAATATTTTTGGTACCATGGTTCCTTTTAATAAACATAAAAACATAATGTGTCCCTGTCCAAATATTATCAAAACACTATTTTTTTTCAATTATTATTAATATTTTTATGGCAGCTTAATGCAAAATAAAATAGTATGATTTTTACAAAATTATTTGTTAAATATAATGAAATATATATAAAAATATCATTATTGTGAACATTAGCCCTGTTTTGAGCTTATAAGCTATTCAATGTTCGGTGCTGTGGGCGATAATAATAATAATGCTCAACAGAGGTCATTTTCAATGTCCATTCTATTGCGCTGTTTTGTTTTTATACTGAATAAAGCAGAACACCAAATTCACGAAACGTTGGTCAAAAAAAATATCATGACACCTTTTACCCATTACTAGATGTGGCACTCTCCTGTAGCAGATCTCGGTAAATTATATATTTCTTCACGTAAAGTAAGGTTACAAGCCGTAAAATCACGGCCCTCAAAGATGTTAGTAGAAGGGGACCCACAGGGGTACTTTTAAAGTGGTAATAATTGTTTGCCGGCAATAGGAATCGAACTCAGGTTTTGAAATCCACAGGCCGACTCGATACCACTGAGATGAGAATACGCAAAATCTATTATGATAATTTTAAGTAAACTAGATTGTATTTCATCCATAAAGTTTCCAAAGAATACCTTTGGAACTCATGTTTGGCAACTGGATTAAATTTAAGTTTCAAAAATTCCTCCTGGATATCTTCTGGCAATTCTTTTACATAAGTTTAAAGTTACTGATACTTACATGTTTTATTGAATTATATGAATTAATTTAAAAATTAAGAGTGTCTATGCCCCATGTCTCCTCTGAATCGCTTATGCTCCAAAGGGAGGCATACCTCCCCGGTAGAGAACCCCTATTATAGATGAACTGTTTTCGAATATCTGATTTATCTGAATTGATTTAAGTGAGTCTAATGCCAAATGGAATACAACTATTGCTTTCTAGGATATGTTCTCTTGTATGTATTTGAAGGCGTCACCATATTTGGCAATAGAAAAGTGTTGGACAGATATTGAAACATTAATGTATTTTTAAAACTGCGAAGCATTCCAAATTTCGGCGATATTACTTATTAAAATTTGACAGTATTTTAATTAAAATCACACATTCAAAGAGGTTTCTGTTTCAATTCGATGTTCGTTATTTCTTTTTTCAACTTGTCTGTTTTAAAAAGAAATTTATCTTGGCATGAAGCGTTCTTCGTTTGTTCGTCACGACAGCGACAACGGAATTACAGGCACCGTAGCTGTGCAGGTTATCGCTCTTGCTCGGTGCGAGTCGCGAGTCAGTGGCGTATGAAGATGGCGTTGATAGCGCGTCTCGTCGATGTTTGTTCGGTGACGCCGCGCGTCAAGTTAGCGCAAATTACGTTTGGTGTGTCGCGTTAAAGATAACAGCGCGTGAGGCTACGAGGGCGCTACGGTTGATCAAACGCGACGCTGACGACCGCGTTTTTTTTAATTCCACACGTGAACGCCAGATTCCATGAACGCTGAGTGTCAAAAGAATTATTCCGCTAAACGACCATCGAATTGGACTGTCGTTCATCGTGTATGTTCCGGCCGCAGGCGTTGACGCGATGAAAATCCCGCATTCTGTTTGTTCGTGTCGATCCGTTTCGAAACGGGAAAATGAAAAAATAAAATTGTTTTCATGTATTTTATTAACAATCTGAATATTTTAAAATAATCCTAGCATGATTCTAGAAGGGAAGGCAGCAAAGTGTTAAAGTGGAATTTGCTAAAAAGGATTTCGTGATATGGAGAAGCTTACATGATTGGGAATTGAATATGTTCTGAAACGAAGCGGGCTGAAACAGTATGCCGTCGCCGGAGGCAGTGACGCACTAAAAAGCCAAAGCGGGGAGCTCGCTTTAGGCAATTTAAAAAGTCCGTGCGTCCGTGCGGTTTTCGTATGTACTTAACGCAAACGCCGATTCCCAAAAGCCGATTACAAAATTAATATTCAATTTCACTTTCTAGCGTACGAAGCGCGTTAAATCAAATGATGGAGAAACTCAATTACACCTGAGAGTCGTTTTGCAAAGCCGCTGGAAAAATATTCCACCGAATCCCAATTAAACGGATAAAATATTTTAGTATCTGATTTAAGCAGTGAATTAGCCTAAAAGAAGAAACAATTGTCAGCGGTGCTACGGAATTAAAGCAATTTAATTTGAATAATTTTTAGCGCTGAACGCACCTTTTCTAGAAGTCGAATTAGGAATACGTTCCTTGGGCACTGTTTTGGTTTGTCACGGATTACGCCTGCGTCTAATTAAAACAACCCAGAGTATTACTTTCAATGTGTTATAGGTAAAAGATCAAAGAAGCTTAAGCACAACTTGCTTCCGGGCTTCGATTTGAGGCAAGGAAACAAATCTAGAAAATCGAAACCATGCGATGCTTCTTCAAATGATTTTCCATTAATTAATTATATTCACCAAATTAAATCTACCCCTGTGACTCCCCCTCCACTAACATCTTTGGGAGCCGTGATTTGACGACTGGTAACCGCACTTCACGCGAAGAAATATATAACTTACCGAGATCTGCTACGGCAGAGTGTCACACCCAGTAATGGGTAAAAGCCGTGATGACATATTTATTTATTTTTTTTTTTTGTGGCTTCTTGGCGGACCAACTACTTAGGTCATATGCCGCCATTACATATTTATTTATTTATTTATTTAATTACATTCACCCTAAACCACCATGTTATCTCAATATAAATATCTTTGGAAAAAATGAAATTAATAACACAGGATAAATATGTTTATGAATTTTATTTTACAATATTTAAGCCAACGTTTCCTGTCATCTTCAGCGCAAAATATAATTTTTAATTAAATATTATAATTTCAATTTTTAACATATAATAAATAAATATATCATTACGCCTTTGATATTGGCTCTTGAACTAAAATTAAAAGATATAAGAATTTGCGAATTTGTTGTATTAAGGTTGTGACGAGAAATTAAAAGTCGAGAAAAGTTTAAGATGAAAAAAGTTATTTGTCTCGTGTCACCATTTTTCGCAATATACCTACCTAATAGTTTTCTAATTAAAAGTTTACAATTTTTTTAATGGGCATAATAGCACTTTTTCTTCATGAATGAGTGTGCGTAGGTTCAATTTGTAATAGAAAATACAATTGCGTCCGAGTGATTTAAATTCTGTTATTAATTACAAATAAATTATCCATGCAACATCATGAAACAGTCGACTTAATAATAATAATTATTATTATTATTATTTGTTAGAAGCGAAAAAGAAGTGTACAACCGCCTAAATTTTAAAATTAAGAGCCAGCGATTACAAAATGAATCAACACAATTGAGGATCGTGAATAAAACGTAACAGAATCGAGTAAACATCATCTTAAATATCCCAGGAAGTAGCAAGTTCGCTGCGCGCCACTGACACAAGCAGGAAGCATGCAGTTTGGGGTGGTGTAGGCGGCTGGCAGCCCATTTAGAGCGAACGCGCGAGTGGCTATTAAGGCGAACAAGGCGGTATTAAATTTTAAAATTCTCCATCGCTCGTTCATTTCAAAGTAATATCGTATCTCACGGTGCGGTAAACGGGGATGTCCGCCGTCGGCTGCCACGACGGCCCATACGCCGACGTCGCTGCGACGCGCCGGGTAAATTGCGCTGATTATGCTTGATATATTCCAACGACACGGTTTAATTATTCTGATGTGAATTACGCGGTGGCTCTTTAGGAAATTCGATAACGATAACGTGGTCACGCCTAACGCCCTCTATAACGCTTGTTTGATACTGGCTGTAGGATGCTGGATGCCTGATACCCTTGGGACCAGGTGTGCTTCGCTCGCCCAGATTTAGACGCACGAACGGAGATTTTAAATGTGAATGGGCTCAACGTTCAATGTGAAAATATATCCATACAGGTGTGAGTATTGATTACCACTTTTCGATAAAAATTTCACTGTTTTATACAGACTGCTAAACTTATTAAAAGGAATGGTAGTGCTAGTACGGAAAATTTAAATTTTAATGTGAATGAAAAAGTGTTTTCATATTTACGAAATAATTTCGTTTTCGTGTTTTATATGAAAGGTCGTTGAACTTTCAGGATTCGCATTAGAGATGCCGTGAGACCAGGCGAGAATTAATCTCATCTTGCTTCAAATTTTCGAGATAAGAAAAAGAGTTCTTCTCGTTGCAATTATATCTCGACAAATTATACATTGTATCAATAGCGAAATAAATTGAAAATTCTTGGTTTCTAGTATGCATTTTTTGTTTCGTAGCTATGAATTCTTTTTTGTCTTAACATCACTAGTAATGAGCTGATCTTAGTTAAATAAATTTTTCTTATAAAGTAACTCTATTTTTAAATGTAGAACAATTTTAATATTATAGTTGCGCTATCACTTTACAAGTAGGGTTCTAAATGCATCAGAGCAAACCGGAATGGTGTTCCGGTTTGTGAAATTGTGGTAAATATAGTTCCGGTTCGTGAAATTGTGGCAAATATTGTTTCGGCTCATGAATTTATTAAAATTATTGTTCGGGTTCCTGAAAAATATTATGATTTCTCCGTTTTGATTAATAAAACAAATACAGTATTTAAAAAATATGCTAGTTTTATTTGAAGTCAGGCTACAATGTGCAACTATTTATAAAATGTTAGTTTTTTTGTTAGTTGCACCATAAATTAATATTGGTGTTCTGGTTTGTGAAATTTTCCACTTCTGCCCTGTTTATAAGTGAGAGTTGACGAGTTAATACTTTGCTAACTTCAACTTAGAATCAAAGATACAATTACATTTCGAGTGATTCGGATTCAATAGTGGTTTCCAAATGTATGGCTATTCAGGCCGCTCCGGAGTACAAGCGAAAACGCTCAAAAATGCTATCAACTTATCTGCTCTTCTAACTGACCAAATTTATTCAAATTTTATATAAATAATGATGATATAAAAATATTAACATTTATCAGTCAGTTTTTTAATAAAGTTTATAATAAACAAGATACAGTCATTTTTGTGTTTGAACATTATCAAACTTTTCACAGATTACAGAACATTTCAATATACAATTTGTATTGGAAATGAAAGTTTATAAAAAAATAAAACTTTTTGTCAGTCAAATTTGTTTAAAAATATCCCGTTCAGGAGAACACCGTATAATTGTTTTCGTTTTTGACATCAAATTTTCATGTTTTAATTCCCAAATGTAAAAAACTATGTAACCTAACCATCTTGTGCTCTTGCAGCGACTATGATTTGAAAGCAGGTATATATTTATTGCGGGGTAACCACAAACTTTTACCGCTACGGTCACAGAATATTTTTTGTCAAAAATAGTCTGAAGACTAACGAAGTTCGTAGCAAATGTGATCTGAACAAGAAAAATTAAATCAAGGATCAATTAATTTGTGCAACAAAGAATTTTAATAAAAATGTACTATTTTTGGTATAGTTATTTCTTCCTAAAATACAGAATTATTTTGTATTTTTCATGCAATAACATGAGTACTAGTTATTTAAAAATTTAAATTTAAATGTCGTACACAATCGGATTGAATCGTTAATTTTCGGCAATCAGCAGATAGTAGCTAGATCTGTTTATTACTTTTATATATTTTTAAATGATTAAAAACGCTAACGAACAAGTTACATCATAGCTAATTCATTTTTTTATGTCGATGACATAGGCACGCGACGAGCTGGCCTTGTCCAGTTTAGTGCGGGTGTGTGTAACGAACAACGTTTTGAGAACGTTTTAGTGAATATTTTGTGATATTTTTATGTGTGAATTGTGTGTAATAATGCACAGTGAAAGTTATAGTGTTCTGCAACAGTATACGCCTCCTTGGATGTGGTGCTGGACGCTGGACAACATGAGACTGTGCTGGAAAGCTGAGTACTGCTCAAAGTAAGCAAATAATCAAATCGACTTTTATTATCTGTACACTACATGAGAGATGCAGCCAACTTTTTATGTATACAAATCATTTTATTATGAATATTTGAGTATTAGCTATAAAGCAGTGATACTCAACTGGTGGGGCGTGCCTATCTAGGAAGATGTTAAAGATTATTTAAGGCCACTCTGGAGTACAAGTTAAAACGCTCAAAAATGCTATCAATTTATCTGCTCTTCTAACAGACCAAATTTATTAAAATTTTATATATGATGATACAAAAATATTAACATTTGTTATTCAGTTTTTTGATAAAGTTTATAATAAACAAGATACAGTCATTTTTGTGTTTGGACATTATCAAACTTTTCACAGATTACAAAGCATTACAATATACAATTTGTATATGAAATGAAAGGTTATGAAAAAATAAAACTTTTTGTCAGTCAAAATTTGTTTAAAAATGTCCCGTTCAAGAGAAAACTGTATATTTGTTTTCGATTTTTACATCATATTTTCATGTTTTAATTCCCAAATGTACCAAACTAACATCTTGTGCTCTCGCAGCGACTATGATTTGAAAGCAGGTATATATTTATTGCGGGGTAACCATAAACTACGGTCACAGAATATTTTTTCTCAAAAATTGTCTACTAATTTGTGCAACAAAGAATTTTGATAAAAATATACTAATTTTGGAATCATTATTTCTTCCCAAAATACAGAATAATTTTGTATTTTTTATGCAATTATATGAAGGCTTTAGATGAACGAACTATCTGTGGATTCCACTATGCATATTGGTGAAAACGTCTCCTGTAACTACTAAGTGTCAACCATGGTGTGTGTAAGTGTTAACATAGTTCAGAAGTACGCACGTAATAGCTTCGTTCACAAGCATAAATATATTACTTACTGAAATGTACTACAGCCGAGTGCCACTGCCAGTAATGGTTAAAAAGCATTTTTTAGTGAATTTTTGGTTGAACCGGTTCAAAATTCGAATTTTTCAAAATATGTTTCTATATAGTTCAGAGCACTCGTTCAAACCGCATTTCAATATCTTTCTTAGTTTTTGAGTTATGTCGATATTTGACTTTTTTTAAAATTCAACTTTGAGAGCCCATATCTCGAAAACTAAAAGAGATATTGAAATGCGGTTTGAACGAGCGTATTTCTCGTGCGCTACTTAACATACCGATATTACACCATTTTTTAAAATTTTACAACTTTTTTCAAAATTGTATTTTCTCAATATCTCCAAAAGTTGAAAAGATAATGTTAATCTGTAATCATCAGGGAATTCCTCGCGTAAAAATACATAGGTACGAACATTTTTAAAGCAAAATTCACACGGATCAATTTTTTATTACAACAAATCAAAAAATGGCCAAAATTCGTAAAAATCTTAAGGCTAACCCCTTAAGAAATTTATAAAAAATGGCTATATGAGTGTATTTCTCGTGCTCTGAATTATATAGAAACATAATTTTAAAAATTTCGATTTTTGAACCGGTTTAACTAAAAATTCACAAAAAATAAACATGCCTTCACCCATTCTGACAGTGGTACTCTATTGTTGTAGATCTCAGTAAGTCATATATTTATACTTGTGACAGCAGACCACGGTTCCAAGAACAGTAACACGGCAGGTTACTGGGATTTAGGGGCAAATACAAAAATTGTATTCACTCCGGAGTGAGAGAATATGCATCACATGTCAATTTTAGACATAAATGTAATATAATAATGCTAAAAAAACAATGAAGTATAACAAATTTATAAGTGAAAAATTAAAAGGGCATCTGTTCAAAACGATTGCCATTATCTGACATAAGTAGATGAATGTCTCGAAAACTTAACATTGTTAAAGAGTCAATGTGCATGCTAGCGTTCTTTGTCGCTATTACTGTCGCACTCCGATTAAAGTGTTCTCTGTCATCATTCATCTATATACGTCATAAGATTTTTGGAAATAATTTTCCCGTTCCTTTTCTCGAAATTTGTTTTACTCGTACGAGTATTTTTTGTTATTGCAACGAATTCTCGTATTGTCGCAGTAGCATAACTACTGATCTCAACCAGAAATACAACTGCGTTTGAATAATTTAGATAAACAGATAAATAAATAAAAGCATGCAGTTTCCAGTTATGTAAATATTAAAACGTTAATTAAAACTGTATAAATATTGCACTACCGTAAAAATAAAACAGTCGAATATGAAGCTACAGGGTGGCAACTCCCAGTTCGATTCAAAGAGTGAACAACGAGCATAGTAGGCCGTTGGTAGGAAAGGCTGGGTACGGAAGAGTGGACGGACGGACGGAACTTGGTTTCCGGTTTCACATTTCCATTTCCTTGCGTCCGGCAGAAGCAGCGTGCAGGACCCAGGCCGAGCTGACCACGGACGATACTAAAACACGCGCGAGCCCATTTATAAAAATAACGGCACAATTTAGCGTTGCGCGGCAAATGGCGCAGAACTTGAGCTTTTCATGGGCCGAGAATTATTGGCGTCGGTCGTCGGCGGCCGTGCAAGATTGCACGGTACATAAACAAGCTGCCGTCGTCGACGTCGCCGCGATTTGGCGACACTTTCGACTGGGACTCTGTCGTCAACGCTCACTGCTCACTGTTGCAATGGTGGGATTTCATTTGCAACGTTGTCGCTTCCGGCGATAACGCTGCACTATGCAAGCAACACTAGCTGTAAATGTACAAAAGGAATATTGCTTTTTGAATTTATCAGCACATTACATTAACATCAGCTGGCAATTCGGCGATTTCCTGTTTCTACATATGTTTGGCTCGATACAAAGGAAATTTGCTTAACTTGATTTGTGATCGTGTAAACACCGATATGTCGTTATGGAGACCAGTGTTATAATATAATTAAGTTATTGTTACCAAATCTTATTTCAATTTAGATGCATCATATTTTCTGCTGCTAAACGTCTCAAAATTATTTTGCTTAAATGTTTCAAATAACTGATACAAAATAGTTATTTGTGTATTAAGAGCGTAAAGTGATTCTTTGTTACTCGAACACGGTAATTGCAGCGCGAGCCGAAGGCGAGAGCTTTAGTAGTGTAAGAGGAACAAAGACACTTTACGCTCGTGATACACACATAATTTTTTTTACGATTGCATCTTAAAGTTATTAAAAAACGTATACGTCTGAAACTAAATTCGTTCTGTTAACTGTCAATATGACAAGTTTCTGATTTGTTTGTATCCCTGGTAACTATTGAAATAATCGTTCATTTATAATCTTGCCATTAGAAACGCGCGAAAAAGACATTTTTCGATTGTTCCACAGAAAACGTCAACTTTACGATGATAAATGAGAGCGTAATTGTCAACTTTTCATAGCAATCGTAGAGAAACTAAATTTTCAATAACTTTTACTTTAATTATTTGTCTCGAATACGATTTTTCAGACGACCACTCAGCCATAATACATCCTAAATTACCGTGGAAAGTTGAAAATAAGACACACTAATAACATGGAAGTTCGAGATTTACTGATTGATAACAGATAAACAAATAAAATAAATGAAAACAATTTGTATTGTTATGAAAAATCTAAGTGTCGATAGACATGACAAGATAAATAAATATAATTTTTAAATTAATAATTACACACATTTAGTTACATTTTAGTATGTTGAGATTAGGGTTGGCATAGGTGGTATCACTGTACCTAACTTCAAACGAGAATGCCTCCAAAAACTCTTCACTTGTAAAAATATAACAACAGCAAACTATTTTTAAAAATATTTTGTGGTTATCTGAAAAATAGTGTACATAACTTGTTCGAAAGTGTGATAACAAAGCTCGTGTACTTGAATCACTCAGCGTACGCGCCTTGTCTCAAGTTTTACACTCGCACGTTATTTCACACTTTCAATGTTCTTTATGTAATATACCATAGAAACATTTAACAGCGGAAAATATATCATACTGAAAATGTTGTGGTTAAAGTTGATGCTTTTCACCGGATACAAATCTAGCTTACGAGTACTTCAATTAATAACAAAAAATACAATTGATTAAGATTTTACTATAAGTTTTAAGTCTCCTATACTGTGATTGGGATTAACTTCTTGTTGTATACAGTGTTGCCAACTTCGTAAAGCAAAAAATCACTTTTGAAACTAAAAAGTCTTTTAAAAATATGTACCTATTATATATAATATTATTTTTATATCATAATAGGTATGGAAATAAAATGAAAAATATTAAATGAAATTTATCATCACGTCTTTTATTCATTACTGCGTGTGAATTCTGCTGAAGCAGATCTCGGAAAATGATATATTTAAACGAATAAATTGCGGTTACCACCGCCCGCCAAAGATATGGTGAAAATTATTAGTCGCCTGTGGGAATCGAACCCGGGTTCTCAAATCCACTGGCAACTTAACGAATAAAATAAATAAATATATCATCACGCCTTTTACCCATTACTGAGTGTGCCATTCTGCCTAAGCAGATCTCGGTAAGTGATATATTTTTTCGCGTGAAGTGCAGTTACCAGCCGTCAAATCACGGCCTCCAAAGATATTAGTGGTGGAGGAGCCACAGGGGTAGATTTTTTAAATTGGTGAAAATTGTTTGTCGGCTGTGGGGATCGAACCAGGGTTCTCAAGATCCACAGGCCGACTCGATACCACTGAGCCACCTACCCCAACTTATTGATAGTATAAAAATGAAATATATATTCTAAATCAAAATGTATTAATTAAATTTCGGCCTGTGGATTAGAGAACTCTGGTTTAATTCCAACAGCCGAGAAAAAAATTTCACCACATTAAACAATTACCCCTATTTGGAGCCGTGATTAGTAACCTGGAAGCCGCATGTCATGTGAAGAAATATATCAATTACTAAGATCTGCTACGGTCGAGTACCACACCTATATATTTATTTTTAAATAATTTTCTATTTATTATTCTAAAAAAACTAATTATTAATTAAACAAACATACTGCTTAAAATAAAAATACATATTTGTATATAAAATATAAATATTACAAAATGGCCGGATTTTGTTAAAAAAACCGTTAATTTTAAATCTTTAAAAAGGAATATATCCCTAAAGTTGCCAATACTAGTTATATAGCGTGACAAATAACTCAATTGACTGTTTAAAATGAAGTGAATACTAGTGCAATTTCGTCATTTCAAAATACTATTTCAAATAATTTTTGTTTGATTAAATACAAATATAAAAATCTTGTGTTTATTTTCAAGGATTGCAGAAAATAATTTCTGAATGTATTTAGTTTCATACAGCAAATTACAATTAGAATATCCTTATTGCAGTTTAGCAGGCAGAATCTTATAATTTATGGTTAGAGTATAACAAGTAAAGGATTAGAGAGTAATTATGTTATGCTAAGGGTTGTTTCTAAGTTTGTTAGTGGGTAGATTAGTGAAACTGAAATAATTATGAACCACATAATTGTTATTTTATGGTAATGTTATTTTCTTGAAATATTACGGAGGAAGAATCTTCCAATAGATAATTAAGATGAAAATAAGATTTGTGTCTCATGAAAAAATAATTATCCACTTTAAATATTGTTAATAACTATAGAATGTTCCGGTGAGCCATGATTAGAAGATACTAAATTCTTTGAGGTTATAAATAAGATCAAGACGGTATTATATTTCAAAGTTGCACTGAAAAGAAAAAGTGCTTCAAATTTAATAAGATATTCTTATAGCAGTATAATGAAAATTAAATTTGCGGTAAGTGTATGTGCAGCATTAGCGAGAAGATTTTACTGACAAGAGAACATTCAGAATGAAGTATTTTTATTGCATTCCATTCTGAAATTAGAACTGCTCTGTCATAAATGTCAACGAAAAAGCATTTACATTTCATGTTACGTTATTAAAGAAATTTTTCGTCTGGAATAAGGTTGTTTATTTTCTCTCTGATTAAAATTATTTTACTAACGGTGTGAGGGTATAATTATTTATTCAGGGTCAGTTTTACTACTTTTAGATAAAGTTCCAGTTGTCAGATAACGATCTATCAGATAGTGATAAAATATTGCCTTAAAATCAAGGTACAAATTGTAAAATATAACTTATTGTAATTTTTTTATTATATTATCGTCTCGTATTAAAATTACAAAGCAAGAACAACCATATTTTTCCGTCAGTACGGTGGTGTGCATAGCGATACGAAATTCGAATCCGGAGATCCCGAGTTCGAATTTCACTCAAGCTAAAAATTATATAAACTACTACACTGGTGAGTGCGGACCCTGTACTGTAATTGGAAATAAGTTCCTGTTGTACAGCGTAACATAAATAAATAAATAAATATTTCTTTTTTTAAATTTCGAGAAGAGACGAGAATTCATTACCACGAGGCGAGAAATTTATACTGATATTTCTCGAACATTTATAAATACTTGAGAATATTTTTTGAATCATGTCTTTAAAAGATATATTCATATAATAAAACGAGATAAAATTGTATATATGGGATGTTTCCTGAAGGAGGGCCACCATTGCGATCTCGAAAACTAGAAAAGCTACGACTGCAGTTAAATGAAATAAAATTAGCAATTGAGTAGAAGAGTTTTTTCCAAAAAATTGCACTAAATATGAGCAAAAAGGTTGAAATACGGCAGTTTTTCAATAATTTTATTTCAGAAATAAAGGAAAGAAGTATCAAATAAAAATTTTAGATACTGTAGGAGATAAAGGAGAATTTAAATAATACTTTCAGTCGGCCATTTTTGAGATATAACATAAAGTTACATTTTTAAATGGAATGAGTAATGGAAAATTACATATTTAAAAGACTCCTTTTTCTCTTTTTAAAATAAAAAGTTTGCTTGCCCAATAAAATATATGTATAGTCGATTTAAAATTTATATATTTATAATTACATTATAGGGTTTGAAATCGCAAACAATGGCTGGTCTAGAATTACAATTATATAATGTAACTCTTGCCGTGATGATGATAATTTTATTTAGAGCAAATACCAATTCGCCGCAAATTAATGATGTTAAACCTACTAAAATTTCATGCTACGTACCAAAAGTGTTTAGTTAGTGAAGTGTATTATGTAGTTTATGCCGGCAAATTTCTCGTTGGTGGAAAACAATAGGCTATGGACCCTTAAAATCACGAGGTATCACAACTACTGATACACCGCCCGCAAATATGCATAAATTCACAATAGACAATACAGTAAACGTTTCATGCGCGGATTAAAGGGTCCGAACGATCCCTTTAACTCCGTCACTGGCAATTACGACGGGCGTATCCCTTCGAGACAGAATTACAGTGTCACCTTGCTGCGTCAATGGTCGCCTTGGGTTGGGTCGAACTTCGCAGTTTGGGAGTTGTGCTCCCGAGAACCGCTACCGGCGTTAGGCCCTAATATCCGACGGCCGTTCGTTCACAAGTGCCTGTCATTTCCTATCGCAATGTCAAAATACACGTACATCGCGTGTAAAACAGGACCGGATAAGGTGTTGAAGGAAAATGCTGCTTGATGTATGTTTACCTTCGCCAATTGATTATTTATGGGGGTGGTTCAATGGGATACTTGTCTACTACAGAGGTTTCCAATAGGGTGTCTTGATGAGTATCATAAAAATAAAAGTAAAAAACATAGTGGCAAGGGTCTGATTTATTTATTTACACTTCTTGATTGTAAAACTGATTATATGTACATTCTAGTTGTGGAACTAAAATCCCGAAATCAATACCATTTTTAAAAGTATAATAATTTGAGCATTGAAAGTATTAATTATACATCGCTTGTTTTTTTCCAAATAGTAAATTTCTAGTGCGTATTTTGTTGCAACCATGTATTGAACAATCGTTGATTTATACAGATAAATATAAAGACTATTCAGCATGAGATTACAGTATGGTTACATAAGACGTATTTTATTCTTGTTTTGATTGCCTCACTAAAACATCAAAATGAAGGTGTTTTTACAAAAAAATGTGATAGCGACAGCATTAATTGTCCACCACCAAAAAATAGCGTACAATTTGGTAACGTGTTAAAAAATGTTCTACATATTTATTTTATGAATCTTTTAAATGTTATTTATATAAATAAAAATGTTGAACAATAAAACTGATACAGCGCTGTCACAAGGTATATGTAAACATGTCTTTATTTTGACGTTTTGATCAGCCAATCAAAAAATATATAAATAAATATATCATCACGCATTTTACCCATCACTTATACAGAATAAATCTGATGACGGGAGATAAAAAGCTGATGCTGCTAATCTAACGTAGGTTAAATTGTTTTGCAATGATATATACAAATAATAAAAATACCTCCTAAGTCTTTTATATTCTTTGTTATATAAAATTTCATTCAGTGATAGTATGGATTTGAAAACAAGATTCGATTCCCACAGTCGACAAACAATTTTCACCACTTTAAAATTACCCGTGTGGCTTCCCATCCATAAATATATCACTTACCGAGATTTGTAGAGTGCCACACCC
The DNA here is from genome assembly GCA_947425015.1 of Pterostichus niger. Taxonomy (NCBI): domain Eukaryota; kingdom Metazoa; phylum Arthropoda; class Insecta; order Coleoptera; family Carabidae; genus Pterostichus; species Pterostichus niger. Next base: position 23,856,211 of record OX380345.1, on the reverse strand, counting down.
AGTAATGGGTAATTTATTTTAATTTTTAAAATGATTAGGCTTTCTGCCTAGTGGTACATTTTTATGTTCCTATGTTGGCACTATTTCTTACTACTCGTATTATACGACACTACTGCGGACCATTTCATAACTACTGGATCGGTGATAGCCTCTTTTAATGTTTATTTTTTATTTGTTATATTAATGAGCTTCAATATAGGAATCTATTAATGTGGTGGGTTAAGATTAGACTGTTTGACGAAGATTGATTATTGAATGAATCTGATTAGTAGATATTTTGTGAATAGTTCATTTGATTGTATATAGCGTGATGCAATATATATATTAACGGCAGTTTCAATTAAAGAAAACAAAAACAGGAATATAAACAATTGAATAAAGAACTTTAATATATATGGTTTGAATTTTAAAAGGATTAAAATTAAATGCAATTAAATAATAATTCTGCTAATGACATTTCTCGACGCTGACAGTCTCTTTTACAGTTTATTTTTGTATTGTTATATTAACAGTAGTTTTAATAAGAGAAAATAAAACTAGAAATATAAACAATTGAACAAAGAACTTTAATTAGTATCTTTTCATTCTAAGAACATTAAAATTAAATGCAATAAACATAATAATTATACCCCGTCACTTGGTAGGACGATGCATTTAATTATTTTTAGAATAAAATATACGAACTACAGAATATTATTATGTAAAATATTATTATTGTTTAGTTGGAATTGTGTAGAACAGTGTACGCGTAACAAAATATAAATAATTGTTATTTTATTCGCACATCTATGCATTAATAATATGCTATAGACAGTCAAAGTAGTTCTAAAAGACTTGTTTAGTACATAATTTATTAGAGAGATCGTCGACACTTCTTTCCTTATCTTTTTGACTTGTTTTTAGTTTTCACAATAGAGTTTCAATATGTATTTGTGTTAAATACACTTTCAAAATCAAGCTTAGTCCGATATTCTCAACCTTTCTTATCTTTTTTATTCGTATTCTGTTCAATCAATGTAATATTTAACTGCAATGGTATCAATTTTACTTTCAAGATCAAGCACATTCATATATTCATTCCTTTCTTATATTTTTGATTTGTTTTCTAGTTTTACAACAGATCGTCTAATTGAAATTATGTGAAATTCACATCTAAAACAGGTCTAGGGACCACACTGCCTTCCTTTCTTTGCTTTTTGATTTGATTACAGTCCTTACTTGTATTATAGAGTGTTTAACTGCAATTGTGTAGAATTTACATTCTAAAATAAACTCAGAGCTACGCTTCTTTTCTATCTTATCTTTTTAGATTCGTTGTTAGAAGAGTGGATATAAGTAAAATTAGATGATTTAGCATGTGGAACGTACATCGAATCAAAGTTTGATGAAACATATATAGAGGAGCGAATGGATAGATATAATTGAAGATTTGTTGAATGATGAAAGATTCCAAGTGTACGACATACATGAACTGGTATGGAGGAAACTATGAATATCGTTGAAGCGAGGATGGTGTGTTAGGATGAGATTGTTTGACGAAGACTGATTATTTAATGAATCTTATGATTGGATGTTTTTTGAATGTTTTAAGGGTTCGCCTATTTGAAAGGAAATTGCGTGACGTTATGTGTGTATGTATGTAATATTATAATAACATTTATTTATTTAGCAAAAGATGCTACATTAGAATAACATAATATTAATAAAAACAAAAACAAAAACAAAAAACATATACATATATTAACATAACTGTTTCTGTGTGGAAAAATATGAATTTAAACACTTTTTAAAAGTATATAGATTTTTACATTCTTTTAAACATGCTGGCAATGAATTATACATACTGAGACCGTCGTAAAAAACTGATTTGCACGTTATACTTTTATTGTATTTATTGATATTGAAATCCAATCTATTTCGCAATCTATACTTAGTTAGGTTCATTCTAATTTCAATAAAATCCTCTAGATAGGTTGGTGTGAGACCAGATTTGATTTTATATATAAATATTAAAACAGACTTCCTTATTTCTATTTCAATTGGAAACCATTGCAACCATTTCAACATGTTGTGTACAGAAGTATAAACATTACAATTCAATATAATTCTCATTATTTTATTCTGTAATTTTTGCAACCTTTCCTTATCCGCTGTGTTACATCTTATGAGAATTGAATGTATTTTTTGCGTTACTTTATTATTTAAGAGAAAAGTGTTCAAATAAAAATGGTAGAAAGTATAATTCACCATCACAGTTACTTAAACAGTTGTCCCAAAAACATTTGGTGTCGTAAAATATATGTCAATTGTTCAGCATAATTACGAATATTTGTTAGCGATGAGTAGTATATAGATACTAGAATATTATTCCCAATGAAAAGATCCTTGAATCTTGATTGAGATGTAACATAATGTTACCTATTTCCTTCTGATATGTGAAGTTTTCAAACATATCTCGGTATTCAAAGCTGTAAGTGGATAGTAAATCACAGGTGAACTGGGCGCATTGCCAAAAGGTTGCAATTGAGAATTACTTGAACTTTTGTGAAGAAGATGATTTTTAATCGTTCTTTCATGATTCTATATTCATCCGTTGCTGCTACATAGTTTAGTACTTAAATACCCGTGCGATATTATGATTTATTGACTAAGAACTGGTCAAAATAGTTGTCAAGATGCTGAGCGAATTAGGTTAACTATTAATAGTCGTATTAGACATCATTAGCTAATAATATCAGACTGATCTACCCTAAACTAATAAGGCTACGACTAGAGCCATGTCTAGACATTGGTCAGCCAATTACGTGATTTGGATTCGATAGTGAATTGCTTGGCTGGCAGTTTTGGTTCTTGTTTTTGCCATAAAGATTTCGAATAATCTTAAATCTTGGTACTCAAGGGAGACCTAGAATTTAGGTACTTATTTTACACTTTAACATTGCAAAAGAAAAATGTTATACCAATAATTTCTCGCTTAAATTGAAAAGATGCAAATGCTGATTTAAATAAATTTTAAGGTTGCATCATTTTTCCTTTAATTTTAACTAAGAATGAATTTGAGAGTACAACGCGGATTAATTTCAGCATTTCAAACCACTACGAAGAAGATTTGAGATAATTGATTATTTTAAAACCAATTATAAGGTTTAAAGTTAAATTCCTTGTCACCCGAAGATTTGTCAACAAAATAAAAATAAAGATTGCGTCGACGATCTAGGAATAAATAGATAAATATGACTGAAGGATTGTTTATTTTATTTTTATTTAAAGGAATTTAATCCCAATTACAGTACAGGGTCCGAACTCACCGAGCCGCAGTGTGGTAGTTCATATAATATTTAGCTTGAGTGCGATTCGAACTCGAGATCTTTGGATTCGAATTCCATAAAGCTAACCACACCACCGTATTGTGTGAATGATAGATTCCAAGTGCGACGACCAAACAAGATTGTATGAAAGGAATTATGAATGTGGTTGAAGTGAAAGTGCTGTGTTAGGATAAGAATGTTTGGCGAAGATTAATTGTGGCATAAATGTGATGAATTAAGTAAAACTCAATATTTTGGATTCGTGGTTTAGTTATTTCGTGAAATTATGTGAAATTCACTTTCAAAAACAAGAGTTGGCGACACCACTTTCCTTTCTTATCTTATTGATTTGTTTTTAGTTTCTATCTTTTGTTTCGAATTCTGTTTTTACAATAGAGAGAAGAACTGTAATTGAGTGAAACTCAATTTGAAAAACAAGCATAGTGCGATATTCCCTTCCTTTCTTTTCTTTTGGTTCGTTTTCTGTAGTGAGATTCTGTAATTCAGTACCGACAAAATATCGGTAGTCGCGATTACATCTTAACAAAATGAAATGTTACTATTTTGAAATCCTGTGTCGCTACTGACAAAGTTTTATATCCTTGGTTTGTTTCATTTCTATTAATGTCATATATAAAATTTTCTTACAGATTGTTTATTTATTAATACCATGTTATATATCAAATTTAATCGAGATAAAATTCAGTATCGCGGCACTTGGAGATATCGACTCAATATACAAAATTCCGTGACAACGTGCATCATAAAACTTGACATTATCGTTTTAAAATTACAGAATCTCACTGCTGTTTTTACAATAGTATCTAACTGTAATTGTGTGGAATTTCCTTATAAAAGCAAGCGCATTCAAAATTGTAATACTTTTCAGAATATAATTCTCTAATTTTATTTGAGTATAACTTGAAATAATTAAAAACATAATAAAGATATTCTTCTTATCAAGTGCAAAATTTTAATTCCTTGTAATCGAATGTAGAATCCCTGCACAAAGTTAGAGATTTAGTTTGATAGTTCACAAATTCCTGCATGCAGGGTCTGGGCTCTAACGCTTCCAGCAACCAAACTGGTCTGCCTCCATCGACCCCGATTACCCCAATGCATTGGGGAAATCGCATGGCCTTCGCTGATACGACGCCACAGCCTAAGTGGGCCGCCAGGTCCGTACTCACTGTTAGTGTCACTCTACAAGAGGAGATTGTTGGTGTAGATTTTGTTCCAATACTTTAGAAAATTTGTTACTTTGATTTTTTACATTTTATCCCTTATACATACTTTTAAATATTTTTAATTAATTAATTTAAGTGTGAAATGCTACAGACAATGGGATCCTCCACTATTTATTAATAGAATTAATGAACAGTTTTAGAAAGTCTTAATTGTTATTCATTAAGCCATAATAATTTTTTAATAATTTTGTGATGTCAGACTTTAGGAAATGTGAAATTCAAACAGAGAAGTTTAAATAATTTTCATAACAAATAATTAATATATCATCATCACGCCTTTTACCCATTACTGGAGTGGCACTCTGCCGGAGCAGATCTCGGTAAGTGATATATTTCTTTGCGTGAAATGCGGTTACCAGGCGTCAAATCACGGCCCTCAAAGATATTAGTGGAGGAGGAGCCACAGGGGTAGATTTAAATTGGTGAAAATTGTTTGTCGGCTGTGGGGATCGAACCAGGGTTCTCAAGATTCACTGGCCGACTCGATACCACTTAGCCATCTACCCCATAACAAATAATTAAAATTGTACATATCAGTTATTTCAGAAAGAATTAAGATTTGTGTAAATCTAACCAAAGTTTCAAACTAGGCAGTATTGAACTACCATCTAAGTAACGTATTAATTAATTTAAAAATAACACGAGTATATATTAAATATTTTCTTAAAATACAGTTATTAATTCTGCATATAACGAAATAAACAAAACAATAAGCTCAACATTACCTGTTAGTTAGATGATGACAGTAAGATCGCAATACTCTGATGTCAGACTTAATGGTATTAACAACTCAAATATCTTAAAAACTAACAACATTTTTGTAACTTTGATTGTCTCTGGTATGATGTTTTTTGGTCTAACCTTAAGATAAATGATTAATTTATTAGTTTGTGATTAAAGTGGAAGACCCCCTATTGTAGCCAAGTGGATAAGACCGAGATAAATCTTGAGTTTACTAATTAACCAGCAAGAGATAATGCGTTCAATTATCGCAGATTTCAACTTGTATATAAAAAAAACCGATTTCACTATAAGCTGTAGGCTTTTTGTACTGTAATTGTGATTAAGTTCCTGTTGAACAGATTAACAAATAAATAAATAATTTATCAGAGCCATTTTGTTTTCTACTTTTGGCAGCGTTAAAATACTTATAAATTATACTCGTATCTACAAGTTGTAAATATCTTTTTTTTTAATATTTCATCCATTGAATAAATATGTTTGTTCAATTCAATATATGTAAGTCTTTCTCAAAACGAAATGACATTTACTTTCCTATTCTTAATTTCAAAATGTGATTATATCGTAGTTATATTTTATGAAATTACATATCGATTGTAAACCCTAAATAGAATATAAATAAATAAATAAATATATCTAACTTTGTGCAGGCATTCTACATTCGATTACAAGGAATTAAAATTTTTCACACGATAAGAAGAATATCATTATTGTTTTTAATAATTTTAAATGATACTCAAATAAAATAAATAAATAAATAAATATATCATCACGCCTTTTACCCATTACTGGGTGTGGCACTGTGCCGTAGCAAATCTCGGTAAGTGATATAAGTGCGGTTACCAGCCGTCAAATCACGGCCCCCAAAGATATTAGTGGAGGGGGAGCCACAGGGATAGATTTAAATTGGTGAAAATTGTTTGTCGGCTGTGGGGATCGAACCAAGGTTCTCAAGATCCACAGGTCGACTCGATACCACTGAGAATCTCTGGATCATAATAACAGTTCACACAAAAAAGTCTGTAGCTTCACTAACATTCTCTGAGTGCCAAGATTTGACAATTAAAACCACACTTTAGATGTGTAGGTTATTTATTATAATAATGCACAAGTAAAATCACAAATCTAGAAAGTATGTAGCTAATTTAATTCTCATTATGGTTTTTTGGATGAAATAAAACAAGTACCGTTATTTGGAAAGTACAATGTCGCAGGAAAACATACGAGAGGAAATTGGACCTGGGCGACATTCTGATTGCTATGCAACCATTACGAACGTTGATTAAAAATGTGTGGCGTGGGTGTACAACAATTCTCTAATTATTTTCCGTAATTAAAACTACAAACACGAGAAGCTAAATATTTAACATTTCTCCTTTATATATTTAATTTAATGTAAACAAGAATGCAATATATTTTTAACCATTGTTGATTTTCTAGTAGAAAGTAAATAAAGAGTGCGTAGTTTGTGCACAGGTCTACCTTCTTTTGTTTTTGGTAAATATATAGAGTTGAATTTTTAAATTAATGTAAAATTTGCTCTAAAAATGCAATGTTGCAGCAAGTGTACATATTGCAGACTATTCTTGCAACCTGGAAATTCTCTATTTAACTATGCAAACTATTTGTTATGTTGTTAACTTTTGATCTTAGAACGATATTAAATTGTTTTCCGTATGACATAAGACTTATAAGTTAAATTATTTAAATGCGTTTTCTTGAAACAGCCTTAAGGGGTAAGGTCACCCTAGACAAGGAAAAAAGGGTCATTTTCAAGATTTTTTTAACGAAATCTAAACGTGCTGCTTAAGAATTGTTTTTGGATCTTTATTTAGTGCTCTATAAACTTTATTTACAAATTTTTTTTAAAGAAAATATTCAAAATTGTCGTCAGAAATTTAAAAAATGGCGACTCTCGGCGCGAAGGGCAAATCTGGCGAAAACATTCCGGGAACAGCAATAGACCTGGATCAAAAAGGGATATGTTTTCTTAATCTCTGATGAATACTCTAAAAAACTACGGGCTGAATTTTGAAAATTTTGATTTTTAACAAAATGGCGCACGTTTGAAAAAAAAGTTCATTATTCGGGACTAAATTTCTGTATAAAAACGACCATAAAAAACGAATGAAGCACTTTAAAAAAAAGCCCCCGTAGTTTTTTAGTATTTTATATCTAGAATAAGAAATAAAAAGATTCAGCACGATCCATCAATTAGTATTTCAGATTTCTTTTCGCCCGATTTTGAAAATATGATTTCGAGAAAAACGCGTTTAAAGTTTCGAGTCATATATATATATATATATATATATATATATATATATATATATATATATATATATATATATGTATATATATTAAATACTAGTACTAATAGATATATGCTTTTTTCCCTCTGAAATACTTCCGCGCGGCATTTAAATTAATTGTCCCTTATTCCTAAGGGTTTAAACTATAATTTAAGCAAATAAAAAAAAATGCATTTTTAAATTTTTTAGAGTGACCTTACCCCTCAAAGCTTAAAATTTTAATTATAAAGAGGGAAATATATAATATTCTTTTTGTTTTTGAAGTTTTTCAATTAATTTTAATTATAAATTGTTAAAAGAACTAGAATTAAAACCAGAATTATTTGTGTGCACCATTGAACAGTGAAATACATTTTTAATTACTGGTTTTAATCAATAATTGTATTGATGTTTAGTTTACGTAGTATTTAAATTATTAACGCAACTAGGAATAATAAAAATGTTTGTACAGTAAGCAAAATTGATGAAAAACTGTTACAAAATATATTAAATTTGCTGATAGTGCTTTATATTTCTATATGTTATATAAAAAATAAATATCAGCGCGATGTTTCGTGCATTTATTTGTTAAAATACAATTTGAATAAATTTTTATGGATTATATATTTAGTTGAATTTGTTATAATAACACTTTGTGTACATGCAATATATTTTTTTCAAATGAAATTTATATTTTATTATTTTAGTAAAATATCTGCATATTTATATAAACATTTTTATTATTTGATATTTCCAATTTGCAGTTTTACATAAATAAGAAACAGATAAAATCTTTAGTGCTCTAGTATTCGGAATGAAGATTTTATAGAATGGCCAGACATTTCCTAACGGTGAGAATCTAACTTTGATCACTTCAATAGTGGATAACTCTATTTCCGGATTTATATATTTTTGGTTGAGGTGTCATCAAATCCCAAAGGGAGTGCATGGTGCAATATTCGGAATTCTATTCAGCAAAATTCGAGATGAGAATTTGATTTGTGGACTGACGCAAGTAGATACTATTTCGAAGCCTCACTACAGAATTTACAGAAAATATATATAGTGGTTAGCTATGCAAATTTTAACAATGGGTTTAGAATATTTTTCGGTAAAAAAGGGGATATGATAATAAAATCTACAGACAAATATACATGCAAACATACTAATAAATAAACGATAGTATACTAATTAACAAATAAAAGATAAACATAATATATCACATAAAAATCACAAGAAACAAAATATTACAAAGATTGCTTTTAAAATAATAATAAGTATGGTTAGTTGCAGTAACAAAACATAAACTTCGTTTAAATAATTTAAAGAAAATACGATGTTAATTATTGCATATGTTTGATTTTTTTTTTTAAATAGCAGTAGGCTACTAAAAATTACAATTAATTTGATAGTTTAAAGTAACGTTCATAATTATAACATTGGTGGCAAGATTCTTGCTAGTATTAATTTTTGTTTGACTTTATACATACATACATACATACATAACATCACGCTATATCCCATTAAATGGGGTAGCACGAACTCGTCAACATTCTCATCCTGACACACGATACTCGATTCGACCACATTAACACTTCCTCCAAACAAACTCTTTTCTCACAACCAAAATCCATCAACACACAACAAACTTTATTCATTATTATTATTATAATTATGGGGTAGGTGGCTTAGTGGTATCGAGTCGGTCTGTGGATTTAAGAACTTGTGTTCGACTTCCACAGCCGGCAAACAATTTTCATAACATTAATTCTACCTACCACACTTTACGCGAAGAAATATATCACTTACCAAGATTTGCTACATCGGAGTGCTACACTTAGTAATGGGTAAAATACGTGATGATTTGTTTATTTTATTTATTCATTATTATTCAACAGGATTAAATCTCAAAAACAGAATAACATCAAACATTTTATATAGTTAAGGTAAACTAAATTCCTTAATAATTGTATAAAGAAATAAATAAACTATGCAATATACAGTTATTCTAGATATCAATATGTGGATAATAAAAGAAAGCCACAAAGAAACAATAGACTAATTGTAATGTGTTAAAAAATAGTTAAAACGAATTTTGAGCTTTGTAAATCACAATTAATTTCAATATGGTCTTTTTGTGATATGGACAGTGTAAAAATTCTTGTTGCTTGCTTATAGCTACACAAAGTTAGAACCGAGCTTGTGCTACTAGCACATGAATGCGTTTAAGGAGTTAGTCTGCACTATAGTATGACAGTTTATTAATCTTTGATTGAATGGTGGTTTCGAGCATAACGACCAGAAACCACCAATTAAATTAACCTTTAAATTAAATACAATTTACATATTTTAATAATATTATATAAATATATGTATGAAAATGTGTTATTTAATTTCTGATATATATTTCCAAATTAATTTCTGTCGTAGTTTCGTGTAGTACACATTGAACTGAAATGCTGGCATACAATAATTTCAGTGACAAATTGCCAACTGTACAGCAATACAAACTAAACAAAATGAGCGTTACTAACAGATTAATGATGAACAGATACAGACAGATACACCAGAATTTGAATCTACAAAATTCGGCGCATTGTGTCATGCTTTGGTGTTTGTGCGTGATGCAATCAGAATGTGCCGTGTGAACCCAGCACACGCACAATAAATAACAAATGATTAATCAACGATCAATCACGTGGTTCAACTGTTGTCGTCACAATGGAATCGGAGGAAATCGCTCCAGTAACGCACCACTGAAAATAATGATTGTGATTGTTTGTTCCTGTAATAGACAGGTTTTTCCAAGTTGTTTTGTTAAATTTATAAGGGATGGAACAAGGGACAAGAGGGTAGTTTGTGGTTGACATTGTTGATGTAATTTGTTTACAGGGGATATATAACTCTTGTATTGCTAAATTGTAAAGGAAATTGCTAAAAATTTTGGTAGGATATTAAGCTGTATAATAGAAATGTTAAGATATTAACCATAAAAAATTAGAACAATATTTAAGATACAAATTAAAAATAATAAATCAATAAGAAAATAACTATTTTATAATAGAGTATTGAATAATAATTAAATTTGCTATCGATATATGATTTATTATTTCTTTATTTTTGGGAAAATATAACAGTACAATTTTTGTTCTTGAAATTGGCAATACTGGTATACGTTTAGATATCACATTTCTGACTATAGTTGTCATTGATCTGTCAATTTATAGGTGATTGTATTACAATGAACATTTGTTTAAAACTTTTTATTGCTTTATGCATTTTTTTAAACTACACTAAATAAGGCATATCTTGCTAACTAGCCAAATGTAAAAGCGTTATCGAAACAGTCGGACAAGAGCGAGTAAATAAAATCCAAATGATGTTACGAGTAAAATAAAATATATTAAAACAAAAAGTACAAAAGTATATTAAAATTCATATTGCAAATAAAACAATGGCAAATAACAAAGTATGAACAAAAATATTAATACAAGACTACATCTTGCACATCAAAGAGACGACTTGTCTCGATCAATGCAAAGCTACCTTAAATTAATTGTTGTTTTCCGTGGAACATGCTGATAAGGGGCAAGAGGGTGATATCGTTACGTTAGTTCAAAGATAAAAATCTGTCAAGTCAACTTTTAATTTCATTAGTCTGAGTTGATAGTGGAAAGTTCTAATTAAAACAAAAACGAATTCTGAATGGTTTCACTTTGTTACAAATCTTAGCCTACAATAGCTAAACAATAACAATTTAAAACCGCGTACAAATTTGCCATGTAAAAATAGCGGCACACTACATCATTCATTTAGTTACATTTTTTGATTATATAAGTAAATCCTTTTAAAATTTCTATTAAATGTAATTGGATAATTACAATCAAAATTCAATTTTGTAGTTACTGTAGTTCCCTGTTTTATAATTGGGACTAATTTTCTAGTTTTTTATGGGGTAGGTGGCTCAGTGGTATCGAGTCGGTCTGTGTATCTTGAGAATCCTGGTTCGATCCCCACAGGTGTAAAAAAAATTTCACCAATTTAAAATCTACCCCTGTGGCTCTCCCTCCACTAACAACTTTGGGGGCCGTGATTTGACGGCTTGTAACCGCACTTTACGCGAAAAAATATATCACTTACCGAGATCTACAGAGTGCCACACCCAGTAATGGGTAAAAGGCATGATGATATATGTATTTATTTATGTTGAAAATAAGCGTGGTGCATTTCATGTTACAATAAATATTACTTTCAATTTTCTCATTATATGAAAAATAAATAATAAATGTCTGTGTAGCAAAACATCATGAAAGTATGTGGAATATTTTGTATTTTGAGGTTAAATTTCATATCATCACATAACTTCCGGTTCGGAAACATCACGATTGTTAAAATATTAACCTACAACAGACTCGAAGTGTTCTTGCGTGGTTATATACGATTTATATTTCCTGAATAACTTATAATCTTTACTTTATGATGTTTTTATTCCTAGAAATGAACACAAATAGGTATATAGAAATATTCCTGATACATAATAAATCAGAATTTCAAAACCTGTGGAAAATTAAAAATTGAGAATGTTCGTAACGGCAACAGTAACATATTATTGTCTTCCTGCTGACAGAGTGTAGTGAATAAATGACTGCATCGATTTTTTCCAGAGAGAATCAACTTCACTGCAATAAATAACAATGCAACTTTTAGCAAGCATTGATTTTGAAAACATGTACCAACGTTATAAATTGAAATATCCTTGATTGAAAAATTATTTACTGCTACATCTATTGAGACAGTTACGAGTTTCTTGTAATCTATTTTCAAGTTATGATAATTACATATTACATCTTTATTTTATTTGTAGACGTATAAAGTTTTTCGGAAAGTTCTGGAAGTTTTCTTATCTCAAGAGAATTAATTCATTTCTGCTAAATGTTATTTTGTCATTTTTGTTCTTCGTTAAGTGACGACAAAATTCTGATTGGGAGTTAGAACACTTAGAGAAGAATGAAACAACATATTTCATAAGAAACATTTTGATATCATTTTGATTATTTTTGTCAAGCTGCTACCCTTGAAGTATTCGGAATTTCATTACGTGAAATGTGATTACATAATAGTAACTTTAAATTAAATTAAATACGTTGGTGTCTACTTGGAATAAAATATTACCTTTGTTTGTATTTTGTTCTAATTTCACTGGTTGTACGATGAAAACGGATTTAAGACAATTTTTTTACAATTATTAAACAAGCTAAATTGAACTTGAGCTCTAAAATTATAAGGGATGCAAAGTTTTGGATAAGCTTATGTCACATATTTATTTATTTATTTAGTCATGCACAACATAAATTTTAATTTCAATTATAGTGCAGAGGGATGGAATTAGAACCACTCAAAGAAAACAGCAATTTTAGTATATAACTTGAAATAAATTAAACCTCAATTTGTGAACTTTTGCTTGTCTCCGACATACGATCATTATTGTTGTAACACTTTTTTAATGTAGATAAGATAATAGATAACTTAAGAAACAATCCAAATAATAGATAAAAGATCAGTCCTATTTAAAGTGGGCGATATTGCCCCCTGGGGGAAAGAGGAGGAGGCTTTTACATCGTCCTGGGTACATCGATGGACAACAAATGGGCGTGGTACTAAATATTAAATATTTTTATTAATAACTAAAGCTTGTCCCAGAAAAAATTATCGCCTATAATTTTTAACTAAAAACCTTATAATTAAAATAAGTTTTTAAACTATTGAAGACTTTATTGATCAACAACTAAATAGTACATAATAGCAAATATTTACATTTTAATTATGATTCATTCAAAAGTTGCGCAATTTCCTTTTCACCTTTTTCATTAAAATTTGTACAGCATAATCAGATATCATTTTTGTAATTCCACTAGTAGTTGAAATTATCGACAGAATTGGGTGGTTTTTTATATTTTAAAAACTTTTGCTTCATATGTATGGGCCCAATATTTTTTGATTGGGCACAATTCAGGGCAATTTGTAGGATTTTTAGATTTATATACAAATTCTATGTGGTTTCTTTTATACCAATCAATGACATTTTTTGTGTAGTGACATGTTACCAAATCTGGCCAAAATAGTATTGGTGTGTTATGAAGCCTTATAAAGGGGAAAAATCGTCTTTCAAAACACTCGCTTAAATATCTTTATAAATCATAATTCCAGATTGATGTTTACATTAAACGACAGTATTCAATAAATTCCAAAATCATAGAACACATAAAATAACTAAATGACTTAATGATATTCATGGCAGACTACCAATATCAGCTCAACATTTTACTAAATGAAAATCACAAAGCTGTACACGATATTTAACAATGTTTAATTAGGGAAAATATTCATACAGTATGCATTGCATTTGATGTTTGTTAATTAGTCAAGTCAAATAATAATAAACAAGTACTGCAAGTGGCAACAGATAATAGGAACTAATGAGCGCGTGTCGGCATGAACTATTCGGGGGCGCAGTTCACCGGTTTCCAGGGCCCGCAATCGATATGGTTCACGCGTACACTCCCACATGGAGCCGGAGTTTGATGCGGAATGTCGAACGAGAAGCGTGAAGAAGCCAGGTGGAGCACGAAGTTTGAGACGCCAGATGATCTTTTGATCTATGTTGCTATCTATCACATGTGAAGCCAACGTTACTGCTGCTAGGTATACTTGTATTTTGAGGTGGTAGAATTCGGAACGGAACAAGAATATAGTTTGATATTTAAAGGTGCGTAGAAATAATGTCAGTATCAAAAGTATACACATAATCATAAAGGAATGCCGCCTGCATTTGGGTTCAAGGATTTAAGTAGCATGTCCACTTGCTCCTCTAGCGGGAAAACCGTGAAACTTTTAAAATCTGCACAAAATAGGACTTCAGAATTATTCATTGTTCACAGAAACTGACCGTATTCTAACAATTATTAAAATTGAATTTATAAATATGCGCTATACACTACATTCTGAAATATAATTCAAATCATTAGTCAAATAATTATTATTTACTTACATAAAAAACAGAATTTAGAAAATTACGAAAAAATACCCATTCATTTTATGTTCGTATCAACAATAATATTGCACTTCATTTTAGATTCATTATATTAAAAATATCTAAAGTAATGTGTGCAAAAAATTCATTTGGTATAGACATTTTTGAGATATGTGCGTAGAAAATAACTTTGAAATTTTGCATTACCAAGGGAAGAAAGCTATCGTTTTCTAACAAAATTAATTAAATTTGTTCATTACACAATATCAGCGTTGGATTAGATAGTTACGTGCATTGTTAATATTAAAACAACAAAAACGGCTATGAAACCAGTGGCACTCAACACGTTTTCTTTAAGTAAAGCATCCTTAATCTTGCGAATTTTTGAAAAATTCTTTTTGTTCCGTTATCAGTACGTGTTATATATACAGGGTGTAACATGAAAACCTGGCCATAGGCGTTTAACATGGGAAATCAGTTTTTTCCTTGCGCAAAAGTGGCCAATTGATTTTAGACAAAAATGCTTCAAATAAAAGTTGTAGAGCTTGAAATTATGGATCTAAATCAGTTTTCAGATTTTATTTTGCACGTTTTGTAAGCGAAATAATCGCATTAATATTTTATAAGAATTTCTACTTTATAGTGATAGCCATGGAATTGAGACAAAATGATAAACAAATGTATGACGTTTTAACTGTCAGAAAAGTTTAGTTTTGAATGGATTTGTGATTTATTTAAGTAACAACGGTGATTGTTGTTATATCATTATTGAAAATGGATAATTTTATTTTATGTTTTTTTAATATTTATTATAATAAATAATAGAATTTTTACGCAAATAATTATTTTATTTATTTAGAAAAAATATTAAATTACAAAAAATGTTCGAAAAGTCCTCCGTTTTGTGCTAAGCAGTAGCCTAATCTATTGTAGAAACATTTTTAACATTGCACAACTGTCTAATATTTATTTTGTTGCATTCGCCTACAACAGCGTTTTTAAGTTATTGGATGGCATTGTATCTTTTTTTATAAACGCAAGACTTTAAGTGTCCCCATAAAAAAAGTCACAGGGATTTAAATCTGGAGACCGTGCTGGCCAGTTTACTGGCCCTCCATGCCCTATCCAACTTTCTGGAAACGTATCATTCAGATAATTTACAACTTCTCTTGTATTATGGGCAGGACAGCCGTCGTGCTGGAACCACACATACTCATTATTTGCGTGGGCTATTTCCGGTCCCACTATTTCTCGTAACAATTCTAAATAATTGTTTCCATTTGATCGATTAATAAAAAAAGGACCAATAATTTTATTGCCTAAAATTCCTGCCCATACATTTACTGATTGTCGATATTGTGTTCTGGATTCAATAACAATGTGCGGATTTCTCTGAGACCAGTGTCGAAAATTATTTTTATTTACTTCGCCATTCAGCGTAAATGTACACTCATCTGTAAATAATATGTTTTTTAAAAACCTCCTATCATTGTTGGGCTTTTCCATAATTATTTCGCAAAATGTTGCGCGTCGTTCGCAATCGTGTCCAAAAATTTCTTGGTGGTTTTGTACTTTATAAGAATAGTATTTGTATTTGAAACTAATATTTAGTTCTTTTGAAATTTCTCGTACACCGAGATTTGGTTCCATTTCTATTAATGCTAGTACATTGTCTTCGTTATTATTATTTCTATCTCCATGCACACGTCCCCGTTCCTGTTCCACTTGATTATTAAATGTACCGGTCTTCTCAAATTTGGTAATAAAGTTCTGAATTGTTGTTTTACTTGGAATGGTATGGTGCGGCCAAATAATACTGATTAAATCACGTATTCTTCGAAAACTTTCACTAGAATAATTCCACTTAATAATTTCTAACTTTTCTTCATGTGAATAGTTATCCATTTTCAATAATGATATAACAACAATCACCTTTGTCACTTAAATAAATCACAAATCCATATCAAACTAAACTTTTCTGACAGTTAAAACGTCATACATTTGTTTATCATTTTGTCTCAATTCCATGGCTATCACTATAAAGTGCAAAATAAAATCTGAAAACTGATTTAGATCCATAATTTCAAGCTCTACAACTTTTATTTGAAGCATTTTTGTCTAAAATGAATTGGCCACTTTTGCGCAAGGAAAAACTGATTTCCCATGTTAAACGCCTATGGCCAGGTTTTCATGTTACACCCGGTATATATATTTATACCCTGTATATGTAAGCTCCACATTGTACAGAAACATCATGGCGCAAAAGAGCACTTTTCTATCTGCTTAGTGTCTTCTCGCCTATCAAACGCTCGTTTGAGACAACGCCTAACCGATATCGCATATGGCTTGGTCAACAATAGTCGAAGGGAATGCCAAGTATGTGCTAAACGATTTCTTCTGTCGCCTCGTTTTATTAGGATTAGTGAAATAACGGCACATCTCCACATCGTTCAAAAAACATTCTCTTTTGCTCTGCATCCGTTGTTTAGTCTTGTTTATTCGAAATAATATAAAAGTTGTTAAGAATGTATTTTTATTTTATTCTGTAAATTTTATTAATATATTTTTGATTGTATAGTAGTTTTATAGATGCTGCAAATGTATATTTGAATGATATAATTTTGCTGATTCTGCAAATTCAATTGAAATATTTCTGAAAATCTAAATAATATAGCCGTTATTAAGAAAGTAGTTTTTATTTTATTCTGCAAATTATATTAAATTATTTGTGATTGTCTAGTAGTATTATAGATGTTGCAAATATATATTTGAATGGTAAAATTTTGCGAGTTCTGCAAATTTAATTAAACTACTTATGAAAATATAAATAATGTAGATGTTATAATGTTTTTAAAAAATATATTCCGCAAATTTTATTAAAATATTTTTCTATTTTGCGTTCATAAAGAAGTCATTACGAAACCCAGTTATATATCGAAAGAGCGTTCATTACGATAAGCAACATTTTGTTTAGACGGTTGGTAGTAGCGGATGATATATTGAACCTATCAAGTTGAGAACATCAAAATATCAATAAAATCTGAACAAATAACAAAAATAAAAAAAATTCCTCTAGCAAAAAATATGCTGTGTTACATGAATGTTATTTTACAAAAGAAAAAAACACATTTAAATATTCATTATTTTATTGGAAATTCATATTTAATATTAACAGAAATTAAATCTTTAAATTATCTTACAATTTTGATTAAAATTAATGAAATATTATCGTTATTATACCCACAAGATTTTAGTGTGCATTTAAATTTCGAATACATATTTTTTGAAGCATGTCGTAAAAGAAATTATGTATCTAACATGAGAGGAAAGTGCTTTTTTCATTCTCGTTCGAATGCCACACACGAGTGGGAAAAATATCGTTTTCCATTCTAGCTTGACAAATAACTATTTTAGTTTTGTTTTCATACAAATTTAATATAATAAAAATACTGATTGCTTTCTTTATAAGAATCTAACAAATTGATATAAAATTAACGTGATTTCTTTGTTACCATTATTAATTACGAGAAAATATTTGAAATACAAGTTAAAGAAAATTAAATATTGTACTTAAATCAGCTTATACATTTCAGTTTATTTATTTCAGTTATTTAATTTGTGTAGTAAATCATGAAATTGAAACTAATATTCATAAATGCGTAACGTTTAATAGTCAAATAAATATTTTGAACATGATTATTACATTATTAAACAGCGGTATATAGTCATCGGAGAAACACAGTGCTAAAATTGGGCGCAAGAAGCGCTTTTCCGACGATGATTAAAACAATATTTATTTTGTAGGAAATGCGTAATTTAAATAATTACGAACTGCCACTTGCGGCAAAATTGTACAACGTTTGCTTTCCCATTTTTACTTGGAAACCAGTCTGACATATAACAACGTACGCGTCAAGTTATCTCTTGAAACAACAACATGGTTTGTTTGTTGTTTCGTTGTCAAGGTTTTAGTGATAATAAAGTTGGCTTCCCATTTAACATGGATTTTGGAAGGTTATAGAAAATTCTTATTAAATTTGTAAATAAATATATATAAATATATCATCACGCCTTTTACCCATTACTGGATGTGGCACTTTTCAGTAGCAGATCTCGGTAAATGATATATTTCTTCGCGTGAAGTACGGTTACCAGCCGTCAAATCACGCCCCACAAAGATATTAGTGGAGGGAGAGCCATAGGGGTAGATTTAAATTGGTGAAAATTGTTTGTCGGCTGTGGGGATCGAAACAGGGTTCTCAAGATCCACAGGTCGACTCGATACCACTGAGCCACCTACCCCATTTGTATTCTTGATAATTGAACATAACTATATGGAGTTATTCAATTATGAAGAAAATCGTACGACACTAATTAACGACCAATAGAAACACTTATACGAGCATGAGTTACCTAGCAACGTCAAGATTTTCTTGGAAATTTTTCATTCCTAGACCAACCTAAGTGAAATTAATAAGTGAAAATTTTTATGTCAAATTTGACAGTTGGACAATATAGTGAAACGTCATATTGAATGTTTAGAAATTATAGTTTTATTTTAACGGTCAGTATAATCAAGAAAGCAGTAACTAACGCATATTAATTAAAATTAAAAACACAATTGTTATAAGTAATGCTTCCTTTGTAAGAAGAATCTGATAAAGTGTTAGCAGTAGAAGAACAAATGATACTACCAGATTCAGGTTTTTTTTCATTCCTCATGCTTTCTATTATATTTTTATGATGTTCTGCATCCATTTGCAAATAAGGCCGAATAGAATGCGCATTACTATGCCCTGTAACTTTGATGAGCTGTTCTTACAGTATTCTTTGGTAATGATTCTTTTACAGCTTTATCAATATTTTGTAATGACAGGGAACTAAAACGTGACATTTTGCTCGAATTTTTCAGTAATTGTTATTTGTTGTCAATAATTTTATTACGTTGCTATAGTTATACTTGTATTCCAACTTGATTATTTCGAATAAAATTTAAATATTAATTTATGTATTTTTGCTTTTTGTAGCGGTGTCGTTACGATTTTCTTACCGAATCTACATTCGAGCATTAATTCATATCTGGGAATTTTTTTGTCGTGCATTCCAACAACGTAATCGGGCCCTCGTGTTCCACTCGGGCCGATTAATACGTTGTTGAAATGCACTCCTAAAAATTTCCGGAAAGAATTAACGCTCTTATGATATTATAAGTGAAAATTCTATAAAATTTTGCATTAATTGAAATATAAATAAAATCCAAAGTTCTAAAATAAGTTTTCCCAGTCAGTAAAACAGACATAGTAAATCTTTGTAAAACGACATTTATTCAGATTCAGAAGAATAGCAATAAACATAGTTCACTGAATAAATTGGTCGTCTGTTAACTTGAAACAAGAAAATACCGTCCTGGTTCACCGGTTGTAAAAATGTTGAGCAACTGTTTTTACGGGGCACGTAGATAAGGATTTCAACTTTATGATACCGGACGTCCGTTTTATCTCGGGTATCGGCTATGACATGATATTTATCGAGCGTTGTCTCCCGCGCACCCTGTGTTCCACATAACTTGTTGTTTCCTTGATGTTGATATCCGTCTGCAAACTTGCTGACCGCTCCGGTGCTGTAGTTGCCTGAGAGTTTGCTAACGGATGTTATTAAACATCCAGTTAGAATTGTTCGCTACCGTTGTCTTCAAACAGTTTAAGAACTAGGGTAACCACCATCACACACAACTATTTGTACTACTTGGAATTGGCGCCGATATGTAAGGTGCATGGGTGTAAGTACATTCCACAAAAGAATGGTGGGGTGGTAATAGTATTTTACGTATTAATGGCTGTTAAAAAGGCTTTACTGCTCCTGTGGTCGTTATAGTTTTTGCCAAAATGTGGTACGTACAATGTTTTTCGTCTTTAGAAATCATATTTCAAAATTTAAAAATATTGAGAATTTAAATGTTCAAGATATAAAAATCGTAGATGTCAACAGAAGTGGTTTATAAACAATTGAGTTTGTTGAAAAATATAAACCAAACTAGTTCGTTAAGAAAAGTGTGTTATTACAAATTTTCTTAATAGTATGTTTTATCGATTAGTTAACAGTTGTCAATAGTTGAATGTAAACATTTCCATAATAACCTTTTAAGACAAAAACTCAAGACAATTTTTAAAAGTCTTCTTCTTTGAGTCCCATCATTCCGTGTCGGAACATAGGGGCCGGGCACACCGAGCCGCAGTTTTTACACTGCCGTACTGCCGGTTTCTTTAGTCAGATTATTTAAGGCGTATAAGTGACTAGCTTATAGCGACAGAGTGTGATAAATACATGAAACTGTATTTTTATATTTTACGACAAATCACACATTGTCGGCAGGCGGATTCGAACCGACGAACCTTGGTTCGGGTGACGTCACAGTATGCTAAGAGATGTACCTTAACACGCACGGCCATCGCACCATTTTTAAAAGTATGTTATGAATTATGAGTTTTCGAAAATATAAAATAAATAAATATTTTTGAAAATTGTAAATTTGGAATTTTATAGCTTTCATTGTTGTACACTCTTGTTGTTCAAAGTATTCATGATAGAGGGTAGTACTGCTAAATTTATTTCACGCAACAATAGATATTCACATGTTATCGATTATTTGATTGTTGAAATCACTATCTTTCTACGTTGTAATTTTTTATTGTTTTGCTCGTTTATAGTTGTGATCTTTTATTGTTGTGATTTTTCAGTATTATAATTTTTAATTGTTGTAATCTGTCATTGTTGTAATCAAATATGACCATCAGCGCGGCTCTGTTGCGATACTCGTATTTTCAACTTGTACTGCGCTTCGTGGATTAATTATTTTTCTTTAGTAATATTTTAGTAGCAGGTGCTACAAGTTATTTTGGTTATTGAAATGTAACTTTACATTTACTATTTGAGGTATTTAGTATCATGTAATAATTTTACACTGTTATGTTATATTAGTTATCTTGCTTACATTCCCTTAACCATATGTACTTATTATAGTCTGACTTGTGTTACCCATAACACTTTTTGTTCTGAACGTATTATTTATTGTTTACTATGTTTTTACATTGAGTGAATTTCAAATATTGCTTACACAGACAAAGACGAGCCATGTTTAGAGCTTGGGACGTACATACAGTTACAATAAAGATACAAAAAGGATTCTTTAAGCCTACTCATTCCAACATACAATTATTTGGATCTTTCCCATTTTACAAATTAAACAATAGCTTTATAAAATTATAATTTTGCATCGTTTTTGTTCTACAAATTTTTAATTTGTTGTATATTTTACAGAAATCATGGTGTTTTCGGTCCCAAGTAATAAGTGCTAGTTAAAATGGAAATAATGATGTAAGTACGAATTTAAGATTAAACTATTTTACTTCATTTTACATGTCAAGTTGTTACTAGCAGCTGGTGCTATATTCTGAATAGAGTCGATTATTAATACGCGTATTCCATTTGCCATTTGAATCAGATCTAACTTACACTTACTGAACCAAGTCATTTATTTAATTAACTTGTTTTACTTCACTAACTTTGTTTCAAGTACTAAAATTACTAATTGGAATTCAGCTTTAAATAATCCACCCCAGTAGGTGCATCAGTTTGCTTGATTCAGTTCAATTATAACAAGTTGCATCGCTAAAGGTTAAATTTTAAACTTAGTTTAAATAAATAAGAGCAAATCGAATAACAGCAATGTCAATTATATCATATGACAGTAAACTTCGTCTTGCTTTTATTATATTTGAACTAATTTTAAAATTTAACTTGGGCAGTACAACTGGCCATTTGTGGTCTAATTTATCTAAACAGATTTAAGTAAATCAAGTGGCAAATATAATACAGCTATTGTCTAATATATACAGGGTGTATCACAACTTAGAGCAAAAAATTAAAGGGTATATTCTGTACGACGTGCTGATCATGAAACAAAAAGAATTTTTTTTTAAATCGCAAAACTATTTTTCATGTTTCCCAGTCCAAAATATTTGTTGCCACTGCCACTGGGTGGATGATTATGTTAAAGTTATTAATTAAATAAAATTCTATTATAAATAACTGCTAATAATTGAATTGTGTAATTATTCTTTCGTAGTTGATACCTACTTCATTGTTTGTGTTTAATAGGAAAGCGAATCCAGTGCAGTACTACAAAAAATGTTTTAGGTTAACAACCCTTAATTTTTCGAATTTAAAAAAATTCTTTTTGTTTCATGATCAGCACGTCGTACAGAATATACCCTTTAATTTTTTGCTCTAAGTTGTGAAACACCCTGTATAAGAAAATAATTAAAATCTGACAAGAAAAGAACCCATGAGCGGTTTTATGTAACTACGCTTACGTATTATAATAATTATTAACAGTTTATAATTTTTTGGAAGAAAATTGATCACTATTGCGTAACAGTAATTTTTAAAAATCATGTAGTACATGTAAATTGTAACTACCTTATATATTTAGGTGGTATCATTTGAAAACCTGGGTTTGATTCCCACAGCCGGCAATTTTCACCACATTAAAATTATCCCTGTGGTTCTCCCTTCACTAATTTATTTGAGGGTCGTGATTTGAAGGCTGATAACCGCAGTTCAGTGTATAAATATATCACTTACCAAGCTGTCTGCTTCGACAGAGTACCACACCCAGTAATGGGTACAAGGCATGGTCATATATTTTATAATTTAAGCGAAGGAAAAATATAAAAATGTGGATAAAGATGAAAAAGTCAGACAATATATTTGTTTTTTCGAAATTCTTAAGTTTAAAGTTAGTTTAAATAAGGAAACTAAACAGTATTTATATTGAAGTATTTGGATGATTAGTAGTCAATCTCCAAAATTGTAAACAATTTTCGATAAAAATAGTACGGTACAAACCCAAGAACGTGCTATTTTAGTTTGTAAACAATTTGTTCATTTTTGAAAGAATATAATGGATGCAGGCAGTCCATTTTCAGTTTTGTTCCACATGTCAGCCATTCTCAAATTGATCGATAGAGTTAATAATTTTTCCTGTAACTGTTGTTTCTAATTGCACGAATCTCTCTTGTACGAGGAAGGAAATTAAGTTTGGTTTTATTTTGTTAGCAAATGTAAATGACGTAAGTTTATTGCCCTAAAGAAGTAAACAAGCGTGCTTGGCACTGAACGTGAGATGCCTTAATTTTTCGGGCATACAGTCTCGTGAGGTGAGTTTGAATATTCGCCAGCATTTCCACGAGCTCGCGCACTTGAGAATGGCGGAGAGTTTGCGGCTGTTGCTAATTTGTCCTCGCTAGTTACACGCTAATCGGGCCGGCATGTAGGTGCGTGTTCGCAGACGATGACGAGGGTTGACGAATCCGTCATCCTCGGCAATCGATATGACACAGGCAGAAGGAGGATAGAGAAATGGTCTTGTCGTTATATTGTGTCCTACTGTTTTGGAACTCTAGAGTGAATTCAGTACATTCACCCTTCATGTTCTTGATTTTCTAACTTGGTAATGGTTTGTGTATTCCTTGTACTACGAATATATTCCAACAATACAATTTGAGAAGGTTTACAATTTAGCGTCGTTTAGTTGGTATAAAGCACATGACCTATATTCAAATTTTAAGTTCAATCCAGTCAGTATCTCAATTTTTACTTCCTTGTACGAAACAAAAGAAGTATTGTAATCGCAAAAATTTTCGGTAAGCCGTAGAAAATTTAAATTTTATATTTAGGACTGTTATAACATCTAGTTGTGCACCTCCCTTTTTGGTCATTATATAACTTCCCAAAGGAAGTATTGTAATCGCGAAAATTTTCGGTTCTCAGATTTCATTGGAAATACACATTTTGGCCCTCCCTTAGTTCATTTTGACTAATTTCGTCGTGACGTCTGTACGTACGTATGTATCTCGCATAACTCAAAAACGGTAAACCGTAGAAAATTGAAATTTTATATTTAGGACTGTTATAACATCTAGTTGTGCATCTCCCTTTTTGGTCATTATATAACTTCCGGAAGTGGTACTTTACTTGAAGCCTATAATAGATTTTCATGAAAAACTATATTCAAATATAATTTAAAACTTTCCAAAATTTGGTATATAAAACTACTATATCAATGGAAATAACATAATAGATTTTGGTTAAAATACACTAACCGGAAGTGACACATTACATGAAGCTGCTAATAGTTTTCCTTGAAAAAACTGGTATTATTTTAATTTTAAAAATAAATGCTGCAAATAAAAGTTTTAGAGAATTAAATTCTGCGTCTAGCACATTAAGAATTTTTAAATTAGCCTTTTTCATAAGCGAGATATCTAAATTTAAATATTATATATTTTTGTTATTTTTTTTTTATTTTAGTTTGCTATGGATTAGAACAAAAACTAAAAAATAAAAGATTTTATGTCAAATATGTGCAATTAAAAAAATATCTATAGATTAATACGCGTACAAGGAAGTCATGTGATGTCCACATCAGATTTTTTTCTTTATAGTTTTTATTTGATAAGTATTTACTTTAATAAAAATACTAATTAATATTTGGAACGGAATTTAACATCATTTAATTTAACTTGTCCAACAGTACGAAGATGTGATCCAACCCAAGGTTGAAATGTCGTCAATGACTAATTTAATAAAATATCGAAGATTAAAGATTTATCCATTGTATTTAAATCGGGACTACAAACCGTTGACTTTGTCAGTTCAGTTTTTATTCCAGTTTGAAGTAATTTAATTTTGGAACATATTTTGAAACGGATCGGTTCGATTATTTTTATTTTTTATGTAATACTGTTATTGATAGTTTATAATTAATCAATTTAAATTTACTTATACATACCTACATTCTGTATATTAGATTTGGTGTAAGATCTGCTTCGGCTAAATCTTGTCTTTGACAGTAAAAAAGTCAATAAAGAAAGATTATTGTTTTTATTATATTTACGTAAATACTTTGAAAAGTATATATTTTAATTTAATTTTGTATTAGATGATTATTTTTGTTCAAAACTGCAAATAAAAGTCATAGTTTATATTTAATTTTAAAACTTAAATTGAGCACCTTATAAGTTATTCTATAAATTACTCGTAAGTAAATGGAAACAAGTCAAACCAACCAGTTTTTAAGTTAAGAGTTCTCAAGAAAAGTTCCTGAATTTGAAACACTGTTTTGATAAGACATTGCATAACTTCAATCACTTAATGAAAAGTCAAGATGACAGCGTAGTAAGCCACCGAAATAAAGAAGTAAAATGAAATCCCTTGATGTGACTGAAAATTTAATTTCCCAAAATAAATGCAAATACAGTTGCCCTTCTATTTGCCTCAATTAATTTTTCGTTTTCTTTCGTACTCTGTAGCAATTCTGAAGTATTTGTTTTCACAATATAAATTTACTTTTACATAATTTTTTTTTAAATTTATTACATGAAACACATAAAGTTGTACTTCAAACTAAAAGGACGACAATTACATTTTCCATATTCTTCAAATATACTTTTTCTAAGAGATTTCGTTTTTTCAGCATTCAGGTATCAATTTTATTGTTTTCGGTTGTCATAAATACGAAAACATGATAGTGAAACAATGGAATCCGCAACAACTTTTAATATTATTTGAGCAAATAAAAAAGGATCTGAAGATTAAATAATTTCTTGTAGAGTAAAATATAAAATTATCGTAGGAAAAATAATATGTAATATACGTGCTGAAAGGCAATTAGAAAACTTGAGTGAATGGAACACGTGTTTCCGCTTGTATTCCATCATATATACACGTTTTCCAATAATACCCTTTCAACATTTGTATTACAATATACGATTGTTTGTTTTTCCCTTGCCATGGTTGAAAAATAACATAATTTTCGAACATTCACAAAGTTGAACTTGATTTGTAATATTAATCTTTATTATATCTTTTTCTGTGGAAGATATGTAGGTGAGAATTTACAAGGTATATGTGGAAACCAATAGAATCGTGAATGTGTGAACCAATGATAGCTATTTTGATAATTTTCCACTAGTAAAATTAACAAGCGATAATTTTTCATTGAAATTAAATCTCTTTGGATACTAATAAAATAGTTTCATAAATGTCAATTGAAAACATCTATTGAAATGATAAGTTTTCGATGGGGAACTGCTTCTACAGAACAAATATTTGCTTATTTCTCACGCAAAATATAATCTGTAATATGATAATTGTTAGATAATGGAAGATATGGAATTCGAATCCGATGATCCCGAGTTCGAATCGCACTCAAGCTAAATATTATATGAACTACCACACTGCGGCTTGGTGAGTACGGACCCTGTACTGTAATAATTGAGACTAAATTCCTGTTGTACAGCGTAATATAAATAAATAATATTTTGACATGAATTTAAATTCGTTGTTTCGAAAATAGGGAATACAGCTCGTGTTGCGCACTCGCTAGATTTTCATTTCCGTAACAACTTATGATTCGTGTCAAAATGTTATCGGCAATTATCATATCTTTTGTTATATTAGTAACAATAATTCTAGCAGTCAGCTATTTAAAATGTCTTCCATTTTTGATGCAGTTCAATATTTTAAATGGAAGAATTTCGGAGATACAGTGTGTTTCACAACTTTTTTTAAATTCAAAAAATTAAGGGTTGTTAACCTAAAACATTTTTTGTAGTACTGCACTGGATTCGCTTTCCTATTAAACACAAACAATGAAGTAGGTATCAACTACGAAAGAATAATTACACAATTCAATTATTAGCTGTTATTTATAATAGAATTTTATTTAATTAATAACTTTAACATAATCATCTACCCAGTGGCAGTGGCAACGAAAAATTTTGGACTGGGAAACATGGAAAATAGTTTTGCGATTTAAAAAAAAATTCTTTTTGTTTCATGATCAGCACGTCGTACAGAATATACCCTTTAATTTTTTGCTCTAAGTTGTGAAACACCCTGTATTTCTTGTAGACTTTAAGTGACGATATAAGTAAATTCAGAAACAGTCAAGGATGAAATAGGACGTTCCGGAGTAGTTGGTGATTACTCAGTACGTCAACGCTGGCGCTCGTAAGACCATGGCCGACGCAGACTCGACATGTGCCACTGGCGAAATATTTTGCGGTCCGCGGTCATGTCCGTCCGCCGGGGAAAATAAAACGCACGCAAACAAATGACAAATCGGATTAGTTACTTCAATGGAGTCGCCGGCAAGTCTGGACTTCGGCCTTTTTACGTAGGTGGCTTTTGGACCGTGTACATGCTGCTTAATGTGAACTTATATGTATGTTTGCATTCAATTCTCCACGTACTGCATGTTAAGCTCAAGCGGAAAGTATTTGTTTACTTTTTGCCGTGTTTTAACTATTTATGTTATGTGGATAACACCAGAAATGTTGTACCGTCACCGAAATAATATTAAATGATGCTTTTAGCTACATGATTTACTTTTTTCATTACGACCAAACTAATCTTAACCTGGACCATTTTTGTTATTCTGAATGAAACGAACCATGGACAGTAACGACAAAGAAACTAGACAATCAAACAGAGTAATTGAAATTCCAAAACATAATTATAAGAACTATGAAAAGGGCCCTTATTATGTTTGTTTAACTTTTTACAATCTTCTGCCTGCTTGTATTAAAACCATGACAACAAAAAATGCTCTACTAAATGTAAAGAATATCTTACTTGCCAATGAATATGACACTGTACAAGAATTTGTAAATGATTGTAGAAATGACACGTTCACGTCATAATATAGTTAAATATGTTCTGTACCTAGTACTCAGCTACACAATGGTGATGGTGATGGTTTTATGTCATGTTTATTTTTATTTCAAATATCATGTATAATTTAAGCAAATGTATAATACTCTTAAAATATCCTGTATATTTTTTGTAACTTCCGCATACCAGCTAGGCTTAAAGGAAATAAATTTATTATTATTATTATTATAATTGTAAGGGTATTTTAAATTGATGATAACCAATTTGCTTTAAATATTTTGTAGTTCTAAAATATATTTAAATTTACATCGGATTTAATTGTTTTTGTGTAATAAATATAAGATTATGTTTCGACATATTTATATTTATTAGCGTGGATTCATAACTTAAAACATTGTTAATGTTCGAATAACACTAAGACAGCCACATCGTGGTATGAATGTTTAAAATCCAAGCAAACACATTGGTTTACTCAGCATTAGGTACTAATCAGTTGTCTTACTGCAGTTATGGTTCGTACAATTAATTTTTACTTTAAATTCGATAGATTTAACTGTCGGTTCTCGTTGAAACATTTTATAATAAAATTAAATTAAAAAATCAACACTAGGTTAGTTTCAAATAATGTAAAGTTTATTTTACAATACGTATTTCGGTCGACTAGACCATCATCAGGTGAACAAGATAAGAATTAATTCGTACATTTGAGTAAGACTTATAAATAGTATACACAAGAATTCTAACACAAGAAGTGGGAGATACATGATTGAAAACAGATGTTATAAGTACAATTTGTTTTCAATCATGTATCTCCCACTTCTTGTGTTAGAATTCTTGTGTATACTATTTATAAGTCTTACTCAAATGTACAAATTCATTCTTATCTTGTTCACCTGATGATGGTCTAGTCGACCGAAATACGTATTGTAAAATAAACTTTACATTATTTGAAACTAACCTAGTATTGATTTTTTAGTTTAATTTTTACTTTAATTTATTTATATTGTTATAGTTATTTTAAATATTTGACTTATTAACAGTTGGCATCATTGTTTATTTTAAATTGAAAGTATGGTAAAGCTGATATAGAAAATTGTACCTGTGTATACATGAAATTGCAATGAATTCACATAAAATTGGAAAAGTAAGCAACATAAACTAAATGTTAAAATTGAAGTTTAATTGATGCAGCTAGTTATTTATGATTTACAGACGTCACAGTTTATTTGAACTTAGATTTGGTATGAATTGAAATTGGGAGTTTTGATTTGTTTTATGTAGGGAGTAAGATTGCGAAGCATGTGTCAAGGCGACAGGGCGACAGTCGGTGTTCCGGTCGTACGCACACAGAAGGAAGATATATGAAACTGCAGCAATATCAGGGTAAAGAGCGATCACATCAAAGGGTCTCGTGCGTGTTGTCGAGGACCCTCGCCGTCGCCGTGGTCTCCATAACACTTCCCGATCTGAATACTGCGCGGAGCCAATCCCATCCAACCATAAAATGGCTATTGGTGCTGGCAATGCTGGCACCAATATAATCGTATGAAATATCTGCGTTGGACAGCGATGCATGCCGATAACGCATCGATCGCCTCATTCCACGATGCCGGAACAATCGCAAGCAACGACAACACTAACCTTACGATATCAGACGGAAGTTGTAAAGTGTGACTTGCAAGGAAAACGATATTAAACTGTATTGTATTAAATATAAAGTTCAAAGAACGAGTAATGGATCAAGTTAGTAAAATAGTTGGTGAGAAGTTGGCGCGCATTAGAAGAAAATTAATTATTTTGAAATGTGACGGCATGAATTGAAGCAGGTTGGGCTGGAATAGCACTAGCAGTACGGAGAGGTACGGTAGGGTAAGCGGTGTCGTAAGATCGGAAGTCGCTCGTAAAATACGGGCGACGACAAAAAAGATTTAATACCCATTGAGACGTCGTTCCATTCAGCGCGTTGATAAATCAAGCGCTGGCTGGACTAATTACGACGGCGCAGTGCCTCGGACACTCGCCGGAAGAGCGATGGGTGTCCATTAGAGCAGCGCTGGGCGCTCGGTCAACCGCCGGCCGCGGCCGCTAGCGTCTTGCCGTCGCACTCAGCACCTCGCCACCTCAGTTATTAACGAGCCAGCACGTGCCGATACTATCTGAGATGATTGTTTCACAGGTGCACGTCCCGCCGTTTCGGTTCATTAGGGAGGGTTCCGTTGCAGCAACGCCGTTTAATTTTACGTGCTCGGCATTTTACATATCAACTAGCTCGCAATTATACACGAAACATCCACAGCAGAAGATCCTACAAGAACTAAAACATACAGCGGCTCGTAACGAGAGTTGCCGCTGCCGTTGCATTTGCGTTTCATTCTGTTTGGCGTAACTGGATTATTCCGTGTCGCTATACTGACGCTCGGCGCGCTGTGTCGCGCTGTTGTTTCATTATTTAGCAGCGGTTTCAGGAGTTATGGCGCGACCGCATTATGTATGCACCGGAAGTAACGTTGCACAAGGAAAAATCACAAATCTCGCGTTGTCGTAAACAATCTGCGAAAATCACGGTGAGCCGCTAGCGCACGTGACCGTACACGGGTTTCCCGGGGATATGAAAAATAATACTCCAATTTCGACACAGTCGTAAAGAAATACCGGGCTCACGCTCGCGACAAGAAAATGCGATTTGTTGTGTGGAGTGGCGCTGCGGGGCTCGCCTCTTATTTCACACGCATCGCTGATATGTGACCGACGGGCGGCGGTAGCGGCGACGGCAGTAGTAGCGGCGGCGGCGTATCGTGTTCAGGATTCGGGCGCGACTCCGGCCCCGGCATTCCCGGAGTTATCGATCCTGCGGCGCGCTTGCTGTTCTCCGCTCTGCCGTCCGCTCGTCTCGTGCTCTGCTCTTCTCTCTCCTCATGTTTGCCTCGCAATCAAACATCTTCAAATCGACTAATTGCAAGACGGGTGCATGTCCGCGACTACATGACCGCACCACTGGTACACTACCCACTTCTTACTAACGAGGCCGATACCATCAACTCAGGTGTGATTGAATTTCTGAGTGACAGCTCGCAGACTCGCGTTCATACCTAATTAGTTTTTCACCATCGTGTTCAAACGATAAAAGTTAATTGTTTTATATTTGACGTCGAAATTAATGAGTTCTGTGTCGCGCGTTCGCTGCTCGTGCACATTCCACGGTGAGCAACGTTGCTTAGCAACCATCGTGGGAACCAATTTTCACTTTGCAACTCTGCCGTTATCGGGCTGAAAGCAAGTGGTGGGATGCGGGACGTGGGCGGCAGGAAGAATCGCTCCAGGGAGAACGGGCAGCGAAGGTGCAAACCTCCTGACGAATGGGGTGTAAGTTGCACGCGCTCGAGAAATTCAGATGGAAACGCTGCACGCCGTGGCTGTTGAGAACATTCCAGTCACGGTACAAGAGCACCAGAAACTTGTGTCGCTCTTCTTTGACTCGAGTTCTTTTACGCCGTTGGCGTTCGTATCACCGCCGTCTTCTGCTGTCAGGAATGGAGCAATGCAGCAATGGCCAATGCTTCTAGCTCTCTAGTTTTCGACTTGCGCTTGAAACTTCTCGTCTTATGTCTTGGTTCTTATATTTCATGTTCGTATGCATCGACTTTGTTGCTTGAGATGTATACAATACAAACTACCGAACAAATACAATGAAATCTCATGAGCAATGTATGTCAGTTCGAGGATTTGTTTGCTCTCGTATCTAAATGTTTCTATCCATTATTTGCCTTTTTGTAAAAAAAATAATAATGACAAAGACAAAGACAAACACTAATGTATGATATTTAATTGTTTGTGAACAAGTGTAAATATTTTCAAATTACGTTCAAATTAATATAATGGCTTAGTAAAACATGACGCGTTCAGCTATGAGCTGATGATGTTTACACTCGTCAGGAATATTGTACAAAATTTAGTGCCAAAAATAAAAAAAATATTTAATGATAGGTTTATATTTAAACCAAATCAATTTTCACAATTACAAACCAATCATTTACAAATCGACAAATTTGTATTACAACTACCTATACAACGCATAGTGGTAATTTTTTCATCGTCTGAATCGTATAAAAGCTTTTCAAGTTCCTCATTCGAAAAAGGAGCTTAATTGCAAGGGTTTGGTTCTCTATCACTCATGATTAACTCGAACTGGATTTTTATTTATAAAATTATTACTCTTGCGCCCCCCTTTCACTAACATCTTTGGTGACAACTGATGACTGCACTTTACGCGCATTCATATATCACTTATTGACATCTGCTACGGCAGAGTGCTACACCCAGTAATGGGTAATAAGCGTGATGATATATTTATTTATTTTATATAAATCTTAAAAAGCATAGGTGATTTCCAATGTAATGCAGGCACGATAAGTTTTCTAAACATTTATAATTTGAACAATTACCCGATACACTATTACTATATTTATTTCAACAATCAGCTTAGAGAAGTTTATTCAATATTATTTCTAATGAAAATTTCGCATATTTAATTACTAACAGATGTGTTTGGCACAAGATAAAAATTACCTACTTTCATACATTGCTTTAGGCCGGTGTTTCCCAACGTAGGGCCCACGCCCCACAGGGGGGGCAATTTGATTTTAAGGGGGGCAATTCGAAAATTGACTTGAATTTCAGTTTTTCATTATATGTTTTGAAAATTTACTTACTGTGTTTCGTTAACAATTTCCTAGTGATTTCTTCCTAAAACCTATCATTTAACTAAGTGAACAATTCAATTTTTTAATATTAAAAATTATGTATACGTTACATAGGAGGGCATAAGAATTTTAGAAAGCTTTAGGTGGAGCATGGCACAAAAAAGGTTGGAAAACACTGCTTTAGGCTCAATCAGCGAATCGCATACGCCTCAAGCTCCGAATTCAAATTCCAATTGAGACAAGAAGAGTTTTTTCAAAGAAAATAATTTATATTTTTTGGTGAGTGTTAGTAAAATGTTGGTAGCCATATAAATATAAGTACGAGAAAAGCTAACTCTTCGTAACAAATGCGCATGCTGTATTATCAGGTCAATCGCATTCAAAGTGTTAACATGGTACCTACTCAAACTACTGTCAGTAATCAGTGATTTCAAATTCAAATTGTCTTGCAACCACGCAAGAAACAGCGCTTTGTAATTTAAAACAAAAAATAGTTTCAAATTCAAAGCATTCTTTCAATCACGTATTCATTTATTCTAGAGAAGTTCAATTCAGCTACAAATACAACATACGACCCTATTACAGTGTAATGAAAGCTCACGAAAGAGAAATATTGTTTTGATACGGGTCGTGAAGTAGTGTGAATATGTAGGAACAACGAACAACGTAATACTTATGTTCTGTGGAGCCATTTCATGCATTCGCGTTTCGCGTTTGTCGGCTTGGGCGGAGATGCTGCTACGGAAGCGGAAAACACCTCAGAGCCGAGGATCAATAACTCACGCGGCGTCTACGCGGACCCGGCTTAAATTCTACTGAAATGTTTTGTTATTGAAAGCATTTCACGAGGTGTCACTCATACGAAGCACGTTGACGATCGGCTGTGATTTACCTAAGAGAGACTGTGACAGTTAAATAAGAAATACTTCAAAGTTTTTGGAAAACGATGCAAAGGAAAAATATACGTGGATATTCTATGCCGTTAACAAGACACCGGTATGGATTCGGAAAACGTGGATTCGTCAATTCTAATACCTTTTCCACTTTATTTTAATTTAATACACATTAGCAAAACAATTTTCACCAATTTAAATCTACCCCTGTGGCTCCCCTCCACTAACATCTTTGGGGGCCGTCATTTGACGGCTGATAACCGCACTTCACGCGAAGAAATATATCACTTACCGAGATCTGCTTCGGCAGAGTGTCACACCTAGTAATGGATAAAAGGCGTGATGATATATTATTATTATTTATTATTAGTTAAAAATACTATGCAGCGAATTCATATAAATTAATTGATACATCTGGTACCCGGTAGCTCTGTTTAATATGTTTACTTCCTAAATTGACATTTTTACCAATTGACAGATTTGGATATGTGATTTTACCTGGAAATGGAACCATACGAGTAGTATTTGTATGCTGTATAGCCTATAAGGTAATTAAATTTCGCAGTGTAATTGACATGACAAACAAATTTGAGGTTGGTTTTTAATTATGTTTGAAACGGAATAATTGTTTTATGGAATTTAAAAATTTAGATGTGCGTATGAAATCAATTATCTTTTAGTTACTTATTTATTGCAAAAAAATATTGTTCAATGTAGTATGACCGTCGAATCAAAGCATTAATAATGTAACAATTCAGAATTAGTTTTTGTTATAATTATGATTTTTCACTATCAACTCAGCGTCGAAAGATACAGACAAATTAATTATTATCTTAAGTATCTTTTTTGTAAAGTTGACTTGACAGAGTTTTGGTTATCAAATTTATTAGTGCAAATGTTTGTAATAATTTCAATATTCTTCGATAATTATTTATCGAGTTTATGGCTGCTCTGAATTGTCGCGCTTGTTAGCTACTATGTGATGACATATCTGGGTAAATTGTTAGCTGTGCGTTGGTCTGAGATAGCTTTTGATCCTTGTATTTCATCCCTTAGAAGCGTCTGGTGTTTTTTATATAAACTCGTGCATGGGAACAGTTATCTCTAACCAAGTCAACGATTCCACCCTCTTACCCCTTGTCAGCACGTCCCATGGAAAACAACAACAAATATTCAGTGGTGGTTTAGCTTTTGGATTGACAAGATGTAGTCTTGCCATGTAGTAACTTTAGTTCATATGTTGTTGTTGTTTGCCATCTTCGGTCAAGTTGTTTAAATAGATATTTAACATGTTTCGTTTATATCTATCTAGCTCTTGCTCGTGTTACAATAAGAATTTATATAAATATTTTTTTACGATCCCGCGTTAGAAAGTAAACTTTTCTTTTTTTAATTGGGTTAGTTGGCTCAGTGGTATCGGGTCGGCTGGTGGATTTAAGAACCCAGTTTCGATTCTCACAGCCGACAAACAGTTTTCACCGTATTTAAACTACCCCTGCAGCTCCCACTTTAGTAACATCTTTGGGGCCGTAATTTGACGACTGGTAACAGAATTTCATATGAAGTAATACATCATTTACCGAGATCTGCAACGGAAATATGCTTTTATTTATTTAAATGAGCTATAAAATTTAAGTTTCATTTAAACAAACAAGCATGAGACTTGTAGCAAATTCTTTAAAGTTAACAAACATAAACTACCTATAAAATTGGCTCATTTTGTTTAACGATTACAACGAGCTAAAATTTGTAGCCTGTGTTATAAGTTGAGAAAATATAAAATTCTCTTCAAATTTCATAAAAATAGAGTTGTACTTACAGTAATAAATAAATAAAGAAACGAACAGAAATTCAATTATATTTATATAGATATCCCTGCTACAAGGTAACAGCTATCAACTAAACAAGATCAAATATCTCGTATTTTGCTGCTATTTGTTGTACAGCACGAAAGAACGGTAAACACCACAAACCAGTACATGACTGCAAATAGCACTCCCTCTTTTATTTGGTGAGATTTTGCGCGTGGATTCCATCGCTGTAGCCGTGTATCGACGCTTGCTGTAATTACCGGTGCGCGCGGACAATGGACCGATCCGAGAATGATGTATTGGGCCCGCAACAATGAGCGCGACGAGCCGTGGCTGCACCGCGCCATTGAATGCATTACCGCAGCGTGGATACATACCACTGAGGCTTACCACCCACTGCCTCCTGGACGGAGATTCTCCGGGGACGATGAGATATGTCTGTGGGGCTGATTGATCAGGTAGCAGACAACAATATGCAGGAAAAACTATAGCGGGACGTTATCTGCCGTCATAGATTATTTTGAATGGTAAAAGAACGTTCGTTTCTCTTAGGTAAGTTTAAAAAATATAAAATATATTCTGTATACGCCATAAACAACCAGTCAGAATCAGCTAAGGCACAGGAAAATTGCAGTTCGGATACGATGATCATATCTTCTGTATTATAGAAGACAGTCTTTACTTTTAGAGGGTTGTCCTATAGATTAATTTCTTTATTAAAAATAAACTTTTGTCTGTTATTATTTATTTTATCATTTAAAATACAGTTGTTCAACTTGTATCAGTTTAAATGAGTAGAAATTAAAGATTATTTCTTTATGATCAACTTTAAAATTTGAAGGGAAACTTAATTATTTTTTATGAAAAAAATAATTTAGGTAAAGTTTTGTCAAAATAAATACAAACTGTTTTTTCTATTCTTATGAACTTTATTTAGATTTGTCCTTTATTTTAGCCAAAGGAAAATAAAATTGTAAGTGTATCCGAACCAATATATGGCAAAATTAAATAAATTGAACTATTTTCTACCAGTACAAGTATTAGCCAATCTTATTATATCATCATCATCATCTATGGCGCTACAGCCCGAGATCGGGCCTGGGCCTACCGGACATACCGAGCCGCAGTTTTTTTACACTGCCGTACTGCCGGTTTTCGTAGTCGAATGCTACATTATTTAAGACGTATAAGTGACTAGCTTATAGCGCCCGAATGTGATAAATACATGTAACTGACGAACCTTGGTTTGGGTGACGTCACAGTATGTTAAGAGATGTGCCTTAACACGCTCGGTCACCACGCCTGTTATCTTATTATATAATTACTGTAAAATTAACCAATAAAGTCTAATTACAACGAAAAGCCATGGAGCATGATTTTCACCTAGTTGCCAAAGTTACGATAAACAAATAAATAATCTTCTGAAATATTACCCGATGTGATATTTTTTTAAGAGAATTATTTGTTTTTTAAAATGAATTTAATTTGCAATTTCAGTTGATGTTTATATACATACATACATAGCTTCACGCTATATCCCATTAAATGGGGTAGCACAAACCCCTGAAACATTCACAGAACATTCTCTTCCTGAAACACGATACTCGTTTCAGTCATATTAACACGTCCTCCATACGACCTATTGTTGTTTTATGTCGTGAAATAGATTAAAATAAGGTGCCATGGGAACAACTAACAATTCTCAAATAATTATTGTTTCTTTACTTAGGAAAAGTTATTTAAAGTAACTAGCTGACCTAATAACTCCAAAAATGTTGGAGGATATTGACAGTGGAACATATTTATTTACTTATTTAGTGTTATACAAATTTTAAATAAATGATTTGCAATTATTTATCTTAAAACTATATTTACTAGTCGTGTATGTATCAAAACCAAATATACTTTACACCATTGACTTTGTGAACATTGGTTGTTATTATAGCTAAAATAGCGTACTCAGGTCATATATGCCATCATAAATTTCATTTCAGTCCGCACTGCATCGGATATTGCGTTGATATTTGTTTGGTTTACGATTTCTCAATGTGGAATAATGTTCTCTCCCTTGTTTATACTTTATGAGACCAACAAAATAAAGGTTTCATTTTGAAGGTCAAGTTATTCTGCAAAGTGTGAGAATAAACGAAAACTACAACATAAACAACATCGTTGTGACCGTTATCTTAGGGCGTAACCTGGTTGATCGGTGACCAGTTTTAAAGCGCCAGCTTTACTTCCAACTCTCAGCCATAAACTTGGAGGTGTAAAGATTCTCCGCGAGACATCACCACAGCATCTCCGCTGACTTCCCAACATGAGCTCATGTTCCGTCGATAGTTGGTGATTGATCGGGCATTAGTTAGCACCGCATTGGAGCTGTGGGAGTTTGCCGGGAGGTTGGGGAGTGGCAGGGGACCAATTAATGTCCCGGAATGTGGCTCGAATGCCGGTCCGCGACCACAAATCAACCGTTTTTAAACCGCGTCGCTATAAACAAATGGATAATGCAACGCGGCGGGCGCGGATCGGGATCACCGAGCACAGTTCGGACGCGTGCTGCACGTACTCGTATAATTGATGTATGTACGTCCTGCTAATATTTCGCGTGGAACTGCGCCGGCGGACCACGTAATTTATAAGCGGTAACTTGCCACCGCGCGCTGAAATATGGACAAATAATTTTAATAGGCGAGCACACATGCCTCCGTCTCGGTGTATCGGATAATGGATCGAATAAAATTACTGTTTAATTTCCAATTTGTGCGTGGCATTATCGCATCACCGCGACAAGCGGACGACGGGCGTCGCCGGAACTTGCGTCTGTACAGTTCTCTCGGACGCTCGTAAATAAATGATGCTCTAGATTGATTTTCCTGGTCACTTATTTGTCTTGTCGCAGAGATGGAAACACTCCGATGCACACTCTTCTATTTGTCTAAATTCTTCGCATAGTTCCGTGCTTCAGATAAACTCCATATACTGTCCTAACTTCCTGGAAGAAACACGTTTTTAGGTACTCTCTAACTTGTCTATAAAGATAATTGCTGCAATCTTGTCCAAATGACAAATTATAGATGTTTGTTGGTTATTCACCTATTTATATTATACCATATTTAAAGCAAACAAAAACTTAGTACAAATTACTCAAAAGAAACTTATTTAACACATTTTACTATATTCCTTTCATTATGATTTTTATACTTATTTTTATTTTATGCTGAATTTAAGCTTATTTCTAATGCTAAAGCTCTTATGAAATTCATATTTAGCAGATAGATATCACTTATCTATTAGTAATTTGTGTACTAAAGGTATTAGGTAGATGATAATGCAT
Source organism: Pterostichus niger (assembly GCA_947425015.1). NCBI lineage: Eukaryota > Metazoa > Arthropoda > Insecta > Coleoptera > Carabidae > Pterostichus > Pterostichus niger. The sequence goes on along the minus strand of OX380345.1, from coordinate 23,817,119 downwards.
AGAGGACAACGATAACCAGCCCGAGGGTTTTCGGCCCGAGGAATGACTATTGCATGAGGTCATTATCATCTAATAACATCCCTAATGGATACATGATTTTATTTCTTACTAGAATATGTAAAATTAGTTTCAATTTGCAATAATTATGATCATAATAATACGTAAAATAATTAAATAAATATCCTAATGCCTTTTACCCATTGCTGGGTGTGGCACTCTGCCACAGAAGTGCGGTTACCAGCCGTCCAATCACGCTTCCAAAGATGGTAGTGGAGGGGGAGCCATAGGAGTAGTTTTAATGTAGTGAAAATTGTTTGTCGGCTGTGAAAATCAAACCCGGATTCAGAAATTGCCACAGGCCGACTGGAAGGACGTGGGCATTATGAACTGCGTTATGAATCATAGTTGTTTATATATTTTGTATCATAGACTTTTAATACTACGATACAAAAAAGAGAATAGATAGTCTCGTTTTTATTGTTATATAAAAAACATAATACGAGTAGTAAATCTTTCATTTGGCGATAGATTCATCCGCATAAATTTTAGAACAAAATTATACATACCAAAAAAGTTCAGAATTGAAAATAGCATTCAATGAGCCCAAATTTATCGATATAATATGTACGTTGAAATAGACGTAAAATAAAAACTACAATTTGTTGCTATTTACAGACTAATATAACATAAAACTAAACTTTAAAGTTTGTATTGACAGATTTGTAAATATTTATTTTTTAATGAAAAAGTAGTACCAAGTGCCAAATAAAATTTCGTAATAGTCAGAAAATACGTAAAATTGTTAACTTTTAATATGATGTTGGGCAACAATACAGAAACTTTGTTTTACACAACCAAGCCTTAAAACAATACTTACTTGTCAACAAATTCATTCAAGAATAAGTTCAAATATATTACATGTATTTCGAAATTATTTTGAAGTTTGAAGTAATTAATTTAATTTTTGTTTAATTTTAATTTTTGGCAAAATCTTGAGCTCTTTTAAATACTTATTTACAAAAATAAAACTGCAGTTATTTATCTGCTGTTCATGAATATGTCGTACGGAGAACAAAAACAATTATACGTACGCAAGACAACTAATCCATGGCTAATAGTTGGTTGATTCGAGAGCCACGTGCATATCAGTCTTTGTTCTCGCTCCGTCAGAGTTTCATCGCATCTCATATTTATACAGCAGGAATGGCACCGGCGTTACCTCGCGGCGTGTTTGCGTTTCACGGCGGTATCCGGGATTTTCGTATGCAAACGGAGAGAGATCCGCGCTTGTCCATGTGTGAATGCGGGCTGGCGAATCCGCGAAACTTTTCCATCCGGCGTCGACAGCGTCGACAGCGTCGTCGGCGAGTATGCGTGGTCCACAAGCCCACAAAGGCATCTTTTGTTCGTTGCAAACGAGCAACCGTCGGCTCGTTACGTCGCCCCCTTTTTCTTCTTTGGTTCACGGTCACACGCTTAGTTTTCCGCGCCTGAAATTGCTGTTTCTAGTTTTCTATGTTTCTAAATTGGCCGTCGTTATTGGATTCCTTCTGCCCACAGCGTTTCTTCCTCTCTTTCCGGCGGCTGACTCTGACTTGGACATTCGACGCCGCTGATGCCGACGTGGACGCCAGTGGCGGATATAAGCACAACGCGCATAAAACCCTCTTCATTGTAATATTACTATTGACTTGCTACTAAAGCCAATTCTGCACATCAAATATTCTAACTAATACTATATGCTCATAAAAAAACTTGGCTTGATCTTTACTATTGTCATCTCAGATGTTTTCTTTTGTAGTTTTTTTTTTAATACTCTAAACAAAACACAAAATATAAATTAACAACACAATAACTCCTTGAGGTGACACAACTATAATTACTAAAGCCCGGATTTTTAGGCAATTGCCTATATTCAAATTTTAATATACTTCAGGCAATTTCGTTTTTCTATACATAGGTAATATGTGTACGTGTAATGGAAGGTTTTTTTTCGTGCCTTAGAGCCTATTTTTTCTATATTTTGGTTATTGTGCCTATTTTACCTTATACAGCCTATTTTGCCTATTTTTGTTGCCTATTCTAACTTTTATTGAGCAGCCAAGGTTTATCATCTATTTCATTGACTAATTCAGCACTCGACAAAGTGTTTCAACCTAACCTAAGTATTTATTTTAATCAAGTTTTTGTGTGTGAATTTAAAATACCGAAAGAAAAAACGTTTTTTAGTCAAAATTTTACGTGGCAATTCAATTGTGTCTTTGCCATTAATCAATAGAGCTGAGGTAACTTTAGACGATATGGCTAAATATAAGAACGCTTCTGTCACATTTTGTGATGTCGAACGAAGTTTTCAACTTACAAGCAAGTTCTGACTGACCGAAGACAGTCCCTTTCCGAAAATTTCATAGAGCAATTGCTCGTAATATTTTGTGAATTAAAGTATACTACATAATTTGTATTTGCATAATAGTTAATAAAATGAGAACCCTACATTATTATTTTTCAGATTGCGTTAATTTTTGTTTAAAATGATTATTTTTTTCTAACGAAGAGTAGATACGAGTATCAATATTAGAAAAAGGATTCTTTTTTTTTTAAACAAATTATTTCCATTTAGGCTGCCTAAAATCCCGCCTATTTTAGAGTAATTACCGGCCTATATGCCTGCTTATTTGGGTGTTTTTAAGAGCCTAAATATCCGGGCTTTAATAATTACATGTGTTGCTATTTTAATAGGATTAATAGTTAGTGGCACCAACAAAATTTTAATTTTAGGTTAAATAAATAAAAGTATATCCAATATGATATGTAACTCCGATTTCCTTTTGTCCTATACTCTAATACGAGAAGTTCTTGCTTGTCTATCTATGTCTGTCAACGATCTTGAAATCGGCTCTAACAATTTTGATGAAATTTGATATTCTATTGTTTTTTGACCTCAGAAAATTATCTAGCTAAGATTCATTCTCCGGAAAATTCATTTCGTACGTCATTTTTAAAGAAACATGAAAATTAAATTATTCATAATATAGGCATGTGAAAACTTTAGAGCAATGTAATTTGAACCACAAAATCAGGAAAAAATCAACTGTTTTCGAGATATGAGTAAAAATTTGAAAGAAAACCGTAGCAGGTCTCGGTAATTGATATTGTTATGTACGTCAAGTGTAGTTATACCAGCCATCAAATCACGTTTTCGTAAGATGTTAGTGGAGGAGAAACTACAGGGTGAAAATTATTTGTCGGTTGTGAGAATCACAAAAGAAAAGTTGACATTAGAAGTAAAATCATATGTTAATCAAAATAACTATAAATCATTATATCATCACGCCTTTTACCCGTTACTGGGTGTGGCACTCTGCTATGGCAGATCTCGGTAAGTGATATATTTATGCACGTTAACTACGGTTACCGGTTGTCATATCGCTCTTCCCCTCAAAGATTTAGTGGAGAGAGAGCCACAGGGATAATTTTAATCTGATGAAAATAGTTTGTAAGATTTTAAATTCAAATTGTAAAATTGTTAATAATAAATAAATGATTTACTTGGTTTCGGGCATTTTCTGTATATTATCTGTATATCAATTTTTAATCAATGGCAATTTACACAGTAACTGTACTTTTTTATTAGTCTCGTGTATTGTTATTCTATACAAACTTCAACGGATATGAAAAATTAATAGAGTTCGTTACAGACTACGGCTATTAATTTAGAATGATTAAACATATAGTTTGCCTTTATAAAAACTATGTCTACGTCACTGATTTCCATCATCGCGTGTGTATATTATTCGTAAAGCAAAGTGTGCTCTTTGAAGCGACACGGAAATACAGCGTTAGCACCGCTTCTTAAAATAAACTACTTTTAAATTCCTGCTTTCGGTGCTCAGTTGGTCTCTTGGGCGAAGACTCAATATAACCAAATTAGTCGTTTCCAACTTTTCCTGCGTTATAATCCCATTAACGCTGTTACAACGTCTTTCGACCCTTGCACAGACCGCAATACTAACAGTTTCCGTTTATTGTTTTTCTTAACTGCCACATTCGTGGTCGTAACCCCTCTTCAAGATGGAAACTGTTGTCTTGGACTCATAGGCTCAACCGTTGTATTCCTCGTAGAATTATTCCACAACTTAATTGAATGAGAATACAAGAGAAATCCTATCGAACACTATCGACAGAATCTTAAAATAACCAGACCCTATTGCTGAGATTACCTACAGTTATAAACAGACAATAACTTATGTATGATTAGTTAGTACAGATAAACTTTGAACTCAACATTGATCTTACCTTAATTATTTCAAAATTATTGATAGTTATAGAAAACAATTTTAAAATATCTAAATTTGCAATTTAAGTATTAGATGGTTATGTTCAATCTTCAAAAAAGGTTGCAAGCAAATACATTTATTTAAAATTTTGTCATAATTTAATAGATAACTTAGAGGATTCGTGTCTCACAGCAAACAATTTAAATTTCCCTTTTGGTCTCCTTTATTTTATGTGTATAATTATATCACATACCGAGATCTGCTATCACATCCAGAATTGATAGAGACGTGATTATATATAATTTAATTAATTTAAAACTATGACTTGAACCGAGCCAGAACATGAAGCGGCATATTTCTGATAAATTTGAACAGGAACATGTATCTATTCCAATAATATTTAAAATCGAAAACCTTAACCGAACAGTAAATATTAAACCGGATCGGTAAATCGGTTCAATGAACGCAGTATACAGTTGTGTTTTGACTGCGGATGTGTATGTTTTTGTGGGATAAATTATTATAATTATATTTGGTTTTCTTGTTGTTGTACATGTAGAAGAAAATATTACTTTGTATTTTCAAATACTCTTCAATAAATTAATGCATGACTGAAACTGTACTTCTAATTTGAATAATAATGGCTACAAATTGAACCAGTCGAAATGGAACAAAAAACAGAACCAAAAACATAAGTTGAACCGCGATTTGAAACCGAACCATATTTTGTTTTGTGGTTTGGCTGTCTAGTTGTTTCTCTGATTTTGAATTTATGGTTATTTTTATTTTCAGATTGCTGGTACCTACTTGCACTGCTTCCACTACATTCAAATAGTAAGTAATCACAAATTAACTAATAGTATATTTAAAAAATGTTTTCAGTTAGGCCATTTTTAACCATGGTTTAAATTTGTTTCTTAATAGGAACATCATCTGTTCATTCTAAATTTATCTAGATGCCATTATTATGAAACCAAAACTATGTATCATTGGAAAGACTTACTTTTCCTATTCCAATTACTCATTGTATATGACATTCATAAAAAAATATATGAAAGATGTAAAATAATTAAATGAGGAATTGGTATTGGTAAGAGTTCGTATGGAGGAAGTGTTAATGTGGTCGAAACGAGTATCGTGTGTCAGGATGAGAATGTTGACGGGTTCGTGCTACACCATTTAATGGGATATAGTAATTTAAGTTTGCGAATTTATATAAATTTATGTAAAAAACGAATACTTAATCTTTGAAAACTATCCGAATATCTGAATGTTTTGGTGGACCAAATATATGTAAATGCTGGCTGTAAAGGTTAATTGGTTAACGATGCGTCTTTCTGGTAACTTTATGCTTTAGGTTGCAGATACATCTCTGTTGTGTTGTTTAGGTTATGGTTTCCAAAGCACGAATTTGTTAAAATTGTGCCTAGTCTTTTGTTTTGGTTTACATCAGTTTATTGTTAATTAAAACAACAGCACTGTTGTAAGAGATACCTACCTTTAAAAATAAATACATGATTAATAGAACATAGAGGCTTAACATATCACCACTATTTCACATATTAGTATCACCAACTAATTAATACATACGATTAATATATTCCTACTCAGAATATAAATGTTTTTGTTGTATTTATTGGGTAGTCCTTGGCTGAATTTTGTCTTGAACACTAGTAGTCAGGGATGCGTTTTAACATACATATCACGCTATATCCCATCAAATATGACTACACGAACCTTTCAAACATTTAAAGAATATCCACTCATCAGATATCAAATAATCTGTATTCGTCAAACATTCTCATTCTAATGTACCATCCTCGCTTCAACTACATTCATTGTGCTCGCCATATAAGCTCAATTAAATCTCATACTTGGATTCTTTCATCGCGCAATATACCGTTGTAAACAAACACTTAATTGTCAGTCAGTACGGTAGTTTGGATAGCGTTACGGAATTCGAATCTAGGGATCCTGAGTTCGAATCGCTATCAAGCTAAATATTATATGAACTACCACACTGCATCTTGGTGAGTGCGGACCTTGTACTGTAATTGTGATTAAGTTCATGTTGTACAACGTAACATAAATCACATTCATATATTCGCTCGTCTGTATCAGTTTAATTATTTTGTCAATATCTCATTTTTTGTCGGTGGGTAAAGAAATAAGTACGGTTACAGTAGGCTGGTTGGAGAAACCATAAATGTTAGGAATTCGTTTTGTTATTTAATTGGTACCTGAAGAAGTAAGCAAGTATTCGTTAATAAAGAATTAGTAAAATTCTCGTTTTCTCCGTATCAGATATTTCGTAAACCAGCAACATTTCTCGAATTCTCTCCGAATTCGGAACTGAGTTCCACGGGGGGTCACAATTAACGCACTGGTATTATTTTACGCCGATAAAGAGCAGAGATTAAGTCAGCGAAGCAAAACACTGCGCCCGAGTAACGACTAGCGAATGCTGCCCTCTCTGCGTCTCGCAGTCGGCTCCCAAACGAATGTACCAAAGTTTCCGTACGCGAGTTTGTTAAAAATCTGTTTACTTGGTCCAAAGTTTGCGGGGTGACAAACGACGTTGGCGGAGTGGATACAGCGCTGCCGACTCCGAGGCGGTCCTTTTTTTCGGCGGAGAAATTAGATTGAGCGAGTTAACAAGCCATCAGCAGCTTTTCAGCCACGCAGCAATGCTGACAGCCTTTAAATAACTGACGGGTGTACAACGTTCACCAACGAGAAATATTATTAAAAGGGATATTACAATTTTCCTACAAATGAAATGCAAGATTAAATTGTACACAGAGTTTTTTTTCTTGTTGTGTCTGGAAGTACTATTTAGTAATTGGAAATGTAATTAATTAATGATGTAGAATGTAAATTAACGTCGTTTATGATTTTGCAAGTCTACATATTTTTAAATTTAATTTGAGATTGCGATGTACAATTTGTCATTTTTAAAAAGAAGATCATTATTTAAATCTCTTAGTTTGCAGATCATTTATTGTGTAATTCTTTTAAAAGTATAATTATTTATGGAAATTATTAAATGCGATGTATGACCAATTTTTCAGTATATAATATTAGATGACTGAGTTGCATAGTGCAATAACTACAAATAAATACAATTCTATATATTATATCAATTTCTAACATTTTACATAGAACTAGAAGAGAATAATGAGTACATACAAATTACGGTAACTTATGTCAGGCATACAATTAAATAAAATATATACTATTTACTGTACCATTACTGATTTTCTTTTTAATTGGGATTGTGTCCTGACGTAGATCAACATACCTGCAACAAAATAAAACAATTAGATTTTAAAAATTAATTAATTACAAAAAATAAAGTATCACATATTTTTGTACCAGTAAAATAAATAAAGAACATTCTTGTCAGGAATTTTGTTTAAAAAATGGTGGATTATTAAAAATATGCGACGGAAAAAATGATTTATATTTATTCCAACAATTTATTTAGATTTGTAGCTTCAAGCGCTAAGGCTTCTCCGGTATCCATGACAATGATCCGGTTACATCTAACCTTTCAAATCACACTCCAAAACATTCATATTCCTACGGGTATTTAGAACCACGATTCTCCTTTTATTTTGATAATATTCTAAATAACAGTCAGAAACTTTAAATAGGCTTATAATTTTCGCTGCTACTATTTAGATTTTTGTAATTAGTTATATAAAATATATTGTTCATTATTTTCAAAAAAAATTGTAATATATTATAGATCAGAGTTTTTAAATTATTAAAATTCGACAGCACATTAAAAATATAAACTGTTTCAGTATCTGTTAGTTTTTATATATAATAGAAAGTGAAGAAGTCATAGATTAATGAAATGGCATCCGCTTGTAATTAAGTATATTTATTAAATTAAATCATAAATGTAAAATTTGTCAATTGTCAACAAAAGCCCACTTTTAATGTCAATCGGCAAAAAAATACCGCTTAACAAATGTATAACATGATATCTACGATGTACCCGATAACATTTTAAAAAGTACTGGAAATATTCATATAATTAATATTAATTTTAAACATTGGCAAAACATATGTATTTAACAAGATAAAAATGCCGATTCACTGCCTTGGTTAGAATTATAGCCTCAGCAGTAAATCTATTACTTTCCTCCCTCATTAAACAAATAACTATTTTCAGGAAAATTATTGAAATAAAAGTGGTGTAAAATGTTGTTCTTTGTAGCTTAGATTTTAATATCTCTTTCAAATATTGTATCTTTTTTGTAGATACTTAATGGAAAACTAATAATTATAAACAATTTAAAACTTTTCGGTAGTAAAGATCAACTTCAAGACTCAATTAAATCGTTGGTACGCCTTTGAGATTTCCTCCCCAAATTCTTTAACTCTTCGAAGTAGCCACAACACAAAGAATATCAGAAAATTACTTAACCACAAATTTCCTCCAGGGCCACGAATCCAACACAAAGAAACATCGAAAATAAACCACGAAATAGAAAACTATCCGATTAAAAAAGAAAATACAGTCTTTGAAGAAACACAAGTTGATTGGTTGTGCGAAGCAATCTCACATCTCGAACAGATTCATGAATAAGAGAAGCATTGGGAGGCATGTGGATTCTTTTCGTTGTTCGATCGGAACGCGTTTTCGACACGCGGATCTGAAATAAATCCGCAGCGCTGTATTTTATCATGTATAATTTTCCAGTCGCTGATCGCGACAAACATTTAACAAGGCTCGCGAATGTGCGATAGAAGTGAAGAAATGTGAACTCGAATTTGCGTTTTGTTTATGCTGTGCTGATACTGAAGATTGTTTTTGAATGGATGATGAACAGAGTTCAGTGTCATGATGGTTTTGAAGTTATGTTTTCACATTTCTATTAAGGTGAATAGACTTTTATCTTTGATCCATTCGTGATCAATGTATTTAAACAAGGAAAGTCGGTTTGGTAATTTTTTAACAGGTAGATTCATAAAACAGATTAACTACTTTTCTAATTTGTAAAAGTGATTAGACGCTAACCCGAGTTACCGCTAATACCATTTCTAGTTCTATTTTTAATACCGTGAACTTTAAAACTTATAACTCCATTGTGAATTCATAAAACATTATTAAATATATTATTTAATTCTAAAATAAACTCTAGTAGTTGAGTGGAGTTAGCTATATTTTAAAACAATTGTAAATTTAACGTTTATATTAAGTTGTGCCTACGGAATTAGGATTAGATTTAGTAGATTGGATTATTGAAACTGTACGTAAAAACTAGTCGAAGAAGATATGTAAAAAAATTAAAACAAAAAGACAAATAATTGTCCGTGTTCCTAATATATAGTGAAACCAATTCACTAATAAATATCAACTTAATAACTTTTCTTCCACATAATTTCATCCTCCAAGTCAACCTATTAGGTATATTATAATACTCGGAGGCCGGCCAGCACAGTTAGTAACCATAGACGCGTTTCGCTCTTATTGGAGCTCATCAGCATGGTATAACCAACTTCTTCATAGCGAACAAGAACACGGACAATATTTTTTTTGTACTAGAATTAATAAAAATGAAGTTAGTTCCACATTTAATTCCTCTTTATGCGTGTAAAGTATTGTCTACTATACACAGTGTAACTTTGCTAATCTGAATTCTAGTTAAGCGAACATATTCAAACCTAATGAAATGTTATCCGAATATATTTTTCATGGCTTAACAATAGGAGAACTATTTTAAATTTTAATAATTTTATTGAATTGTTTTTAATCAATTATATTGTTAAGGCCCAAATATAATTTTCATTAATATCCACATATAGTTTTTATAATTACAAACGAGTACAATGAACACAAAATTCTGTTTGTATCCTATTGAAGCAATTTCGTTAGAGTACAACAAAGTGCTAAATGAAATAAAAGTAATTTCAGCGAGATCAGTGGAAAAAAGCGAATTGAAGCAATATTTAATTTTAAATCAATTTGATCAATTTATCTTTGTTTAACACGGATAATTTTTGAACAAAGTTCACATAGAACACCCGTATGTGGCATTTTTGAAACGACAAACTTTTTATAAATTAAACTAAATAAATTACGTAGCTTGATCAGAGATGCGGACTGTTCGAATCAATCTAATTAAAAAAACAAAAATGAACTAATCGGACGATGAGCAAGCGCTGAACACATAGCAGGAAAACAGAGGTGGAATGAAAAGTTTGCTAACAGAAAATTCATGAATTAGTTCGTTCTGGACAGTTCTGTAAATGTCAATAGTCACTAAGTTAATATATTAATTTATTTTTCCAGAATATTATAAGATCGTTTACTTTAACTTATCGGAATTTTATTTTAAAAATAAAAATAAATAGTTTCCTCTCTTATTTATGATTGGTTCGTAGCAACCGTCAGTACAACCTTAAATAAGTATTTATTTATTCAAATATTGTAAGTGTTTTAAATTTTTGTATATATATATATATATATATATATATATATATATATATATATATATATATATAAATGACATGAAAGAATGTCTGTATAAAAATAGTATATTAAACAAGTTTAATAAGACATGTTTTTTCGCACGCTTTCAAGTTTAGAAAACGAGCCGTATGCGAGTTTTCTAAATGACAAGTGCGACAAATGTCTCATAAAATGAATTATTTACACTATTTTATCTATTTTGCATCTTTTATAAATTAAAATTTACAAATATCTGCGATATTTTAAACTGAGTCAATTTAGAGCAATTTGTAAGAAATGTTGTGGTTGGTAACAGTTATTGACAATTATGCAATTGTTCAGATTTTGAGGTAATATTGAAATTTTGATGTGTATGTCATCTGCTACTACCAACCGTCTAAAATAAAATGTTGCGTATCGTAATGAACGCATTTTCGATACGCAATTGGGTTTCGTAATGACTTCAAATAAACGCAAAATAGAAAAAATCATATGTATACCTCTGGAGTAAAGTATTATTTTCTCCCACGTTATGGGGTAGGTGGCTCAGTGGTATCGAGTCGACCTGTGGATCTTGAGAACCCTGCTTCGACCCCCACAGCCGACAAACAATTTTCACCTGTGGCTCCCTTTCCACTAACATCTTTGGAGACCGTGATTTAACAGCGGTTAACCGCATTTCACGCGAATAAATATATCACTTACCGAGATCTGCCACACCCAGTAATGAGTAAAAGGTGTGATGATCTTTTTATTTATTTGTTTATTTTACGTTATATAAATAGCTATTAAAATCGATAACTTGGTGAAATTTAACTCGATACATTTAAGGGTAATAAGCGTTTTAGTCTGTTTCGCGTTCGTAAATCTTCAACACTTTGCATAAACTTTTGATATCAATGGAAGATAATATCCTAACGTTTATTTGAATGTCAATAATTTGATGGTAGAAATCGATACATTACAGGAAGAAGGATGAATCTAGAAAGGATGAAATGGGAGTCTCGGTCTGACGATTGAAATGGAGATTGCAGGAGCCAGGTGCAGATTGATTACGAAAGGGATCACGTGATTGAAAAAGCTCTGGATGGACGACACACGCGATCCCGTTGGCTGAAACTAGATTAGCTTATTGGTCGATCTGCTTGCACTCAGTCACTGCTCTGTGTGGCCATTTGTGCGTAGGTGTGTATGTGTGTGTAAGGCTAACGCCATCCTGGATGCGTGTAAACAGTGTCTATGTGCTATTCATAGAGAGCGATCTACACGATTGTTTGTCATTGCAGCTAATTTCGTTTTTTTGTGCACTTGCAGTTCAGGATTAATTTCAAATCAATTTACTGTTTGTTTTAGTTAGAAGAACAGAAAGGTGAACGAGTAGGGAACATGAATACCTATAGTTTTGTGTTTATTATGTTCATATAGGTATTTTTAATTTTGAAATGAGAATGAACGGTACAATTTCATGCTGCTCACATGCAAAAATATTCATTTTAATTTGAAAACAATCTAGCAGTTGTATAAAAAAAATTTACAAGTCATTATGTGGTTTTTATTTATATATCATTTAATTTATAGATAAGAAATTAAACAATGCATATTATTTCAAAATTATTTATTGAAACTGGTTTCATTCCATTCCTAGTTAATCTGATTTAGAATAAACCAATCCAAATTTCGATCTCTACTTTTTATAATAGTTTTAAAACTGTATTCCGTCCGGTATATGAACTTAGTACACAACTTATGGCATTTCTTTTGACTACATATATTTCTTAATGTACTAATTATGAAACAGAAAGAATTTTTTCAAAATTCGAAAAATTTATTGCACTTTACAATAGTCCATTTATTCATTATACAACATAAGATAAATGCCTATTATTAGTGTTATAATAATAATTTAATTATTAGTATATTAGAAATAGCTCTCAAACCAGTGGCACTAAAAATGTTTACATCGTGTAGAGTGCAATTAATTTTACGAATTTAGAAAAAATATATATTTCTGTTTCATAACCAGTACGTAACTCGTAGATGAGATATGTGTTTAAAATTCATTGCAACTTTTATAAACTACGATAACAAATAACCCATGCAAAAGAAGTGTTTTATTACTCATTTGTTATTGATGAAAATATTTTAAATTTTAAATAGAGGTATAAAATTCTTGTGTGTCATCCTACAAAAAATGAATGAAAAATAAAATTTAATTAAGCATGCTAGTGCAGCAAAGTTTAGTAGGTAATCTATCATAATTATATTACAAACTAACAGAGAGTTCAATTTGCAGATTAATACTTAATTTTAATGAAATTTTACTGGACTTTGTCATATTCTGTAGCAAACTAGAGATCGCTTTTTAGCATCCCGAAAAAAACATTTTAGTCCTGCATGATTTTTTACGAAGAGGTTTAGAATGTGAGGATGAGACCCAAGGGACGAACTTGCTAGCCGTTTTGGTTAATTTATTACTGGATTCATTGATTTCATTAGTGGCTGTCGTATCATCGCTGTACCGCTATATTTTATGTAGTGAACGATTACGCACATTACTAAGGTATCTAAATTCCAAGAGCCGAATTCAGCTTTCTTCTGTAACTAAAGAATCATCCGAGATATTAAAAACGACAGCTTAAAGAGATTATTCTGCAAATTTTAACTATTAAAAATATATGTCGTGCCAAATGTATTTTTTAAATTTTTATGTCGTCTGTTGTTATAGGTTAAATATTTTAATGGGTTATTTAATATTAACAGATATGTTACAGAATACGTTTATAAATTGGTGAACTAAATGATGTTTATAAATTAACATAATAGTTTACTAGGCTTGTATGTTTATTTATTTGTACGAATAAATGACGACGTATAAGTCAATAGTTTGGACTATAATCAATCTAATGTTAAGTAAAATTAAATAAAAAGTCTATCAAGTTTTAATATAAAGAAAATGTTATAAAAGTTAAAACTAAAACGACGTTAAATTACATTTTACATAGCAATATTTTTAAAACTCTGCTTACGATTCATTCCAATAAATAATATTTATAAAAACTCTTATAGTGAGATCGGCGATTTAATTTGTGGTTAGAATAAAATTAATTTTTTTATTATTACTTTCTATAGCAGATCTTTGTATGTGATATATATTCATGTGCGTGAAATGTGGTTACCAACCATCAAATTACGACCCCAACGATGTTAGTGGAAGGAAAACCACAGGGAAAATTGTTTGTCGTTTGTTGGAATCGAATCCGGATTTTCAAATCTACAGTCCGACTCGATACAACTGAGCCACTCATCACCTTGTGCTAAATTTAGCACTCATCTTTAGCTTACAGATCATCTTTAGTACCATGGAAACATCTCGCATCTTTACCTTATTAATTTTGCATTAATATTTCTTTCCATGGTTATTTTTAAAGAAGCTTCTTTAATTAGAGAAGGGTGCTGAATTCCCCTTGATACGTCGAATAATTAAGTGCCTGAATTATGTTACTAATGGCCAGATTCACCAAAAAAAAATACATTTAAAACTTGGATTAAATAAATAAAAGCAAATCCAAATATTTTGACATTGCTGTTATACATTCAATTTGCTTTTATTTATTTAAACAAGGTTTAAAATTTAACTTTTGTTGATAAAATTGGCTATAACATTGTTTATGTAAATGGCATTATCCATAACAATGAACTAATGGAACGATGGAAGTAACTTTATATTTTAAATATATTTTGAAATACTTATACCAACGTCTGTTTACAATGAATAAATGAACAAGAATCAAATATACCTAAATTTCAATATTTTCAACTATATCTAGCATAGTTTTCAAGCAAAATTAAATTTGTGATGAATATAATAAGTTTGGTCGTTTATATTTTCTCTAACCACCACTGCAGAACATTTAATTCAAATCAAAACAGCGTGCGCCGCGCCGTCTCGCCCACGGATTTCAGATTCTCTACTTGGTAGCTTGGGTCGTGCAAGTGACGTCGCGATTCATTTAAATAGCGTAACAGGAATTGGGCTGGCAGTGATTAGGCCGAACGGAGGGTTCGAAGCCCTATCGCGATGCCTTTTAAGGCTCTTTATGTAAAATTGGGGGTTGCATGTCTCCCAGGTATTAATAAAGGAGAAAATTAATTATTAATTCTGCGTAGGAACTCAGCTAAAGTTACTGTCCTTCAGTCCGTCTGTTTTCTAATTATTTTCATTTGCATATACAGGGAAAATGATCTGTTAATACTAAAGGCTCATGTCGATGTTAAAAGCAAATTTGTATTTATAATCTACCGAAATTTAAACTTTTCAATGAGAAACTTTTCTTTCAGTTTGGTGTTTTAAATTAATTGGAAATGTTTCATGTCCTTCAATTCTGAATAGCCCGTGGTGTAAATAACGTTTTCAAACCCTAAATTAATTTGCGAAAGTATTATGTTTTAATTATAAATATGTATACATTGCATTAACACTAATATACCTATTTATATGTTCATCAAAGTCCTAACTCAAATTCATATTAGAATTGAAACCCGTTTTACAAACATTACTTTCCTTAAAATTTGATAGCTCGTTTTACATCTCTCTTTAGTCTACAAAGAACCATATCTAAAATAAACATATTTTGTAACCTAATAGTAGTTAAAAATTCTATCATTAGTATGATTATGTATCTGTAACAAAGTGAAACAATTAAGAATTATATTTTGTTATAATTAGTCTAATGAAATATAATAATAAGTATCATATTAATAGTCGACTTGAGAGTTTTGTTTATAGCTTGTTCGAATTGTCGCGTTTTGCTTAAATAGTATATGTTGACATATCTATGTATTAGTAGCTATCTGTTAGTCCGAGATAGTTTTGAGCTTTGAACTTCATCCTTTGCAAGCGTATGTTTCTTTTAATTGTAAAATCATGCATGGTGCATCTGCTCTCTTATCTTTTGTTAGAATATCCCATGGAAAACAACAACATTTAGTGAGTTGTAGTTTAGCATTGATGGAGACAAGTCGTCTTTTTAATGTGCCAGATGTAGTCTTGCCATGATCAATTTGTAACTTAGCAATAACATTTATATTCATTCACGTTTGAATTTTTAAAAAATTTGTAGCTCTTTTTGAACTTTTCTGCATTTTAATCTTCTGAAGAGTTGTTAATTATGCTCTTATTTGTTAATATAAAGTTTAAGTTTTCTGTAGAACAATCGTAAAATAACTTTGAGGCACGTTGTCATGGCAAACAAACAATAAATAAATTTATACTTGCTTAATTTCGTTTGCTATAGACTGAATATATTATTTATTTACTTGGCAACCATGAGTTATCATGGATTTAAAGAAAATATAAATATTCCAAACTGACAAAATTAAATAATTTTAAAAAATATATTACTTTTTTGGTACTTGCATATAAGTTGTAGAGAAAATGTGTTTTTGTTACACTTCGCCTTCGACTCGCGCTTGCTTAAATAACTGTTATTGTTGACTTTACTTTATTTGTAAGTAATCGAATATAATTTCATTGATTTGTCGGTCAAATATAATAGCGCGATCGCATAACTTACAAGATTTTGAAATGAAGTTAGTTAATTAGTTTTAATAAAATTTATTGAAAATATAAATCCTTTTGGATTGCTATATGAACTTTAATTTTAAACAGAAAACAAAAAAGGAAACAGTATGTGTACATATATATAAATACAATAATTATTAGCACAATTAGTTATTTAAAGTTGAGCTTTATGTTCCGTTATCGTAGAAAATGTTCTTGAAATCCATTTTTTCTTACAGAGTACTTGAGAGTTGAAAAAGTTATAAAAGTACAGGAAATCGTGAAATAAAATAGCTTTAAAAGTCTAATTAGACGATTAAATATTCTTGGCAGATGTTAAAGAAATACAGACTGTAAAAATCAAACAAAATTTTAAGTAATAACCTTCCGCAAGTTGGCGAGTTTGTAGTAACTTACACAAAATGTGAAAATAACGATCGAAGAGTAGTGAACATAGTCGTTGTTACCGAATAATAAAATCTTATCAAAAGCGAACCTAAACCGCCTCGCATAAAACTGGCGGGAGCGGTTCCATCAAGGGACGTCTGCGCACTTTTAACAGATTCGCCATAAAACCAATCGTATAACCGAGCAGGGCGGCGGCTTCTGATACAATAAGCCTCGTGAAGATCCTTCTCAGGTTTTTGTTTTCGTTTCATTTGATTCCGCACGCCGTCGGCAGTGGTAAATTTAATTTGGGGCATTACCGAAGGATTCAAGACGCTTTAGTTTCGACCCGCCCTCACCGCGACTATCCATTTTAATTACGGGCCGACAGCGCTTGTCCTGCCTCCACAACCTTCGTCGCCACCGTCACTGCCACCACCCCCGAGACCCTCACTGCATCGATGATGCGTTGATTGAATTAGTCACTGAAACGGATGTATTGTCTTCGATTCTTCATGTTGCGAGCCTGCAACGGACTACTTGATAAATTAAATTTTAAACTCAATTGCAAGTTTTTAGTTAAGTATATTCGGAGATTGGATCTTTATTTTAATCATTAACTGTTTAACTCTAGAGTTAATTTGGAGTAATTTTTTGATCAATTCGGAAAGTCAAATGGCAATATTTTTCTACTATATGTACAGAAAAAAAATTCCTTAGTTTTGATGGGGTTAAAAAGGTCGACTTTCAAATGACATTTTTAGACGATTAAGTAATAACTTGCTTCCTTCAGAAGTTGATGAAATGAAACGTTGTTACTTATAGTTTCAGTAGCAACCTTGTCAAACATAAACTTTATTTTATTAAAACTCATTTAATATAGAATCATATTTACAATCAAAATTTAATTTTGTAAAACTATAGCTTTATTTTATTTAAAACTATAACTCTCCTTTAAGTATGATCTAAAATCATAAGATGATGGTCCCTAGCTTTCTTATATTTTTGACTTATTTTCAGTTCTTATATTAGCGTATTTTACTGCAAATTTTGTGGAATTTTCTTTTAAAATAAGCACAGTTGGCGCTCTTTTCCTTTTTAATCGTTTTTAGATTCGTTGTAGGCGTAAATAAGTTGAGATGATTTGAATATATGGAGCGTACGTTGAATGAAAGATTAATGAAACAGATGCACAGGAGCAAATAGATGGATGTGCTTGCATAGGTGTAGACTGCGTGGGTGCATGGATGCAAGGGCATCCACAGAGCGAGAAAATGTGGGTGTCCTGCAATCCATAGAAGTTATAAGATTTTTTACTAAATTGAAAATTATAAACATTCTATTCTATGCTTACAGTGATTGACATCCTAAATAAATGTAGGAGACAAATTATAAAAAGATTTAAGTCTATTATTAATTTTAACATGAAAATCATAAGTTTTCATATTTTTATAGTTCAACATAAAAATCTTTCTTGAATGATTTTTGATCACATGAAATGCTCATTTTTTTCACATATCAATACGCAAAGTACTTGATTTTTTCATCATTTACATTACCATGACAACACGTATTTCGCATAATGTGTTGCACAATAATGTGAAAAATGAGTATTTCGCACACGCTCTCAAATTATTTTTTTCACGTTCAATTGGTTACAATACATCAATAGTACCAAAGTCATATTATTTTTGATTGTTTACTTTCAATTAATTTTAATAAATCAATAATTATTATAAAATTCTTGTTTTTTTTATGGCGTGTTTTAAAGACTTTTGTCTCGACCAGTGATCTCTACTAAAAGTGGCAATAAAAACAGTACTCATTTCACGCACTTAATACAAAAATAACTATTGTTTATAATTCTTGCATGTGAAATATACAATTAATATTTTTCTCATTTAAATTGTTGGAAATTACATTTATCTATTTAGTTTTCTTTATGTCTTTCAAATTATATAAGGTAAAATATTAATAAAATAAAAAAATCACTAATAAAATTTAATGCATTTACATTTAAAATTTCAAACTATATGTGATGGTTTTGTTCATAATGTTCACATAAACACGTTACCTATATTGAATATATTTTGAAATTATTTTAACGCTAACAAGCAAGTTACAACATAACTCATCAATTACCTTGCATCGGTAAAAACGTTTATTCACGCTGAGCTGAGCTACGTTAGTTCAGTGTGGTACTTAGCAGTGTTAACAGTGTTTTTGAGGTTTGATGAGCATTTTATTGAATATTTTAAGATGTAAAATTATTAAAAGTGTGTTATATTGTGTGTGTAATGAAGTGAATAAACTGTGTGTACTTCCTAGGATGGCAATGGGCAATGTGGGATTTTACCGAAAACTGATTCCTGATCAAAGTATGTAATAATATTATTTTTAGTAATCTTTGGCTTTTTAAATAAATTGTTTCAAAACGAAAAACTCTACCTCTGTTTGTTTAATAATGCTTTTAATTTATTTAGTAATAATAATCTTAAAAATAATTATCGCATTGTTCTTAAGCCGGCATTTCACTTTAAAACACGGTTTTGTTTATAACTCGCTAAATTGCATTTGTAGATGTGATGTATATATTTTTAATAATTACAATGAAAACGTTACACGTTTGTAAGCTTCAAGGTTTGTACTGGATGTAATATTTCAAAGAATAATCTAACGTCTATGCAGAGAATTATGAATGTGGTTGAAGCGAGGAAGATTTGTTAGGATGAAAATGTTTAATTATTTAACTAATCTAATGAATGGATGTTCCGTGAATGTTTCAATGGTTCGTGCTACCTCATTTAATGGTATATAGCCTGATGATATGTATGTAACATAAACGTGTTTTACAATTTCAAAAAAGAATTAAATTGATTACAACAAAAAAATATTACAGCATAAAATAAAATTAAAAAGCGGTGACAAACAGCTATCTACAATATAGAACACGATATTATTTGGGAACCGGCTGTACTTGGGAAGATTTGGGGGTCAGTGGTTTCTATGGGAACGGGAAATATTACTTGTATGTAGCTTCTAAGATATGAAGCAAGTTATAATCTAACAGATAAAAATATATTTGTCTGAATTTACAAAACATAATACATTGGCTTTTGAAACAATTATATTTTTTTGCATCTTGAATCGAAATATTAAAAAGTTACCAGAATTCCTCGTTCTTGATGTGAATCTTTAGATTTATTAACTCTGATGTTAATTACATGGTTAATTTATTAATTTAGTCCAGTTAAATAAAAAATAAATGACGAGTGAAATTAAAAAAAAAATAGTGGAACAAGATAACGTCGTGTTCAAATCAGTTATGTTTTATCGTTTTATGAAATACAAAGTAAGTTCTAGTGCTGGTATTGTGGTAGTTGTGAGTAAAATAGAGTACGATATAGTTTTGTTGCATTTACGCGGTAAATTGAGGTAAACGTCAACATTATTACGAGCTCCGTAAACCAAGCAAGCTGTTGCAACAGAAAAAGAATGATTGTACGAGTACGATCATATGAGTTCTATTTCCTACTTGTTTTCAAGTAGATGACAGAGTAATATACCAAGAGATTTATTGCGAAATCTTTGTTTTCATGTGACGCTGTGTCCGTGTTAGTATGTTTGAATTTCGATATATTCCTTCTTGTTGTCATCAAATTCACGCGATTTCCTGTCAAATATACTCGAATAAATATTCGTACAGTTTTATGAGTGCGATGTACTGTTCTTTGAGGATAGTGTTTACGACATTTGGTTTTATATTCTAACTTTGTTGACGGACGATAAAGATTTAACTGATTTAAGTAAATGTATAGAGATCACATTTTCAAGAGTATTTCGTGATAGATTAGTTGACAAATCTATATAGGTTATATATAAAATTACTCTTAAAATTTATTGTTATTGGCATTTTGATGTGAAACATCTATAGGCTCACTTGTAAACCGAATTGTTGGCGTGGCGACGCTTGCCGTGGCGACGGGTCGCCACGCTATACTAAAGTATACATATATATATATATTTTATGTGTAGTAGAGTTTACGGTGTGGCGACGGGTCGCCACGCTATACTGAGGTATACATATATATATATATATATATATATATATATATATATATATATATATATATATATATATATATATATATATATATATATATATATATATATATATTTTATATGTAGTAGAGTGTACGGTGTGGCTTCTCACTCAGTTCGACGTTGTTGTTTACTACGGTACACATAACCTGCGTTTTATTTAATTTTTTATTTTAATTTTTGACAATAAAATATGTGTGATAGTGATAACTCAGAAGATCAAAGTGATCAACCTTGTGCAAAGAAAGTGAAACTACACTATGGCATACTACCAAGTCATCAGTAAGTAGAATTTTCTGTAAGAAATTCGTAATACTTCATTTTTTCATTAGGCTATATTTAATTCCTGTAATAATATTATCTTTTATGCATATTACTTGTACACACACGATGTTTCACATCTGCCAGGCGTCCCATGACGGCTCACATTTTTTTTTAATATGATGAATGTTTCTTCCCTACTTAAATTAGACCAAAACTGAAAATACAAAAAAATGTTAAAATGTTAAATATTAAAAACTGCATCTAATGTGTATCTATTTGTTGCTTAATTGTTTTTATGCAAGATTAATAAGTAAACGAAAAATTTAATGTTTATAATTATTAAAATTTATTATAAGTATATTATAAATAACTATGAAACCAGTGGTACTAAAATATTTACTTAAGGTACCTACCATAAAATTTGGGAATTTTGAAAAAAAAAATTATGATCAGTATATATCTCTTTTTTGTAGATAAAATTCTAAAAACACCCTAGATTTTATAAACGTTCCTAAAAGTACTGTTTTACATAAAAACATTTCAAATGAAAGTTGCAAGTGATTATTAAATTCAAATTAGGCAAATTTGCTAAACTTTTGTTTGTATTATTTAATATTTTTCTGAAGAGTTTCAAGCTTTGGTTGAAATTTGGCTGTTATTATCTTGAAATATCGGCGAGATAATTTTAGAATCATATGTCTGATTAGCAATAAAAATTAAGTGTAATTTTATTTTATTGCAGCATATTAATAAGTTATTATTTTTTGGGCCATTTTGAAACAAAATGGTGACTAGTTCTCCATCTAATAAACGGCTAGACAAATTTTTACGAAAGTATACAAGTTATTTTATCTGTATTCATTTTTAAATATAAGCTATTAATTTGCATTTTTTAATACAAAATGTAAATGGCGTAATAATATTAGTTTAGTATTTATATAATTCATTGTACTGCTACTAATTATTTATTGATTTATGTTATGCTGCACAACAGGAACTTTATCCAAATAACAGCACAGCGTCGGGACTCACCGATCCGCAGTGTGGTAGTTCATATAATTTTTAACTTGAGTGCGATTCGAACTCGAATTCTATAACGCTATCTACACCACCGTACTGCCAACCAGAACTAATAGTACCTACGATAACAAATAATATGAACTTATGGGAATAATATTTCTAGATATTTATGAATAATAATAAATATTGAAAACAAAGTTTATTAATTGGTTCGTAATATTAATGAGTAATAAAGTTTTCCTAATTGTAACTTAATTATAAATTATAAAACAATTTGGCCTAGGTTAATTAATGAATTCACTCAATAATGGTGATAAAATTTGAATAATTAAATTGAAGCCGTTCTCGGGATTAAATATATTTAAATCCCTATTTGTCTTTATGAGATACGAAATACGAGGCAGCTTTTATCTTTTATACCGAAATAAGCGTAAAAATCTGTCAGTTCAGGATGTTGTGAATCCGTCACGCAAACAGAAACAATTACGAACTTTAATTTGCAATGAATCCCAAATTAAAACAGAAGAATCCATTACAAAAAAAATCCCAACAAAGGAATAAGAGCTGTCGAGTAAGCAGGTATAATATCCTCCAAACTTGTCCACATGTTTTTGTGAATTTAACTACAGCGTCAAAGGACGAAGGATCTTCCTGTGAGTGTTTCGTTTAATCACCAGGGATCTGGGTCGTATTCTCCGGGTCAGGTGCATGACATTGCCAGTACCAGTGGCGTTACTAGGTTTTCCATTGTAATATTTTAATGTGGGGATGATAGCCTTATCGTAAAGGGTTCAGATAGATCTGGGTTTAATACAAACCTTTTTCAAAAGCACATAAAAATCGCCAACTCGAATTTTATCTCCATTAGAATTCACTAATCCCGTATTTGCTGACCACTATTCGCGATTCACATAATCTTTCTACTAACTCCAGTATTTTAAATGCTACTGTCATTTAATTTAAATTAAGTTTTATCATTTGTTATTGTTGTTTTAAACATGTTGGTGTTATGGTCGAGCGCATTAGAGTGTAGATAATTGCTTGTTGTGATTTAAGACTCCTGTGTAGTCCCGAGTTCGAGTCCACCAGCTAGCTAGCATTTATTTAAATATTCTGTACTACAATTGAAATTCATGGTGGAATTCTGTGATTAATCTATAAGTCTATAGATCTGTAAATCTGTAAATAATGAACAAAATCATATCAACATTTGTTGGTACTAGAAAATAATTAGTTCAAGATTTATTGATTATAGTTATTTACATTGCAAGACCGTTGTACAGAAATTTACAGGCGAGCATAGAAAGGTAACGGGCGAGCGCTAGCGAGCCTGTTATCTGTGTGAGCCTGTAAATTTCAGTTAACGGTCGAGCATTATACAATGTTTTATGTGCATTTGAATCGCAATATATGTATGTTTAATCAAATTAATTGCAATAGTATAACGCAATAACTAAAATGTTCAATCTAGGTAGACTTTGAAAATCTGACAGATTTTGTTTAATCAAAAAATATTTAAGTGTCAAACGTTTAAAATTAGATATGTTGTCATGATAACCAATGTCAACAGCCCGTTTTAATTTTTACACGGGCTAGCACGTTATAAGTCTCGTAACCCCTAGAGACAGAGTTAAGTAAACAGTTCATTACGATTCAAATATACGTAAAAGAATTTACAAACCTAATGGAGTTACATAAAATCCTACTATAAGTTCCTGTTGTGCAGAGTTAAAATAAAATAAAATAACTGTGTTTAGCAACCTGCCGTAGTAAATATCTGCTTTCATACGGATAATGTGGTGTAAAGTCCGTCAGTACGTTGATGTGAATAGCAATATGGAATTCGAATCCGGAGATCCCAAATTCGAATCTCATTCAAGCTAAATAAATAAATTAGTTTGTCAACTATAAGGATCGAATTCAGATTCTTAAATACACAATTCGATGTGCTACCACTGAGTTATACATATACCGCATTAATATTGTATTATATTTCATTATTAACCAAACGACTTGTTAAATTTAGGAATAATACATTCGCACATATGAAACATACTATATCAATAGCTGAAACATTTCGAAATATGTAAATAAAACGTTGAAGAACTGAAATTCTAAGTTATTTTCTCTTCATTTATTTTTAAAGATTATTACTCAGAATTTTTTATCATAGAGAACCAAACTGTAAGCGATTTCTTAAGTATATAATATATTAAATAAACTTGATTTTAACAACAAAATAAAATTTCCAAGTACTGTTATTTCAAAAATTATTCAAATTATACAACGTGTATCAAAACTTATGGTCGGGAACGTACAGCAGATTTTTTGTGGCTTCAGATATTGTTCAAAATATATTAAAATAAGTGGCGCCTCCAACAAAAGATACCTCAAAGAATTTCCGAACTATTTCTTAAACAAATTTTCATTTTATTATTATGGGGTAGATATGAGAATATGAATTCGATTCCTACATATTTATCACATTACCCCTATGACTCCTCTTTCATGCATCTAAATATATCATTTACAGAGATCTGCTACGGTTGAATTCAACACCCAGAATAGGTAAAAAAGTATGATGATATATTTATATTTATTTTATTTATAAATATAGAAAAATGATCTTTTGGGTACGCCACTGAAAGAAGGGGAAGTAGGGCGTCACCAGCGTCACTTGTTCCATCAGCGCCAGCTGTTCGCGGCGCGCATTTAGTTAACGATTCCGCGTGCCGCGTCAAATAAAAACTCTCAAGTGGTTGAGAGGCCCCTGAGCAGACAGGAGCCGGCGATGGCACAGAGGACACAAGCGCGATGATTCTCAGCTACTGGAAATGGTTTTTAAACAAATACTATTAGAGTAATGCGTTCGGGGGTGATGATATATCTCTGTTTGGGGTAATGCATGAATTTTAAAATTCCTGCTGGAAATTATTACAGTTGGGGACTTTTCGTAATGTTTGTTTCATGGATTTTTCACTGGAACTTAAGAATTCAATTATTAAATAGTATTTGACATTATATATTTTCTGCTCTTAAAACTTTTGAAAATAGTGTAATGAAAGAATATTTTTCATATTACTAGCTGTAAATATATACAATGATTCGAATTCCAGTATAAGCTAGTTTAATTACATAGTAGTTATTTGTATATTACGAAAAGAGAGACATTTCTTCTCGTAGATGCCGTTTCATTTCTCGAAAAGCATCTGAGGAGAAGAATTTTCTTCACGGGGTATACACAGAATTTAATAACGATATTAAATAAATTATGTGGTAGATAGCTCAGTAGAATCGTATCAGCCTGTGGCTTTAAGAATTTAAGTTCGATTTCTGCAGCTGACAAACTTTTTCCATTTTAAAATTACGCCTGCGGCTCCCTCGACATTAATACCTTTAGGGGCCGTGATTTGGCGACTGGTAACCGCATTTCACGCGCGAAATATATCACTTATCGAAATGTGCTACGGTAGAGTGCCAAACTATATTTATTTATTTAGTTTTTAGTGAAATAAATAAACTTAAATCAAATAAAAATGTGAGTTAGCAGTCGGTTTGATTTACTTAAAAATTGTCGAAAAAATTTGCTGAGATGTAGGTGACTATATTTATAAAGAATTTAAGTTAACACATACTATACTTTTTTTATAAATACATATTAAAACAACAAGAAAATTATTATTTATTTGAGAAGCAAGGTTATGTTACAATGACAGATGCTGGTAATTATTTTCACCCCAATACTAAACCGTTCAAAGTCTCAGTTTATCAGTATGTGATTAAGTTAAGATGTTATATAAGGCCATGGAAATCAATACGTTAAATGACATTTTAGTAACGGGACCAGAAAGAAAAATTGTATGCACTTCATACGCGCAATGTGCTTAGTGCCCTCTAATAATTATTCGACTTGGTACATAAATAACTATTTTCCTTTAAAGTGAATAATATATTGGTATGCTTTCTAACGTTTGTAAGTTTCATTTATAATTATACAGGCTGTTTCACAACTTAGAGCAAAAAAATAAAGGGTATATTCTGTACGACGTGCTGATCATGAAACAAAAAGATTTTTTTGCGATTTCTTTTACAATAGAATTGAAGAATGACATGGAAATATATTTATATAAAATATGTATATTTTATGTAAATATTCATATGCATTAATGTATTCTGATTCTATTTACTCATTTTTTTCCTTTTATCTGATATTCCTGTTACTAAAGAGAATTTAATAATACATGACGTTATATAATATATTGATTTATTACAATTATAATTTCAATATTTATTATTATAGTAGATGAGGGTAAAGCTATTGATCAATATGTACAATATAGCCTAATGTATATACAAATATGTATAGTCCGTCATCATTTAATATTTATTTTATAGCATTAATCTGACGTTATTGGAACATTCCCGGGAAATGTGTGTACAATGTAATATTTCGCATCAAATTCAGGTGAAATATTTTATAAAACGTCTAGTATAAATCACGCGAAAAAGTTAAACATTAACAAAAATATGTAAAAACTTTATTCCCTAACGTCAAGTGAAGCTGGTGGCTGGTTTCATATATTGTAGTGAAGTGTTTTTAGATTGTAAACACGTTGTCGGGTAAATGCGTTGATGCGGGAGGGAGGGTGCCGCCATAGCCGTCGGCTTTCTAAATTCTCCTGAGGGCTACAAAAAACTTCGTAAAATATTTTCACTTCATAAATATTGTATATATCAATTTTATATCTAAATAGCGACGGATTATACTCTTCAAGGTTTTGGAAAGAATTCCGACAAGAATTTTAATCGTAGATTTCCCATATAATTACGAATATTTCAATACTGTTATTTTCAACTCATCTCAACTTTAATAGTATTGTTTATAAATTGGAAAATTGTATTCATAGATAAAATAAATAGTTGAATCAACATGATTAATAATGGTTGTCTGTACCACCAATAAATTCTATATCGTAATATTATCCTCTCATTTGCTGTAGATATAGTTGTATCTGTTCATCAAAACTAGTAAAATGTCATAAATAACTCATTTATCAAATGAAAAAAAACTTGTGTGTCTATAAATAACAGTTAATATAATTTGTTAAATTTTTGCTGATTTATCCCGAAATTATTAAACTAACTCTGATGAAAATGACTGTGACGGTTTAAACAAAATATTACTTCAGAAATATACACATGATGATTGTTACTGTGCAGCCCGATTCTCAAAAAAGTTTTAGTTAATCCTGAATTCTGGATTAGCTAATCTTACTATAGTCCAATTTAAAAAAAATAGGGCGAATCATTTTCCGAAATCTACATGGTAATAAGTTTTTTTTAAAGAATATAGTTAGGGTGAATTTGACTACTCCAAAATTCTCTTGAAAATTAAGCTGTTAGAATTTAAAATTAGGTTTAAGTAAGTTTAAATTGTCACTATACATTGGGCATTAGAGTCAATCGTTTACTGACTATTCAAAATTTTGTAGGGTTACAGTTACATATAGTTTATATTCATTTTTACCTGGTCGTTAGCTTGACAGAAGAATTTCGTAATCATGCATATGTAATTGAACAGTATACAACTGACCCTAATGACCATTTGCATTGATAAAATTAAATTTTAAACTTGATTTAAATTATCTTAAATAGGACCTGAAATATCACTCAAAAATTAGCAGATCATAAGTGCTAAAATTGGCCGCAAGATGCGCTTTTTCCAACAAAAATTTAAATAATATTTATTATGTAGGAAATTCATAGGTCTATTTTTATTCAAATTTATATTTAATTTATACAATTATTTTATATAAAATTAGAATTATGAAATCAAATTCAATTTATAAAAAGAAAAATTTGGATATATGTTCGGATTTGAACTTCGTACGAGTATTTATGAGTTCTCGTATCAAGTCTTTCACATGACACATCATACAAGATAGAAAAATTAAAATAAAACCAGATTTTAATTTCATGGCGACCGAAGCTTTGTTGATTTTAATTATAAAATCGGACTTCATAGATATAAGGTTCAAATTCTGGTGGTATCCCATAATTTTCTTTCTAATTCAATTTGATATCATCAATTGTTAAGTATTAACTTAAAACAATAATTAAATTATAATTATGAACACTAGGACAAATATTTGATTTCGCTTACCGTCACTCTAAAATAAACGACTAATATTTTTACACGAGAATGTGCTATCCATATTTGAACTCGTCGAAAAAAGCGCTGCTTGTGGCAAAATATTGCAACGTTTCTTACCTCATTTTTACTTGGAAAACGTAGATAACATTTAAATAAAAAAGCAAATCAAATTTAAGTAGTGGTGTTGTAACTAGCCATAATTCATGTTTTTTTATTTGACAGACCTCTATCCTTTATTTTATCTAATAAAGTAAATACCGACTTTTATTGAATTAGTTTATATTAGAAACACGTTGAGATGTCATCCAAAAGTTGAAACAACTCAATAAAAACAAGCATCTCCCCTCAATTACAATTGCGTTAAAGTATTCCACTACCCCATGTGCAGTTCGCATTCCCCGCTAATGGTTCAAGCGTGAATGCGTGTCCTGGAACACGCCATTATTAAAAACAGGAACGAAATCAGGTCGCGAACACCAGCAGAGTGCGCGTATCGAACACGCACACGCCATAAACCGCTGTGGTTTCGGGCCAATTTAATCCGATGCTAATAAAAATATCCCATGTGAAATGCGAGCTCTAACAACACAACACCGCGAGTACCAAGTGCTGGCTACGTGCTGCTTCGTGTCGTGCTGGTTTCGGATGCTGTATGATGTACAGTGGAAGCGTGATTCGAGGGGCATCTGATTTGGAAACTGTTGAAATTACTATTTTGGTGTCATTTTTATCTTTGTGTACTGAAGATTGGGTTTTGTTTCTTGGTTTAACGAATTCCTTTACCTAAGTACATTTCATGTCGAATTACAATTACTTTACTAGTTTGAAAACATCACTATAACTTACGTTATTCCTTTGTTTTAAAATATATTAAATGGAATTGACAAAACAGTATGAGTAACGTAAGAAGCAATTGTTTGAGCAAAGTGAAAAAATTCAGACTTTTGTATGGTTATAATTAAGATATTTCATTATCAACTCAGCTTCGATAGATATCGATATAGACTAATTAAATGTTATTTTAAGTATCATCTAAAAAGTTGGCTTAGCAGAAATTTGTTGACCATATTTATCGAAGAGCTCTTCAATGAAACAACAGAACGCATCCGTGTAAATGTTGAAACGCGTAGAAATACAATAAAAATTGTGAAATTATTATCGAGGCTTTTCATTTAATTGTTATTTACATATGTGCAAATCACGTATCCATTACCACTAAAATTAGATAAACGTTAAAGTATTATAGACTGTTTGGTAATGATATAATAATAATCAGTATAATAGGATGCTTAGACTCATATTTCTTAAATACGCCTACGTAAAAAATATAAAATATTTGATAGGTACAATACAAGTTTAGATACAATGCTCGTATTTTTAATTAAACGATCAACTACAATTTCATTGAGAATACTTTTTGGATCATTGTAAAGAAGCGTGAAACAGATAAAGAATAGAAAACCTTTGAAGAGGGATTATTGAGATCAGATTTTGGTTGATAAGCTAAAGATTAAGATTGAAAAGCTTTGAATTTTTAGAAGAAGTAGGTCCATTTGCTTTTCTCAGAAAATAATCTTTTAAAAGTCTTGGTTTATCCGTTTCCAGACCGTACTCGGGATCAGCCCTCACCAGAACACAATCTAATAATGGTGAAACAATTCTTATAGATTTAGCTTCATTCAATATTAATACGATTTTGTTTTTATCTATCAGGCTGTTCTGTCGATGTCAACATTTCTTACTAAAAATACTTTTAAAAGACAGTTTATGAGTGAAAATCATATATAAAATATGTAATAGGACGAACTAAGTTAATATTGGTAGCAATAAGCGCCAAATGTTTTAGTGACGAGATACAAAATGAAAGGCAGACGATTAATTGGTTGTGTAAATATAATATATATATAGGAAACATCTCAAATAACATGAATGAATACAAATGAATAAACTACGAATAATTTTCAACTGAATATTTATTTTGGTATCGAGTCGGAATGTGGATTTTGAATTTGGGTTCGATCCCATATTCGACATAATTTTCATCACAATAAAATTACCCTTCTAAGGGGCTGTGATTTCACGGCTGGTAACCACATTTCACGCACATAAATATATTTAAATCCATAGGACGACGCGATTTTACTGAGCTATCTAGCCCATTACGATAACATTTTTAATTAGTATGTATTTCTCGACAGAATTATGAATTGTTTCACTTTATTACAAATAGAGAATGTATCAAAATTATTGAAAAAAAAGGTATATATTATTTGACGTATTGATTCGCAGATATAATTGCATATTACTTGAAGCAAATATTTTTCCTGCCACAGGACCCATAAATTACAGTAATGAACAAATATTTGTAATACTAAAATTTATTTTATTTAATTAGAGTTGTGTATCAGTTCTTGCAATGTTCAATGTTTACTAATTTTCATTTATTTGTGTAACCAGGGACCGGCAACCGAATTACTCGAACCGAAAACCGTTCCAAAGAATTTTTTTATGATCCTGAACTTGAACCCGAACCGTTGTTCATTTTGTAGAATTAAACCTGAACCAGAACTGAACCCACTATTTTCGTGTTCTAAAAACCGGATTCGCTGAAAAAAAAACATTTTTCAATACCTTTTTGTTACATAATAGCAGGCAATTAAAATAAAGTCTGTTTTACATTATACTTTTTAGAAACTTAAACTAGATTTTAGAAACTTTTTTATCTAGAATCACAATTATTTTTTGTACTAGTTATACGAGTAAGATCATTCAAGTAATGCTACCAATACAACTACAATAAAAAAGTATATAATTCTGTATATATTGACATCAGCTCTTTTCTGATTGTGTCGATTGCAGTAGATTTTTTTTGATAATTGGGTTAATTCACTTAAAATAAACACAATACAAATATTTATAATATGTAATTTTTTTCAATAAACTGGTTAATTAATGTTTTTGTTAATTCTGGGGTCCAATTATTTGGTGACATTATAATTAATATTTGCAAACCATAATTTTATGATCGATGATACAAATCACTAATTGTCAAATAGAATCGGATAGCAGATAAGATGGCGGTTAGGTTAATAAACATGGAATACGCGCTCAGTACGCAAGTCTAGCATGAAACATGAATCAAAATTGGATCCGGATTTAGTTTCTAATACGAAACTTGGATTGATTTTTCCTTGAATTACATTATACCAATAAACCTAATATCAAACTTATGAAAGTTTCTAGACAAAAAAAGTATGATATAAAAAAGGCATAAGATTGTAATTTTAACAAAACCTACTTTTTTATTTTATTATGTTTATTACATTATTGCATTTATTGTATTTGGTAAAGCGGCAAATTTGTTGTTCGTTAGGAATAATTGGAGACATTACCGAAACTGAACCATAAAAAAAAATTCTGAATCCGAACTGAACCTGAACCAATTTAGTTTTTATTCAATGAACCCGAACTCAAACCGACCCTATTTTTCTAAGGTTTCTGATTCCTGACTATAACCTATCAGTCCAGTAGCATAAAAAATGTTTGCTTCAAGTAATGTGTATTTATTTATGCGTGTTTCAAAAAAAATATTTTTGCGTTGTAATCTGTACATCAAATAAAACATACCCTTAATTTTTTTTAATACTTTTGAAATACTCTGTATGTTTGATTGATTTCGATTTCATTAAAAGCGTCTTGAAGTGTAATATAAAACATTTTACTGATATACGAGTATACGAATTCTGACAATTTAATTCACGAACTAATCACAGTATTTCTGCTGGAATAAGTGAAGAGTCTTCTAAGGGGACTAGTCTAAAGGAGAGAGTAAAGCTGCGGTGGCATCGCGAACTTATTTGTCAGAGCATAGTGAGAAACAGCTTACAAATGGGATTGAAACGATGAGCAACAAAACATCGAACAACACACAACATCGCACTCATTACCGTTTCAGCCGCGTACCGTTACCACTACCGTTCGAACATCAGTTGCATGCGTGCAGCTTCGCGTCGCTAACGCGAAACAAAAGCCGTGGATGGCGATATCGGAAGTGAACCTCGAATGCCGCGTTCTGATTTATCGACCGTGCTGCACTAATTACTACAGAATGATTTGCATCTCTGAATTGCTGCTGCTGCTGTTGCATTTTCGCTTAATGCGTGACTCCTAAGATAGTGAGGAAATCTGATTTTGGTTAAATGCCATTTAAACAAGAACAATGACGATATTACCAACTGAATTTATATTGTTTTGTCTCAGGTTTTACAATTTTGTGCAATTTGGTGGAAATTTAGATTGCAGAACTTTGTTAATGAACTTATTAAGAGTGCTGTAATTAAAAACGGAATGAAAATGCATCTGTGTATGTTGATGTCATCGGAATCCGAATCGGAATCACTGCAAAACGAAACTAATTTTACCGATTTGCTGTATTTGTCGGAAATATGCGATATCGGCCAATATAAATTAAGTACCTATCTATAATAATTGTTATAGGTAATACATAGTTATAGAAGAAAGTATTTACTAGAATTTTTATTATATCTCACTATTTGAATTCCGAGGTACCGTAAGAGATACATAATCGGTTAAATTATCAAAGTAGTGCCGTTTAATAAAGTTATATTGATGATGTTTTTTTTCTACTCCCGTTATTAAATAACATCTTAATTACATGTTGACAAGCTTCTTCTTCTTCGAACGTTTTAATCATGGTGTGCACATAACAACTGACATATTAAATATGGGGGAAGTTAGCTTCCTGCATTTGTCACTGTAATTTAACCATACTTTTCAAATAATACGTAAAACATTTTTTTGTTGTCTTAAATTGTGATCGTAGAAAAAGAATAGTATGTGACTCGTTTTATAAACTCTTTAAATACTCATTTTTTATGCACCCTCTTCGCTTCGCTGAGCTCATGTAAAAAAACCTCGTAAATAAAGAGGCATTTATAAAACGTGTTACATAATATACTCTTAAAAATTTAAATATAGAGTGAACTATTTAATTCTAATGGTGATAATGAATTGATTTTGTATCTTCAATATAATTAAGATGCTATTAGTAATAAAAAATAGAATGTAAATAGTTTAATTGTTTTATACAATAAAGTCAAAATAAAAACCAGTGAATAAAACTAAAAATTAAATCGCGGAACATAACATAAAAATTGTTTCTCATAGCGTGTACACATAACAAAATAAATATGCTCAGTGTCAGGACGACTCGCGTAGGTGATATTTGTGTTCTAATTGATATATTTTTCAGCGTAATACTCGTTTGCTTGTTAAACAAACTGAGGGTGAAATAGAAAGAGGGGAACAACACAGCAAGTGAAAATGGAGTCAAATATTTTGGAAAATTTATGTCTGTTTACATTATGAAATGTAAATAACAGGGAGTTATGATTTTGATGAAAAAGAAATGAATTCATATTACATTTTCGTTCTACTGATTTTATTAAAGATCAGAAAAATCGTAAGAATACCTACATGTTGCAAATCATGAAAGGAAATATATATTTTTACAAAATATGGAGTCTATAAATATTTGAAGAACAAAAGAATTAACGTTTTCAATTTTATTGGACTAATTCGATAAAATAGCAAATTTGACCTGATGTCAGTATAAAAAAATACAAGTGAAAATATATTTTATATCTAATTAATTAATTCCTTTGAATTTAATACAATTTCTTTTAATTCTTTTGGGTTTCTGCTAAGTTTTGAGACATTAAGAATAATTTTGAAACCTTTTTGACAAATGTGATAGGTTAATAATTATAAAGAACAATTTTAAACAAAAGCAATAACAAAGCAAACTTTGAACTTAGTGTTTCATTATGAAATATTTTAACAAAACAAAAGTCAAAATAATTATACATAATTCATTTATATTCCTTTGCTTTTAATGCAATTTATTTTACTTCTTTTGGGATTCTTCTATTTTTTGAAACATTATGAACACAATTTTTTCAATTTATTTTTAAAAAATTGGACAGTTTCATAATTATGAATAATATTGTTAAACAAAAGCAAGAACAAAGTAGCAGATATAACTTTAACATATTTTCAGAAAATATATAACCTCCAAGGGATTCGAACATAAAGCTTTGTATGCAACTCGTACATAATCGGAGTTGATAGAAGTTGCCTTACTTATCAAACTCGCTCGCTGCGCTCGCTCACCTATAACCTATGACTTGTTTAATATAGTTTTACATTATGTGCTTGTTACATAAATAGCAACTCTATGTAAAAAAATTAAAAGTAGTTGCTGAATGTTTAATCTGATTTATAGTATATTTTGCAAAAATAATTATATAATTTACAATTGAATAATTTGTATTTCTTTACATTTTTATTTTGAAATAACTACTTCATTAATTTTGTAGTACAATGATGATAAACTGACAACATCACTCGAGAAATGTGTCACTTAGTTATAAAGTGTATTATTTAATTGTGCATTAATTTATCAAATTTTTAGAAACATCATTTTGAATACAGGAATTCAATTACAAGAAATATCAAGTTAGTTCATCTTTTGGAAGCAAGTAATGAATTTTGGCCAAGTTATATAAGAATAAAGATTAGCATTTCAGGCTGATTAATTTCATCATTAATAATAGTAATACATATTATGTTATAATCAATGATTTACATCATATCGGTTCTTTGTTTCCTGTGAAGAACGATTTTGTTTTTCTTCTATTTTTTATATTAGCAGAGTAAAATTCTAGTTGGAGAATCTGCTAACAACAATCATAGTTGCGCGAAATCCTTCTATTCTAACCCATCTTGCAGTCAATCTTCGTTGATAGTGGCAGAACTAAAACATCCCGTGATAGTTTGAAGCAGTCGAAGCCACCAATTCGCCTGAGGGTTAACTACCTTCGACACTTTAATCCGCGGATCGAGTACAGAAGCCCGACTGTAATTTGGTACATTAGTCCGCGCCACAGACGCCGTAATACGAGCGGACAGCGGCGTCAAGTGCAGGTGGCCACTGCGCCGCAAGGAGGAAATAAAAACATTTCCAAGCTGCCACTGCAGCTAGCAGCTGCAACCTAGCCATGGAATGAGGCTAATCTTTGTTTTTACGGAACCGTACTAATGCACCTTTTTGATGTTGTCTCCTGCTGTTGCGCATGCAGAGATGTAGTCAGGATAATTTCTTTCATGAGGATGGATAGAGACATGGAAATGCAGTTTCAAGTTTTTGTGGAGATTGCGGTTCAGTTTGACATCGTTTGGGTTTTCTCCTGAATAGGATATGTGCTGAAGGTTTTTGTGTAGAATTCAGATTATACTAATCAGCTGCAAAGAAATATCTGGAACTTGCTGATTCAGCTCAACCTCCACTACGACATGAAAGCACAAGAAAACTATTAAAATTATCAGAAGTACTGTTTACTTTGCATATAAATGAGCATGGAAATTACCTCTTCGAAATAGAAATTCAGGTTTGTGAAATTCTAACCGAAATATGTATACGTTTTCTTGTGTAGTTGATGAGTTTGTTTGAGAGTAAGTTCGGATCTGGATTTTGTAGTTGCAGTTGGTGGCGTTGTTGTCTTGTAATGATTATAACTGTTTGTATCTAATGAGAAGGGCGTCGTGAACGTTTATGTAAAGACCCAAGATGAGCGCCTTCGGAACACCGCAAGAACAGCAAACCGAGCTGGGAGCCGAGCAGCAAAAACGTGCGAGGTTGCGGCCTGACGCGGGATTAGCGCTGTCCGGCTGACACGACCTCGCTGTCAGCGACCAACACACTCCCCTTCGCCATTGAGCAACGCTGAATTAAAACAACACATAATGTATGTAAATATGGTGTTCGCGCAAAAACGGAAATAAATTATGCATAAAATCGTCGTTTCCGAGCCAAGTTTGGCAGCGGACGGGCGGTGCCGTGCCAAGAGTCAGCCTGACTAACCGACACTCCGTAATGGCCGATATCGTCGACGAATTATGCAGAATTAAGTCCGTGTAGCTCGGCTCCGCGGTCCATAAGTCGAGTGTGTGTGTCAGCGCTATTATCGACTCCCGGTAATGGAAGGTTTCCGACCGTTTTCCTCGATCTCCTGCGAAACAATGCGCCAAGACCCGCCAGCGTCACCACAATCGATAAATTAACTAATAAATAAAATCGGACATGCGATTATTGCACCAACTGGAGGCAGGAAGACTCGACTCGTCCAGCATAAAGTATACTAGCGGCATTCCTGGAGCGAGAGAGACTCTCATTCTAAAAATTGTGAGCATTTTTCATTCTCGAGGCTACAGGGAGGCTGGGTAGAGCTGGCGGAGGCTGCAGTGTACGTGACTAGCAGTCTGATACGCGCTGATGTGATCGTCTGTAATTACGGCGTCCTGATTCCTGACTTGCGTCGCGTTGCTGCGCTTATCACTCGACGCATGACGTGACGTGACGTGACACGACGCCACATACATCACCCAACCTCTAGGCAGTCCTGTACGCCTACCAACTACTTAAAGATTAAATCTCAGGTGACGGAAACTTTCCTAAAAATGAAGTTGCTGTATAGCGGCCTACACAAACGGGAAGGAAGCGCGAAAAATCTGACGACGCGCTTGTTTGCACGTTGTCGCTTCCAGACACTCCTTTACATCTCTTAGAGAGGGTGAATTTACATGCCTTATGATACTTCATATATTCTATAGACAACTTCAAATATTTGAGTTACTAGAAATACATAAATAATTTTTTGGTTTTCTTGCAAGTACACATACAACAACCGTAAATCATTTTTCTATGTAAATTTATCATTATTTGGCAGCAATTATGTAGTCCTTCTTCAGTAAAATATATTAGTTTAACGTATTCAATGTATATTTTAATTAATTGAAGAATCGTTTATTGAAATTTAATATCCTTGTTTTACGAATGCCGTTCTTTAATAGAACCTATTATTTAAAAGAGATTTATCTGTAATTTCTATTAAGTACGTAAACAATATCTGATATCTATGATATAGTGTCTTACCTGAACTGATTTTGTATCACTCACATTCATAACTTCTTTCATACAAGCTCACTTATTCTTCACACTCGGAATATTTCTATCGTGTAATAATTATATTCATTCATTTATTTCTGGGACGTTCACACAATCTCAGATCGCCAATATGTCAATTGTTACCTTCACACCGTGACTAAAACATTCGAAATAAGAGCTTGTCATCATGTGATTAAAATGTTATTTAGCACCATAGAATTCAATACGTTAAGTGACATTTTAATAAGGGAAGTAGAAAAATTAATTTATAATTTAAAAAAGAGTGGTTTTCGAGCTAGGTAAATCCTATATTCTCATGAGAGCAATTTCTGCTATCTCTTTTTATGTCTGTGTCTGTTTGTCAATGATCTCAAAATCGGCTTATGCGATTTTGGTTATACTTGCTCTTCTAATATTTATTGGTCTGTGAAAATGATCTAGCTAGATTTCATTATCTGATAAATTAATGTAATATGCAATTTAGAAAAAAATTGGGAAAGATTATTAAAGAAATTTAATTCTTCAAGATATAAGCATGTGAGTTCTTTAGGGCAAAGTAATTTGACCAAAGAAATCGATTAAGATCAAAATCAACTCTACATCATCAACTATTATTGAGATTGAGTGAAAATTAGAACGAAAACAGTGAAAAAAAGTAGTTTCATTTATCTATTTTTTATTTTTTAGCGAAGCTTGGTCGTTTAGATAGTTTGTAATCTCTCGCCGAATAGATCATAGTGTTTTTTATTATTATTCAAATAATAATCGTCGCTAGTGTCAAAAAATACAGAGTATTATTTTGAGATTAGGTGAGCGTGTGATAATGTCTCCATCGGTAATATCAGTTTTCAATATTCAGGTACCTGTTCCAACCATAATGGAGGGAATTATGGAGTGAACTATAAATAAAATAAGCAAAAAGATATAAAAAATCTGCGACTTTTCTCTTCGGCATCTTGCAGTTTTTAATGAATTCAGGAAAGAGGTCTAAATCGATATCGGCCACCGCGACATAATGATGCTATTGTCGATTCGTAATTTTAGCTTGGGTGTCCCATCCGCTATCCGAGCGTCTGGTGGCGTGCGCGTGTGTGAAAGGGAACCATCTGAAGCAATCAACATTGTGTTATGAATTTATTTATGAGGCTCCGGGCCGCGTGAGCTCGATCGAGGCGCACAGGGTGAGTGCAGGCGGCAAATCTCATTAATGCCGCATCGAGTTTCGAGTCGGGTCGTGGATGAGAGCATTTTATGAGCTCGCTTCTCTCGGGGACGCGTCGTGCTTCGTGCGCTGGGCTCGCTGTCACGTTGAGGATGAGGACGAGGCCTGGGCATTGTGTTCGCGCCCGCCCTGCTAACGAACTGAATAAATAAACGTATACTGAGTAAGAATACGACACAAACTTAAAAATTATGCTCGGGTTTATATTTTTGAGGTTGTTTCCAAGAGAAAAAGGTCGTAAATATTTTGTTTAGAAAGTATATTTGTTTTTCGTTATAACAACAACCGTTATATCACTGAAAGACTGAAATCTTGACAACTCAACAGTAAACGAAATACATTGTTTTTTTCTTTGAGATATATTGAAAACATGATAAAAGGTAGGCAGACAGTTCAAATTCGTATTATAATATGACTGCGAAGCGTAGACACAAAATGTCTTATAGTTTAGTATATGATCGATACGGGTCTTGATATATTATGTGCTACTGACGTATGCATTATTCATTTTAAATGTATTTTGTTTTACTAAATATTTAAAATGCTACAGCTTCTTTTTCATTATTATTTCTCACATTTGTATACAGCAGAAACCATGGTTTGTCTCCAGAAGAATATCTAACCTATATCCTACAAAGAATTTAACTCAAGTGAATTAACCTACATGTTATTAGAAATCTAAAGGACAGAAATATAAAGGATAACTTAGCTATGGCTTATTCTACAAATAAACTCAATGTTGCAATTTTCTTCCTATCTTACTATAAACAGAATAGTTGAAATATGGCTTAATAAGAAGAGATAAGAAAAGAGATAATGGCATATAATCGAAGTCCAGCCGAGGTAAAACTTTCGTTTATTAATAAACAAGACGTCAAGCGTTCAAATTAGGCCAGCATAAAAAAACATAAAAAATGCGATTGTTCTTGAGTGCATTAGATGCCACTATAAGCTATAGGCTCCTTATACTGTAACTGATATTAAGTTCCTATTATCCAGAGAGACTTACTTGCAGCGAAAATGATCTTCGAACTAAAACGCACTTTCTTGGGCCATGTTGAATTTTAATTTTTTAATCTCATCATAATTTCATAAAGTCTTCACTTTTTTGAGTCAGATTCTTACATTTACGGAACATGGAAAAGGTTGGGGGAGGGTGTTATTAATAAAACTACAACCAAGGAGAGTTAATCTAGAAAAAGTTTGAGAAACACTCATTTACATTATACTTGATTGGAGAGTGATACATAATTAAACGGTACTCTAGATAAATACTAAAATCATGATTAATACAGTGGGTTCGATTCCCACAACCGACAAATAATTTTCACCATATTTAAATTACCCCTGTGCCTCTCCCTCTACTAACATCTTTGGAGACAGTGTTTTGACAGCTGATTACCACATTTTACGCGCATAAATATATCACTTCACTTATCGAGATCTGCTACAGCAGAGTGCCATATCTAGTGATGTGTAAAATGATTGATACTGAGTAAAATAATCCTATTTGAAGTTAATAAAAAAGCTATCCCTGCGATTCTCTTCCGCCTCTAATACTGAAAAAGTGGTGCAGACGACCTCTCGCTGGAGGCCATGTGGCTCAGAGCCCGCAGACGGCAGACGAACAATTTGCTTTGCTGACATATTTCATTTGCGGTCTCTTCATAAATCTACGTAGGTACACGCGCTGCGGTAGGAGAGCGCTGTCAGCATCGATAAATATGTATGAAACGAGGGCGCGAGATGAAGTCTGGAGCAGCAAGGTGAGGCAGATTTGCACACAATTCGCTGCCATCGCCGCTGAAACCGCGAGAACGTCATCAGCGCCGCTGGTTGTCACCAGACCAGATTGACGCCTGAACTTATTTTTTACTATCTACTCGAATTTCACTACCTGCAGAATTTAAATCAACCAGCGGAGCTGGAAATTCTATGGCATAATTCAATAAAAACTTTGTTGCAAATTTTTAATATGGCGCTCTTTATTGAATTACTATTCCGTATTCATTAGGGTCACTAAAAGATAAACTGACTCTGCATGCATGAGAAATGCATACTTGATTCAAAAGTAATAACTTATTCTAACTCATTGGTACTTATACAGACACAGTACACATTATTTTGTACACTATTCTGTTTATATATTGACTAACTCTACAGAATTAATACATTTACTAGTTCATTAGTTTGTATGTCGTCCAGCATTTGATCGAAAATTGCACCGATGGACACTGAATAGCAATTTAGAATCTACTGTATATATTCATCAGAGCAAATATTAAATGATCCTTTATTGAGTTGCATGCAACACACTCCATTTCATTCGTCACGTAATCTAGTTCTAAATTAAGAATATTTGCTAACAATTAAACCTACTCTTGTGTCCTGGTTTAAGCGGTTTATATGTTTCTGTACACAGAAATGTATTGTTGATTCTGCCTTCACGTGTAATTTATGGACTGGTCGGTAATCTCGAATGAAACAGATTTGCGATTTAATGTGGATCTCCTATCTACATTTAGATTATATCAAACCACATATTATAATCACAGGCATAAACTGTTTGTCTGAAACTTTGTTGTACATCAATAGTACTATTGCTGTATTAATTAAATTGATAGCTAGATGTTTTGTTACGCACAACAAAGGATTCAATTGTTTTGAGTTGGAATTCAGACTAAATTGAGGTTATCTATAAATATAAATATAGTTGCTTTATATATTAATTATCTAATTAATTTAATCAACTTTTTATATATATATATATATATATATGATAATTTTTGAAAATTAATCATTAATGTTAGCATATAATTACCAAAGTCACAGTTTGAATGCATATTAATCAAAGTTGTTAACAGTAATACCTGTTTATAATTATAATGATGTAAACATTTATTTTAAAATTTGTCCCATGAGAAATTTAAAGCTTTTGATAGCGTTCGCTCCAATTAGATCAACAGTCACAAAACTAGTGCCACAAACACAAACGCGCTGGACAAAGTTAATCTAAACAGTCAACATAAATATATCGCTTGATTAAATTTAACCGATGCCATTTCAAATTGTATTTGCAAAAGTTATAAACAATGAATCAATAACTACGAATATAAATAAATATAACTAACCACATATTTTATTAGATTACAGTTTTATTATTCAGTAATAAATTCCAATCGGAAATGGTATTTATTATTTATAATAAAATGATACATAAATGAACAAAAGTTTATTTTAAAATAAATATGATGCAATTTAAATTTGCTGTGCTGTAACAGATTACAATATTCATCATTTAAATAAAGATAAAGATCACTATTCTTTTTAAAAATGAAGTATGATAAAAGAAAATATTTGTAAAATTTATTGAAATAATAGATAAATCATAATTTTGTAGATAATTATTAGTTAGTAAATAAAACAAACGTGACTGTGTTTTAAAGGTGAATTATAGAAAATAGCATTTTGATAAAAGGGACAAATTCATATGGATCATCTAGAGAAGTTTATGTGTTTATGTCGAGTATTTTATTAACATCATTTAAATTCACAAAAATTCTAAAATGATTGTTGTTGTTTATGTAATTTCATCTATCAACAATTGTAGCTTAGAAACACAAATTATAATAAAATTATCTCAGGATATCAATCTCTGATTTTTATATCATTTATATAACAGTAGTTGCAAGTGAAAAAAATAATGTATATTGTGCATTGAATTGTCCATATTTTAATCAATTAAACCGGAACTATAAACCAGAAATGTTGTTTGTTCCAAGATAATTAGCAGTTTTTTAAAATAAGATAATAGATAAGTAAGAAAGAAATATTAAAAAAAAAACATATCATTACGCCTTTTATTTATTAGTAGATATGGCACTCTGCTGCACTAGATCTCCGTAAATGATATATTTCAGCGCGGTTACCAGACGCCAAATCATTGCTTCCAAAGATGTTAGTAGACAGAAAATCACAGTGCTAATTTTTAAATATGGTGAACATCAGTTTGTCGACTTCGAGTTATCAAATACACAGTCCGACGCGTTGTCATCGAGTTATATACTCTATAAATAATAGATGAAACTATATTTTCTAATGCCCGTTTTCACCAATGAAACTTGACATAAACTGACAACATCGCGTCAAAAGTTTAACAGCAATGTAAATTACTTCATATAACATTTGAGTTTGATTTGCTTTTATTTAAGCCCGACATCATATTTAAATTTCAGTGGTGTAAACGAGCATAAAAGACTTACCGGAATAAAATTATCTAGATAAGTTGGAACACTGTTCATTTGTGATTAATTTAGTTACCTTGTAAATATCCTTGTGGTATGTAAGTACTATTATCCCGATTATGTGAAGATAGTAAACGCTTATGGGAATAATCTAATAGTTTTAGATTAAATTCAAGTGGCAGTAGAATTTTGTTAACATAAAGTTTAGTAGAGTAGTAAACTATAAAATCTTTATCAAATCATAACTGCAGAGGCGAAAAGCACTTTCATGCAGTAATTTCAATGTTCTTCTTCCATTAAAAGAACTGTGAGCCGAGCTTATGAAAATCATTCGAATTCCATTTGAAACTTTTAAGTGAAGTATTATTGCAATAACCAGGGTGAATCACTCTATAAAAAGAATAACTCTTTTAGGATTACATTGATAAAAGAAACAAAAATAGTAATGTTTCTATGAAAAAGCTGATGATGATTTAATTTGTTTGAAGTGAGTTATACAGATAGAAATTTACGATGAAAGTATTGACGTGACTAAAGGTGTTATTTAATTTCGAGCACGCTAGAATCGGATTCCAGTTAAAGTTATTGTGTTGAGATGTTAATTCAAGCTCACGGAAAAGAATAGTTGCCTAGGGGATCAAAGACGAAGTATTTTCTCGGACTGCACAAAAGAAAACCTAAAAATAAAACTGGAAAAGACTCTGTAATATAGTTTTGAAATGCGCAACAAAAGAGCAGGAAAACACAGCAGAAAATAAATTCATTCTGTATTTCAATGGTCTTGAAAATAATGAATTGAAACAATAAATCGTCCAACTTCATAAAGATTTGAGTCAGTTGTATTCGTTTTACTTTAGGTACAGCTTTAAATTGCAAGGTAAAACAGAAACGTGAAATAGCCTGTCATTAATGTTGTCCAATGCAAATAAAGTTCGTGGCAACTCAAACAACAAAGTCGCATGCGTCTCACAACACTGACATTGATAAAGAACAGCAGGGAAAGGGAGCAGCAGGGCCGCCAACCAAACAAGCGATGTTGGCTGCGTGAGTCTGTTGTTTCAGACGCCAAGTTTATGATGACTGGAATAGGGTGGAAAAACGTATGACTACGTCTTATTTGCCACTGAAATAGTGTTCTACATTTTTTACGGAGTATAATTTTGTATTTATGGTGTAAATAGCGGAGTTGTTTTCGTGGTAACTCATGTGAAGGGTTCCTAGTTTATTTCTAACGCTTGAATTTTTTATTTCAAATTTCTTTACTTCAGATTTATTATTTGCTCTC
The DNA here is from genome assembly GCA_947425015.1 of Pterostichus niger. Taxonomy (NCBI): domain Eukaryota; kingdom Metazoa; phylum Arthropoda; class Insecta; order Coleoptera; family Carabidae; genus Pterostichus; species Pterostichus niger. The sequence goes on along the minus strand of OX380345.1, from coordinate 23,773,114 downwards.
GTCGTAAACACACAAAAAACTTATTATCACTAAATTTTAAATATGACACTAAAGGCATGTTTGGAACGTTGGATTAAAATGACAGATAATTCATCTACCAGAAACGAAGAAAAATATCGTATCAGTAAATTTATACTGTGATTTCGATGCAATCTTTTTTGTTTTATTTAAGACAAGTTATCTTTCCCTTTATCGCAGTAATGATAAGCAGACTATTCATGACGTAAATGTCCTTACCTGCATTGAAATAAAATTTTATCATTTCTTTAAAAGGATTCATAAAAAATATATGGTATAAGTGGATTTGAGAACCCGGGTTCGATACCCACAGCCGACAAACAATTTTATAAATAAATAAAATAAATATATCATCACGCCTTTTGCCCATTACTGGGTGTAGCACTCAACCGTAGCAGAACTCGGTAAGTGATATATTTCTTCGCGTGAAGTGCAATTACCAGCCGTCAAATCACGGTCCCCAAAGATATTAGTGGAGGGGGAGCCACAGGGGTAGATTTAAATTGGTGAAAATTGTTTGTCGGCTGTGGTGTTCGAACCAGGGTTCTCAAGATCCACAGGCCGACTCGATACCACTGAGAAAAAACAATTTTTAGCATGTTTAAACTACCCCCGTGGCTCTTCTTCCATTAACATTTGTGGGAATCATGATTTGACGACTGGTAATTGCACTTCACGCGAAGAAATATATCACTTACCGAGATCTACTACGACAGAATCTTATATCCAGTAATGGGTAAAAGACGTAATGATATATTTATTAATTTATTTTATTAAAAATATCAATTTTGTAATACCCTTCATTTTTATCCTTTATTGAAATGGCTGATATTTACAACATAGAATAATCTGTTCATAAATTAGTCACAGCTTCAAACGTCGTACTATATTTTTAAGATAATTTATTAAAGAAAAATTCGGGTGTTGTGTGGATTAGAACCAGAGACCTTCTGCTTGCCGAGTAGAAACGCTAACCACTGCGGCACTGCATCAGTAATTTTTTGTTTGTGTCAATATCTATGATGCAGGAGTCTTGGGATTGAAGCTGTGCCTAGGTAGTATTTTTACCAACATAACGCTTGTCATAATTATTAGTTTAATTTATGATTTACAAATTGGTATTAAAATGATATTAGTGGATCATCTGTTATATGAAGCTGTTCGTTAATGATTAAAAAGCCGTATGTAAATATAAAATATATTGAGATCTTTAATGATGTAGCAGACACTTCCTCTCGGGTAAAATGGATGATACAATTATCCATTAAAAAGATGTATTGCAGTTTTAAAATAAAATTAGATAATCTGTTTGTGGCTTTTAAATTACTTTTCACATTATTTACTAATATTAAAGATGTTACTGCAGTTGACACTTTAAAATAATGGTTTCTGCTTTAAACATTTCTTTTCCAGGAATGTTAAATTTTTCCACATTTCAGACGAACCTAAAATTTTGTCCCATTATTAATAACATCGTTTTTGTTTAACGCTTGAGGCAATTTATCTTTACAGAAGAATATTATTCTTTAATTGAACTGAAATAATAATTATCTACCTACCTGCCATGTCATACGATCTACTACTACTAATTTAATTAAAAAACAACGTAATTGTATTACGTTGTCAGTGAGGTTATTATTGTCTCTCCATTTTTCACACTTTTGAACAATTTTGTAGAGAAATCAAATTTACAGTGTCGAGAGTTTGAAATTAAAAAAGAATGTAAAATGTCACAGCAATTTGCCTGCAAGAATAATAGTTCCCCACAAAACCATATAAACATAAAACGTATCTTGCATCAGAATCGGGAAGATTTATTCACCAAGTTCTCAGAAATTACAAATTGATCTCACGATTCAGCTTCATAACCCAACGTATCACGGACTCGTCCTAGAAAACTATCAGTCGCCAATCGATCGTTGCTGCAGCAGAGCAGAGCAGAGCAGCAGTAGAAGCGACTGGGCGTGTTATTATTTCTAGCGCATTCATCCAGAACCTACATAGTCGAGAGTTCAGAGTTCAATTCACTCAGGTACGCAATATGCAGGATGATTTATCTCTCGCGAGCTCATTTCTCATTCAGGACGATACAGCATCCGGTGACGAACCTCCCGGATAATCCCCTTTTAGAATTATTTCATTCGCGGAATGTAATCCCGCAAGGAGACGTCCCGACCCCATGGATTGCACTGCGGATGCGAACAGTAAACACCGGGCGCTAATACCACGTGGATTTAAAATTGAAATTGCAGATCGTACTTGGCTGAGGTGCGAGATGTGACAACAGGTTAACATGGAAAGCGAGCGTAATCGCTGGATTTTTACTGTCGGAGACAACCCTCATCTCTGTGTTGTGCTTTCTTTTGATTCGTTGTTGGTTGGCTTTTGAAAAGATTTTTATTTTCAAATCCTGCTACAATCCTTAATGCTTTTGTTTTCTTCTTGTATACTTATGAAATCAACTTTGTTGACAAATACTTTAAAGTGATTAATTGTTCTACAAACAATTTAATATTTGGCTAGTGAACAAATAACAATATTTTTCAACTAGATGAAGATACAAATAATTACTCTTTTTTAATCTAAATAATTTAATAAATGATAATAAATAAACATATCATCACGCCTTTACCCATTACTGGGTGTGGCACTCTACCGGAGCAAATTTCGGTAAGTGATATATTTTTCCGCGTGAAGTGCGGTTACCAGCCGTCAAATCGCGGCCCCCAAAGATGTTAGTGGAAGAGGAGTCACAGGGGAAATTTGTCGCCTGTGGAAAACGAACTCAGATTCTCATTTCCACAGACAGGCTCGATACCACTGAGTCACATACCTCATTAAACTAAATAATTTATGTAGTAGATTCATAAATCATGATTATCTAAATAAATATATATTAGATCATAAATATATCGATTAAGCAAATCCGAAGATAAAATATTTATCTGTGTCTCAGAGTTGAATTGTATTAAATACAGAAAATTATATTTTGAAAAATTAGCGTTTATTTAAAAAAATATATGAAAGTAATATATTTATGGCCAGATACCCCGTGTTTGCGATTGCATAGGGCACCGCCTAGTGTTAATCCGGCACTGTGTATAGAGCAAAACTGCCATAGTGTTTTTTAGTATGGGGTAAGTGGCTCAGTGGTATCGAGTCGACCTTGGTTCGATCCCCACAGCCGACAAACAATTTTCAACAATTTAAATCTACTCCTGTGGCCCTCCCTTCACAAATATCTTTGAGGGCCGTGATTTGACGGCTGGTAACCGCACTTCACGTGAAAAAATATATCACTTACCGAGATCTGCTAAGGCATAGTGACGTGATGATATATATATATATATATATATATATATATATATATATATATATTTTTATGGGATCGTGTATGTGAGTGTGATATTGAGAAGAATGTTGTTATAAGAATGAAAATGAGGCAGTTGAGATGGTTAGGTCATGTAAAATGTAAGTCGAAAGAGAATTTGGTAAAATAGATTTATTTATGTGACGTTACAGATTGTGTAGAAGACCAAGGAATAAATAAAGAATATAACTGAAGATTTTGTGAAAGTTTGTTACGTTAAGAATAAAATGAAACACATAAAAATGGAGAGTTGATATTTTAGCTACCCCATTTAATATTGTTGAAACAGCAATAAGAGCAAAAATTTCAAATAAGAAAATTTAACAACAATATGGGTTTAAATAAACTGAATGTTTGTGATGCTACAATAATTTAAATTTGAAAGACTTGAAAAGTAAGCTGGAAGAAATAAACATTTAATAATAACCAAAATAAATAAGAAAACAAGTGTAACCTTCCATAATATAACAAAACAAGAAAACAAATAAAATTATATTACATTTTGCTTCAAACACAAACAAATAAAATAATGGAACATTCAAGAAATAAATCTGAACTTGGGTTTAAAGCAAAATACCTTTCAAGGGAATTGTTATTGTCTATATAATTTATGTCGCAATTAGGGAAATTTAGAATATCTGTTGAAACTAAAGTTAAGCTTTTATTAGATTAGGACTGACTATAGAAAACGTAACAGTTTATTTATAATTGATGGGGGTTTAATTATTTTGGGTAAGTAACTTGAAGATCTTGTCAGATAAGGGTTTAATTTTATTAAATAATCAAGCGTTAGTTTGATTACTATTACCCTTATCAAAATGTGTTAGTATATGATAAATAAACACGCATATAGGAGATGCGGAAAGTTAGGAAAAACTAATAGTATGTAATTATATACTAAACACAATCAATAAAATTGCCGTATACCAAATTAAAATGGAATTAATAGATAATGAAATAGTCTAACCTAAATAATTAAGTTTGGTTTGTTTAATTTCGATTGAAAATAATTAATAATTAAAACTATATTATTTACATTATAGGTATCTGCATTCATAGATATACTTTTAATTAGTTATTTCAATAACAACAGTCACAGTAATGTGAAAATTAAAATTCAATATTGATTCTATACAAGTAATGACTACGGCTCACTGTCACAGGACATGTGAAGTCATTCTTTCGTAATTTCTTAATTCCCTAATTATTTCAAAAAAAGTGCTTCAAGATAATAATATGCTGTATCTTAATCAGTTCCTATATTGAGTTTACAAAGTGAATTTTGTGCAACTGTTTTTGTCAAAAAAAGTGCTATAATTTTCAACTTAGTGCAACTGCCTTTGGGGATTTTTTTCTGTGAAATTGTCTAGTTGTAAAATTGTCAAATATAAGTTTATGAGATTATATGCCATTGCACAACTAATAGAAAATTATTGCAATTATTTTTTATAGTAAAATAATGAAAGCGCTTTTATAATACTTTATTAAAAATAAAAGGTATTTAATTTTATAATATAACCTACATAATTATGTATTTGAACTCTAACTTAACTAATAAATATGAAATTATATTTCAAATGTTTATTTAATGTGTCAGTGTTTGTTAGCACATTAAAATTTTATTATTTTTTCTCAATAAAATTTTTAAAAGAAAAAGACAAATAGTATGAAAAATATGAGCTGCGAGCACCAACATCCTCAGAAATGTTTGTATTTTTCTTAAATTATTTGGACGCTGAGTTATATGTCACATTTTTACAAATTTTGTTTAAATTTTGAGTCACTCTAAGTTGTGTTAAAAAATACATAACAAACTATTATTAGATTTAAGAACTGTATAAGAATAATTACGAAAGTAATTAATTGAAATGATTGTTCCTTCAACTTCTGTAATTTGTTTAAATATTAGTTCTGAAAACTGTTTTCTTTAATAAACGTAAAGTATTTATTGAGAAGAAAATGGAAAAGAAGTAATGGCTTATAGGCTCGTTGAATGTAAATATTTTCCGATAACACTAACAGCATTCCAAATAACAAAACACGTGATTCAGTTTACTTTATCAGCCGAACGTGTATAACAGAAAACGCGTATCTCCTTTGTTTATCATATTTATTTCACTCACAGAACATTCTGAACGTGTATGAGATTAAGAATGCATGAGTGCGGCAATTTCGTATATAGTTTACAAGAGAAAACACTACAGTGTGTTCGCGGGTCGCATTAGATTCCCGGCGGTGCGCGAGCAATAAAGAAATGAAACAGAGTCCCATGCGGGCTCACAATAAAGCTGCCGCACACGTACGATGCCGAGCAGGGGAGAACCCTACGCGTAAATTAAAAACTCGCGAAATCTCGGCCCCGCATTCTCAGCGCAGTAGGTGGTGCTTTGATTCGTGCCGGGGCGTTTCACATGGGTTTGGTTTTTACATAGAAATAGGAAATCCACGAGAAGTAGCACAATTGTAGTAGAGCTCTTAAATTATTTTATTTTTACTGGAACATTATTTGTTGTTTATTGCTATGATACGATGTTTATAAACAACTCCATAACGATCAGGATTCTGTTCACGCAACGCAAACATGTGCAATATATTTAAATGTTCAACAATGTGGTAAATATTTTATTTTGGTTATTACTTAAATAGTTATTTGTGTAACTAGAGCAGAAGTCAGAGATGCAAGAGCGGCAAGAACAGTTTCTCCATGAGGAGCACACAATATTTCCTACTTAAATGATACTTTATAGTTATTTCTGGTAACTAAGTAAATTAATAATTACAGCGCATAGCCCTGTAAAATTTTATAAGCTCATAGAAAACACCTGTAAAATTTTACAATGCTCATAGAGAAACTAACAAACTAATTAAAGGTTATTACTTGCAGCATCTGCAATATTTTGTATATTTTCTTGAACTACAAGAAAATTGCCTTCTAAGTCTTCGTCGAGCATTAAATTCATTATTTCAAATTATTTATATCTATAATTCACGTAACTGTTGACACTGATAATAACAATACCAGCTATAAATTGTCCTACCGGCAAAACATTTGATTTCAAAATATAATGTATATTTTTATAAAACTAATAAAAAATAAAGACGTTGTAAAGGTGGAAATAAAACTTTGTACATGGCACGCTGCAGTTAATCATTACTGGGCTCATTGTATTTCCAACTCGCCCATAAAAATAAATTTACTACGCTGGTCACGTAAATAACTATTATACGAACATTTAAAAACTGTTGATAAAGATTTCGAAATCATTTTTAAACAATCGGAAATTTTAGTTTTCTTTTTGTTACTATCGTAAACAAGCGGGAATGTTACTTTCCTTTTTGTTGCTATTTGAAACCAGAGAGAATGTAAATTTTCAGCTTGTTGCTATTAAAGACAATCGGGAAAATAAAATAAACGCTTGTTGAGAAACGAAATCTTTCCGTCATAGAAATGAGTTGAGGTGGAACACTGCCAAAAATACAGCGAGCAGCTTTAGACTATAATAATTTTGACCAGATTACGAATGAAATATGAAAGAATATCGAATGTTATGTGATTTGGTCACCTTGACTTGTAGAGTATCTGAGATAAATGATTGGAGATGTCTTCTCACTGAGCTTTAGCGTTTCAAACCGTTCTTAGTTAACTTAGAGCTTCTTTGGAATAGATAATTCTTTGAATGTGATGGGTTCCATTTTGTGTAAGTAGAGTAGAGAGATTAAATATCATCATCGCTTCTCTATTTCATCTAAGATTTTAAAAGAGTGATTACTCATCAAAGATTTTTGTAAAAATATAAAACTATATCATCACGCCTTTTACCTACTACTAGGTGTGGCATTCTGCCGTAGCATATCTCGAGAGATATATTTCTTCGTGTGAAATGTGGTTACCACTCGTTAAATCACGGTCCCCAAAGAGCCACAGGGATAGTTTTAAAGTAGTGAAAATTGTTTGTCCGCTGTAGGATTTGATCCCGGGTTCTCAAATCCACCGGCTGACTCGATACAACTGAACCACCACATGGTTCAGATTCGACTATAATCTTAATAACTGACAAAATTTTACTACAATTAATTATTTTGTTCTTTATAACTAGTTAAGTTTTTTTCATTATTAATGAACTACTAATAGGCACTACAGTGGCCTAAATAGAGCATCTGTGGTCAGTCAGTGATTAATCTATGGTAGGGTATTGACATTTAATGATTGGTTAATTAATTTGTTCGGTATTATGGGCCACGATCATAGTTGCATACGGATTAGCAATACAGCTGGAGGATTCCTCTAGGACCTCTGCAGAGCCAAATACAAATCAATGCATAGTGTCGAAACAACACGGCACAAACCATCACGTCTCCCATTTACATTCCACTCACTTATGGGCAGGAATAATTCAATCCTATTTAAGTTTTGAAACATTCCCTACATAAATATTTGAGAGATGGCATTAAATGCTCGCTTGCGAAGTTATTAAAGTTGTAACGTTATTATGTCAAAGAACTTTTGCCTTTACCTCCCTTTCAGCCTTTTTATTTGTTGTCGGCAAGAATCGCCTCTCGTTTTTGTGAAATTCTCGGACAAATTCACCGCAACTGGAATGTTACGCTACGCTCACACCGCTCCGCGTCGCGTCGCGCTGATATTGTCGTAAAACTTTTACCGCTTAACGTACGTGCTTTTTGTGTGGACAGTTATTAAACGAGCGGACGAACTGTTCGTCTTGCAAAATTGCGCGAGTTGGAGTGATGCGATGTGTTTGAAACTTTGAGGAGATGAGTTGAGCGCCAATGTTTTCACGCTATTAAATCAATAGAGTCGTGCTTGTGCCATGCAGCGGTCGTGCTTCTTGTTTTTATAGTTTAATCTTACGCTCGCTTTTCGGTTATTATCGTACGATCGAACCGAAGATAATTATTATGCCAAGTCTGTATACTTTACAAATTTACAGCCCTATTCCAACTACGTAACTGCGATTTTCAATTACAAGTTATACATTACGTTACAGCTAAACACACAATGTTCGCCAGTACTTATTCATTCCTACAAGAACCAATGAATGCTCTCTGAATACTGACTATAAGTTTTTAATTATGTCGGTTAAATCAATACACTGCTTTCTTCCTGCAACTGACTGATTTTTAAATTGAAATAATAAATCATTCAAATAAATAACATCATTCCATTTTATTCATTTCTAAGTATAGCACTCCGCTATATTACTACTGTAGAAATAAAAACTTAGTAAGTGGAGATGAAACCAGATGGGTAATTTTAATATGTTGAAAATTAGTTGTTACCTGTTGAATTCGAATTCAATTTATCAACTTTATTGTCACGAAGCTATTTGTCATTATATGTATTATGGGTTAGGTGGCTCAGTGGCATTTAGTCAGACTGTGGATTTGAGAACCCGGGTTTAATTCCCACAGACAATTTTCACGACATTAAAATTACCATTTGACTCCTTTTGCACTAACATCTTTCGAGGCAGTAATTTAACGGCTGGTAACCGCACTTTACGCGAATACATATATCCTTGCCGAGATCTGCTATATCATCACGCCTTTTATCCATTACTGGCTGTGGTACTCGACCGTAGCAGATCTCGATAAGTGATATATTTTTTCGCGTGTAGTGCAATTACCAGCCGTCATATCACGGCTCCCAAAGATGTTAGTGGAGGGGGAGTCACAGGGGTAGATTTAATTTGGTGAAAATTGTTTGTCGACTGTGGGGATCGAACCAGGGTTCTCAAGATACACAAGCCAACTCGATACCACTGAGCCACCTACCTCATAATGAGTAAAAGGCGAAATGATGTACTAATTTATTTTACTTTTACTTCAGCATTTGGTATGCCATATTTTTCAATGTTAAATTTTTCTACATATTTAAGAGAAAAATGCTTCAAATATTCCAATAACAGTGATAGAATATTTAATTCTAATTTGTTGTTTTTTTTTTTGCAGAACTCTTGACTGGTACAAAAGAAAATAATTTTGTAAGTATAGAAAATTTTACATTATTTTATATATTAAAGGTAAGATAGCGGTCTAATTAATGATTGAGTGCAAGATTAGTTGGAAACTTTGTCTGATAGTATAATATAAAAAAGTAATTGGAGGTACATTAAAGTTTCACATCAAAACTGATACAAAAAATCTGTTTTGGTTACTATAGTTTCCCCCAAAAATAAGTTTAATTAACCTTATATAAGATGTATAAATTTTGTAAAAACAATTGATGATTGGTTAAATATCTTTTATTTGTTTACTATAATTATGTGGCCGAGAACTTTAGTTTGATATTAAAATTAATCTAATTTTAACCAGTTAAATTTTTATGAAAGAAAAATTCGGATGACGCCTGGATTCGAACCAGGGACCCTCCGCTTGCCGGGCAGAGATGCTAACCGCTACACCGTGTAGCGGTTAGCATCTCTGCCCGGCAAGCGGAGGGTCCCTGGTTCGAATCCAGGCGTCATCCGAATTTTTCTTTCATAAAAATTTAACTTTAAAATTATCTTCATTACTGTACGTTCAGTCGAAGTCATATGTTAAAAAAATAATTTTAACCACTTTTAGAAAATCAATTGTCAATCCCTTTAATATCATTTTTGATATTTTTACTAGAATTCTCTATATATTTTGAACAATAATTGGACAAATAATTGACAAACATTTAAATGTCGTTATTGACAGTCAAATATAGTTGTCTTAAAACATACTAGGGTTCATTTTAGTTATTATATTAACACTTTCGTTTATAAATAAACAAAAACTTTAAAATATCCATTAATAAAGTTAATGTATCATTGGCTATATATAGTCTATTAACGAACTTAACTTTAGTTTTTCGTTTAAAAGTTTAAATATAAAGTTTTAATCAAAAATCTCGTCGCGTTCTTAAGTTATTCTGCTGTCATACATCTAAAAAGTACAGATTAATCAAAGTCTCGTGATTATTTACAAAAGAAAATATATCAAATGGAATAGATTTCCAACGGTTTAAAATGTATTTCATGTGTTGTCTGCGTTAATATTCGATATATGTGCAGTGAACTCATCCTTGAAACTTGGTAATACCACTGGGAGTTCAAATACCTGAAGTGTACGCGTAGCCGATACCTCCCCTATTCCCATAGTTTGCTCCCGGTGTATAGTGAGTGTGACTAACACCCATGTAAAGCATGTTTGTGATTTACCCTCGAGCCGAGCTTTTACTGTAAAGACAAAGGACTATTTATACCTGTGGTTTTAGTTCAAGAACTAAAACTATATACTTGAACTCTTAGTAACTCAATTATTATTTGGTACTGGTTGTATAAACATTGGTTAATCAACGGTATACAAATTTTGACGCAAAAGCAAATATGAAGATGTTGATGAAGTTGTCAAGATGAGAGATATGTTCATTGAATAATTACTGTAGTTAATTACACAATGTATGAAAACTTTTATATTCTGTAGGGAAATTTCTCTATATTTATATTTACATATTTGTTACTCTACACTAACGTTTTTCTACCGGCGTGCCGCAAGTTTTTTTTTAATACATACATTATGGGGTAGGTGGCTCAGTGGTATCGAGTCGGCCTGTGGATCTTGAGAACCCTGGTTCGATCCCCACAGCCGACAAACAATTTTCACCAATTTAAATCTACCCCTGTGGCTCCCCCTCCACTAATATCTTTGGGGGCCGTGATTTAATGGCTGGTAACCGCACTTCACGCAAAAAAATATATCACTTACCGAGATCTGCTTAGGTAGAGTGCCACACTCAGTAATGGGTAAAAGGTAACACTATTTTGTTTATGTAAGTAATTCAAAAATTTATAATTGGAATAATTAGTATGCAACTGTCTTCATTGCATTTTTGTAACACTATTTTGTTTATGTAAGTAATTCAAAAATTTATACTTCTTGGTCAGATAGTCGGAAAATATATTTTTGGTGTGCCGTAGAATTTTAGTATAATTAGTTTGTGTGTGCCGTGAGTCAAATAAGATTGAAATACTATTTTACGTACATTTGAATCGTAATGAACTGTTTACTTAACTCTGTCTCTAGGGGTTACGAGACTTATAACGTGCTAGCCCGTGTAAAAATTATAACGGGCTGTTGACATTGGTTATCATGACAACATATCTAATTTTAAACGTTTGACACTTAAATATTTTTTGATGAAACAAAATCTGTCAGATTTTCAAAGTCTACCTTGATTGAACATTTTAGTTATTGCGTTATACTATTGTAATTAATTTGATTAAACATACATATATTGCGACTCAAATGCACATAAAACATTGTACAATGCTCGACCGTTAACTGAAATTTACAGGCTCACACAGATAACAGGATCGCTAGCGCTCGCCCGTTACCTTCTATGCTCGCCTGTAAATTTCTGTATAACGGTCTTGCAATGTAAATAACTATTACTCAAACTGTTGTCACAATTTTTTTTTGCGTTAACTAGTCATATTTTTTTTCAATAGTAATTTAAAATATGCACAGTTTCCTATTAAATAAAATCTCTCAAATAATTTGTTAGTATTATCTAAATTTATAGTCTGGAAATTATTATGGTGCGACAGTAGATTTTTTTCGAAGATATAAATGTGGTTTTAATTCAAAATATCTTATTTGTTAAGTAGAAAATGTATCCATTGGATTATGACAATCCGTACTCTATTTGTGCAATGTAGCAGTCTTGTTGGATTCGAAGCACATCGTTATTCTTCAGGTTTTGCTCTCATTAAGTAAATACTCGCTGGAACTGCGATAGAAATATAAATTTAAATAAAAGGATTTTAGTGCGAGAGATTAATATTAATGTTTTCTAATTAAAACTCTAGTATTATACATCCAACTGTTTAGTAATTAAAACACTCTTTCGGGAAATAAACAAAAACATATTTAAATTATTAATTAATTTCAAGATAAGACTGGGTTGTAGTGCGAGAAATCTCTGGAGATTGCGTTGGAGCGACAGTAGTTGTTTGCAACTGGGAACTAGTTCTTCAAACCCAAGCAGAGCTTAAGTAGTCAGCGGAGACTGTCCGGGATCTTGTCTGGAGTCACAGACGCGGCCATTCCGGGCGCCGCCACCCGTCGGTCACTTGTCAACCACGCAGCGACGCTTAAGCCTTCGCCACTGCGCCGCCTCTCGCAGATCGATATGCAACTCGCGGCCAAGTTCGCATGTGTGTTCCGTCTCACATTAACGTTAAGTAAAACGTCGTGTCTCACGTTCACAAACGTATCAAGTTTTCATTCGACTTCTCATCTTACAAACGCCTCGTAATTTAAAGTTATGTTTATATAAAGCGCAAATTATATGTAGCTCGGCTCGGCAAAGCTCGTATAAACACTGTCAAGATTGTCAATTGGGTCTTTATGCTCGTGTTTTGATTAGAGTTTGTGATTAAAAGTCAGATTTAGACAATCTGCTGATGAGAATATCGACAATGTTGGTGCAGGAAATGGTTTGAAAGAGGCGGATCGGATCTGCTTTTGAGGGTGATTCATTGCTTTTGAAAATACTAGTAATTAACGGGACTGTTAATAAGGATGACCGATGAATGTTCTCGCTCCTCGTTGCTGAATGTTCACTGCACGGAATCCAGGGATTCTAATCAGAGCGACGCTTCGGCTTCACTTGCATCGCGTATTGGATCACTCACTGTTTAATTACTTTACTTTGTTCAACTGCACAACACTTTCTTCTCGTTTTGCCTTTTCTTTGCTAGTTTATAAAGCTTACTAACATTTACCATATTTCATATAATACGCTGTTGTTCACAAATTACATTCGGACTTAATGAACTTTCAAGTTGTTGTTTATGTTTGTGCATTTATTGCATTTAATTTTTATTAAGAACACATTTCCGTTATTAAGATTTGGAACAATCTAAATTACGTAGTATCATAAAACAAATTATTTGAAATATAACATTTCTTTGTAAATTTAAAAAAAATTGGAACGTGTGCTATTTACCTTATAATTTTTTAAGCAATATGTTTCCGATTATTTGTATATGATGATATTAGGCATTTTATATTGTTCTAAAACTTGTTCAATATTTAGTGTAATATAAAATAAACTTTTAGCTGCATTAAAGCACAATAGTTTTCCACTATTTTTCAAATTTATTTATTTTATAACTTCATGTAAATTGAAAGGATTGCATATTTAAAAAAAAAGTCTTAATTGCTATTTATTAAGCCGTAATGATATAAAATATATAAATAGAATTCAAATAACTTTCGTATTAAATAATTACACATTTGTAAGATAATAAATTATTTCGGAACGAAAAATAAATAAACTGTAAGATTATCCGAGGTCAAACGTACGATTTACGAAAATATACCATCACGGTGTATTTTTCCTCACTGATTTATGCAAACCTAACTCAATTTGGCAATGTTTAACAAGCATTTTTATCTAAGTAACACATTCATTAAGTTAAGAAATAAATAATATATTAGATATCGCATTTATTTAAAATATTCTTAGTATTCAACATTAGCTGTCAGTTAGATAAAGACAAATGACAATGAAAAAATACGTCCAAAATATTTTTAAAAGTTCTATTGAATAACACCAAATGAGAGTTCCCCCCTCACCTTAATGGCATTAAAGAGTCAAACCAATATCATTTTTGGATATTTGATTGCTTTTGGTACGAAATTTTGAGATCCAGTCTTAATAAAAATGACTAATTTACTATTTTGTGATTCTGGTGGAAAATCGATTTGTGTCTAGATATATGGTACTAAATATTGGTATCAGTTATACATAATTCATTATGTATTGAGTCAGTAAATTTTGCATTTTATACATTTTGTTATTGTTATTGTTTATATTAAAAAAATATTAGTAATGGAAGGTGCAGGATTTATCGGATTTCTGGCTACCAATATTTCGCTATATTTTGTTGTCAAACTCTGGCTTCGCCCATATGTCAATAGCGAATACCTGTAAGCCACAAGTTAACTCCGCAGTAATTGAAATTAATATCCTGTTATAGAGAAATTAAATTATGGTTTGAATTTGTGCATCACGTTCAGACATAATTAATTACAGAATCTTAATAGTTTGAAATGGGAATATGGTTGGTATCTGGTATTGAAATAATGAATGCCTTTAAAGTAGCGGAACCACATTCAATTAAGATGAAGTTTATCGACAAGCAAAGTGCCAAAGTCCGCTAACTCGATAATAACTCTTCCTAACAGCATTGTGTGCCTACATATATACGTACACTGGGTATTATGTAGCTTAGAAGCACGTTGAGTTCCATGCATTACGTCAGACGAGAGGGCAGGTTAATACTATCATACACAGTGGCAAACACAGCGAGAGGCGGATCTTCAGCTCATCTATCTTCGGATTACCTAGCCAAGTGCAGCCTTGTCGCTGGTGGTGTTGGTGCTGCCACCGCGAGTACTCTACACTACTACCGTTCTGCTAGCTGCTGGCCATATGACGCACAACGCAGAAGGTGTTTATTTTGTCCCAGTCTTGTTGCTAAACAATGATTTCCTCTCCAGACTATGAGGGTGTCGTCTGACCACTCGGAAATTTATTCATTGTTGAATACATGCAAATGCATATTGAATTCATTTCCTCTATTGTGTTTTGTTCCTGAGGTTAAGCTAATATTTTTGATTAATGAATTTTGATGAATGAAATCATAATACCGAGAATGTGTTGATTAATGTTTAGAATCTGTTCTGGGCTATTTTTGAAACGGATTTTAAAATGAATTGTCTAGATTTATACGTCTTATATTTGTTCCTAGCCAGACAATTTAGATTTTATCTTTCTTGATTTATAATGGACGTTGGACACTTTAGATGAAACTCAGTTCAGGTAGCATCAGAAAATCTTGAAATAATTCATTACTTGAAAACTGATTTTTTGTTAAAAACATCACAAAACGAAGTGGAAGATATATGTATACACGATGTAATATTATTGGCTAACAAATGTATTTAGTCATTAGGCAAAATTGAACTGGAATAGAATTCAGTCTTTTTGAATAGTTAATATTGAACAAAATAAATATCTTGCAGGATTTCATTTTAATAGAATTAAATATTATTCTGTTATCTTATTTATGTTACGTACAAGTATTATATACTCGTATAATGGGGTAGGTAGCTCAGTGTTATCGAGTTAGACTTGGATTTGAGAACCGGGGTTTAATTCCTATAGCCGACAAACAATAAATATACCACTAACCGTGTTCTGCTACGACAGAGTGCCACACCCAGTCATGGGTAAAAGGCAGAATGATTTTTCACCGCATGAAAACTACCTCTGTGGCTCTCCCTTCACTAATATCTTTAGGAGCCTTGATTTGAGGGCTGCTAACCGCACTTCACGCGAAGAAATATATCACTTACTGAGATCTGCTAAATATTCACCTGGGATTTTCAGGCTTTTAAAAACATAACCGACCGTATGTTATTTAACAAAAAGTTCGTATTTTCGCCTTCTCGACTTGCCCTAAAAATTTGTAAAACGAATTTTTGAACACCTGTATATTTGTGTAGAGTGTAATCGTGATTATCTAGACTTAAAGATGTATATAATCTTCAGTGTAGTAGTCGTAGAAAAAGTATAGTATTGAATTATCGTATAATAGCAATTTCTCATTTGGATAAATTACGCCACTCACCTATTTCTTTGTCGCACACTTCATCTTCATAAGAAATAACTAGCATTATACGCTTGTTGAATAAAATACTATTATATCATAAAAACCAAAGTATTTTGTTTATTCTCATGTTTTCAATTAGGGGCATAATTGTTTTCCCGTTTGAATATTTTGTTTCTTTTATTTACTGTGAGGGAAGGAAATTTATTACATTACTAATTAAATTATATGTTCATATTTTTTTTAAATACTTGAGATTTGAGATTCAGTAACAAGATAATTAATTTCAGTGGCATATGTATGTATGAGCTAGAAAGACGGTATATGATATATTCTCTCTAAAGTATTTATTTATTGATCGGAAAATATTCTTTTATGCAAAGCCAACAACGTTTATATTTTCTTGCTACTTTCGTCTTCTGTGATGTTTTTATCTGGGTCACTGATGGAGTATTTTGCCTCGTACTCGTTACGTCTCATATAAAGTTAAAAGGACAGATGGCTGCTCTATCCGTAAAATATAAATATGAACAAGAGTGATGACCGAATTTACGCAACGTTCCCCATAGAGCAAGGGGCGTCAACATGATCCATTTGATGGAGATCTGTATTTTCTCATCAATCTTAATACTTAAATAATTATTGATTCTCTCATTTGAATTTGACATTAAACAAACCAACAAATGTATTAATTTCGTTTGTTATTGTATTGCGATATGTATGGCCATAGTTACAAAATAAATGTAATTGATAAAACGTTTTTACTTCCTTCTACAAAGTAAAGGAAGTATTGTATTCGCGAAAATTTTCGGTTCTCAGATTTCAGTGGAAAAACGCATTTTGGCCATCCCTGAATCAATTTTGACTAATTTCGTCGTGACGTCTGTACGTACATATGTATCTCGCATAACTCAAAAAGGGTTAGCCGTAGAAAGTTGAGATTTTGTATTTAGGACTGTTATAACATCTAGTTGTACCTCCCTTTTTGGTCATTATATAACTTCCGGAAGTGGTACTTTACTTGATGCCTATAATAGATTTTCATGAAAAACTATATTCAAATATAATTTAAAACTTTGCAAATTTGGTATATAAAACTACTATATCAATGGAAATAACATAATAAATTTTGGTTAAAATAGACTAACCGGAAGTGACATATTACATGAAGCTGCTAACAGTTTTCCTTGAAAAAATGGTATTATTTTAATTTTAGAAATAAATGCTGCTAATAAAAGTTCTAGAAAATTAAATTCTGCGTCCAGTACATTAAAACTTTTTAAATTAGCCTTTTGCATATGCGAGATATCTAAATTTAAATATTAAATATATATTTTTTTAATTAAGTTTGCTCTTAATTAGAACAAAATGTAAGAAAAAATAAGATTTAATGTCAAATATGTGCAAAGTGCAATTAAAAAATATCTATAGTTTAATACGCGTACAAGGAAGTCATGTGGTGTCCACATCAAATTTTTTATTTACTATATCCGTTTTACAATATGAAAAGTGCTGATTTCTGGAGTCCAGGAAGTAATTTTCTCCGCAGTAATATTTCTATTTACCAGTTTTTCCGCCTCTGAAAATGACTGTAAGTCAAGAAAATTCCAGCACATTTGCTTGCTCCATTATTCAATTTAGACGACGTGTCGCATATCAGTTGCTGCCTGGCGTTAGTTTCCTTAACGATATTATACTGCAACGGAACCAGTCACACATCGTCCGGTGTCGGTGTCGATGCCGGTAGCCGATGCGAGCGGTTACCGGTAACGCAATCAGACCGGCCGCACTCTTAATGAGATCGCGGAGCTGCCAATTACGCTGACGTCGCAAACCTAATTCCGTTTGTGGCTGCGGGTGCTAGCGTCTGAGAGGCAACGGCGGCAGGGCAGAAGACGCCAGGTCCCGACGCTTAGCGCTAATCAAGCTGGAGTTAATTACATGGTGATGAGTGCCGAAACTGAAGACGGAGATGGAGACGCGTCTTGGAGATGTCGAAGTTCTTGGGGAGTTTTATTTACGTCTTGCGTAATGTTTAATTCGAAACTTGGGGTTTGTTCTACTTCAGAGAGGATGTTATTTTCCTGGTCAAATTAGAATCAAGTATTTGTATTAATAGGGTATAGAAGAATGTACCAGTAAAATTTCTTTTCCGCTTTACCGGTAACTTTATGAACTATGCGGTTGAATCAATAAATGTCATTTGATTATAAAATGGTGTTAGATATGCATTACTTACTAATTAATTACAAAAAGTATATATAAGCAAGTCATTAAAAATATTTTTCGTAACACATGCACAAGAAACACGTTCTTATTCCCTAATTTTAGAGAGAGAAACACTGCTTTTCTCCCCTAGGGAGAGAAAAATTATGTTTCTCTCCCTAGGTAGAATATTTCTCTTCCTAGGTAGCATGTTTTTCTCCCTAGGGACATGTTTCTCTCCCTAGAGACATGTTTCTCTCCCTAGGGATTACGATTATTAGCTGTTTGCGGCGTTTCCTAGGTAACTAGTTACGCAACCCATATTTGACATTTCTCCCGATAAGACAGTAATTTTTGTGCAATTGTTACGAAAAGTATAATATGCTTCACGGGAGGGCGCGATTATCCCTTGTATGAAGTTGGAAAGCCTTCTTCACACAAGGGAATAATCACTTGTTTCCCTCCCTTGATGCATAACATACTACACAATATGGGTGGCTAAAACTCTTATATTAATTTTCTAGTAAAAAGAGGGCTTTAGATCAACAATTTTTATTTGAAAGTTTTCGCTCTATCTAGTATTTAAGAATTGAAATTGTTAAAAAAATATATACAATTTGCTCATATATAGTGGCGTATTTTTTTATGAAACTATGGAAATCTACGCGGGGTTAAAATTTCTTATAATGAGAGAGAAATGATTTTTCAAAGTTCTGTATTCAGTTTGAGACGACAAAAATACTTTCAGTGGCTAGTTTGTTTAAATGAAACAATATAATATATATATTTATTTTTTATTAGAATTAATCGTATTGTATTGCAAATCATATTTCATCGCAGATATAAAGATACATCTTTTTTCGTGAATAATATTCATTTTATTATCTTTTGAGTAAATTCATGCAAGTTATCAGTGTCTTTTGTAATTAAAAAAAAAACACTTTTCCTTATTGATAACTTGAAAGTTAGGAGAGATAAAACTTTTTTGTTCCATTATTGTGTTAAGAATTATATGAGAATATGCAACAAGAATAATTAAAAATGTTTCTGAGTTTGCAACGCAGGCTATGAAAGTTTTGAAACTATTATTAAACTTATAATTATGCACACATTGCTTTATTTTGTGTTGAAATTTAGTTAAGTAACTCTAACTTCAGGTTTACAACCTATAATGCATAAATGAATAAAATATTAAAACTTACACATACCTAATTTAGTTGTTTATTAATTATAAAGTTCATTAACATACAGTTCCAACAAAGTGGAAGTAAATAATGAAAATATTATAGTACGATGTCTTGTATAAACAGACGATAATTATAATTTCGGGCGATTTTATTGAATGTGATACCAGTTTATTCCTATAATATGTGCAAAATGAACAAATACACTAAAATCTCTAATAGACAATTAATATCAAGAAACAGTATAACAAATGATTATATATATTAGGGTGGGTCGAAAAAAATATATTTCGTTCTCTAGGGTCTCAAATGAAAGAGTTCCATCCAAAAAGTTTTGGAGCTGTGCTGAAACATTTTTCTGATGAATACCTAGGCAGCACCGAGCACCTCAAAACGCCGTTTTTTGCACTTTTTTTAGATTCTGGCCAATAACTTTTTTCAATTTGCTTCAAATTTTCTGGTGTTCGCAGATCAATACCGAATATAACCGACATTGGGGTTTACCCTTTTGTAAAGGCAAAGAAAAAATCCTCAAAGTACCCAAAAATCGGGTTTTTCAGGTATTTTGTTATTCCGTCCATATTTTTGTTTCTGTGTACATCCAAAACAAAAAGAATAGTTTCTGATCATATTAATGTGAAGATAGATGGCAGCACCTAATTATATCCAATATTTATCAACATTAAATAGGCGATACACAGAAACAAAATATAACGATTCCAATCGACGGAATAACAAAATATTCAGCCAATTTGAAGCAAATTGAAAAAAGTTATTGGCCAGAATCTAAAAAAAGTGCAAAAAACGGCGTTTTGAGGTGCTCGGTGCTGCCTGGGTATTCATCAAAAAAATGTTTCAGCACATCTCCACAACTTTTTGGATGGAACTCTTTCATTTGAGACCCTAGAGAACGAAATCTATTTTTTTCGACCTACCCTAATATATATATATATATATATAAACTTATTTAAAAGAATGTTTTCACCACAATTCAATCATTGTTTCAATTTCCGTAAGACGAAAATTACAATCATTCCATTACATGGAATAAATATAGATCATTCAGCAACAAATAACGTGCACATACGGACAAATTTTATGCAACAAGCAATATTAAGCACAGTATAACAAAATTTAAGGATATGTAGTATTGGATGCACAGATCAAAAAGGGTTTTGTTGAAAATCGTAAAATGAAAAATGGATCTAAACAAATGAATAGTTTGTGGGCTACTGTATTGATAGCTACGAGTACTTTTAGTATAATAATATTACAGATAAATAATTATAAATTAAATAGTATGTATTGTAAAATACACATATGGATATAATAATTTTATTATTTATTTTGTCGATTAATCTTTGACAGCAACGTAGTGAGATTTAATTAATTTAGTTATAATTAATTACGCTTATGAACAAGATTTGAATCACATAGCGATCAGAGCTTAGTTGTCTCAAAGTATATGACCAGAATTTATAGGTGGAGAGTTTAATTTTTCTGTTTATTTCATTTTAATTGATTTCATCGATTATTAAGTATTTAATCTAACTATACTTTAGTATCTGTTAGTTTTCTTTACAGAGAGTGTTGTCATAATCGCCATCTTATTATAGTCGGGTCGAGAAATCAAACGATATACATTATCAATTACTTTAAAACTTTGCGGGTTCATTATCTCCTTTATCTACATCTACGAAATTCATTTACTTATATTATGTCAAACAAAATATTACGCATTTTGATGATAAAATGGCAGAACTCTTTACTATTAGTCTTTTGCTAGTTATGTTACTCTGCACAACAGAAATTTAATCCCAATTACAGTACAGGGTTCGCACTGTCCGAGCCGCAATGTGGTAGTTTATATAATTTTTAGCTTGAGTGCGATTCGAACTCGGGATCTCCGGATTCGAATTCCGTATCGCTATCCACACCACCGTACTGACGCAACTTTCATTTCACTCTCGTTCATCTAGAAACACTCCATCCTTGTACAAGAATGTTCATCTTAAACATAGTTGCAGGCACTAAATATCGACATTGACACTGCTAGCTAAATACACTCTCATCGTTATCCACCCAGGTACGAAGTTAAGTGTTTTGGCGTAATGTAAACGTACATGAATGTGTGTGCATACCGATGCGTCGATCGCGCGTACCGTCAAACCCTCGTTGCGGTTCGATGCTCACGATGGGGAGAGGGATGTTGTACATACGATGTAACTTGTAATTAATTAATTTCGAGCCCGCCGTTCGCATGTCCCGTGCTATTGAACGGAGCGTGCCGAGCTGCGACTTGATCTGGTGACATCCATCTAGCATGCGGAGAGAAGTGAATGATGATGGGTTGTTGCTATCGCGAGGTTGTAAAATATTTCCTCCTGGAATGTCTTTTCATCATGAATAATGGAGAAAGTAAAAATTACTTGTGATACAATCTTATTTGTAGCTTTGGTTTTATTAGAGCTTTTCAATGGTATCAAATTAATCTACAGTTTACAAATGTCAGTGTCATTATTTTCCTATCAAGTGATCTGTTAAATAAGTTAGAAAATATCGCATTAAAATGAAATTAAGAAAAATAAATAAATCATGACTCCTTTTACCCATTCATGGATGTTGCCTTCTGCCGTAGTAGATCTCGGTTACTGATATATTTATGTGTATGAAATGCGGTTACCAGTTGTTACATGATGGCTCCCAAAGATGATAGTGGAATGAAAGCCGCAGGTGAAATTTTAAATGTGTTGAAAATTGTTAGTCGACTGTGGGAATCGAACTTGAGTTCTCAAATCCCCAAGCCGTCTCGATAGCACCGTGCCACCCATCGCATATCCCATCGAAATCACAACATCAATTTTACAATAGTTATTTATGTATCAAGGACATTATGAAGATGTTTATGCTCGTTCGAGACCTCCTAGTCCGAAAATTCAAAAGTGCCCGAAAAATATAAACATACGAGTATACTATTTCGTCTTACTGCTATTTTTTAATTAATGGCTTAGAAAGTTAATAAAATTAGACATCTTATAGTTATGTTAGTACATAACATATGTTTGTATAGGTTAGTTGTCAATATTACCAGAGCAACTTATAATGGCCATAGGATCAGTATTATCAACCACATGAATTTATTAAGTTTCAGAAAGACAACAGTGAATTTGAACTATAGTTAACGATAAATGCCCATTTAAAAGTTTGATATTGTCGACCACTAGGATATTATGTAGTAAATAACGTACCTTGTATCCAAGGTATTATTCAAGAATAATATGCTAGTAAATTATATTAGCTGCCATTTGTTGATATAATATTTTTTCAATTGTCTATCACATTATTTCTCTAGAATTAATAAGCAGGTCCCCAATGGGATAGATTAGCTCGAAAAGAGATGGAATTTAGTGCTACAATCATAGTACTATTAAATATAAGCCCTGTATAAGTAATTCACCATCCACTAATATTTGTGGATACCGTACTAACAACAACTAAATGACTAGAAATTTTAATATCGCACAGTTTTAGTATATTTGTAATGAAAAGTATTAATTATTATATACAGTCAATGACCTATATTTATGCCGCAATATTTTTACTAATTTTAACTAGGTGGTATAGAAATTTCCATTACATTTACTTGTTTAATTTATTTTTAAATGTTCAAAATGAATAAATTTTATTATAAAACATTTTTTAAAAATATGTTAAATATAGTGATAAGTCATACGTCCTTACTTTACTTAATTAATGATGGAATTCTTTGTAAATACATAATTTTGTAGATTCATAAATCTGTAAATGATTAAAAAAATCGCAAAGAAATATATTATTAAAAAAAGTACGAACAAAATGCAATTTTAATTCAATCAATCACTCGAAGATTTAATTTCTGTTGGTTTATTTGTATCTTTAATGATCTGTACAATATAGGAAGAAGAATATATATTACCAATAGGTACACAGATTCTCAATATTCTTTCATTTTTAGCACGGAAAATACAGACCTAATAAAAACTTCTATTGATTTCTAGAGTTGCTATGACAAATACAAAGGAAGAAATGTAGTTATCATTAATTTAATTTCTGAACTATTGCCCAGTAGAACGTTAATTATCTCTATGCTTTCTGTTTCTCAAATAGTCGAACAAAATTAAATTAACTAGCCATTTTTTTTCTGGAACTGCGAACTGAATCATAAGCAAGATAATGGCGTGCTCTGAGCTCTTGATTTTGACTGAGAGGTATTACCTTCTGATGAACATTAATTTTCATTATTACAAATGAAATGAATTGCATTGCGTCCACTAAAAGCATTTCTTTTTCCAAGGCTATAAACTCTGCAGTGGTTGTTGACTTTCAAAATTAGCTTAATTTATAAAATTTTAGAACAGAAACGTGGAAAACAATTTTACCTTACTAGACGTACTAAATTCGATTTTCCAGCATGGAACATGTAATGAAATTTTCTGATATTTTGTGCCGAAATTAGATTTAAGTTTTCTGACGGTGGATTTTGTGGAGGTAGTGAATATTTTATTCTTTTACTTATGCTTTAACTTCTTTTTAGTTTTTTATCTGTAGACAAAATGTCTGTAAGCATTTTTCAATTGTTACTGTTCTTTAAATTCCTTGCTATATTTTGCGTTCACAATTGGTTCATTATTATATTGCAAACAGTTTGATAATAAAGACTGTTGATGAACTGTTTTTGATATTTTTTTGCCACATTGTTAATGTAGAATGGGGTAGGTGGCTCAGTGGTATCGAGTCGGCCTGTGGATCTTGAGAACCCTGGTTCGATCCCCACAGTCGACAAACATTATTCACCAATTTAAATCTACCCCTGTGGCTTCCCTCCATTAATATCTTTGGGGGCCGTGATTTGACGGCTGGTAACCGCACTTCACGCGAAAAAATATACCACTTACCGAGATCTGCTTAGGCAGAGTGCCACACCCAGTAATGGGTAAAAGGCGTGATGATATATTTATATATATAATTTATATATTGTTAATGTCTTTACAAAAGATAACCAAAGATGTTCATTTATTACAATTTCTAAGTATTTCCAACGTCAGATAATTGTTTAATAAGAGAATTCAATAAAAAGATTAATTTAAAACGATGTAGGAATTTGGTAAGCTATTTATAACCTAAGAATTTAAATCATGAAAATATCAAGTTCTTTCTTTTCAGATTTTGTATTAAACAGTTCAAAAATGTCAAAATTTATTCGGTAGCGTTACCACATGTCACATAAATCCTTAGATTATAGTTGAATATTTTTTGCAATTGAAATTGCAAAATATCGATAAAATAAATGACACAAAGTAAAAGGAATAGTATATTATGCGACGTATTGTCACACTCGTTTCGCTCCGCTCGATTCATGCGATAACATATCGTCTTATTAAATTTGTATAAAATATACTATTTTACGTCAAGATACCTACATGTTATTGGGATTTATAAATCACATTATTTCACATTTGTTTTATAGTTAATAAACAAACAAAAATAACATGTATTAGTATTGTTTGACCAAATAATAGGATTAATATTTGTATTTTATTTGAAAATAACATATTTACTATATAAACAAATAATTTTTATACCGAATTTGTCAATTAAGCACTTAAATATCTAAGTTGTCATGGTATCATCAACAAGGGTGATTTTATGTACTTAAACATGTCGCATGTTGTTTATAAAAACTAAACAAAACAGAGCAATTATGTATTGTCACGATATGTTTACTTTATGAATTTTCTTTTTCATTTTTGGAACAAGGTAAACACTAGCTGTATAAACGTATCCATTGCACGCAAATGTAAAAATAGCTTCAGATTTCATTCAGGAATACATCGCTGGCTAGCGTTACTGTTCTGTAGTTTAATTTCTAAATATATGCAACTGTCATTTAATGATAAATGTCATTGAAATTTTTGCATTTTATCAGCAGGTGGATGTGTTGTTTAGCAACGGCGATTTTCGCTTTTTGAATTATAAAGAATAGCAGCTCAATGATTCTAATTTTATTATAAAAATAGTAATAAAAAACAAATATTTACAAAAAATCAATGGTTTTTTGTCGTTTGAAATGTAATAAGTAAAATTAATATGATTAGTTTAAACTTGATCGTAGAAATAATAGTCGTCTTATTGTATTTACGTGTTTGCAACACTAGTCTACGTTTTAAATGATCTCCAAAGGGAAAATTAAATAAAAACAGTAAAAAGAGATAAAATTTCATCAGTGAGAATGTAGCATTTATTTGTTGCACAGTTTTTACTTTTTTTCTATAAATTATTTACAAGGTTTAATTTATGCAATTAATTTTGTCTAAAACAGTGTTACAAAATTCAACTTTGTACGACTGTTTTTGGGAATATTTATGTGTGAAGATGTCAACTTGTCTTGTTGAAACAATGTTAAACATAAATCTATCAGTTCAACTGTCATTGATCAGATCATGTAAAATTATTGCAATACTTTTGTTTTACGATAGTGCAGAAAGTGATTATTTTCTGCGTTCAAGTGTTTGTTTTCGGTTGCTATAAATACAAAAATGACAGACAATGGAATCTGTAACAAAAAAATATTTAAAATATTAACTAAACTAGTTATACAAAATAATTTATAATTGAGAAGAGAATTTTTTATTGACTTTAAAAAATGTAGTTTTTGATTGTAAATTTTTATTTTGTTAATTCAATGTTTATTGGTAAGTTTAATTATTTTGTGAAATGTTAAAATAAATAAATCGTTTTTATTGCGTTTGTAGTTTGAAACTTGCCTAAATAGTGTGCCGAATTGTTGCCTTTACCAATAATAAAAAAGGAATTAAATGAACATTTAAATTTACTTTTTTATTTTTCACTAAAGCCAGTTAATAATTATTAAAATTAAAATAGTTGAATAATGTGTCACTTTTTATATGATTTACCATACTTACGAAATACAGAAAGCAGCAGCTTTCGTTCTTATTCGACAAAAATACACTTTCAATACGGAGTACCGTTAAAGTTAAAACATGGACATTTTGTTTTTAATCAGAAATTAATTTTTGGTGGTTCTATTTCAGCATAGTAAAAATTAATAAATTTTTAATTATAAATATTTGTGACCTATTTGCATTGGTAATATGGCCATGTAAAACAATTTCTGTTCGACTTTAAAGAGATTGTGTAAATATAAACACAGTAGTATATAATATATTCTTGTGTCAATGTACAAAATATAATGCTGGTAAGTTAATTAAACTTTGTGTCTTGCTGTTACATTGTCTTGGCCAGGAATAAAATTAATTGGGCACCTCAAGTTTAATTTTAAAAATGTCTCCTATCTTCTTGCCAAGAGAAATATAGTTGTTGAGTTAGTGAAGTTAGAAGTACTGTTGATGTTTATTTTTCTAAAGTTCTCGTTTCAATTTTGTTTCCCTTTGTTTTTCCTGTAATTCCATTATTATTTTCGCGGCGCAACAACGTGAATATTTTATTAACCAGCGTTCAGCATTCAGTAATAAATTTTATTAAATATGAATTGCAAAGTTTTAATTAGGGATTTACCATATGCAATTATTAATTAAATTTCCATAGTTTCAACTTCAAATTTAGCTTTAATAATTTACTCATATAAAAATATTTCTTTTTCTCCTTTCATGCTTTAATTTAGGTATTAGATATGTATAACCTGTAATTTAATGGTCTCATTGAGACACAGATTTTTATTATGATACAGATATTCAATATGCCACATATTTTTATTATAACCCGACCGAATTGACAAATAGCAGTACAGCATTGACTATTTAATAGTTTCCATGGATTGCGCAATGAAATAGTAATAGTTATTCTAATTATTTGGATATTTAATTTAATCATAGAAAAAGGATAGTGTATGCAACTCGTCTATAATGCTATTAATATACCCATGGGGTGGGTAACTCACTGGTATCGAGCTGGAATGTGGAATTGAAAACAAGGGTTCGATTCCCACAATCGACAAACAATTTTCACCACATTAAAATTACTCCTGAAGTTCCTCATCCATAAACATCTTTGAAGAGGCCGTGATTTGAAGCCTGGTATCGATATTTCACGCGCATAAATATATTACTTACTGAGATCTGCTACGGCGGGGTGCCACAGAAAATAATGGGTAAAAGGCGTGTTATTTATATGTTGCATTTTTTATTATTGTTATTATTATTTCGCACGGCTTCTTTGTAAATGTGTTACAATGTTTGTTGTTCGATGTCATACAAAAGAATAGATATTTAAATGTATCGAAGACAATGAGACGCTTTTTTTTCTTTGAACATCAAACATGATTGTAACGTCAACTTAAAACACAAAAGTAATGATAAACAGGAGTTAAAATTGTATACAGACAATATTTATAAAGAAACATTTTGTAATGTATGCTAAATATGAAAAAGTGTTTAAAAGTAAGGCAAAATTTGAAAGTATAAAGAAATTTTGGAAGGCCAGACTCGTTTTTGTGTTTATGGAAATAAATCCGTAAATAATAAACTGAATATATTACGTAGGGTAAAGAATATAAGCAAAAACAAGCAACAAAACATTTATTATTAGCGACCTCAGAGTATCGCGTTAATAATTTGCTAACAATAGCTTCGCCTGAAACTTGGATAACTGACCAGCACATTTAATTATACATTAATGCCAATCCCCAACTAAAGGACTGTGTAATACGGGGTTTGATATAGTTAATCAGGGTTCTATTAGCTCGTGACAATGTTGTAGGGTCAATACGCAATAATGTTCAATAAATTTTGTTATTGTAAAATCTGATCCAATATTGTGATGCGGAAAGCTACAGTAAATTTCCTGCAGAAATTTGATTTTAAATGAAGTTATAATTAGATTTCATTGTTTGATTTTAAGGCGAACTTCAAAACAAAATTGTTATTGACTAATTAGGGTAAATTTTATATAACGAGACAATCGGCTTTCTGTTTAAGACAGCACGTTTTGATCAAAGCACACAATTTTATTTTTAATCATTTGTTTAAATATTCTTTTCTTTTACATAAAAAACCAACGGGTAATACAATCTCGCCCACTTTGATCGAATGGACAATTATAAGCAAATCTGTTAAAAAATTATATACAAAATATTACTATTATATATTAGAAAAATATTTTCGTTTTTTTTCTCGAATTATTTACAATTTATTCTAAGATTTTTATCACACTCGGGCGCTATAAATTAGTCATTTATTCGTCTTAAATAATATAGCATTTGACTACGAAAACCGGCAGTACGGCAGTGTAAAAACTGCGGATCGGTGTACCCGGTAGGTCCAGGCCCGATTTGGGCTGTAGCGCCGTCAGAAGAAGAAGATTCTCAGATATGAAGAAACAATATATTAATATACAATGTAATATTTACTTCCCTGTTTATAACTGATTTAAAAGTAGGATTATCACCTAACCTTTGTTTTCTTGAGACTCAGCATCTTTTCTCCATGTACTGAAATAACTAGCTTTTTGAATAATACTTATCATTTAGTATTATAATATTAAGAATTTTCTATATATAAATAATGAATTTTAACAGTCTTTGGCCCGATTACATAGTTATGTTAATTTTAGCAAACAACATGTTAAAAGTTAACAATAACCAAACCGGCTGACACAACGTTTTACATATTTTCTGGCTTTTATGTTATAATTAATTAATACCAACATCAAAATGTTTATTGAAGTTAAATACAATGGTGAACCAGTATTTGTTACAAATAATTATTACTTTAATACATGCTATAGAGGTTATAAAGTTTTAAAATATTGAACTGTCAAAAATTTTGACATTATTTAGATGCGTTTTTTATTTCAAATCAACTTTTTCGCGGAGTAAATAATGTAATTAGTTGATAACGTTTTATAGAACTGGGTCTTTAAATATTAAAATTTGAAAATAGTTCAACTTCTAGAATTATAAATAGAACTTATTGCATGACGAATACAATTCTTAGAAAATCAGCCAATCACAACGCACTTCACGCGAAAAAATATATCACTTACCGAGATCTGCTTAGGCAGAGTGCCACACCCAGTGATGATATATTTATTTTATACAAAGTTTGAAAATACTGTACTAATGATAATAGCTGTGTTCTATTTGCCATTTGGTTCACTTAAATCATGATTAAATGAATTAAACAAAACAAACTGATGCACTTATTAATTTGGATTACTTCAAGCTGAATCAGAAAAGGTATTTTTAATATTTGGAATAAAATAAGCAAAGTAATCCAGTAAAATAAATATGTGATCTGGTTAAGTAAGTACAATTTAGATCTGATTCAAGTGGCAAATAGAAAACGCTGAATATAACATGTATCCCATGACAGTGTTAGTTTTGTTGTGTTGTTTTTGTTGGGTAACTGTTAGTTCAAAATTGACAACCCTAATTAATTGCATAAAAACATTTTCATAATTCAAATACCAGTTCAATGAAAGAAAATCTGTTACAATATTATTGTTTCGTATGCTGCTATTTAATTTTCTCATCATTGGTCACATGTAACAAACGAAATTTTGTGGAAATAAATACAGAATTATAATTTACTTCACATATTTTCTTTTTCGCATTTTTCATTGGTTGCGCTATACTCATTTCTAGAGACACATTACTGTTTGTTTTATTTATAAAGTATTTCTACTTTATTCATAAGTTCTTCACAGTTGTTTTTAATAATGTGAACTCATCTTAATTGAATCATTCACAAAATTTTGGTCGTAATATAGAATGGTAATGAAGCTAATCGATACACTTTAGGGTTGAATTTTTCTTGAAAATTTATTAATAAGCACCTTTGCATTATCTATTAGCATTACTCCACAAGACGTTGTCTAACATTTATCGAAAAAAGTTTCTTTTAACAAAGTCTTAAGTACCATCATTACCTAATTATTATTCATGAGATGGTTCTTTCCCGAAAAATACTTCCGACATACAAAGTGTACATCACAGTATCATCATAGCTATTTGTTTTAGGAGTTGTACATTAAGTACATTAAACCCACAATCAATTTGAATCTTGAGGTCATAGTTCAATAAATAAATCATTTGATATAAGGTTAATAAGAAATTGGATAGACAGTAATAGACCAGGAGGTTATCTAGTCTAATATTGTAAAAAGAATTTCATTTTTTATTAATAAGAAGACTCCGTTTTACTTCACTATTTTGACTCCACCAAAAAATATCTTACTATGAGAAACTTTATGAGGTTCATGTGGCCCGCGTTCGATGTTGGATTGTACGTCGATAGTTCCGGGTTTTATTCAAGCATATGACAAATAATAATGTCAATTATTAAACTAGAACTTTGATTAAATATACTAGGTATTTCAAGACTAGTGTTACAAAATTTAATAACTTATTCCTGAATTACCAAAGTATGAGAGTTTTATAAATAAAAGCAATTTTGAAAATAAATATAAATAATGGTTGTAATTAAAATTAAAATGGAATTGTAGGCATATGAATTTGAAAATAAAGAATTTCAAAAATTGTGTAAACAATAAATTCTTAAAACCTTGAAATTTAATGTACGCTTACTATGTTGAAGATTGTGACATTGATCACGGAAACGTTTAATTTCAAAGTTTCAAGAATATATTGTTGAAATTCTTTATTTTCGGATTCATTCTAACTGAAAAGAATCTATCTTCAACTATACAAATAAATATAAATATATCATCACGCCTTTTACCCATCACTAGGTGTGGCACTCTGCCTACGCAGATCTCGGTAAGTGATATATTTTTTCGCGTGAAGTGCAGTTACCAGCCGTCAAATCACGGCTTCCAAAGATATTAGTGGTGGAGGAGCCACAGGGGTAGATTTTTTTTTTAAATTGGTGAAAATTACATAGCTGTAAATGAACAAATTCGGAAAAACACTATAAAACATAAGCATTTATTAAGTCTTATATTGAATAGATAATAAGGCTTTGTTTAATAATTTATTTATTTTAAAATGCTAGCAATTTAAATAAACTAATTATTGTTAAACAAAGCCTTATTATCCATCCAATGCCAAGACTTAATAATATTTCGACCTATCTAAATTTGTAACTATAAAACATTTATATTAAAAATGGAATAACGTAACAAAACAGTATAGCACAATATGTGATAAAAAAAATTGCCCACATTACGACTGGTAAAATCGATATTAAAAATAATATCTGCATATTCCGATTTACTAAATTCCTCCACTGTGAAATAAATAAGGTGAAGAATGTCAATTTGAATAAAAGTTTAATTTTGTTATTCCATGTTTTGTTTTTTAAAAGTATATTAATTACAAAATTTATAAACTTGTTGTTCGTAACGTTGACGTCTTATATTTTGGTATTCAAAAGAATTTGGACCTATATTCATATGGTATGTTTTTGCTCAAAATGACATTAGGAATAAGCTATTAAATTTTGTTACACTAGTCCTGAAACATCCTGTATATTATTTAGTTTTTATGTTATAATAAATATAGCGTAATAATTATAGGTCAGGAAATGCGTATTTGGTGTATCCAAGAATAAATTTGTCATCTGAGGCGATATTCAAGTACGTCAAATACATTTTATGAACGAGGTGTACACAATTTATCACATAAATTAAAAAACTGCAATTTTTTTCTAATCTGAATGTAATAAGCTTTTTATATCCATAAATATGATTTTATAACCAAAACAAAGGTAACGTCATTTAAAATTTACTTTAAACATTTAGCAGTTTTACAGACGTCAATAGAACCGTACGTTTTGTACAAAAAATATGAACTTCGTTAATAGAAACCCGTACATAAATATTAACTTTTTAAAAATTAATTAAATATTACGAAGAGAAACAAAATGAGTAACATGTTAACTTCAAAAACATATTCTATTATATACTTAACAATTTTGTAATTGAAATGAACTATTTGTTTAATATTTGTTCACATTTTGTATTACCTTTTTTTTGTTTTTTTTTAGAACAAAAAACCCTAAACTCGTTTCCTCACAATAAACAAATTACAGTCTATTGCCCAAATAATTAGTTCTAACAATCGAGAATCGAACAATCAACTCATCAACTGACATGAAATTCACTGGGGGATAAATAATAAATAAATAATTATCATCGCAGGGTTGAACAAAAGGCAAACAACAGACATCAACCCCTGTAGATCCGGCGCGTTCTCGTGACGAGAGACCCAATTTTTCATCAATGCGGAACGGGTTCGTAGGGTTTAGGCATTTGGTTCTCGACCCACGTACAACACGAACGCTTCTTCACGTTGCCATCGCGTAATGGCGGATGTGGATGCTCGCGTGGCGTTATGCCAGGGATGGACTCGCCTAATATGCAGCGGAATATAGCGATGGCATTTTTTATAAGCGTGTCAAGGTATAGACTTGAATTCCAGATGGACGGTTAATATTTAGTGCTACTGTAAATATTTTTTGTTGGTTTTTTGTTATTACAGAGACGACGATATTGTGGTATATTTTATTGAAACGGAAGTAATGTTTACTATTTTTAGTTGGGGTAAATAGTAATAGGGGATGAGCGAATACTTTCAAAGCTGGTATAGAAATTTATTAGTGTATATGTTTGTACTTATTTCAATGTTCTCTAGATTATTATTTATCGAGTTTATATATTATTTTAATTATCGCGCTTTGCTTAGTAGCCGAGCGTTGGTCTGGACTGATTTGACTTTTGCATCACTTCCATTGTAAACGTCTAAATATTCTATGTAAACTGGTGTATGGGAACAGTTTTCTTGAACCAATGCAACGATATCATCCTCTTACCCTTGTCAGCAGGTTTCATGAACAACAACAACAATTAGTGGTAGCTTATCATTTGTCTACTCAACTCATCTCCTTTTTGGGGTGCAAGATGTAGACTTGCTATGACCAATTTGTTATTATTAATGTACCGTGACAGTAATAATTTTTTTGTCATAAATTCAACTTTAAATTAAGTTATAATATTTTTGTTCATACATTTTGATTTGCTATCGTCGTTAAATTTTGTCTTACAACTATTATTATTATTATTTTCTAAAATATTTTATTTTTTTAATATATTTTTTTTTGAATTGTCAAAGAATTAAGAAAAAAATTATTTGTATCTCAATAAGTATTACAAACAATTACTTTACACTTTATTGATTTTCCGACACTTCTAATTGTTCCGAATATTAAAAAAATATATTATATATTGGCTAAATCTAAACTGATAATGCATTAAAGTTTCATAATTTAAAAAAAATATAACTAGATTCATTTCTAACAAAAATGCAAATATTTGAAATCACTGTAAAGTTAATTTAAAATACATTACGAAAATGTAATATATATATATATATATATATATATATATATAAATTCATTTCAAAAATCAACGATGACATCACATGATAGTAAAAAAAGCCATTTGCTCCTATTTTTCAATCACTATTAAAATTTATTCTATTTTATGCAGGAAAACAGAAAGAAAAATTATTCAGACTGAATATGTATGTAATAGGATTAACTAGACATAAATTTATTGAAATATTTTGTATATTTATAACAAAATTACTAATTCCATATTATGATAAATTTATGTAAACATCGGTGATGGATTTCAAATATATTTGCAGCATACAAATGCATACAATTTTCATATTTACATGATTTAATAGGATTTAAATTCAAAACTAAAATCAACCCTATGCAATATGGGGTAGGTAGCTCAGTGGTATAGAGTCGGACAGTGGATTTGAAATAGACAAAATACGCATTAAAATTTCCCTTTCTCCACCACTAACATCTTCGGGAGCCGTAGGTCTATTGGAATTCACGCGCAAAAATATATCACTTACCGAGAGCTGCTATAACAGAGTGGTACTGCTTATGCGAGTTCGATCCCCACAGCCGACAAACAATTTTCACCAATTTAAATCCTCCCCTGTGGCTCTCCCTTCACTAATATCTTTGGGGGCCGTGATTTTACGGCTGGTAACCGCACTTCACGCGAAAAAATATATCACTTACCAAGATCTGCTTAGGCAGAGTGCCACACACAATAATGGGTAAAAGGCGTGATGATATATTTATTTTATTTATTTATATATATATATATATATATACATTAAAAAGTAAAATGAACCCTGCGCAATATAACTGTAAACTAAATATAGATTTATACTAGTTGCTAATTAGAATACACTGCAAGAATAGTGAAACGTTTCATTAGCGTCTACAGTTTGAAAGTTGCATAGAAGTATGAAATTAGCTGTAATATACAAATGTTATTCTGAACGTAATTATTTCGTTGTAATTAGTTCAAAGGATGATACCTACACCCTTAAAGTTTTCGCAGCACACAAAAAGAGATAGAACTATTCTACATAGGTGCAATTTTGTTAATTAAATAGAACGGAAGATCAAACGAGACAGAGATTTAAAAAACAATTTAATATATTTGCAATTATACGGAAACGTTAGCTCCAGTAAAAGAATGATTATTAAAATCAAATTAAACCGTGTCTTATTTGTTTCTGCAAAATAAAATACTCCTTCAAAGAATTCTTAAAGTGTAATTAATAAAAGAGACGCAATCATAAACTTGAATATTGAGTTTAACATCGAAGGAAATGAAACAATGACTCGTGCTCAGGTGACTGTATATACTGTACTTCATAAGGCGAATTCAATTTTAATTTGATATTTCAAAGTAAAGCGATATTTTGCTCTTGAAATATCATTTATTGTATCCGTATCATTTCGATGTTTTTATTGTTACAGACATGATTTAAAACAGTTTATTTCATTGGAAAACAGTTTTTGTATAAGTATAATATTAATTTTAATTCTGTTATATATACCCCATCAAAATGATTTCTATGACTTCTCTTTATAACATCTTTGTGTACCGTGATTTGTAATATATTAATCGAATATTAAATATTTGTTGAAGCAGAATGCCACACTCAAGTAAATATATTTTTTCTACGATTACTTTGAAAAGTTGATAATTACGCCCTCATTTGTCATCGTAAATTTAACATTATATGTGGAACAATCGAAAAATATCTTTTTCGCGCGTCTCCAATGGCAACGCGCGAAAAAGACGTTAAATACGCACGTTTCCAATGGCAACGCGCGAAAAAGATATTAAATGGGCGCTTATTTCAATAGTTACCAGGGATACAAACAAATATTGTATTGACATATTGGCAGTTGACAGTATGAATTTATTTGAAATACGTATACGTTTTAAATAGTTTTAAGATGCAATCGTAGAAAAAATTATGTGTGTATCACGAGCGTAAAGTGTCTCGAGTAACAAAGAATCACTTTACGCTCTTAATACACAAATAACTATTGTGTAACTATACAAAAATATCAGGACGACCGATCTTCGTTTGAGAAGTAATGGGAGATAGGAAGTTTAAAATGACAAATCAAGAAATAGAAAAATGTATCAACTTTTCGCCACAATCATATCTAAGTTGATGATATCGAATTAATTTTGGTCTGAATCGATTATTTGATCAGATTATATAGCCCTAAAGTATTCATTTTCATAAATTTCCTCGTCAATTTTCTTTTAAAATGACATATTAAATAAATTTTTTAGACATTGAGACTAGCTAGATCGTTTTCCGAAGGCAAAAAACATTTCATCAAAATCTTTAGAAGCGATTCCGAGATCATTGACAAATTGATAAGAATTGCTCGTATTTGAGTATAAGATAGACGCGTTCTGTTTTTAAAGTTCTTAATTGTTAATTACGATGTTTGATTGATTTCCAATATTTTTGGGAAACTCCCAGTTACTTATATTACATTAGTAATGATTCTGAAGAATAATAAATCATGTATATAATGTACATTTGTTTGCGGTGAAAAGAAAGAACAAAAAAATGTTATTTGTATTGTTAAAATGTGAAGAAAATATTAGGTATACATATGGCAAGTATTGGACAAGTATAACATGAATGAAATCGTGAATGTGTTCATAAAATATTCACAAAAATACTCGTATGTCATCTTTACGAAATGTATTCTGTTCACTTCACTGTAAATATTTGATGAAATACATGCTTTGAGCAAATGTGGTGTCGGTCGTGATTTTCACTCTATTTGTGTACGGGAAATAGGCTAGAAAATCGAAAACATATAGGAGTTGAATATGTAATGTGTATTAGGCGTAATCATTATTTATTTACAGTATTAGGGACACGACATTCTGTCATACATCTCATTTATATCTCTACAACCAGACTAATACAACAGATTAACCGTTAATAATATTTTTATATTTTACTTTCATAAGGAAGT
Source organism: Pterostichus niger (assembly GCA_947425015.1). Lineage (NCBI taxonomy): Eukaryota > Metazoa > Arthropoda > Insecta > Coleoptera > Carabidae > Pterostichus > Pterostichus niger. Next base: position 23,736,300 of record OX380345.1, on the reverse strand, counting down.
CATTCTGAAACCCAGTTGCGTATCGAAAAAGCGTTCATTACAATACGCAACATTTTGTTTTAGATGGATGTTAGTAGCGGATGACATATTGAACCTATCAAGCCTGAAAATCTGAACAATTACATAAATGCTAATAACAGTTACCAACCACAACATTTCATATACAAATTGCCCCAAATTGATTCGGTTTAGAATATCGCAGATTTTTTTCAATTTTAACTTATAAAACACGTAAAATAGAAAATATAGTATAAATAACACATTTCATAAGACTTTTTCGCACGCGTCTAAGTTTATAAAAAAAAACATGTCTTATAAAACTCGTTCTTTAATATAATATTTTAACTCCTATTCTAACTTTATTATTATAACACACAAAATGTACCTATATTTTGTATACTAGTCAACTTCAAATTTAACCCTTTTTATGAATTTACCCAAATTCATGAAAGGGTTAAATTTGAAGTTATCTAATTCCATTTTTATTCTGGACTAAAATTATTAATATTAAAGCTATTCATAAAACTGAATAAGGTTGCAGTTAAATTAGAAATTATCGCTAGTTTTTCAAATTAGAGATGGGAGCAAGACTTGAATTTTGATGGGTCGTGATGAACTTGAACAAGATTTATTAATTTACTTATGTACAACAGGAACTTAATCCCAATTACAGTAAAGTGTCCCTACACATCGAGTCGCAGTGTGGTAGTTCATATATTTATACGAGTATCTTGATTAGGATTCTAACGATGTATCTTTCGCTTCAAATGACGTAATGCTAATCATACTATCATGCTATAAAATAGTAAAGTCTGAGTATTTTGGCCATATTTTTGCTTTATGTTAAATTCCATGCTGTATAATTGGTTGGTCTTGTTCTTTGATAAATGTAAATAGCAAAAGAACTCAACAGTTTGTACTAGAGTTAATAAAAAATGTTATTTCAATACCACAGCAAGTAATTAAATTATAGGTTAATTCTGAGTTGAAAACATTAAAACTATGCAAGTAAAATAACGTCACTGTAGACGAACCCGGTTGTCAATGCCTATATAGGAGTCTCTCGGAACGAAGCTACGCTTAGACACTGTGACAGAAAAATTCAGTTGATGCCATATTTCGAACACAGGTGCCGTGGTGTAGCGGTTAGCATCTCTGCCCGATGTGCGGAAGGTCCCTGGTTCGAATCCAGGCGTCATCAGAATTTTTCTGTCATAATATAAATTAACTTTAGTCAAAAACTACAGGTATGATTACCTTTAATAATCACACAACTTAATAATATTAGTATTAAATTACATTAAATAAATTATAGTACACTTTGATAAATTCACAACATAAATTTATATATTGGATATAATTGGATATAATTTATATATTGGATATTTCTTCGTGTTCATATGATTGAGTAGACAGGAATATATTATTGTATATAGGTGTATTATATGTATAATTATAGCGTGAAAGAAAATGTAATCACTTATGTATTATGTATGAAACTTTGCTCAGGTACTCTAAACACATTTAATAATATTTTTGATATTGAGGCAAAATATATACTTATATTTTTTGTATATTCTAAAATTGTTACTTTGCAAAACTAAACTAGATAATATCTTCAAAACGGTTAAAATTACTAAAAAATTTAACTTAAAGAGAACAAAATTCAATTAACTGAAGGCGACAAAACTGCAAACCTAAATGTAGTTTGATAAACTAGTAATAACTATTTTATTGAGAAATAAAAAGAGAGTTAGTTAACTACAAATTTAATACTCTATATGTATCTGCCAGTTTTTTACGATTACTCGTATATTAATTCCACATTAGAATTTATAAAACATTATTTTTAAATATGTTTTTAAAGTAACTAACTCTTCATATCGTCGTTTCTATTACCAGTTATTTTTAAAATTATGCAAAATTATTTTATATTTACGAATTTTTAAAATGAAAGATCAAACGGAAATGTGCACTGTCCATATTTATGTTAAATTTTGCATGATATGTTTATTCATATGTATGAGATATCTGGATATAAATATAGGTAGATATATACCTATTTAGAATATAGTTGTTTTAGTTCGCTATATCAGTTTTGTTTTTGTTGGTTATATGCAGCAGGGAATTCATATTACAGTCAAAGTAGGAACGGAAACTACTGAGTTTAGAGAACTAATATTTAATTCATTTAACTCTCATATAAAATGCATCAATGTTCATGCAAAATATTAATTACAAAATGGGCCATAGCCGTTCAACATGAAAAATAACGTTTCCTTGTTATATCTTAAATGGTTTAATACAAAAATGTTTCAAATAAAAGTAGTAGAGAATTAAAATCTGCATTCAAATCATTCAACTAATTTAATATTATTAATATAATAACTTTATAAATAACAACGGATTTGTAAGAAAGTTGTTGTAGAATAAATACAAATAAATATATAATCACGTCTTTTACCCATTATTGGATGTGGCATTCTGCCGTAACAAATCTCGGTGAGTGATATATTTATGCGCAAATACCAATTGTCAAATCACGGCCCCCAAATATGTTAGTAGAGGAGGAGCCACAACGGTAATTTAAATGTAGTGAAAATTGTTTATCGGCTATGGGAATCGAACCCGGGTACTCCAATGTACAGTCCGGTTGGATAAAAAAATGATTGTGTTAAGTAAATTAATAATGAGTAAAAGATTAACAAAATGAAAGCACAAGTTTAATGAAAATTGTGAACGTCTTTATTTAAAGAGCGAAATGAAAAAGAAAACAACAGAATGGAACAGTTGGTTTATGAGTTTCGTTTATTTTCTATTGCTTATATTTTAACTTTGAAATGGAACTCTTATTTTAATTATTTTTCAATATTTGCATATTTGAATTGGTCTTATAACGGAGTTAAAAAAAAATTAATTATACATTCAATCAATCTGTGTGCTTTCAAGGATCTCGGAAAATTCCATAAAAAAGAATATTTTTCTAAACGTCAATTGAACAAACAAGAAAACAAAATATATGCGTACGTTTTAAACCCACCAGATACGAACAAACGAAGTTAAACATTTTATGTGGTTAAAGTGTAGTTATTTGTGCAGCTGTATCAAATAAAAACATACCTTAAAAACAACACAGGAATAAAACTAAGTCTTCACCGTAATCACCTTTTTTATCTCGTATTTATTGCGCAAACTATGTGTCTCCGGAAACGCAGTACGAACGAAGTATAAAACAACTGACCGCGTGCTTGACCAGTCCACTTTATTTGATTTTTTCCGACAAGAACAAATGAAGCCAGAAGATCTAATTTCATTCGTAAAACAATTTATTTCCCGCAAATTCACATGGCTGACCGTAAGACGAGACAAAGCATTACTGGGAAATAACTGAAGTCGTCTTTGTTTGCTAGAAAATTGCAAAAGCAAAATGGAAACATGAGATCTTATTAAGAATAGTTTATATGAGTCTTTACGCTAGCAATTTATTATAAATTGCGTTATGGAAATTCTTTTTAGCTACTTACCGCTGTCTTATAATTAAAATACTATTTATTCTGATGAATTTATTCAAAATATATTTAATAAAGTTTTTAGGAAAAATTGTTTTACTAATGACCAACATAATAAATTATTTTGGAAGTAATTCCTTTGTTTTTACCAATACTAACTTTAATAATATACATTTATTTAACTGAAACCTGAACTAAATGATAATTGTTAAGTTATTTGTATATTTAACCTATGAAATGAGGCAGACGATATTCTGAGAGTGACAAATGCATTTTAAAGACAAAATGTAATCATTTTTCTTCTACGATCAGTTAAAAAGTAGGCAGTTTTCAATCGTCATTTGATAACAGAAAGTGAACAATTGCAAAGAAAGGTCCTTTAGAGATCGTTGCTATTTTATTTTATTTTATTTATGTTACGCTGTACAACAGGAACTTAATCCCAATTACAGTACAGGGTCCGCACTTTATATAATTTTTAGCTTGAGTAAGATTCGAACTTGGGATCTCCGGATTCGAATTCCGTTTCGATATCCACACCACCGTACTGACGGACAACGGATCTTTTTGCAGATCATAAATATAACTTTTTTATATTTTAATTTTGTTTGTATTGTTATCCTAGTTACCTACATTAAATTTTTATTAACTAAATATTAATTTTAATCGTAGAAAAAATGTTGTATACCCTTTAGTTAAAAATATTTTTGCAGACTTTGACTAGTTGCAGCTCTCGCTATGTTTATGCTACAATCCCTAGTCTCGGTTCGCAAACAGGTACTTTCAACCCTTTGTATATACATAACTATTATTTGAGTGTCTTTATGTTCATTAAAAAATTGTAATATGTATGTAATGGTCATTTGCAACGCCAAAAGTATATTTAAAACAATAAGTTGTACAAGCGACAGTAAACTAGAGACAGACACATTTCTTAAAGTGTCATATTCTTTTGCCAGAGTATAATGTTTATAAAAATACAATTTAAATTTACAACTACAGATTTGTAATTTGAAACTACTAACACTAAAGCATGTACTAGAAATTCAACAGCATACCGATGGGAAATTATTTATTCTTTGCTGAAAGATCCGTACTTGCTTCTGGTATAAAAAGTGAGGAACTAAGTTTCTGCATATTTTTTGTCTACTTCAAGAAGATCCGTGCAAAAACTATTGGTCAAGATCAAGAGCCACTAGAGTATCCCTAGACTAGAAGATATTGAAAGCACCGTTCTTAAGAGACCGTGGTGACAGCAAAACTGGACGCTGCCCGTCTGTCTCATCCACAGCTTGGGTAACAAGAACAGAAGCAATAACAGCGACCAACGTTACTCAAACAAGCGATTAATCACTATTGTTGCGCGCTCGGCCGGTAATTGGGAATGACAGCGGCCTGCAGGTTCGGTCCACGCCCGCTACTGGCGCTGGTGTTGGCGTAGCGAACGACGAACCATTGTTTTTAATGGTTCTCGCGTAAAATATTGTTCCCGTTGTGATTAAGGAACAATGCAGAGTTTTGACAAGTTTAATTATATGCAAAACATTGAAACAAATACGTCACTGAAAAGTTTTACCGTGAAGAAAGAATAACTTTCAAACTCAGATGAATGCGACTTGATTGAGGCTACTCCTCATTATGAGGAACGAACGAATTGTTTGAGGACTTGGTGCTGCAATAAATGTGTGCAGTTGTGAACATCTTTATAATTTCACATCTAGCTGATCTACAACACAACATTAAGACAAAGCAACGAGAACATAAAACAATGTCGAAAATATGTCACAAATTGCGATTTTAAATATAATAGATTGGACCTCAGTATGTGATTACCGTAACGACTCGTTAATTATTGGACAGAAGGTTAAGGGTTCTTGGGTAGGGGTTCTGAACTAGGGCTTGAAGGAGTATACTATTATCATTTTAAACTGGAGGGATCGGCATAAAACGATGAAATGCACCGCAATTACGTTTACAAAGGAACTCAAAATATGACTCGTTATAACTGGTTTTACAAGGTTTGCACAGGATTGTACAGCCCCATTCGCCGGCATTTTTAAATGGTCAATCATAGGAAAAAAACAGAATAATTTTAGGCTGAATACGACCCTTAAAAAATTATCTGTTGTGACCATCGTTACGCGATATGTGGTAGCCGCAATAATAGATTTCATTATAGTTATATGGGACAGGGATGTTTAATCGTTTTATGCTGATCCCTCCAGTTTAAAATGAAAATAGTATATGTGAAGCCTCTATATAGGGGCTACTTAAATTTTACTTTCTTGACCCATAATTATAGGAAAGTATTGAGTTTTTTCTCAATCTTGATATGTTGATGATCTTTCACATTTTTGACACTTTTGCAGACAAGGATAAATTACTCTAAAAATGTATTTAATTATTAAAAAGTATTATATAATTACTGGCTTGGTGAAGAATGTGCTAAAAATTTATTTTAAAAGAATTGATATCTACAAACTAATTTTTTACCGTATTTAATTATTTTAATAAAAAATCTGTCTCAATGCTAACTAAATTAGAAATCATCCAATTACATTATTTTACGATAAAAAAGTAATTAACTAATGTACTCAATTACATAAGCAAAATGTAATTAAATTGCAATTCCATTTGATTTTGTAAGGAAATAAAAAGAAACTCTATTTTTAATATATTTATTATTGATTTCTTACAATATTTTGATATAACAAAAAAATATTTGTAAAATATTAATCACAGGTAAAATCAAATATTTATTGCAACAGATTTAAACAAATTATAAGTATCAATCTCCAACAATCACAAACAAATATAAAATAAAATAAATAAATATATCATCACGTCTTTTACCCATTACTGGGCGTGGCACTCTGCCGTAGCAGATTTCGGTAAATGATATAAATCTTTGCGTGAAGCGCGATTACCAGCCGTTAAATCGCGGCCCCCAAAGATGTTAGTGGGGGGGGAGTCACAGGGGTAGATTTTAATTTGGTGAAAATTGTTTGTCGGTTATGGGGATCTAACGAGGGTTCTCAAGATACACCCCATATAAACAAATATCAAAAGTCCAAAAGGGACAGTCAGGGTCAAACTTAAATCATTGGTTGCTACGATAAACTACCATTCGCCTAAAATTACAAATTGAACCTTAACACCTTCACTTTGTAGTTCAATACACCACTACTAGATGTCGATAGTTCACTCATTGCGAAAAAAAGTAATCATTCATATAATTCTAATTACATGACAAACAAACGGGAATTAACAATTACATTTGACATCGTGAATTATCGATTTTTCTATCCACAAAAGGGTTGCTGTTCGTAAATATTTCTATTAAACAATTTATCAGATAGTTTGCTTCATGGAACTTCTAACTTACTTTATTAATATTGCGTATTAATTATAGTCTATTTAATTGAAATAAATAAAATAAACAATATTTTTCATTTTGAAAGAAATGTATTGCAATTTATATTACAGCACTGCATTAAGAACCTAAAAAGAACAATTGCGAATTAAGTTACTGTTAATTAAGTAATTAGTATTCCAAAGCGGATCTATTTATTGCTTTCTTTTTTTAATCTCAACGCTTTATCTGGAAGATTTGCACGAATCACGTTCAACGTGTTAAACTATTTTACTTGTAACATTATAGTTTTTAAGCTTTAAAACTTAAGATATTACATTTTTGAATTTACTATCACGTTTAATGTTTATTTTACTATAATTTGGATTACGAATATTATAAAACTTAATGATTCAAAGTATATTACAAGCTATTACGGATGTAATAAATTTAGCAAGAGCATAATAACATGAATGCTTAAATGTTTTCTGTTCTGTTTTTCCGTGTAATAGAACTGTTATTATAGGTACATAAATCACGGAAATTAATCAAGTGAACTGTAGAAACCCTGCAATATGTATTATTTCCGGGCAACGTGTTGAAATGTGAGGTTATGCATATTTAACTTCATGCCTTGGATTATAAATAACCTTCAATTAGCAACTGTCATTCATAAAAGATGAAACGTCTACGTTATATTAATTACCAGTTATAGAGTGTCATAACTTACTAATAGTAACTATTAATCCTATAGAAGAAGTTTAGAAAAATTGCGCAAGCCATTAAATCAAAATTCCGTTTCAAGGGAAATGTAAATTTGTTAGTTACAAAAGAGGGCAGATACCTGGAGGATATCCTAACGTAAGATAAATTTCCAATTATAAATTTAGCACTAAGAGTTTTACGGTACTTTACAGATTGAAATTTTAATGTGAGAAACAAAATCAATTATTTTGTATTGTTGGTTTGAACGAAGCTGGAAATTCGAAACTTTATAATTTGAATAATTTGGTTTACTGCCATCAAAATCTTAACAAAACAAACAAATAATTCTTACACCAATGCTGTACAAGTTTTAAAGTAGAAATTTACATATTCTTTTATCTCAGATCTGTTGATAGTGAACCATTGAGTTAGAGAGCATTTTTATTAGTTAAACTTTTTATAGTCTTCTTTCATTCAGAGCTGTGTAAAGTTAGTAGCATATATATTTTTTTTCTATAAAATTATATTGTACATGTAGGTAGGTAATTTAAAATTTACAACTTTTAATTAAAACTTTTAATGAATAGGTAATAAAATGACGATAACTTGCTGATAATTTTACTTTATACGACATTTATACTAGCTGCTTTAATTGTTATAATTTATTTTTATAATGACGCAGAAAAATTATAATATTTTATCACTTTTCTTTAATCTTGATTTATTAATGGCGATTTTTTAATTATAAAAAGTTTGAGGGTATATATTTGAAGTACAACTGAAGCACAATATATTGATGTTTCTTCAGGAGGAAGTTGATAGAGTTGAAACTGAAAACCATCATTCATTATAAGTTTAATAAATTTTTAGCGATATGATGATTAATTTTGTGCTCATATATTTGAAGTAGAAACAAATCATCATTTATTGGCATAAACAAATCATTTGTTAATTCCATCACTATAGATGGAATAATAGAATTCCCATATACAGGGTGCGCTAAAGACAAATAATATGGGAAATAAGCTTGATTGCTTTACCGGAAAATAATTGCAGAGAATTAAATCAGGTTAGATATTTTATTTTACTTATTTAGTTGTTATTCGAATCTAGTTTAAAATATTTGTTAGATAAATGACTGCTTATATCATCGGCTAGTAGCACTAAAAATGTATAGTCGTACTGCAAGAACCATATTCTTAATTTTACGAATTTGGAATGTTGAGTATGTCATATAATATGTACGCTTAATTTTTTTCTCGAAATATAAAAACATCTTTTTAAAATAATATTAAATTTTGACATTTAAAATTATTTTTAGCAGTAATGCAATAAGTAAAATTAAATGTGTTAATTAATATCCAGAATTTTCTACAGGAATTAATGAAAATATTTTCCTGCAATGTAATCAGGGAAACATCGCTAGTATAAAACAAATTTTCAAAATTAATCACCCTTGGCGCAGTTTTTTTGACATATCTTATATTAAAAATACAAATACAGTATTATGTGTAAATTTAATCTAAATTGTAAGTTTTTGAAGAATGATTTACATTTACAGTTACTTCAAAAATTATTTAAAGGTATACAATGTTTTATACAATCAATTCGAAAATATTTGCAATCTGTAAAGCAGGCCTGTCAAAATTCCGAGTTGTTTCAAGCGTTGCCAAGCCTATTGGGTTGTTTCGAAAAAAATTTCGCCACTACTAGATTTTGCAAAAAAATTATTTTAAATAATTATCATGTAAAAAATTATTTGCAAAGTATGTTTGAACATTATTAAATAGTTATTATTTTATAATGTATACAAGTAACCTAAGTATAACATAGTCGTTAGCTTTCTAAAAATGCCGTATTTTGGGAATTCGCGTTACACAAAACAAAAAACTTGTACAAAAAATAGGGTTTAGTTCCAATTTTCTTTTTTTATGAATTCACCTATTTTATCATTAATATTCATTTGAATTTTATGAGTATATCTACATTTTTTTATCAATAGGTTTTTTTAGATGGATTTTTTTCGTGCCAAGAATCACGATAACCCTGATATATAGCCAATAGCCAATAAAGTTAGTCTTAAAATTCTGAGAGTTCCTGTGTACAGTCTCAACACCCAACGTCATAATTAACTTTCCTTAAAACTCTTATTTCGAGTCTAAAGTCCGGTAGAATCAAGTGAATTTTGTATTGTGGTTCGCTCATTTATGAAGCAGCATATCTAAAAGAATAGTTTGCTTCTCTGGATATATTTCCAAGTATTTTGAGCCCTACAATTATTCTTCTTTGTGATTAGTTTGATTACTCTGTTTCATATTATTATAGCCACAATAATGGCTCCATTTAAAAAGACAATAAAAAAGTCGTAAAACACAGAGTGGTTCTTGAGAAACAAAGTTTTCGACAGTTTTATGTTCTTCATAGCAACATGCAATTTCTCATAACATTGCACGATTGTGGAAAATAGGAAAACACCAACATTTAGAAGATAATTGTATGATTAATATAGTGTGTACACCATTAATAACGGGAATCTTATTTATATCAATTAGTTATTAATTAAAAGCAGGCAAATTTCTCGTGCGTGGACCATTATTATTCAACGAGAAAGTTGAACAGTGTGGTGGTTCGCTCTACCGAGTCAATAATGGACACGGCCTGTACATGTATTCAACCATTATTGGATTTAATCTGGGCATTATTACGAGATAAGTGAATAAACTCTTAATTACTTTACTGACCCTAGTGTTGTGTTATTTAGAACACATTATTTACACTAGTTTATGGTAAACTATTTACTCTCAAGTTATTCACTATATATTGTGGTAAAATCCATTTAAATTTAAATGAGATACTTCAATCTTGGATTTAATGTTTACCAGAATATTGAAATAATATCTATCGTGTAATGAACTTAGAGCATGGAAAAGGGAAGAGCAAAAATTAATCAACCCCAGTCTAATGTAGCTTTTTACTTTATTGACTCATTTTTTTTAATATTTACCAGCCTCGTTATTTCATTTAGAGAACTGATAGTAGTTGTAAAAAAATTGTATACCCCTCTGGTTCGAAGTTTCTTATAGGCCTAAAATAGTCGCAATCATTGCTGCGTTTGGTCTGCAAATAGCTATTTTTTTCAACCCTTTTGTACAAATAATTATTGTGTCTGCGGGGCTCTTCACTTAATTTTTCTTAATTAAAAACACGAAATTTATGTTGTCGTTTTTCTCTAATATATCAGTAAATAAATACAAGTGTTTAATGAAAGGCAATGAAAGCATGTTTTTATAAGTGACAAAATCTTTAAAAAAAATTAATTGGTAGTATAAAATGAGAAGACAATAATAATTATTACAAGGGTTACAATGCAACTATAAACGCAATATATATGTATATATATATAACTTAGAGCAAAAATTTAAAAGGTATATTCTGTACGACGTGCTGATCATGAAACAAAAAGAATTTTTTTTAAATCGCAAAACTATTTTCCATGTTTCCCAGTCCAAAATATATTTCGTTGTCACTGCCACTGGGTGGATGATTTTGTTAAAGTTATTAATTAAATAAAATTCTATTATAAATAACTGCTAATAATTGAATTGTGTAATTATCCTCTTGTAGTTGATACCTACTTCATTATTTGTGAATATACCCTTCAATTTTTTGCTCTATGTTGTGAAACACCCTGTATATATATATATATATATATATATATATATATATATATATATATATATATATATATATATATATATATATATATATATATATATATATATACGTATATATTTTAATATATTGCGATGTAAATGGTTGAAATAATATGAGTTGTAACGTATATCTTGTTTCTCAAATAAATTCAATGTCAAATTTATCTCTCTGCTTCACTATATGTAGTCGTAAATAATCTATACATTATTTCATGAAGAAAATGGAAAGTAATGAATTTTATTTTTTGCAGATATTATATATGAAGTATCTTCAAAGCTGAGAATAATAGTATTGACTACAAAGTAACTAGACTAGAAAGGTAAGTTATCTTATAGATATTTTTCGCTAAAAGCATATAAAATGCTGCTTCTGTTATTATTATTAAAGTATGAAAGCTTTTCTCTATATTTAAAAGGATATAAAAATATTTGTTCATTTTCCATTATATAGTAACATGAGACTTGATAAAAAATCTCGCGTTTTATTTCGGACAGAAAATAACAAAAAACTAATTTAGCTTATTACTTGGTTAACAACAATCTGCCTTGAGCAGAAAAAATCGAAACTGTTGTCCGAAATATCGTCATACATTTCCACTAAACGGTCGCGCAATATCCACAAGACCGCTGCGTTTTACTGCAACATCTCTCTCTTTTCCGATCGATTACGCAGAAAGAACTAATAAAAATCGACTTTAACAAAACCGGCAGGACAAAAACCGTCCGGCCACAACGAGGGCGCATTAGGTCGCGCGACAAAAAGCTTCTGTGGGCTCTGGGTCTTCGCCGCGACTGAAGACGCAGCCTAGCGTGAACGACAAAGACTCGGAGCTCTCAGAGCTCACGATTGCACATTGCTAGCCACAGCCGCAGTCACCCTAGCAACGTGCTGTTACGTCGTGTGCGTGTTTGTCCTAACCGCAGCCGCAAAAACAATGTCGTCATTTCGCACACACATAAGTATAACAATTCACCATAAGGATATCTTCATCGTTTATATCAACCATTTTGTAAACTTGCATCGAACTAACCTTGACTACGAGTTTAAGCTGCTTCATATAGTACCTGGGGGTAATTATGGATTTGATTGGGAGTAATTTGAATTTAAAAAATATATATATAGGTTTTACATATATATTTTCTTTGTAATATTAAAAATATAAATGGATGGCGCGGTGGCCGAGCGTGTTAAGGCACATCTCTTTACATACTGTGACATCACCTGAACCAAGGTTCGTCAGTTTGAATCCGTCTGTCGACAATGTGTAATTTGTCGTAAAATATAAAAAAATACAGTTACATGTATTTCTCACATTCGGGCGCTATAACCTAGTCACTTATATATTATATTCATTTTAAACTAGAGGGATCGGCATAAAACGATTAAACGTCCCTATCCCATATAATTACAAATCTACCACAAATCGCTTAACGATGGTCACAAACACAATAGGTAATTTTTTTAGGGTCGTATTCAGCCTAAAATTATTCTTGTTTTTTTTACTATGATTGACCATTTAAAAATACCGGCGAATGGGGCTGTACAATCCTGTGCGAACCTTGTGAAATCAGTTATAACGGGTCATATTTTGAATTGCTTTGTAAACGAAATTGCGATGCATTTAATCGTTTTATGCCGATTCCTTTAAAATGAAAATAGTATACGCGTTAAATAATATAGCAGTCGACTAGGAAAACCAGCAGTACAGCAGTATAAAAACTGTGGCTCGGTGTGTCCGGTAGGCCCAGGCCCGATTTGGGTGGTAGTGCCATCGGAAGAAGATAAATGGGTGATATATCTTTCAAAACAAAAACACAAAGTATTAAAATTGCATACAAATCAGAAAATTTTATTTGTGTTACAATGTTGTGTTGATGACCTATCGAAAATTAGTGCTCGGTGTTTGGAAAGAAAACATGAAGTCACGTACTCTGCCTGTCTCTTTCTCAATTTATGATACGTTACTTCGGAACTCCATGAAAATAAATGTAAGTGAGATTACTCGTATAAAACTTGTGGTACGTAATTTGTATTTATTCCAGACTATCATTATTGGACATCATACGATAGTTTCAAAACTATTACTAATTACATTTTTAATTTTGCATTACCATAACGTTCTCAAAACAATAATAATAATAGTAGTTCATTGAAATAAACCTAATTATAAAAATTGTATGTTGTGAAAAAAAAATCCACAGATTTTTTAATCTAACTACTTAAGTTATATTTACATACATATGTTTTTGTAAAGATTTATTAACCATGGCATCAGGCAAAAAAGGTCATATAAGAAAACTTTTTTAAATAGGGTTTTACTAGCATTATTGAGAAGTCTATCAAACAACCTCAGTATGTTATTTGTTGTAAAGTACTTTTGTGTCAATCTCCAAAACATTTTAAAAATAATTTAGAGGACGGTGGGTAATTATAAAATTGTTTTTGTTCAAGGGGTAACAGACTATAAAAGGTTGAAAACCACTAATATAGTGGTGTCCTTTAAACAATTGCAGAAGCATTAGTTTACATTTATCTCGCCTTTTACCCATTACTGGGTGTGTTTAAAAAAAAATAAACGAATCCTTTTTCTAATATTGGTACTCCTATCTACTCTTCGTTAGAAAAAAATAATCATTTTAAACAAAAATTAACGTAATCTGAAAAATAATAATGTAGGGTTCTCATTTTATTAACTATTATGCAAATTCAAATTATGTAGTATACTTTAATTTACAAAATATTACGAGCAATTGCTCTATGAAATTTTCGGAAAGGGACTGTCTTCGGTCTGTCAGAACTTGCTTGTAAGTTGAAAACTTTGTTCGACATCACAAAATATGACAGGAGCGTTCTTATATATAACCATATCGTCTAAAGTTACCTCAGCTCCATTGATTAATGGCAAAGACACAATTGAATTGCCACGTAAAATTTTGACTAAAAAACATTTTTTCTTTCGGCATTTTAAATTCACACACAAAAACTTGATTAAAGTAATTACTTTAAATATTATAGGTTAGGTTGAAACACTTTGTCGAGTGCTGAATTAGTCATCGAAGTAGATGATAAACCGTGTCTGCTCAATAAAAGTTAGGATAGGTAACAAAAATAGGCAAAATAGGCTGAATAAGGTAAAATAGGCACAATAACCAAAATATAGAAAAAATAAGCTCTAAGGCACGAAAAAAAAACCTTCCATTACACGTAAACATATTACCTATGTATAGAAAAACTAAATTGCCTGAAGTATATTAAAATTTGAATCTAGGCAATTGCCTAAAAATCCGGGCTTTAGTGATGACAGATTCCGAGTGTGAAGAATAAGTGAGCTTGTGTGAAGAGAACTATAAATGTGGTTGGTGTGAAGATGGGGTGTTAAGATGAGAATGTTTAACGAAGACTGATTATTTGATGAATCTGATGAGTAGATGTTCTGTGAATATTTTTAGGGTTCGTGGTACCCCCCATTTTATGGAATATAGTGTGAAATTATGTATTTGTAATATTTAAAGCAATTCACGTTTAATGATTATATTTCGGAATTATTGAGTTCTATCTTCAGAATTTTGATGATTTGATTTCAAAATATAACTATTTAACAAAAATTATTCATTTTATTTTGTTTTTTAAGAAACTTGACTTTTAATACATTAAATATTCATCCAGTGCAGCCCATCAAGTCATGTCACAAGGCTCTAATTTTTCTTTTAAGTGAAGGATGATATAAGGATAATATTTTACTTAGTAATAATTGTTAGACAAAGTTGTGTACTAGGATTTAGACCGGCGAAGTAAAAGGTGGTAACATTTGTCTTGTACATCTTCATTGCCTGTGTTATTTATTTCAAACAGAAGAATGTCCGAGGCTTGATATGAAGGAAACTTATATATTACAGAGCTATAAAAAAGTTTATTTATTAAAGGTTATTATAAGACGCCATTGTATCCATTACTAAGTATGTAATAGGTAGCCGTATATGACACTTTTTTTATATGATGTGCTCTTACATATTAGTTGTCAATCAAATTTTCCAATGATGTTAAAATGTAAAACATTGCAATGCTTTGAAGTCCGATTTAATGGCATTAAAAACTAAAATATCTTAAAAACCAATAACATTTTTGAAACTTTGATTGTCTCTAGCACGATGTTTTTGGGTCTAGTCTTAGTATAAATGACAAATGTACTAGTTTGTGATTATAGTGAAGGACCCCATTTTAATTTATTACAATTCGAGAATAGCAATGGATGAATATTGAATTTCTAAAAAGTTATAAAAAAGGGACTGGTGAAATATCCATTTCAAAAACGGTAAGCCGTAGAAAGTTGAGATTTTGTATTTAGGGCTGCTATAACATCTAGTTGTGCACTTCCCTGTTTGATCCTTATACAACTTCCGGAAGTGGTACTTTTCTTGAAGCCTATGATAGATTTAATGAAAAACTGTATTAAAATATAATCCAAAACTTTTCAAATTTGGTATATCAATGGAAATAACATAATAAGTTTTGTTTAAAATGAACTAACCGGAAGTCATACATCCCATGAAGCTGCTAAGAGTTTTTCTTGAAAAAAAATGGTATTATTTTGATTTTAGAAATAAATGCTGAAATAAAATTTTGGAGAATTAAATTTTGCGTCTAGTACATTAAGAATTATTAAATTAGCCTTTTGTATAAGCGAGATAAGTAAATTTAAAAATTAAATATTTCTTGTTTTTTGTAATTAAGTTTGCTATGTATTATAACAAAAAATTTGAAAAAATAAAATATTTTAAGTCAATGTCAAATTACATCAAATATCTGCAATAAAAAAAATGTAGGTATAGTATAATATGCGTACAAGGAAGTCATGTGGTGTCCATATCAGATTTTTTCAATATCGTGAATTGCGCTTCGTGTAAGACACCAACATTTTCGTTGAGGACGAACACGCACTTGTCGACTTGAGACTTCACCGCTTCCGGCATCAGGAGCGCCTAATAAAAATTGCACAGGCCGTAAGTTGGGCCACGCACCGCCGATATAACCGGCCTCGACGTGATCAATTCCCAGCGCGGCCGCGGGCTGTTTGGGCCGACGCCGCCAAGATATTGCTCTGGCTCCAGATTCGGCTCAGGACCTCAGACGATGACGAGACGCGTATGCGCATTAACATTCCATACCACACTTCAGACAGTTCATCATTCGGTTTCTTGGTATACATTTTGTATATGAGTGCGGATGAAATATACGCCTACTTGAGGAAGAGATGGTTTTTTAACGTTGAGTGAAATTGAAACTGAAATAGAACGCAATTTATTCTGGAGAACTAGAATGAGAATGATTTATGAAATAGCCTGAATTGGAAGCAGCCAAAAGTTACAATATTTGAAGAGGATTTATTTGTTCTTCATGGCTGGCTGCTGGACCTGAAGCTACAAACTATTTTTTATTCCAAGTAGTCTACTTGCTACAAATTTAGGACAGTTAGTGACGTTACGAGATAAGAAACAATCAACTCTCGTTTTATCAGAAATTTTAGAGACGGTTATTTTCTCATTTCATTTTGTTGATCTATATTATTTGAAAGATATTATAAATATAGTTAACAAACAGAGCTGTTATTAAGCCTAAACAGAATAGATAAATATTGAATGCCCATCATTTTTAGGGGCATGATATTGCAATGGTTATTTTGGATCTAGATCGTGAAATGATTGTTTATGTGCGTCGAAGAAAAAGTTCGGCAGCCGAGAGCAGACTATTTTCTGAGTGTACCAAATCATTTCGCGGCCGAGGTGCACACTATATTTTTCAAGCAATTGCATTATGTTCATTAAAAAAGTTCAAAATTTGTTACAAATTTAATTTATAAATGATAATTATAAATATGAATATGTAACCAAGTAGAAGTTTTCAGAAAACAATTTGTAATCGTGTTTTTGATTGGTTCGCCAAAGTATGTCAACTTTGTTTGACAGTTGCGTGAAAAGTTATTTGCACCTTTATTAATAATGCACTTTTTTCTTGAACTTTTGTCTCAGTTTTTTTCTTGTATCAAACTTGAAAAATAATTTAAGAGTAAAATGCTTCAAACAAAATTAGCTGTAAATTTAGTTCTATATGTGAAATTACTGTACATAGATTATTAGTTGGCAACGAATTATAGTCTTATCTAAAATATGCAAACAATATTGTAGCAATTTATCGTCTCAGAGGCATAGAAAATTTTGATTCTTAAATTTTGCTGATGATGAAATTGTTTCAAAATGTGTGTTGTATATTAAGATTTTTCGTATTTCTGTTCTTTTCTGTACATTCTTTTGCCATTCTTCAACTTCTTCAAGTAATTTCCATTAGCACAGTTTGTTGTGAAAGATTTACATACAATCCAGAACCAAAACTTCCATATTTACACAAAAAATAACTATAAGAAATCTTAAACAGTGAATGTAGAACACAAATTATATTTTCCTTGCTGTCTCAACCGTAAACCATAGCAAGCAGTAGCACCAGACTTCGATTCGCAAACGAGGCGTTTCTCCAACTGAAGAGTTTTTGCGTAGGCGAAGACAAAAAGCAAGGCCTGCTTGATAAACAACAAAGAGGAAAACAGCGCGTATGTTTTATTTGTTTAGTATCACAGATACAGATAACACACGGTATTTAAGTTTGTTCAGGTACCGCTAGGGATGGAATTAATCCCTTTAGTTCACAGTATTAATGAGAGTTTTAATCGTGTCCGATCGGAATTCGGTATTCGGTGTGCATAGTCAGCGGATTGTTTGAGTTTGAATTCGAGTAAAGTCGAAGATAAACCGTGATTTAATATGTAGTAACGTGAGATTAAAATGTTGGCAATGCCGAAATTTGTAGGCTCATTCTGCTCCTAAGAAGACACCATTATTAACTTTACTAATATGAATATCTTTTTATATTTTTCATTCAAAATCAGTCCATTATAATACTGAAAACAATTTAATAATAGATATTATTTTTGTAAGATTGGTTCTACTACACTACTCAGCCATACGTTAACTGACAATTTGAAAGTATTTCTTACGTCAGATAATAACTTTTTATTATTATCAAGAAAACCAAATGGATAATTTAAAACAATATTACAATTAAGTCAGTTATAACCTAAGAATTTAAATCATGAAAATATCTACATCTTTCTTTACACATTTTATATTATAACCACATAATTTACACAAAAGTTACTATATAAACACATTTAAAATTTTTTAAATGTGAAAATTTCTCGTCTTTTCAAAATTTTACAATTAAAAATGGTTTTATTATAAATATATTCTTTAATTTACAGACTGTAGATTTGAGAACCCGAAAAACAATTTTCACCACATTAAAACTACCTTTGTGACTCCTCCTCTACTAACATTTTTAAGGGCCGCGATTTACAATTCACGCGAAAAAATATATCATTTACCGACATCTGCTACCACACTCAGTAATGGGTAAAAGGTGTGATGGTATATTATTATTATTATTATTTTTAAAACACCAAAATTTATTCAGCAGGATTATCACTTGCCACATAAATCCCTAAATTGTAGTTTTGTATTTAAATTGTAAAATTTCGGTAAAAATAAATGACACAAAGTTAAAAAAAATGTATATTATACTGTTAATGTTTCGCTGTCAAACAGTATGAAAGAATTAAATTATCTTACAAATAAAACAGCATTGTATATTTCTCGATATTATTAAATGACATCAAAGGTGAAGTATTGTAAATGTAAAAAAACGACAAGACCATCTCGATATTATTGTTCAAATATGTGTGATGATTTCGATTTATTATTTCTTGTATCGTACAACGAACGTACGAACGAATACTCTTTGTTTTTGCAACGACATTATTTTATCATAAAAGAAAATATTTTGTTTTTGATATTGTTTTAAGTTGTACTCAAATTTAAATTATATTTTCAGTATAATAATATTAATATTTCAATTTAGATTTACTTCGTTGAATTAATTTTATATGCAGAAAAATTTTCATAATTATTCTAATATTTAGAGGGAAGGTAATTAATTACATTACTTCTGAAATTATATGTTCATATTTTCTTTAGATAAATAACATAACGCAAGTACAAAGTATTTAATGTAATAAATTCAATGACACAGTTATCTTCTTGTCATAAGGACAATATTTTGAAATATTTATATTATGAATAATTTATAGGATTAGGTTAAAAATAGCAGCAATTCATCATAAAAATCTTGCTCCCTCTCTCTTAAAATTTCCCTAAATCAGTAAATGAATTTAGGTAATTTTTATGACGTAAAATATTCAAGATTTTAATAGAATTAAAAGCTGACATGCAAACCTAATTGAATATTACAAGAATATAAAAACATTAAACGGAAATATCCGTCAAATATTATCGGTTTTTTATTTAAACACGGGACATATCGTGTATTTAAACTTAGATATTTAAAGTGTTAAACTTATTATCTTGAAACTTGAAAATAATATTTAACAAACATGTACGAGTAAATTAATCTCAATTTGCTAGATATAATCTTTACAATCTAATTATAAGTGTCTCAACGATTTCCTTCAATCTTTCAAACTGAATTAAGTCACTTCAAGAAGAACTTCATTTGGAAATATTTTTACACCGTAACCATGCGATGCGGCAAAATATGTAAAATGTGTTGACAGATTTTGACTCTATGATTTGTCATTTGAATTTTAAAATTGTATTTACGTTATAAGTCCAGTGAACAAGGTTTTACAGTACGCGTAAGATGTTTCGAAATGAGTATAGCAAAATAGTTATTAATGTCATTAGTAAAGCCCGGATATTTAGGCTCTTAAAAACACCCAAATAAGCAGGCATATAGGCCGGTAATTACTCTAAAATAGGCGGGATTTTAGGCAGCCTAAATGTAAATAATTTGTTTAAAAAAAAGAATCCTTTTTCTCGTATCTACTTTTCGTTAGAAAAAAATTATCATTTTAAACAAAAATTAACGCAATCTGAAAAATAATAATGTAGGGTTCTCATTTTATTAACTATTATGCAAATTCAAATTATGTAGTATACTTTAATTCACAAAATATTACGAGCAATTGCTCTATGAAATTTTCGGAAAGGGACAGTCTTCGGTCTGTCAGAACTTTGCTTGTAAGCTGAAAACTTCATTCGACATCACAAAATGTGACAGGAGCGTTCTTATATTTAGCCAAATCGTCTAAAGTTACCTCAGCTCCACTAATTAATGGCAAAGACACAATTGAATTGCCACGTAAAATTTTGACTAAAAAACGTTTTTTCTTTCGGTATTTTAAATTCACACACAAAAACTTATTAAAGTAAGTACTTTAAATATTATAGGTTACGTTGAAACACTTTGTCGAGTGCTGAATTAGTCAACGAAGTAGATGATAAACCTTGTCTGCTCAATAAAAGTTAGAATAGGCAACAAAAATAGGCAAAATAGGCTGTATAAGGTAAAATAGGCACAATAACCAAAATATAGAAAAAATAGGCTCTAAGGCACGAAAAAAAACCTTCCATTACACGTAAACATATTACCTATGTATAGAAAAACTAAATTGCCTGAAGTATATTAAAATTTGAATATAGGCAATTGCCTAAAAATCCGGGCTTTAGTCATTAGGCCGATATAAGGTAAATATTTCTGTTTTGTTATGTACTTTTAGTTTTAGGTTATAATAGCTATTTATGAAACTAGTAAAGAAATGAAGGTTATTACCTTACGCATGTGAAATTTGCAGAACGAGGCGTTGCCGAGTGATGTAAACACATAAGTAAGGTAATAACCTATTTCCTTACTAGTTTCATACAATATTTTTTCTACTTCCGTTCTAATAAATACAAAAGAGCGTTTTTAAATTATGAAATTTTGACATATTAATGACAGTTTTAAATTCAAAAAATAAAAGAATGACACATCAGAATTCGTCTACCAAGATATCTGTTGCTATGTTACCTCATTATTTCACTAGTTAAATAATACAGTTCATTACCTAACTCAAATAAGTGAAATAAAACGTCTATTTCCTAACGGAAGTAGAAAAAAATATTTTCATAACTTGCTATTTTATTTTTACTGGATTATTAATACAAATTAAAATAAATGGTTATCATTTTGAAATTATTGAAGTAAATCTATGATATTTTGACATCGTAGTGAATCTAATTTTATGTACATTTTGAAGAAAATATAATTATACCGATTCCTTATATTAGAATACCGTCTATATTATATAGAAGGCTTGAAATGTTACAAAAAAAACTTGGAAACACTGAATGCTAAACTTGGTCGCAAGAGGTGTTTTTTTTTTCGAAAATAATTTAAGCAATATTTATTTTGTAGGAAATGCGTAGGTCTATTTTTATACAAACACACAAACAATATTACATAATTAACGTACACAAAATTAGAATATAAATATGGTGTAGGTGGCTCAGTGGTATCGAGTCGGTCTGTGGATTTGAAAACCCGGGTTTTGATTCCTACAGACGACAAACAATTTTCACCACATTAAAACTACCCCTGTGGCTTCCCCTCCACAAACATCTTTAATTTGACAACTGGTAACCTCACTTCACGCGAAAAAATATCACCGAGATTTGCTACGGCAATTTATGTATCTGAAATATGGAGATCGAATCTAATCCTGGAAAATGAATCATAGGTTAGTATTTATTGTCTTAACAATGGTTGATCAATATTACTAGACATTAGATACATCGTTACAGGATTCGCTATTAAAGAGGTCAGTCCAGGCGACACATTTGCTTGTAAGAAACTTTAACAATACAAGTTTTTTCAAACACTCATAGCTTTGCTTCTGGATCCGTGCCATTTTTAGCTACAGTATCTTCGAACTTCTATTCTTTTATTATTCGAGCGAGACATCTGCAAACATCCGCGATCCGTGCTTTAACCAAGATTTCAAACTTGAGATTTTCTCGTCTTCTTCGTCGTTTGCCTTCGACGGGGAAGGGTGGACATGAGTTTTAAATTACCCCGCAGTTCTGACATTCAGTTGCTTCTTCCAAGATTCCAATATTTACTAAAATGTATGTTTGCTTTTGCTGATATTTTTAACTCAACGAGATTATTTTCTATCAACACAAAATAATAGTATTTTTTTACAACTGTCAAAAAATGTTAATTTTTTTTCACTAATATCAATACACGAAGTACGTGATTTCGTTATCATTTACATTACCATGACAACGCGTATTTTGCGCATTATTTTGCACACTGGTGCGCAAATTGAGTATTCTAGTGCCCAAAATGAGTATCTCGCGCACGCTCCCAAATTATATGCTGTCAGGTTTCATTAGTTACAACACATCAATAGTATCATATTAATATTATTGTTGATTGGTTTCCTTCAATTTACTTAAATAAATCAATAATTATTGTATTATTTTTTATTTACAGTTAAAGAAAAAATGTTGTCTGTATTTCGTGGGCAAAATTTTTGTTTTTTGCCGCGTTCGAAAGACTTTTATTGTCTCGACCTGCGGTCTCGACTAAAAGTAACATTCTTACGCGCAACAAAAAAACACTTATAATTAAAAAAAAAGCTATTATTTATAAAGTATATTCGAATTCGAGGTATGTTATAATAATTAATTTGTTTATGGCATAAAGCATACGTACAGCGAGACCAATGATTAATCATGCACGGAAAATAAATAAATAAATAAATGAATATATCGTCACGCCTTTTACCCATTACTGGGTGTGGCACTCTGTCTAAGCAGATCTCGGTAAGTGATATATTTTTTTCGCGTGAAGTGCGGTTATCAGTTATCTATAATTGTGTCTGAATCTCTAGGAACAGCAAAAATTTAACAAATTACTCGTATGTTTCCAGTAAAAAATCCGTAGATTTGTAATAATAGTTAATTCGTAAAAATATGTAGGAAGGCTGGTTTATTCGTTCCTTGATTTAAGAGATGTTATCGCATTTTTTCTCTCTTTTTTAGTATAACTTACCTATACTTCATAGCCTTTCACAGCATAGTGAATACATTTCCACGTCGGTGATTGGATAATCGTAGTAGCATATTTGCAATGTAACAAAAAGTACAATAGTAACTACGACAAGTGACATTTTAATTGCATCTTTCTGTTTGTGATTATGGTGAAACAGCGAAAACTACAAAAATTCTTTATCCTAATTTTGCGCTGCGTAAATCTACTATGAAATTACGATGAGACAGATTATGATATTTAATATTATGTATTAAATATAATATACACCTCGGCTCTAAAGATATTTTTTATAATCTAGATATATAGATAAATAACAATTAATGAAGGTCAACAAATTACCGTCGTATTGCATTTGTTTATGCAAACTATTTCACATAACTTATAAGTAAATCAATTTTCGTAAATCAGCAAGGTGGAAAATAATTTCTAATAATTTTGAAAATGATGTGCAACGTTACAGATCAAATATTTGGAAGTAGGTATCTTAATATTGAAGTTTACCAAAGTTGGTACATACTCATCATGTGTTAGTATTGATCCTAATTAGCGAACTTTGTTATACAGGAAGTTTAATATAGTCTTGTAGAAGAATTTACACTGTAATAATGCATGTTATGCACTAATTAGTTTGTCTTGTGTGTTTCATAATTTTCATAATTTCACATAATTTTAATAATCCGACATGAATACTAAATTTTTAATTACTTCTTAATCCTATGTATGTTTTAAATTAATTTTAAACCAATAGGTGTATTTTAAGGGATTAAAATCAGAATATTTGAAAGTCAAATTTTTATATCTGAAATTAAATATATAAATGAATTTATAACATAATGTAGTGTGTTTTTTTATATTTTTAATATAAAATATTTAATTATACTATTGTATGTATATTGTAATAAAAGCAGAATTAAATATCAATTGTTTCAAATACCTTTATTATTTTACATATACACATATTTCTAAACATTTTTTATAAATTCAATTATTTTTGTTCTTGTTATTTTATAACATACATTTTATTTGATTCGCAATTTATTATTTGTATTGAATAAAGTTTTTTTCAATATTATTAGTATGGTAATGCGTATTTGGACATGTGATATTTGTATAGAAATTAAAATACATTTATAAATGAAACCAATTTTCACAAAATTGAGTTTCAAAACTTGTTGAAAACACCGAAGCTGATAGTATTGATAATTCTCTTTTCTAGTTTTAGATATTTTGATATTTGAAGCAGTAATATATTTGGGGCTCCTGTCTTTTCAACTAAAAAAGAAAAAACAATAGAGCTCGCAATCAGCAATAGATTTTAATATAAGAAACTTTACTTACAGAAAAGTATATATCTCTAAAAATTTATTTGCGTATTATCATGTTTCAAATTATTTTGCTAATTTCTTTTGAGAGAGTGAAACAAGCTTCTCCAAAAATTCATTTCGTTTATAATTTAAATATATTTTTATTCATCTTTAACGAACGACTAATTGAATTCGATTATATGATCTTTTACTTTGGGGCCCTTGAAATTTAAGGGCTTGAAGCGACCGCTCCGTACTCTGTCTTTCCAGTGGTGTAATCCATCTATTGCAATTGTAGACATCACACTTGAAATAAATCTGTAACTGCAAAATATATCTGCAAGTATATTTTCTTATCTTAAATAAAAGATGATGTTTCAAAGATACTTTTTACAAAAACAAATATATCTAAAATATTTACAAGTAATTGAAAATGTTTTTCGAAACATAAAATATTAAATTGAATTTTATATATCATCACTCCTTTTTCCCACTATTGGGTATGGCATTCTACCGTAGCAGATCTCGAATATTTATACGCATTAAGTGGGGTTACCAGATGTCAAATCACGGTTCCATAAGATGCTAGTAGAGGGAGAGCTACAGGGGTAATTTTAATTTGGTAAAAATTGTTTGTCAACTGTGGAAATCGAACTGGAGTACCTACTAAAATACAAATTCCGAATCAATACCCCATAAAAATTAAATTATAAAGAGAAAAAATAGAATATCGCCAGGATTTGAACCTGAGACCTACGAATTCTGGTCATACGCTATTATACGCTAAATCTGGTTTTATTAAAATTTTCCTCTCTATTTTGTTAGGACTTCATCAATTGTTAATTATTTACTTTAAGTTGTATTTATTACTAAATATAATTTTCAGCGAAACAAATTTTTTAAAAACTGGGATTGAAATATGAATAATATCTGATAATTTATACGAAAGCATGTCCAGATTGTATTAAACAAAGAATGAAATATTGAAATGAAAGTAGGTATTGAAAACAAAACATAAATATTCTGCAGCCATTGTTTATTGAAAAAGTGACTAAAGTGCTTTCCTCTTGCCAACATATCCAAGAGATTTATATACGGTATTTACGTGGAAAGCGTAATATACAATTAGGCCGTTATTTCCGATTGAGCGCACGTAGAAATATTTACGTGTTCCGGAAGCTGAATGAAATGAAGGATCGTGTTTCATTTCATTTTGGGTTCACCGAGAAACAACTCGTTCGTCCTAATACATGGCAGGTGTATAATTATGGAAA
Source organism: Pterostichus niger (assembly GCA_947425015.1). Taxonomy (NCBI): domain Eukaryota; kingdom Metazoa; phylum Arthropoda; class Insecta; order Coleoptera; family Carabidae; genus Pterostichus; species Pterostichus niger. The sequence goes on along the minus strand of OX380345.1, from coordinate 23,710,442 downwards.
TGATATAGCGTTACATTACTTGTTATTTTTAATTAACGAACAGAGAAAGAGCGAAAGACGAACTGCAGAAAATTTAACAGGCGAGAGGTCGACTAAATAACGACAACCCAGGGCCTCATAATTTTTGACAGTGCTAGTTGCAAGTATAATTATATCCCTACTCGCTACAGCGGCAAAAATAAACAACTGTTTCTGTGATCGTAGCGTCGACGGAGGGTTACATTTCTTCCGCGCTATGAAAGTGTCTTCATATCTTACATTCCGGGAGCCAGTCAACAATCCGCAGTTCCGTTGCAGGGCTCATAAGTCACACAATCGCTTGTCCCAAACCATTCACCCCCAAACGTTGTTTCTACATTTTTTGGTCCGATTTTGAGCTTTGCGTCATTTTTACCAGAACCGGATCTAAAGCAAATATAAAATAAAATAAATAAATATATCATCACGCCTTTTACCCATTATTAGATGTGACACTCTGCCGTAACAGATTTCGGTAAGTGATATATTTCTTCGCGTGAAGTACGGTTACCAACTGTCAAATCACGGCACCCAAAGACATTAGTGGTGGGAGAGCTACAGGGGTAGATTTAATTTGGTGAAAATTGTTTGTTGGCTGTGGGTATCGAGCAGACTCGATACCACCGAGTCACCTACTCCATAAATGTTACAAGAAATAAATAAATTAAATATGATTTACCGTAAATTTAGGTAATTTGCGTAGTCTACGTGGAAATACGCTTTGCGAGAATTAGATTCACGTGGTCTCTATAAATTAATAATGATTTAATTAATTAGTTGATATGCATTTACTTAAAAAATACTAATAAATTATTATACATATTCAGAAATTAATTTTGTTTCACTTGCATAAATAGGTAAGGGTGAAAATGTGGAAATAGCATTTTTTTTTTCAAATAATTATCCACAATTTTTATATGAATTTTTTTTTTGTATAAATATAAGTTGTTTAAAAAAAATCGCGATTTTTTCATTTCTGTACATATCTAGTCCCATACGCATTTTTGTTTAGTTTTTAACAACAAACATTAAATTGTGCCACTACATAGTAACAAATTTTGTTAAATTTGACCAAAATCTTAGCTTTTATTATTCTACAGATCTTAATGGTTATCTTCTTATAGAAACACTTTCTATATTTATGATAAATTGAAAATAATATATAACAAATATTTCGTGTTACTATTATAAAGTGTAAAGTATCTATACATCTTTTGTTGAATCCGAGTTTAACGGCTTTTTTGCCGAATATTTTTACTGGAATAAGGCTTACATTAATTAAAAAGAGAGCGAAGCATGTCTACTCAAAATTATATATTCTAGCGAAATATCGACAGGCGACATAATATCCACTTCTATTATAAAATACTTGAAATTTTTAAATTGTGCATAACCCATTTAGTAGCAAAATATTGCTTCTTTAAAATGGTCGTCCTACGTAAAAATGTTCACTCCTAGATTCGGTTCTGTCCTCATCCTTGGGTGCGAGAAAAGTAAAGTTGTTGAGAATAAATTGATGCTCGCGCCTCGACGCCTAGTGATGTAGTGTCCGCGAATGGCGTGTTTAAAAAACATAGACGCGTCGCCAAACATGCGTGATCGTGATAGAATGCGTGAAAGATTTGCGTGAGTATCGCATGACGTCATGACGTGTCACGTTGAATTAGTTTGCAAGTCTCAAGTCAGTTTTGTAAGGACTTCATATCATATTTGTATTATAAATAAATTATATGTGAAGTTAATATTTTATTTTATAATAAACATGAATTTAGATACTATGTTTTCATAATACATGCACAAGAAACACGTTCTTATTCTCTAATTTTAGAGAGAGAAACGCTGCTTTTTCCCCTAGGGAGAGAAACATTATGTTTGTCTCCCTAGGTAGGATGTTTCTCTCCCTAGGTAGTATGTTTCTCTCCCTAGGGAGATATTTCTCTCCCTAGAGACTACGATAATTAGTTGTTTGCGGCGTTTCCTAGGTAACTAGTTACGCAACCCATATTTGACATTTGTCCCGATAAGACAGTTATTTTTGTGCACTTGTTACGAAAAGGATAATATGCTTCACGGGAGGGCGCGATTATCCCCTGTATGAAGTCGAGGTTTGCCAACTTCACACGCGGGAATAATCGCTTGTTTCCCTCCTTTGATGCATAACATACTATTATAAATTATTTGATTCTTTGTTGAGAACGATGTATTAATTGAAATTATTAATATTGATATCGAGTCGGCCTGTGGAATTGAGAACACAGGCAACCAACAATTTTTACCACGTTAAAACTGCCCCTGTGGCCCTTTCTCCACTAACATCTTTGGAGACCGCGATTTGACGGCTGGTAACCTTAATTCACGTGGCGAAATATATCACTTATCGAGATCTACTACGACAGAGTACCACACCCAATAATGAGTAAAAAGCGTGGTGATATATTTATTTATTTTTATAATAAATTACACCAATGATTATAAGTTATCTAGTACATTCACTACAAAAATAATTACAGAAAAAAGTGTAGACGATTGCAGCAATTACTTATTAAAACGTTAATTTGATCCTACTGTACATGTATTTAATGAAATCAAGTAACTGTTTAACAGGTTTGAACAATCGTACTCGGACAAGCAGGCGCTGTATTTAATTCTGTTCTCTTTGTTTCAATAGTGGTGTAGTCGTGTAGTGTGAACGGACGTGTGTTGTTTGTGTTGTGCAGAGATTGTGTGGTGTTTCAGTGAATTTTTTGCAGTCAACTGAGCTTTGGAAATCATCCAAACGTGAGTCATATTTTCTGTAACATACTTTTAAACAAACTCGTAAACATTATTTATTTAAATTCAATTATATAAATACAAATAACTTAAAATCCGGTTACAAGTAGAACCAAAATTACAAATTTATCTGCAGATATATGTTCTCGAGATGTTGGGAGCTTCATTTTATTTGTATTTTTTTTTTTTTTGCAAAGAAAACAAAATATCCAGTTACATGAAATTTATACATCTTAATTATTATATAGGTGCTTCACTGAATCAGTCAAGTTTAGTCATGTCATATGTCATGAATTTTTATCATCTACTACGGTTATAGTTAATATAAAAATGTTAAAATACAAATCAGGACGGAAGCAACTTACTGTCTCTGACAGTGCGTTGTATACAAGTGTAAATCAGTGCTGCTACACGATTCAAATTAAGAATAGTTTAGTCTTATATAATATAATTTCAATATACATATATTAATTTTAGCTGTTTTCCTTTTATATTCTATAAATAATATGAATTTAAATTGATTATTTTATTAATTTGCAAAGTAAAAAATGTGTGTTTAAAATTTTTATATTAATGTTGGTTAAACAATTCATGACGCAATTTGACGATTCAATGAGGTATCCGATGACAAAATTTAGTTGGAATTTCGGTATGGCAATTTTATTATCCTCCTTCAAAATTCAGATCGATAAAAAAATAATGCAGAAGTATCATACTCGTATTACATAGATATCATAACTTTTCTTGAATTTTTTTGACTTAACATTAGTGATTTGTTGATTGTTAAAAATAATGATATTTTGTTAGTTTTATTATAACGACCGTATTATTTTGTGAATTTGCTCTTTTAAGTTGTAATTTAAGAAATATAATAAATTTAGGTAGTTTATAAACAACAAGAGACCAACAATAATAATAAACAATATGCTGCGTTACTATAGTAGCCGCAATCTGATTCACTTATAAAATGTTGAATAATCTGATCATATATCGAGATCTGCTGCGGAATTAGTGTAAATTATTAGTTGTTTATAGTTGTCATGATATGAAATATTTTAGTCATATGTAAATAATTACTTATTTTAGTTACTGAACACGATTGAACTCGTACAATATATGTAAAAAACGGTTACTATAAGATAAAATGCATTATATTCTTTGATAATTTGTTCAAATTTAATAAATAGAATGTACACTGCTTTTAATGGATCCACAGAAAATGTAAATTCCGGTACTGCTGCCTACAAAAATAGCTACGCTACATATCCTACCAATGCTTATATACGAGTATAAGCATTGGTAGAATATCTCATTAATGATAGAATTTTCGGTCGAAATCCGCAGTGTATCACCAACAAAATCCAAAGTTCTCATGAGACACTAAACCATGGTAACAAGATTGACAGGTAATGAAGAAAAAGCGACAGTCGGTAAAAGAACATTGCACGTTGTTACTTTGTTTCCTGAGGCGTCGCCGTCTTCTCGAAACTCTGCAAATTTGTAAGTCGTCCCCGGGCACTTTGCAGAACATCGCCGTGAAACATACAAAACTCAGTGAAACTCACTCGCAGAATGCGCTGTGCACTCGCGTTTTGTAACTCACTGCATGTGTTTCGTAAACATCGTACATATGTTGTGACGTCACCGCTGACGAGAAGGCTTGCAAACTGCCAAGCTTCTAGGGATTTTATTTTGCGAGAAAAAGATGGATGTTTGCTTTTAGGCAAAATGGCGTCTGGTAATAGTAGTTGTCGTTGAAATTAAATTTTAGAAAGTGATGAATGATATTTACCGCGCATGTTTTGCTTTTGTTTCACATAGGTTCAAACTAATGAATAGAATTATTGTTTAGCGCGTTTACGGATGATTTGTTTACCAACGAATGCAACGAATATTAATTATTAAATGGAAAGGATTACAGATATTTTTAGTATAAAAATCTAAATGTATATATGTATTCGTATATGACGCTATTATGTTTTGCAGTTCAAAACCATAAATTCTTGTTTAGCCGCTAGATAATAAATTGTTAAATTTGGAGAACAAAATAGCAGATTACTTTTGATACAAAACGCGAATACTGTTCAACATGCCTAACGGCTCTGTAATCAATACTTGAATACAGTAATTGGTAACTCTTCTGTCAAATAAGTAACAAAATATCGTGTTAATAATATACAGTGACAAAGCAGACTTTTCCTTAGAAGGTGAACTGACATGACACGTGAAATTTAAATCCACGTCGTATTTCCTTGTATTATAAGTAAATTCATAATTAAGTATTTTGCAGTAAAAGTATGATAAATAACTTACAGTAGCGTAAACGATATGCCTGTTGGTTTATGTTTAATCCGAGAACTTTATTCTGTTATTTCGATACGACATTTTTTTCACTTGTTTGATAGATGTGTTATCTGTTTGTACACCTGCACGCTAACAGAAAGAAATGAATAGCTATCCTATTCTGATATACAGATGTTTTCATAAATACTTCGGGAAAAAGTTTAAAAACAAAAATAATTTGTTGTTACATCGCTTATTTGTTAGAAACAGTACTAAAAAATTCAACTTTGTATAACTACATTAAACTGCAAAACATTCCGTTATTACCCGTAAAAATTAAAGGTATTTAGTATAAAAATATAAATTTGAACTCTAACCTAACTAATAAATGTCAAAATAAATTAAATTTTTATTACTTTTTTAATAAGAATCTGGAAGAAAAGTACCTACATTAATGTGAAAACATATGTTACAATGACTCTTATTGTAATATGAATTCAGTTTGAGTAACTAAAATTCGCAAATTTAAAGTTTGATAGATTTGTATATGGAAATAAATTAGTTATAACTGTAAACACTATAATAGATAATTTATTCATTATATGTATAACATCAGATTAGATAAATGTAGTGTCACTAAAAATGTGCACTTAAAGTAATGTTTTTATTTTGAGATTTAAAACAAAATTATTTTTGTTCATTGATTAATATGTAATTGAATATATACCCTTAATTTTATTCCTGATGTATTTAACTTATTTTAAAAAATGTTGTTGAAAAAGTAAGCAATCATCGCTTGAAATTCTCCGAGAGAAAGTTACCCCATCAACATATCGGTCTGAAATAAATCGCCCTACTTTCTATACACGGAGTACGCTGAAGAAAATGATCGTTGGATTTTTGTAACACAATATTTCGTTGAGACATTTAGCTTCACGACGCAAAGCGCGAATTGTCTGAGGCGCAAGGGAGCCTGCTTGTACTCCTGCTCCTGCTCCTGCTCCTAGCGAAGCGGAAACGGCAGCCGTCGAGAAGCTCTGTTTATTCTAAATTATTCGGAGCACTTTGCGGTCGCGCCGTAGTACAACGCCCGCAAACTTTTACATTTCTTACCGAGAAAATCCCTAAGTTCTGAGTTGATCTTTGTGTCGGATTCGAATTAAAGTCAAATAAAGTAAACGCGTCTTTTTGTATTACTTCGCGGAAAGGAAGAGTGAGAGCTGGGACTGAGACTTCTCTCTACGCACTGTTCTCGCCTGACACTTACTTAGCAGCGAAAACGTTGCATTCTGATTATTTAATTAAAACCCTGTGGCAATTAGAAGCGGGTGGAACTCTGAAAGGGTGGGAGGGTGCTAGGTAATCGTAACCGTCGTTTAAGGCGTCTACACGGGAAAGTAAACGAGGTTGAGTCGTGCACGGCGGGAATAATTGGACAGGGTTTTGCTACACTGAATTATCATTATTGTTTCTATTGTTGCTTTGTTTTCAGGACTTAAATGAATTTTAAATATTTTAAATATTTTATTAAATTAAAATACATTTCCAAGTGGATAGCTAGGCTTAATTTGTATTAAAATTTGAATAAGCACGACATATTTAAATTTAAAATTGTTAATTCTCAGATTTATTTTTTTACATTTTGGGTTTTCTTAACTTTTAATTTAATTTCCCTACAATCGTGGGAAAAGTTACTTATTATGACAATGAAAATACGAGTATATTTAAATATTGTTGTTGTTTGTCGGCTGTAGGAATCGAACCCGGTTCTCAAAGTCACAGGTCGACTCGATACCACTAAGCCACCTACGCCATAAAAATAAAATAAAGAAATAACAAACAGTACAAATTAATATTGAAATTAAATTACTAAAATTATTCCAAAAATCGGCATTAATATATTTTATAAGCAAATCCAGGGCCGGACTAATACCGTTGGGGGCCCTAAGCACTGCTTGTTCGGAGCCCCCCTATATTAAATAAATAGTCCTAAAATTTAAAAAAGGGGGTGTGTTTGTTGTTGCACCAAATTTAAAAACAAGATTTGATTGATTGAACAAATATGTGTATGGGGTAGGTGGCTCTGTGGTATCGAGTCGGCCTGTGGATCTTGAGAACCCTGGTTCGATCCCCACAGCCGACAAACAATTTTCACCAATTTAAAAAATCTACCCCTGTGGCTCCTCCACCACTAATATCTTTGGAGGCCGTGATTTGACGGCTAGTAATCGCACTTCACGCGAAAAAATATATCACTTATATATACTTATTATACCGAGATTTGTTTAGGCAGAGTGCCACACCCAGTGATGGGTAAAAGGCGTGATGATATATTTATTTATTTTTATTTTTACACACATGTGTAATACTGGTGGTTTTAATACAGAAATGTCATAAATACATATTCTTATGAACTAATTCAGAATCGTAAGATTCTGTTTAACTATATGTTCTACTATACATCTTGTACGTATCTCACGAAAAGTCAAACAAAATTGAAATTGTTGATTGTATTAACAAGGATAACTAGGGTAATAAATATAACTCATAATTCATTATTAATAATTGAACATTTCATAAAATAAAATTTAAATAATGAAATACATCACATTTGATGCGATGACATTACAAAATATCTAGTATTGAAACAAATTAATAAAATAAAGATTTATTGTTTTATTTTTGAATATAATTTAATTGTATTTTTTTCTTTTTAATCTGTTTGTTAAACTAAGCTAACATAAAAATTTGTATATATCTGCTGAAAAAAACATTTGAAATTCTCGGGGGTCCTAAGCACGTGCTTAGTCCAGCACTGAGCAAAACTCTGATAAGTCAACTTTTAGAAGATACTTAAGATGACATTTAATTATTGATAGTTGATAGGGAGATAGGGATAGGGAGTTGATAGGGAAAAATTATAATGTAATTCTGAATTGTTTCACTTTGGTAAAGAAGGTTGGCATTAACAATGTGAAATAAAATATTTATACAAAACAAACAAACTACATAACTTACAAAATAAGAGCCCGATTCTCAAAAGAGTTTCATCTAATTCTGAATTAGTTAATCTTATTATAGACCGTTTTTTAGAAGTTAATCCAAATCAGTTTCCGAAATATGACGACAGCATACTGACAGTTGTCATTTGGAAATTTATTGCAATCTTAAATAAAAAATAAAACTTTTTCCTTGCCGATGTTTATAGTACTATACGGCATGTTAAATTTATAATTACTTAACAGAATTTGTTTGTCATTTAAATTTTTAATTAACTAACACTAATGTTTATTTAAAATTAATATTTAATCATTCTATTTAATTAGAATTAGTTATTCTCTTATTTTAAACTGAAATAAATCGAGATTTAGGCCCGGTTAAAGTCAATAATGACCAAGATGGCGAACAGGACAATTTACATAATTTTTATGTTATAATTAATTAAATTTCTTAATTAACAATAGTAAATAATATTTCGAACAAATAATCATTAGTTTAATAGATTATAGATGTGATAATGTTTTAAAATATTGAATTGTATTAAATTTTGACATTTTAAGTTGCTTTTAAAAAAAATTATAATTAAACTTTTTCGCGTAATTATCAATGTCATTAGCTGACTACATCTTATGCAGCCAGGTTTTAGTGAGATTTGTATACAAGAATATACCTTGCAATCGGTATGCAGTAATATTTTAAGTTTATCTTAATTTGAAAAGCATATTGTGAGAATATATATATTTCTCCCCCACGTTATATATTTCTTTCAGTGTTCATATATTCTAATAAATCCAATTTGCCACGCAATAAAAAAGTTACTTATTCTGATTAAGTCCTATAATTGAAATGTCAGTATAATTTACAACAATATGAAGTAACGATTACGGTGCTTGAAACGCGAATTCTTTTAATGATCTCGACATTTTTAAAACGAATTTACTACGATGATACGATCTCGGAATGCTTATAATAGCGTGAACTATTCATTCATGAAATAATCTCGCGTCATATAATCGTAATTCTGCTATATTTCATTTACTTCATCTTTATTCATACATGTTGTCGAGCACACGATAAACAACTTATATTTATGGCGTTTCCAACAATCTTGAAAGTTATTTTCCGTTGCATTTTACAGTTTTTCTTATTATAAATTGCTTTTAGACCTAACAAGGTTTGTAATGCAATTCACAATTTTGCATTCATCGTTTTTTAAATATAGTTTGCTATAAAATCATTTACGCACAATGTTTAACAATTTCATACTAATTACTCTTTCTATACTTTAATTCAAGTAATTCTTGTCTGTCCATCTGTGTATGGCAATGATGTTGAAATCGACTTAAACGATTTTGATTATAAACTTAGTATTTTAATGTATTCTGGTTCTAGAAAACGATCTAACTAGGTCTCCGAAAAAATCATTCAATACATCATTTTAAAAGAAAATTGGACAAAAATTATGAATATACCGGGTGTAACATGAAAACCTGGCCATAGGCGTTTAACATGGGAAATCAGTTTTTCCTTGCGCAAAAGTGGCCAATTGATTTTAGACAAAAATGCTTCAAATAAAAGTTGCAGTGCTTGAAATTATGTATCTAAATCAGTTTTCCGATTTTATTTTGCACGTTTTGTAAGCGAAATAATCGCATTAATATTTTATAAGAATTTCTACTTTATAGTGATAGCCATGGAATTGAGACAAAATGATAAACAAATGTGTGACGTTTTAACTGTCAGAAAAGTTTAGTTTAAATTTGGAATGTTATGGTGCGGCCAAATAATACTGATTAAATCACGTATTCTTCGAAAACTTTTACCAGAATAATTCCACTTAATAATTTGTAACTTTTCTTCTTTTTCAATAATGATATAACAACAATCACCTGTATTGTCACTTAAATAAATCACAAATCCATATCAAACTAAACTTTTCTGACAGTTAAAACGTCATACATTTATTTATCATTTTGTCTCAATTCCATGGCTATCACTATAAAGTAGAAATTCTTATAAAATATTAATGCGATTATTTCGCGTACAAAACGTGCAAAATAAAATCTGAAAACTAATTTAGATCCATAATTTCAAGCACTACAACTTTTATTTGAAGCATTTTTGTCTAAAATCAATTGGCCACTTTTGCGCAAGGAAAAACTGATTTCCCATGTTAAACGCCTATGGCCAGGTTTTCATGTTACACCCGGTATATATCCAGGGTGTTTCACAACTTAGAGCAAAAAATTAAAGGGTATATTCTGTACGACGTGCTGATCATGAAACAAAAAGATTTTTTTTTAATTCGAAAAATTAAGGGTTGTTAACCAAAAACATTTTTTGTAGTACTGCACTGGATTCGCTTTCCTATTAAACACAAACAATGAAGAAGGTATCAACTACGAAAGAATAATTACACAATTCAGTTATTAGCAGTTATTTATAATAGAATTTTATTTAATTAGTAACTTTAACATAATCATCCACCCAGTGGCAGTGGCAACGAAAAATTTTGGACAGGGAAACATGGAAAATAGTTTTGCGATTTAAAAAAAAAATTTTTGTTTCATGATCAGCACGTCGTACAGAATATACACTTTAATTTTTGCTCTAAGTTGTGAAACATCCTGTATATACAGGGTGAGTCTGGGAAGACGCCCCCCCCTTTAACTTTTTTATTATGAGTAATAGAAAAAAAATGGTTCATATGAAAGTTTTATTATTTTAAATATACTATTTGATGGCAGATGTAGATAATTTTTATAAAGTCAGGTTTACAAGATACGACTATCAACTTTTATTTTTTAAATAGCAACCTATAATTATTTTACTAAAATAAAAACCGCCATTTTTTTCTCTTTTCAACGGTGTATTAGTTTTTATTAATGTATCTGAAAAAATTCGAGAAAAATAAGAAAATTGAGAAATACTAGAAATAATTTTTATACAAATATTATAGGTGGCTATGCGAAAATAATTTGTTTTAAGTTGTTTTTGTTACTGAATTTGTTGCTTTAGTTTGTTAAGTTGTATAACACTGTTACATTTTGTTTATTTTCACATAGCCACCTATAATATTTGTATAAAAATTATTTCTAGTATTTCTCAATTTTCTTATTTTTCTCGAATTTTTTCAGATACATTAATAAAAACTAATACACCGTTCAAAAGAGAAAAAAATGGCGGTTTTTATTTTAGTAAAATAATTATAGGTTGCTATTTAAAAAATAAAAGTTGATAGTCGTATCTTGTAAACCTGACTTTATAAAAAATATCTACATCTGCCATCAAATAGTATATTTAAAATAATAAAACTTTCATATGAACCATTTTTTTCTATTACTCATAATAAAAAAGTTAAAGGGGGGGGCGTCTTCCCAGACTCACCCTGTATAGGGTAGGTGGCTCAGTAGTATCGAGTCGGTCTGTGAATTTGAGAACCCAGGTTCTATTCGCACAACCGACAAACAATTTTCTTCTTCTTTTTCTTTTTAAGTTTTTTACTCTGAAGTTAAATTAAATTTAACTAATGTCTCTATTTTGAAGTTGACGAAAGAATCCATTAGATGCAGAATTTGATTTACAACTTTCATTTGCGCAAGACAATATAATAAATTGAACGCTAGAGAAAGTTGATTTTAATTAACATCCCCTGTATATTTAGGATTATATCACTTTGTAGTCTGTGTAGAATATATTAAAGTGAAGTGCCTTCTACCTACCTAACTAAATATTTGGAATTCAGATGTTTCCTATATAAAAAACTAAAGCTGTATTTATTTCTAGTGTGTTTCACTGCTCTTTAAATATTCCGATGAGATGTTTAAAAAATAGTTCAAAGACTTTTCTGCTATCCGATCGCGAGCGTTCCGTGTTTTTCATACCCTCGAACTTCTTGTTATAGTAAATTATACGTTTCTTTTGTGAGTTCCGCTCACTGTTCGCTGCGTTCCCGGGTCCCGCATTGAAATGTGTCGCGGCGGCGGCGGTGTCGACGGCGGCGGCGCAGGTTTATCCCGAGGAGGCGTTGGCTGCTGGGAAGTGCGCATGCGTGCCGCGTGCACTCACGCACACTTCCGCATCCGTTCGGGAAAATGTACTGAAAGTGTGACGTCATATTCGCGATTAATGCCAGACTTTTACCAGGGAATTTGAATTTTGTTTTAGAGAAGAATATTATTTTTTTTAACAAGCAAGTTTATTATTTAGGTACAATAATAATAACAAGAATTATTACCAATACCTTACGACAGTACAATACATTAATTTTAAATGTATTACGTATATATATAGGTACAGGTGAAATACATTTTTCACCACTTTTGCTTTCTTGATTATTTTACAAGAAAATATTTCAAATGATTAAACTTCTTTTGTACCGAATAACATAAATAAAATAAATAATGATAAAAATGTATCTGCATCTAACTCAACTAACATATTTATTTCATTTTACTTATTTCCTTATTACTAAAATTAATTATTTAATTTTTTAAGTTTTCTAATAGTAAAATGTAGTATTTAGATGTAGTATACAGAATGTTTCACAACTTAGAGCAAAAAATGAAAGGGTATATTCTGTACGACGTGCTGATCATGAAACAAAAAGAATTTTTTTTTTAAATCGCAAAATTGTTTTCCATATTTCCCAGTCCAACATTTTTCGTTGCCACTGTCAATGGGTGGATGATTATGTTAAAGTTATTAATCAAATAAAATTCTATTTTAAATAACTGCTAATAATTGAATTGTGTAATTATTCTTTCGTAGTTGATACCTACATCATTGTTTGTGTTTAATAGGAAAGCGAATCCAGTGCAGTACTACAAAAAATGTTTTAGGTTAACAACCCTTTATTTTTAGAATTTTAAAAAAATAATTTTTGTTTCATGATCAGCACGTCGTACAGAATATACCCTTTAATTTTTTGCTCTAAGTTGTGAAACATCCTGTATAAGGGAAATTTGCTTATTGATTAACTAAATCGTACCACACGTCAGTGGTATTGAGTAGAAAATATATGAATTAATCATAAGTCGATAATGTAGGTAAAAAATGTAAGTGTTACATGATTATTTGAGTGAACTACAGAAGCGTCAAAAATCCAATGAGCTTGATATGTAATTTTAATGAATTTATTTAGCTGATATTAATTGAACAGCAAAATCTATTTTTACATTCTTACATATTGTGGACACTAGCTTTATTATGTTATTTGTTTAAATTTATTTCATGTTATATAATGTCACATCGATATTTATCAAGTTTATTAAACCGTACCACTATAGATTTTCTTATCTTTATAAAACTATTATTAAATTTAAATAGGTTTTATTTATTTATTTATTTATGTTACTCTGTACAACAGGAACTTAATCCCAATTACAGTACAGGGTCTGCACTCACCGAGCCGCAGTGTGATAGTTCATATAATTTTTAGCTTGCGTTAGATTCGAACTCGGGGATCTCCGGAGTCGAATTCCATATCGCTATCAACACCACCGTACTGACGGAAAAGCAGTTATTAGTGTACCGTCATCTTCGTAAGTTCTTCTTCCTTTTCTTCTTCTTCTGTTGCATCTTATGGGGACAAGGTGTAGTTATCAGTTTAACTAAATTAATTTGATTGCTAATTTTAATTTTATATAATATTGAACCCAGGATTAAAACCTTAGTACTAGTACTAATAGTACGTACAACAAATATAATATTAAACAATGAAACTCATAATTTAAAATAACAAATAAAAAGTTTCATTGACATGTAAATAATAATACCTAATTTGATTCTACAATTCTCCAATTAACGAAATAACTATTCACATTTCGTTGAAGCTCGGTTCAAACAGAGGGCAATCCCACTCGCAATCAATAAAACAAATCCCCCGTCCGCTTCTACACGAAACCATCAATTTCCATAAATCTTTTAAAATAACAACTACAACAATTTTCAAAAATCTGTTGAATTATATATCAATTCGATATCCAGTGGAATACAGGGATTACGTGACTGCAAATGTTCTGTAACCGGGCGACCGGCAGGTATCGTGTCGCACACTGCACCAACACCAACACTGGATTATAGAGAATAATGCTCCCAGCGCTGTCACCTGATGCGAGCTGTGATTCGCGATTCGCTCGAGACATAAGCGTCGCAAGGACTTTTGGTGGAGGCGCTTACTATTTCATATTATACTCGATTTTTTTATCCCCTATCTAAATTTTAATCAACCTTGTTCTATAATTTTAAACATCTATAGTATACTTTTAATTAAAACAATTTTTTTTACATTCTCTAAAATTGTCTATTTTTCTGACAAAGGTACACTACGAAAATGGTTTCAGAACTTCTATTTAAGTTTCAAATTGTAGGTATAGCAGCTCTGTAACTGTAGATCTCAATTGTTGATATATAATTAAGAATAATGAACGTCGACACTTAATGTAGTTTCATAAAAATTATTTATTCTGAACGTTCTGAAGATGGCCTAATAAGCCGAAATCGATCAACTTATTGTTAATAAATAATTTTTGTGAAACTACATCAAGTGTCTACGTTCATTATTCTTATTCATAATGTTTCACCAAGGGCCAACGGCTCATACTTTTGATATTATATATAATTACTTATTCATTTTACTTTTCCGACCTATAGGTATAATGAGAAATGTATTGTGATGCTGGTTTTTCTTGATCTCGAAATTTTCCGAATTTTCACGTTTTAGACTCCTCACTAAAGCCAAAAAATATAGTTCTAAAAACGTCGGTCCCTTTGACGAAGATTAACTTAAAAACGCGTTGTAATTTTACATTAAACCTTTATATTTAACCTTTTAAGTAAAATATTTAGGTTAAGTTCGTTAGTGGGCTCTATACGGCCAGTGATACCACAAATTTGTTGATGGGACTTTTTCAGATTTTATGTTTATTTCTTAAACAGTAGTGTTTAGACAAAATATGTAATTTGATTAAGGATCGATTTTCCACCTTTGGGTAAAGTATCCAATAATTATCAGCGGGATAAATACAAAAATATCGCATCGAAATAAATGGTCATAATTTTACTGAATGCCATTTTTCTTGCGATATTTTTTAATAATCCTACCGATAGTTATCAAAAACGAAAATGGAAAAAAACTTTATCATGAACAATTTTTTGAAATTATTATCGGTTCATTTGGTAACAGTTTATTCATTTTGAAAATCGTTATATTGTCGCAATACGTGTGAAGAACAAAAATTATTAAAATCATAATATAAAATAAGAGTGGAGTATCAAAAATGATATTTAGATATTCGTCAATTATTTTTCCAAAAGCTGTCCAAAATATTCGGATAGATCAACTGGTATCATATTAAAACTCGAGCAGTGAATTTTAGTAAAAATATAAAAATGAAATTGAATCGCTCTTAAATTATTTATTACTGATATAACAGATTTTTATTGTTTAAGATTCAGTTTTAATGAACAAGAATAGCTCTGAAAGTAATGTCACCATTTTGTTTTTTACTCGTTTATTTACGAAAATTCATAATAATGTCAATTTTAAACTTAGTTTAAATAAATAAAAGCGTATCGAATATTTGACAGCAATATCAATTATCAAATATTGCATGTATATTACTTCGATTTACTTTCATTAATTTAAACTGTGATGTTAACATCCGACTAATTAAGCACATTGTCTTTGTCAATGTAACTTAACCTTAAATTTTCAAATATTTAATAAAACTTGACATTTTTGTTGTTGCCTTAATTTGCGATTGTAGAAAATGTATAGAATGTGACTCATTTTATAAACTCTTTAGATACTCGTTTTTTATACATTCGTAACTAAAGAGACGATTATAAAACTTGTTACATAATATATTATTAACAAATAACGATCTTAAATAATTGATGTATCTTTTGGTTTATGTTATATATTTTCACGCACTTCAACGATAGCATCCATTATGATAAACTGCTTACTTATTTGCTAGGTGCTAGCAGAAGGTTCAATTCTTATCTTTTTAAGTTTAAATTGCCAGTCATTTACGGGTCCATTCTCGTGGAGTCAAACAATAAAATTATAAAAATATACAGCTTCGCATCTAAACCTATTAAATATCTAATTGTAAATAATTTTGTAAAATGTATTCTAGTTGTAAAATCGTAGCTCCTGCGCCACTGTTAGGGTGTTGCTGTTGGTGTCGGCAATAGCTCGTGGCTGTATTGTAACCAGCAACGACAATACGCGATGGAACAACACTCGAGCACTTGAAATGAAAATGTATTTTTTCCCAGTTGATAATGAAAATAAAGTGACAAGTGCTAAAATTGGTTTGGTGGTTTTGGGTTTGCGTTAATTCGCTGAAGAGTGTATATTGGTTCAATTTTTATTTTTATTTTTTCAAGGTTTTATAAATGGAAAGTATATATTTTATTTTTTGTACGTATCACGAAAATTACTCTACTTTGACGCAGTATATTTCAGTTAAAGGTTTATTTATATAAAAAAAAAACATTGAAAGCAGTTTTTTTTTAAATTGGCGCCGCTTTTATTAAATGGCAATTTATTTTCTTTCTAGGTTATTCATTTAGTGATTTTTGTTGTAACTGCTGACGAAAATAAATTCAGAAATAAAAGTCAACCTTGTGCACCATAAATATTCCGCCTCAAACAAATGTGTTGAAAAAAGGACTAGCATCGGTTGACAGAAAGAATTAATGTGAGAATAAGAGATGTTTACGGAAACAAATGAATAGGCTTAACGAAGTCAAATGGAAGAACGTGTGAATTTAAGTAAGAAAAATAATGTGCCTTTGTTCAGGTCGTTAACTTTAGACAACGGAGAAAATGGGATAAATAATTAATTTAATTATGATATTTATCGTATCCCAAATACTAAAATTATTTTAGGCCTTGTAATTTATTTGTTTTCCTGTAATAACGCCGAAATTTGCATATTTATTGATTGTAAATTTTTATACCTCCACTAATTAAATTACAAATTCATTTTAAAAACAGGGAGGTATTAACAATTTAAATATTGGAAAAATGATGCATCGTACATAATTGAATAACGCGTGTTATGATAAATAATTATTACCTGATATGGATGAGTGTTAAGCAAACAAATTCGGTGGATGGGAACATACCTGAAACAGAACATACAGTTAATTAAAAACTGCAGGATTATAGAAGATTTTATTGAGCTTTGAACTTTTATAGCCCAATAACATTTGATTGGATTCAAGATGCAAAGTAATTAATTTTTAAATTTCCGATACTGTATTACACCTCCTAAAATTATATTGCAAGTAAAATGTAACAAAATGTAAACTATGTTTCTTGGCTAATCATTAATTTTAATTCCTTATACTTTTTATATAGCAAAAATTGTAAATGAAAGTCGAAATCGAATAGCTTTTTAAAATGATATAAGTTTACAGAAAACAGCGTTTTCCTTATTCTTGCGAACTAACAAGAAAAAATAGTTATTCCTCTCCAGAGATGAAGCAAATTGCAGTGTGTTATATTGTAAAAAAATAAACTTATAGAACTTACTATTTAATAGTAATATATTTCACATCTTCAAATTACCGCAATAACGTGTACTGGAAAATTGGACGAAAACATAAACGAAAGAACAGGAATGACAGGAATAATGTTCAACAATATTAAGAACGTCTTAATCACGAAGAAAGAAATATCTAAAGGCACTAAACTACAAGTATACAATAAAATAGCTATCCCATACTGACCTATGGTTCAGAAACATGTACCAAAACAAAAAGGAAACTGAATAGTACATACATGCGACTTCTAAGAAAATTTTATGGAAAAACAATCATGGATAAAGTAAAGAATACTCGTAAAGATATCAGGAGAGCTCTACAAATACAAATCACAGACAACATAATAGAAGAACAACAATTAAGACATCCACACATTCAAAGAATGGGAGAAGAAAAACAACAAGTAAAGTTTACAAAGAAAAGATAACGAAGAAGAAACAAACAGGAAGATCTAGAAAAACCTAAGCAAAAGAAGTGAAGAAAGAATTAAAAATAGGAGCGTTAAATGGGAAGAAGAAAAATCACTATTCAAAGTGAGAAGAATAGAAGAAAATATGGAAAAGAAAGACAGAAGATTACACCTACACCTAGCCTTACACACAGAAGGATAGAAGGGTTTTAGGATTAAGTACGTAAATTATCTTATAATAAAATAAATAGAATATTACCTATATTGTACCTACAAGATTTATTCATGAGTGCATTTAAAGTTCTAATAATAAATCTTGTATCTAATAGGACAGGAAGGCGATTTTTCCGTTCTTGTTCGAATGCTTGTGAGAAACATTTGGAACTCGAGGGGAAAAATTATCGCTTTCCTTTCTATATTGACAATCAATTACATTTCGCTTTATCAAATATCACTTAAATTTACGTAGCAACGGAATTCAAATAGATTAATTTCTATAAAATTAGCTTTAAATAATATAAATCTATTAGTATTTTAAAGGAAAATACTTAGTAATTGATTAAATCACATTAGAGCACAATTTAGAAACCATCAAGATTTGAAACTGAGCTCGTTTGCATCAAATGATACCCATTTAATTCAAATTCAGGACGTTTATTATAAAAATTTATAGATGAGTACCATAGCACAGTGCCAGTGTGTTTGACCAAAATTTAAATGGTCTTAGTTTCTAATCACGGTAATATCCGAAATTTTATCTCTATAAAAAAATCAAGTCTGACTGTAGATTTGAGAACTCTGATTCGATTTCCATTGGCGACAAACAATTTTCAACACAATAAAATAACCCCTGTGGCTCCTACTAAACTAATATCTTTGGAGGCCGTGATTTGATACGATTTAAGTGTTAAATATCAACTCAGATTTCAAATACAGTAAATTGTGTACATATAAGAGTGACTAAATGTATTAGTACCAAATTTTATCATCAGATATCATGAACTGTATCATATTCTGAAGAAAACAGTTTTTGAAATAACAGGTGTTCATTTATTCTCGTTTTACTAGGAAGAATAAACTTTTTAATTTAAAGCAATTCATGACTAAATTTGTCTACATTTTAACTGTTAAACAATTTGCGAATTGCAGTTTCTGAACGTAGTGTTCTATTTTATAAAGTTATTTATTTATCTAATTAGAGCGAGATAGACGCATTCAGCTTCAGCTTTATAAATCTCATGAGTGCGATTCAGTGAGTGAAGTGAATTTTAGAGCATCTATTTTAGGTTGTAAATGGAAACATACTGTTCACTTTATACGGAGTAACGGTTACATAGAATTACGTTTTGATATACTTGACTAAATTTTTCATCAGTTAAATAGACTCATAAAGTGAATACGTAAGTGCAGGCTACAAAATCTCAAATCTGCTTTTAGATGTTTCCGAGAAAATGAAATAGATATGGGTTTCTTTACGATCCGACGTTAGCACGAATTTTATGTAGAATATTTTACTTGGCATTTGCATAAGTCTATTTTAGGAATAATTCCATTTACTTCCAATATATTTTTTATTGAAAAAAGAATATTTATTCGAGACTACATGTTTATTTCAAATGTGTAGCAGCGAGGTACTGCAGTTTTATTTTAACAGATTTAGTTTATCTAATGTTGTAGATGCACTTCAATTGCAAACTTTCTATTGATTTATACAGCTAGTGCAACAAAATTTAATTGTCTATTCCAGATGTTATTTTCAGTAAAAAAATGTCATATATACATAGGTTTTATTTCTTTTGGTTTGCAAAATACAAGAGGTCAAAGTTTTATAAATATTTTTTTTAGTTTTGTAATTAAGATACTTTTAAAAAACGAAACATACAATAACAAAATTAAATCTTGATTTAAATTGAAATTGTTGCATCCTTTTTATTTCATAATGGAGGCATTTAGTGCATTGTTCTTTGTGTATGACATACATTTTGAGTATTTATTGTAAAAATGTATAAATCTTTTTCTCATATTATGTTATCCTGTCTCGTTCCATGTTTTGTTACGTTATTGTGTTATTTTATATTTTATGACCCATATCGTGTTTTGTTTTCCCTAATTTGCTATTATTTATAAAACTTTAACCCTTTGTATTTTGATAACCAAATGGAAAAAAACCCATGTTCATATGACATTTTTTACTCAAAATGACCTGAGGAATAAGCTATTAAATTTCCTTGCACTAGTTCTGAAACACGCGATATTTATGTAATTGTATATGTATCAGGTGAACGAATTAACTATGCTGTTTGGGTTGAGTGGTTCATTTCACTTGCGTCAGTAGTATATTGATTATAATTACCTATTTCTATAGGTCAACCTGTGTGGCCTACTGATTTTGTGACCTCTGTATTGTTGAATTATTCCACACACTGAGTATAGAACATCCAAAATTATAGTGAAGGATTGTAGGAAGAGCAAAGCAGCTTGTTGTTAGTAGAGGTTTATTCTGTTATTTCGCAGTTATATAATATTTACAAGAACAGCAGTTGCGTTTCGTGCATTTTATAATAATAAGGCAAGTAATAACAAATTGTCCCGCGTGACGGTCGCGCGGGTTGAGGGCCTGACTCACAACCATAAGGTTGTGGGTTCGGGTCTCGCCCGTGGCGACCATGCAAAGGACATATCTTAGTTCTTAGTAGTTGGTCCGATATATAAAATTAAAAAAATAAAAAAATAACAAATTATTTGTATGTATAAAAAATGCAAATAATATTATTTTCAAAATTTAATACAGAAATATAATATAAACAACTGTATTCGTACCCTGTCCTATCTTAACATTTACTAAATTTTCTTCATGTAAGCATTATAAATACTGTTTTCAGTTCAACCAATATTTCCTATACAGGTTGGTTTTATACTTCGGGAAAAAAATTCAAGATATATATTATATGACGTACTAATCACAAAATAACATATTTCTACGATTGCTATGAAAAGTTGACAATTATGCTCTCATTTGTCATCGTAAATTTGACGTGTTCTGTGGAACAATCGAAAAATATCTTTTTTGCGCGTCTCCAATGGCAACGCGCGAAAAAGACGTTAAATGTGCGCGTTTCCGATGGCAACGCGAGAAAAAGATATTAAATGCGCGCTTATTCTAATAGTTACCAGGGATAGAAACAAAACAGAAACTTGTCATATTGACAATTAACAGAACAAATTTATTTTCAGTACGCATACGTTTTTTAATAATTTTAAGATGCAATCGTAGAAAAATTATGTATGTATCACGAGTGTAAAGTGTCTTTGTTCCTCTTACACTATTGCAGCTCTCGCCTTCGGTTCGCGCTGCATTTACCGTGTTCGAGTATCAAAGAATCACTTTACGCTCTTATTACACAAATAACTATTTTTTATGATAAAGAGTATTTGATCGTTGCTATTATATTTTACCCCTAGGAAAATAATGTGCACATTATATTATTTTGACAGTTCAGTTGTTAAATATATATAAAATACAATATAGTACAATGAAACAAATAAAAACTTTCTTATATAAATTTGTTTTTATGATTTGAAAGAATATTTTAACCATAACATGTCAATACCTTTATGGATAATATTTAAACCTTTAAATATTTAATGTAAAAGTAAACATGTTTTCTATTTATGACGCTTCCTATATAATATATTAATTTTTCCGTGGAATAAACTATTATTGTTATTATTATTATTGCATTAGAATTCACTGTAACTTTGGACAGATTATACTTACTTTATTTGTGTCGAAATACAAAGATAAAATATACATTTGTAGGTATTTTCAGCTCTATTAGTACGTGTTTTTAATGAAAGAGCCATTAAACAAACTCGATAAATTAGGGGCTAAAATAAATAATGTGACAGATCACAAACTTTCAAAGTTCTGTTCCATTTGTCACTAATTGAACTGAAATTACAAACGAATTTATTGATAAGGATTACTTGTAACTGAATCCGAATTAGTAAATCTACTACCGGAAATAAAGTGAGCGAAGTTTTGTAGTCAAATAAATAAATAAGTGGAACTATAAGTTAGATCTGATTCAAATGGCAAATGGAATACAACGTCAGTTACTTGTGTTATTCTTCTAATTTTCAATTTGATTTTGTATCTATTTTGTGAATGAAATTTATTTGATTAACAAAGTTGAACTTGTTGGATGTAGTTTTTAACTCGGAATATTTTTTTTGTATTTACAATTACTTCCAAATATTATTAGGACAAAAGTACCGCAATATAAAATGTTAACATTGTGTTTCCTTTGTAACATAAAAAAGTAGATATCCAGTTATACCATGCAGGCTTCGTTGGAAAATTTAACGAACCGAAACACCAATTTAAAATTATGGTGGGACTTAAAAAAAATCAACATTATCCAAAAAAATTGTATTAATTCGCAGATTATTATGGGGTAGGTGGCTCAGTGGTATCTAGTCGGCCTGTGGATCTTGAGAACCCTGGTTCGATCCCCACAGCCGACAAACAATTTTCACCAATTTAAAAAATCTACCCCTGTGGCTCCCTCTCCACTAATATCTTTGAGGGCCGTGATTTGACAGCTGGTAACCGCATTTCACGCGACAAAATATTTTACTTACCGAGATCTGCTTAGGCAGAGTGCTACACCTAGTAATTTTAAAATAATAATAGTATATTTTAAAATAATAGTTTTATATTTTGGATGAGCCGAAACAGAGAATCCGATCATTAATTTTAATCATTTCACGAAAAGGAATAACACTTACCATAATTTCACGAACCGGAACACAGTTCTGGTTTGCTCCGGTACATTTCGAGTCCTAATGTGAAATGGAAAGGAAATTACGTAATTTTTCGAATTATGCAAAGCCACATGAAACAACATGCATTGTTACTTCTTGAAATATACTTTAGATTATCTATGTTCCATTTTAGAAATAGTTTTGATAAATCAATGCGTATTTACCGGAATTTTAACCAAGAACCCTTCACACCCTAGGTGACTGCTCTACTACTTTAGCTACAAATATTCAGCGAAGTTATCACGATTGCGTGCAATGTGTAGTTGTCAATTCGTTACAAACAACAACCTAGGTTACATAGTGCAATTCCCTGGGTGAATAAATATAAGAATGAAGTTAATGACAATAATGCTCATTGATTTTTAAAAGTAATTTCTAAAATATCTACGATCAGGCGTTATTATCTATAACTAAATTCTTATTTTCCATTTGGTTTAAGTTTGCAGTGGAGTGAGGTGGTCGACAAAATTGGTTTATGCAGCAACATTTTAAGGCTAAATACGAGTCAAAGAAATAAGTTAAAACAAATTAAATTATTTATATATTTTATTTCGATTAAGCCAATAATGTTACCATAATCTTTATAATAACTCATATTGATTAATAAAAAATGACAATCTTAATATTGGGTCAGTTTAAACCTGTCTTGCATTTGTACCAGTCACATGTCGCAAACTCGCTTATTTACGATAAAATTTGGTATCAAGTATAGATGAAATAAGACTAATAATCTGATGTGGACACCACATGACTTCCTTGTACGCGTATTAAACTATAGATATTTTTTTAATTGCACATATTTGACATTAAATCTTTAATTTTTTTATTTGTTGTTCTAATCCATAGCAAACTTAATTAATATATATATATATATATATATATATATATATATATATATATATATATATATATATATATATATATATTTAAATTTAGATATCTCGCTTATGCAAAAGGATAATTTAAAAATTCTGAATGTGCTAGACGCAGAATTTAATTCTCTAAAACTTTTATTTGCAGCATTTATGTCTAAAATTAAAATAATACCATTTTTTTCAAGGAAAACTGTTAGCAGCTTCTTGTAATGTGTCACTTCCGGTTAGTCTATTTTAACCAAAATCTATTATGTTATTTCCATTGATATAGTAGTCTTATATACCAAATTTGGAAAGTTTGAAATTATATTTGAATATAGTTTTTCATGAAAATCTATTATAGACTTCAAGTAAAGTACCACTTCCGGAAGTTCTATAATGACCAAAAAGGGAGGTGCACAACTACATGTTATAACAGTTATAAAATTTCAATTTTTTACGGCTTACCGTTTTTGAGTTATGCGAGATACATACGTACGTACGTACAGACGGCACGACGAAATTAATCAAAATGGATTCAGGGATGGCCAAAATGCGTAGTTCCACTGAAATCTTTGAACCGAAAATTTTCGCGATTACAATACTTCCTTTACTTCGTACAAAGAAATAAAAATGGCCTTCAAGAATAATGTCCACTCACACCAACATAATTACAAAGTAGTATATTGTAGATTATTACAGAGCTCACACTACATAATTGTTTTTGTACAAATAGAGGCATAACTCAAAAAACTAAACTATGAATTGTGACACTCTTGTCGTAAATAAGCGAAATGTTCTGCATATATCACGCTATAAAACAGTGTATTAATTAAAACCCAGTTTAATACAATCCGAAGAGTATCGCATCTTTAATTACAAACAAATTCAATGGCACATTTAAACTTTAATGTTAAATATGTAGCTAATATGAACTTTAATGTTCTGATGCATCTCGTATATTGGAATTAGTTATAATACAGGCTTTAATATAATGCAGTAAATAGCACTCACTTAAAATACATGTTTGACAACAAACAAAATGAGCAAATATCTTTCACAAACAAATTCAATGACACATTTAAACTTTAATGTTAAATATATTGCTAATTATGAACTTTAGCAATATGATGCATGTCGTATATTAACATTTATTAATACAGAATTTAATACATCGCATTGAATAGCACCCACATAAAATATATGTATGATAAACAAAATGAACAACGTACCTTTCACAGCACAACCTCTATGACACATTTATACTTTAATGTTCAATATGTAGCTAATTATGAACTTTAGCATTATAATCTATGTCATATATTTAAATCACTATAACTATTAACTAACTGTCATGAAATTATTTTATTTATTTTTGATCAGTTTGGAAAATTATTATCACAAAACTTTTGTAAATTGAAATGATTGTATAGTGAATTCAAATCAACTAAGGTTTTGTAAATTGTAAGGGCGAGAGGTAGCGAGAAGGTCGACCAAAATCTCCACTCCTTAAATACATTCAAAATAAAAATCTCGCATTGGCAATATAGTATAGTAAGTTCTGTAGTTGAGTATACATGAAGCAGAATCATTGCGAGTCGCGTTTGTAGAAAACATGAGTTTTGTTTTCCTGTTAAAAATGCCAGTTCTT
Organism: Pterostichus niger; assembly: GCA_947425015.1. Taxonomy (NCBI): domain Eukaryota; kingdom Metazoa; phylum Arthropoda; class Insecta; order Coleoptera; family Carabidae; genus Pterostichus; species Pterostichus niger. The sequence goes on along the minus strand of OX380345.1, from coordinate 23,685,067 downwards.
TAAAGTTTTGTATTATATTTGATTTGTAACCTTTATAATTTAAGTAAACTTTAAACAATGAAATGATGAAATTGTAGGCAAGCGTAATATTTTTGATGCTTTGAAAATCGTAAATTTAAAGTTAAATTTAATAGGAAAACTAAACAATGTTTTTCGATGTTAATATGATTATTAGTCAATCGCCTTGAGTATTAATATAAAATTGTGAATGACAGAGATATTTAAACACAGATTTTAGGAGAACGATAGCAATAATTGTAAGAAATATGTTTACTCTCTCATAAGTTTCATAAAGCATGATCATTATAAATAATAGCTGGTATAAAAACTCGAAAGTAAAAAGTAAAATGAGTGTCCCTCTGTTTTTCTTAATCTGGTCAAAGAATTTAATTTTAGAAACATGACATTGTTTTCCCGCAGCTTGCTAAGACTGCAATTAAACTAAATTAAGTCAAATTCTTAAAATGTTTTCTTTCCTTACGAAATTCACGTTAAAGCCTACAATTTTATTACGTAGTTCACGGTAATGTGGCGGTCATAAAAAGAAACTCGTTGCTGGCTGAGACGTAAGGGGTGAAGGGGGCTCCGCACAGAAATCGGCTAATTCTGAATGGCTCCTTGCGAGCATCGTGCCACGACATACGATTTATAAGGGCAGTTAGCATTAGCAATGTAGATCGGCTGTGTACAAGCGCTCAACTTCGGCGTCCGGCTGCGTAAATGCAAACATGGAGCGGGAGATTAGCCACTTGGAATTTGTTATCGCGCCATTTGGACACCCGACGCTATTTGTAACACCGCTTAGTACTTACACGGCATTTCTTAAAAATTAGGTCGTTCTTAAAGAAATCAAGATGACTGTTTTCTTACTTTACGCGCTTTGTTTACTAACCGTTTTTGCAAATATCATCACAGATCTTACTTTTTTCATACTATTACGTGGCATTATACAGGGTGTTTTTATACTTCAGGGAAAAAATTAAGTATATATTTTAGATGCCATAATGATTATACAACAGAATGAATGTTTTCATAATTAGAAAAATTAAGGGTGGCTTAATTTCAGTAATATTTTAGTAGCACTGGTTTGATACATATTTTTAAAATAAATATATCATCACGTTTTTTATTTCTTACTAGTTATGGCTCTCTGCTGTAGCAGATCGCGACAAGTAAAGTGTGATTACTAGGCGTCACATCAAGACCATCAAAGATTTTAATGGAGAGGGAACTTCGAGGGTAGTTTTAACGTGGTGAAAATTGTTTGTCGGTTGTGGGAATCGATATTCCTGCACGTATTTTATAAAGTGCTTGTCTGTAACTACGATACAGCAATTGTAAATATATATATAATTATTATTACTATTATTATTATTATTTATTTCACAACATAAACACGTTTTTATGGCTTACTGTTTACAGATTTTATTTAGAGCAACATTAATTCTTTCCTTGTCACCACTATAAAAACTAGTCATAAAAACACATTTTTATCTCAAGTTGAGTTAATAACATGCTGCAGAGAATCTAGTACGTCGTTAAAATGCTCTAATAAAGAATAATACTTCCGTTTTACTTATACCTTTAGCGAACTATTATACAGGTGATAGTAGCTACGTACATTGGAGATGTCTATTATCCTTCACCAAACATTTTGTACTAGTATTACGCCCTTATTTTAGATAAAATGAAATAAATCTAAACATGAATTTTTCTCATAACATTGATATCTAAAGGTACACAAATATTATATCACTGAATTCAGAATGAAATTCTTTATAAATAAATAAATAAATATATCATCAAGCCTTTTACCCATTACTGGTTGTGGCATACTACCGAAGCAGATCTCAGTAAGTGATATAATTTTTCGCGTGAAGTGCGGTTACCAGCCGTCAATTCACGGCCCCCAAAGATGTTAGTGGAGGGGGAGCCACAGGAATAGATTTTAATTTGGTGAAAATTGTTTGACGGCTGTGAGGATCGAACCAGGGTTCTCAATATCCAAAGGCCGACTCGATACCACTGAGCCACCTACCCCATTACAAATAAATTTAAAAAATATAGTTGCATTTGAAATAATAAAGTTGGTATCCATTACTTGAAAAACAATTTTTTTATGATCAGTCTTGTAAAATAGAAATTGTTTGCTAATTTAACCGACGTCGTAGATCTTATAGTTCTCGAGATAGCAATAGTGGACAAAATAAAATGAACACTCTATATACATAGAAGCCTAAAAGTGTAAAATATCTCTGTATAAAACTGAAAATAGTTGGAAACATCTTTGTTTTATTAACATCTAAATTCGGTTGAAGCAGTTATCGAACACTGATGCAGAAAACGTGCACATTGCCAGGGAGATGAACAACGTGTGCAATTACTTTCCGAAGATTTCCACAGACTGGAAAATTCTAGTGATACCAGCAAGTGCTGGACAGGTATGCCAACCTAACAGCAGTAGATACTGTTTCAATTTTATGATCAAGCTAGGAACGTGCAGACCTGCAGTATACCCATGCGGTTTCCGGCAACATTACTTACTCTTTAATCGCTGCATGAGGTTTCTCGTTTTCGTTCCCATATCGCGACCTATTTCATTTTTGTATAAAAATTCGCTTTGCGTTTTTAAATTATTCAATTTTTAATTAAAAAAATATCTCTCTGGTTGGCTTTCTGGGAATTTTAATATCGAGTGGTTTAAGAAACGAAACAATTAAATTTTAATGCTTAATGAAGATGGTGGAATATATGGGTTTGCTCTCTACGGTCCTTTGTGCTCGTTTTTATTAATATTTTATTTATTTTGTTTGTTTTGAAGAATGATCTTGCTGGAGAGTTGTTTCTATTATTTTTCTGGTCAAGGTTAATGAGTTTTTAAAATTTTAATTAGGTTTTTATATGGAGTTGGTGTACTTTTCATTATTGTCTTATTAAACACAGTTAATTAGTTCAAGGTGGGGCTTCTTTTTTAGTCGAGAATAATAAAAGAATAATTATTACGAAATGTCAAGTTTTTACACTTTCTTATTTATGAATATTGTATAGAAAATTAGTAAACTAATTGTAGCACTAATGTAAAATACAATTCGAATGGGAAGTGCTTCATTCCTACTCTTAAAAGCATTTGATTGATCATATCAATTAACATGTTTTAAAAAACTTCTGTAATAGTACTAACGAATTATTGTAAAAAAACATCGAAAATATTTTTAAAATTCCAACTTATTGTTTTTTTTTACTAGACCAGATTTTTTCAATCTTTTTATTTCACGACACATATGAACTAATTACTAAAATTTTGCGATACATAAAAAATACGTTATATTTTTAACCTCTCAAAAAAAAGAAATACGTTTTCAATTATTTATAATATAGTTAGAGTGGGAAGCTTAACGCGCTTGCTATAAACCCACGAGTGCAATAAAGACACTTTTAATACGAGTTGAATACATTATTATTTCTACAATCGAGTTTACATTTCAAACTTTTAAATCATTTACTTTGTAGGTTACTTAGTTAAATTTGTTCTCTAACCAATATTTTATTACATTTATACAAATATAAAATTATTTGTTAAAACTATCAAATGAAAAAAGACATACACAATTTAAACCGTATCTGCTTCCGTTATTTTCTACGGAAGCTTACAAATTGAATGCTTTGGCTACGCAATAAACAGAATTGTGTAGTAAGAAATAAGTAGTGTTAACTAGTGAGGATTCGATGAAGGATTTAGGAATAGATATAAATTTAACGACATTCTCAATACAATGTATATCTATCAGTTATGAAAAAAACGTAACACTGTTGACTCAAATATGTATACTTTTGCGTCGTAGACTTCATTTTAAAATAGACTTTTCAGTCAAATGGAGTCCTTAATTCAAGTATGTATTAAAATATCTTGCAATACATTTGTAAACGTCTCGCGGCACACCGGTTGAAAACTCCTGTACTAGACAATAGTTTAACTGTAGATATAAGAACTCGGATTCAATTCCCAAAGCCGACAAACAATTTTCACCACAATAAAATTACTCCTGTACATCTTTGGTGCCCGTGATATGATAGCTGGTAACCGCACATCACACGCACAAATATATCATTTACCGAAATCTACTACGACTGGGTGCCACATCCAGTAATGGGTAACAGGCGTGATAATATAATATTTTATTATTATTATCTCTGATTATTTATATAGGAACATTAGAAAATGACCGAATTAATTTGCTTACATAAGTTTAAATTCGTTCTATTTTTTAATTCTTCAATGTAATTCAAATTGCAGCACTTATTAGGACTCAAGTACTTTGAAATAAAAATACTTTGATGTAGGGGAGTAAAATTTCCATCTTGCGTGTTGCATGATTAATTTTTCATTTTTCTCATTAGCATCTTGAAACATGCTACTTTCCAAAAATATGGTATTATAGAATCGTTTTAATTATCTTGTATTCTTATTTGTACTTACATGGAATAATTAGCCCATATCTTAAAAAGGAATTTAACTACTTAAAATTATATTAACCTTTAACTGCAGAAATATTTGTAACAAATATCGTTCGTACAACATGGATTTAATATATTAATATCCAAATTTATTCAAATTAAAACACAACAAGAAATACATTTTCACTTCATTCAATTATTATATAATGGTACAATAAATATTTGTACAACCAGTAATAAAAGCTATTTTATTACATGAATTTGAAGTTTGATGCAGGACTGCAAATTAAATGAGTAAAAATAAGATGCTTGCAGTACGTGTTGCACATATATATTTTTTTTTGCATATTCATTTTAGATTGCTTTTAAGAGATCAAAATAAATAATAAATTTGACAGATATACAAATTTCAGAAACATGTTTTTAAATTTTAAATGATCTCTAAGGAGAGATAAATAAATAAAAATGGTAACAAATAGCGAGTGTGACAAAGAGTGACATTTTTTGGTTAGAATATTTATTCAATAAGTTATTTTACCTCGCATAAAATATGTTTTTTTTACTTACGATGAAAATCACTTTTTGGCAGGACTGCAAATTAAATGAGTAAAAATAAGATGCTTGCAGTACGTGTTGCACATATAATTTTTTTTGCATATTCATTTTAGATTGTTTTTAAGAGATCAAAATAAATAATAAATTTGACAGATATAAAAATTTCAATAACATGTTTTTAAATTTTAAATGATCTCTAAGGAGATAAATAAATAAAAATGGTAACAAATAGCGAGTGTGACAAAGAGTGACATTTTTTGGTTAGAATATTTATTCAATAAGTTATTTTACCTCGCATAAAATATGTTTTGACTTACGATGAAAATCACTTTTTGGCAGGACTGCAAATTAAATGAGTAAAAATAAGATGCTTGCAGTACGTGTTGCACATATAATTTTTTTTTGCATATTCATTTTAGATTGCTTTTATGAGATCAAAATAAATAACAAATTTGACAGATATACAAATTTCAATAACATGTTTTTAAATTTTAAATGATCTCTAAGGAGATAAATAAATAAAAATGGTAACAAATAGCGAGTGTGACAAAGAGTGACATTTTTTGGTTAGAATATTTATTCAATAAGTTATTTTACCTCGCATAAAATATGTTTTGACTTACGTTGAAAAGCACTTTTTGGCAGGACTGCAAATTAAATGAGTAAAAATAAGATGCTTGCAGTACGTGTTGCACATATATTTTTTTTGCATATTCGTTTTAGATTGCTTTTAAGAGATCAAAATAAATAATTAATTTGACAGATATAAAAATTTCAATAACATGTTTTTAAATTTTAAATGATCTCTAAGGAGATAAGTAAATAAAAATGGTAACAAATAGCGAGTGTGACAAAGAGTGACATTTTTTGGTTAGAATATTTATTCAATAAGTTATTTTACCTCGCATAAAATATGTTTTGACTTACGTTGAAAATCACTTTTTGGCAGGACTGCAAATTAAATGAGTAAAAATAAGATGCTTGCAGTAGTGTTGCACATATAATTTTTTTTTGCATATTCATTTTAGATTGCTTTTAAGAGATCAAAATAAATAATAAATTTGACAGATAGAAAAATTTCAATAACATGTTTTTAAATTTTAAATGATCTCTGAGGAGATATATAAATAAACATGATAACAAATAGCAAGTGTGACAAGAAGTGACATTTTTTGGTTAGAATATTTATACAAAAAGTTATTTTACCTCGCATAAAATATATGTTTTGACTTACGTTGAAAAGCACTTTTTGGCCGCAAAAATAATATTTGGATTAATAAACTTCTTAATAACACAAATTCCTTACAATTGAATTAAAAGTAATGTATGATATGCCGATAAAAAACCTTCATACTCATAAGGTTGCCGACCTCGACTTGCATTTTTCGTCTTTGTGCCATATAGTTATTTGTGCATTCTTTGTTACTCGAGCACGGCAATTTCCGCGCGAGCCGAAGGCTATAAACATATCTTTCTGATTGAGGTGTAAATTATAATTTTTATAAAAACGCAGAATTACATTAAATTGAATAGTGTAGAGTAAATACGATGATCGACTGTTTGAGTAATGACAACAATTTGATGATCGGGATATAAGTCTAATATATTTTGAAACGGTTACACTTCCTACGTTTCGGCGATAACTATCGCCTTCCTCAGGGATATGTAACGTCTAGTCATAAGTATAAACAAAATGTTTAAAAAAAACAGAACATAATGTCACAAATTTTAAAAAATAAATAAATAAATAATTAAATTTTTAAACCTTTTTAATTATTTATTTATTTATTTTTTTAAATTTGTGACATTATGTTCTGTTTTTTTAAACATTTTGTTTATACTTATGACTAGACGTTACATATCCCTGAGAAAGGCGATAGTTATCGCCGAAAAGTAGGAAGTGTAACCGTTTCAAAATATATTAGACTGATATCCCGATCATCAAATTGTTGTCATTAAATTGAATATATAATATTTAGATCTTGTCAGCAATCGGTGAATCAATTACACGGATTGTTCGAAAAAAATTGGACTTTTCACTAGGATTTCGCACTGCTAAAGTAGAGCATTATTGTACAATTTTATATAAAGTAAATTTAAATTTTGTTTTCACGATTTTGAAATAGTAAAAATGCATCAATTTCTATACGAATTTCCATTAGAAAACTCGACTTTCATGATCTATAGGATAGAAACATACTTAGACCATTTTTAGGTGCGGTTCAGTTTTCTGAAAGTTTAATCGAGTAACCTAGATATCTGACACAACACAACAGCCATATTCATGAAATTTCCGGTACCTCTATCTCAGTGTGATCCTCTGGAGTGAAATAATATAGCGTATAAGCGGCCAACTAACTAAATAAGATTATACATTCACCATCAGAGATCCAGTCACTGCATCTTCCCCAAGCAATAACTCTCGTCCCAGCACCGTAAGGGAACTAATTTCAACGAAACGTTCGATTGCCGTGTTCCGTCGATTGGGTAATGCGGAGATACTTTATCCGACGCGTAAAAAATCCTCGGCGGGCAGCCAAGGCACCGGAAGCAGATCCGGGAACTGGGATCTCAGCACGGCCCCGCCCATGTGGGGAAGTGCGGCCTTAATCCGCTTGGCGGCAGCAGTGGCGGGTTAATCATGATTAATTTACATATTTTACGCACGGGAGCCGGCTAGATTTGTCAAGACAATGATGTCGCCGCGCTGGCTAATGCCCACCATCAATATGACCGTCCTGTGACAGTTCTTCGCCATTTTAAGCGACTCTAGCTCCGAGGTGACGCGAATTTTAATTCGGTTTAATTTTCTATGTACCAACGCATTTGTTTCCGCTAAGTTAAAAACTTGTTTTGCAGATTAAATGTGGCCGCGAAACATGCAAGTCATAAAGGATTACTCGTTTTTACTACCACTAATTATTTTATGTGCTAACAAGGAATATTTTTCCAAAGTAGACTAATTAATGGCAAAAGAGTAGTATATTTCTTTTTTAACTTGAACGATGACAAATTATATATGTTGTGAATACATCATGTCTTAAAATATTGAGACATTCTAAAACATTAAAAACAAAATAAATAACTATATCATGTCTTGTACCAATTTCTGGACGTGGCACTCTGCTGTAGCAGATCTCGATAAGTGATATATTTATGCGTGTGAGGTACGGTTATCAATCTCCGAAAGAAAGATATTAATAGAGAGGTACTCGTAGCTACAGGGGTAATTTTAATGTGATGAAAATTATTTGTCGGTTGTTGAAATAAACTTCGAGTTCTCAAATTCATTCGACAGTGTAAATTATATAATATCAAGTAACTAAAACTAAAATCTAATCAGATGTCAAGTTGGCTAAAATGTTTTTGTCAGTCATTCAGTGTAGACGTAAATAAAAAAAAAGACATTAGAGAAACTTAGATACAAGGTTGAACAATTCGATAATATAATATTTATTTGTTCTGAAAACATCAAAGTGTAAGTATTAATTCAAAACGAGGGAAGAATATAGAGAATAAAACTACAAACCCGTCTTTTTGCGATCGGTTTCAACCGCTTAAAGCTGTATTCACCAACATACTCTTGATTAATGATCAATTGATTCGAGAATCAAATTAATCCGAGAATCAAAACTAGTTTCAATTCACGATTTTGACTCAAGAGATCAAGAAACTAAGATCAATTGATTATCATTTTGGTTTTACTTTTTAACCTTTCTAATTATTTTTATTGTGTAAGTCATACATTTTGATAGCAGATTATAACTTAGACATAGTTAATTTAAAACAAATAAAGAGGGGTGAAATATAAAAATATAGAAGATATATTGAAGAATATTGCAAAAAAAGAAAAGCAACATACAGAACCTGAAATATACGCAATAGACAGAAATTTGTTGAACCGCCAAATTTTACAGGAATTGATAAAAGCTACTGAGAAGTTAATTTAGTTTAAACTAAATCTTAAACATAGTAATGAAATACTATAGGTACTATAGCTTAATAATTATATTTTGTAATAGAGAACTATTTCAAATGTGATCGGATGTCATCAAATCCAGTAGTAAAGCTATTACTATTATAATTTTAAATTTTCTTGAGATTTACTCATGCCTACGAATACGGCTGTAAGCAGTGGTTTTAGTATTTTGTCAACTAGAAGTCAACTGCCTTAATTTTACTTCACAGCATCATAGAAAATAACTATGTAAGATCTAAGCTAGCCCAGAGCAAACGATGTGCGCCTAAATTAGAATCACAAACAGGGGGAGGTTGTAACCAATCCCAGGTCGTCATGAGCGCCCGCCGCCCAGGATCAGGCAATGTTTCAACGTAAGACGAAGTTTGGCTTCAGGATTATCGACGAGCGACGAGCGACGGTAGACACACAAGATGCGGTGCGAATGTGTGCAGTAGAGCGGCCAAGGGCTAGCCTAGGGTCAAACAATGTTTAATTGATGAAATAATTAGGGGATAAAGGGTGCAGGGCTGGCCACTAAACGGCCGAAGGTGCACCGACCAACGGCAGTTTGTTACCCCTCCCTGCGCGTCTAAACCTCGGGTAATTAATCCATCGACTGTAATTATCAGGACGTCATGCTGTTTGTATACATTCATCTCTCCCTGTTCCGGATTCTGATTCCGCTACAGCCACATCCACAGCTCTAAGCTACTGATATTCGCCGGTTATTCAATCAGTTCAGAATCCAGATATTAGTTTACTGTTGACTTTCAGTTTCAAAGACATCTTGCTTCCACCCAAAGGGAATGTCACATGTGTACCATGCTTATGTACCTTTGATTAAGAGATAATTAATTATAAACTAATTTCACGAGTTAAGTACAGCTGTATTTATATATATTTATAAATTAAAACGATTTACAGAAGTTAAATTAAGTTTGTGCAAAATTGAAAGTACTATAGAGAAAGAGATGTAAGATATAACATTAGTGCTGAAATGTATTGTCGGAATAAGTGATTTAATCTTGGAGTGCATATAGAGCTAGTAACGGGTAAAAGGAAAACGCCTCAGATTGCAGTTCCATGTGACGTTTCTCCAGTATCATCTTGCTATGAGTGCTGAATATTCATCGTAGAACTGGCACTTGCAGTGTCGCCTGCAGCCGGCAAGCCGACATCGACGCATCCAAATCAAATATCTGCGAATGAAACGGAAGAGTGCTGCATGCTCCATCCATTACTGACAAACGTGTCGGCCGCTCTAGAAGAAATGATAGGAAAGTAACATTACGTTACATAACACATCCATTTTCAGGCGAGCGCAATCGAATTACTCGGGAACCGGGAATGAGGACGGGTGGGGCTGGGCCAAGTCGCCGGTAGCGGACACGAATGCAAATGATTTATTAGCGGATGCCTCCGCGCGTTCTGTACTCTTCTTTTCTATGAGGCTATATATGGGCCGTTAAATATTCAATTGTTGTCAACGGAGATTTAGTTAAAAGGGAAAGCGAACGCGAAAGGAATGAATGGGCCAGCTTTAAATCACAGCGTTTTCCATTCGCGCGCCGTGCGCGGACCTATCGCTTACGAGGGGATGGCCATCGATAAACCGGCGGCAGCGAGCGAGCGAGGACCAAGTCGGAAACAACCAGATGTTCCCGCCGTGCCCATAGGAAATAATATGCATAATTTCATTTCCGTTCTGGATGAAGGATAAGCGGTAATTAGAGTCTGAAACATTTATAAATGTGCGCCGCGTTATCGATCAACCAACTTAATTGCCGGCTCCTGCTTCTCGAATAAGTATAAATAACTATCCAGCAACGCGCGTTAATCCACAATACAAACTTTTCCAACTTTCTTAATCCCCGGTACTAGACGAAGTTTTTCCTCCGCGGCAAAACAATGCACTAACTTAATGAAGAGCGGAAATTTGGGCGGCGCGTGCGTGGTGCGTCGCGCCTGTTCGAACCGCCATCAGCGCAAATGAGTTCTCGGGGCCCAGGGCAGAGGTCGCGACACACGCCGGAGGACTTGGGGCCCATGCCATCGCCGCCGCTCCGATTCGGGAATTAAATTGCGAAGTCGTGTAAACAAGTTCATTTCGTGACAAACATCGTTGGGGTGTGTCTATCAGCCGCCCGTGCGGCTGTGCGCCCGTGCGCGCAACATCAGGTAGCGCCCTGATTCGTGCCCTATCATTTCAACACACTACTAAATTGGGTCAGATTTGTTACGTGAAAACTACGGTCATTTCTGTTTATGAAGAAAAGTATCTTGTAGTGTAATGAAGCGTTATATTTTTTGTTGTTTGGTTATGTCGGTTCGTCTACGGCGGAAACTGCAAAAAAAGTATCATTCGAGAGGGTAAAATACAGATATATTTCTCTCTAGAAGGGTTTTGTGAGGCGAATTAACGTCAAATCAGAAACATCCCGAAACGATTGAGTACGAAACAAGCCGAGTGTAGCGTGGAGCGTCTCTGGTGCTAAGCGCGTCAGACGCCGGGGTAATTAAGGAGACGAAAAACGAGGGAAGCTACGCGCCGTCCTTCACAAACAAAAAACTAACGGACCGTGCGTTTTTATTTTCTATGAAAAATGAGCGAACAGACACGGGGCGTTGCCGAGGTGATCCGGCACTCGCAGCTCGCAGGAAAGTATCATCATCCGCCGGCGTCAGAGGCGGTGGCGGAGGCGGCGTATGGAGTCCCCCGGCGCTCGGGCTCGACAAGAATTCGGCAGGCAACACGTCGCTGCCCTAAACGCCCCGACTCAAAGGTCGATGTCTGCGAAATTGGATGAATACGCACGACCTTTTACTATAGATTTCCGATAATGGATACCGACAAACATTTAAATATATATTTAAAAATACTTTACATTTCTCCGATTTTATATTTAAGAAGCTTATCCAAACGTTTTAACTTGAACATTTTAAATAACTTACAATATTTTACATTTTGTGAAATTTACTCAATTGATTAAACTTCTAAGATCATGTAGTTTTTTACCAACAATTTATTTCTCATATTGTCTACATACTGTACATTTTAATCACTGTTCTTTTGTGTAATGACAGTTTTTATATTATTTTTCTAAGATCAGTAAGAAATTTAGGTTTTTCGAACGTCATTTGGTGCCAACTTGTGAAAATTTTTTTAAATTATAGAGAGGCCAATATTTAATTTCGCCCAGTTACTCCTTCCCAATGGGGGTAAATCTCCCCTTTTATCGTTGAAGTCGTTGCCCTATTATTGTGTGGAACAAGCTCTTGTACTTTAACGAATGAAATAAGTTAAACAAACCAAGTTGTATTTATTTATTTAATAATTAATTCAAGTGTGCATTCAAGTTCGAAACGTATTGAAATACATTCCCTGAATACAGTTCCTGAATGAACCGTCGTTAGTATGCAGGAAGCAAAATTCAGCCCAAGATTCTTAAGCTAAATCCCCGTTCATTAAAACATTATTCCATTTACAAACGCACATTGTTCTTCCGAGATACGTCGTAGGCACAATGAGTGAATGACACAATAATGCACGTACACTCAGAACTCAACTTCGAAGGTCGTAGTTCCTCACGGTGCGTGCTCACCGTTTGTCCGGGCGGATACCTTTCCCGGAGTTAATAAGTATTCCTGCTGCGAGAGTGAGAGAAACTTGTCAGGCCCGGATTTTCCACAAGCCTGACTAGGTTACACCAAATTTCTATTAGAAATTTCATATATGCCATGTTAAATGACTTCGTAAATTTGTTTCTAGTATACAGAAATTCTTAAAAAGATCTCCTGTAGTTGCGGAAAAATGATCTTAAGGAATGTAAACTGAAGACAAAAGCTTATTTTGAAGATTAAAGCTGGATTTATAATGAAGTAAAGCAAAGCTAACACAGTTCAAGGAAAATAATTTGTACTATTTAGCGATCCACCAAAGTACACAAGTAATATTGATTACTAACTAGGTTACGCCAAAATGCTAACTTTTATTATTTTAAGTTTAATCTGAATTAGTAGGTCATTTAGTAGGGCAAGTAAAGTATATGCAAAATAAGTGATTTGTTTTAGTAAGAGGACATTTGATCTGATCTAAATGTAAAATGTAATGCATATTTTGTCAATCAGTTTGCTAGTTTTATCTAACATCTATAAAAATGAGCTGATACAATATTAGAAGTATTAATAATGTACTCAAGTTCACTTGAAGATTCATCAACAACAAATATGCCTATTGCTTAAATTTCATAATAAATTGTATTTGAATATTTTCTGTGCTTTTATACTATTAATGATGAATGATTTCTTGACTGGGTTTGTAAGGAATAAATTACAATAAATTCTGGATTCCAGTCAATTTATTTAAAATAATACTCCACCATGATTAGTTTCGTATATGATTATCTGGCCATCTTCAAGAGCTGAAGAAAAATGAGAAAATACACAAAACATACAATTATAAATTACACACTTATGTTTGGGGTATATGACTCAATGGTATCGAGTTGGCCTGTGGATTTGAGAACTCGGATTCGAATCGCACAGCCAACAAACAATCTTCACCACATTATAACTACTCCTGTGTCTCCCCCTCTACTAACATCTTTGGGGGCAGTGATTTGACGGCAGGTAACCGCACTGCACGCGAAGAAATAAATCACTTATCAAGATCTGCTAAGACAGAGTGCCACAACCAGTAATGGGTAAAAGGCGTGATATATTTATTTGTAGGATAGGTTGGTCCGTGTTATATAATCGGGTTCGATATCCACAGTTGACAATTTTCACCACATTAAAATTACATCCGTGTATCCTCCACCACTAATATCGTTGAATGCCATGATTTGACGGTTGGTAACTGCATTTTACGCGCATAAATATATCACTTACCGAGATTGCTACGGAAGAGCACCACAATCAGTAATGGGTAATCTCATTTATTTATTTATTTTTATGTACTTGAGAAGTAAATTTTAAAAATAAATAAATAAATATATCATCACGCCTTTTACCCATTACTGGGTATGGCACAGCCGTCAAATCACGGCCTCCAAAGATATTAGTGGAGGGAGAGCCACAGGATCGAACCAGGGTTCTCAAGATCCACAGGCCGACTCGATACCACTGAGCCACGTACCCCATAATTTAAAATAAAAATATTTAGTGTTAAAACTAACATTGATAAAATAATGTGTTTTTGTTCAGATCCTAAAGATGACCAAAATTTATATTTCTAGGATACCTAATCTTATTTTGCATTTCTTACTTTCTTTTATTTTATTCAGTACCTATTGTGTCGATTTTGATCATATTTGTTAACTAGATAATAATTTCTTGCAAAAGCTCTAAGAATCTTAAACTTTGACTTCGAAGTCTTCAAGTCAAAAAGCGTATATTAGAAACATAAATATAAACTGAGGAGAACAAACAAATAAATTTTAAAATGAAGATATTTTTAATTCCGTCCCTGAGATCAGCCCTAGAGAGATGAGACATGCGCACACACCAACTTCTCAGTGGGCGACACGATAGTTGCCTTAGTCGTTTCTAGTATAATTACTCGAAACCACTTAGGAAATTACGTCGGGTGATTATTGCGACATCATCTCTCTACGTCATTTTAATATGTACAAATGAATGGCACTACGAACGTCTTGTGAATAGCAAGTTAACGTAGCGTGTAGTTCTCAGAGTGCAGTGAGCTACAAGCAATGCAGTTCGATAGCGCTGTTATCGGGTTGGACACTCGCCGTCGCCACTTGCCGTCTCGCAACCCCAAGGAACGCTCGAGGAATGCTATTGCAACCACAATGCACCGACATCCTTAAATGAAATTGCACAAGACATGAATCACTTATTAATTGATTCTTGACCTGTCGGTACGATCTCGAGATATTTCCAAAATGAAATAGGGCATCTTGGATTTCAAAAGATTGGAATGCGAATTCGTTCACATGCAATTTATTACCTACTGTTATTTATAGATAAGTCTAGAGAAATCAAATATGAGGTGTGATTGTCAAATAACGAAAATTTCTCGTGCTGTAGTTTAATTTTTTGAAAACATTTATGTTGTACATTCCTCTGTCGTCAAGTTACCGACGATAGAATTCTGCCTTAAATCTAATACAGTTCTCGTCTGGAATTTGATAAAATCAAGAAAGTTTAATGTAAAGAAGAATGTTACATGATCTATTTAATTTTAAAATAGTTATTTACGTCATAAAAATGTCGTGCATTATACAGGGTGTTTCTATATCTCTGCACGAAACTTTAATAACATATATAATTTGATATACTGATTATAAAACAAAATTATTTTTTTTGAAATTCGTAAAAATGAGGGTATTTCATTCCTAGCGAACATTTTTAGTGTCATTGATTTAATAGTACATTTAATTATTTATAATTATGTTACTAATGAAATAAAAGTATAAATAGTGCCTACAAATAATCGTTTATTAATTAGTTATTATGTAGGTACCTGGGGTAATGCCTTATTTTTGTTGAATTAAACCAATGACACTAATATGTTCGTTAGGAATTAAATACCCTAATTTTTGCGAATTTCAAAATATATATATATTTTTGTTCTATAGTCAGTATATCAAATTATATGTCATTAAAGTTTCGTGCAGAGGTATAGAAACATATACATTCTGTATATTAAAAATAACAAGGATTATTATTTTCAAAATTTAATTCATAGTTTTTTTTTTTAGTATAAGTTTAGTAAATAAGTTTTTACGGTACGAATAAGATGTTTCCGCAGACGGCGACAAAGGACTCGTGTCAGAAATTTCGAAATAAGTACCTTAAAAAAATATTAACGGACGTATTATCTACAACGTTTTATTTCATACTGTGTCGCTTTTAATTATTAAACATTATTTTCATATCCTAAATTTCTGGACTAAAAATACTATTGTACAATACGATATAGTGTACAATAAATAATATTTGCGATATCGCAAAAGTTTTGAGCAAAAACATTACTATTGTTGCTTTTCCTTCACTAACATCTTTGGAGGGCGTAATTTGACGGCTCGTAACTGTTCTTTACGCACTAAATACATACAGATCTGCTACAGCAGAGTGCCACATTAAGTCATGAGTAAAAGGTGTGATGATATATTTATATATTGTAATTAAAATTCTAGTTTACGGGATATGCATTATACATAATATCATAAGATTCACATGTCTTATATTTTATAATTGCCATGATTAATCATTGAAATTTGTCAAATTTGTATAAATAAATAAAAACTTTTAGCTTAGTAAAATATTTTTGCAAAATATCATAAATAAAACTAAAATTGCATGTAAATATAAAAATGATCCAAATTAAATTATTTTAAAAACATGTTTAATTTGGCTCGTGTGGTATCACTGACATTATGTTGTTAACATAGTTACCAGACAGATCTGTAATACATGAAACGATATAATTTTTCATGTGTGACATTACGCTGATTCATTTGATACCACATAATATTAATATTAATATTAACATACCATATGTGGTTTTATATATAAACCATATTGACCGTTTATAACATACGACGTGCGCAAATAATTATTCTAGTTTCAACTGAATTTAATTATTTAATTTCACAGGTAGATAATAATTTGTAATTATTATACAAGCTGATGCTTCACATTAAATATATTTGATACTTGAAACAGTCAAGAGCAAATATCAAATTATACATTATTAGAGGTGTAACATTATTATGTATATAATTATATAAATTACATAATTTAATTTATATGTTGGTTGTTCTACTCAATATATTATACACAGTCATATAATTTTTAAAATACAGTACAAATTCTTAAGATATATCAATTTTAAATTTAACATTCATAATTTTAATCATATACGACAGGAGAACAGATGTAATATTTTTTATCCAACACCCACTACTTATAAAGTCATTATTGTTGTCATTTTAGATTAGTAAAGTGGTTTATAAGTCACACGTGAGTTATAAGTCATAAGTTACGCATAAATTATGACTTGTAACTCACTGTTGAGTTTAAATAGGTTGCAGCTGTAGTATTCGAAATGGAAGAAGAGAATTTTATTCCCGAAATAATCATTAAGGAAGCGGAAAAAGCGGTTGTTGATATTTTACCAAAAAAGTCTAGAACTTCCTATGAAAAACACTTTCATTCATACCTTTGACGTTTCTAGTTGTCATCCAGTCTTCAAACATATGAAATTCTTTTTTTTAGGAAGTTCTACACTTTTCTGGTAAAATATCAACAACCGCTTCTTCCGCTTCCTTAATGATTATTTCGGGAATAAAATTCTCATCTTCCATTTCAAATACTACAGCTGCAACCTTTTTTCAACTTTGTTTATTTAAAAAATTTGAGTAACTTAGACAACAAAACAAGAAAGTATGGCTAACTAGAATATTATTTGAAATGTAGACAATTGTGTCAAAATTTATATTTTAATGTCTTAATTCTAGTTGTTGGATAAAATTTCGTATGCCACTCGTGTGTTATTACAAATAAGTCACTTCAGAAAATTATTCCCCTCGGCCTGCGGCCTCGTGGACTAATATTTTTCTTGCGTGACTTATTTGTAATATAACACACTTGTACCATAAATAACTATTATTTAGCTTTTTGATCTAAAATTATTAATAATAAATTTGACTGCGAGAGTCTTTTAATAGCTATTAACATATTACGATTATATTAATTCCTCATTAGAATTTATAACACATTATTTTTAAATATGTTATAATAGGTATGTACCTAGTAATGTTATAGGTATCATTACAGCCGCAGATGTCAGTTTGAAATCCGAACTCCTAGAACGAGGATTTTAAGACATCTAATGCCTGTTATGACTCATAACATTCGTGGTTTGTTCAATAGTTTATCAGTTTCAGAATATAAACACGTTAACGTCATTAATAAATATTTGAAATTATTTTATGAAAAACATCATTGTCATCATTTTAGAAGGTGATCAAGTAAGTCTGTAGTCTGTATGTTTTTATTCAACGTCATGGTTACAATTGTTTTGTATCATATTTATAAATAATTTTTTTATTTAAAAGTCATAACTTGGTCATCTCTAATTTGAAATACTGTACAATTACTATATATTTTGATAAGGAGGAGAAGTAATCTTTGTATTATTGTTGTTTTGAGTTCCGTTTGTATTAATAGTATTATATTATCATTGTGTTTTATTTTAATTTTCTTGACTGTTTTGACAAGTCAGTATGGTAATATTACCGTACAGAATTCAGTTATTACTTACTTACCAGCATACTTTTGTGCATGTAAACATAGGTTTAATATCCTGAAACCGGTAAATAATATTTAATTGAGGGTACCACAGTATTACACAAAAACAAATGAATTATTCATCCATCTTTGGTTATAAGGGAAACTGGGTGACTAATTCACCACTTAAAAATTTATATATTTTCTATATCTTTAACTGTGCTAAAGAATCAAGCAAACTTTTATTCTGAATTTATTACCTAATTTATTTTACTTATACACGTATCTATTTTGATTATTTTCCAATATGTGTTTGTTCTTAGTGTTACACTGTTATTAGACTCTCGTCTGTTGAGTAATAGTCAAATAATAAAATAATATATCCGTCACATCATTCTGTAAAATTGTGTGATTAGAAGAAAAAAATGTGAAACCCTAATGACATTTCTTATAGTGTTGATGTTGATATATATAAAGAATTTAACTTTCACGTCACATAGGAAAATTTTAAATTTCATTAAACTTTTGAAACAAACTTACAAACTTGCATGAAACTATTTGAAACCCTATAATGACTTTTTTACATATAAAGTTTTTAGTAACATAAAAGTAATATGGAAAACTTTTACAATATTAGTTTTATTTTACTTCCATAATAATACGTATAATATTTATTATTTTCACATTATGAATGTTGATGTATATAAAATATTTTAATTTAAATACCACATTTACGTGTATTATATATATAAATAAAAAAATAAAATATATCATCACGCCTTTTACCCATTACTGGGTGTGGTACAATGCCGAAGCAGATCTAGGTAAGGGATATATTTCTTCGTGTGAAGTGCGGTTACCAGCCATCAAATCACGGCCCCCAAAGGTGTCAGTGCAGGGGGAGTCACAGGGATAGATTTAATTTGGTGAAAATTGTTTGTCAACTATGGGGATTAGGGTTGTGCATTTGGCCAGTCAAATATTTCGGTCAATTGACCAAGAAAAATTTAATAAAAATCACAATTAAAATAGTAATTTATTTATATAGTACTGTTTACTACATCCAATATTACTGAAAATGAAAAACCAACAACAACTAATAAACAAAACCACATCAAATTCAAAAAAAAGTAAAAGACGTAATGAAATGAAATAATATGTATTTATTTTATTTGTAAAGTAAGCAAATTCTCCAGAACCCAGAATACCAAACTAGATATATTCATGTAATAATAGTAAGTAGCTATTTCTATTGAACAACAGATGTCGTGGCGGTTCCATTTAGATTATTTGACCGTATTATTTGGCCGTCAAATTGACCACGGCACAACCCTAGTGGGGATCGAACCAGGGTTCTCAAGATCCACAGGCCGACTCGATACATATATTATGGAGTTTATATACATCGTATCATAGCAATAAACAACAAATAATGTTCAAGTGAAAAATATTTTTATTTTATTATTAGATATCAATGATCATGTTATTATTTTCCAAATAAAAAACTAAATATATCTCCTTCTTTTCATTTACACTATCCGAATATCAGTAATGACGTAAACATCATCCTATTAAAAATAAACTGTAGTTCTTTATTGTAACAACAATGTTTCTTCGCTTATCAAAATCCCGGAAACAGTCTTCACAAAATGACAGAAAGTCACTCATCCTCAATGTTCACCTCTGCTGTCCAACGTATTAGTCGGCAGCAGACGTCGCCAACGCCTCCGATAAATCCCGCTCGTGGCCAGCCTCGTAGATTGATTAATGCGACCGAATTGAAACGTTCCGGGCCTGACGGTGACGTTTACATTGACGCCAGAACTTTCCAACTACGCCAAAGTACGCGCTAGTCGTGCATAACCGCCACCGCCGCCTCTGAATGTTGATTTAACAAAAACAAGGGAGATACAAAAATTCAAACTTCGATTCGACATACATATTTATGAAGCGATGCGAATTTGAAAGGATGGTGACCGAACTCTTGCTCACAGTTTGACCGGACCAACTTTTTCTGCTCATATTTACATAGCGATTATACACTTGACTGTGTAAATCAAGCCGAGGGGGGATGAGCCATGGATCATCCATTAACGGAAGGATTTATCGTTGATGTCTTATAATAAATCTTCTCGATTTAATATACGGGCGAGATTGGATTTTCAAATACGTTTGCCTACATAAAAATGGAATTTATTAAGTTATTATTTTGCTTATAGGTTAATTACATTCTTCTTTTTGTATTTTACAGAAATTCTGGTAACGTAAATAACTTTTAAAAACTCAAACGTATTGGTATTTATCCAATTTGAAGTATTTTCTAATTTAAATATTTAAGAAAGTTAACTTAGTGCTATGGAATTTTGATCTTTAATAAATTAACCTATTACTTCAAGGACTGGTTTATTAATGTTGAAATAAAGTGATGCATTAATATTGAACCATTTTCCAAAGAACATATTCATAAGAGATTGGAATGAACTTCAATATGATTTTTGTTTCATCTCCGTATCAGATATACATTTTAGGCATTATATTTTTTAAGTCCTAAACATAGTTTAAAAGCTAATTTATGCAGCAAGGATTTTAAATAGCTGATAATTTCCAGAGGCTGACAATATCCAATCTGAGTGCCTTATCCAGTAACGTCCGAGGAGCATATAAGAATTATTTTTTTACTAATAATTATGATTATAGTAGAGTGTATAAAACAGGTAACAACAAATAAGGCTCAAATGGAAAATAAAATAATATATTCTTTTTCTTGGTTCAACTTTTGTAATCCAGGAGAAATTACAATTTGTAATAGTTAATTCACATATTATTATAATCAACATATTGTTGTATGACAATATTGTTGTAATCAGTAGATTTTTGTAATCAGATTGTTGTTGTAATTAGATTATTGTTGAAATCAGTATATTGTTATGATAAGTATAATATTGTTGTAATCAATATACTATTACAATTGGTTTATTGGTATAATCGATATATTGTTATAATTGGTATATTTTTATAATCGGTATATTGTTGTAATCAGTAATCAATATATTGTTTTAATAGATATTTTTTAGTTTATTCCTGGTAATGTCAAAAATGGTTACATGGTTGCGCAATGGTAGAACTAAAAAACAGAAGAACGCATGAAGTTTAGCTAGACGGTATTAAATTTAAATATATTTTATATGAAACCTTGTTAGTTTAATTTTTAAATAAATATGCTAAAATGTGGAAATTTAAATCCGTCTAATAAATCAATTAGGTACTGAAAGAAAAAATAAATGTAACAGCATTTTATTTTGTAAAATGTTTTTTATGTAGTGTTTATTCCTGTTAAGACTTCTTGCAAGAGATATTAGCATAGCGATTATAAATCAGAGCAAAGAAAGGATGAACCATAAACCATCGATCATTCATTAACGGTGCATATTTATTCGATGATGTGGTAATTAATCTGAGGCTAATTACAAAAGTGTTTACTTCAATAACTTTGGCATCGTCTTTATTTTGTTTTGTTTTGCTTATTTGGAAATTTCAACGCCATTAATCATCTGAAAGCAAGATGATGTAAGACGGTGTTCAAGCAATAGCGATGTCGAAATGGGACTGTTAACAATGTTATTAATTAAAGCAGTTGTATTGCACTAGCTGTTTCGATTATTAGGAGTATCAATAGTGCTCTGGTTAAACACAGTATACACTAAGAATATCTGCCGAACTACATAACTACCGATGTTATGATTTATCTCTAATAGGAACCTATCGAAGACAGTGAAATATACCATTGTTTCTCTAATTACTTTACAGGAAAAGGCTTCAAATAAAAGTTAAAGAGTTGCAGTAGTGTAAGAGGAACAAAGACACTTTACGCTCGTGATACACATATAATTTTTTTCTACATTGTATCTTAAATTATTAAAAAACGTATACGTACTGAAAATAAATTCATTCTGTCCACTGTCAATATGACAAGTTTCCGTTTTGTTTGTATCCGTGGTAACTATTAAAATAAGTTCGTATTTAATTTTTTTTTCGTAACACATGCACAAGAAACTCGTTCTTATTCCCTAATATTAGAGAGAGAAACACTGCTTTTCTCCCCTAGGGAGAGAAACATTGGCTGGTAGCTTAAGCTCAGTTTTTGCTTGTTTTAAGAGCTATCTCTAACATGTTAAAACCGTGCTCTTAAAACACCCAAAAACAGAGCTTGTGCTACCAGTCATTATGTTTCTCTCCCTAGGTAGGATATTTCTCTCCCTAGAGACTACGATTATTAGCTGTTTGCGGTGTTTCCTAGGTAACTAGTTACGCAACCCATATTTGCCATTTGTCCCGATAAGACAGTAATTTTTGTGCACTTGTTACGAAAAGTATAATATGCTTCACGCGAGAGCGTGTTTATTCCTTGTGTGAAGTTGGCAAACCTCGATTTCACACGCGGGAATAATCGCTTGTTTCCCTCCCTTGATGTATAACATACTATTTGCACATTTAACATCTTTTTCGTGCGTTGACATTGGAGACGCGCGACAAAGATATTTTGCGATTGTTCCACAGAAAACGTCAATTTTACGATCATAACTGAGAGCGTAATTGTCATCTTTTCATAGCAATCGTAGAAAAAAGTTATTTGATTTTATGTTAAAATCTCGGTGTGTCCGCATTTTTCTCCTAATAAAATTGATAAAATAGTATTTGTATCACTGAGTTTCTTCTGACAAAATAGTTTTAAAAGTTCGCCTAGTTCTATCGTCTTGTGCATCAAAATATTATTAGTATCATCATCGGAAACATCATCACAAAAACTCTGAAATTTATCTCCGACAGCGGTCATTTCTCCTGGCGTAGCGTAAACACATTCGTATATAAGTTAAAGTCGAGGTGAACGACAAGATGTTTTTTCACGCGACGCGTTATATGTGTGTGGGCTTCTGGAACTGCTGTTAAAAGTAATGGGTTTATGATTTTATGGTAACATTCGGCGTCGTCGACTCTTGCGTCCAGAGAACGAGATTGCGTGGGCTATAAACCGACCTCGGTGCTGTTCTCGACCGCTGCGATTTGCTGATGTGTCGCAGAGAAGCCCTGCGATTCGCGCAGGGAGATAATGATTGTTCTGGCAGTTATACCTGGTTCTGGGGATATTATATGTCGCTTAGAGATTATATTTGGAGCTTGCGAGCTTTTAAACAACTATATAAAGATTATTGTCTACGTAAGATCATTTTACAGGAATAGTATGGTTCAGGATAATTGCAGTCTTATTTGATAGAGGATATTTTATAGTTTATGCCAAAGTAGGAACGACTCATCATTTGTAAATTTAATATGCCACTATAGATGTCATAAGAAAAGTTAACTTTATTTACTCGATTCTGTTCACGAAGTTCATCTTTTTGTACAATAATATTTTATCGGACTTTGCCAAATGCAAACGATTTTATTGGACGCCGCTAAAACTAAGTACCAAATACTTACTATAAATACAAAAAAAATCAAACAAGATTCTGTTTTCTTATCATATTAATAGATATAAATTCATTTTACAATTAAAATTTATTATAAATTTGGTAATTCTTTTCTTTTCCAACCTATATAATAGAGAAGGAGATTTTTATGAAACTTCACGTTTTAGACTCTACTAAATAAAAAAAATAGGTCTCAAGTCGGTATATTTGGAAGCATAATAACTAAAATAAGCAGTGAAATTTTAGATTATAACTTTCTATTTATACTTTTAAGTCAAAAACTGATGTTAAGTTTATGAATACAACTAGTGATACTAAAACATTATTGATGGGTCTTTTTAAGTTTTTATGTTTATTTTACAAACGATAATGTGTATCACAAAATACGCAATAACTAAAATGTACTCTAACTTTATGTAAGTTTTATTAGCTACATTTTTCGAAATTAGTATCGGCTCATTTGTTATAAGTAGTGTAATTTAGAAAATTTTATAAAATCGTTATATTATTGAAAAAAACATATGAAGAAGATAAACAATTATTAAAAGTGTACTAATATGAAAGTCTTCATGACTCATAGTTGTGCCAAAAATTACATTTAAGCGGTCATCAATTGTTTTTTCAAAAGTTATTCAAAATATGCCGAGCATGGTATCACAGACAAGAAATTTAGTAAAATTGGTATAAATGATATTCAAGTAATTGTCAATAATTTTTCCAAAATTTGTTCAAATTATTCAAATTAGTATCAAATTAAAGCACTCAGGCACAGAGTTAATTATACGTCGCTACCGTTCGAGAAAAATCTTCAAATGAAAGTTTAATTAATTTCTGTATCTAAATAAATCTATACATTTCATTTTATTTATTTAGTTTCTGTAAAAAAATCTCTTGAAAATATATCGGACAGTTTGTGTACAACTATTAAATAATACCTTCATTCATATTTATTTATTTATTTACTTATTTATTCACTCATTTTGGAATCTTGTAAATAGTGCAAGCACTGGTATCCAGGTCCTTAATAATTACATTACAAAAATTAACAGTTTCATTTAGTTAAATATTAAATTATTTCAGTAACATATTGCTATATATCACAAGAGAATATTAAATTAACATAATCATACTAACATAATTCAGAAAATTAAAACAAAAAAATAAAAAGTTTACTAATAAATGAAAACACTTTTTAAAGTGTTGTAATACACTAATCTATCACAAGTCATGATACAAGTTTGTCGTTTGTTGATCCGTGGCAGATATATCAGGTTATGTTTTACTATTATTCTCGACTCGCGCATAATGATAATAATGCTCATTACATAATGTATTATTTTACTTAATTTTAACAGCAAATAATTTAATTCTTGATGTTACCAGAGTATATGATTTCATATTTAATTAGTATTTTAAGTAAATTGACTTCATTATTTCATAACCACTATACGAGTATTACACTTATACTTTTACAAGATGTCAAATACGATACCTCTAGATGTAGTTGATAGTGAATTGGAGTTGTTAATTACGTTTAAAAGTTTTTGAACTAATTTGGAATTCAACACGAATCTTTAGAACTTACAACCCATCACGTAAATAACATTCCTGAGTTTTGTCTTAAATATTTATCTTTTCGTGTTTTGTCTGAACAAACGACCCTGAAATATTTTGTGATATATACTCATGTACTTAGTAACTTACATACATTCTTACACAGTTCCGGTATTTATTTAATTTCGAATGTTTTGTAAAATAAACACAAGTAAGTAAATTTAAATTTATTTTAACTATTAAGAGACTTCCTAGTTCTAGTTTAGTTTACATTGCGTTGAACCAAACTTTGTCTTAACAAATATATTCATTGTGTAACTTTATAAAGTTGAAAATTAAATGGAAATATTTAAACTACATTTACATTCAAGTTATAGTTAAATAAATAAACTTGTAATAATGTTTCCCATGCTCCAGAAATCGATATGGAAAAGTTTTGGTGAAATGAATTTATAAATAATAACTATAGTTGAATGTTTATCGAAGAATTCTTGCATGGTATTACAATAATTTTGTTGAATCGATTTTATATGTGTGCAGAGTACGTTATGAGTTTCTGCGGAATACGATGTTAAAGTAAAGTTTGTGGTATAAAACTTAATTTTTGTTTGTTGTTAAATTGGGTGATTGTAAAATAAATGTTAGTTGTGTTCTAACGGATCTAAATTGAATTGATTAAAAATTAGGTTTAGCGTATTTTGGATTATACAGAATTACGGATTTAAAAGTAGATTATTTTCTATATATAACTTTCATTTCTTTTTGTTTCTTTTCTATCAAAATTTATATAAATTTGTTATAGTGGCAATCGTGTTGTTATTTTATTTTTGACTATGTAATAAGTTCCGCGATTGTAGTCGCGATGTTATTCAGTCGTTTAAATAATATTCACTGTAATTTCTAATTAATACTAGTAGCATATCGAGTTTAAATACTTTTGGTGGCCCGTTATCCCTGTGATTATTTATTAATTGTGCGTTAAATTAATATGAATAGTATATGGATAACTTACAATTAGACTGATAGACAGACAGACATTTTTGAAAGGTATATATTTTAGATTCAGTAGAAGAAAATAAGAATCAAATACTTTTTCTACAAAATAAATAGGAAAACTAAAAATATGAAATAACGTTCTAGATATTGAAACTTTTGAAATGGAAGTATTTTATTAAAATCTAATATACTTTGAAAATGCAATACATCATACTCTTATTTGAATATATTTTATGAAATATAACTTGTTTATTCACTATAAATAAGGAAACCAATATTTACCGGCGTCCTAGTAACATATTCTATATTTTTGAAGTCATAAATGGAATGGAAAGAAGGTTTACGTGCTTTTCTCTTCTATAATAGGCTATCAAAGTTCATGCAGTGACGACTATACACACTTTACTTGATTAAAAACCATAGGTACATATAAAAGTTTTAGAATAAACTCAGATCTATCTATCGAATTGAATGCTATCCCATCGACTGACGCGAAACAGCTCGGCAACGACACGCATTTTATGAAATATAAAACTCAGGAAATAACATCACTTTTGCGTTATTAACAATACGAAATGAGTTTTAAACAGAAATGTGGAAATAGAACTACGATATTGCAAATCCGCGAGCTGGCAAAATATACTTAACATGATATGCAGTAAACTTGTATTTGATATCAAAGTTTCTTATTAGCTTTGGAGATAAATATACCTGATAAGAACACACGTTAATGTAATATATATGTTCCATGTCCGTAGGTATTTCCTTTGAAGAAGATCAGAATTTCAAACAGAGTAATAAGGTCATGCTATTTTGTTTTTTGGAGTTTCAGCAACTTGGTTGCATATAAATTTACACCTGGTTATCTAACTATGTCAAATAAAGTTTGAATTATATTTGTAGTTCGCTCAACGTTCTTTATAACATCGGTAAGATATAAAATTTTGATTAAATGGAACCTGAATGTAAAAGTTTCTTGGAAAATTTAAATCTAGTCAATATGTTTGGAGTTTTCAAGTTTCGTAAATGATCAATACCTACTGACTTATATTGAGGAAAATTTAAATAATTTTATTTGCTTTATGTATTCAAGTAAACAGGAATTTTATCTTTGGATGTTTTTACTTTGAACAAGGATTATGGCGATATGATATCAACAGTTTTTGTTTACTTTACGTTAGTGATGTTTGATACTACTTGTACGACGCACAACAAAAAATTCAACAAAATTATTCTGGGTTTTGGGGTAACAGGGATCCACTAATTCTAGAAGCATGATTTTTTTAAATCAATTAATTTTATCTCCATTTAATTTTGTCAATATTTTGAAACTGAAATTTCGTTCAAGATTCATATACATAATAATTTCTGTCACTTATGTGCGACTGGTCTGAATTTAATAGAAATAATTGTGGTTTCTTTTTAATACAAATTTTTACCTGAAACTGACAGGAAAATAAACTTTTGCCTCACCTTTAAGAATCAGGAAAGCTTTGCTTTGCATGCCTAGTCAGGAAAATAACATATTAACTGCCTAAGCAGGTAATGAAAGAAACGTGAGTGTCTAGGTACTTAGCAACATAAAATACTGACTGAATATGTAAGTCAAATATTTATTTTAATTTAAATTAATTTAAAATATTTTCAGGTAAAATGTTATACGTAACACGTACAGGATTCGTAGATTGTTTCAAGCCTCACTGTCGCCCGGCATGAAACTATCTACTCATCTTGTAATTGAACACTTTCCTGACTTTTTACGTAAATAACTATTCTGTCTCTTGATGAATTATATACAATAGTTAATAATTTTATTTTCTACTGTATCCGTTGGATGTATTTTTCGTGCTAAAAATGGGCATTTAATTTCTTATAATCCTTTTTCACCTATGAGGCCATCTGGAATGAATACCAAAAATGAAAAATTTTTATCTAGGATTCGTCCTGGTTTTTATATTTCTAATCCGCTTGTTCTTACAAATCCTTGTTTCGTAAAATATTTTTTCTCTATACCATACTTTGTCGCCGCATGTCCCTTTGTACAATTGATTAATAACTATATTTGCTTGTGTCCTTTTAGTTCAAAATTTACAAATTAAACAAAAATTTCGAACTCGTTTATTCGACAGCCCTAGTTTCAAGTGACTCGCAATTTTGTTTTATTGAATAGTTTAGCACGTTCTTTATCGTTTTCTTTTTAAATTCTGGCTACAAACCTTGTTTCTTATTAAAATATATGTTAAGAAACAAAGAAAACGAAATGTAAATATGAAATATCCGAGTTCAATGGACGCACTGGTATGGGTTTTCAGAAAAAATGTATACAAAATATCAACAATGGGTCATTAAACTGAAAACAGTACATAACATAATAATTGACGTGAAATATCTGCAGTAAAATCTTAATGCCTTGAGCAGCACAACAGCAAGTTGTGTAGACGATGCGAATCATACGGAAAATAGCGCAGAAATAATGCAGATTTCATTATTGATAACTCGAAGCAGAAGCAGGGGTCCACAACAGTTTTGTTGCGTTCCATCACTCCGGCGATGCAAATGTCGCGGTCCGGTGTTGAATAAATCTCTCGCGAGAACAGGACCCGAAATATACATAACTTCAAATCAATTTAAATATTTATTCTGGGGCAGAACCTACGGCAAACGTTTCGGGATTTATTCAAACGCCATTTTGAATAATAACAGCGTCGTGAATGAAATTATAGCGGTACCTTTTGTACATGCGACAGTTGCAGTTATCGGGGCTTTAGCAATGGTAATCCGGTGTTGGGATTAGCAGCACCGCCACGGTTCAAAGTGATCTGACGTGAACGCGAAATAGCATGAATAATATCAGCGACATGGTGGAGCAGAAAACGGTTTGGGAACACGCAATGATTTCTGCCGCAAACTACAATGTCGATGTTGTTATGTTTCGTTCGAACTATCGTTGAAATCGCTGCTATAGCTATCAAACATCGCTGTTTTCATTTTCACTCGGTTGTTAGCATTTATCCATGATAATCAGGATCAGCTCTGAGCAGAAACAGCAAGCACAGAAATTGCTTTGGAACCCATATAGTTAATATATAAAATATTCCACACAACGCCAAAATCGATGTTATTAAAAAGTAATTATTTATGACAAAAAATGAAAAATACAAGTCGAAGTCGGCAAAATACGACTACGAAAATCATTTTCATCCGCGTATCATACACTCGTTTTTATTTGATTGTAGGAATATTTTATTTAAGTTATAAGATTTTACGGCAAGAATAAAATGTTTCTAGACGAGGCTATGGAAGGGTAAATTCTGGAATTTCGAAATGAGCACCGTAAAAAATTATTATCGGTTGTATGACGTACAATGTTTGATTTTATTAAACATTATTTTCATATCCTTTCCTTAAAGGTTTCATCTTAAAATAATTACAATTAAATTAAAATAATTGTTCATTATCTTAGCTACCTCACGATAACAGTACCTTAATATTTATTACAGTATCTAGTACTATAAAGTACACTTTCCAGACTAAAATTCCAGAATAAAAATGATATTACCTATTTTAAAAATAATCATAAACCTTTGAAATCAAGGGTGCTTACTTGCTTTTCCTTAATTCGTAGCTTCTTATAAATAAACTATGTAGAACCAAGCTGCATGCCTTCGAAATGTGCTGTCTTTTTTAAATCATATACTGCTACAAAATTATTAGACACAACCGCTTTTCCAATAGTCAAAAAAACACAGAAACACTGTATATTCATTTAATTAAGCCTCAACTTATTATGTACTGTAATATGAAAAATTCTTGTATATCAATTTAAAGTAAAATTTATGACAGAAAAATTCGGATGGCGCCTGGATTCGAACCAGAGTTAGCATCTCTGCCCGGCAAGCGGAGAGTCCCTGATTCGAATCCAGGCGTCATCCGAATCTTTCTGTCATAAATTTAACTGTAAATTTATCATCGCCACTGTACTTTTTTTCAGTCATGTCATATGACAAAAAAAAATCATATTGTATATCAGTTTGTCGGTAAGTGTGTGTGAACAATCTCGGAATCGGATTTTGATGAAACTTGGTATTCTAATGTTTTACAGTCTCATAAAACGATCTAGCTTCGGAAAATTCATTTAGTGCGTTATTTTTAAAAAGAAAATTGGAAGGATAATTCATAAAAATTTAGTTATTTAAAATATACGAGTAGGTAGTTTAGGACATCGTAATTTGACCCAAGAAAGCCCAAAATCAACTTTATATCACAAACTGTTTTCGAAATACGAACAAAAATTCGAAAGAAAATTGAACAAAGTTGTTTCTTTTATCTATTCCTTGGTTTCTTATTTTTCATTTTAAACTTTACAAGCCAGATCTGCCAGATATATTCTGTAAAATACGCATTTAAGTTTTACATTAAATTTAAAGTTACTACACCTTTTGACCGAACTACATGCTTCTTGGTTGTTGTAAAGGTCTAATTTAAAATCAATTATGATCACTTTCAATAACGATTTTTAAAAAGTTTAAATCAAATTCAAAACTTAATTTAATTTTTCAGACAAGTTTTATACACTTTCACACAGTTTTATTTTATTTTATGTTTAAGCATTTTTAAATTATAACCTGTCTAATGCCTATGGCACACTGGTCGAAGAGCATCGAAGAGCTCTTCGATGAAACAACAGAACGCACCCTTCATTGACAAACAATAAAAGCTTCTAAAGTTGAGAAAGAAAAACTAAATTTCTAAAATATGCTAACGTGAAATGAGACACAAAAGATACCAGTGAAATGAGATACGTTCGTTTCATCGATGAGCTCTTCGATGGAAATAGAGGAGCATCTAATTTTCGTCGATGACGGGTGCGTTCTGTTGTTTCACCGAAGAGCTCATCGATGCTCTTCGACCAGTGTGCCATGGGCATTAGGGCCCGTTCATTTATTAATGCTGAAATAAAGTGTCAAATAATATATATAATATTATTTACTTATCTTACTGACAAGTTATCTGTTCTTTATAAATTGAAAAATAATGGGCTGTAATTGCATCGGGACACATACTTAGCTAGAGTCTTGAGCCAGTCCTGATTATAATAACTCTCGTATACCAGGTTTTACTTCCTGCTGTAGTCGTGTTTTTCAGCAATTTGGATAGTTATTTTAGCAAAATTTCAAGTGACGAAGGTGACTTTGTCATTATAATGAGCACATTGGGGAAACAGAATGGAAATATTCTTATATCATTATATGTTACATGAGGCAAAATTTTAGTTAGGTACGAATATGTAAAAATATTGTAAATTATGATAAATATTGTATTTTTGTTGATTCATTACATCATTGTGTAAAATTTTAAATTTATATAATCACAATAATTATTTTAATATTATCGAAAATGAATCCTATTATTACAAAATAATAAATTATAATTAGGCATCTCTAAAACAAGTACAATGACAAAATATAATATGTATATTACAAAAATGAACGCAATTTATTAATTTGATTAAATAAACCCATTTATTTCAGTTCACCGTGTCCATATTTCATTTAAAATAATAATGTTATAATTAATTTTATTATTCAGTGACTTCCAACAAGCCTATTTCAAAAATACGAGTAGTTTATCCTATTTTCTAAAACAACAATTAGTGAATTAATATTGAAATTAGTTAAATAATAAAATTTTATGGTACTTTTAATTAGGAACTGTCAGTAAAATTAACTAAAATACGTTTTACTAAATTTATTTTAAATAATCTTAAAGAATTCATCAATTTTCACACCAAAATGAGATTTTTTTAGAATATCGTTTAAGTTAATTTGATTAAACGGTGTAGGATTAGCTAAATCTTTTTAATTCGATTATATTTGATTTGCGTAATTACTTTATGTTGATTGGACAACGTAACTTTATTGGATTAGTAAGTGTTTAGCTGTTATATGAATGAATGTTTATTTTTCATTTATTTTATCACTTGGCATTTGTTTGTGTTGGGCAGAAAACGAGTGAGTATTATTTGAATTTTTATATATTCTGCTGAACCCCTTTGGTTAATTAATTAATTTAAATTACATTTAAATATAATCCACTACTATAAAATCTTTTACGTTGGAGCAATAATTTAAATTTGAAATGCAAGTAAAATGTGCCATTTATTCATAAACAATTTTAATTTTACATTAATGACAAATTTTATGAATAATATAAAACTGAATATGAATATCACCATAAAATAGTTATGCTGGGTCAAATTAAAATAAATTCCAACAAACATTCATAAATAACCAAGAATTATGACACTATTTAATATATTTAGAATTCTGATTTACTGGAAATAAAATATAAAATTTATAGAGACATATATTTTCAAATATTATACCAGAAAAATAGTTTCTTTTAGGGTGTTATTTTATTATTTTATACTTATAAATTCCCGTA
Source organism: Pterostichus niger (assembly GCA_947425015.1). Classification (NCBI taxonomy): domain Eukaryota; kingdom Metazoa; phylum Arthropoda; class Insecta; order Coleoptera; family Carabidae; genus Pterostichus; species Pterostichus niger. Next base: position 23,652,379 of record OX380345.1, on the reverse strand, counting down.
TTAACATTATTTGTGTGATATTATTCGTGTAACGTAAATAAAAATTGCTATTTCATTTACATAAATTTCTGTTTTCTGCAGGAATCTCATCGCCTCGGCCAAGTTTATTCCTCGACACGATAAACCTTCAATTTTAAGGCCTAAAAGTATATAGATATCTATTTTAAATATTTTTGAACTGTTTATTCCATCTTCCTTCACGCTGTATTTTTAAAAAATGTCTGACCTATTTACGTTTGCCTAATATAGTTTCAGTCTAAATTGTTTTTGAGCATTTGAGTATTACCCAAATTAGGGTACTGGTGCTGACATATGATATGATACAAAATAATTGATCCCGCTGTCATTTTGTTTTTAACTATGATAAATTTAATTGCTTTTTGATAGTTTTTCATTAATAATTATGAAAACAGGGTTTTTTTCATATTATTATTCTTTATTTTGTCAACGTTTCAGCCTTATTCAGGGCACTATTAATATAATATAACATAATTTAATATAATAAATTAACAATAATAAATAATAATTACAAAATATAAAATACAAATAAAATTAAGTAAAAAGTAACATTCTTTGAAAAATTATTTTGATAGAAAATTAATAATGATATAAAACTTAGTAAATTATAATTAAAACAATATATTTTTTAATTGAAAATGTCAAAACAAAAATTGTATACAAGAATTATAACAGTTATTTATAAAATTAAGAAAGATTACTTCGTAACAATAAATAAATAAAGGACAATAATTTCACGATTATTTTTCTTTATTTATGATTTAATAGGTTTTCTATAATTATTTTTTTCAAAATCATTTTTCAAAGAATGTTACTTTTTACTTTGTATTTTGTAATTATTATTTATTATTGTTAATTTATTATATTATATTAATACGGTCCTGAAGAAAGCTGAAGTGTCAGTCGGAACGTCAACAAAATAAAAAAATTTTAAATTGACTGAAATCTTAAAAAACCTGTTTTGATACCTATTTACTTAATATAACAAACTAAATATACAGGGTGAGTCTGGGAAGACGCCCCCCCCCTTTAACTTTTTTATTATGAGTAATAGAAAAAAATGGTTCATATGAAAGTTTTATTATTTTAAATATACTATTTGATGGCAGATGTAGATATTTCTTATAAAGTCAGGTTTACAAGATACGACTATCAACTTTTATTTTTTAAATAGCAACCTATAATTATTTTACTAAAATAAAAACCGCCATTTTTTTCTCTTTTCAACGGTGTATTAGTTTTTATTAATGTATCTGAAAAAATTCGAGAAAAATAAGAAAATTGAGAAATACTAGAAATAATTTTTATACAAATATTATAGGTGGCTATGTGAAAATAAACAAAATGTAACAGTGTTAAATTAATGTCAAAAAAGTATACATTTGCTGGTTACTTTATTTAACTTATTTTGCAAACAATAAAAAAAAGTTTTCAAATGTTTACGAAAGCAGAATTAATAGATATGATTCTAATAATTGGTGAATCATATCTATTAATTCTTTATAAAAAATATCTACATCTGCCATCAAATAGTATATTTAAAATAATAAAACTTTCATATGAACCATTTTTTTCTATTACTCATAATAAAAAAGTTAAAGGGGGGGGGGGGCGTCTTCCCAGACTCACCCTGTATACGAGTATATATACATATTCTTTTATTAATTATTAGTTGTTTAACAAATAGTGATAAAAACTATTTAATTAACCAATGTTCCTTATCTACTTTCCACCAAAAACTAAACCGCTATCATAAACTGTCCTAATATCCAACCACATTCCGCAAGTTTGCCCTGCAACCATGAAAATGCATTTAATGTACAAGAGCTGAACATAACCACATGATATGCTGACTTTATTAGAGTAGCGCAGCCATTGATTAGTCGGTTAGTACTCATGAAAACAGACTTTACAATGGAGGGAAGGCAGTGGATGCGAGTGTACAGTGAACGGTTTTGCTGTGCTGATTTGATTGAGTGTGTGATCTCTGATGCTAATTGTGCGGTATTAGTGTAGCTGATGGTTCTATGAATTTCGTGCAGCATGGAATGGTTTCATACTACACTTGATGGGTTTATTTCCCTGTGTTTACACGCATTACGTGTTCATTCAGTAATTAAGTGCAGAAAAATTTATGAGGTAGATAGCAACGCGTCGAAATATGAGTTTGTGAATTTGAGTTCGATTCCCGCAACCAACAAACTAATTTTTATCACATTAACACACCTTTGTGTGTTAGAATTGACCATAATCAGTTTTCCTTGCGCAAAAGTTTAGACAAAATACTTCAAATAAATGTTGTAGAAAATTAAGTTCCGCATCTAAGCAATGAGATTTAATTTTTGATATTTTATAACAGAAAAAAAAATCCAGTTTCAAGTTTTTTCAAAACAGATACTTTATACATGAATAGCCATGAAATTGACACAAAATTAAATTCTAACTGTCAAAAAAGGTTGTGCTTTGAGTGTTGAGATTAGAACTATTTAATGATCTGTTATTGATTGGAAATAATAAATTTACAAATATTTCAACAATCCTATGGGGTAGATGGCTCAGTGGTATCGAGTCGGCCTATGGATTTGAGAACCCGGCAGGGGCGGATCCAGGGGAGGGGTCATGGGGGTCATGACCCCCACTAAGCATGGACTTTTTTTTAATGTTTGCTCTAATACATAATAATGATGTCATTATTTACGATTGTTAAACAAATTAAATAGAAAATATTATCTAAGAACTTGAAATTCTAAGATAATAATTAAGAACCATTGTTTGATTTATTATTCTAATAAATAGCCAAAAACCAATATTTTGTGGGGATATGATTTCGACCCGCAGATGGGAGAGGTATTCTATTTAAGACCTAGTCAAGTATGTGACTACCGACATTTGCACTTAGAAAATCAACTTCTAATTCAATAATTTTTTTTATTTTATCGAAGATCCGTTTTTGATATAATGCGATTCCAAAGACGATTTAATGTGATTGAAAGTAATTGTAAAAATTATTTAAAGCAGGAATATAATATGAGCAAATACAAATGTTTTTTATATTTAGAAGATGGACAATAAAGCCCCCCCACCCCCGCGACAAAATTCACTCCATGACTCCCTCCTAATTCGAAGCCTGGATCCGCCCCTGGAACCCGGGTTTGACAACCAATTTTCACCACGTTAAAACTACTCCTGTGGCTCTCCCTCCACCAACATCTCCTAATAGTTAGATTCATAAGTATTATTTAGTTATTTATTTATACTACTCTGTACTACAAGAACTTAATCCCAATTACCATACTTGGACTCGCCGAATCCAAGTATGGTACTCACATTTAAATGTCGTAACTAGAACTGCTTGATGCTGTAATACTTGTGGTCGTAATTATCAATTATTTTTCTGAATTAGAAATCGGATTAAAATTGGAAGTAAAATGATTAACAGCTAAAATATTAAATAATTAGATACTTTAGGTCTAATATTGCATAAGTTCGAGTATATTTACATTATTTATGTTTTTCCACAACACAATGAAATACAATAATATTCATTTTACTAATAAGAGTGGTTTTTGTTTGTTTGTTTCAGTACAACTCCTACTGTTTATCCTCTTCCTTGGAATAGACTTCATAATCAAGAAAAAGGTAAAAATTTTGTGTTTGTTTATTTTAATAAAATTAAGCAATACGTACGTTAGAGTAGAATATTTCAAACGGTGTACATTGAGAAAGATGGGCTCCTAAATTTTTCAATTTATACGGTAATCATTTTATCGTGCAGTCTATGATAAAACTAAGTCTACGCCGCAAATAATATTAAACATATTTGAGTCATCAGTGCTATGTATGTTTCTTTACTTGCTACAAATGTACATATTGTATTAATAATATGTTTAAATTTCAATCCCATTATAAATCCTTGACAAAATCCGCATTGGTCAGAAAAACACTAGTTTAGTGTGTTTAAGTATTCAAAACATTCAGTTCATATGCCTTCGTAGAACCTTATGAATGCTGAGACGGTTTAAGTTTTTTTTCTTGTGTTAAATTTTAATTCTAAAGTTTTTAACAAGTATGGTAACAAATATTTATTTAATATCCGTATAAACGTAATAAAATTTTTGTTATGAAACAAACTTAACCTACAAAATAAATATTTTTGTCGTTTGAAATGTAATAACTAAAATTAATATAATTAGTAAAAACTTAATAAAAAAGTCTTACAATTGTGGGGTTATCACTAGTTATATAAATAAGTATTTTGTTTATGTAAATCATTCAAAAATAAATACTTTTTTGGCAGATGGCAAAAAAATATTTTCAGTGTACCGCAAAATTATTTTAATTAGTTTCTTTATGCAAGAAGACAAAAAAAGGTTGAAACACTCTGCGTTAGAGGGTAGGTAGAGACCTAGGGTGATTCAATTTTAAAGTGAGTGTACATATTTTTTAAAATCCTGTTTACCATTACTTGCAGTTTTTTACATTTTCTGTACAAGCTGCCAAGTCAATATACAGTTTATAAAGTCATATAATATCTTATACTCTTTTCAATCTTACGTACAATCTCAAGAACTATTGTGTTGTATTTTCAGTCCTAACAACTTCTTGTTAAAATCTTAAATGTGACTGTACAATCAAGTGTGTAGAATCTGAATAGAAATTTGCCCCTCGGTAGAAATCTTATTGTGAATATCGGATATCTTCGGAAGATGTAGTTACGTCGTCTTTGTGATAATGATACATTATTACGATTCGAATTCGACTCGGATGTATTTTGGAATAAGTGATGAAAGAAACACGTTCATTTATTTCAACTTCAGACGTAATCCTCCATCTTTTCGAAGCACGTAATATATTCGACTAGAAAATAATTTATATTGTGCTCACATTTCGTAATCACATTCGCAAACAGCTCTTCGTCTGAGATTTATTCTATAGAATTGTGAAGAATAACGCCTATCTTATTTTCTCGTAGGCTCAGTTGAAATCTCTCAAATTATTTCTTGGAAAATAAATACGAGTAACACCTAATGTCAAAATGATGTTTTAGAAACTTGTATTGTTATAGCTGTTGACTTTGAATAGTATACTTTACATTGAGGCAGAAAAGCGCATTCTATTCCGAGGAATAAGTATTCTTTTTGTTCTAGACCCAAGTAAGATTTATATCGTTTTAAAACCATGTTATTATGAACATGTATTAATTTTAAAATTATTTAGTAGTCTTTGACAAAAAAATAAAGTTTACAATTGCGAAATTTAAACAGATTTTGTTTATTACAAATTAAATTACATTTCTAATATGAGATATCAAGGATGGAGCGACGAACCCTTGAAAGAATCCCACGAAATTGTTGATGCAACTCTCCCTCCACTAACCATAGGTCTCTTGTGCAATAATTGTTGTGGTTAAATAGTTAGAATTTTTGTTTCTGTAAGATCATACTTCGCTGACATCAACTTATAACAAAAATACAACTTTATCTAAGTGGTTTGTTTGAGTTATACTGAAATCTCTGTATTGTAATTAAGATTAATTTCTAGTTGTACAGAATACCAAATAAATCAATTACATATAGGTCAAAATAGTATTGTTCTGAAAGTAAACATTAACAAAAATTAAACCTGTGTTCAATTAATGAAGCATATCAAACAAAGAAATATCGGTTATATTGTGTACAAAAATAAAACAAACAATATCACACTATCAATTTCGATTTAATCAACAAATTTTGTTTTTTGTACAACGAAAGACAAAGACTAATAACAGTAGAACATTCATTGTTTGTTGATAACCTGTCCATGATAAGAATCTACAGAAAATCAATAGGTGCCAATTTGAGACTGTTACTATTGTTCTCTTGTTATCTCCGATGACTCTGATGGGAAAAGTTAAAAAAAATTAATGCTACGCGATATTAATAGCAGTAATCAACGCGAAAATGGCGGCGAATTCGCTTACGAACGTTTGTTATCTGCAGCTGGAGGTGGAAAAACACGGGAAATACGCTGTTGGGAAATGATGCGCGTAGGGCGAGGCTGTTAAAGGTTTTATGTTACCTCCCGATGATATGGAAGAGTTTTGGAAATATCGTTTTTATAGAAACGTAACGTATACGTATGTAAAAGGTATAGATAGTGTTTTGAAATGTGATTAAGCTTCGTACTTTGAATTCATGTTGTAGTACATTTTTTTCTTTGTAATGGATTTATACATTTTTGAGGAAAATAGAGGTAGATGTATAAAGTTTCATTGGTAGGTGGGTATTGTAAAACTTTAATCATAACAGTAGTCTGAAAAAGTAAAATATCTAAACCTAAAAACTAATTGAAAACTAAATTTATCCCTTAAGCCTTAATAAGTAAACAGGAAAATCTAAATACATATTTCGAGAACTATGTTCTCATCATACTCGTATGAGGTAGGTGACTCAGTGGTATCTAGTCGGCCTGTGGATTTGAGAACCTGACTTCGATTCCCACAACCGACTATTTTCACCACGTTAAAACTACCCTTGTAGCTTCCCCTTCACTAACAACTTTAGGGCCATGATTTTACGGCTGGTAACCGTATTTCATGCGCATAAATATATCACGTTTTTAAATTTTTCTACTTCCAGATAGATCGACGGACTAATTTTTTGGAACTATATTTTTTTTGTCAATAACGTCTAAAACGTGAAGATTCATCAAAATCTCAAAAACGGGAAAAATTGCCATCACAATGCTTGCTCTGTTATATAGGTCGAGAAATTATAAATTCGAAATAAATTACAAATTTTAATTAAAAACGAACTTTTAAACGTATTTTGTAACATACCTGTTAATTTTTAACGCCCCATTAAAATTTTTAAACTGAATAAAAATGAAAATATTATTTGACACATTTTTATTGACAAATTTTTGTATCTGGTCGTTAAAAATTAAAGTATCAGTTACAGAATAGCTACGATCGTTTGCCAATATTCAATAAAACCATTCTAATGATCTCTGTTATTGGCAGCGTCCGATAAAGTAGTATTATTCAGAAAGGACAAACTTCTTGGACACTCATTTATTCTAAATGTTACTTTTTTAATAGTAAAATTTTTATTTCAATCATGTTTGTCTCAAACAATTTCGAAATCTTTGACAGCGAAAAATATACGATACTAAATGTTGAAGATTATTTCTAAAATACTATATTAAATTTAGTACTCATTACTAAATGATTCCATTAAATTTGTAACTGCTCTATCAACTCGAACACTAATGAAAAAATGTTCTCGAGGTAACAAAATTAAGACACATAATTCCAAGTAAGTATAGCTGCGAAAATTCACGAGAGTTGGGTGGAGGCGCAGTTATTGAAATAAGCAGTTTTCGCTAAGCGGTAAGCGGTAGTTCGCACGTAATCTATTTGAGGGCGCCACGAGCAGGGGTTCCGTTGTATCACCCCTCTACACCACTTCCCCCGATAGAAAGTAACTTACATACCTCCACCTTGGCTAACTTTAAGTTTCGCTTGGAAGCGATAATTACCTTTGAACGTTTCACGGAGCGCTCTCGAGGAAAGCCAATGCATACTGCCGAAGTCTTCTGAGGTATTATTATAAATTCCATTCTTACGATTTAGTGAATAACTTCGGTATATTGCTGTTTCAAATGTACTGTCTCTATACTTTGATTTGTTGTATCAGTAAGGATGATTAATATCTGAATAAATATTCTACAATCTCAAACGTTACAACACAACTATTTGCGTTTGTCAAAATGGAATATTATGTTTAGTTATATATTTATGCTACTCTATACAATAGGAACTTAAGCCCAATTACAATATAAAGTCTGGACTCACCGAGCCACAGAGTGGTAGTTACAAATTTTTAGCTTGAACAGGATTCCAACTTTGGATCTCTGAATTCGAATGCTATAACGCTACCCTCGCTACCGTACTGCTGGACATATACTTCATATTGAAATATGTGCAATAGTACAATATACAACAAGCATATTCTGTACAAATATGAAAGTTTTATACGAGTAAGAAATTGATATATAATGAAAATTATACACTAGGGTTTTTTCAACTACAATATTGTTGCCTGATTAATTTATATTTTTTAGGAACCCGAACCACAAAAAATACGGTTAGGTTTTGGTTTAGTTTTTGTTGTGGTTTGATAGTTTTCTTTTGGTTAGGTTCGCGAATTGGTTCAATTAACGATTAATTTTGTAATTCATATAAAAAATACGTACACACATTTAAATTTGTTTTTCCTATAAATTACATGTCACTTACGTTCTAACTGTGGAAGTCATCACTTTTATAATATTTTAGTCCATTTCCAAATTTAATTTAACAATTTATAGTGGCTCAGTGGTATCGAGTCGACTTGTGGATTTGAGATCCTGGGTTCGATTCCCACAGCTGACAAACAATTTTCATCAAATTAAATCTAGCCTTGTGATTTCCCCTCCACTAACGTCTTTGGGGGTTGTGATTTGACGGCGCGTAACAGCTGTTAACGAGAAGAAATATATCACTTACCGAGATCTGCTAGGGCAGAGTGTCACACCCAGTAATGGGTAAAAAGCGTGATGATATATTTATTTATTTATAACAATAAGTAATTTGTTAATTCAACTATTGAACCTTGTTTATTTATGTTTTAAATTTTTTACTTGAAAATGGCCCCCACTAGAGGCGAAACGTCATCTTTGTGCTGTATAGCTTTTTGCTATCATAAAATAAAATAAATAAAATATATCATCACGCCTTTTACCTATTACTGGGTGTGGCACTCTGCCTAAACAGATCTCGGTAAGTGATATATTTTTTCGCGTGAAGTGCGGTTACTAGCCGTCAAATCACGGTCCTCAAAGATATTAGTGGAGGGGGAGCCACAGGGGTAGATTTAAATTGGTGAAAATTGTTTGTCGGCTGTGGGGATCGAACCAGGGTTCTCAAGATCCACAGGCCGACTCGATACCACTGAGCCACCTACCCCATATAAAATAACTAAAGCCTATATCCAAATAAATGGAAGAATCTCATTAGATTAGAACTTTTCCTATTTAATGTAGAATTACAAAAATAGTATCAGATGAATTACTTAAAACTTGATCATAAAGAAAATACTGTATGTAACTCGTCTTAAAGAGTGTTCTTATTATTCTTGTGGGTTTGCAGTAAATGTCGTAGGCTTTCCAGTTGGGCAATAAACAACAATTTAACACTATTTAATTTTTTTTAATCTTTCAAAACTGTATTTGTCAGTTATATGTTTGGCGAGCCGTACAATTTTAGTAATTAGTAATTAGTTTATGTGTGTGAGACAAAAAAGTTAAAAGAACTCTGGTCTAACTCATTAGTGACAAGGAAAAAATAGTTTGAGTCTCATTTTAGAAATGTTATACAAAATTATAATTGTTTATATGCACACTACAAAATTAAAATTGTACAAGTAAATATATCATTATATTCGTAGGTAGTTGGAACATTAAAGGATTTCAACCTGGATAAGTTTTTTAAAATGTAATAAATGAAACTCCTAAGCAAGTGAATAATGGTAAATACTTGTAGCTACTTTTGTTTCCATTATATGAAATCAACAAGGTTCTTGCGTGTGATTCTAGATGTTTATTCTGAAAATCTTATACATCAGTCTTCATACAACTGTAAATTCAAATTCATTTCATTACAAAGGCTTTGTTTGCTGTGGCAAAACTGGTTTAGTTTATGAGGCAAGTTTAATATTATTAGGTATATTCCAGTTGTTTTGAAGTATTTCTTCTATTATAATATTCCTCGTATAATAACATAAAATTGTTAGTCGATGGAAAATAATAACAAGAAACTTGTTTGTTGATGCTACAACACGTGCCATTGAGGCAAATAAAATTAATTGCAAAATTAAAATTACGACACGGAAACAACCATATTTCTAGACTCGAAAATTCTAGACAAGACGTAAATTTGTTGTCATGGCAAAATGAAAATTCTCGAACATTGTAACCAGTGAATGAAATACTGTACTATTTTCTTTATTTTTAATACATTCTGGATAGCGATACGGAATTCGAATCTGGAGATCCCGAGTTCGAATCGCACTCAAGCTAACAAAAAATTATATAAACTATCACACTGCGGCTCGGTGAATGTGGATTATGTATTTTAATTGGGATTAAAGTCCTGTTGTACAGCGTATCATAAATAAATAAATAAATATCTTTAGATTTAAACGAAAAATGAATTGTGGAAAAATTTATGTTTAATTGATTAAGTACTTCGCGTAATGAAAAATTGTGAACATTTTTTTGACAGTTGTAGAAAATAGTTATTTGTGTATTAAGAGCGTAAAGTGATTCTTTGATACTCGAACACGGTAATTGCATCGCGAGCCGAAGGCGAGAGCTGCAATAGTGTAAGAGGAACAAAGACACTTTACGCTCGTGATACACACATAATTTGTTCTACGATTTTATCTTAAAATTATTAAAAAATGTATGCGTACTGAAAATAAATTCGATCTGTTAACTGTCAATATGACAAGTTTCTGTTTTGTTTGTATCCCTGGTAACTATTGAAATAAGCGAGCATTTAACATCTTTTTCGCGCGTTGCCATTGGAGACGCGCAAAAAAGATATTTTTCGATTGTTCCACAGAAAACGTCAACTTTACAATGACAAATGAGAACGTAATTGTCAACTTTTCATAGCAATCGTAGAAAAAATATATTTTTGGTAATTAGTTTGTGTGTCTTGAGGCAAATAGGTTAAAAAATACTAATTTATACCATGGTCAAAGTGCTCGGCAACCTATTAGAAACTTGTCATCTCGTAAGATAGAACATTTAAAAAATAATACTAACTTATCTAAAATGAACAGACTTGAACAGCTAAGCTTTTAGTAATAGCTCACTTGTCATTAAATCTGCAGTGGGAGTTAAAATATGAATTTGAACTGCACTAGCGGTGAACAGAGAAACGCTATTTCACGTACATAGAACTAGCAGGATGGTATGTACCAGAGTGAGAATTTGCCGCACCGTACATCAGTAGCAACGATAACTTCCAGTTGATCAATGGGTCCTTTCCTGGAATATCTGTAGTTCAGTTTAACCAGATTGAGCTCAGTTATGAAGTGAACAATGAACGTGCACATATTTCAGAGGAACTCGAAATGAGAATTCCTGCTTAGTGACAGTGATCGAATAATTACTAAACAAATTAAAGTTCCTTCTACGCAGGTATTTATACTTCTTTCGCACAATTTGGAATATTATTATATCTCAAATTCATATTAATTACAGCATGGCAGTGTTGCTCATTAAAATTATGTAGATACACATTTTGCGAATAAATTTACTTTATGAATAAACTACGAGTTTGTTTATATATACAGGGTGTAAGAGGAAATGCTGGCAATAGATTTTTTTACATTGGAAAATAGGTATTTTCGTGTCAATGTGACAAGTTTCTGTTTTGTTTATATCCCTGGTAACTATTGAAATAAGTGCGCATTTAATTTTTTTTGCGGGTTGCCATTGGATACGCGCGCAGAAATTTAAAAAAAACGAAAATACAATGCAACGAAACAATAATAAATATAAACTTCAACAAAACATGAAAAATCCAAAATAAACAAATTTAACAACAATATTTAACAATAAAACACGAGCGTATGAGCAATGAGAAATAACGAAGGAATCGAATTCACAACTCTGACAACAAATGCAGCAAGTTCGCTCCCAACATCAATTCAGGCAACGATAATCGCAAGTTAACTCCTCCCACTGTGAAAATCTGAACTTTTGCGCCTGTAAAGTAGGCAAGGTGTATTCGAAAAGCGATCATTTTCTGGAACAAACTACAGCCACAAGAATGAACATATATGCTTGAAATTTGCTATAGTTATAAATAAAGGTTACCTACAGGCCGCTATCTCACTATTATATCAAAATTTTCCTTTTTTTGTGGTTAATTTACTTTCAAAATTAGGTGATTTTCCAACGCAAATACAAAAATTTTCCATCAATGAAAAATTAAAAAATCAGAGTTAGCGCACTATTTCCATCCTTTATTAATAATAGTGAAAAAAATAATAAAATATGTGCTGTTATACAGTCAGCATTTGTTCCAGAAAAATAGCTTATTTTTCGTACCGGATAATATCCTTATAACATCTTTTTCGCGCGTCAACTTTACGATGACAAATGAGAGCGTAATTCTTTGTTTTAATACTTAATTCCACACAAATGTAGTTATATACTCTATTATAAATACAGTAAACGAATAAATAAATCATTTTAAGAGAGTCTTTTAAAACATGTCTCACGCATTTTAACATTTTAACGTTGATAGCATAGACAAAAAAACAAAGTATTTAAAAAAATCATATTAATTTTATCGTTTAAACTTGTCTTAGTTTTAACATTTATTTAGACGAATAACATTCATGGGAATATACGTCCAATGATACAAATACTGCATTCTCAAAGGAATTAATTTTCTGTTTTTCAGTATAATACATAAATGATGATGATGATGATGTCCCATCATTCCGTTTCGTAACATAGGGGCCGGGCACACCGAGCCGCAGTTTTTACACTGCCGTACTGCCGGTTTCTTTAATCAGATTATTTAAGGCGTATAAGCGACTAGCTTATAGCGCCCGAGTGTGATAAATACATGTAACTGTATTTTTATATTTTACGACAAATCACACATTGTCGACAGGCGGATTCGAACTGACGAACCTTGGTTCGAGTGACGCCACAGTATGTTAAGAGATGTGCATTAACACGCTCGGCCACCGCGCCTGTATAATACATACATAACTAAAATAAAACAAATTAATCCATATGAGAGTGTTTTTTGAATCTAAAGTTAAATCGTTTCTTTTGGCAAAACTTTAATTCAAGAAATTATCCATCTGACATACGTTGCATTCACACAAAATTGTGTAGTGAATGAAACACAAAATACTGCGTTAAAAGCGTAGTTCTCCTAACGAGCACTTCCTAGAAAAGAAAGAATTCTTGTTGCTGTCTTTGTCATGTTCGCTATCTTCAATCGTGTAAAAATATATTGTTAGTACAGTTTTCAGTAAGTTTTTTTACTTGTTTTCGAGGAAAATTCTGAGAAAATTGCACGAATGGAGTTCGTCCAATGAAAACAAATATTTAAGTGTTTGTAATCTCAAGTTTTAAACTGTTCTACCTTCTACCGATCGTAGGACATAGTTTTCAACTAATATTGCTCTAATATACAAGGAATATTATCAAAATTAGAGAAGCAGCATTATCGTTAACGCTTAGCTCTAGTTTTAAACTGCAGAAAGCAAATAAAAGCCATTTATGCTGTAAATAAATTTGTAAGAGGATTATTTTCCAAGCGATTTTGTTTACTTTGTTCACAATTGGAGAATACAGTTTTATTGAAGGAATTCAAGATAAAAGTACGACATAACAGAGTTATTAAACTAAATTGCTCTCATTATTTCATAAATCAGATATTATTCTTACGATGATTGTATTCCAAAAGCCAGAAATAAATTACGGAGTATTATTACACATTTATTCATTCTATAAATTTCATATTTATCTCGGAATGTTTCAATTTTGCTTTTTGCATACAAATTACTTAATGAATAACTTTTCTTTCATCGGGGAATTATAATTCAACGTCGATATTTTGTATTAATTAAAAATAAAAGTTAAAACTGTTTTTATCAAAAGATAAAAGTTAAACACATTTTTATTAAAATTCTTTTTATGAAACTGACATTTTATACAAAACAGTTTTTGTTGATAAATAAATATAGGAGAAATCTAAAATTAAAAAATCTGATATGGCCGCCACAACACTATCCCGACCATATGTTTTAATAACTTAAACTTTGAGATAAACAATTGACTATTATTTTTAATTTTTATTAGGTTTTTAAAAAGATATATTACATTTTATAATCAAAGATTGTTTACGGTATGACAATTTATAGCTCATTGTCATGGTGTTTTGATGAAAAAAACAATTGTTGTCAGTGTCAATTTCGTGAATTCTAGAAATAAATAATCTGAAATAATGGATTTAATGCCCGAAGAAGACTTCGAAGGCGATTTTCTTGCAGTTGAAGAAAATATACAAAATATTGCAGAACTTCTAATTAGTTTATATTAGTTTTTTATGAGCATTGTAAAATTTGACAGGTCTCTTTTATGAATCTGTAAAATTTTACAGGGCTACGCGCTGTAATGATTTATTTAAATACTTAAATGCCATAAATATCTGTCATTTACACAAAAGATGGAAATGAAAATATTTTAATTCTCCAATATAAATAGAGCTTTAGTGTTCATTTTGTTTTCTCCACTATTGTAATCTCGAGAACTATAGGACCTACGAGGTCGGTTAAATTCATGGCTCCCTTATTTTAGCTATAATGAAATTTTTTATCTCATAAAAATTGTGTCCTAAGGGAATACAAATATTATATCTCTGAATTCAGAATAAAATTCTCTATCGAAGAAGCAAATAAAAAATATAATTACATTACTGGGTGTGGCACATCGCCGTAACAGATCTCGGTAAGTGATATATTTCTTCGCGTGAAGTGCGATTGCCAGATGTCAAAGCACGGCCCTCAAAAATATTAGTGGAGGGGGAGCCACAGAGGTAGATTTAAATTGGTGAAAATTGTTTGTCGGCTGTGAGGATCGAACCAGGGTTCTAAAGATCCACAGGCCGACTCGATACCACTGAGCCACCTATAATTCCACTTAAAATAAAAAAAGTTGGTATACACAGTTTGTGTATCACTGGTTGAAAAAAATTATGCTGAATAAAAATAGTCTTGTAAAATAGAAATTGTTTGCTAATTTAACCGACCTCGTAGGTCTTATAGTTCTCGAGATAGCAATAGTGGACAAAATGAAATGAACAATTTTCTCTCTCTATCATTATTTTAGAATCAAAGTTATTTGAAAGAAAGTCATAATTTTCACAGTTTTTCTCATATCAAAACAAACAAAATCGTTAAATTAATATGACAACTTTTGTCTAATTTAATCGAAGCTCTTGTAGTTTCCGAGATCCAAATGGTGGCTGCCATACTGGAGACACTCTGTATACAGGTCGAGAAAGTAAAAATGCTCAATGTTGAAAGCTCGAACATGAATAGATCCGGTCTTGAAAAGCACTCCAAACATCCGCTGATGCAAAAGTAGGATTTATTAAACGTTTTATCTTGTTAAAAGTAAATGAATATGTTAGCATACATAGCTGTGTTTAATATTAATTTGAAGGTGTGTACACACATGCAAGTTTCATTTAAGCCTCGCGCTGTAAAGTATTACGGCAGTTAATGGCAATCGCGTCTCGCTTTAATAAAGTACACGTCTGTTTACACAAGCAACGTAGCCTTTTAGTTCACGAACTAATTTAGTTCGAAGCTGATGTTCCAAGAGAATTAAACTAGACAACTTCCCTGCTGTTTACACCGCAAGATCTAAACATCGTGTTATGGCATAATATCAGATAGTATGTTCCCTTTGCAAACTACCATATAGCGACAGACTTTTGATCGCAATATGCCAGATTACTCCACAGCTATTGTCGTTTTGTCCTGCTATGCATTTAAGCGAGAGCAAAGTTCAAATTTTGTTGTTTACTTCTTGATAATCCTTTTCATACATTGTTTTTTAAATAGCCTATTGTTTTAATAGATATTCTACTTGCACTCGTAATAACTTTCAACAGCAAACATGCAATGCAATTTGATATAATGTTGAAAGAAAATGCCCAAAATCGTGAAGTGGATAAGTATGAAGGAAAATAAAACTAATGTTTTAAATTAATAGCGTCTTTTTTCACGTTCTTTAATAGATGTAATTTAAAGTCAACCGGTTTCGGACATTAATATGTCCATCATCAAGACCGGTGAAGACTACAAAGCAACAAAAACAAAAAACAAAGTAACAAAATAGTCAAATATTACAAACAATATAAAATACTTACAACAAAATTATATAAGTAACAAATAAAAAATTAGCATGTAAGTCCAGACAATAAAAACTTGACTAAAGTAACAACGAAGATGTAAAGATGTGCGCACCTACACGGCCAGGAAGTAATTGACAGCGGAGAATGATGGAAAAAGAACGAACAAAAGACAAAAAGATTCAAAGAATAAATAATCAAGTAGTGGGGATGCACGTTCAGCGATTTGGTCTTTTAGAGATATTTTTTGTTTAAACAATTTTCTTATTTCTATATTTTCTCGAGTTTGAAATTTATGTTCTGCAAAATTAGAGTGTCCTAGATTAAATTTCATACAATTAATATGTTCTTTAAAACGTTGTCTGAATGTTCTTCCCGTTTGCCCTACATACGACAAATTGCAGTCACCATATTGATAGAATGTGTTGACAATTAAAATGTAAAAAATTGTACTTACACGTATTGGAAGCATGTTTTTTTCACTAATTTGACAGATACACTGCAACTTCACTGTCGTATATCGAACTTCAAATTCATGAACAAAAAAGTATTGCTTTCATTAATAGTTGTAAAAATAACTAATCTAGTACCTTTTTACTAAAATATAATTAAAAAATATTAACTGATTTAGCATAAACTTTGCACCGGATAGTTTTTTATGTTTTAAAGTTTTAAAAAGAATTAAGTCTAGAGCAAAGATTTATCCAATGAAGTTCGAAACAAATATAATAATTGGAAGAGCTTTCATGTTTCCTTTTGATACCAACCAGAATTAATAAAAGGTAACGAACAATGTATTTTCTATTATTTCTGTTGTTCTCGCCTTTAACAAAAAATTCATAAGAAGTAACTGTTAAAGTGTAATTAAAGCTTGAAGGGTATTTGTACGTAAAGTATAACGAGCCTTGACTTTGCTTTTTTATTAAGTTTTGTGTAAAGCAGTTTTGAACTATGTATTTCATGGTATCGTGGTTTCGCGGTTTTAGAGAAATATAATTAAAACTTTTGTTAATAACGAAACTTTGCTTATTGTGCAGTATACAACTTATTTTTGTTAAAGCGCTCATTTATTTACTGATACTTTATAATCTCCTCTAAAACTAAGATTCAAAAACATCTTTTGATAATATATTTCAAAAGAAATAAAAACAGGAACATAAATTAAACTATGAAAAGAAAATAAATTTTACTAGAAGAAAGAATGGAAATACAGGTATGTTTTGTTGTGTCAAAAAGTCAAAATGACATTATCAAGATCTTTTAATGCATTAAATCAGGTAGAGGTAGGTGGCTCAGTGGTATCGAGTCGGCCTGTGGATCTTGAGAACCCTGGTTCGATCCCCACAGCCGACAAACAATTTTCACCAATTAAAATCTACCCCTTCTTTGGGGGCCGTGATTTGACGGCTAGTAATCGCACTTCATGTGAAAAAAATATCATTTTCCGAGATCTGATTAGGTAGATTGCCACACCCAGTAATGGGTAAAAGGCGTGATGATATATTTATTTTATTTACTTATCAGTTTTGCTGGATAACTAATAACTCGAGAGAAAAAAATAAATACACAGGCTTTTACAAAAAGGAGGGGGTTAATTGTATAGTTGGTAAAATAAATTTTTTTGGGAGATGTGGTGAGGGGAAGTAAAGCTATATTTTCTTAAATGGAAAGGAGTACATTTTTATTGGAATGAATAACTCGATATATTTTCTTTTCAATTATGTAATATGTTACAAAGTTGAAAAAATATTAATACAAATTATAATACTATGTTATGCATCAAGGGAGAGAAATAAGCGAGTCGAGGTTTGTCAACTTCATACAAGGGATAATCGCGCCCTCCCGTGAAGCATATTATACTTTTCGTAACAAGTGCACAAAAATTACTGTCTTATCGGGACAAATGTCAAATATTGGTTGCGTAACTAGTTACCTAGGAAACTCCGCAAACAGCTAATAATAGTAGTCTCTAGGGAGAGAAACATCTCTCTAAGGAGAGAAACATGCTACCTAGGGAGAGAAACATAATGTTTCTCTCTCTAAAATTAGGGAATAAGAACGTGTTTCTTGTCCATGTGTTACGAAAAAATTATATTCACTGCGTTTTTGTATATGCCATGTTTTGTTTGTAAGATAAATTTATTAGGACCTTTATTATGTGATTGAAATATCGACGCTAAAAATAATTAATTTGACATCTGAAAACGCGTCAGAGTAGCATCTTGTGATATTTGCGAGAAACTTTCACGTGATATTTTAGGTGAAGACGTCTAATAAATTTTGAAAATATAAGAAACTGTTCTTTCGTCAGTAACTTTATATTTCACGCTGACATTAAATGGCGAGAAAATGTTTAGCAAAGTTTGAAATACGTGATGAAATGAGAAAATAAAAAATTTACACGTGTGTCTTTTCCGCAGTAGACAGGTCGACTGCTTTGCGCGAATAGCAAAACACAGAATATCCGTTGAGGTTGAGGCGTCCAACCCAAGTTATCTAAATGGTAAAAAGCTCAGCTGAACTCTGTTATTAATGTATGGGGCATATGAAAAATATATCCCAGTTGAATATACTAGACAAGCTGCAGAATTGAAATATTTGAATCTCGTGTTACATTGCGGAATACCACTATATTGGCAAGAATAGAAATTGCGCAATTTGTCAAATCGTAAATAAAATAACATCCTTTACATGTCGTACATACTTCCGTGACGCGACATTTGAATATTTCGAATTACTTTACTCCTTAGATTACATTTTACGTTCATATTCACACACTGAAAATAAATTGGATTTTTAAGATTCACAAGTTTAGAAATCACGGTTTTATATATTTATTTAAATAAGTAAAAAATAAATACGTACATCATCACGCCTTTTACCCATTAGTGGGTGTAGCATTTTGCCTTAACAGATCTCGATAATTGATATATTTATGCACGTGTGGTTACTAGCAGTCAAATCAGGCACCCAATGATGTTAGTTGTGGGGAATTCACAGAAATAATGTAATGTGATGAAAATTGTTTGACTGCTGCGGGTTCTAAAATAATCCACAGTCCGACTCGATACCACTGAGCCACCTGCTTCAATCCGAGGGTAAGAAGATTACAAGTTCGAGAATTTGTAAATCGCTCGAGGGTATAAACATTCAGTAATACTCTGTGGTGCATACAGTATTTTATGTTTTACTACTGGCTCTTATAGAATTAGAAAATATTAACAAAATTTACAAAGTAGTCTATGATTGCGGTATCTACGGTCCGTATCATAGTAAATTCATAATAGTAGACCGATTTACACAGTAGGAAGCTATAATAGAGAAATTTAAAAATCTGATGTATCGCCACAATAACAAATAAAACTAAAATGTGCCACTCTGCCGGAGCAGATTTTGATAAATGATATATTTTTGCGCGTGAAGTGCGATTACCAGCTGTCAAATCGTGGTCTCTAATGATATTAGTGGAGGGGAAACCACAGGGGTAATTTTAATGTGGTGAAAACTGTTTATCGGCTGTGGGATTCTCAAATCCACAGTCCGATACCTAAAGTTCGTAATATTAAAGTCTCAATTATATTCAGGCTGAACTTGATCTGCTAACAAAACTTGATTGAAATCGGTTGAAAGAAAAAACAAAACTGAGAAAATAAAATATATATATTGTCTAAATTTGGCAATATAATAAACAATTCAAACACATCAATCAGCTACAGGCCAAACTTGACATGTCAACAAAATTTTGATTCAAATCGGTTGAATATAGCAGAAATGCAAAAGATGAAATACCATTTGAAATGTTTCGGACATTTATAGATCTAACTTGACTTGTAACATAAATTGGTTCAAGTCGGTTGAAAACCGCAGGTGGTGTTTTAGGGACATGGAAAACATAAGTTACTGAAGACCAATGACCGACTACTGACGACCAACCTAAATTAACAAAGATTCGTCATCTATGAACTTTATTCAGGATTTCTATAAGTATAAGAATTCTTAATTTTTCCTAATGATACAGACACAGTGTCGATAACTGAAGACAGTTGATTATTAGTCGTCTATTAAAATTAACTTAAAGCTTAAAATTTTCGAATCAATAAAATTATTTTTCAATAGTTTAAAGTAAGCCTATAATTTTATCAAATGGCACATATCAGTAATGATTAAAGATGGGCGAATATCATCCGCGAATAGTCGAATGCCGCGAATATTGACATTATTCGATATTCGAGATTTTCGAATATTAACGTCAGTATAGCGAACATTCGAATACCTCGAATATCGCGCTATATGTTGACCTCAATTTTTGACTATGTTTTTCTTTATCATTTGTACATAAACTTAAAGCTATTACAATACTTTGAAGTTATTAATAACAAAGATATTTTGTTCCAAAACCATGAAGACGTACCATATTTCAAATTTGTTTTTCGCCAACATCAGCCCGTACGTTTCACCTTAAATTTGACATTTTCGTCTTTTTCTTTTTTGTTTGTACTTTTTGTTTTAATTTTATTTTATCTTAACAATTTCATTCAAATAATTATTATTTATTATTTATTATTATTCTACAGGATAAATCCCAATTACAGAATAATATTACGAGTACAGAGTGTACAGAGAAATACATATAATATAAATTTAATAACATAAAAAAAAAAATACGCAAATAGAAAAAACAAAAAATGTGAAAAAAACAATACAAAATGTAATTGACACAAGCATTGAGTTTGCGTTTGAAAACAGTGAAACTATCGGATAAATCAAGCTCAACACAAAATGAGTTAAATACTCTACACATGGAATTTAGAGCTGAATGGAAATGTGAGTTTGTACGAGAATTTTCACAGCGAAAAGTAACCGAACTACGGACATTGCATGGTCGAACATAAAAGTTAAGATACGTAAGTAATTCGTTATTATCTATTATATTATTTACCATTTTGTAAATGAATATAATTTGATGTTTAATCCGCCGCGTTTGTAAGGATTCAATTCCAAATTCCATCAGTAGATCATTGTAAGACATATTAGGCCATTTATGATTAATTCTAAAAAAACAAATGTTATAAAATTTTTTTTGGACATTTTCAAGAGCCGTAATTTGATACAAGTGATATGGATTCCAAATTACACAACCATATTCAAGCTTACTACGAACTAGAGATGCAAATAAAGAAGTAAAACTTTTAATCGTTTGAAAGTTATATGTTGTTCGTAATAAGAAACCCACATTTTTACATGCTTGAGATAAAATTGTATCAAAGTGTAAAGTAAACAAAAAATTGGATTGAAAATAAATACCTAAGTCTTTAACAAATGTCACACGGTTCAATGTAAAATTTCCCATCAAATAGTTAAAGTTAATGACTTCTTTTTTCCTAGAGAAGGATATTACTTGACATTTGTTTAAATTGAAATACAGATGATTTTTTTGTGACCATTGATATATACTATTTAAATCATTTTGGAGTTCTAAGCAGTTACAGACAGTCTTAATACAACGAAATATTTTAAAGTCATCCGCAAATAGTAAACATTGTGAGAATTTAACAACAGAGACAATATCATTTACAAACAATATAAATAATAAGGGACCCAATATACTGCCTTGCGGGACACCAGACTCAGAAACATACATATCAGAGCAAAAACCATTAACACAAACATATTGAGTTCTATTGAATAGATAGGACGAGAATAAATTCAACAATTCAACGCAGAAACCAATTGATTTCAATTTTTGAATCAATAAAGAATGCAAAACTGTATCAAACGCTTTAGAAAAATCGGTGTATATGACATCTACTTGCTGATTATTTTCCAAAGCGTTACCGGTGAAGAGCGTGAAGTTTAATAAATTAGTAATGGTTGATCTACCCTGCATAAATCCGTGTTGTTGAGGACTAAAAACATGAGGTATCTGACTTTGTATGTTCCTGTGTAGTACTCTCTCAAATATTTTAGCAAAACAGTTTAGGCACGAAATTGGTCTGTAATTGCGTAGCTTGCCTTTATCACCCGATTTAAAAATCGGGACAATTTTTGCTTCTTTCCATTTGGTGGGAAACGACATTGTCTTAATACTAAGATTAAATATAAAATGTAAAGGAGAAAGAAGAGTATCAGCACATCCCTTGATTATATAGATGGGTATAGAATCAGGACCAGTGGATTTACTATTGCTCTGCTTATTAATTGCAATAGAAATATCCTCAATCGATACTGAGTTTATTGTAACATTAGTTAAGTCTTGTGTTTCTATAATAGCAGATCCTGTATCAGTAGGTACATTAGATTGAAATACACTCTTGAAAAAAGTAGCAAAGGCATTAGCAATTGAATCTCCATCAGTATAAGAGTTATCACCATCTATTAATGTTAAAGGAATACCATTATTATTTCTTTTACTATTTACATATTTCCAAAAGTGGTTGGGATTAGCTGACAGCTCATTCTCAATACTCTTAATGTAATCCTTAAATAAATTTGTACTAAGTGATTTGACTTTCGCTCTATATTCTTTAAATTTATTGTAATAGCAAGTGTAAAGATGCTTTTTGTATAAGATGCGGTAGTGTTCTTTTACTTTAATGCATTGAATTAAGTCAAAATTAAACCATTTAGGATATTTGTTAGCCTTCGATCTTTTGACTGTTTTAGGAATACAGATATCAAATAAGTTAGGTAATAATTCATAAAATTTATCTAGTGCTAAATTAACATCCTTACTTTCAAAAATTGGAGTCCAGTCAGTATCACTAAGTAAATTGTATAATAATTCAAAATTTCCTTTATTGAACTGATAGTAATATTCTTGCTTAGCGTTTAATAGTGGAGTTCCGTGAGACAAATTACAAAC
The DNA here is from genome assembly GCA_947425015.1 of Pterostichus niger. Classification (NCBI taxonomy): domain Eukaryota; kingdom Metazoa; phylum Arthropoda; class Insecta; order Coleoptera; family Carabidae; genus Pterostichus; species Pterostichus niger. Next base: position 23,629,520 of record OX380345.1, on the reverse strand, counting down.
AATGAGTAATGAAGGATGATGATCATCCTCCCGAACTAAAGCATCAATACATCGTGATACTGAACACTGAGTTATATTTGAGATTACAACATCCAGTAACGTATCATTTATATTTGTAACATTGTTAAACTGCGACATATTTACCAAATTTATAAAGTTTACAAACCGTTGCACACTGCTATCGGACATTAAATTGTTTCTATACAGATTTACAAGGTTAGGTAAATTAAGATCACCAATTAAAATAGTAGGATATTTAAAAACAAAGGGCAGCATTATAATAGCGTCGTAGAACTGATTGTAATCCGTCGCAGCAGCATCCGGAGGTATATATACAACAATTAAAAATACGTTATTGTTTTTAACAGTATACCTGACACAGATCAACTCAACTTTGCATGAATCACAGGTGATTATTTGTTTACATGGATTTAGAAGGTTGTTGACTGCCACAAGAACTCCGCCTCCTCTTGATTTGCCAGTTAAAGCCGGATTGCGATCGCAACGGAACACTGTATGACGTGTGTCTAGTATCTCACTATCGCCGATATCGATAATAATGAAAAGGACATAATTAAATAATTATTAATAATAAATATATTAAGTTTTAGGAGTATTCGAATATTCGAGGACCTCGAATATTCGAGATCTGATTAATATTCGTATTCGATATTCGAATTCGAGAAATTTGATATTCGCCCATCTCTAGTAATGATGTAAAAATTACCATATTTGAAAGAAGCGATAATTAGTATGTAATCTGTTTTGGATACAATATAAAAAAAGTGCTTTTGCATTTGTGGGTTTTCTTTTAATTTATCTAAGAAAATAATTGCTATGTCGTACGATATTTTCGTGCAATGATTCTATAGTTTGGTGTAGTAATTTAGTAGTAGTTTAATAATAGCAGAGTTTCAATAATAGAGCATTTACATTTGTAGTTATTTCCGTTACAATCAAACACCGTTCTGGTTGTAAGGAAACAAAGTGCTAATGCACTTGTTTTGTTTTATGCATCAGTTTAAATTAAAGATGTTGAGGTGATAAGTTTGTACCGTTCAAGTTTAGCTCTGGGTTGGAAGCAATCACATTTCGTTTGAAGATAGCGTGCAGAACAATGCTTCGTTCTTCGGTGCATCGGTTCGAAACTTGCAATCAGAGCGCTGACAATGAGCTACGTGGCAAATACCAAATACGTTGTCTGTTATGGTAGGTCTCGGTGCAACGCGATAGGGCTATTAAGGTTCGTCTTGTCGACTCCTTTGTTTTACAAGTGCGACTAAAACTGTCCGCACGGAATCGACTCACCGTTTTATTGCAGGTAATGGCTCCAGTGTTTAGCATGTGCTATTGCTAGCACTTGCATATGTAAAGTATATGTTTGCGGGATGCTTGTAGCAAGCTACTCAATGTTAAAATTGTAGAAATTTTATGATTTTAGAATCCAATGAAACCTTTTTTTAATAATTGTTGAACGTTTTGATAGTCCATCTATCATCATTAGCAATTCTTACTATCAAAAACAAAGTATGGGGTAGGTGGCTCAGTGATATCGATCCAGATTCGATTCCCATAACCGACAAACAATTTTCACCACGTTAAAATTACCCCTGTGGCTCCCCTTTCACTAACATGTTTGGGGGCCATGATTTAATGGCTGGCAATCGCACTTCACGCGAAGAAAGATATCACTTATCGAGATCTGCAGAGTGCCACATCCAGTGATTTGTAAAAGACGTGATGATATATTTATTTAAAAACAAAGTATCGTATTATCAAAATATTTTACCGGATTCAGGATATTAAAACTATGTTTACATGCACAAAAGTAGGCTGGTAAGTCAGTAATAACTGTATTCTGTACGGCAATATTACCATACTGACTTGTTAAAACAGTCAAGACAATGAAAATAAAACTCAATGATAATATTACCTGTAAAATTTGCCATACATATATATATATATATATATATATATATATATATATATATATATATATATATATATATATATATTTATATATATATATTAAATAAATATTAAAATTTCAGTATTATATTTTACATTTAAGTGCAACTTAAATCGTTAATGTTTATAATTATTTATTATTTAAAAATTCTAATTTTTGTTTTTGAATGGTTAAAACCAAATAAAATATTTCATTTCATTATTTGCTACTTAGTTGCTTTGGTAATTAATGATCAAAACGGATTATCTTAAAAAATAATTTCAATGGAAAGTCAATGAATAATTTAATTAAATTAATTATAGAATTATTGTTTTAAATTAAATATGAACATTTGAAATGGCATTACAAAATAAATTAATAATTATATTTCTATATTTATAATTTGCGTGTTATATTGTAATTATAATATTTAATAATAAAATTAAATAATTCATAGACTGAATAATGAAACAGAAAATAAATCTGCGTTTTTCAAATGAGATTAAATGTAATTCTATTTGTATAGCGGATGTTATTGTTAAACTTGTACTTTTTATAAGTTTTTATGGTTGAATTAAGATTATAAAAAGTTGATTACAGAATATGAAACAGGCTTAATTAGTTCTATGCATGTTCTACTAGGTATTACCGTAGTTAAAATGCATAAAATGAAAATTTTCATGATAAGCGGAAAATCTTATATTAACTTTGTAACTTTGGAAGCAAACTGCTCCGCAAAATTTCTGTAATCATTCCGGAAACTAGAAACTATTATTTGACTTAAGATGTGCCAAATTCATTAATTTGTAAGGAGTGTTTAACTTCGCAATTTGGCGTAAATTATTGTTTGTAATTTGTTTTGTGGCAACAGTATTTTAAAAAATAAGTGTTACAATTGGTCATTGAAACACGTGTTATACTTATTCATATTGGCTGGTAGCACAAGCTCTGTTTTGGCCTGTTTTAAGAGTTTTTTGAGTGTTTTAGCTATCTCTAACATGTTAAAACCGTGCTCTTAGAACACCCAAAACAGAGCTTGTGCTACCAGCCAATATCTTGACTTTATCGCATTAATATACTTTTTCTACGATTGCTATGAAAAGTTAACAATTACGCTCTCATTTGTCAAAGTTTACGTTTTCTGTGGAATAATCGAAAAATATCTTTTTTGCGCGTCTCCAATGGCAATGCGCGAAAAAGACGTTAAATGCGCGCGTTTCCAATGGCAACGCGCGAAAAAGATTATAAATGCGCACTTATTTCAATAGTTACCAGGGATACAAACAAAACAGAAACTTGTCATATTGACACTTAACAGAACGAATTTATTTTCAGTACATATACGTTCTTTAATAATTTTAAGATGCAATCGTAGAAAAAATCATGTGTGTATCACGAGCATAAAGTGTCTTTGTTCCTCTTACACTATTGCAGCTCTCGCCTTTGGCTCGCGCTGCAATTACCGTGCTCGAGTAACAAAGAATCATTTTACGCTCTTAATACACAAATAACTATTTATTTCAAAATTAAAAAAAAAAATAATAATAATAAAATTACAACGTGGAAACACTGATCGATATAAATAAATATTTGAAATTAAATTTATTTTTAGATTCACTAAAAAATATCTCTAAAAACAGTTGTACAAAGTTGAACTTTGTCAAAATTCACTTCATAAACGCGCTATAGGAAAAGATTAATTACCTTTGGCTAACTAACTTATCACCAAAAATTATGCTTCTAAGTAATTTTCTTCGTGCCTATTTGAGACAAAATTGTTTACTAATTAAAACAAATTTTAAATGAATTTTACAGAAAATCAGCTAATCATACTTAACTCTCCAATGGGTGAAAATAATTATTTTTAAAAATTCATCGTGTTAATTAAAAAGCTCATCAAATTAAATGAAATACGATTAATACAGAATTACGCAGTAGATATTTTAAATTTCGTTTACATAATATGGTAATTAATGATAAATATTGTTTAAAGAGTTTTTTGCTGAAATATAATTTATTTGTTTTATTATTGGTATGTGTCTGTACCATTTGTGTAAATATTGTATTCACATTTTAAGTTCACATTTGTATTTCAAATATTTCATTATATTTGAATTTAGATTTAATAACTTTTGAATCAATTAATTTTTAAGCTAATGGAAATTTTATTGTTGCACATTCGATTTTTCGAATACATTTTATATTTTATATTATTAGAATACATACGTATTATATCTAGTTTTCTGACTTATAATAAAAAGTCTGCTGTAGTCGCCACATTACTTTTTTGACTAATGTTTTAAGCTAGGTATAATATTTATAACTTTTGAATAAACCATTGATGATTGGTTAAATGTCATGTTAAATATTTTTACTGGGATTCTGTGCCTGAGAACTTTAATTTGGTACTAAATTCCGCCTAATTTCAACAAACTTTGGAAAAACAATTGACAATCGCTTTAATATCATTTTGGATAATTTTGCCAGAATTCCCCATTTGAGAACTTTAATTTGTTACTTAACTCGGCATATTTGGAATTACTTTTAGAAATAATTGGCGAATGCTTAAATATCATTTTTGACACTAAATTATAAATCTAATTTTCTATTACGATTTTAATAAGTTTCATTCTTCACATGTATTGATTTTTAAAACTGTTAAAAATTTTCATCACAATACTCTTTCTAATATACAGGCTGTTTCTATTCCTATACATGAAACTTTAGTGGGTTATATAAATTCATATACTGATTGTAGAACAAAAAGAATTATTTTCGAAATTCGCAAAAATTAGTGTCCTTTATTTGACGTGTACATGACAGTCATTTATCTGATGTTGTATAATGAATAAATGGACTACTGTAGTATTTTTAATTAATATATTAGAAATAACTATCAACCATTTCTATTATTAATTACATATCTATCAATTACAGGCAGAGTTGATGTTTCCAAAACGTAATTATCACAAAAAATAAATATTTGAATTTATTTCTCTAATAATAATATGGTGTATGGACAGGTCGTATTGCCATGTGCAATTTGGTATTTGCTAGCATGTCTCTAACTGCAATTGCGTAGAATTTACTTCCAAAACAAACACAGACCGACATTTCCTTTATTTCTTTATAGATTCCTTGTTAGAGGAGTGGGCGTAAGTGAAAGATGTATGAAACTGGTGTACAGGAGCGAATGGATGGTTGTGATTGAGGATTTGTTGCGTGATGGAGGATTTCGGATGTGAGGAACGAATGAGCTTGTATGGAAGGAGTGTTAGTGTGGTTGCAACGAGTATCGTATCAGTAAGAGAATGTTGGACGCGGTTTAATATTGTGATGAATCTGTTAGTGGATGATCTTCGCATGTTTCAGGGGTTCGTGCTATCCCATTTATGGGATATAGCGTGATGTTATTTATGTATGTATTGGTTACCGGATGTCTACACCTACGGGTATCTATTTATTTGGAACACACTGTATTTGGATTAAAAACTGTTGGGTGTAATATAATTTTATAATGAATTTATTTCCATCACGAGCGATGACGCAGAAATATTTTTGTTGCTTCATGGATTGATGTTTTGATAATTTAGTTGACCACAAATGTTTATATTATAGCCAACAGCAATTTTCCAGCGTAGTGTGCAACAATGTAATTTGTGACAGTTACTCAAAACTGGGTTATGTAGTTTATAACACAATTATGTTTGGCGTCATTTTACAAACACGATGCTTAAAACTATTACAAATTTAATTCAAAAGTTTGACACATTAATTGAGATGTGTTTCTGCAAACTTTCTCATTGTTTCCTAGATTTCTAAACTGTTATACAAATGTTCAAAAATTAAATTAAATTTTCCTAGCGTTTATTTTAATTTGTACTCGCAAATTAAGTCTTTGCTTTCTCCTGTTTTGAATCACATGTAAAAGGAGAGAAAATATTTCAAACAAAAATAACAACAACGGAAAAACAAACAAAATACGTTGTTTTATTTCAGTACGTTGTATTTGTAACATTATTTTTAGTATAGCACGACACACTTTTATCAAACAGAATCAGATGAAAAGCAATGAATGCACCAAATTTGCGGTATCGAATTTCTGCTTTGAATTGATTGTTAACAAGAATAGTAAATTTAAACCAGTTCGAGCTAGGTTATAAATTATGCACAGTTTTGTTTGTAGATTGTAGTTAATAATTTGTTGTATAGATGTTTTATCGATAATATTAAATTGATATCCTGTCGGTTAAGTGATATTTATTACAAGGGCTTCATAATATCTATTAGGTACTGTATTAAGTAAATAAATAAATAATCTCCTACATTAAAAAAAAGTATTTATATTTTTTAGTTATCTGGTTCCTTTATTTGCCATTGTATATTTTCCACAGCCAAACGTTTCTAAATTATTTTAAACATAATGGCTGGTAGCACAAGCTCTGTTTTTGGATGTTCTAAGAGCACGGTTTTAATATGTTAGAGATAGCTAAAACAGCCAAATACACTGCTCTTAAAACAGGCAAAAACAGAGCTTGTACTGCCAGCCAATTATTTCAAACAAATGTTACGTATGTTATACCTAAATTTACTTTTACTTTTATTTAAAAAACCCTAAGATCTATCGCAAATGCGTCCTGGTATGTTAGCAACAATACGCTACACAAGGACTTGAACATTAAAACGGTGCAAGAACAAATAAAACTCTATTCAGAAAAATATGAAAAAAGACTTGACCACCACCCCAATAATTTAGCCATCAACTTACTAAATAACGCAGAGGACGTAAGAAGATTAAACAGAAGAAAACCTCTGGACTCCTAACCCAAACAAATTATATTATGTATTAAGAGGAACCATCACTGGATGGCGACCTCTCCAAATGAAATGTAAATAATTATTCTTACAATGTATTATATCAAATTTGCTGGTTAGCCCAAAGCGGCTAGTTGTAAATCAAAGTAACAAATTATTAAAAAAAAAAAACTTTTATTTAAAATATTTTTGTAATAATAGGTATGTTATAAAATAGGTCTCAAGCTATACTTTTCTATGACTGCAATTTAATATAACGATGGTATAATAAACATCGAGTTCCGCAAAATAAGAATATTGCAATTGGTCATGGTAACACGTGTATTTTATACTATTTTCTTGTATTTACTTTTGTATTAAAATTTGTATTAAAGAAAAATTATTAAATTTGAAAGTGGTAACACTAACAGGTTCAAGAAGCATTTAAAATATAATTTATCCTGACATTTATTAGTTCATAATTATTTAGGTTATGTTATAATATTAAATATCTCCCTAACTAAAATATTTTGAAGTTTTAATGTATTTGTTTTAATAATTTTCCATTAGCAGAGCAATGGCAGTAGAACAGATAAATTATATATTATATAACATTATTATTACTAGACAACTTAAAAGTATCACAAAAAATCTCCAAAAGCATTTGCAGAAAGTTTAACTTTGTATCAGTTTTTGACAAAAACAGTTGCACAAAATTTACTTTGTAAAACGCGTAAAAAAATGTAAAGTTTTATACATTATTTTAAAAGTAAGATTAAATTATAATGACATGTAGAAAGCTAATTTTATCTTGTTCATACTATGTCAGCTGTTAACTTCATGCAGTGACTAAAACGTTCAAATTCACATTTTGATGACTTGTGTTTAAGATGGTATTTCATGGTATGGAAACCGGTACCTTCGTTAAATGACAATTTGATAGAATAGATAGGAATAGAAAAAATATTTTAAAATGTTTGCCAATAGAAAAATAATAGGTAATTTGAAAATAAATAATACGTTAATAAATTTGTTGAATGGAATCGTATAACGCAGTTTATTATTAACTGTAACTAAAACAAAATATTTATTTACGAATTGAAATGAAAATTGAATGTCTTTTTTATCTCGCTATTAACGCGGTAGTTTTTTGAGAATTGTAAATTTTTTTGAGCGAAAACAGAATTTTTCCACATGATTTCCTCTTTTGAGAGTGTAACGCATTCAGGCATATGCGTATTTATATCTGTGTATGTGAAATGATTTTTTTACCAAATTGAGTTTAACGATTGTTTAATGTACCGAAAATACTGTTATTTAATTATTAATAATAGGGTTGCTGTTACTAAGAGGCTGCTATATTATACATCGATTATTTATGCCACATTTATGTTTTCCACATATATATATATTTGAATGGTTTAAATAACTTTTTTGTTTACTTTTCTTGTTATTTCTTGATTCAGGAAATAATAACGTAAACATAACTGATTTTTTTTGTGATTGTATTGTGATCCAATGATTGCGTGATAGCCTTTTCATTTGACATGAGTTTTATACAACACAATTTTTTATGCCACTTTGGCAGAGTGTTAATGTTTGAATAAATTAGCACAAAACGCAACTACCGATAGAAGTGCGTGTTAGTAATAACAGAATGTTCCAAAATCCGAATAAGAATTCTCGATTGTTACAACCAGCAGAAATTGCAAGTTTACGTAGCTATAAATCACGATAATTATTATATTTATCTACCGTTTACGTCGTTTATACCGTGTACAATAAATGATAAACATAATTCTCTATAAAATATATATCATTAGTCACAATTCATGTTCTCGGGCAGAGAAAAGTCGTCATGCAATCTTCAGTTCCATTATCCCTGCTATACTTTACATACCATTTAAACAATTGTATAAAATTTCATTCATTTGTCTTCCACGGTGACTGCAACCAAGACAACGAGGTAAAAAATGATACTCTTGTGTTTATTGATTCTTAGACTGGGCGAAGAGAACAACGAACACCACTTTAGAAAACGATTCGGCTATAAATCGTGCGCTACTCTATAATATCAAGCTTTAATGATAAATTTCATACATCGCTACTCGAGTACGCCAACCTGGTGTAGTATGTGCGAATTATCGGATATTTGTGGATTCACATGAACCATTTACACTTTATTGTTACACCGATATCTTTGTAGATACTGATTTTAGTGTGATGCAAATTTTACAAAAATTATAGTACAAGTAGGCATGAACACCGATACGTGGGGTGCATAGATGCGATTGCATCTCACAAAAAAAGGAGTGTAAACGTTTACTTTAAGCCATTTAATTAAGTTTAGTCCGATAGTATATTGAAAAATAAGTATTACAATGACCCTTATTGTAATATAAGTACTATCTTTCCTATATCTCATTCATTTACTTTTATTTTAATTTTGTTTATTAAAGTAATAATAATAAAATATCAAGATGGTAACACTGACAGATCAATAAACATTTGAAATTTATTTATTTTGACGTTTATAAGTTAGGTTTGGGATACAATGTATGTTATAAAACAAAATGACTGGTACCATAAGCTCTGTTTTTGCCTGTTTTAAGAGCAGTGTATTTGGGCGTTTTAGCTACCTGCAACATGTTAAAATAAAAAAAAATGTTTTGCAGTTTAATGAATTTATTTTATTATAAATAATAATACTAATAATTGCAATCATTTTACATGGACTGAGCAATGACACCTAACCTGAAAGAAATATGTTTGGCATTTTTACAGCTAGACAATTTGACAACTTTACACAAAAATATTCCTAAAACAATTTATATTGGAAACGCGATATAGAAAAAATCGGAAAATGTTTGAATCTCAAATTTTAAATTTTGAATTTAAATAGCTTTTATTGAGTATAATCTTTGTGTCCAAACTACTCGTTATATTTAATTCGCTCAACAATGAAAATTCATATGTTAAAATATTTGATTATTTAATTGTTGACATCACAATTTTACATTGTTTTTTCCAAAAATAATTTAAAGAATATTTATTTTGTACGAAATGCGTAGGTCTAGTTTTACAGAAACATACACACTATTTACATAAGTATTGTATTTAAAATTAGAATTATGAAACTTAGGAGAAGAATGGTTTCATTTATTGACACTGTTAAAAATATTTACTGAAACAACTGAGGAAAGATCGCCGCCCACGACAAAATTTTGTAACGTTTGTTCATTCCAGGATTTGTATATAATGTAGGCGTCGGTGAAAGCTTAAAAATTAAAACTTAAATTTGTTTAAAGGTCAAAATAATTTTCAAATGTTTTTAAATCGTTATTGCGTCGACCGCGCAAATAAACGTAATAAGCATTGCAGAGTAAGCCTCCAAAATCATTCTCAACTATCAGAAAGCACTTACTGCTCTTAGTACATAAATAACTATTCCTCAAATTAAAATACCTCATTTGGTTCAGTTGTTCCTCTTTCATGAACATCTTTAGGGGATGGATTTAACAGCGGCTAATCGCGCTTAAGCGTAAAAATATGTTATTTATCGAGATCTGTTACGTCAGAATGGCACATCAGTAATGGGTTAAAGATGGAACTTTCCATTTAAAATAAATTTCCTTAAAATCATTCAATCATGCTTATTTTAATTGTCTCATCAACAATAAATTATTATTATCGTTTTATTCCTCAACTCAGTACGTCAGTACGGTGGCGTGGATAGCGATACGGAATTCGAATTCGGAGATCCCGAGTTCGAATCTCACACAAGTTAAAAATTATATGAACTATCACACTGCAGCTCGGTGGCTGCGGACTCTGTACTGAAATTGGAATTAAGTTCCTGTTGTACAGCGTAACATAAATAAATAAATAAATAAATAAAGAAAACAACAATACTCAGTTGTGAATCTAACTTTACTATTGCGTATCCATACTACATATAGATGGCGGTGGCGGAAGCCCTACACAGTTTCTTCCCTACGTTTACGTGTTCTGTGCGTGTGCGAATGTGAGGGTATTTGTGTAGGGGTTGGGGTGTATACATATATATGGTGTGTGCTATGAAAGTTTCATGAGTACGAGTGTTTTGGAGGCCATGGGGTATAAGCCATCGAGCAATGCTAATGGTAGGTAAGCTGAACAGAGGCGGATTGAGGGTATTTGGAACACTTACAAACTGAAATATCCCGTTGAATGTTTTGGAATAATGCAGTATTTAAATTTGACTTTACCTTTAAACAACGATTTCTAAACTCAATATTAGCTAATATTAACGTGAAATTTCGAATAAATGGGTCTTGTAGTCGCCTACTTTATGTAATAACTTGTAACAATTTATTAGATTTATCAAACATTCGGTAAAAATTTGTTTATAATTTTTCGTTAAAAGTCAGTGTTAATTAACGCTGAGTTTCAAAATCAGTATAGAAATTACAGAAACATAAAAAAGAGAAGTAATTAGAAAAAGCTTTGATCTTCGTATTCATTAGTAAAGTCAAGGTACAGTAATTAAACTCCGTTTCAAAAATTTAAGATTTCATTTCGTTTTTCATTTTGTATAAACTAGCACAACAAATAATATTCCAGACATATTTTTCTACTTTGTTACTCTCAAAAGTTGGCAAAAGTTAGCGATGGAAAAAATTGAGGACAAATTGCAATTTTTCTTGCTAATTTTTATCAACAAGCGATCATGATTTTGCAATTACAAACTTATCCGATAAAAATTGTAATTGTATATTTCAGTTAATGCTATTTACATCTACATTAAGTAAGATGTTTAAATAGATTTACTATCACTTTGTATAATTTGGTCTGTTTTTCTTATATCAACATTTTCTTAAGTTACATTGGGCCGAATTCAGCTCCCGTCTTAGCTTAGATATTGTCTCTAGTAACTATGGACACATCATTCATCTTTTTCTGAATAATTAATCATTTATATGTTTTTATTTATTTAATTATTTTTGTGAAACTTTTTTAGTTAGAGAGGAGTACTGAATTCGTTTCACTATATGTATAAATGTCTAGAATAAAAACGAGAAACTATAGATTCAGAAGTCATAATTTGCACACATAGAGTTATCAAATATAATTTTGTCACGACCGAGACAGAAATTTAATTTCTATGACACCAAAATCATGATAGAAATAATCAATTTTAACTTGCCATGCTGTTATTTATCATTGCTAATAACGACGGGAGTAAAGTATTTTGGTCCCGTTGCTATGAGTATTTTAGTCCCGATGCTAAGAAAATGAGTTGAAATTGTCGTTCAATTTTTTACAAAAAAAACCCAATGACAAATACAATTTTACATTTTTAATATTTTCAAGAATAATCATTTTATATTTAAGAGAGGCGGAAAACATTGTATATACACCACGTGAAAGAAGTGTATTTTTTTCCTCGTCTTCGGCTCGTGCTACAAATTTATTCCTCAAGAAAAAATGATACACTTCTCTCTCTTAGTATAAAATATACTATTAGATCCACTAGAGAAATCATGTCAAGGTACCCATTTAATAATTCAAAATCAATAATCTCAGCACTATTATTTGCTTTCTCGGGTCAATCCTAATCCAGCACTGATGATATTATTTACTGTCCTTCCAAATTCCTCCAGTCCTTCACTCCTCCAGTTCTCCAGCGATCTCTCCTCGCGAAGAAACCAAACGATCTCTCGAACGGCATCCTTGCTTTGTAAGTGTTGACACTCCGACTCCCTATGAAAAGGGCGCCAGCGTAGCAACGACGATAGTCAACAACTCTTGAAATAAATATGATGTGGGGTCCCTTGAAAGTGTGACATGCGACATCCGGTCCCTAGCGCGTGTTTGAAGAGAAATTTCGGCAAAATGCATCCATGATACCGGACGAAAAGCGTTTGAATAATTAACAAGCAGGTGGATATGACGAAGCTGTTTTCTTTTGTCGGAAGTAGGCCGCTTATGGAAGGGGGATTATGACTGAGGAGGGTCAACAGGATTTATAGGGCAAGGATTTCCGGGATTAATTTTTGGGAATGTTAGCTTCTTGAAGGATTTATGAACGAAAAATCTTCTTTTAATATCTAAAAAAATGTTTTTACAGCAATTCATTTCGAATGAATCTCATTTACGACTTGATGAGATTATTTAGGAGTGATATTTTTCTTACAACACTTCAATTACATACAGTTAGATACCAACTATTTTAACAAACTTATAGCCGTATTTTTAATATTCTTGTTAATTTTAAAATACCTGAAAAAATGAATGAATAAATGAAAAAATTCAAAGTTCACTCTCATTAATATACTTAGAAATATGAATGTAATTACATTTTTCAGAATATATAGTAGAAACCAGTTTTCCTATCTGGTGATTTATAATTTTCACTAAACTTTCGAAAGATAAAATAAAGTTAATTACTGATTTATATCTATGGCTAATATGTATGCATGTTTATAATATACAGAAAAAAAGATAATTCTAATAAGAGTCTATATAAAACTAAATTTAATATCATGTTGTAACTTTTTTATATAAGCTCTGCATCATCTCTAACACGCACGAAAATTTCTTTTTATTTTTATCTTGACTCATAAAAACCTACATTCCTTTTTATGGTTAATTGTGCTATGTTAAATTACCTTTTGTGACACGTGTTTGGGTGATTAGTTACCTGTTATTCCATTAATTTAAAGCGTTAATATATTCTGTTGAAAACTAACGAATTCTAACTATGTTCTAATTTAAAACATAACAATTTATTTAAAATATAAATAACGTAATTTACACGCTATTTCCTTAACCATGAGCTTTTATCTTTATAGTAATCTACAAGAATATTTCTGGACCTTGTGTAAACAGCTCTTTATAAACTTGACCTTTTAATATAGCTTAATTCGAAATATATTTTACAGGTTGTTAGAACTATATGAATGTGATATTCATGATTCAGTTACCAAGTTTCTGTCAAAAAATATCTAGAATTCTGGTATTTTATTTATTTATGTTACGCTGTACAACAGGAATTTAATCCCAATTACAGTACAGGGTCCGTACTCACCGATCCGCAGTGTGGTAGTTCATATAATTTTTAGTTTGAGTGAGATTCGAACTCGGGATCTATTTCCCGTTTATTAAGATTGTCATAGCCGCCAAGCAATTTGACGGCTGGTGACCATACTTAACGCGCATAAATATATCACTTACCGAGATTTTCTATAGTAGAATGTCACACCCAGTCATGAGTAAAAGTCGTGCTGATATATTTGTTTTATTTTACTTAAGGATTTTTAAAAATTAAATACAATAATAGCGATCTAAAAGTATTTTAAGGACGGTAAAATAACCATCACGTAGCAACCATAGCAAACATTCATGATATTAAACAAAAAAGGTTAACTTTTGTAGAAATATTCTAACCAAAACAACCTCTTTTTCCAACATAATCCAATAAAAAATATGTTTCTCTTCATATTGACTTCATATCCGCTCTCGCTTTTTGGTTATAAAGCAAGAATTCGATCCTCGTGGAATATGATGAATAATAAATTTTCAGAACGATTAATAACAGTTTAATTGCAAACCAAATTAAGAAGGCAACAAATACATTACCACTCCATTAGACTTGAACTGAAGTTCCGGCTCCGGGACAATATAATAAAATTAATTGCAAGCAGTGGATTAACACGAAGAGATATGACCATTGGACAGCGCGCCTAAGCGGTCATTACGTCGTAACTCCTTCACAGCCAACTGTACTGTTACACCAAGGCTCTAGGGCAGTGCTGGGTAACATCATTCCAACTTTGAACTCTGACTGATCTTTTGGGTGCTAGTTAATTTTAGTTGGTTAATTACTTACATGAATGTATCAGTGTACAATAAACGTAAATTGAATTAGAATTACTGTTTCACGTACTTTCAGTTAATTTTGTGAGATTAAAGAAAATAGTATGCTAAATTAAAGGGTGAATAACCCGAACGTATTAAAATTCAGGTTTATAACCTTAGAGATACTGAAGTCTATTTCAGCTTCAGTCTGTCATTAAATCATCTCTGTAGTTTATAGTTCTCTGTTCATCATTATGAACATCTGTAGATGACGTGGATTTGACTAATGTTAATCATAATTTACAGTAAAGTATATCGATCACTTAGATTTGCAATTGTGGAACAGCAGTGATGCTGCGAGACGAGATATGATGATATATATGCAACAATGTTTAGAAAAAGATATCTGGACAAATAATCTTTTGTCTATTTGCTCGATATTTTTTGAAAAGCAAATTATTTTATTTTTTCATATATAGTACGTATTCTCTCTATATATTTTTTTATTATTAATTCGACAACTTTAGAGTAAAAAAAAACATGTTTTGACTTTAATTTTGAACGACTGTTTCTTATAAGATTTCTCTCTATTTCTAATATATATGGTACTGTACTGTTGAGACTTAATCTGAGTTTATAAAAATTCTGTAACCAATACAAAAACTTTGACAATATCGAAGTAATTTTCTCTTAAAGCATGAACTTTTTTCTTTAAAGTTTTTCTCTATTATTAATAATAATAATAATAAAATCACATTATGGTCCCATTTTTCTTTTTCTTTTATGCATTATTTATTTTACATCATGTCTTGAAAATTCTAGACAAGAAATATAGCTGTTTTCGTCTCAAGTATATTACTTAAAAGTAGTCATTCTTGAAATTGAATAATAGGTCTAAAGAAACAATACATTTTTATCCGATAGAACGAAAAATAACACTTTTCCGATGTGTTTTCGAAGCGCAAAATTCATTATTTCAGTACGTTATAGTTGTAGCTAGACAACAAAAAATACGCTACGGGAATGACTATTTCACAATAATTGTTGCTAAATAAAGAAAAATAACAATACGTGAATCATTCAATCTATGCCGGGGAAATGACATTTATAAATGAAAAATAAAATTATTAATTTTCTGTAAAATTCCGCCAGATAACAAATAGTGTATGTAACACGTAGAAAAATGAACTTTTCGGATTCCTATGGTTGCATTATCGTCCGGTAATATATCACTTTGCCTACTACTTACACAATATACTATATTGTTGTTTCAATTGTCAAAATAAGTTAACTCTTATGCATACAATGCTGCTCGTACATTTTTTTTTATTTTTTTGGATAATACTTATTTTACGTTGCTATTTACAACGTCTGTTAAACTTTTAACGTCCGCTTGATAACGTTCTCTAAAATTGCTAAAATACAAAATATTTGTTGCAAACTATTATATAACAAAAAAATGTTTTTTTTTATTTACAAAGTGGTAGCTTAGCAACCTTAGATTATACAATAAATAAATAAATGTCATCACACCTTTTATCCATTACTGGGTGTGGCACTCTACAGTAAGTGATATATTTCTTCGCGTGAAGTGTGGTTACCAGCTATCAAAACACGACATAAAAGATGTTAGTGGAAGGGGAGCCAAAGGGGTAGTTTTAATTTTGTGACGTTTGTTGGCCCGGGTTCTCAAATCCAAAGGCCGACTCGATACCACTGAACCACTTACGCAGATTCTAAATGAAATAAATCTGTAAAAGTTTTAGATTTAGGTTTTCATTGTTTGAATCTTTGAACAGCGTTTCAACAGCTATACAGAATGATAACTTAACATCAATTCAATGTTGATCCCTTAGTTAACTTTAGTGTGACGGCAGCATGTGTGCACATACACCGGCTTAGTGCAGTTTGCAAGGCTTCAAAGTAATTAACTATATGTGCAAACCAACATACTGATGAACATCACACGACTGAACAATTTTGTGTCATAACGCGCAGATGTCATTTATAATTTTATATTAAAACTCCAGGAAAAGTAATGCTAATTACTCACTGTGAAATGAAGTGAAAACCACACTTTGTGCAACTGTAAATTGAAACTGCGGAGCACTTTTAATTATTTTTGTTATTAAAAAAAGTTTAAGGATGAAACGAAGTGAAGATGTAAAAGATGTTCTAGGTGGAAGGTTTTTAAAATTTTATTTTATAATTTGCATATGCTTTTATTAAGACTTCAAAGAACAAAAAATGAAGTTGATAATTTTACAAGCGTTTTAGTCTGCTTACGTACAAGTATATTGCCATTAAAATCGTCCAAAATTACTTGACTTACCTGGACAAAATTAATAAGTGGAAATTTTTTTAAAGTAAAAATATATTATCATGCATTTTATTCATTGCTCGGTCTGGTACTCTCTCGAAGCAGATCTCGATAAGTGATATATTTTTGCTCGTGAAGTGCGCTTACCAGCTGTAAAATCATGAGTCAAAGGGGTAATTTTAATGAGGTGAAAATTGTTTGTCGTCTGTAGGAATCGAACCCGGGTTCTCAAATCCACAGGTCGACTTGATATCACTAAGCCACCTACCCCATAATTATTTCGTGTCAAAAGTGTCAATTTGACATTTCAAAATAGTTTTTTATTCCTAATTTGAGTTATTTGAAACAAGTTGCCATGTATATAGTGTTTTATCTTAACTTGATTATTTTGAAGAAAATATAAAACATAAATTAATTTTTCTTTTTTTGTTGGTTTCCTTACCGAATCTACCCTCGAACATTAGCCGTGATTTAACGGCTAGTAACCGCATTTCACGCAAAGAAATATATCACTTACCGAAATCTGTTACAACAGAGTGCCACACTTAATAATGGGTAAAAGGCGTGATCATATATTTACTTATTTATTTATTCAATAAAATTATTTTTGATTCATGATCAGTGCGTCCAATACATATAAATTGTAAATTAAATTTTGTTACACAGGTTTAGTTACACTCTGTATATACACAAATCAAGTAAACACTTATTATAGTGATAGAAATACATAATTATTATTAAAGAAACTTAGTTAAGTTAAGTTTCTTCATTATTTAAACAGTCGATCATCGTATTTACTCTACATAATTATTAGAGATGGGCGAATATCAAATTTCTCGAATTCGAATATCGAATACGAATATTAATCAGATCTCGAATATTCGAGGTACTCGAATATTCGAAAACTCCTAAAATTATTAATAATTATTTAATTATGTCCTTTTCATTATTTGAATGAAATTGTTAAGATAAAATAAAATTAAAACAAAAAGTACAACAAAAAAGAAAAAGACGAAAACTTCAAATTTAAGGTGAAACGTACGGGCTGATGTTTGCGAAAAACAAATTTGAAATATGTTATGGTACGTCTTCATGGTTTTGAAACAAAATATCTTTGTTATTAATAACTTCAAAGTATTGTAATAGCTTTAAGTTTATGTACAGATGATAAAGAAAAACATAGTCAAAAATTAAGGTCAACATATGGCGCGATATTCGAGGTATTCGAATGTTTGCTATACTGACGTTAATATTCGAAAATCTCGAATATCGAATAATGTAAATATTCGCGGATGATATTCGCCCATCTCTAATAATTATTATTGTTATTTTCATCGAACTCAAGATATAGCTGAATCTTCACGTTTGAAATCCTACAAAAAAAAATCATAATATTAAAAAGCAGAGATATTCCAAAACTAATTTATTTATTCACAAAAAATACAACATTTTACTCATAATAATTATATCTAGCAATGTTATAATTTTTCATCAAAATTAACATGTTAATTAAGCGTTTCTAAAATATATCTATAACCTATAGCTTGTATTGTTTTTAATACAGTTACAAAAAAGTTTGTCTGTCTGCCGGTCTGTGATTGTGATTGGGGAAGTTAGTGTCGTACTTATTCCTAATTTCATCGTTATCGCTGTACACAAGAAGGTATTGTAAAATTTATGTGAACCCCTTTAAAATTTTGTATTTTCATAGATACTTACAAATTCAAAGCAAATAAAATTAAAGCATGTGAATTATTTACCCTGTTACATTATTTATGATGCTATCTTTGTTTGTATTGCTTATGCACATATATATTTCCAACCGACAAATATACTTGTAATTAGTCAACGAGCATCTCTATACCAACATAACATCCATCTATCTTAATTAAACAAAATCATAAGTCAGCCTTTAATCATAACAAGTCATTTGTCGAATGAAAAAATCTAAAAGCAGTGTTTTTGCCGAAGGTCTAAAATATGGCGTCGATATTATCCTCCCGGCATTCAACACACCACAACACGACAACACAACCCTTCTAAACGAGATAATGACTCGCGTTTTTTCGGGGCTGTTGTTTTTGTTGTTGTCGTGGCGATGTGTGCGTGTGTTTCGTTTTTGCTATGCTAATTTCGCAAATGAATTTTGTTAGCACTTTATGTGATTTTAATTTTGATCTTCGTTTGATATCGCGACGAGAAAGGACGTGAATAAATTTCACGAACCGTCAGCTGTGCTATGAATAATTTAATACAACGAAAAGTCATTGTATATAACGTTCTCAATTATTTAAGCCGTTTTGAATGAGAATTTTTACCAATGTGTACAATTAAACAATCAATAGTCCTCGCTGTAATATAATACAACATGAGTTACACAATATACCTGCAACTAATTTCTACAAACTACTTATTAATTCTAGTAAAACAGTATTTTAAATGTAATTTATTTGTATTTGTTCCAGATGGCGAAAGAAAATACAGCATTAAAATTGCCTCAGAACTTTCCTGATTGTAAGTACATCTTAATATTTAAATCCAACAATATGAGAAACAGTTCAATTAACATTTTAATATAATTGTATTACGGGTACTTAAAACTTTTATCAGTATCATATTTATAAACTGTTATACTGTACCTCTATACTTATAACGCAATGTTATAAACCGCTTATTAATAGTGCAGTCACAGATAAATTATACCTCTGCACGAAACTTTAATAACATATATAATTTGATAGAACAAAAATATTTATTTCGCAAAAATTAGGGTATTTCATTCCTAGCTAACATTTTTAGTGTCACTGGTTTAATAGTACATTTATTTATTAGTTTTTTAAATGAAAAGTATCAACTTGACGCCCTAAATATATACTTATTTAAATTGTAGTATTTTGGCGAATAAATTTTCATGTCATTATTATGAACATTACAAAGCGCCTAATCGATTTGTTTTATCATTTAGCATATTGGCATAAATTACAAACACGTGAAGATAGTTAATTTTTGTAAAATAGTTATTTGTGTATTAAGAGCGTAAAGTGATTCTTTGTTCCTCTTGCACTATTGCAGCTCTCGCCTTTGACTCGCGCTGCAATTACCGTGCTCGAGTAATAAAGACACTTGACGCTCGTGATACACACATAATTTTTTCTACGATTGCATCTTAAAATTATTAACGAACGTATGCGTACTGAAAATAAATTCGTTCTGTTAAGTGTCAATATGCCGAGTTTCTGTTTTGTTTGTATCCCTGGTAACTATTGAAATAAGTGCGCATATATAATCTTTTTCGCGCGTTGCCACTGGAAACGCGCGCATTTAACGTCTTTTTCGCGCGTTGCTATTGGAGACGCGCAAAAAAGATATTTTTCGATTTCAGAAAACGTCAACTTTACGATGATAAACGAGAGCGTAATTGTCAACTTTTTATAGCAATCGTAGAAAAATGTAGTTTTAATATAGGTACTAGTTTAACATTGCCAGTGGTATCGAGTCCACCTGTGAAATTAAGAACTCGAGTTTGATTTTAACAGCCGACAAACAATTTTCACCACATTCAAACTACCTTCGTGGCTCCCCTCCACTAACAGCTTTGGGGACCGTGATTTGACGGCTGGTAACCGCATTTCACGCGAGGCAGAGTGCCACCCTCAGTAATGGCTAAAAGTCGTGATGATATATATTTTTTTTTATTTTTGTTTAACATTGCTTAAATTTTCGCGTAACCTGTATAGAAATTATATGGTATTTTCATTCTTTAATAAAGTCGTATAAACGTAGAATGCAGAGAGTTTAAGGATTCTATTATGTAACATTATCGCTAAAAATATAACAATTAAATTTGAACGCTATGAGTTGTCCTCAATTTGAACTAGTGTTAGTATTGAGCGCATGTGTGAGAATAAGCGGTTCTCGAATTCCCGTCCCGCCGGCTTGAGCTATTGTTAAACTCGAGCAAAACGGTTGGGCTGTCACATTCGTCTTTTATACGGCAATAATTGCAAAAAATATTCAGAAAAGAACTGACGAAACGGAATGAAATACGATCGTTCTTTTATTTCACGACGGAAAATTGCGTATTGGTTATTTTTTACGAAAGCTTTGGAGAAAATGTTTAACGCTGCAGGTGAAATATACGCTTGGATGGATCAAGGTTTTAATTCTGGTTTAAGTGTAATTTTTGTTTGGAGCTTTTCATATTTCAATGGTTTAATACAAGTACAATAGGTTTATGAGAACATTTTTATTTTTTATTGTTGTAGAATTTATTGTTTTGTGGAATAAAATATTATTAATTTAAACCGCTCAGTAATTTCTGATTGCATATGAGTATAAATACATATTCTATATTACACATAATTATAACGTGTACTCATATTTATTTATCTATGTAGTTTGGTGTATATTTGAAACGATAAAAATACTTAAATATAATAAAACTGACCACTTTTTCAGAAACAGTTTTTGGTTTTCACTTCATAGAAAAGTTTCGATTCTGATCTTTGAACATTCAGTCCACGGCCACCAGGAAAAGTGAAATGGATTCTTATTTGAATAGAAACCGGTAGCAGAAAGCATTACTCCTTCTAGTGATGAGATCGAAGGATAATATTAAGGGTTTCTAGAGAAATGGACGCGAGAGATAAGATGAAAATTGCGCGGGATATAGTTACATTGAGACCAAATTGGGGACATAGGGTTTACCCGAGTTTGTAATGGCCATAAAATCTATGTCAATTGAAATAGTATCGTTTAGCTTCGTACGGGTGTTGTTAAAAGTAAAATTAAAAGTGCTATAAAGAGGTTTTTTTTTAGGTCGAATTACTTTTTTGAACAGGATGGTTTATTTTATATTGATTTTAAAGATTTCAGCTGATAAAATTAATTCATTTTATACTGCTTTTCTCGTAAATAAGATCCGCGTTTAACATTTTTGTACAGATGACATAAAATTGTATTTACTTTATACAAACTTTATTTTATTTCTTCCTAGGGAAATAAAATTCAGAAATAAATTAAATATTAAACTATTATAATTACAATAAATTTCGTTGCATATAATTATTTTAAATATTTAATAGCCAAAATTTATTTTGTGATTATAAAACTTCACACTTTTATTTATATAAATAAATATTAATTTATTAAGTTATTTACGAAATGGTGTAACGACTGTAGCGTTTTCTCAATTAATATTTAATATATTTTTACAATTTGTATTTGTATTTCGAACTTTATTATATTAAAACTTAAATGCAAACAGCTATATAACAATTTATTTACTGTTGTCTATTAGTAGTACTTAATTTTTGTAATACAAGGTTTATATTTATGGGGTATGTGGCTCAGTGGTATCGAGTCGGCCTGTGGATGAGAACCCTGATTCGATCCCCACAGCTGACAAACAATTTTCACCACCTTAAAACTACCCCTGTAGCTTTCATTCCACTAATATCTATGGGGTCGTGATTTGACAACTTCACGCGAAAAAATATATCACTTACCGAGATCTGTTACGGCAGAGTGCCACACCCGCTAATGAGTAAAAGGCGTGATGATATATTTATTTAATTTTTTTTTATTTAATTTTGCAAGCATGCTCAGTAAGAAAACTGTAAAAGTCTTCCTATTTCGAAGTGTGTACCTAATATTTTTATTATATATATTAAACTTGTAATGGGCATTATCTACTACTCGTATATGAAAAACTTCTAATTTTACCGGATTTTATTTTGCAATTATAATTTTCAGCTACGTGCACATAAAACTGTATTGCAATGTCGCCTACCACTGTATTATAAATTAGAAACGAACAATATTTCCAAATTCATACTATATTAACAATGGAGCTTTGAAACAAATATTAGGTTTTTTTTTTCTTTCAATTAACTGTTATGGAATAGGGGCTAACAATCTAAAATCTAGCTAATGAAACAATTTTGCCTACTTAAATTTTATTATTAAGATTACATCCATTTAATAACTAAATATGGGGAATTTTATTAGTCACTTAATGTCTAGGAAAACCAGTTGTAACAAATTTAGACCATATGCCAAAACCCCAATATCCTACCTATTGACAAGTATTATTTATGCTTAAAATATCTGAAAAATAATTATTTTTTATTTATCTTATCCGCAACCATTTTATATCAATATTATTTATGATAATGAAGAGATTTAATTAAATCACTTTATTATTTCTTAGTATTTATTAAGCCCCATAAACTTAAGGCGTTATTTTCTGTTTTACTGGAATTTATTATTGAATGTTAACAGTATTTTCACTCGACCAGAAAACTATCATAACTCAATAGTAAAATCCTAAGATCCGTATCTTTTTGTTTTTAACGCTCTTTTCTATCTCTATTCTTCACGTTTGAGAAGTTAAGTTAAAGTTACAAATAGATAATCATCTGCTTCCAAAATTTGGTTTTTAATGTTATGATTATTTTGTTTCGTGTAACATCTAGAAAATAATCAGATTATTTTGAAAGCAGAGCGCTTCAACCTTTATTAGCAATTTGTGTATCTACCACGTGCCTATTTTCATGTTAATAAGGGTGCGTTCTAATGAGGTTAACACGAATATAATTATTATTATTATGCCGTATTATTTAGCTGTCAAGTTGAGGATTCCAACGCTTCACGACACTAGATAATTATCTTGTTATCGCAATTCCGAAATTGGGTTCCCGTTGGTGCTGTTACAACAAAAACACGCTGTTTTGCACCTTAGTTTAATTAGAATATCAGATGACAAGATAAAAATTATATTTATGAAAATTTTGTATTAAGTAAATGTTAAGCATGAAGAAACTGCTAGTGGCATATCAAAAAATACAGAATACTTGCGAGTGACAGGTCAATTAAAAGAATAGCGCATTTGATTCAAATAAAATAATACAACTTCAAGTGCATTTTAAAAGTTGTTTAGCTTTACTGAAATGAACAAGATATAATTGAAGTCCATTTTTAATGCGCTTTCTCAAAATCCGTATTTAAGT
Organism: Pterostichus niger; assembly: GCA_947425015.1. Lineage (NCBI taxonomy): Eukaryota > Metazoa > Arthropoda > Insecta > Coleoptera > Carabidae > Pterostichus > Pterostichus niger. Next base: position 23,605,609 of record OX380345.1, on the reverse strand, counting down.
CAAATAATTTTTTTTTAAACAATGTTTTATATGCTGATTTATGTAGCAAATATATTTTCAATTCGTTTTATCAAAACTCGCTTCATATTTAAAATTGATTAGTTTTTGTATAACTAGCTTTCAGTAATGTAAAGCTAGTTTTACAAAAACATATAAATGGATTTTCTATTAAATAAAATGAGGTTTATTAATAACAGATTTTCTCTTTTTATCTATTAATTTAATGTTATAAATTTTAAAAGCAGGACATACCTAATCCAGAATAATGTGTTGATTATAATGTAGGGATAATTATGATAAATGTAAATTTTATTAATAGTTTATCAGAGCTGGTTAAATTAACGTAAATTTTTTATTCGTTAAATGATTAATCTTTTAAAATAATCGTGAATCTATGTTTACGATTAAAAGTGTATCTTTAATCGATTAAAAAAGTGATTAAAATTAATCATACATTTTAATCGATTAAAATTTATTATGGTTAATATGGATATAAGTTAAATAATATATATATATATATATAATCTTTTTACGTCTCTTGGTACCCTTACGGGTGTCGAGACGAGTTAAATAATAAATAAGTTTTAAAGACGAAATAGCATTTCTTAAACAAACACATAAAAAATAGTCTACTTAACATAACATATATCATATATTATAATTTTTTACAAATATGTTTATACCGGGAGTTTTTCTTATCACTAAACATAGGGATATATCATTACTATAGTTACAGTTAAAAAGTTTGACATTAGAGCGTTTATTTTACAAGTACACATAGGGAAAATAATATTTTCAGCAATGCATTGAAGTGTAATAGTCTATAGTCTAAAAGAAACATTTTAAGTTTAAACAAATTAAATGAATTTGAATTACTTTAAATTACATTAACTAAACGTTAAGTATAAATTTAGAACCTCAAAACAATCCAAAAGTTCTTTTGTGTAGAGGTTTGTTCGCAAATTCTTCGTTTAAGAGCTCGTACATACAAATAATGAGAATTTTGGGTTGAACCAGTTCAAAAATCGAAAATTACTAAAATGTGGTTCTATATCAATCAGACCACGAGAAATCGAATGGCGCAAAACGCATCTTCATATCTTTTTTAGTTTTTGAGTTACAGCGATTTTTTAAAGCTCAACTTTGAAAGCCCATAACTCAAAAACTAAAAGAGATATTGAAATGCGGTTTGAACGTGCGGTTCTCGTGCGCTACTTAACTTGTACAGGTATTTTGAAAATTTTAAAAAAAAATTAATTTTTTTCAAAATGTTTCTTCCTCAATTTTTCAAAAACTGAAAAAGATAATGAAATTCTGAAAACACCAGTGAAATTCTGGAGTGAAAATACATAAGTATGCAAATTTTCACAATAAAATTCGCACGGACACATTTTTTATTACAAAAAAAAACGAAAAATGGCCAAAAATCGTAAAAATCTTAAGGCTAACCCCTTAAGAAATCTTCAGAAAACGGCCATTTTCGATTTTTTTGTAATAAAAAATGTATCCGTTCTAATTTTCTTCTGAAAATTTGCATACCTTTGTATTTTCACGCGAGGAATTCACTGGTGTTTTCATATTTACATTATCTCTTCGACTTTTTGAAATATCGACAAGAAAATTTCGAAAAAAATTGAAAATTTTTCAAAATACATGTACAAGTTAAGTAGCGCACGAGAAATGCACTCGTTCAAACCGCATTTTAATATCTCTTTTAGTTTTTGAGTTATGGTCTTTCAAAGTCAAAAATCGCTGTAACTATCAAAAACTCATTGAATTAATTTGATTTGATTAAATAACGAAAATTTTTGTATTTGCCTTTAAGAATAAGAGTTTATTTAATGTCTGGTCAGTTAAAGATCGCCGTTTGGCTCGAAATATTATTTAACCAAATGAAAATAGTTTTTCTACAGCCGATGATGATGGAAGAGAATTATTATATAAATCAAGGTTAGTTCAAACAGGAGATATCTAAAATTAAACAAAAGATATCGACATTCTATCATATCATCTGATTGGTAGATGGTAATAACTGGTACTATTATTATAAAATCACTAATTTCACTTTACTCCAACTACAATACCTCTTACGTTACTTCATTATAAATATAGCTTTAATCTCTCCTCCTTCGGTATTGAGATTTTTTCATTTATTCTCGTTAGTTGTTAGTAATATTTTAATTAAACAAGCGCAAGAGATGCTGCCTTCATTTCTTATAGATTCGTTGTTAGAGAAGTGGGCGTAAGTGAAGATTTACGGAACAGGTGTACAGGAGCGAATGGATGGATGTTTGTTACGTGATGATGGATTTTGGTTGTGAGAAAAGAAAGAGTTCGTATGGAGGAAGTGTTAATGTGGTCGAAACCGAGTATCGTGTGTCAGGATGAGAATGTTGACGGGTTCGTGCTACCTCATTTAAGGGATATAGCGTGATGTTATGTATGTATGTATGTAGTTGTTACCCGTTCCCGCATATTAAATATATCCGCTAAAACTGATATTTCCCGCGATTATCCTCCATTCTACAGATGGTCATGTAATATCACAGTAAATCATGCCGATCCATAACACATATTTCCCCTCAAATCTAAGACGTCATCATAACCATTCACTATTATGGTCCCTATGATGTGGTGCGTTAACACTCTCGAACGAGGTGACATCGCGACCTCGCATTACCATAACAGTGGTCCATCTTCCCTCCCAACGTTACGTCACATGGCTTGCTCGCTATGCTCGGCCATTCGCTTTATAACACCTATTTACATTTCTGCGGTGCGTCGCTCATTAAGTGGCGCGGGTGACGCGTAACGACCCCGGCTATTAGTGACGTAGTCCTCGGCAAACACGCGAGATGTGCGTGGTACCCGTGGGATGCGTGAGTGCAGTGCTGATCTTTTTGTTGTTTTATGATGAGGGGGGGATTGGTATCGGATGATCTTGCGTAGAGGGATTTTAATTGTGGTAATTGTTGGTTTATTATAGGGTGGATGATGGATAAGATTTTAAGTACGGGAAGGGATGGTTTGATTTGTTTCCTGTTATTCCAATGTTCTTTAAGTTAATTATCTCTATAGTTAGGGTAACATAAACTCTTTATACTCTAAAGCATTATACTAATCTGTTTCACCGTAACTTTATAGAGTTGTTCAGTATAGGGAATATATTTTAGTGTTTGTGCTTGGCCGATCGCCATGACATACGTATAATGTAACAAAAAGAACAGCAATGACTATGACAAGTAACATTCATGTGTATTTATCTGTTTCTGACAGTTCATTGTCTGTCAGTGCATTGTTTTCACTGTTCTATTGAGTTTTATGATTGAAGTGATATTTCGAAGTTATTTTTTGTCTTTAAATATGTAAATCGGTCTACTATGAAGTTACGATGAGGCAGACTATAACTACTTATAAAGTTTATGGGTATTAGAAAATACCAGAAAAAAATATCAAATTTTTTGGAATAAATGTCATCCTAGATTTTCACCAAATTAAATCTACCCCTGTGGCTCCCCCTCCACTAACATCTTTAGGGGCCGTGATTTGACGGCTGTAACCACACTTCACGTGAAAAAATATATCACTTATTGAGATCTGCTTAGGCAGAGTGCCACATCCAGTAATGGGTAAAAGGCGTGATGATATATTTATTTATTTTATTTATTAGATTGTCAAAAAAATCCAGTCCTCTTTATGGGAAAACTATGTAAACCCTTCAAGACGGTGCATAATTGTTTTACGTATTTTACATACTGATTTTCGTATAAAAGGACGATTTTACATAGGGTCGTATAAAAATATACATTATGTTTTACAAAAATTATGACATCAGTATTGAAATAACATGAAAAACGAGGTTATTATTACCATTGCTTTTCTCATTACTTTATTGCAATAGATTTCAAATAAAAGTTGTAATTTTTTAATTTAAAATAGCACATATTTCATTATATTACAAATTATGTTTAAAATGTCGTTTGATATGTAATAAATGAAAATTAAAATCTTAAATAAATTTGAAAAGATATCACGCCTTTTATTTATTTATTTACAACCTTCCAACAGGATAACAAGTATCCCAATAACAGGAAGGTTAAAAAAGCAAATAAAAAAAAAATAGCACAGCGTGCTTACAATAAATAAACACATGATCACAAAAATTAAGCACAGAATTATAAAATTATAGACTACAGTAAATGTACATTCTTATATAAGTAATTTTTAAATTGCTGAAGACTAAAGTAAAATATATCTACTACATCATCAGTTGAACTTTCAAAATCATTAAAGATGAGACATAGCCTTTTAAATGGATCCTTAAGTTCATAATTTCTTCTTAAACGAGGAAGATGAAATGTTTTAAGGGATCTTGATGAGAGACGTGGAATCTTAAAATAAATATTACCTAAACCTGAGACATCATCAATGTTATTTTGTAGTAGTTTATAAAGATATATTAGAGAGCATATTTTGCGCCTGGAATCCAACCTATGCATATTGAAATAAGATAAAGATACAGTATAGCTATAGGTTATTATATTGAAAGAGCCAGATGTTTTACGCATACATTACTGGGTGTAACACTCTGCCATAAGAGACGTCGGTAAGTGTTAAGATGTTGTTTGTCGGTTGTTGGAATCGAACCCAGGTTCTCAAATCCATAGTCCAATTCGATACTACTGAGCCACCTATCCCATTAACATTCATCTGTCGCATAAATCTGATTTTAACAATAACTAAATAAGATGTAGATGTAGAATTTAATGAACTACAATTTTGTTTAAATTATTCTCGAAAGCAGAGAAACTTATTTCTCAGGTTTATTGTGTATGGCACAGTTTTGTAGGTGTAATATAAGTTTAAAAAGTCTATAATAGGTATTACTCCTACGCTCATGGACTGGTGAAGTTAATTTTTATTTTTACTTGTGCATCGAAACTTTTCCCATATTCTTAATAAATGCAGCAGTAAGCAATTTGTAAAATATTCATTTAAAGTTTAATTTAAATTAAAGCAATGTCTGTACCTACTACCAAAGTTGCATTACAATTACATATTTAATTCAGTATCAGTTAATACTATGCATATTCCCGAAAACTCTAATTGCCAGTTATGCAATTTAGTAGTACGGCTCGAGACTACAAGTGCTTCATTTAACGAAAGCTTAATCTCCAGAACTAAAACCATCTGGGAAATATATGTCACGGCGCAGTGCAGTGTTACCCAGTTACCCGGCTACCACTGCTACCCACTCGAATCTAGAGGGAAATGAGTCTTGTAAACATTGCGTATAATGCTAACTGCACAATGAACAATATAACTGATAGAGACCGTTAGCAGCTTGGGAAATAGGTCAACTTTGGAATGGACCTGCTGGGAAATATACCTACTGGAATTAGACGCGCCGGGATGAGAACCATCTATAACAGAGATTTTTAAACTGTGATTTGAGAAATCCTGAGATTTTTATTTATATATATATATATATATATATATATATATATATATATATTATTGGAATATATATATATATATATATGTATATATAGGGTGTTTCACAACTTAGAGCAAAAAATTAAAGGGTATATTCTGTACGACGTGCTGATCATGGAACAAAAAGAATTTTTTTTTTAAATCGCAAAACTATTTTCGATGTTTCCCAGTCCAAAATTTTTCGTTGCCACTGCCACTGGGTGGATGATTATGTTAAAGTTATTAATTAAATAAAATTCTATTATAAATAACTGCTTTTAATTGAATTGTGTAATTATTCTTTCGTAGTTGATACCTACTTCATTGTTTGTGTTTAATAGGAAAGCGAATCCAGTGCAGTACTACAAAAAATGTTTTAGGTTAACAACCTTTAATTTTTCGAATTTTAAAAAAAATCTTTTTGTTTCATGATCAGCACGTCGTACAGAATATACCCTTTAATTTTTTGCTCTAAGTTGTGAAACACCCTATATATACATATATATATATATATATATATATATATATATTGTATTTAATTTAGGTACGTATATTCTTATACATTTATATGTTCCTTACAATCATTCTGTTAATTTTCTGGTATATATACTTTTTTATGGTTATGTGGAAGATCAATTTATGGCTGAACCTCGTTTATATTAGAAACTTAATTTTAACAGAAACTTATCTATGAGATGTATAAAATGATTTAAATTCATAGTGTAATCAATTACAAATTTTGTTTGAATATTTTTCCTCTAAAGTAGGCAGAGAAAGCACGACAACAATATTTAAAGAAAATTGTTTCATTAATTTGAAAACCACTGATCTATGACAACGCAGTTGGCTTTTACCCTGCTAGGTTTATTTTTAATTATGTTAATTTCTTTTCATGTCTTGAGTTTATCTCAGACGCTTATCTCTCTCAGTAAAGGATTGTACAGCTCACATGCGGATAACTGGATGCTTTATTCTAGAAATAATTTAATTCTCATATGAAAATTGTTTACTGTTTTTTTGTTCGAGTGTCATATGATGTTTCATTGGAGTGAAAAGTGCAACACTTTCATGCTTTATGCTTTTACTGCAATTTTATTTTCTTTCTGTGAAAACCAGCAGCTTTGAAGGATGAAAGGTAATTTTAAAATTCAATAGCTTTTTAACTAATTTTTAAAAGTGCTAATTATTCGGTAATAATTAGTTCGCGGAAAATATTCATTTCAATATTTACCAACTGATTAAAGATTTAAATTTATTTATCCTCTTTATACTACAAGTAATTTAGTTTGTACTAGAAGGTTGAAACTAGCATGGCTGCATCGTTTACTTTACTAGATCGGCAAAAGATGGTGCTATATTTGATATTCTCCAACATGGTCTAAAAATTGAGTAATTTATATCAAATGTAAATTTTCCAACCAAACTATAAAATATTAAATACTTATTGTCTTAGCAAAAAAATAATTAGAAAAGAAGACCTATAAATAATTACGACTAATCAATATGGGGTAGGTGGCTCAGTGGTACCGAATCGGCCTGTGGATTTGAAAACTCGGGTTCGATTCCCACAACCGACAAATAATTTTCACCATATTAAAAACTACCCCTGTGACTCTCCCTCGACTAACATCTATGAGACCGGTAATTTAACGGCTGGTAACTGCACTTCACGCGTATAAATATATCACTTACTGATATCTGACACGGCAGAGTGTCACACCCAGTAATGGGTAAAAGGCGTGATGAAATATTTATTTATTTCATTTATGAATAAATAATATATTGACAAGATATCAAAATCGTTGTCCTGTTGGTTATTTACATTGAGATTTTATCACAAAATGCAACTTAAAAAAATGAAAGATACACGCATCACGCATTTACATCTAAATATCTCATAATTGCATTCGTTGATTTAACAATACAAAATTATTTTCTAACTTCCATGGAGTTTAGAATTATATCGCGATGAATATACAATTTCTCTCTCATTATAAAACGTAAATATGTTTTCAACAACCTTAATGTCGAAAAAGAGCACGCAACTGAGCATGTCATTATTGGAAAACAGAAAAGCAATTGAAATAATATTCTAATATTATTCCAAATATTTGTATCTTTTAAGATAGATGGCTTCTGTAAACTTGCATATACAGAATGGTGACCACGGCACCGGAATATGTAAAATCATATTTTTATAATTTCTTGCTTCCCTTAATATTGTAGTGAAAAAAGCTTCAAATAAATGTTGTAGAGCATAAAATTATACATTAAAATCAATAAACAGAATTAATTTTGCATTTTTTATAACGGCTTTTTCATTACCACAGCTATTCCTATTTAAGCTAATTTTTAACATTTTCAATTTAATTTCTGTCGTCATTTATTTGTAGCTTTTTTCACTAAAATAATAAGGGAAACAGGAAATTATAAAATATGATTTTACATGTTAAAGTTCTATGTTCCGGTGTCGCGGTCACCACCCTTTACTTAAGGTGTAAAAATTTACCGAAAAAAATAACAAATTTTTATTTCGCCATTAGTAAATGAAATTCTTACAGCTATTATTTGGGGTAGGTGGTTTAGTGGTATCGAGTGGGTTTGTATATTTGAGAACTTGATATCGATTTCCACAGCCGACAAACATTTTTCACCACATTAAAATTATCCTTGTGGCTCCCCCACTTCATTCGTATAAATACTCGTATATCACTTACCGATATCTGCTACTGCAGAGTGCCACGCCCAGTAATGGGGTAAAAGGCGTAATGACATATTTATTTAATTTCTTTATTATTTGCTGATATTTAAAATCAACCAAAATAAGTGTTTGTGAAAAACATATTTCTATTGACTTTTAAAACCAGTATTGCAAAACTGCATCGTAGTACAAATATCAGCCACCTATAAAAACAGTTCTCGTTATCCAGAAAACTTTCATAATTATCGTGAAAATCGGTGGAAAATATAACAGTAATAGTTTAGCGGAAAATCCACCGGTATTGCGATGCGCCAATAATTAATATCTTAATAACAAGAAATCCTTCATTACAAGTAAATCGATACAACAGCGTTCATTACTGTTCATCGCTGTATCAGCTCTTCAGCTTGGTCCGTAGACAAAGCAAATAGACAATCAGCAACAGCAACGTTTCACGTCCGTCGTCGGCCTTCGAAGCCGCTGATGTCGACTTATTTTTTTCTAACGCGAATGCACAGTCGTGGAATAATTTAATGGTTGCTTCTTGAATAAATAAGACATAATCTCGTGTTGTCGCGGTTGGTATCGCCAGCAAAAAGAACAGATGTGTCGTTGCTATGTTACATCCAGAAATTATTTCTAAATGTATTCAGGTTTTTGCTACTTCATTTCGTGATGCGCATTCGTCTGTAATGCGTAATGGTTGTTCTTGAGTTTTGAGTTTGGGTTGAGATGGCGGATTTAAATCGTTGCTTTATTAAAAACGTGCCTTTTATAAGAAAGAAGACGATTTTTTTATATTTTAATATTGATGTATTTCAGTATTGTAAAAAATGAAATGAAGTTGAGTTTTCAATGTAAATTGGAAACATTTTAAAACTTCTTCAACTGAAATGTGTTTTTATTAAATTGATACATTTTATTATATATCACGAAATTTACTACGTATATGCAAGTATTGTTATATTTAAAAAAAGAAGACTTACATATAATTTAGTCAGTAAATTTAATCTGATGTGGGAATTCGTTCAAATTACGTACCTGAAACAGAAAAGTATATTTTAATATTCATTATATTTTAGGTAAGAACAATTAAACAATTAAATAAACGGTGAGACATATTAAAATGGATTTTATAAGAAAATATCTTTCTTGCGGATTTATATTCTGTCTTACTGAAATTGTTGTACTTAAGTATAATAACAAATGTTGATTTTTTAATTTACATATTACCTTGATATTTTAAAATTATGTACTCATATATAGATGTTATACAGTAAAATTACAATTCAGTTTTTCATTGTATTTTCCAAAGATATATATATATATATATATATATATATATATATGTATATAGCATAGTATATTTTCCACAGTCTCTAAATCATTTTCAAGTTAAATAATATATAAGTATCAAAATGAAAGGTGAAGGAAAAATATGCCTTGACATCTTTTCCACACTTTTCTTTATTATGAAAACACGACTGTTTATTAAAGCTCTCAGTGGAATTTTTGCGATTACCTATCACTTTTGTTTCAAATTTGTTCAAATTAAGTCAAATTTAGAATCATATTAAAGTCTCTCGGGCAGAGAATTCTAATAAGTGTCTAAAATAACATCTAAGCGATCGTCAATTGTTTTTTCTAAACTGTGTGGAGTAGAGATGAAAAAACTATCGATAGTACTATCGATACATCGATAGTTTTAAAAAATAAAGTACTATCGATAAGTAATTAATAGAAAAAAACTATCGATAGTATCGTTTAGTAATTATCGTTTAGTAACTATCGTTTAGTAACTATCGTTTAGTAACTATCGTTTAGTAACTATCGTTTAGTAACTATCGTTTGGTAACTATCGTTTAGTAACTATCGTTTAGTAATTATCGTTTAGTAACAATCGTTTAGTAATTATCATATAGTAACTATCGTTTAGTAATTATCGTTTAGTAACTATCGTTTAGTAACTATCTTTCAAATAAAATAATTTAAAAATAAAAATAAATATATAATAAATAACACGGGCTGGACTGTGAGTAATGACAAGCAAATTACCTTATGTTCCCGGGGCAATTCGAATACGTCTGTTATTTGCGGACCACGTGGTAACTAACGTGTTAAGTATGACTTGTCAAGATTTCATCTACATTTAAATGATATAATTCAAATTATATTCAATATCGTTATTGTACAGTAACTGTACACAAATGTTAGCTGTAAATCGATTGGTTGTCGGAAGACTTTAAAGGGATGAAAGACAAAGTGAGATTTTTAAGAAATTTATTATAGGGTAACAGGTAATAGGGTACGAGATAATTTAAATTCAATTGTTCTCTGATGTTCATTGTAGTTTGTGCTGTAGTGAATATTATTGGGTCATGTGGAGGCCAATACATCACCACACATACACAAATAATCACACACTTTGTATATATTCTGTAATAGGTCTTAGCAAAACACTCTGTATATATTCGTTCATTTTCTGTAGTTTCTAAGCAACATTCTGTACAATTTTCATGTTTCTCCACTACCTGCTATTGTAACTTCGCCCGCTTTCTCCGAACCTATAATAACATCTGTTTTTCAAGTACCTACATTCCAAACTTCTTTGTTCACCCCAAAATCCACCATTTTTTCCTTCTAACCAGGACAGTCTCCGCTTACCACTCATCCAGTATGCATCACAACTCCAAAAATACTATCACAACACCACATTTCTTTTTAATTTGATCTAAATTAATATAAAAAGTGTTTCGAATTGCAATTAGTTTTTCTAATATCTTGATCTCGACAAATATATAAATTAATGTAAGAAATGATATATACCTAGGGATAGAAGTACATATTTGCATTGGATTTTTATTTTTCACATTTGTAACTTCTGAAATCTTGTTATTAAGCCTAAATTTTAAAGAAATAAATTTTGGACATTTATTGTATATTTCCTTATTTTCTATTTCTCCCATTTTACATACCTTCGAGCGGGTAATATTAACTGTAACAAAACCATATTCACAGAAATTATTTAGCACACATCCCTTAAAATAGAGCAACATCAACAGTTTTAAATTTTACGGGATGAGGGTAACATTTAAAAAATTATAAATTTTATTTTACCTCTCTCTCAAAAATGGAACAAATTTAATAAATGATTTTAAACTCTGTATAGGCAAAGATTTTTTAATTTTGAAAAAAAAAATATTTATACTTTTGTAAAAAAATACTATCGATAAGTAATTAAAAGAAAAAAACTATCGATAGTATCGTTTAGTAATTATCGTTTAGTAACTATCGTTTAGTAACTATTGTTTAGTAACTATTGTTTAGTAACTATTGTTTAGTAACTATCGTTTAGTAACTATCGTTTAGTAACTATCGTTTAGTACCTATCGTTTAGTAACTATCGTTTAGTAACTATCGTTTAGTAACTATCGTTTAGTAACTATCGTTTAGTAACTATCGTTTAGTAACTATCGTTTAGTAATTAAAACTATCGTTTAGTAATTAAATTGACTATCGATAGTACTATCGATATATCGATAGTTTACTGATAGCACTATCGAACAATCGATAGTTGAAATTACCGATAGTTTTTCATCTCTAGTGTGGAGTATGATATTAAATTACAGTACTCAGATAAAGAATTCTAGAAAAATGATATTTAGCCGATTGTTAATTGTTTTTTTATCATTATTTACACAAATTATTTAGTGTTAAAGTTCTTCTACAGATAATTTTCATAGAAATGAGTAAATACGGTATAGGCTACAGTACATTTATTAAAATAAAGAACAGTAGACTGCAAACAGTATTTTTCCTTTTAGAATTCAGTCATACTTGATGATAAATTTAAAAATTACGACTACATTATGTACTACTTTGATTTTGAAAGTATTTTTTCTAAACTACTTTAGAATAATTTGAACATATAGAATTCCAAATGTACAAGTTCTTTTCAAATCATATATTTGGTTTTAATTCATAATCATTATAATTAAACTGTTGATACGTCCAATTTTGATTCCAGAAATGATTGCTTTACATTTTTAAAAGAGTATCTTCGTAAAAGCTAGAAGAAATTGAATGAATTACGAATTTAAATTTAAAGCACTCTTCCTAGAATGATCAGCAAGTGAAATGCATTCATCCTTAAATAAACTTCAATTTTAATGAAAAAAGTAGGTAAGGCTAGCTAGTTATCCAGCTGTCTGGAGAGAGACGCCATTGCAAGATCTCCCCCGACACAGACACGTGTCGTCGTATAATTCACCCGTTCTCTCATTTTATCCTTGAGACCTGTCCCGGTGTATAATATGGAACCGCCATTCGCAGGATATTGTATTGAAAAAATCTGCATTCAATTCCTGTTCGGCGTGGCACAGGCGGTGGCCGTCTTATTGGATCCTTTCATATTCGCATTGAAATGTATAAAAGATAGGAAGAGGACGCCCAAGAAACTCAGTGACGCTGAGCCCATGCTTGGTAGGTCCGCGTTGGCGGTGATTTGACGCGAGGCGGCTGGAGATTGACCGCCTGGATCGAAGGCTTCGACGCCGATAAGTGAACACGCACGTCTTGGCCTCTGGATTAGGTGACGTCCTGTTGGATCTCGTAGACATTTAGGGAGTTTTTAAATTTGTTACACGATTCAACAAAATATGTTTTGTGTGGATGTTGCAAATAAATATTTATTTTTTCTACGATTGTTATGAAAAGTTGACAATTACGTCATCGTAAAGTTGACGTTTTCTGTGGAACATTCGCGTCTCCAATGGAAACGCGCGAAAAAGATATTAATAGCGCATTTATTTCAATAGCTACCAGGGATACAATCAAAACAGAAACTTGTCATATTGACAATTGACACAACGAATTTATTTTCAGTACGTATACATCTTTTAATAATTTAAGATGCAATCGTAGAAAAAATTATGTGTGTATCACGAGCGTAAAGAATCTTTGTTCCTCTTAAACTATTACAGCTCTCGCCTACGACTCGCGCTGCAATTACCGTGTTCACTTTACGCACTTAATACACAAATGACTATATTTATATAACGCTGTACAATAGGAATCCGAATTACAGAACAGGGACCGTACTCACCGAGCCTCAGTGTGATAGTTCATATAATTTTTAGCTTGAGTGCTATTCGAACTTGAGATCTCCAGATTCGAATTCCGGATAGCTATCCACATCACCGTACTGACAGACGTATATCATTAATGCCGTGTAGAAATGTATACGTACTCGTATAGTACCAATTTATGATGAAACAGTTATAGATAATATTATATCAGTTATGATTAAATTCTTGTTTGTTTGTCTGTGTGTCAACAAATGCGGAATCGCCTCTAACAATTTTGATGAAACTTGGTATTCTAATGTTTTCTGGCTTTAGAAAACGATCTAGCTAGGTCTCATCCTCTGGAGAAATCATTTAAAATGTCATTTTGAAAGAAAATTGTAAGGAAAATGCATGATAATTTAATTATTCTAAATATAGGCATGTGAGAATTTTAGGGCAATGTCATTTAACCCAAGACATCAATTATTGAGACCAAAATAAATTGGACATAATAACATTTTTTGAGATATAAACGAAAATTTAAGAGAAAATTAGAGAGAAAAGTTGTTTCTTCGATCTATTTCTTGGTTTGTTATTTTGCATGTACAATTTTCCATCTCCTGCTATTCCCCGAGCGAAACTCTGTCACTGTAAAATATTGTTAAAGTTGCTCAATCAGTTCCAAAAATATCAACTAAATCAAACAAAAATTGGGAGAGCGGCAAAATAAATTTAGCTTTTTATTAGATATTTTAACTACGAACGGGAGAATAGTAGCAGATAAGTCGCTAATTCTATAATTAGTCTTAATTTGAATTTTGTTTCTAAATTAAATATATTGTGTTACGGCACCAAATATTAAGGTAGTTAACCACAACGCAAACAAGTAATTTTTATATTATTAATAGTTCAATACTTTCAATGCAGAAAAGTTAAAAAAGTTAGTTAACTTTTGTTTTCATTATAAATCTTGCAGCACATCGAATAAAAATCTCTGCTCCAGCCAAATGACTTGCAGTTCACATGTGATTCAAATCTGATTTTATAAGAAAAATACATTGTTCGATGACTCAAATATGTTTAATATTATTTACGGCGTACACTTCTTTTTATCATAGACTCAACGATCAAATGTAGTCCTCAATTGGAAAATCTTGCGGCACACTGTTTAAAATTGTTTGTCTAATGAATCAGATTCTAAATGTAATTCTAATTTTGGATATCGGATTGTTGAAATTATAATAACGACAATGGACGAAAAATGTATAAATACTTACTGAACGATTATATCATGCAAGGTATTTATAAAACGTACAACTGGTTTAATTTTTTGTGAAGTAAATTTGAAGCGACACGCTTTTTGTTGGACAATAATCCTGAATTCTCTTTTTAAAACGGCAAATGCAAAATTCATCGTGCCAGTGAAATTTCAATCATTAAAAACGTTTTGAAAAATTTTGATCGATCAGTTTTCTCCCTGCATACTTCATTTACTTGAATAATTTAATTTGAATTCGAAATGACATTCAATGATTCTGGTGCATTCAACAAAAATCTACATCAAACAAATCCTTGTCATACCAGAGGACTCTCATCAAAAACCAATCGCAATGCTAATTCATCTGCCAGATATCATGCAGGTAATTTAAACAAATATTGTACCAAGTGCGAGAACAAAGGACTGATAGAAAATTAATCATCTTAAAAAAATGCAAATTAAAATCGATTAACTGATTTCTCATGGTCTACATCGCGACGTTTTTCGCACATAATTGAAGAGACACGAAGCAAATTGTTCCCGAAACAGAATTGCTTCTTTTAAGCGAAAGCCTTACCCACGCGTCATTGTTACAGAGAAATTTCACAATTTTTTGGTGTCTCACGAACAAAAACTTGATTATGCTGCGTAAAAAACCCTATTGTTGTACGAAACAAAACAGCGGTTCTTTTTTATTTTGTAAACAACAAAAAATCTGCGATTTTTGCCGGAGATGCGAGGTTACGATGGATTAAATATTTAAAAGTGATTGGCAGTTTGACGTTACCCATGTTTCAGAATTTATATATATTTTTTAATCAATTTCAGGCAGTTGCAGTTAAATTAACATTGATTCTGCGTCAGAACAGCAGTCAGATCAACGTGATATATTAATGTGCAATTTGCATGTCTGCCATTTCATGTTTATCATTCGTGTTTTTGAATCGTCAAAAAGATGCATTTCAATTATTTATCTATTGTGAGGTTTCTAGAACCTCCTTACGCTGGATGCGTGTTTCACGAACACCGCCCAAATTTGCATTAGTTCTGAAGATATTGCAGTTTTAGGGTTATTATTCATATCTACGAAGGAGTTGTAGAGACAAAATATTCAACTAAAAATTGTATAAAATCAAATAATAAACAAGTTTTATTTTAAAGATTTCTCTAAATAATGTCTACTTTCGGTGAAAATCGCTAAATAAGAAACGCGATAGTTTGTTTATTTTTTGCCGCATGAATTGGTGGAGTCACTGAAATTAATATTGTGCTATGTATGCTACTATGAGAATATCGAAATTAGTAATCATCTAATTTTTTTTCTGCATTTTTTTTTTTTTAATTCTGGCTTCCTGGCGGACCAACTGCTAAGGTCATATGCCGCCATTACGCCCTGATCCTGCGTTTTAGATCTTAAAGTCAACAGCAACGCGGGTTTCTCGGGACGGTCACCCATCCAAATACTCCCCGCGCGCAACGTTGCTTAACTCGCGTTGTCGCATAGATCAGTTCCAACAAGTTGAGCCATGGCCATTGACAATTCTGCAATTTAAAAAAAAATAAGATATACTCCTAACTATACCCTGTAAATTCGGAAATAACTATGCATTATTTGATATTTTTAAAGTAAGATTTAATATTTTGGTTAAAACTTTTTCTCTATAACCTCTAATAAAGTAAAAAAAAATCCTAGAGATTGGTCTTGAAAATTCTAATTAATGTAGATATGTTTTGTATGCATCTTCTAAAGCCCAAAATTGGATGTAAAATTCATGAACATCCTTCCAATTTCTAAATAAATACAAAACATATTGCATTTTTAAGGTGGTCGTTCATATCTCAGAAGTTCGAATTTATAGAAGAAAAAAGTTCAAGAATAAAATAATAAACATCTTTTTATGAAACATTTGACCAAATAAAATCTAGGATAATTATTAGAATGGCAACATTTTCCGAATCTGCGTAATGGATTTAAGGACATAATGGAGTTATCTGAATTTTTTTATTTTTTTTTTTAACTGAAATCTTATTTACAGTTTTTAATATGAAGGCTGGTTTCGTTCTGTTTCAACTATGCAACACTTGCATTACAATAAAATTCAGATTGTTTGAATATGAAAAAAAAAACAACTTTAATTTTCAAATAATTAAAAAGGCAACAGCCACAGTTTAAACTTGTAACTTAAGAAGTTTTAAACTTCCAACTTTTCCAAAGGATGGACTAACCGATAATAGTAAACTAATATCAAATACTGACTTTTTAGTAACGTACCCAATGCAACAGTAATAAAATGTTGAAAATTACTTAACTATCGTGACCGAATAAAAAAAGAAACAATTTGCGACTGCAACCAACATACATCACATGCTTTTTCCAACGTCAAATTTTCGGAAAGACTCGAGTTTTATTCTTTGTCTGTTTTCAGAATAAAACTTTCAGAAGCGTAAGTCAAATTAAATTTTATAAAAGAGATTCCAAGCACGGAGACTAAAAGCTATGAGAAGAATTCTAACGCGGTAAAGTGAAGATCTTCATCATGACTGAAGAATTTGGTGCAATATAACTGTTTGAAATAAGTTACCAATAACGGCCTTGAAGTTATTTTACGAAAGTTTTGTTTATTTCAATTAAATCTTAAAGTTTTACTTGCCATGCGAACATGCGAACATTGTAGAATGGAAGTAATGTAATCGAATCAAAAATTAATTTTGTCTCGAATGAAAATCTTTAGGTTTCATGAACCATAAAACAAGAACTCAAATGCGTTAGGTCTGTCGTTTTTCCTGTATTTCATGATCCTATCCTATCTTCTAAAGCTAATTTTTGAATAGCTGTGTGAACAAGAAGGGATATATCTGATTTTGTTCTTTGATTAATTAAAATCGCAAACACAAACGAATTTTACATGTTCATTTCAATTTTCTTTGCTCATGTTTCTCGTTTGACTATTTGACAATTTTACTCGTATATACAGGAAATATAAAATAGTGCATAGGTAATGTGTTCCTCTTTGGGAATTTGTATTTTAAATATCTAAAATGTTGATTAAAACCTATTGTTTTCACTGATAATGAGATAACTTTTAGTGGCAATTTGCTGCTAAAAGTAAAAAACTTGAATTTGTAATCTAGTCAATAAAACAGATTTTATAAATAAATATATCATCACGCCTTTTACCCATTACTGAGTGTTGCACTCTGCCTAAGCAGATCTCGGTAAGTGATATATTTTTCACGTGAAGTGCGGTTACCGGGCGTCAAATCACGCCCCCCAAAGATATTAGTGAAGGGGGAGCCACAGGGGTAGATTTAAATTGGTGAAAATTATTTGTCGTCTGTGGGGATCGAACCAGGGTACTCAAGATTACTAGTTGCACAACAATGTCAATTATTCCGTTTAACGTCTAACTTCGTTTACCTTTATTTATTAAATCTAATTTTAAAATGGCCATTACTTAGTCTAATAATAATAATAATAATAATATATATTTTATTTCTGGAGATCAAACATACATGAAATAGAATCTTCTAAAAATTCGGTGACAGTGTAGTAACATTTTGGATATAAGAATTTAAATAATTTATTTACTAGTTAAAATTGAATTATAGATAATACATATAAAGTGGTTGAAGCGAAAGTGGTATGCCAGGCTAGAAATGTTTGGCGCAGGTTATTGTGGGATGAATCTGATGAATTAAGACAAGCGCAGGCTTTTAGATTTTAGTTTCGTGTTTAGTTATTTCGATAGAGTGTTTTACTTTAATTGTTTCGAATTCACTTTCAAAAAGAAGGCGTAGTACAACATTCCCTTCCTTTCATATCTTTTGATTCGTTTTCTGATCTTAGAGATCTTAGAGTGTCTATAACAGCAATTGTGTCGACTTCACTTTCAAAATAAGTGCAGTCAACATTTCCATTCTTTCATATCTTTTTGATTAATTTTAAGTTCATGCATAGAGTGTCTAACAGCAATTATGTAGAATTTTCTTTCAAATACAACCGCACGATATCGCTCTCTTCCTTTCTTATCTTGTTGTTAGGGGAGTGAACGTAAATAATTTGAGATTTTTTGTCGAATAAAAAAGGTGTATAGGAGTGAAGGGATGAATGTTCAGAGTGTGAAAAATAAATGAGCTTGTATGGAGGGAACTGTGAGTATGGTTGAAGCGAGGATAGTGTGTTTGACAAGGATTAATTGTTTGATGAATCTAGTGAGTGAATGTTTTGTGAATGTATCTAAGGTTCATTCCAGCACATTTAATGGAATATATTGTTATATTATGTATGTATGATATTAAATAAAATGAAAAATATTAAAGAAAGTTTGTAGCTATAAATTGTTTCAAATAAGAGTCGACTAGTTGTAAAATTTATCGGCAAATTATGAAATATGTATTTATTAATTTGCGTAAAGTAAATATCTGCGCATTTTCATGTATTTATGCCGAATAATTAATTTCCTATTTAATTCAAATTCGGTGCTCATACGAATACATTTATCAAATAATATATGCCACGAACGTAAAGTACATAGTAACAACTAATATAACTATGTTAAGCTGTGCAAATGCAGTTTCATATTATCACTGCGTTCTGCGGAGTCTACCGCCGCTTCCTCTCACGGTCGAGGGTGTGGATAGCGGCGGCGGCGGAGGCGGTTGTTTCGTGAAAACTTCAGAACTACTTCTCGGGAAGCTGGATGGATCTTATCTGTGCGTCATTTCCTCGGAATAATTTCCTGTGCGCAGACGCAACTCAGCCCTAATTACGTTGCGAATGTACTCTTCGATGGAGTTAACCTCTCAGATGCCTCTTACCGCCTCAACCCCCAAAACAGGGAAAGAGGAAAGTGTTAAAGCCTTAGAACAAACAGATGCGGCTAACGAGCGACCCAGGTCGCACTGACCAAACAGGAATAGCAGGGAATTTTGGGATATTTTACTTTGGAATTAATGTGGAATTATTTTGTGCAAATGATATTTATCAGGATTGAGATTGAGAACAGTGTTCTAGAAGGGTTAAATATTTCGAATTGTTTGAATATACACCGTTTATTTAACTAATGACATGATATTATGGAACCATAGGCTTAAATATGTAGGGCACTCTGGTTGCACCCCACAAAAAGTTATGGGTTGTAAGTAGAGATGGGCGAATATCATCCGCGAATAGTCGAATGCCGCGAATATTGACATTATTCGATATTCGAGATTTTCGAATAGCTAACATTCAAATACTTCGAATATCGCGCCATATGTTGACCGCAGTTTTTGACTATGTTTTTTTTTTATCATTTGTACATAAACTTAAAGCAATTACAATACTTTGAAGTTATTAATAACAAAGATATTTTGTTTCAAAACCATGAAGACGTACCATATTTCAAATTAGTTTTCGTCTTTTTCTTTTTTGTTTTAATTTTATTTTATCTTAACAATTTCATTCAAATAATGAAAAGGACATAATTAAATAATTATTAATTATAAATAAGTTAACTTTTAGGAGTATTCGAATATTCGAGTACCTCTAATATTCGAGATCTGATTAATATTCGTATTCGATATTCGAATTCGAGAAATTTGATATTCGCCCATCTCTAGTTGTAAGCCTTTTAGTTTTTCCCAATACAATTCTAAAAGGATTTAAAAATTTTTGGTTGTATACAAACAAAAAAGATATTTAAGTATATTAGAATAAACTACAATCTAAAATTTAAATTTGTATATATATATATATATATATATGTTTGTTTTTAGAAAAGTTTACGGTGTATTTCTTTGCTTGTGGATCTAACTTAAAGGATAGATATGATATGATATATTGATCAAGAAAGAAAAATATATTTTCAAAAATACGTAAATAAATTTGTAGAACCTTTTTATGTCACTGGGTTGTTAGGTATTCTTAATACAACAATAATAAAATTAAATAATAAACGCTGCAAGAAGACATTTAACTGATATTCTACAATGAATAAGTTGACTATTGTAGTGTTTATAATTATAATGTATTAGAAATAACTATCCAACCAGTGGTACTAAAAATATTTATTTAAGGAAAATCGACCTTAATTTTGGGAATTTAACTAAAAATTCTTTTTATTCTATGATATTTCATTTTTGCAATACTCAAAATTATGTACTAGTAATGGGGTAGGTGGTTCAGTGATATCGAGTCGGCCTGTGGATTTAAGAATACAGATTCGATTCTCACACCGATAAACAATTTTCACCACGTTAAAATTACCCCTGTGGATTCCCCATCCACTAACAACTTTGAAGGCCATGATTTGACGGCACTTACCGAGATCTGCTACGGCAGAGTGCCACACCCGGTAATGGGTAAAAGGCGCGATGACATATTTATTAATTATTAATTTTTACCAATTTAAATCTACCCCTGTGGCTCTCCCTCCACTAACATCTTTGGGGGCCGTGATTTGACGGCTGGGAACCGCACTTCACGCGAAAAAATATATCACTTACCGAGATCTGCTTACGGCAGAGTGCCACACCCAGTAATGGGTAAAAGGCGTGATGATATATTTATTTTATTTATATATTTATGTAATATTGAGCTTAAAATATGAATATTTCCATCATTGTGTGTAGTTAAAAATAAGAAAATTGAACCTATCATTAATTCAGCTTTATTATTCTGTCATATTTGCTCGAAGCGTTCAACAGAATAAAGGAAACTATTTACATTTCCAGTACTGATTAAGTCAACAACTTCCGGCTTTTTCAGTGGGCTCCAATTGAAGTTTCTTTATATATTAATGTAATTTCTCCTGATTTATTCTAACAACTGTAAATTATTGTTCAATAAATACATACGACATGTCACATAACGCTCATTGCTGATAATGCACTGTGTCATTTATATTTATTAGCTTGAAACTTGATTCCACACGCGGCAATTTATTCCAGCGACTATTTGTCACGTAAGCATACATGTGTTGTGAAAATCAGAGTTACATTTCCAGATTTATTTGTTTTTAATCTGTGGTTGTAGTAAATACTAAATCTGGGTGAATTGAAAATAACAGATTTTTAATTCATGTTTGATTAAATGGCGGGTTTACTAAATCATTGATTGAGTTAATGGAAATAGTTTGTTTGATGTTAACAGGAAATGAAAATTAAATCGTAAATTAGTTACTAATTAATTGGCGAATTGAAACATAATGCCAAAGAATCGAAATTATTTTAAAGGCAAAATGAAATTAGTTATTCGTGTACCAATATAATTGCACTTAGTATGCGATACTATTATCACACAAATTTATTAAACAAATTAGTCACTAAAACCTTTTTTAATATCATTTACATTGTCCATTAAAGTTCATGTATATTTATAAAACTATTTAGATTTGACTTACATTTTTATTATACCTACACCTGCTGTTAAAAAACGCCATATAGGACCTCTACATTTCTTATTTGAGCTATTTTCAAGTTAATAAACTTTTATTTACCTTCATTACAATTTAATAAACCGATAAAGATATGGGATAGGTGAGTTAGTGGTATCGAGCTAGTCTGTGGATTTGAGAACCCTGGTTCGATTCCCACAAACGACAAACAATTTTCACCAAATTAAATCTACCTCTGTGGCTCCCCCGCCACTAACGTCATGATTTGACGGCCGGTACCCTCATTTCACACGCATATTTATATCACTTACCGAAATCTGCTATGGCAGAGTGCCACACCCAGTAATGGGTAAAAGGCGTGATGATATATTTATTTTATTTATTTGATAAAGATACTAAAAACGAACTAAGCACGAGCTTCAAAAAGTCCCATTTAAAAATAATAAATCACATAGCCAAGTGTTTATTTTATATTTTTTATTAAACCTAGTTTCACCAAGTGTATGGATGACAATTAATTTTTTCTTTGTTGTTAAATAAATCAGTTAATGATTTCTCACCGTTTTTACTTCCTTGTACGAAGTAAAGGAAGTATTGTTATCGCGAAAATTTTCGGTTCTCAGATTTCAGTGGAAATACGCATTTTGGCCCTCCCTGAGTCCATTTTGACTAATTTCGTCGTGACGTCTGTACGTACGTATGTACGTATGTACGTACGTACGTACGTACGTACGTACGTATGTATCTCGCATAACTCAAAAACGGTAAGCCGTAGAAAATTGAAATTTTATATTTAGGACTGTTATAACATCTAGTTGTGCACCTCCCTTTTTGATCATTATATAACTTCCGGAAGTGGTACTTTACTTGAAGCCTATAATAGATTTTCATGAAAAACTATATTCAAATATAATTTAAAACTTTCCAAATTTGGTATATAAGACTACTATATCAATGGAAATAATATAATAGATTTTGGTTAAAATACACTAACCGGAAGTGACACATTACATGAAGCTGCTAACAGTTTTCCTTGAAAAAAATGGTATTATTTTAATTTTAGAAATAAATGCTTCAAATAAAAGTTTTAGAGAATTAAATTCTGCGTCTAGCACATTAAGAATTTTTAAATTAGCCTTTTGCATAAGCGAGATATTTAATTTTAAATAGTATATATTTTGTGTTTTTTTTTAATTAAGTTTGCTATGGATTAGAACAAAAAATAAAAGATTTAATGTCAAATATGTGCAATTAAAAAAATATCTATAGTTTAATACGCGTACAAGGAAGTCATGTGGTGTCCACATCAGATTTTTTCCCAAATTTTTCTATTAATGCAATTTATTTTTAAATGGATTTGTTTCGCTCCAATTTGTAATAAAAACAAATCTTTAAGTCGACTGCATTCATTCTGTACAATATGACGTTATTATACTAGTTTTTAGCTGGATTTTATGTGTAGCTGCTATGCAAATGCAGATTTCAGTAAATTATTGTTTCTTTGCATTTAAATTATCTTGACTCATTTATTTGATAACTTGTCGTGTCCAAATCTCTAAAAATCGAAATTGAATTCGTTCGTTTATTATCGGCAAAATTCGTGAGCTATCGGATCTGTACATTATATTTAGTAGTTACGAATATTAAATGAGAAATAAAAATATCTGAATGTTACCGAACATGTTGCAGCACATCTTACCAATTAGTTTACAACAACCTTGTGCGAGCATCTGTAGTGATCGATATGTTTTCGGTGATGATATTTTAATGCGTAAATTGCGTAAATTGCCTTATTTTATGTGTTGTAGTGCGTATTTGTAAAAGAAATATTGATATGTGAGTGATTGTGCTGTGGAATAGACTGGAAAGACCACATAAGACTACATGATGTGCAGAGTTGACAGTGGACAATGTGGAATGTGCCTGCTTGCTGATCCCTGCTCAAAGTATGTAATAATATTATTGTTAACATTGT
The DNA here is from genome assembly GCA_947425015.1 of Pterostichus niger. Lineage (NCBI taxonomy): Eukaryota > Metazoa > Arthropoda > Insecta > Coleoptera > Carabidae > Pterostichus > Pterostichus niger. The sequence goes on along the minus strand of OX380345.1, from coordinate 23,581,758 downwards.
GTTATAGAAATAGTTATTTGTTTCATTAGTACTAAAGATACAAGTTTTCAGGTCGAGTAATAAAGACTTGAAATAGTATTGTTCTACTATATACAACGTAAGAATTTGCGCTTACGTAAAATGTCACGCATAACATAACAGAAAAAAAACGCTCGCTCTACGAATTTTTAACTCTAAATCAAACATTCATTGAACATTGTGATAATAACCAGTGATACCAAATAAACAATTTTCATTTTTAATGTCTTGTACCGTTAAAAACTAAAATTATTTTTGGTAATGAAATAAATAATTTCTGTGGCGACTATTTAAAAATATTGTGTGTGTTTAAAGCGTAAATGTACATTGTTGATTGAGAGGTTATTGTCGCACTCCTATGTTGCACATAAATATATTATTTTCTGCTTTTAATAGTTATTTTAGTTTAATTGAAACATTTTTTTACTCACTTATTTAGAAAATTTCGTACATTTATTCAAATTAAAATAAAACAAGTTAACAAACATGATCTATGTTACTATAGATATGTCATAATTTTTTTGTCTTAGGGTCAAAAATAGCATTATTACTACTGTTGTAGAAACATTATAAAAAATACAAATCCTCGAAATTTTCGACGCAATATTTCTTGGTATTAATGTACACATTATTTCCCTTGAAATAAAATTTGTCATGCCTGTCCGATTTTTTTATCATAATAATCATTATAATAATAAGCCTATAGTACAATCCCAGTTAATTATATTACAGAGTAGATATAATAAAATAATAACATAAAAACACAGTAATATCTAGTAAATTATTATGAGTACATTATTTAATTTGTTATTTTCATTTCACCTGAAGTAATTGATATATATATATATATATACTGCGCAAAATAATTAAAAGCCTATATCTTTGGCGAATTTGGCGGTTTTAAATCCTCGAGACGACAAAATGTTCGTACAACTGTCTATTTTATGATGCCTTTTGTCACATTCCATTTCGTACTTTATACGACAGATTGCGCGCCATTGAACAGAAAAAAAATTACCAAAAAAATGTTTTCTTTATCAATTTGCGCAGAGTGTGGAGAATTTTTGCCAGAAAATTGAAATGGAAGAAAAGTTAGGAAATTTTGTCAGCTTCAAAATTCTTTTTTTAGATTTCTCCAACGATTTTTTTTATTCGAATTTGAATGTAAACAGAGCACAATAATTTCGATTCATACAGTAAAATACTCCCGGTCGTGAAAAAAGAATGAATAAATTCTAATAAAAATCATTTTCATATTTCTATCGCAAACGGCAGTAGACATTATTTCACGTAGATAAAGCTCCGTTTACATTGTAAGACAAAATGACGTTCAGCCTGGTCTTCCAATAACAAAATAATACCGTAATAGCTTTAAGATCCTTTGATCAAAATTAGATCTTGGAGCGAATCACGTTCCGTCCGACTCTTCGGGAGTGGCAGTCGGGGACGGCAGCGGCGGAGGCGGTCGCGTCGGTGTGGCCTCTAACAACCGATTGATGTTGCTTGGCCCTTTACTAGCCATTGATGGAACCGGGATGCGAGTTACTACCCTCTAATTTGGCTCAGACAATGAGATCATTTGATAGATGTGCTATGTGATTCATGTGTTTGAAAACTTAGATTTACGGAAGACAATTTGAGAGAGATTTGAAGACGATAATATAGGTAGCGTAAATAAAAATAGAAATTCTTGAATTCAACGTTTTGCATTTTAATTTGCTGTAATAATATAGTTATTTGTGTAAAGTGATTCTTTGTTACTCGAACATGGTAATTGCAGCGCAAAACAAAGTCGAGGACTGCAATAGTGCAAGAAAAAAACACTTGACGCTGGTGATACACATATACATTTTTCTTCGATTACATCTCAAATTATTAAAAAACGTGTACGTACTGAAAATATATTCGTTCTGTCAACTGTCAATATGACAATTTTCTGTTTTGTTTGTATCCCTGGTAAATATTAGAATAGGAGCGCATGTAATTTTTTTTTCTGAAATCGTCAAGAAAATGACTACTGTCCTGATGCATTTTAGTATGGAAAGTAAGTGTTTACCAAAACATTTGCAAAACAGTCAGGTAAAGTACTTTCTTGACTAGTACTTTACCTGACTCAAGTAAATAAACTAAATAACTAAAAAATTTAATAAGATTTGTATCAATAACGTTAATACTAAATATACAATTGCTTATGTTACTCAAATTTATGCATGACACTGGCGAATTTGAAGCTAAATTATTTGTTGCAATCGATAAATTACTTGGAGATTCAGTGAATAAAATAAGCAATTAGCATATTTTCGAACAAATTATTTACTTTATTTTGCTTTTTCCAATCTATGAAAATTTCATATTCTTTATCATATCGGTCTTTGGACTTGCTCGGTAATAAATTTTCAACAGCCGCAGTTGCTTGATTTAAGATTTCAGGAGGAGTCCTTGAAAATACCGCCTCATACTCATTTTCATCTATATTTTCCACCATTATAAAGAAATCTTTTCTCTCAACAATATTACTTTTGACACAAATATGTTCGATAGATTTTTCACATAAGATGTTGTTTTCAAAAACTTTTGTTATCACCTTGAATATGTAGTTTGCTGCCAATATAATTCTTACAAAAAAATTTAACACTTTGAAATATTTATTATTAATTATATTGATAAAATATAAATATGAACGATTTCAGAAAAATAGTATACATAATACGTCACGAAAGTGTTTTACTTGACTCAGCGAATTAAAATACTCGGCCTGCCGGCCTCGTACTTCAAACAACCGCTTCGTCAAGTCAAGTATCACTTTCCTGACTTATTATGTAATATACTATTTCTTTATAGATATTTTTCGATTGTCAACTTTACGATGACAAATGCGAGTGTAATTGTCAACTTTTCATAGCAATCGTAGAAAAAATCATTTTCAGTGACTAAAGCAATTGACAACAATATTTCATTTATTTGAAAGAATCGCCATTTTGTTTTGTTTGACCCATTTTCTAACTTTACTATACTAAGAGTGCTATTTGAGGATAAAACGTTGTACATCGTTGTACAGTGAAATGTCAGAATTATTATCTCGCGATTACATTCTCGTATAAGGACTTATTTCACTCATTTATAATATAATGTTTAAGTAAGTACCTGAAGTTGTGAACTACACTGTATACGAATAGGTACATGATATTAAAAATCATGTTTGTAGCTAACTCATTTTATGAATTTGTTTGGAAATGTTTATTTTTATAACGATAATTACAAAAACATTACAAAAGATAAGCGTCCCCATTATCTGCAACACAAAACCAACAAAAAAAGTGATCATCGAACAATTTTCTAGTAAATTAGCAATTTATTTAACGATTCCCCGCCACCATTATAACTACCTCCGGTAGGCTATAACCCAACATTACACCTGTACAAAGTATTAGAAAACCTCCCTCACCGTTCGGCGTTCGAGCGCTCAAAGTATCATGGTCCACGCCGGTGATTGGGGACATCGATTTTTTCAGTAAAGTTAATTTATACGACAACATAAATCCGGTTGCGTGTCGTGAAGTTCCTGGAGGCTCTGGTGTCGCGACCCAGGTTATAAAGCTTCGGGTCAAGCCGCTCCTGACCCTCATAGTCGCGGATCTCATCTCTTCACTGGATGTATCGCCTGACCGGCGGTGATCTCAGTCGTTCATCCATAATTCATCTCGTGATTGCATTTCGTATCACAATTATTGCGCCGTGCGCCAGCTAGCGCTCCTATTGGCTCCAGATCGCGGAATTGTTATGCGGATGACTTCGTAAATGGGAAATTTATTAATATATTTTTATTGGTTATTTTATTGTGTTTGATTGTTTGTGAAATGTGCTTTTTGTTTTTGTTTGAGGGATTTTCGTGATGAAATCTGCTGAATTTTGTTAGGAGTTGGATTGGCAAGGATTGGAAAAGTGAATTCTAACAGATTTAGGCTGGAATATTACCTATGATTGTAATTGTGTTTAACATAACAATATAAATTGATCTTGATTCTACTATAAGCAAACTGACACTATTAGGATTTAATACGGTTCGTGCAATGACAGCAAAGCTTTTGTAATACAAAGTTATATTTTATTTATTCTGTATATGCGGAGCAAATACATGAAACATCAAAATATATTTTCATACTTTGCTTTCTCAATCGGTTTGCTATAATACCGAAAATAGTTTTAAAATAACGGTTATTTTCAAATTGTTTTTGGTAACTTTTTATTTTCTAAGATTGCTACGCAGCCATCCGTTAAATAAATAAAATAAATATATCATCACGCCTTTTACCCATTACTGGGTGTGGCATTCTACCTAAGCAGATCTAGGTGATATATTTATTCGCGTGAAGTGCGGTTACCAGCTGTAAAATTACGGCCCCCAAAGATATTAGTGGAGGGGGAGCCATAGGGGTAGATTTAAATTGGTGAAAATTGTTTGTCGACTGTGGGGATCGAACCAGAGTTCTCAAGATCCACTGGCGGACTCGATACCACTGAGCAACCTACCCCATTCAATGTCATTTCAAAATGATAACCTAAACTATTTTTAAATGTTTTTCTATAACAATTTAAAACTATTTCCAACGATAGATAATTATTTTATAATGTTATTATTAAGAAAAATTTATAAGAAGGTTAATGCAAAACGATATTACAATTTTGGTAAACTATAAAATAACCTGAGAGTTTAAATATTAACACATTTATTTTCAGATAATAACATAATTTGCACGAAGTGATAAACAAGAGAGTGAGAACATTTTTCGTGCCTAAAAAATTTCAAATATATTCTTTTGAATTTATAGTTGAAAAACGTTATAACTTATTCAGTAGCATTACCACATGTCACATAATTTCCTAGATTGTAGTTCGATTTTTTTGCTATTGAAATTATAAAATTTCGATGAAATTAATGACAAAAAGTAAAAAAAAATAATACAATACTCATTTCATGCAACAAATTGTCACACTCGTTTCTTTGAAGTACGACGAGCGAAGCAAGCAATTCGTGCGACAATACATCGTCTTATAAAACTCGTATAATAATATATATTATTTTATTATCAGTACATGCTTGTTGTAGCTGTGGAAAAACAGTACATTTTCTAATAACGCACGGTTACCATAGACAACAAGAGATAATTTTATAAAAAATATAAAATAAACACTTGACTAAGTATCACAAAATTCAGCCTTCAAGTCACCTTATGAGGGCATCGTCAGAGGCTGGCCAGCACAGTTAGTAACCAAAGACGCGTTTCGCTCTTATTAGAACTCATCAGTATGGTATAACCCACTTCTTCACATAGAACAAAGTTCACGTGAAGAAGCTGTGTAACGAAAAACTGATGAGCACTAATAAGAGCGAAACGCGTCTATGGTTACTAACTGTGCTGGCCAGCCTCTGACGATGCCCTCATAAGGTGACTTGGAGGCTGAATTTTGTGAGACTTAGCCATGTGTTTATCTTATATTTTTTTATTAAATCTAGTTTCACCAAGTGTATGGACGACAATTAATTTTGTCTTTGTTGTTAGATAATTTTATATATCACAGTTCATTACATTGTTAGGATACTACTTGTAATTTTGAATAGTCACACTGCACCATCTAAAACGGGCTTTATACTTTTTTGGCTAGACATTTGAACTAGATTTTAGAAACATTTTGACTAGAAACACAATTTATTTTTTGTAGTAGTATAAGGTCACTTGTCAAGTAATGCTACCAATCCAACAACAAGAAAAAAGTAAATAATTATTTATATATTGACTCCAGCTGTTTTCTAATTGGGAGAATTCACTTAATATAAAAACAATGGGCAGCCGGCAGCCGACAATTTTCATCAAATTAAATCTACCCCTGTGGCTCTCCCTCCACGTCTTTGGAGGTCATGATTTGATGGCTGACCGCATTTCACGAGAACTGCTACCACAGAATGTCAAAGCCAGTAATGGGTAAAAGGCGTGTTGATATATTTATTTATTTAATTATTTACAATAGTCAATTTAGTCATTATATTATAATTACAATTTAATTATTAATTTATTAGAAATAACTTCCAAACGAGTGACACTAAAAATGTTTACTTCATCTAAAAAGTAATTAATTTTGCGAATTTCGAAAAAAAATCTGTTTTATAATGAGTACGTTGAGTACTATATGGGGTTAAAATAAGTACTATAAATTGTGAAACACCCTGTATATCATACTCATATTTGTAGTATAGAATAATTGGATGAATAATTACTAATTACTCACATTCCTGTGCAGAGTCATAATTAAGAAATAATCTACCACTAATTATAATTTTTGACATGAAATCTGATAATTAGTAAAATTACTACGAGCAACGGGAATTTTTTATAATTCTATTATATTGACACTGACAAATGAAATATGTCCTGGATAAACTTATACACGATAAAATTAATGAACATTTGCCTTGCACATGAATAATAAATAAGCTCCGCAATCTGTTTTATTTCCCATTTAAGTATCTCAGACGTAATATTATTATCATTCATATTTGATCGCTTCCAGATATTTGAACTTTAAATGTTGATATGATTAATTAATGATCCACCGAGAAGCTATTTACATAGTTATAAATATTTATTTTTGGTTTGGATACAATATTGTTTGTATACTCAATTTATTTTACCCATTATTCTATGAAATATTCAATATACTAATAGCTTTATTCTTAGATTACATGTAAATATGAAGCATGATTATTAACATTCCGTTCTACTTTTTTTTCATTATGCATTGTGAAACTCAGGAAATACATTAATTTTCCTTGCTGAAGTTTTTACTCTTTACTATTCAACTTTAAGTGTTATTTTTAAATTAGAAATATATAATTATAGAAACAGATTATCAACAAAGAAGTATCAATTATTATTATCTATGGATACAAGAAATGATTTCATCTTTAAAATCAACAAGATTAAATTGTATGTATTTAAGAAGGCACTGTAACAATATCAATAATTTTATGAAGAGAATTGGAATCACAAAAATACCTCGATCACGAAAATAAACATTACATTACAACAATGAAAAATCACAACAATGAAATATTACAGCAATAAAAGATCACAATAATGAAATATTGTGAGTTCAACAATCAGATAATCATTAATTTTATCAGTCATCTATAGTTTGAAAATATTACTGAAACGAAATCTAAAAAAAAAAATTATATTCAAGCATTTTCTAATTTATTATTATTATAATTTATTTATAAAATCCTTTTTCAAATTTGGTTGGACGCAAATATAAATGTTTGCAATCCACAATATTTTTTCTGTTGATCAGTTGAAGTGCAGAATTTGTCGCTCTACAAATGTTATTTGAAGAACTTAACTTTAAAATAATTTGGTGAATAATGACGGTTAACTGATTTCCCAAGTTTAATGCACATAATTAAAAGAAGAATTATTTTTCTCTAATTATTTTCAATTATATATCGTTATTTTTGATTCTAAATTGCGAAATGTTACTTTTGCATTCGGGAATGCAAAAGCATTTAGGATTAATTAATGGGGCATCTAATGTCTCCATGACAACAATGTATGTAATATAATTGCTATCAAATCTGGTATTCTCTGACCAGCAATTGACAGCTGGTTGGCAATAGAAACCAAACAAACGTTCTAATTTTTTCTGCGATTTATTGGCATTCGCATTGCATTTCTCAAGGAACTATTCCAGTTAGCTTCCTCAAGCGGGATAAATATGAATAATTGCTCAATTGGAACATTAAATATAAATTTTGTTAAAGAATAGAAGTATTGTTTCTAAGCAAAAAAATTAAGTGACAAATTTTATTAAATTGTGCACCTTTTTTCTATCAAAAAATTGCAGGCTGCAAAAAACTTTTGCATCTTGCATGCAAAAGTCTTTTGCGTTCTGTAGACAAAAAACTCTCATTTCGCATGTTGATAGTTTTCCATTAAAATTTAACTTTATATGACAGTTTTCGAAAAAAATAATTTTGTTACGTTTCATATATAAATTTTAATATTATTTTTAATATATTTTGGCACTTATAAATACAACACTCTGCGCACACCTATGGGTCCCAGGCATTAAATCATGAGTACCGGAATTTATATTAGTATTAAAGGAACTACAAGCGTAATATTTATGTGGTAAGAATTAGTTTTCGGTTCGAATTCGGGTTATTATATCCATAGTACAAAGCGTTTCCATGGAGCAATTTTCCGTAGAGTAGGTATAAAAATGCTATCAGGGCGTCTTACTTCTAAACGCAAATGAAGCGAACGAACCTTTTATATTTTGACATATTTAGACAAATGCACAAATACAAAGACATAATTATTAAAATACAAAGCGAAATATATGAATATGCATTTTAGTTAATAAGAGAACGATAGTACAATTACCAATCTCATCAACTTAAAGCTCACTTGGCAGCAGTGCAGTGCTCTTGCACTGCAGCCAACAGAACAGTCAAGCACGAAATAGAAACCTGATCACTCCACACTCGACGGTGTGTCTGGCATGTCAATCGAGCATTTCACTGGATCCGCCAAGCAATTCAGTACATTTATTAAATGCATCCACTTGCAACGGTTGATTCAATTACCTCGCAGACGGTCGACGGATGCCACTTGACTGCACATTTAACGTTTTCATTCAACTGCTTTAATCCAACTAATTATTTTCGTTTAATTTACAAGAAATTGTTGAATGGATGTTCCTTAATATACTGATGATGAAATATGTTTCGGTGAGTTGATGTTCATGAATCTTTGGAAAATACAAGAGCTCTTTAGTGGAGTGCATTATTTACTTCCTGTTTTTTTTACCCATTTATAAAAACTGCACAAAGTATTTATACTATTTTCATTTTAAACTCGAGGGATCGGCATAAAACGATTAAACATCCCTGTCCACTATAACTACAATGAAATCTATTAGTGCGGCTACCACAAATCGCTTAAGAGGCTACTATTCCGACTTACTAGTTTCACAGAGGTGCCAGCGTGCGGTGGCCGGTAGCCAGTGGGCTGACCCAACCCCCACTTTGTTAGTAACTAGATTGACAGTGATTGGTTACCCCACTACTAAATATTGAATGTTAAAGTTACCGTACGAAATACAAACTGTATGTATTCGAATATTTCTTTTCCGATATTTACATTACATTGTAGGTTCGTAGTAAATTTATTTTTATTGGAACAAAAATTATAATTCATTTTCTTGTCTTTTTATTCTTAGATAGACATAATATCACTAACACACATAATATGCATATATATATATATATATATATATATATATATATATATATATATATATATATATATATATATATATATATATATATATATATATATATATGTAAAGTAGACAAGGTGTATTCGAAAAGCGATCATTTTCTGGAACAAACTACAGCCACAAGAATGAACCTATATGCTTGAAATTTGGTATAGTTATAAATAAAGGTTACCTACAGGCCGCTATCTCACTATTATATCAAAATTTTCCTTTTTTTGTGGTTAATTTACTATCAAAAATAGGTGATTTTCCAACGCAAATACAAACATTTTCCAGGAATGAAAAATTTAAAAATCGGAGTTAGCGCACTATTTCCATCCTTTATTTACATAATAGTGAAAAAATTAATAAAATATGTGCTGTTATACAGTCAGCATTTGTTCCAGAAAAATAGCTTATTTTTCGTACCGGATAATATCCTCTTAACGATAATCACAACAGGTAATTTTTGAAGGGTCGTATTGAACCTAAAATTATTCTTGTTTTTTCCTATGATTGACCATTTAAAAATACCGGCGAATAGGGCTGTACAACCCTGTGCGAACCTTGTGAAACTAGTTATAACGGGTCATATTTTGAGTTCCTTTGTAAATGTAATTACGGTGCATTTAATCGTTTTATGCCGATCCGTTGAGTTTAAAATGAAAATAGTATACCTATAAAACTGACTTAGTTTATTTTTTCTACACCCATTATTAAAATGTCATTTACTGTACTGGTTTCTATGGTGCTAAATAATATCTTAATCACATGTTGACAAGCTGTAGCTTCGAACGTTTAAGTTACAGCGTGAAGGTAACAACTTACATATTAAATACGAGGTGAAGTTAACTTATTACTTAACCAACTTTTCAGATAACTCATAAAACTTTACATTTTTTTTTCATAGCAACTAAAATAAGGTTAGATTCATTATAATAACTATTATTAGGATAACAGAATAAAAAAAAAGTTATAATAAAAGAACCTTACATTAATTGTAAGTTTTAATAACTAAAATATGCGTTTAAAATCAAGCAAAAATGTTTCTTCCCTTACCATTTTTTTCGTAAAATCAAAAACAAGATATCTTTCCTCTTGTACATTCAATTCGGGAATATACTGTATAATACTGCTCATATTACACCAGTGTCCGAAAAATACTGTTAATACAACTTTTATAATTGGATATGTAGGTGCCCCTCAATAATTGTGCCAAAAATTATTAAGATGTTATTAAAATAAAGTTTATGTTCGACTGCATCATATTACCTTGTTTTACGACTCTGTTTACTGTCCATAATCGGATACTTTATTGGACTAGTACGATAAAAATGAAAAATTGGACTGCTGTCAATGTCACATTAAAACAAAATTCAAAAGAAATATTTAAACACCATTTTCTGTATGCATTATATGTGTCTTCATACAATTATTAGATATTCTCTTGCATTACATCCAAGATCTTTTATTTCTTTTGGATCGTCTTCAATGTCTTCATCCATCTCAACACTTTTTTCACTTTGACAATTTGATAAATAAAGCAACAAATGCATAACAACGAAGCACACTTTGAGATGCAATTAAATATTTTAAATATAGGTATTGACATAATCATATTTTAAGAGAAAATATTCTCCATGCAGTCGAACATAAAACGTTGTATGCAACTCGTACATAATCGGACTTTATAGACTCGCCTTATTTATTAGCCTCGCTCGCTGCGCTCGCTCTGCCATAAAATTCAGCTCGTCCAATAAAGACCTAAATTATGTACTTGTTACATAAACTACTATTATATTTGAATATGATAGTACGGTAATATTTGTTTGCAATTTAAAAATATCATTAATATTTAAATCATGTTTGTTTTTTACAGTATTAAAATTAATGTTTCTGGTAATTAAGAAGTAAAATAAAATGTTTCAATTGATTTAAAAACAGTATATCATTCTTTACAATCGGGACAGCAATTATACCGGAAAACTAATTTCTGATATAGGTTAGAAAACTCAATATCATCGCCTCGGACTGTGGATTTAAGAACCCGAACCTGATTTTCACCATATTAAAATAACCCCTGTGGCTCTGTCTCTACTAATACCTTTCTGGACCTCACAGTAATGGGTGAAATGCATGATGATATATTTAATTATTTTTATTTTCTACTATGAAAAGATTTAACGAAGTTTTTATTATAAGGTAATAAAAGCTTATTATATTTGTGTAATAGTTCATTATATACAAACATTCAAAGAACACTATGCATAGAAAGTTGTCATCTGTAATGAGTCAAAGGCATCTCTTCAAACCATGTTTGCTCTTTGCATTATTTTAAATGTTTTAATGAATAATGAAGTAGAATCTCTCAGAGTAATGCAAGAATAACAATATCCATGTTTACATTTTGATTATATTATCCTTTGTGAAAACATAAATGCTTTCATGTTTGTTTTTGTTATTTTACAATTTTGCAATCATTTACATGAGAAATAATTGCTTTTGTTATTGTTGCTTTGTATTTATAAAAGAAGATATAGTTCATTTATCTATTTTAGTTGAAGACACATTTTTTAAATTAATATTTTTATGTAAATTTTTAACAATAGATAAAATTAATAAAATATAAACTAAACACTTGGCTAAGTCTCACAATATTTTATTAAACCCAGTTTCACCAAGTGTATGAATGACAATTAATTTTGTCTTTGTTGTTAGATAAAATTAAATTAAAATATAGAGATATTTAGCAATACCGCCAAGATTTGAACCACGGATCTGTGATTGTTTTAAACCAATTAAGTTACAGTCTCTCTTTGACTCAAATTTGATTTTATTTCAGTTTTTCTCTCTATTTTATTATGTGTCATAGGCAGCTTCAATCCAATAACTCTTTCATGTACTAAAAGACTTGACATGTGAGTTGTTTGAAGTGTCATTGTTATTTATTTATGAAGCATATTTTTTAAATGAAAATTAATTATTATTTTAAAATAAATAATTGATGAAATCAAATTGAATTATAAGGAGAAACATTGAGATTCCGCCTGGATTCGAACCTGGGATTTATGAACTCCAGTCATATGCTTAAACCAATTAAGCTACGGTCGCCATGTAATTCAAATCTGATTTTATTCCAACTTTTCTTTTTATTTTCTTTCAATCCCATGACTCTTTTATATTCTAAAAGGCTTTACACGAAAGCCGTCTGTATTTTTAAACAAATACTAAACAAGTCATGAAATCAATTCGAATTATAAAGATAAAAATTGGAATACCACTAGGATTCGAACATGGGACATGAACTTCGGTAATATTCTTTAAACCAACTAAGCTATGGTCGCCAAGTGATTCAAATCAGATTTTATTTCAATTTTTCTTAAGTGTGCTAGATAGCTTCGTCCCATGACTTTTGCTATACTGAAAGACTTGACACTATGGTCATCCGCAGAGACAATGGCTAGTAGCACAAGCTCTGTTTTTGGGTGTTCTAAGAGCACGGTTTTAACATGTTAGAGATACGTAAAATACACAAATACACTGCTCTTAAAATAGGCAAAAACAGAGCTTGTGCTACTAGCCATTGTTATTAAGGTACATATTTACCATTTGAAATTTATTTAGTTTTTTTTTCTCTACTGCCATTATTAAAATATCATTTAACGTATTGGTTTCCATGCCATTAAATAACATCTTAATTACATGTTGACAAGTCGTGACTAAGACATTCGAAGCCACGGGTTGAGATATTAAGCATGGGGTGGAGTTAGCGTCTTTATAATTCATCCTAATTTTTTTAATAATTCATAAAATTTTAAATTTTTTTGTTGTCTTTAATTTGCGATCGTTGAAAAAGTATATTATGTGACTCGTTTTATAAACACTTTAAACATTCGTTTTTTATACATTTATAAATAAAGAGAAGTTTATAAATCTTGTTACATTAAGTAAACGCTTTAAATTTTTATCTCTACAATTCAATTTGATGTCAAAAATATATTTACTTTATGAATAGAATTTTAAAATTTATATAACAAATATGATATAATATTCATATATTATAATCTCGCAGTAAAATTTGTGGAAAAATATCGACGAAATTGTAATAATTTTAAAAGAAAGAGAACCATAACTTTGACGAAAACTCTCATGCCAAATCTGTGCGTGCCAAACGATGCGAATGGTTAGCAAGTAACAGGTATGTATGTATGTACGTATGAATGAACATACGTATTATGTACACACTTGTGAGAGCTTAACAAAAGCTTTTCGCCTGACGCGTTTGTTTGATTCCGACTTTACCGTGTATGAGGCCGTGTTTTATTTTTTTGCTAGTGGAATTTTCGTGCTGCAGATATTTTTATCTTACATGGATTCAAAACATGTGTACTATGTGAGATATGAAAGGTATTTTCTTATATGTAGAATGAAAATACAGTCAGAGATACTTTTAATATTGTAAGGAAGAAAACTATATATTTAACAAACTCTCAAACAATGTTATTGTAATATTTAACAGTATTTTTGAACGATTTTTGGTGGCAGCGGTTAATATATATATTTTGAATCTACAACTAATGTAATATAACAGGATGTTTTAAAGTTATGGCAAACAAATTAAGGGTGTATGTTATTTGATGAACTAATTATAACGCAAAATTTTTCACAAATTCGCAAATATAAATAATACTAATAGATTAAAATAATGAATAAAAATTAAAATTTATTTAATTTATAGTAGTGTAATACTTCTTTCATGGTTAAATGTTTTATTCTTTACTGTAACTTATGAGTCAAGCGGCACGAAAAATGTTTGCTTCAAGTAATGTGCAATTATTTTTGAATAATTCTTTTTGCGTTGTAATCATTATAACAAAAAATATATACCCTTAATTTTTTTATGTAATTTTTAAATACTCTGTATCAATCCAGCAGGAAATAATAACAAGGCAATAATAGTCATTTGAACTCTTTTGCACCAGTCTAAACCAATTAAAAAAACTGAATAATAAATATGAAATAATTTTGACATTTTAAAGTGACACTAACAAGACATTGCAATGTTATTTTATTTTTATTTACTTTCATAAAACGAAATTATTAAAAATCTTGTCTGTATTAGTCATAGATAAAATATCGTTACAACGGTTATTATAGGGTCGTTGTATAATATACTATTAAACGACCATGACGGAAAGTATGCTACTTCAGCAGTCGTTTGACAACGAAAAATTATCGTTTTCCAATCAACAAGCGTTCATTATACCTTCCTGATTGATTTTAATAGCAGGAAGCTGAAAAATAACATTTCTGCTTGTCTCCAACAGCAACAAACGGGAAATTTTTTTTTACCACTTGTTTAAAAAAGATTTTTTTCAAGCGTATAAAAATATTGTATGCACCTCAAGCCCAATCTTACATAAGTTATTGCTCTCGACTACCCTCAATGAACAATCTCCAAATACGACCGGCAATAGACTATTTTCTACTCTAGATACACAAAACACAAATATTATTTTTCCAGATGTTGCAGTTTGTAGTCGTCAAACTACAAGAACCACAAATTTCAGTGGAGGGTGAACTTCAAGAGTGATACTTCAGTGCTGGTAAGTGCCCTCTTAAATTTTATAATAATACAGAATATTCTTTGCCATTGTACATACTTGACACTAATGATAACTTTTAGTGAACGACCGTGGTGTTAATATGCTAGATCCAGTGCCTATAAGTTATACCCATTTATATTTGTGAAAATTTAAAACAATAACTTTGTAAAAAATATAAAGTAAACACTTGGCTATGTTTCACAAAATTCAGCCTCCAAGTCACCTTATGAAGGCATCGTCAGAGGCTGGCCAGCACAGTTAGTAACCATAGACGAGTTTCGCTCTTTTTAGAGAGAGAATAATATTCTCTGCTTGCACAGTTCTTCGTCACCAGATTCTTCACGTGAACTTTGTTCTAGGTGAAGAAGTGAGTTATACCATACTGATGAGCTCTAATAAGAGCGAAACGCGTCTATGGTTACTAACTGTGCTGGCCAGCCTCTGACGATGCCCTCATAAGGTGACTTGGAGGCTGAATTTTGTGAGACTTAGCCAAGTGTTTATCTTATATTTTTTATTAAACCTAGTTTCACCAAGTGTATGGACGACAATTAATTTTGTCTTTTTTTTATATTTTCTTACAAAATAAATATCTGATGTGGACACCACATGACTTCCTTGTACACGTATTAAACTATAGATATTTTGTTAATTGCACATATTTGACATTAAATCTTTTATTTTTTGTTCTAATCCATAGCAAACTTAATTTTTAAAAAAATCAAAAAATATATAATATTTAAATTTAGATATCTCGTTTATGCAAAAAGCTAATTAAAAAATTCTTAATGTGCTAGACGCAGAATTTAATTCTCTAAAACTTTTATTTGCAGCATTCATTTCTAAAATTAAAATAATACCATTTTTTTCAAGAAAAACTGTTAGCAGCTTCATGTAATGTGCCACTTCCGGTTAGTCTATTTTAACCAAAATCTATTATGTTATTTCCATTGATATAGTAGTCTTATATACCAAATTTGGAAAGTTTTAAATTATATTTGAATATAGTTTTTCATGAAAATCTATTATAGGCTTCAAGTAAAGTACCACTTCCGGTAGTTGTATAATGACCAAAAAGGGAGGTGCACAACTAGATGTTATAACAGTCCTAAATATAAAGTTTCAATTTTCTACGGCTTACCGTTTTTGAGTTATGCGAGATACGTACGTACGTACGTACGTACATACGTACGTACATACGTACGTACAGACGGCATGACGAAATTAGTCAAAATGGATTCAGGGAGGGCCAAAACACCTATTTCCGTTGAAATCTGAGAACCGAAAATTTTCGCGATTACAATACTTCCTTTACTTCGTACAAGGAAGTAAAAAGCTTAGCCAAATGTTTATTTTATATTTTTTATTAAACCTAGTTTCACCAAGTATATGGATGACAATTAATTTTGTCTTTGTTGTCAATAACTATGTAACAGTGTTCAGTTAGATATACTTAATAGTGATATTCTGCCGGCACGGATCTTATAAAGTCTTAGGTTCAAATCCTGGCAGTATCTCAATTTTTCCATTTATAATTTATATTAATTAAGTAATTACTTTAAAAATATTATTTAACTGACTTCTCAATCATGCTTTGTTTATCGAAGAATTTGATGTCACTCTTTATATTGAATCTTAGTTTAAGACAAGGTGATTACCTTGCAAGTGATAAAATAGTAAAGCAAGAAGTTCGCATTTCACCTTGTCAAGTTTGTCATGGATATTGTGAGAAGAGATTTATAATTATATATGTCGCCGGCAAAGTGTGAAATGCAATATTAAATCACATATTATGCCAACAACTAATATAAAGGCTTTTGTGTGTGGAGCGTGCGTTCTATGGGTTTACGGTTTGTTTGTGTAAAACGCGAGTGAAGCAAGCCATGTCAAAACACATTCAATATTTAAATAAATGTATGAAATTCAGAATAATTTGAACTAAAATCGAATATTACAACTTGTGCGGAGTATTTGTACTTCGGGCTTAGGATTTGTTGAAAGAAGCGAGCCCCGCCATGGACATACAAATAATTAGAAAATAATACAGTTTTTGCATTTGGAATATAATATTTTCTATGTTCTATACTAGGTCGGCTACATACAGGGTGTTTCTATACCTCTGCCCGAAATATTAATGACATATATAATTTAATATACTGATTACAGAGCAAATAGAATTTTTTTGAAATTCGCAAAAATTAGAGTATTTCATTCCTAGCGAACGTTTTTAGTGTCACTGGTTAAATAGTACATTTAATTAAATAAAATAAAAATAAGGCGTTACACCAGGTACCTACATAATAACTTATTAATAAATGATTATTTCTCAGATTATAATATTATTAATTATTAAATGGTTAATATTAGTTGTATTTAATAATAATTATTATTACATATTATTAGTGTTTATAATTGTAGATGATATTTAGACACAAGCAGAAATATGTCAAAGAGAAAAAAGAACACTGTCCTAATCTAATACACCCATAGCTCGCTATACGGCCGCTCTTTATATGGCATTTCGCTATACCGGCCCTTTTCAATTAAGGCACGTTTTCGATTTATAGCCTAAAATGTTTCGCTTTATCGGCAAAAAAACTTTTTTCCCCATTGAATTTGTATGAATTTGTATTGATTCTTTATACGGCTTTTCGCTTTGCGGCCAAGTTTCGTGGAACGTATCTAGACCGTAAAGCGAGGTATGGATGTATGTCAAAACTTTCGATTTGTTCTTTTTTTAATGTCACTAAAGAATTAAAATGAGAAATGCCAACATTGTCTTCTTTTCTTTTACTAAAATATCTTCCGAAATAGCAAATTGTTTTTCCTGTTGACGTTTAAAATAAAGAAACAATAGCAATTGTAAATTTTAAAAGTTGTATGTACGACGCCCGTTACTAGATTATAATGTCCTCGGACTGAATAACCCCCCTGGACATTATTATCTATATAACGCCCATGCTGCATAAATAACTATTAGTTGTGTAGGTTGTAAGCTAAGAACAAGTAAAACTAGATCTGTGTTCGTTTAACGCTTGATCAGATACAAACAACAAACAAACGTGGGTGAATCGTTGTAGCATGTACACGATTTAACTTATTGTTGTACTCGTAGGTACTGTTGTTATCAGCTTGCTCTAAATCAACATTATCCGCTCTTTCCATTCGGTTTTATTTTATTTGTTCACTCATCGAACATAGTTCCTAGAAAGTCCTAGAGAGTAAAGCACTAGAATTTCATAAATTTAAAGTTGTGCAATAGCATTTCGCACGTCGTATATCCAATTACATAGTTGGGCTGGGTATTCACCAAACACACACAATTCATAATCAATGAAGCATAGGTATCTGAATGGCCGCTAATCAATGAGCCATGGTTGTTTTGAAGTTGTGTAGGTTTAGTATTCGCAAGCGTCCGTGATAAAGCAACAAACAAGCGACGCGTTGTCACGGTGCTGTCGCTTTAAATTTGTAGTACAATTAGAAACTAGGCATTTTATTATGCAGAATAAACTGGCGGCTACGTCCGATGAATACGTAACTGGCGGCGGCAGCAGCAGCGTCAGTTTCACAGGCGTGTTTAATTCATGACGCTGTAATTTAGGCCGGTGTACGCTGGTCATTCCAGACCGCGCGTCATAAAGGCTGGCTCGGCTCGTTCGGCTTGGCGTTGGGTTAACGCCGTGCGTCCATGCGTGTACGTAATTACCGCGCGCGTTTTTCGTCAAAGCGGCAAGGTGATGAATCATCTTTACCCGCTGTGTTAAATCTCGTCCCGTTATGAAGAAATACGCGTACCGTGCGCGACACATAGTTAATTTTACTGAAACGACCTACGTTTCAGCGAAAATATTATCATTATGGAAATAATTCTGCTACTAGACTACCTGTCTCCTGTCTCTACTATCTACACCACGGTTAAGGAATGTTTGATATATTTTTCAAAGTGTATGTCGTAATCTTATTATAATCAGTATTTTTAGCTTGTCGCCTTTCAGAAAGACAGACCTAATTACCAGTTTTTAGAAAAAAAGCTAATCAACGTACTTAAGATATAGATTAAAGTTGCAATGAATACTATTCGATATTATCCTTATTCGGCAGCTATTCTACTATTAAGCAAAATACCGCATATTAGTTTACTACTCGGTCTAATAACGAATAGTTTACCGTAACATTTGACACTCGAACTGCAGTATCTAAATCAGGTTTTTAATTAGTACTTTTAAAATAGAACATATTATAAATTACATACTTGAGTATTTTATTTATCGTGTCGGTCTGTGGATCTTGAGAACCCTGGTTCGATCCCCACAGCCAACAAACAATTTTCACCAATTCAAATCTACCCCTGTGGCTCACCCTCCACTAATATCTTTGAGGACCGTGGTTTGACGGCTGGTAACTGCACTTCACGCGAAAAAATGTATCACTTACCAAGATTTGCTTAGACAGAGTGCCACACCCAGTAATGGGTAAAATGCGTGATGATATATTTATTTTATTTTTATTTTTTTATTCAATAATAAACAATATACTCATATATTATAAATAGGTTTCCAAATAAAAAGAAAATGTCAATAAATAATTTTAATAATGAAAGATTAACTAATCATTGTAATTAAAATTTGGAAGCGACAATTTTTTCCTCATTTGGTAAAGATAAAGTCCAATTCTAAGATTTTTAAAATTGATTTTTATGAAAATAGCATTTATTTTATTGGAAATCAAAGAAATATAATTACAGTGAAAAAATATCACTTATTAATTTTATTAGTAGAAAACTATCAAAATAGCTCTCATTTCATTGGTTCATTTTCAAACAAATTTGTGATTCTATTGGTTCCCATATATAAAATACGCGGTAAATAATAATTTTTATGATTTAGACAAGGAGTTAAAATTGAACTAAAAAATGTTTTTACAAACTAATCTATTTTTAGTAAAGAATAGCTATATGTAGTAAATTTGCAATAAATGATACTAAAAGCTTGTTAGAATTATTTTATGCACGCATATCTCACCTATTCAATTGATTTAATGTAATTCCCTAGAATCGTATGAATGAGGAATTCGTTCACTCCATTTAATAGAATAATAGTTGCAATAATCCATAAATCTCTCTGTACAAACAGGATATGTGTTGTACAGTCCATTAAAACGTTAAATGATTCATAATAATTGTCTCAAAACTTGTAGCCACGTAAAAAATTCACCAGCTCTCCGTTAGTACTGCACCACTAATCATCTTTTCTTCTTTTCGCACCACGGTAAATCACGCCGTGTTACGAAGAAATATGCGTTGCCATGCGCGATATATTTGATATATTTATGACGGTCGAGGAAGAAATAATATAAATGAAAGGTACGCGGTCTCCACGGATCCCGAACGTGAACGTGAGTGCACAGCTCACGTCCCACGAACGGAATCTGGAATTTGTCGATGTTGCGAAGACGACGACGAAGGCGGCAACGGTGGTGGCAGTGGTGAGCGCAGCCGGGAATGCATTAGTTGCGGTGACGCCGAGCGTCTTATTGGCGTTTTTTGTTTTTAAACGCGCTTTTCGTTTTTACGAATTTATCTTGGAAATGCTTGAAAGCAGCTTGGGAATATTCAACGTTTTTCAGATGCTGAGATTTTAGTGAAATACAAATACGATGCATTGCTCTTATTGTTTTAGATAAAGAAAATAAATTTGTGCATCGTAGGAGTTTGCAGAAGAAACTTGTGGTAAAATCTACAAAAAAATATCTATGTACGAGATATTTTCAAAATATCTCGATGAAACAACATAATATTTTGTTTTGCGTTATTAAAATTTCAATAAAGGCCTAACTTTTTAATTTATTTGACAATACCTTATCACTTAAATTAATTAACTAATTTACAACAAAATGAGGCGTGTATACAAGGAGGGGCAGTGAAGGGGAAACAGGAGGGCCAATCTCCCACCATTGAGAAAAAATTATAACTTTATTTACAAGTAATGAAAAAAACACAAAATTTTATTACGATTTATCACTTTTTGTTTTTGGAGCTCCATTTATATCCCTGCTACATTTTAAAGAGCGAAAATAGCAATCTACATACATACATACATAACATCACGCTATATCCCATTAAATGGAGTAGCACGAACCCCTGATACATTCATAGAGCATCCACTAAAAGATTCATTAAAAAAATCAGTTCACGTCAACATTCTCATTCTGACACAATACTCGTTTCAACCACATTAACACTTTCTCCATACGAGCTCTTTCCTTCCTCACAACCAAAATCCATCATCACGAAACAAACCTTCATTGACATTCATCCATTCGCTCCTGTACACCTGTTTCAAAATATTCACTTACGCCTACTTTTCTAACAACGAATCTATAAAGAAATGAAGGCAGCATCTCCTGCGCTTATTTAAATATACATTTAACACAATTGCAATCCACCATTCTAAATAATTTGATTGAAGATATAAAGGAATGGTTAAGTTGGTAAAATAGTGCTCTTTGCTCGACAAAATTAACGATGTCAAATTCATAACAATTAAAAATCAAATCAGCTTATAACAAAGAAAAGTTTTTTTGATGGAACTCCATTCGATAACTTATAGCGTAACAAAAAAGTCTAATATCATATGTTGCCAAAGAGAATTTAACCGACATATTTAAAGATAAAGTTTTCCTAAGAACTAATGGTAATTATAATTTAGTAAATAAAATGATGCATTATTTTTGATATTATGTTCGTTTATTTGTTTTGAATTTTACACCAATTAAAAAAATTAGCAATGGTATACTTCTTATGGTAGACACTCTCTAACGAGATTGAGCGATTATTGTTTCATAATTCTAAATTCCCCTATGTTCATTATAAATTTCTGGTTACGCAATTGGTTTAATTACTTTAAGCTTAAGCTTAGTCATAAGTTTGAATAGATTAAAATATCAAATGGAATTATTATTTGTTGCTATGTACTACAGGATTTTGATTCCAATTACAATACAAGGGAGCTACAGTGAAATCCGAACTACTGAGATACAACTGTACTTTTTGATTATAACTTGAAGACAACGAGATTTAAATGCACGATCTCTTACTTGATACACTAATTTTATTTTGGACTGTGATAGCCTGTGCATTATGAAGATGCAAGATTTTCTTCTTACAAATTTAAAGAAAAGTAATTATGCTCAAATTCAAAATCTATATGTAGTAATTTAATAGCAGTGACTGCTTTAATAAAACAAATTCGCAATAACGCTTTAAGGTGCAAATAAATATCTCGTACTCGTACTAAAAGGAATCTACGATTTAATAAATTTTTATTTATAACTTCTAAATACTTATGTTCCGAGAGTGTAATTTCAATTTA
Organism: Pterostichus niger; assembly: GCA_947425015.1. Taxonomy (NCBI): domain Eukaryota; kingdom Metazoa; phylum Arthropoda; class Insecta; order Coleoptera; family Carabidae; genus Pterostichus; species Pterostichus niger. The sequence goes on along the minus strand of OX380345.1, from coordinate 23,559,446 downwards.
ATTAATGCTCGGATGAACATTTAATATCCCCAATAAAATATATTACGAGCGATCCTACGCATTTTACGCTTGTTTTGAAATAGAGGTCCCACGAGCCCAGTATCTCATAATAATATTGAAGATAATCTTGTTTCAAATTTTTTTAATATCATATAAAAAGTATAAAGTAGGCCACATTGTTTGAACTAAATTTTTAATAACATTTGTTTTAGGTACTATGATTTTTATTTATTTATTTATACATACTACTCTATGCAATAGAAGTTTAATCTTATTTACAGTACAGGATTCGAAATCAAATATCCGCAACGTGGTAGTTTATATACAGAGTGTATCTGTACTTCGGGGAAAAAATAAAGGTTATATACGAGTATTAGAAGACGTGCTGATCATGGAACAAAAAAAAATTGCATCTTTTTTAAAGTCAACATTTTGTTAGCCACTGGTTGATACCAATTTTTAATAATTTTATTTAAATCTTTTTACAAGTAATTGTTTACATAACACCAAATAAATGTATGATGTTGTGTAATTGACAATTTAATTTAGTTAAATGCAGCAGGTCAAGCAATAAAGTACGATAATCCAATGACCCTAAAAATGTTCATTTCAAGTAAATCATCCTTAATTTAGCAAATTTAAAAACAATTATTTTTGTTCCTTGATCAGTACGTCTTATAGTATATACCCTTTAATTTTTTTCACCTGTATATTTGTAGCTTGAGTGGGATTCGAACTCGGGATCTTCGGGTTCGAATGCCGTAATACTATCCACACCACCGTACTGTATAATATCAATTATATTCATAAAAAATTCAATTATAACGTAATTGTATTGTACGTTTCAGAAGTCCACTAAATTTCTAATATACAAATAAAGTGCATTACCATACAAAAACTGTAAGTGACTCATACTTACCGATCAAGGGTATTGTACAATCTCCAGTTTATATCGCTATTGATTAAACTGAAAAATATAGTAGTTATGAAACGCAAAATTAGGACGGTTGTGAATCATAACAACTTTGTTTTGCATTACTTTCATAACAACCACATCATCATAACGGACTTGTTTTGCATTGTTTCCAAGACAACCACTCGTACATCGGTAAATTCATTTGAACTTGAAAAAAACACGACTATAGGAAAATGAGTCAGTTACGCAAAAATAGAAATGAAAATGTTAAAATTGTAAAATCGATTAATATCCAGGAATTGTAAAGGACATGAAAACAATCACGTTCTGTTAATAAACTCATGTCCGCAAATGATCCGTTTTAACTGTAGATCAAACGAAAAATATTTTGAGATTGTTTTTATTTGAATGGTAAGTAATTTATTTGTATTTACAGCAATTGTTAAAAATGGCCACCATTCGCTTCAATACAAAGATTGCATCGTCGGTACATGAATTCTCAACTTATACAGAAAATTTCCGAAATTGTTTGAACATAAGCGGCCATGACTCTTGCTAGTTTTGCTTGTGAACAATAAACATTACTAACTATCTGACAATTTGTAACAATTGAATTGCTTTCTGCAATTGTTTTTCGGTTGTAACTTAATCTCAAATGGAAATTTCTTTTTCTTGTTCTGTTGCTAAAACGACTCATTTGTGAACATAGGTTTATAAACAAAAAGTGAATGTTTTGATGTTCTCTACATTTTCCATAAGTTTGTCGGTATGTTTTTTGAAACATTCTGTATGTATGCTCAGGGCCGTCTTTACCCGGGGGCTCAAGGGGTGCGGGCGCACCCGGGCGCAGAGTCCTAGGGGCGCACACAAGCCGAGCGCTAGAAATTTCGATATTTCATTAAACCCTAAGTCATTCAATAACAACGTCATTGTACCGTTTCGTGCACAAAATAAAAATATAGACACCAATAATAAATTATGTTATTAAACACACCTCATACCACTTTCGGCATTTGTTATACCGCTCACAATGTGCAAGTTAAAATAGCTCTTATTACTACACACCTAACAATTACCGAAACTGCTCGTCCACGTCTCCGAAAAAGACATTTTAATTACGAGGCTACAGATGAGCCCATTTTAGACCCAATGAAAAAATTTTAAATAAATTTTTATTATATTTACTTGACACGGCTATCTCGAAATTAAATGAGAGTTTCGAGTTGCTAATGGATCAGAATAATAATAATAATCTGTTAAATAAAGAAAAGGCTTTATTTGTCATCATTTAATTTTTCTGAAGCCAAAATTATTGATGTTATGGAAAATAAAAAGCATAGACTTATTTTAGAAACGTTACATATAAATTTACACCATGATACCTCGGTTAATTATCAAACTGATGCGTATCATAATTTATTATGCTCAAATTTTTTTAGGGAATTTAACAATTTAATTTTTATATATTGTATTTTAATTATTTATTATTTTTTGTTTTTTCTATTTTTATTTTTCATATGTATCTTTTTTCTTTTTTGTTATTATTGACATTTTACAAATATTGTTTTATATTTTTACGTTTTTTAAAGGTTTGACGGTAAAACCTTAGTTGACGGACAAACCTGAAGTTGGCTGTGAGAAGCTAGTGACTTTTGGTGAAATCGGCACAAGTCGAACATAGAAAAACCTGGCAAATTTGAATGTCAAGATAATTTAAAAACGTTTTGTTAGCAAAGTCGGATGTTTTTAAAAAATAATAAACACCACTAACCATGCCTGACCTAGTGTAAAACGTATTTTTATGGTAAAAACGGCAAATTTGAATGTCAAGATAATTTAAAAACGTTTTGTTAGCAAAGTCGGATGTTTTTTTAAATAATAAACACCACTAACCATGCCTGACCTAGTATAGAACGTATTTTTATGGTAAAAAGTAACAAACCGCTTGCTTCTTATGTCGATCTTGTACCGTCGAACTGCCGTTTTCCCCAGAAGTCCCTAGCGTCCTGCGGCCAACTTCAGGTTTAGCCGGTTTGACATTTTGATTAATTTCCTGGTTTTATATTATAATTATTGTATTTATATTTTAAGGTGCTGATGATGAGCTAATATTTTTGCTCGATACGTCCACAAATAAATATTTTATAAAAACATTGGATTCTGAAGCCTTTTCTATATTTAATATATTATATAATTGAATCCTTTTTAAAATATATATTATAAATAATAATAATCAGAATAAAATGGTAGCTATTAAATAATAATATAAAATAAAACATTACTGATGTATTGTTTCCGAAAAAAAATATGTTTATTTTTAATTTGTATAATTTACTGTTTTATTTGTATAATTTAAGAGTTTTGAGAAATAAATAAATGAAACATTAAAAATTACATTACGTTTTTTTGGTTGACAAGAGCTGGGGCGCGGGCTGACCACCCGGCACCCCGGCGCAGAATATGCTTAAGACGGCCCTGTGTAAGCTACAAGAGCCAAATAGTAATTTATATCGTTCTTTTTCTTTACTCGTGCGACATACTGTCACTAGGCTATTGCTGTTTTTGGATAAAATAATATACATACTTTTTATCACAATTTTGATTATAAAATTTTTAGTAATGGCAACAGACACATTAGTAAATTTGCAATTTTGGTCATCATCGTATCTAACATTAATTTACACTTACTGAAACAGTTGACTTATTTATTATCCTATTTAAATATACTGGCTTGTTTCGTTTACTTATTACTTATTAAATTTACTGATTCACGTACAGAAATAAGTAATCAGTTGCTAATTTCATTTAGGTTTGTGTAAGTGAGGGAAGTGACTAATGGAATATGAATATCAACGAATATGAAAAGAATGATTTGATAATAAAAAATATGGCATTTTGGTGAAAAAATTGAACGTGTGACATAAGCCTTGCAGGATAAAACAAATCTCGTTCATCCGTTAGGCTGGTTTAGTAAGTAGTATTTTTGTGCGAGTGTACCTACATTATACGTGCTAGAGTTCTTGGGCTTGCGAACTCATGTGTGTTTCCTAGCGAGTGCGAGAGAGGAAACAAAAACGAAGCGGAACAATTGACAAAATATTGAAACAAGCGAGGAACGCGACAAAGCGGATTAAAGCCTTGAAAAAGTCCGTGGGCTTTCAGGCGCTCAGGCGCAGTTTTTACACACACCGAGGCGGCCGATCCGAGGCGCTACCCCTTGTTCTAATAAATCGCTGCAATCACCGTTAATCTGGCGCGGTACAGTCCAAGCTTCGAGCGGAAGCTGAATAGAAAAGCGCAAACGGTCCGACAGTTGCGTGATTTACCGTCCGCGTGTACAATAATAATATCTTTTACTTTTTCACGGTGCCCTCGCTTCAGCGGCATAGAAAAACGAAAAACCTACGTTTATAAATTACGACCAATGGGAATTATGAATTGACCACTCAATGAAAGAAATATTTCGAATTATTTATTTATGAACTGCGATAAATGTTTTTTCTACCTCTGTTTCTGATTAAGTAGTATAGCTAAACAAATATTTCACCACTTCTGAACCTACCAATTCTATTAAAATGTTCCAAAATGATTCAGACCTTTTTATTCTTTATTTAGGGACAGTGTTCTTCAAGTCCGTGCCTCTTATTAAGTGAAAGATCCAATGGGGTCTTGCACATTTTTTTTATGACATTTCCTCTAAATCAAAAATAATGTTCAGTTTCAGAAAGTATTGTTATTTTTGTAGCCGTAATGAATTCTTTATAATTATGTGACGTCGGACTTAAAGATACGTGAATCTCAAACACTGGGACTCGCGTATTATTGTAGTCACATAAATGATCTATTTTATCATCTATAAAAATATATAAATCAGGTTTAAATAACTTCCATAGCAAATAATTCAATATGTTTATTATAATAATAATAATAATGAGTCCCATAATTCCGTGTCGGAACATAGGGGCCGGGTACACCGGGCCGCAGTTTTTACACTGCCGTACTGCCGGTTTCTTTAGTCAGATTATTTAAGGCGTATAAGTGACTAGCTTATAGCGCCCGAGTGTGATAAATACATGAAACTGTATTTTTATATTTTACGACAAATCACACATTGTCGGCAGGCGGATTCGAACCGACGAACCTTGGTTCGGGTGACGTCACAGCATGCTAAGAGATGTGCCTTAACACGCTCGGCCACCGCGCCTACTAATATGTTTATGGATATCAGTAATTTAAGAATGAAAAATAAATAAACAGTAAGATCATCATAGTAGTCAAAGGTTTGATTATCATTTTATGTTTTTGTCACCGTTATCGGAGACCTGGCGTCATATCATCGAAGATCTATTGTTCACAATTCAAAATCTGATGTAAACAAATGTGCTCTTGCATAGCTATTTTGATCCCATTCAAATGAATAGCACCCGTGGCCCATGTGTTTCAGCTAGACATTATTTAGTTTTCAGTATTCAATTAGTGGGCTGCTGGTTACACAAGCCAGAGGTGGAACCAGGCTTGATTTATCTGTTTGTAAGCATAGGTTTAATATCCTGAAACCGGTAAAGATAGATAAATGTAATGATAAATTAATAAAAAAAGTTGCAAAATGTTTCTTTGGTTGCTAGAGACCAGACTGGGCAAAAACCATGTTTACAAAAATTAATCAAAAATCATTGAATGCTTTTGAGTACATTTTTATTTTTTAAAAATTATATCACTAAATGGAGTAAAAGTTATTAGTATTTATTACAAAGAAATAAGTTAGGTGTTGAAAAGGCAGGAAAAATTTTATATTGGTTCAAATATTATATCTATAAAACAACTAACAAATAATAGAAAGATAAATAAGAGTGACAATTTTTAATAAAAATGTATGATTTAGTTTATTTATATTTTTTTATGATTACTTTGAATTAATATTGTGTTTTGTTTAATATTAATTCATTTGTTAAATAAGTATTGGAAATTATAACCTTAAAAATGTTTTTTAAACAACTAAATTTTTATTAAAACACTTGTTTTGTTCTGTACCAGAAATAATGTTAAAGTAATTAAAAATATAAAGAAAAAATTTAAAAATGATTTGAATCAATGATTTTTACTTCCTTGTACGAAGTAAAGGAAGTATTGTAATCGCGAAAATTTTCGGTTCTCAGATTTCAACGGAAATAGGTGTTTTGGCCCTCCCTGAATCCATTTTGACTAATTTCGTCATGCCGTCTGTACGTACGTATGTACGTACGTACGTACGTATGTATCTCGCATAAATCAAAAACGGTAAGCCGTAGAAAATTGAAACTTTATATTTAGGACTGTTATAACATCTAGTTGTGCACCTCCCTTTTTGGTCATTATACAACTACCGGAAGTGGTACTTCACTTGAAGCCTATAATAGATTTTCATGAAAAACCATATTCAAATATAATTTAAAACTTTCCAAATTTGGTATATAAGACTACTATATCAATGGAAATAACATAGTAGATTTTGGTTAAAATAGACTAACCGGAAGTGGCACATTACATGAAGCTGCTAACAGTTTTCCTTGAAAAAAATGGTATTATTTTAATTTTAGAAATGAATGCTGCAAATAAAAGTTTTAGAGAATTAAATTCTGCGTCTAGCACATTAAGAATTTTTAAATTAGCTTTTTGCATAAACGAGATATCTAAATTTAATTATTATATATTTTTTGATTTTTTTTTAAATTAAGTTTGCTATGGATTAGAACAAAAAATAAAAGATTTAATGTCAAATATGTGCAATTAAAAAAATATCTATAGTTTAATACGTGTACAAGGAAGTCATGTGGTGTCCACATCAGATATTTTTAAAATCAGGACAACCCTGCTAAAGGTTATCTTTAAGCTAAAGACGAATGCTAAATTCAACTCATTGTTTCTATAACAAAATTGTTGCATAAAATCATAGCCTTCGAACTATCTTAATTAACATCTCTAATTTGTGGTATTCAAGTCAGTTTATCTATATATTTAGTAGTACTATAATTATTTGACGGCTGGTAACCGCACTTCACTCGAAAAAATATATCACTTACCGAGATCTGCTTGGAAGAGTGCCACACCCAGTGATGGGTAAAAGGCGTGATGATATATTTACTTATTTATTTACTATAATTATTAATCGGACACCTTTCAAGAAAACTGATATGCCGTATAAATGCCTATGTCTTTATTCATTTGGAACTTTGGGGCATATGGTATGTAAACATTTTCGATAAAACAATAATTTCTAGTATAAAATATTATTGAGCGATTTAAAAATATATTTCAAATATGCAATTTAAGCTGAATGCAGTTATTATAGCCGCGCCTTGGTCGTGCTCTATTTTTAAAATCCAGTTACAATAATGAAATCTATCCATTCAAATGTAAAATAATTTCAATATATTTATTGATTTTCTTCAGCTTCCATTTCCTTTGTATTCTGATGAGTAATTATTTTTTGTGCAATTCTTATAAGGCTTACATTTTCCTGTTCATCAGAAATTAATATCACTTTTTTTTTCTCTTTTGATTGGTTCGATCTACGCCTGAGGGAATTAAAAAAAGTACAAATGAAACGCCGGTTAATTAAACCGTCCATTCATGCGAATTCTTCTTCTCATTTCGTATCATCAGTTGCCAAAAAAATAATTGAGAAAATATCAGCTTCAATTTTACAATGATACCGATAAGAATACTCTTTTGAAGAATTAAAATAAAATTGTACAGATAACTAGAGCGATTGATATGTTGCTTTACTAATATTTTATCTGTTCAATGGTTTCGACGTTTTACAAAGCCAATACATTTAATGAAAAATAAAATGTTGTGTTTAATAAAAATGTCATGTATTTCTTGTGACTGTTGTCCGAATAAAAATGTGTTTCTTTTTAATAAAACAAGTGGAACATACCGCAAATGCTGTCATATGTAGTTGAATTTCTCCTGCCGTTTTACTCAATCGTTCTAAGTGCACAAAGTAAAACGACAAGCAAATCTGTTGTGTGAGACTTGTTTTAAACTTAAATGGCATTACGTTGCAGGGAAATCTGTCTCCATTTTCTCTTATTTGAAAACATGTTAAGGTAATTGGACTCCCAACATTTACAGAACACAAATTATAGCTAATCAACAGATACACTTTATTTATTCGCATTTGACATGTTAAAAGTGAATATCTTGCAACAAATTAGTGGTAAATTTAACATTTTCTCTTTTTTTTTACTTTCTCGATTTATATAGGTAGGTTCTTTAGTTCCCAAAGATGTTAGTGGTGATGGAGTCAAACGGGCAGATTTGGTGAAAATTGTTTATCGACTGTGGGAATCGAACCCGGATTCTCAAATCCACAGGTCGACTCGATACCACTGAGCCACCTACCTCATAACATGTGAAGAACAAAAATTATTATATTAAATTAGGATCTTTATGATTCATAATTGAATACCAAAAATGACATTTAAACGTTTATCAATTGTTTTTTCAAAAGTTATTCAAAATATGCTTGTTATCAAATTAAAACTCTCAGACAACGAATTCTAGTGAGTTCCAAAATGATATTCACACGATTGTCAATTATTTTCCAAATTTAGTTGAACTTAAACCGTGCTTAATATCAAATTAAAGCCCTCGGACACAAAATTCTTTTAAAAATATAGAACATAACATTTAACAAGTCGCCAATAATTTTTTCAAAAGCTGTACAAATTACGAGATACCAAATTTATTTAAACTTATGGCAAAGAAAGTATTGTGGTGGCACAACAAATTTTTGTATTACTAAATACGAAAACAAAATTGTAATAACAAAAAATAAATGAAATATAAAATTTAGCAACAACAATAATTTGTTTAGTACCTAATTTTAACAATCACACGTCAGATTGAAATGTGTCAAAAACAAATAACCAATATATAACTGTTATGTTATGGTCAAAATGTGTCAACCACAAATATTTCGCAAATAAATAAAACATATTAACATACTATAGGATAATTGATAACATAAAAATATTTCATTACTTCACTGATGTAATATATGCGAGATAATTAGCAGAAGTAATTATACAATGCAGAATTACAATTATTTAAAATATGAAGATTATTCGTAGCTTCCAAGTAATTCACAGAGAAAGACATTTGAAAATAATTACACTATACAACGTAAAATGTCAAACAAACATAAAACAGAAAGCAAACATTAATTTTGTGGTTTATTATTTCTACTTGCATAGTTTCTTAATTTAGTTATTTATGCACGAAAGTTTGAAAAGTTCCTTCTGTTACTCAGAGAAGGGAAATGAGCGCAGAAAACTATTTATTAAACTACTCAAGCGAGCTCAGGCACATGTTTGACAAGGTGACAATGACAGTCATTAGTAACAGTAGCGTGACGTGTACTGCATTTACTGTTGGTTGTTTCAGTACATAACACGAACTTCAGGAATTTCTGCATTTACTGACAACATTATAATTTTATGTTCAAATATTTACTTGAAATATTATTCAAGTTACTTTTAACTTTACAAATATTATTACACTTCTTTTAAGAATAATTCATGTTAGTACAAGCCAAATTGAGTATATCGTTTATTAGAAGACATAGATATTATACGAATACACCATGTCAAATGACTTGATTTTTGAAACATTTAAAACGCAGCAATAAATTATATATATATATATATATATATATATATATATATATATATATATATATATATACCGGGAGTTTTTTTATCAGTAAACATAGGGATATGCCATTACCATAGTTACAGTTACAAATTTTGACAGCAATGCATTAGAGCGTTTATTTTAAAAATAGACATAGGGAAAATAACATTGCTGTCATCTATAGTTGGCAAAGTAATAAAACTGTCCTCTTTTAAAATCAGACCGGGTTAATAGGGGATCAAATAGTGGGGCGTTTTTATATAAATGGAAATTTAAATGGGGAAAATTATTTAGACTTGTTACAAGAGAGAGTAATATTGAGTAAATATTGAGGAAATTTTTCGAAATTTTCATTTCAAAAAGTTGAAAAATAATGGAAATTTGAAAACACCAGTGAATTCTTCGCGTGAAAATACATAGGTATGCAAATTTTCAGAAGAAAATTCGAACGGATACATTTTTTATTACAAAAAAATTGAAAATGACCGTTTTTGAAAATTTCTTAAGGGGTTAGCCTTAAGATTTTTACGATTTTTGGCCATTTTTCGTTTTTTTGTAATAAAAAATTTATCCGTGCGAATTTTGTTGTAAAAATTTGCATACTTATGTATTTTTACGAGAGAAATTCACAGATTTTCATTATCTTTTTAAGTTTTTGAAATATTGAGGAAAAAGAAATTTGAAAAAAATTGAAAAATTTTCAAAATTTTCAAAAAACCTGTACAAGTTAAGTAGCACACTCGTTCAAACCGCATTTCAATATCTCTTTTAGTTTTTGAGTTATGGCGTCTCAAAATTGAGCTTAAAAAAAGTCAAAAATCGCTGTAACTCAAAAACTAAAAAAGATATGAAGATGCGCTTTGCACAAATGACAGAAAATAGATTAACTTAATAATCTATTATCCATCTAGAAAATCTGCAAAATTAATCAATTAACAATTAAAAAACTGAATTTTTGGGATATATAATTGTTGGAACGTTATGAATACATTTTTCCACTTAAAAAAAAATTGACAAAATCAAAGACAACAACAAAACACAGTTAAGATACAACTAAAATTTTCACATAAACATATTTTAAGAAAATAAATCATTGATAGTTGAACATACAGCTTTGTATTCAAGTAGTATATATTTGGACTTTATAGGACTTGTTTATCGGCCTTACTCGCTGCGCTAAGTTAAACGAATTATTTAAAAAGTAAGGTTATTTAACAATGACAGATGCCTGAAGCTAACTTCACCCCGTGATTAAGATGTTATTTGGCGCCATGGAAACCAGTACGTTAAATATCATTTTGATAACGAGATTAAAAAAGAATTAAATATATAAGTATAAGAAACAAATTTATTGTGTATCACCAGTGGCCTAGTAAAAAACTTACAATGGAGGAGGGATGGTGCCTTTTTAATTTTTTTGTTGTTCTTTCATGACTTGCACAAAAAACTATATTGTTTATGCGTAATTGGACAGTATAGTGGGACAGGATAAAACTTCCATATCCCCTTCTCCTTGTATATACGCCTACGTATCACAATGGCAGTGACGTAATTATCAATAATACAATGCTTAATAAATATATACAGTAAATTGCATATTATGTGTTCTATGTAATTTCATGTATATACCTATATTCATGTAAAACTGAAATCTGTTTCATACACGGGTATCATTTAGAATTATTTACGCTTTGTGAAACATACAGATTAATAATAGCAGCAATATCGATATTACAGTCATATTAATGCTAACGGTAATAATGTGTAATCTACCGTAAATTTGTAAATTTGATGGAATTAGCTCTCATGTAAGATTAGTGACAACCATCGTTATTAAATTTATCTTTTGGTAATAATCAAATTCCCCTAGGAATTACCAGCATATAACTTTAATGTTCAATAAATTGCGACAATCATTTCGCTGGAAACTATGAAATAGTAATATAACATGAAATCGATATAAGTATAGATAATTTACATAATATCACTGAACTTGATTAAATTAACATAATGGCAGTTCAATTACTTTGTTGTGTTTCACGCTGTTGTTTTTATGTGTCTGGAAGTAAAGTGTAAAATTTCCATTTCATTATGATTTAATGGAAAAATAAGAGCTTTGATAATGTAACAAACAGGCAATCAGTAATATCTACTTACAACTTTAAAAAGTTTAGATATTGTTTGACATAATATTTTAGATAAGTTATTTTTTATCTTTAATTAATTTAAACTTAATAGTTTTATATGACATAATATATATTTGATACATGTAGAGAATTTTTTATACTTTACAACTTAAGTTGCCTCTGAACTTTGATAGTTACATTTTCGTATCGGATTTTGTTATATTAATATTTTTGTACTTCTGTATTGAGTTTAAAAAAAATTGCAAAAATGTTCTTGTTGGTTCTTCTAATATAATTTTGTAATAACTACGATTGTTTTTACTTAGTATACGTATTTAATTTTTTTCTTTTGTGTACATCTTCGTATTTATGTGAGAATTCACCACACGTCACTGTCAACCAATAAGATCACGAATTTGTTTGAAAATGAATCAATGAAATGTACATTTCGTCGGAAATTCATCACTAGTGAAATTTCATCGGAAATACCACTGTTATTAATATCCTTGGTTACGAATAAAATAAATGATATTTTCAATATTTTCATAAACGTCAATTTTGAATATTAAATGTACACTGAAAAAATGTAGAATTTTCATCACTGTGCAAATAAATACCTAACCATTCTTGTGAATTAACTCTTGTTTGGTAAATTCTCAAGCCGAATACAACTCGTAGTATGAAAATTGACAGATAATATTATGTCAAAATATTTTCAGCAATTTTCATACTACTTGTTATACTATATATGACAATTCCACTCATAATTTTTCATCCAATCAAATTACACTATTTTGCTGAATTGAACCAATCACAGTAGTATTACAGCGACAATTTTACTAGCACAAATTGTCGCAAATCATTGCTTAGATATAATGTTTGTTAACTATTTTAAGTAGATTAATATTGTTGAATTTTATTTGATTTTGTTTACTTTGCTTAGTTATGTCAAAAGATTAAACAATGTAATTTTATCACCAAAGTAATAGTAGTTTAGACATTGTTTTAGAAATACTGCAGATAACATTTATTTGGAGTAAATAAAATATTTCGAGAATCAAGCCGAATACCATACGTGACTATGATTTTCCTTTGGTAATTTTTGCCTAGATCACTCCTTGTTTTTGCTTTAAGTGCTATCGCACTCGTGCAGATTTTCGTCGCAACAAGCAGTTATCATGACGACAAAAATTTCCGGCAAAATCATAGTCATATAAATGTGATATAACAATGTTTTTGGTATGTAGTATGATTTGTTGTTTATAATTATTTACTATATGTTTGTTTTTTCATTGTAGTCACTGATGAAATTCACCATAGTGTGGCTGAAACATGTGAAATTTCCAATAAACTATTCGCTTTATTGCTTATCTTTATTGTACTGACCGATATGCATAGTCATAATTCAATCAACTTTAACTACAAATTCTACTTACACATCTACATTTTCATAATTAAAAAATGTGTCCCTCAGTGAATTTAATATTTAACGATTAAAATATTGGTTCCAGAGTGAATATGGTAGATGTTTTATCACTGTATTCACCTTAAGCCCGAATTTTCCAGGAATATTGATGTGTGGTAATAAATTATATAACTACGTAGATATTTCATTAAATATCTATAAAACGTGATCATTAATTAATTAACTTCATTAGACCTTTTAATAAGCAATGAGTTGAATACTGTACCTGTGCCTCACATTAATCATTTCTAAGTAAAAGTAAATTAACAAGCTCTAAAACGTTGAAATCCCTCAGAAAGGTTTGACTTTTAAAATCGTTTCTCACTATATCGACGAATGAATAGTGTATACATCACCGGCTGTAATGAACTTGGGGCAAAATTATCTGGGCGAATGACGCGGAAGGGTATAGGAGGGAGTAGTAGGGGTAGCATTCAAACGGATGGCCAGGAAAGCGAAGGGTTGAAGCCATCAGCGGAGCGCTATGCGTAACGCGCAGGGCTCGGAAGTAAAATCCAGCTAATACTAACGGATAACTTTTCTTATGGCCAGTGATTAAAGTGCTGTAGCGACTCACTAACGAGACAACTTACCATCTAGGATCGCTAATGGAGCGAACGAGATTACGCACAGCGCGACGTTGCCTCCACGCTCACAATGTTGCCAGATGCACACTGACTCTTTCTTTAATTTAATAAAAAAAGCTTTCTCTCATTTCGTGCCGCGGCTTCCGATGGGAATATATGATATTATGTTTTGGGCTCTTGCAGAAATGAATGTAAATTAAGCGAATAAAGTAAGCGGCAGAAACGTGATAGTCGCGGTGTCTACTCGTAAACACCGTGAGCGATAATAAATCTAATTCTCGGGACGAATATACGAATGAATGTTATAACCGTCTGATAAGTTGATGAACGAGGTTTCTTTCTAAAATTATAATATTTACGATTTGTGCCTGGAATATTAAACAATCTTTCAACCCTTGTAAACAGTGGCGCAGCTATCGTGGAACAGTTGAAGCTGATTGCCACTACCGCACGATGACAAAGGGCAAATCAAGAGCAGAATAAAAAAGTCTATTTGAAATATACTGTAATCGGTTCCGAGGTGAACTCTGACATCTTCAATTTTCGAATGTAAATGCGGTGTTTTTATTTTAGGCTTGGATGAATTGTGTTTGTACATTTTGTTTTCAATTAGCATATTTAAAATAGACTGTACCGTACTGTAAGCTCTGTAAGCACTGTAATGTTTCATGCCTCCCTTAGTTATGTAGTAAGTAAATTTCTATTCTACCCTAATCTAGGAAATGATAGTACTGTAATGAGTACGAGTAATGTCGGGTTTATGTATCAACTCCATTACAGAAATTCAATTAAACAATCAAATCAGGCAATTTAATTTAGTATTTTACCTCCATGGCGCTTATGTATAATTTTCATATTTTAACATTTCATTTTTCTAACCTCATTTTATTTTATTTTTATGCAATAATAATGTTGAATTTTACACGATTTACTGTAATAATTATTTACGTAAAAAGTAAGGAAAGCATTCAATTACAGGATGAGTAAATAGTTTCATGCCGAGCGAGAGCGAGGCTTGAAACAGCTTACGAATCCTGTACAATGCTTTACTGATATGTTACGTGTAACATTTTACCTCAAACTTATAAACAAATAATAAATAATTTAAATTAAAAAAAACATTTGACTTGCATATTCAGTCAGTATTTTATATTGCTAAGTAACATAACCAAATTCGTATTCCATTACCTCTTATTTTCCTGCCTAGGCATGCAAAGCAAAGTTTTCCTGATTCTTAAAAGTCAGGCAAATGTTTATTTTCCTGTCAGTGTCAGGTAAAATTCGTTTCTTATACTCTTACATGCTAATAATAATAATAATTTTTTAATTGAAAGTACCTGTAATTTCCCTTTTTAGTGTAGTAAATATGTTGTTATGCTACTGCTACTGTTAGTAATCATAAACACTATTTGAAAAGTAAATCAAATTAACTCATCTTCTAACTTTATGAGTAATAAAATATCTCATTATAATTTTAATTATCGTTAAAACTTTAGTTACAATATTATTATTATTATTTCTATAACTAAACTACTTTATGATCTGTGAAGCACCTAATCTACTAACTTAATTGTTTTATTTTATGTCGTTTGACGTACTGAACTTAAAACTTGAGTATCCAATTTAATATCCTTTGAAATTACTACACTAACGATCGTTTAATGAAATTTACAAAGTTTATTTGGAACACGGTTCAATCAGCCGATCAAAATATTGATTTTAAAGCTACCGACAATAATGCAATATGTGTTGTTTTGTACGAGCTTAGTTACATAGTTTACTCGAAATTAATTTCTGGTACATCACATTTCCAAAATTAGGATGGTACTAAAATTCAATAGAGTTTGCAGCTATTTGCAGAATTCATTAATATTTATTATCCTTTCCATTCAAAACTTTACCGCATTCGAAATCACCAGTCTATTTAACTACTTTAACATTTCTCTTTATTTTCCTATAAATAAATGAAATAGAAATAAATATATCATGGCACCTTTTACCCACTACCGGATGTGACTTTTTGCTGAAGTAGATCTCGGTAAATGATACACAGGTTGTTCCATCGTTCTGTAGTTTTTTGCTCAGTTATTTTAAATATTATCGAAAATGTTTTTAAACAAAGTTTATTTTGAATTAAAACATTATATTTTTAAATAGAACACCATATGTATTTTTTGCAAAGATCTTTTGTTTCTCTTTTATACAGTTCTTATTCATTATTCTACTAAAATAATTAGTATAGAAACTATTCATGTGTTTATTAATGAACAATCACACAGAAAGAATAAATATCAAGTCATCAAACTCATTTTTACATAAACAAACTAAATTATAAAAATAGAAATTATAACAAAGAAAAATGGAGTAGGTGGCTCAGTGGTATCCAGACGTTCTGTGGATTTGAGAACCCGGGTTTGATTCCCACAGCCGTCAAACAAGTTTCACCAATTTAAATCTACCCCACTAACATTTTTGAAAGGCGTGATTTGACGATTGGTAATCGCACTTTACTCGAAGAAATATATCACTTTCCGAAATCTAGTACGGCAGAGTGCTACACCTAGTAGGTAATGGATAAAAGACGTGATGATATATTTATGTACAAGTAAAATAAAACAATCCAACGAGAGACATGAGCAGAAAAATTGAAATGAATATGAAAAATTCGTGTGGGTAAAATTGTTTTCGACCAATGACATATTTATTTATTTTATTTAAAGAAAATTTAAAAACTAAGTGAGAGAGGCAGGTAATAATGATTAAAGATCCGACAGTAATTAAGCTAATTGTTTATACGTGAATTAATTACATACTTTCTTTGTGTGATTATTTATTAATAAAAGCATGAATAGTTTCTGTACTGATTATGTTAGGACTGTTTTAAACAGTTTTAAAGAGAAACAAAAGACCTTTAAAATGTTGCAAAAATATTTAGGGTGTTCTATTTAAATTATAAATTTGCATAACGTAAACTACAGATACGCGGGCATTTTAATTTAAAATAAGCTTTGAAACATGTTTCGGTAATATTTCAAATAATCGAATAAAAAAGTGCAGACCGTTGAACCAACCTATATTTATGCGTGTGAAATGCGGTTACCACCGTCCAATCACAACCCCAAAAGATGTTATTAGAGAAGGAGCTATAGAGGTAATTATAATGTGATGAAAATTGTTTGTTTGCTGTGAGAATCGAACTCGGATTCTCAAATCAATAGTCCGAATAGATACTACTAATCCACACCCCATATTAAGTATTCTATCTATCTAATCTAAGTAAAGCATCTGCTTTCCAAACAATGTAAATATACGTTTCTAAAAATATTCCTGCTGTTATAAGTTCTGTCACTTCGTCATCATGTAATACCTTTCATGTATTTTCGCTGCACGCACGAAGCATCAATCATATCAATTCGGTTATTCCTTCTTCTCCATATAATCTTCATTCTTTACATTTGACATTTCTGAACGTCCTATGTTTAAAACCAATCATCTGCAAAAATTGGAATCATTTCAGTTCACCAGGAAATAATGTTTTTGTCTCATTCGCTTCTAGTTGTTTTCGGTGACGTAAAATGATAATCTGGGAGTTAGTCCCTGAATATAAATTTTATTTTTAACATCTACATCGAATTAGCTATAGATTTTGCAAAAATAAAAATATGGTTTTGAAATATTGCGATTTTTCACAACAACAAAACATAGATGTGAACATAAAAACTGCGAGATCGTTTATATCGTCCTCCTATAAACGTTTTATAGCTAAATCATTCACTTTATCATTTTAAATAACCATTTACTTTTCTACATACCAGCTATAATAAATGAAAATAAATATATCATCATCAAGCCTTTTACCCATTACTGGGTGTAGCACTGGGCCGTAGCAGATCTCAGTAAGTGATATATTTATGCGTGCGAAATGCCATAAAATCACGGCCCCTAAAGATGTTAGTGTTGAAATTTGTTTGTCATCTGTGGGAATCAAACCCATGTTCTTCAGCTCGCAGTCCGACCCAATACCAGCTATAATAGTTTAAAAGTTTAAAAATATAATAGCATATTATACAATAAACATGGAATGCTACTCATTTTGCAATAATATTAAAATTTAAAATATGAGCCGAAAGTAAATTCTGCAATTCCTATAAATGAAAAATGAACATTCCATGCAAGTTTATTTATTTATTTATTTATGTTACGCTGTGCAACAGGAACTTAATCCCAATTACAGTACAGGGTCCGGACTCACCGAGCCGCAGTGTGGTAGTTCATATAATTTTTAGTTTGAGTGCGATTCGAACTTGAGATCTGCGGATTCGAATTCTATAAAATTCACATCATCGTACTGACGGACACTATTGTAGAAAAACTACGACTAGGATATTGTTTCCATATTAATTTATATAATAATCCGTGTCTTGATAATGATAAATCTGAAATCCAGAGGGGATGAGAGATGAAATTACGATATTCAACTGAAGTAGAGTTTTAGGTTCAAAACTAGTTACTCGGGGGTGTTTGGAGTCCCTGAATCTATTTTCGAGGTTATCCCTGGGTAACCAATGTTGAACGCGTAATATTTTGGTATTATTTAATTTCATTTATGGCGATTCTTGCTTTTACCATCTTTCATGTGTGGTTTATACCCCTAAAAAGCAACTTCCGGAAAAAAAATATTGGTTCAATATTTTTTAGAGTTGTATTAGTGTGCCAAGTTTCATTTAAATCGGTGAGTCACAGTTGGGTAGTGTTACTTGTAAGATTCATCTTGCAATTAATCTTTACTAAACATTTTTATCCTGGCACAACACTTTTGCTTTATTCACAGTCATGATTCTTTACATATTCGCTCGTTTATTCTTCGATTGAAATCTTCCGCTCATGCAACAAACCTTCAAATATATCCATTAATTTATTTCTAGTAAATTCATTCAATTTCTCTCCAACATATACACTTGTTTTATCAATCTTTTGTTTGACATATGTTTTCATTTATCTTGAATTATTGTCAGTTTTCCATTTTCACTTCTTTTTACATTATCTCATACATATTTAAAAAAAACAAATAATCGTTGTAGAAACTTGAAAGGTAGTAATAAATCTTAAGAGGCTACTATTCCGACTTACTAGTTTTACAGGGGTGCCAGCGTGCGGTGGCCGGTAGCCAGTGGGCTGACCCAACCTCCACTACGTTAGTAACTAGAATGACAGTGATTGGTTACCCCACTACTAAATATTGAATGTTAAAGTTACCGTACGAAATACAAACTGTATGTATTCGAATATTTCTTTTCAGATATTTACATTACATTGTAGGTATAGAAATAGTAAATTTATTTTTATTGGAACAAAAATTATAATTCATTTTCTTGTCTTTTTAGTCTTAGATAGACATAATATCACTAACACACACATAATATGTATATATATATATATATATATATATATATATTAGGGTGGTCCTTAATATGGATATTTTCGAATTTCTTTGCTCCCAGGAGCTCAAATGCTTCCAAATTGATTAAAAAAAAAATCTCTGAAAGTTTGAGCTCTTAATATTAACTTTAAGATAGTCCGCGCTCCAACCTAAGTTTCTTATGGAAATAACATGGGAAAAATTCCATTTCTTTTTTAGAATTTTATAACTCAGCGACAAATTAATCAAAAGTAATAATTCGCTTCATGACTTATTGTAAATTTGACGCTCTACAAAAAAGGTTTCTTATAATTTTTCGTTAAATCTATTGGCTCAAGAGTTATTCGAGCTCAAAGTTTAATTATTATATAATTATTAATAATATCAAGTATAATTATTAAGTAAATACTTATTTTATAAAATATATCAAATTTTTGTTGTAAAATTTTTATTTATGATAGAAAAAAGCAAATACAATGTTATTCTTGGAATTGTGATTAATATGTGTGATTTTTCAATTAATAAAACAGATAGTTTTCTGATTTTCAAAATAAAAAAATGCTCTAAGTTGTGAAACATCCTGTATATATATATATATATATATATATATATATATATATATATATATATATATATATATATATATATATATACATACATATATATATATGCACTTATAAATAATGTGTAGAATATCAACAGCAAAAATAAAAAAAACGAAAATACAATGCAACGAAACAATAATAAATATAAACTTCAACAAAACATGAAAAAATCCAAAATAAACAAATTTAACAACAATATTTAACAATAAAACACGAGCGTATGAGCAAAGAGAAATAACGAAGTAATCGAATTCACAACTCTGACAACAAATGCAGCAAGTTCGCGCCCAACATCAATTCTGGCAACGATAACCGCAAGTTAACTCCTCCCACTGTGAAAATCTCAACTTTTGCGCCTGTAAAGTAGGCAAGGTGTATTCGAAAAGCGATCATTTTCTGGAACAAACTACAGCCACAAGAATGAACCTATATGCTTGAAATTTGCTATAGTTATAAATAAAGGTTACCTACAGGCCGCTATCTCACTATTATATCAAAATTTTCCTTTTTTTTGTGGTTAATTCACTATTAAAAATAGGTGATTTTCCAACGCAAATACAAAAATTTTCCAGGAATGAAAAATTAAAAAATCAGAGGTAGCGCACTATTTCCATCCTTTATTTACATAATAGTGAAAAAATTAATAAAATATGTGCTGTTATACAGTCAGCATTTGTTCCAGAAAAATAGCTTATTTTTCGTACCGGATAATATCCTCTTAATATTTATTTCGATTAGTATTAAACAAAATGGAACCCTGCAGATTTCTTACAAGTATAAGCCAGTAAAATCAAGCACATCCTCATCCTCATCTTCGTAGAAAGACGTTCTCCTAACTCCCCTTCCAGTGGTAAAGGTCGTGCGCTTTCAACTCATAACGAAGAAGCCGCTCACGGCGTCGTTCTGCAGTGAAAAATATCATCGTCTTCAGGGGAAAAGCCCACTAGAAAAAGTATTACTCCATAATCTGGCAGGCAACATCATATAACCATAGAGAAGAACGATGGAGTAGGTACTCTGTTATTAAAACAGCTCGGGGCGCCACGGATGTAGTGCATACATACGAATATACATGGTAACACACACGCTGCTGTTTACGACGCGACCGCCAGCCGGTACTGCCGTCGTTATTGTAGACGGAAGGATATACCTGCGCCTCAGGACCGACAGATTTTTATTTTACCAAGGATATTGTTCGGGGTTAGATAATTATTTACTGCTCAATATTAGTTGTTGAGCATATAAGTACACATTGCTTAGCGATGTTAGAACAAATTTTCTGTGTATTTAATACATCAATCGAAAAAAAATCTTAGTAAAAACCATGAAAAACTAGTGCAAGAAGTCGATATTTATGATTAATAATTAAATTTTTTATCGATATATAAATAAATTAAATACCCATTACTGGGTGTGACACTCTACCGTAGCAGATCTCAGTATGTGATATTTTTCTCCGTATTAAGTGCAGTTACCATTCGTCAAATCACGGCACCCAATGATTTAGATGTATCATATATTAGGGATCTTGTACCTTTAATTGATTTTACTGCTTGTAAATGCTATCTTGGGAACAAAAACCTAATTATTTGTGCACTTTATATTCCCTCGGATATCAATGCAAATGAATTAGAAATGTTTACTGATGCGCTTGAACATTTGTTCATTGATGAAGACGTTCTTCTAGTTGGTGATTTTAATCTTCCAAATCTCAGTAATTCATCTGTCAATTGCATTAAATCGTCTACTTTTCGTATGTTTTGTAACATATTAAACATGAAGCAATATAACGCCATTAACAATATTAACAACAATATGCTTGATCTTGTTTTATCTAATTTATCTGTTGATATTACAGTGAAAAAGGCTGAGTATCCATTAGTTATGGAGGATTCCTATCATCCAGCTTTAGTTTTAAAATTTGAGCTTTCATCGTTCAAATCTATTAATTTTCCTTCAGCTAATAATACTCGTTACAACTTTCGTAAAGCTGACTACAAACAGTTATATGAGAATATTTGTAAAATAGATTGGTCTCCCTTATCTCATTGTCATCAAGTCAATGATGCTGTTAATTTATTCTATAAGCTATTGTATGACATATTTGATTTATCTGTCCCTAAATTTAAATATATAAAAAATAATTACCCAACATGGTTTACGCAAGAAATCAAATATAATATAAAAACCAAGGAATATTATAGGAAAAAATGGAGTAACTTTAAAAAACAAGTATATCTTGACGAATTTAAACGTTTGACATCTTTAATTAAGTCGCAAATTACTGATGCCTATAACAGTTACCTAAGTAGTGTAGAAAATAACATTAAATCAAATCCTGCTGAACTTTGGAAATATGTGCATTTAAAAGAAGGTACTAGTCGCATCCCTGGTCAACTTCATAATGATGGGACTAAATATGACACACCCACCGACATTGTAAATGCGTTTGCTGATTTTTTCTCTGGGTTTTATTCTATTAGTTCTCCATATACAGTTTCCGAAGAATGCACCAATCATTCTCCTTTTAATATTAATCCTGTGGAGGAAGATAATCTTATTGCTTTAATGGCTTCTTTTCCAAATAAATCTACAGCAGGCGAGGATCAAATTCCTAGCTTTATTGTCAAAGATGGTAGATATATATTCGCGAAACCAATGGCAATTATATTCAATGCTGCCATTGCTACTTCCACTTTCCCCGAAAGGTGGAAAAGAACTAGAATAACACCAGTATTTAAAAAAGGTGATAAGTCGTGTATTGCGAACTATCGGCCTATTTCGCTTTTAAATAACTTTGGCAAGCTATTTGAAATGGTGATTTGTAATACTATTAGCAAGCACACTCATTCTTTGCTTTCCTTCGATCAGCATGGATTCATGCAAGGCCGCTCAACTACAACTAATCTTGCATGTTTTACCCAATTTGTTTCTGAACGTCTCGACATACGCGGTCAAGTCGATGTTGTTTATACAGATTTTTCCCGAGCATTCGATACTATTGATCATGGTCTCCTGCTTACTAAAATTAGTGCTCTAGGTGCAGTTCCGAACATTATAATGTTATTAAAATCCTACCTTTCTGACAGGCCATCTTATGTCTTCTACAATGGTTTTGAATCATTTAATTTTACAGCTACGTCTGGAGTTCCACAAGGATCTAACCTCGGCCCATTATTATTTATTTTATATATTGATGAACTTGTAAAATCATTCAATTGTCATGTTTTAGCATATGCAGATGACATAAAAATGTTTACCAATGTATCTTCTCAGGATGATTGTATGCTTTTACAGGAAAATATTGATCGATTGTATAGCTGGAGTGAAAATAATAATTTGCATGTTAACACTGCTAAGTGCTATGTTGTTTCTTTCACTCGTCGAATCTCACCTGTCGTCTATGTATACCACATAAATACTGAAGACATTACTCGTAAAAGCGTAGTTAAAGACTTAGGAGTCACTTTTAGTTCTGATCTTAGTTTTTCTGAACAATATAATAATGTTTGCAATGCTGCTAGTAAATCCTTGGGGTTTATAATGAGAATTTCTAAAATGTTCAAAGATATCACTGTTTTGAAATCTTTATATTTCGCTTACGTTCTGAGTAAACTGGAATATGCATCCATAATTTGGTATCCTTTATATTCTTATCAGCGTGCATCCTTGGATCGTATTCATCGTAGGTTTTTAAAATTTCTTTCATATAAACTTGATCATGTATATCCAGATAGAGAAATTGACCAAAATTTCCTTCTCGAACGTCACTCGATGTCCTCTCTAGCTGCCAGAAGAGACCAATCCTGCGCTAGGTTCCTGTGGATGCTGCTTCACAACAAGATGGATGTCCCTTGCCTGTTATCTCGTGTGTCATTCCATGTTCCCAGATTAGCGTCCAGGCATCCGAGGACCTTTTTTCTGCCAACATCCAGTACTGATGTCTTGTTGCGTTCTCCTATATTTACTATGTGCTTAATTGCAGATAATCAGTATGTTGATATATTTATGTAATTTATCTATTTATTTATTTATTTTTATGTTTTTAATTGTACTGTGTATTGCATAGGAGTATGTATTTATGATTAGTTTTGTTTTATATGTAGCTTTTATTATTTATTTTTTTAAATATCTTTTTGTATTTTGCCCTGTAAATGGACCTCTGTTGGGCAATAAATATATTATTATTATTATTATTATTATTATTATATTAGTGGAGGGGAGCCACAGGAATAGTTTTAACGTAGTGAAAATTGTTTGTCGGCTGTGCTAATCGAACCCGGGTTCTCCGATCCACAGGCCGATTTGATACCATTGAGCCACCTACCTTATCGATACATGCATAATAATTAAATACTATTTTTGGTACTGGGATTGGTAATTATGGTATACGTTTACATGTCACATTTCCCTATTGGGATTTTTAAATAAGAATGCGCGTATAGTGACGAAAATTTAAACTACTACATAGATACACTTTGCTACTAATCTAATAACTATGTACTTGAAAAATACATTAAAATAAATGATAATAGAACTAATATTTACAATAAAGAAGATAACAAAACTATAATTAACTAATATTACACTAAAAGAACTAATTTCTACTAAGAAAATTCTACATTATTAAAGGAACTTGTGAGCTATATACTTACATTTGTACATAAAAGCTAAACGATAAATAAAACTAATACTAAAACCACAACTATGGACAACACACAACTATATTATATATAAATTAATAACAAACCAGTATTAGCGAACACAAAATAAATGAAAAAAACAAAGAAATACAAGTGATATCAATAGTAAGCTTATGGAGACCAACTGAAAGTGTACTTTTGTCTCGAGTTTGACATCAGCACCATCTCTTAGTAGTTGAATATCCCAATAATTGTATTTGATATGTCAATTGATTCGTGATTGTGTTACATTGAACATTTGTTTCAAATCGTTACCTGTCTTGTTATTTCTTTTTATAGGGGCGCTTAGTTGTCCGAGTCTACGCTACGGTATTTAATATGTGTTTGAACTATCCTTGAACTCAATGTACATCAATTTTGTAATTGCCTTCCTATAGCGTAATAAAATTTAATATCACTTTAATGTCTTACATAATTAAACAACAAAGTACATGTTTCTAATTAGTTAAAATCATGGATAATTCCGCATGTTCCAGAGTAAACTATATCTGAAGTTTGTTTTTGAAAACGATATTAGAGTTTAATCCTCATCTATCGTGTAGCGAACTCTGATATTGAAATCAACTCAAGTCTTGTTAAATTATTTAACACTAATTAAATATTAAGTCTGTATAACGGCATTAACCAAATTTAGCAAACTGCAGTGCAACTGCAACTTCGATACCTACACATAATCGAATTCAGTCGTCATGGACACACGCCAGTCAACGCTGTACTTCCTCTTCCGCCAGGCTAAACATTCCCCAGATAACTTTGCTACACGGATGAAACTCTTAACAGCTCACGGAATTTAAAGCAGATGTTTGTGTATTACCAACTTCAGAATATTCGAACACAACACATGGCTAAACAACTTTTTAAACCGCGAAACAATACTAACTTTTGTTGCAAATAAATTTACAGACGTACGTGTTTTAAATAATCCAAGTTTTATTTTTATATTAGTATGAAAATATATTCTGATGTGAAGAATTCTAAATAATACATCAGCGTGATATCAACATTCTATATGAGTTGCAAACTACAGTTTTTCTGCGACTATGATGCTGATTGCTGCTCTATTAATTTTTATTTTAGTAAGTAATATATTTGTACATATTTCACTATTCCTTCAAGAATTTATCACATATATGTGGAAACCAATAAAATCAAGAATTTGTTAGAAAATGAACCAATGAAATGAAAGCTATTTTGATAGTTTTCCACAGAAATTAATAAGTGATAATTCTTCACTGTAATTAAATCTCCTTAGTTATTGTATATTGTATTTTATTCAACTTGTGTAAATTGTGTAATCATCTACGATCTTTATTTCTTGTTAATAGCTAGTGACTATAATTTGCAATTTCGTTTTTAATTTTGTCTTTGTACTAATTAAAATGGCAGACTGCTGCAAAAAGGTACGAAATTATTCTAATTTTAAAAGACAATATTTGAACCTAATCTTCATATACTACTATTATTTTAATGGTATAAATTTAAACAAATTGAATATCAAATAAGCGTGTTATAACCAAAATAGAAAATTTTTAAAATTAAACACGATATTGAACATAATGCTATCCGATCACCTGTTTTTTACATATGTTATTTTTCTATAATTGCTATGAAAAGTTGACAATTACGCTCTAATTTGTCATCGTCAAGATGATGTTTTCTGTGGAACAATCGAAACATAACTGTATTACTCGTTTCCAATGGCAACGTTCGAAAAAGATAGTAAATGTGCGCTTACTTCAGTAGTTACCAGGGATACAGACAAAACAGGAACTTGTCATATTGACAGAATGAATTTATTTTCAGTACGTATATGTTTTTTAATAATTTAGGATGCAATCGTAGAAAAAAATATGTGTGTATCACGAACATAAAATATCTTTGTTCCTTTTACATTATTGCAGCTCTCGCCTTCGGCTCGCGTTGCTATTACCTTGCTTGATTAGCAAAGAATCACTTTACACTCGTAATACACTAATAACTATATTATAACTTGCTTATTTGATTTACAATTTTTATGAATTTTATGCCATTAAATTTGTCGGTCAAAAATTGCAAATAATTTGTCTATTTAACCGTCTCTCTTTCCACCTCTTCAAATACAAATATTAACAATGGTGGTTTTAGTAGTTGTAGAAAAATATAATAGTCCATAGGAAATAATCAAAATTTTCATTTGGCGATAGTTTCATTCCTACTAATTTAAAAATAAAAGTGTAAATACAAAACATGTTCAAAATTTAAATCTGCATCTAATGAATGTAAATTTATAATACGTTCATGTCGCGAAATGGATGTAAATTAAAATACAAAGTACCATTAAAAATAAAAGATTTAATTTTATTATTTGTATTGACAGATTAGTCAAATTATTTCTTTTATTTCTCATGGCACTCGGTAAATAACTTAAAGATGGTAATTTTAATTTACGTCTGTCTCGTGGTAGGAATATATTATATCAATAAATTTAAATTCATTGGATGCACTTTTTATTTCTGAACATTAACCGGGACTAAACTATCACCAAATGTAAATTGTGTCATTGCATTGACCTATGGATCTAAAATAGTAGGTACTCGTTATGTACGAGTATTTAATTCTGTCATTCTATGTTTCCGTCACATTTAAAATTAATGATAAACTGTAATTATAATCTTGTAATTACTTTTATGCTTGTTGGTATCCCACAAAAACTGAACCATTGACGATTAATATGGTAATCGAGATTTCCGCTACCATTGATCCCTAATTATTTAACGGAAAATAGTTTCAAATAAAAGATGTAGAATTTAAATTCTACGTTAAAAACTTATTTTATTATTGTTAAAATTAATTTTAAAAGATGCTAATGATTAATTAGAACTAGAACAAAATACGAAGGTTTAATACGAGTAGTTAAGTTTTACATTTGATTTTAACAGTATTAAGTAAAAAAAATGTAGACTGTTTATAACATAATAAATAGAGTTTTTTACATATAGTTATAAATGCAAGTCATTAATGTGGTCTGGGACCATAATCAAATTTAAAACAACAAGAACTAAATTATAAAGCAAGTAAATTTTGCATTGTGTTGTCTCATAATAATAATAATAATAATAAAACAGCAAGTGATCTTATAATAATAATGTACCTATTTTGAATATAAAATTCAGTTTTGCATTTTACGTGACGTAAACATAAAAAAATATATATATCATCACGTCTTTTACCCATTACTGGGTGTGGTATTCTGCCTAAACATAACGTAACATATGATAGTGAAAATATAAATACACGTAAATACGTATAGCATTTTATAATTTTCTGACATAACATAAAATAGCATAGCATATAAGATAAGAAATAACCATATTTTATTTCTTATGTTATGTATGTTTTCCGATAATGTTCGGAAACTATCAGATCCCTGATAAATAAGAGTTGTCAGTTTGTTTTGAAAGTTAGCTATATTCTTTGGTACAATAAAGGTAATGAAATTAAAATCTGAATATAAACAAATCTATGTCAAAATAATATAGAATATATTAATAATATCATACTCTGTACATTCTGAACAGTCATAGAAACAATATTCCTTCGTTTTCTTATGCTATGAAAACATAACAAGAACTCGTACTACAAAACCTACAAAGTTTCTTATGTTATGTAATGCTATGCTATGTTATGTAAACTATAAATCTATCATAAATTGAGGTAGGTCAAATTACAGTACAAAATTTCTTTCCTTGTTCTTATTTTATACTTTTAATCTGGGTTTCTCTCTTAAGTCTTGAAATTGATGGAAGATATATACTATGTGATATAATTTGAGGTTACAATGCAACTTTGTATCTTTCTCCCCCCCCCCCCGTGTGCCTGTCTTCCTCTAGCCACTTGTCATTAGTACATCACAGTGACGTCACATATATTTTTACAAAGACTTAATCATTATTTTTTTTATAAACTATACATAATTAACCGATTTTTTAAAAATACAGGTATTTTAAATTCTGGTCTAGAATAAAAAATAAAAATTTGAGTACAGCCCACATTTTCAATAAACCTTTGTAAAATGTAATAATTAAAATCAGTTGTTAATTATAACGGTATAAAAGAACTGGAAAACTTCCATACGCAAATATTCTTTTCAAATGTCAAAGAGCATCATATTAAAATTGTACGTAGGTAGAACAAAGTATCTCTGTTAAATAGTATTATAGTATGATTTCTCCAAGAATTAAATAATTCGCCTTCAGCGCAACATTTGTATTAAAACAAAAGTTAAATTATAAAGTAGGTTTCTGTGGACTTGTCATTCGTGCAGTTTAAATTGTGGACAACAGAATAAATGAAATTCATTTTACTTATTCATGCATCTCTTTGTAGCTTGGTTTCATTTCGAGTCAAGGAAAAAATAAATAGCAGCGAAGCTAATATCACTAACGTGTGTTCACGCTCTTCTCACTGTGCTTAAACGTAAATTTGTTGACTTCTCAAACTAATCCAACAGAGAAATTGCTTAAACTAAATGGAAAAAGATTTATTTATGTTGTTAAACGAGAGGCACTCGTCTATAGCCTACAACATGAGTCTATTAAGTAAAAATTTGCACGTTCAAATCTCGTTGCTTTAATTTATATCCGAAAAATAGGCAAGTGTTCAAATTTCATTATTTATAAATTGTAAGCTTCCTATAATGACAATTAACTTCTTGTTCCACAGAGTCCAAATTAAATAAATAAATATAACATACTAAATTTTATATATAATAAAAGCAAACTATTTTAGATAGATACATACATACATACATACATAACATCACGCTATATTCCATTAAATGGGGTAGCACGAACCCGTCAACATTCTCATCCTGACACACGATACTCGATTCGACCACATTAACACTTCCTCCATACAAACTCTTTCTTTTCTCACAACCAAAATCCATCAACACACAACAAACATTCATCCATTCGTTCCTGTACACTGCGCTTGTTTCTGAAGATGGTCTCCACACAATTGCAGGTAAACACTCGAAACATCTAACCAATTAATCTAAAATCAAGAATCATACGCTTGTCTTCATTCATCATATTTATCCCGCAATTAATTTTCTCCAAACATTCCTATCCTGACACACCACTTTTGCTTCAACCAGATTCATAATTCTTTTCATACAAGCTCGTTTATTCTTCACGCTCAGAATCTTTCGCTCACGCAACAACCCTTCAATCATATTCATCCACTTGTTCCTAGGCCGTCCACGCAAACTTTCACTCTCAATTTCACCATCATACACCTGTTTCACCAATCTGTCATTCGACATACGTTCTATATGACCAAACCATCTCAACTGACTTATTTTAGATAGATGACGCTGGATTAAAGTAATTTATAAATAAATATAAAATAAATATATCATCACGCCTTTTACCCATTACTGGGTGTGGCACTCTGCCGTAGCAGATCTCTGTAAGTAATATTTTTGGAAGGGGAGCCACAGGGATAGATTTTAAATTGGTGAAAATTGTTTGTCGGCTATGGGGATCGAAGCAGAGTTCTCAAGATTTATTAATTGATAAATTATATTCATGTATCAAATTATTTTTGATTGGATAACCGCATCTTTCTCCTTCTTCATCTTCTGCTTCTACACAATCTCATCCAAGCGTAATGAGAGCCCTAATGCCGGCAAGAAGTGCGAGATCACTTTGAGCTCGACCCCCATAAGTCTCAGGTGTAATTACTAGTAATTTAGAAGCACGCCGGAGCTTCACAGCCTCACGGGCGGCTGAGGCGGCCGATATTGCACACGAGTGTCTCTCCTGCCACCCGACCGTGGTAAGAATGCAAATATGTTCGCCTGGAGCTCATACGGAGCGCTCGTAAAAATACCGACGAGTAAAGCTTGCTTCACAAGATCTACTTGAGTATCTTTCATACAGGTATACTGAACACTGACGTAGATGTTAAAAATTATGTTATAATTTATCCTTGAAGAAATTATTTCATGGTTTGACTTGTAATACTTTTTCGTTAATGACTGATATAAATAAATAAAATAAATAAGAATAATGAACGTAGACACTTGATGTAGTTTCACAAACATTATTTATTAACAATAAGCCGAAATCGATCAACTTATTGTTAATAAATAATTTTTGTGAAACTACATCAAGTGTCTACGTTCATTATTCTTATTCATAATCACCGAAACGTTGGAATTGTAACAATTTTAAAATAAATTAGACTGATATTCCAATTATCTAAGTTTCTTCTTATTCATAATGTTTCACCAAGTGCCAACTTTTGATATTATAAATAAAATAAATATATCATCACGCTATTTACCCATTACTGGATGTGGCACTGTGCCTAAGCAGATCTCGGTAAGTGATATATTTCTTCGCGTGAAATGCGGTTACCAGCCGTCAAATCACGGTCTCCATAGATTTTAGTGGAGGAGAAGCCACAGGGATAGATTTAAATTGGTGAAAATTGTTTGTCTGCTGTGGGGATCGAACCAGGGTTTTTAAGATCCATAAGTTGACTCGATACCACTGAGCCATCTACCCCATATAATTAAAGTAATAAGGTAGAAACTCTAGTAAGACATATTTTTCAGAAAGATTCATATTTTCAGTATTCACTTGATAACTTGATAACGATTGAAGATTATATCAATCGAAACGTTGTGTTCGAATTCATATTTGATTAATATTCATATTTTAAAAATTTAATAAATAAATATAACATCACGCCTTTTACCCATTCCTGGGTGTGGCACTCGCGTGTAGTGCGGTTACCAGTCGTCAAATCACGGCCCTCAAAGATATTAATGGAGGGAGAGCCACAGGGGTAGATTTAAATTGGTGAAAATTGTTTGTCGGCTGTGGGGATCGAACCAGGGTTCCCAAAATCCACAGGCCGACTCGATACCACTGAGCCACCTACCCCATATTTATATTTTTATTACTTAAAATTTAGACACGTTCCACAATTGCCACCTTTTCCTACTAGTTACACAATATACTAATATTGTATTTATATGTCGATTATTATAAATTTTAGTTGCTTCCACTTCTACTGCTATTCAGACTATAACGCTAATTTGAAAATATGCCTAATAAAAAAATGTACCGAAAACTCATCATCAGCACAGACAGTGTAAATCCACCTTACGTCAACAAGCACATACACATACAGGAGCTCATACACTAGACGCTCGTAAAAATACCAGTTAAATAAATTTAGGGACCGTTCCTCCCAACAGAGGGACAAAATACCGCGTCGCACGAATGACAGCACAAACAAAACAGAAAATGGCCGGATCCGGGATATTTTCATTTATATGATGATTAAGTAAATTTTCGAACTGGATGCTCTAGCGGAAAAAATGAACGGAAATTATTCGCTGCCGTTTTATGTTCCATAAATCTTGTTCGGATTGTAACGTACGCACACATGGGAATGATGCAATAAAAGTTTCGCTACTGTAACGAATTTGTTGAGTGATAATTTTCGATTGTGGGTTTTAATGGAAAAAGCCAATTTCGTACGCTGGGCTGCTATAAATTCTTTTAATCTCTTCTGGAATACTGAAATATAATTAAAAGAGACAGCTCTGCGAACTGAAGCGATTGCTTCTGTTGCTAAATGTTTCGGGTTTCAAACACTGTCAGAAACAAGAATACTGTACATTCTATGCTACCGTTATTTAACCATTGACTTGAACAATATTTGTTGTTTATTGCTATGATATGAAGTATATAAACAACTCCATAATGATCAGAGTATTATATGCGGGCATTATAATTCGTAGCACCCGCTCCGCTTATAAATGTTCGCTTCGTATGCATAACGCCACAGTTGATGATTATTCTTATACGCATTACTATTATCATAATCTAAATTTTTGAAAAATCATGAGCATTCGCCGGGATTTGAACCCAGAACCTTTCACTCGCTAGGTGACTGCTCAAAAATTTAAATTATTAACCAACGATAGACGGGTTGACAACTAATTAATTCTTATACTATTTCACCAGGTAATCAGCCAATGCATACTACAGTTGTTGATTGTATCGAATTGACGCAATCCATGTCACTTTACAATTCTAACAACTAAAAATATTGCACGAAAAATCATGAGTATAAAATTCGCCGAGTATTTGTAGCTCAAGTGGTAGAGCAGTCACCTAGCGAGTGAAAGGTTCTGGGTTCAAATCCCGGCGAATGCTCATGATTTTTCAAAAATTTAAATTATTAACCAACGATAGACGGGTTGTCAACTAATTAATTCTTATATTATCATAATCATTACAAATTATAATTCATTTTACACATTCTAGTACAAAATAAAATCTTGTATACCCGGCAGACGTAATAGCCTATACATAAATAAATATTATTTATATTTAAGACAAAGGGCAGACCTGATTAAGATATCACAAACTTTCCTATCTTTTCTCTCCATAATAATATTTGATATTATTGTCAATTGTTAAGAATTTATTTAAAAAATATATGATTTAAATTATTTCAATTACCTAATTTTCATTGTTTCTGAAATTTGTACGAAAAATTAATAGAATACATAACTACATCTTTTAATATTCTTTTTCAGAATAATTAATAACTACATACATAAATTCTATTAAAGTTTAAATATTTATAATTGAAAATATAGACTAAAAATTCATACAAACATAACATCACGCTATATCTCATTAAATGAGGTAGCACAAGCCTCTGAAACATTCACTGAACATTCACTCATCAGATTGATCAAAGAATCAGTCTTCGTCGAACATTCTCATCCTGATACACCGTCTTTCAACCGCATTTACGTTCTCTCCAAAGAAGCTCAATTATTTCTCACACACGGCAACTTTCATCATTTAACAAACCTTCAATCATTCTTTCGCTCCTATACACCAGTTTCTTAAAGTTTCACTTACGCCCACTCCTCTAACAACGAATCTAAAAAAGTAAAAAAAAAAGAATCGTCGCACCTAATTTAATTATGTTAATCAGCAAAATTTACTGTGTAAAAGTAAACTAACTTGATTTTTTCCGAGATCGAATCGCACTTAAGCTAAAAATTATATAAACTATCACACTGCAGCTCGATGAGTGCGGACCCTGTACTGTAATTGGGATTAAATTCCTGTTGTACAGCGTAATATAAATAAATAAATAAATAAATAAATAAACACCAATAAATTTAAATACAACGAAAATATTTATTTTAATTTTATGTACTCATAATAATATATAAGAATTAATTGGAATGAAGACAAATTGTACTAATTACATGCATTACATTATAATTAAATTTCTGTCATCTCGTTCTTTGTTTTTATGACAGCTTTATTATGCCTTTAATTGTTTCAAAACCTAACGTTTGTTGAAATATAAACCAGAAACCTTGAACAATGAATCTTTTATAATTTTGCATTTACAATGATAGAAACGTTTTTAATTTATAAAAAGAAATAAACAATAACTAATCCAGTAAAGAATAATAATAATATTGCTGGTGCTTCATAAACACAGTATCAAATTCAGAATTTTAAGAGAAATAATGAATAATAATAATAATAACTGCACTTCACGCGAAAAAATATATCACTTACCGAGATCTGCTTAGGCAGAGTGCCACACCCAGTAATGGGTAAAAGGCGTGATGATATATTTATTTTTTATTTATTTATAATGAAACTTTATGAAATATCGTAATATTTTATTTAGATATTAATAGCTAACAAAAATGATTATTTAAAAGTGTTTGAAAGGCTCTTAATATGACAATGCCAGATTGTGCAAGATTATCATTCGAACCTCTGTAAACTTGTCTTTTCGTTCAGTCGAGTGCGAGTGGTTATAGTGTACATATCGATGAGTGCTTCGTAACAAAATATTAATATTTAAATAGTTAAAAATTGTTTTATGAATTAAAATAGTTTTGTGTACTTTTGTTGTTAATTGCAGTGTTATTATGTTCAATTTACTAATGGATTAGAATGCAGAAATTCCAGATTTTGAAATGTAAGTTTAAATTTTATGTTATTGTTCGTAATATCATAAATTTGTTACTTTCTAAAATAAATATATCATCATGCCTTTTACCCAATACTGGGTATGGTACTATGCCGAAACAGATCTCGTTATAAGAAATGCGGTTACCAATCGTTATATCACGGCTCGCAAAGATATTAGCGGTCGACACGATAAACTTAGTGTGCATTAAATCCGTGTACATCACGTTTTTGTTTGTATGAATCTATTTATGGATGTAAAATTTTGTTATTGATTAATTACTGAACATGGTTATTAATTTCTGCTGTATACGATGTATATTTATTTTAAATTATTTGAATACGTTACATCATTGAACTCATAAATTGTTAGTTAAACTAAATGCTATGCATTACAAAAGTTTTATGCATAAATACGTCGCGTATAATATGACATTTATATCAGTTTATAAATTGTAATTTCATATAATATGTATTATATTAGAAAAGTTTATTATAGTCATATATTAGTAGCTATAGTTCGGTGAAATTGGAGATCGATTTTATACGTTAAATATGTCTCACAACTTATCTGCAAGCGCAGTATTGCTACGAAATATTTGGATAGAAAATAACACTAAACATCGCATATTGAATGCTGACATTTATTTATTTATTTATTTATTTATTATATTGAACCCAACAGGCAAAATGCCCAATTACAGGATAAACATATTATACACTTTTTTATTTCCATAAATCAATTTAATTATCAAATTGTAAATAGTTTCAAACAGGCGCGGTGGCCGAGCGTGTTAAGGCAACATCTCTTAACATACTGTGACGTCACCCGACCCAAGGTTCGTCAGTTCGAATCCGCCTGTCGACAATGTGTGATTTGTCGTAAAATATAAAATACAGTTACATGTATTTATCACACTCGGGCGCTATAAGCTAGTCACTTATATGTCTTAAATAATGTAGCATTCGACTACGAAAACCGCCAGTACGGCAGTGTAAAACTGCGGCTCGGTGTGTCCGGTAGGCCCTGGCCCGATTTGGGCTGTAGTGCCATCAGAAGAAGAAGAAGAAATAGTTTCAAGGCATATTCATCGGCGACGAAATGTATATACAGGCTGTTTCATAACTTAGAGCAAAAAATTAAAGGGTATATTCTGTACGACGTGCTGATCATGAAACAAAAAGAATTTTTTTTTAAATCGCAAAACTATTTTCCATTTTTCCCAGTCCAAAATTTTTCGTTGCCACTGCTACTGGGTGGATGATTATGTTAAAGTTATTAATTAAATAAAATTCTATTACAAATAACTGCTAATAATTGAATTGTGTAATTATTCTTTCGTAATTGATACCTACTTCATTGTTTTGTGTTTAATAGGAAAGCGAATCCAGTGCAGTACTACAAAAAATGTTTTAGGTTAACAACCCTTAATTTTTCGAATTTAAAAAAATTCTTTTTGTTTCATGATCAGCACGTCGTACAGAATATACCCTTTAATTTTTTGCTCTAAGTTGTGAAACACCCTGTATATATCTATAGCGTTTCCTGTACGAAAGTCACAATTGAGATCTCGGAAAATACGATTTCGGGTAAATTATACAAAAGATATTACATTAGTAGGCAAATATTCTTTGTTTATCAAAAAAAAAAAAAATTGTATAGGTCACTTGATATGGTGGGTCAGTGGTCGAAATGTGGATTTGAGAACACGGGTTCGATTCCCACAGCCGAAAAACAATTTTCACCACATTAAAATTTCCTCTGTAGC
The DNA here is from genome assembly GCA_947425015.1 of Pterostichus niger. NCBI lineage: Eukaryota > Metazoa > Arthropoda > Insecta > Coleoptera > Carabidae > Pterostichus > Pterostichus niger. Next base: position 23,523,158 of record OX380345.1, on the reverse strand, counting down.
TCCTTCTCCACTAACATCTTTAGGGGCCATGATTTGACGGCTTGTAACCGCACTTTACACGCATAAATATATCACTTACCGAGATCTGCCTTGGCAGAGTGCCACACCCTTATAGGGTGATATTTATTTGTTTTATTGATATGTTTAGTAATAGTGTATAGAACATGCGTTATTTTCAGTTTATTAGTTAAATATTTGGTTTATGTCACATATGTACCAAAAAAATTAATTTAAATTATCTGCATTGGTAACTTCAATGAAAATATTTTAATGCGAACTGTTATTTAAATATAAAAAATAACAAAATTTGCATGTATACAAAACACACTTTTATAAAAACTGGGAAACAAAATTCGGTACACATTGTTGCAAAAAATAAATTAATAGCCGCAATTACAGAGGTAAATATTACTGTATTCTTTTTTTACATTAACAAGATAAATAGAAATAATTTCTACCGTTGAATGTTAACTGCATAGCATATTAACTTTTTATTACTAATAATACACCATGGATATATTTATTTCAATCATTTATAACTTAGAATTGCTAAGTACAAAACTTATAAGAACTTAATAATTTTCTTTGCGTGTTAATGTTACCTACTGTGGATTGAACATACTTTACATAGTTATACTTGAATTATTTATTTGTTTCTATCATGTAATCACATTAAAACAATGAAACTTCTGTTTTCTTATCATGTCGCAAAATTTGAATTACATATAACAATAGTTGAATATTTCAAATCGTGTATTTTCCGTGAAATTTAACTAAATTATTTTAGAGAAAAATGGTCCCAATAAAAGTTAATATTAATGTAATAAATTGAAGCTTTTTAGAAACATAAAATGTTTTCATTTAGGTATATAATGAGGTAGGTGTCTAAGTGGTATTGACTCGGTCTGTGGATTTGAGAATCATCTAGTAATATTTCTAATTAGTTTTAATTAATAATAATTATGATTACAGTTATGCGTATAAAAGTATTATTTAAATGTGGTGTTGCGTTACGAAGGGTATTCTTTCTTTATTTTGTTTATTCATTCTAAACATCAGTTGCATTGCATTCTTTATTTTTGGTACTAATATAGAAAGTATTTGATATTTTAAAAGATATTTTAGTGAGAGCGAAGAAGATAATATATGTAAAAATTAAAACGATAAATTTCAAATAAGAATAAAGTTTTGATAGATTAGGTTAGGCCAATGTTTTCCTTTCTTACTACATATAATTTTTTTTCCTTTAGCGTCATTACCTACAACATTCATAGAGTATAAACACTATTATTATTTATTAATAATAATAACTAACCACTAATATGAACTTTATAATTATTAAAAATATAATCTGACAGATCAGAGGATAGGTTTTCGAATTAATAAATAAGATCCAGTATAGTGATACCGATTCGGTGTCGCTATTTATTAAAACCAATAACAAAGTAATTATTTGTAAACACTACTTATGTTAAAACATAAATTTATCATCTTCACTGTACTTTCAGTCATGACATATGACAAAAAATCAGTTCGTGGTATGATTTCTTTTAAATCAGACACGTGTCGCTGTAGACAAAACCCGTTGTCAATACCTAGCATATAGGAGTCTTGGGATCGATGCTACGTTAGACACTATGACAGAAGAATTCTGTTGATGCCATACGTCGGTTAGCATTTCTGCCCGGCAAGCGGAGGGTCCCTGGTTCGAATACAGACGTCACGTGAATTTTTCTGTCATAAAATTAACTTTAAAAATAAAATTATGAATCAAACTGCCAGCTTATTATACCTCGGTCGTTATGGTGTTTATATACTTAGTATTATAGCATTAAACAACAAATAATATTCAAGTGAAAAATAAAAATATTGACGTTTGTTTATTTTCATAGTTATTTTTTTGTTTTTCATTGAACTCAAACAATATGAACGTATGTGACTATAAAATTTCATTTTTAATCATTGCAATTCACGGAAAATGAAAGTTTTATTTGAAATTAAAGTTCGTTAATAAATAAAAGTACCTGAAACTGTTCAAACTACAGTATTACTAGTCTAAATTTATACTGAAATGCTATTGTCAACTATATTTCAATTTTTCATGCTGTTAATTCCACTGAATGTAATTTTCAGAATTGCTTAACAATTAGTTTGAATTTGGATTGAAAAACGAAAATGTACACGGTGAAATCTGTCATTACAAATACACTTTCAACACCGTTTAATTTACACTAGCAAATTTAAATGAAATATCTATCCACAGGAAAATATATTCGAATAATAGGTCACTGTGAAAATAATTATGTTCGTTTATTCACTGATCACATAAATTTGTTGATTTATTTTTCTCATCAATCATATTATTGATTAACAAAATTGATAAGTCATTGGATCTGTCTATTTTAAAATAATACACAATATTTTAATTGCATTCGCTGCTTATATTTATTACTTTACCTAAATTATTTGAATAACTTTTAATATCTAAATATTTGTGAATAATAACACAAATTTCTACTAAATATTATGCAGTGCTTAGAATTTAAATAAAATAAATAAATATATAATCACGCCTTTTACCCATTACTTAGTGTGGCACTCTACCGAAGCAGATCTCGGTAAGTGATATATTTTTCGCGTGAAATGCAGTTACCAACTGTCAAATCACGCCCTCCAAATATATTAGTAGAGGGGGAGCCACATGGGTAGATTTAAATTGGTGAAAATTGTTTGTCGGCTGTGGGGATCGAACCAGGGTTCTCAAAATCCACAGGCCGACTCGATACCACTGAGCCAATATTATAAATAGTTGTTTGCAATAAACTAGTTAATTAAACTATTTAAAACCACAAATATCGTTTAAATACATAATTTTAATAATCATCATATTTGTATATAATCAGCTTTTCAATGGTTCTTTTAAAATTAGCACTAATTAATAATATTATCCAATATTTAATAAAATAAATTTAATAACCATAATTATAAATTATCTATTTGTTTATGTATCTAAATATTTAGATTCATTTAATAATAACTGAAGTTCAAAATTTCTATAGACAAACTGTTATTACAAAAAATGGACCTGGAACAAATGAACTTACGTAAAATGTAAGTGTAAATAACTTTCATAGAAAATCATTAAAATTAATCGATTTGAAAAATGTAGTCAGGAACTGTCCTGTCCTTGTAAATGACTCTATTGTATCTTGTGGTCTATCAATTATAGGTACAACTCATGAAAGAAAAAAAATAAACTGTAAGATTATCTTAGAAAAAGTTTGATCACAACTAGTATAATTTGCTGATATAAACCAATGTGACTTTCTGCTCACTGATTTATGCAAACAAAACCTAAATTTCGAACTAAACAATATTTAACAACCATTTTTACTAGCTAGACATATTTATTACTTAAAAAATAAATAATGCATTAGATACGTTTTTTAAAGTATAACAATGATATAGCAGAAATAAAACAAAATGCACTAGATGTGCAAGAGAGAGGAGGGTTGAAGCGAGAGCGCAATGCTTTGACATTAGACTTAATGACATTAAAAACTCAAATATCTTAAAAATCAATAATAATTTTGAAATTTTGATCGTTTTTGGATCTAGTCTTAATATAAATGACTAATTGACTATTTTATGACTACAGTGGAAGATTCCATAATATATACACTACTTAGTTAATCAACAATCTATCTTTGGTTTCAATAAATTTTAGTCGGTACTTGCTACAATTTATTGGAAATAGTACTGCGAGTGTAATATCTTTTCGTACTTACGTATCCTAATGTAAATATTCCGTGGTTGAAGTATCCTTGAAGTTATTATTCTAATACTCTTTCCTGAATGTGCATTTAATGCATCGTAAGTCTCTACGTGCATTTCCATGTTTTCTGGAGCTCGCACACGTCTTTAACGAAACTTTGCTTATAATATATTTGAGAGAGAACATCCGTGAGTACTTCACATTATATCTGACTTCAGTGTACGTACGTAGTTCTCTTTAACAAAAGTTCGAAGAGTAATATTTTGTAGCAGTATTTTACAAGGTTTCTGGTTTAATATAATTTCATTTATATGATATTATGTTCTTGAAATTAATACTGATTAATTAACTAGTTTGGAATATATCTTTGCAAATTATTAAATTATAATATTCGACAATAATTCAGGCTAAGTTGCTTACATAGAAACCGTAGTTACATTTTAGGGTTCTATTTTAATTAAGTCTCTTTTCTGAAAAAGGACAATAGTTTTTATTAACTATATACAGGATGATGGCGGTTGAGGATAAAAGTTTTCTATGTGATATTAGTTTTATGCAATTTACTGCTCGCCTGGACATTTTATTATTATAATAACTTAGTAAAAAGTTGTTCAGAATTATATATTCAATATATTTATTTTTGTTAGTTCGATGTAGTATCTATGAAGTCATCGAAAACATCATTGATGACTTTAATCCGGCACTGAGTTTGAAATCTTTTATTGGTCAATAGGAGCATAAATAAAATTACCACAATTTGCCTGTAGTACGTACAAAAATTGCATTGTGAACTACTACAAAAAAAAACTAGGTCGGCTTAAAATAGTAAAATTTGATGAAAGGAAGTATCTGTAAAAATCTAGCGAGTGTTAATCCGTTTAGTTGGTAACTATCAGCAGTATATTGGCGCCTGTATTGTAGTACGCTATGGAAACTGACATCACACGAACATCGCGAAATTCAGTCGTGTGGACGAGCAGTGGCCAAATGGGATCGATGGCACAGTGCACAGTACTGCCCTCGAACACTGGACCCTATGCGAAATAATTACAAGCGATTTGCAATTGGTAACAGTTGCACGGTGAAATTGGCGGGCGCATGCAAAATGCAATTCCTACGGATTATGCATTCAATTTGACGTGAACAAGGTGGAGTTCTGCGGCACTCCATATCACATCTGCAAACATTGTGATTGAGAGCCCCTAAAATCAAACCGCTCACCTAATTAACCCGCTGCAAAACAATACGCAATCCGTGTAACGATAGCTTCCCGATAGCGCGACGCGACGCAAATAAAAGTGTTTTCTGTGACTGCGACTGGAGAGTTATATTTCTCCGGGCTCCACATTTACAGGTCTTCTTTTATTTGCCAGCTCCTCTTCCGAACTAGTTGTTCTTGTTTGTTTGTTTCGTGGGTTTCCTCCTTCTTTTTTTCCTTTCGGGTCACCTGAACCAGTTTATTTTTTGTTTTTGTTTCGTGTATTTGTCCGCGTCTGTCTTTGTTGGACGCGTTAGTCTGTCCATTGTCGATCTGCGTCGTGTCAGCTGGTCCCCCAGTCCCCGGGAAGCAGTTCTACTCGTCGGCATTTTTTCTTATTCCACGGATTGTATTCCCGTGCGGTTTACCAGCACACCCCGGTGTAAGGCGCGTGCGACTTAACAGAATTGTCGGATAGTTTGCGGTGACGTTGGCATCGTTTCAAACCTTTCAGCTAGATCAAGTGTGTTGGGCACGTTTCACCTGGTATCTATTCTGCTCTGGCTGCATCGCATATGTGACTTTATATTGCTTCTGTCACTTCTATACAATTCCTGCTGGAGACTTCAAATGCAGAGCGGCTACAAAGTAAAAAGATTCTACGTCATGTAAACATTTTGCATATTTACAATCAATGATTTCTCAATTTTAGCTTGTCCACTTTCAAAGAGACAAGCTGAAGTGATCGGTACGGTGTCTTTATCAAAGGCAATAATTTAAAAATGATACATAGACATCCTTGACAGTTTCTAGATAACAATAGAATTTTCACTTACATGTACCTTACACATTGAAAAAACTCTTACACAACTTCATTTCTATTTATCACTGTTCCCTGTCAGTTTATGTCAGTCTAGTGGCATTAACAATATTTCCTCACGTAATATTCAATTATTTTTGCGAATTAACATATATCCTTAATTTTTTTTTGTAATCATTTTGAAATGTCCTGTTAAAAAACTTTTTAACTGACGTTAATATATATATATATATATAACTAGTGGTACCATAATTTTAATGGTGGCTCATTTTAAGTATTTATATTTATTTCGTAAACGGTAGTATTATCACCAAATAGTAGCTAAAAGACTCATAATTTGATTAAGTATAACATAATTTTGAAAATAGTCGTTGTATAACTCATATTATAATATTCGAGTTTTCATGACTCATAATTGAATGTTAAAATGAGTGTCAGACTTCGTCAATTGTATTTTCAAAAGTTATAAAAAATATGTCTAGTTTGATATCAAATTAAAGCTCCCAAGCAGAATTTGAATAAAGTGTTACAAATATTATGTAAAGGATTGTTATTTGCTTTTCTTAGATTTGTTAAAATATGCAGTGTTGGTCATAGCAATTTTTTAAATACCTTGCTTCCGTATAGTGCCAAAAAAGTTTAGAAGGCTCATTGTAAAACAGAGTTTTTTTGTGAAATATTGAATTGAAATTTTTTTCACATAATACAAATAATTCAAATTAAGAATACTAGCGGATAATTTTGTATTGTTAGTAAATTCAGCAAAACATTTGTTTTTGTTTTCAATATTTAAACCATTAGATCTTCATTTAACTTTTTATTTAATTAAAAATGTTAAATCGTTCTTACTTGAAACTGTTTAACCGTATTTAAATACGAGTCTTCAGAACCACTTTAGTAGTTTTAAAGTGAACTGCAGGTAGTTGCAGAACTCGAAATTAAAACTTTCAAGTTAATGTTGTCATAACTCAAGATTACTTAAAAAGAATTACAGTCCAAGAACATTAAAAACCCTATATAAAGTTTTTGTGTACGAGTTAATAAAACAATACATATCAAAAATGAATCCCACTAGATTCATAGCCAGCATTGAACTCTTTAGTAGATATCTTTATTGCTCATACAATCCAGAATTTATGACTCTCATATGTGGTTTAGAAGTACACTACACATAAAACCATTACTGATCCTGATTTATTTAAGTTTTCTAGTGGTCAGTAACGATTTGCTGCATATTGAATTTTTAACCTGATGCTCCGTTGTTCTCGGTGGATACTGGAACCTCGTGACCTCTTTGTCAATTGTATTGATTGACATTGCATTAGAGGCGAGTACACTGGCTCAATGTATTGTTCAGTGTCATTATAAATGTGTACTGAATTTTATTATGCCGTTAATGAAGTGTAAGCAAATGAAAGTAAAGCATGAATGGTAAAATTTAAATTTTAAATGTAGATTGGGAGATATAACACGTTCTGGTGTTTAAATTTTAGTAAAAGGTTATTTGGGGTTTATGAGTCTATAGGTAGAATAAAGATGATTATGAATTAGTTTGGGAAAGGAATGACTCAACTTTGTCGGAGATATTTAATGTTTTACAAAATATTGTATTATCTAAATCGATCAATAGGGTAGGTGGCTCAGTAGTATCAAGTCGCCCTGTGGTTCGATTCCCTTAGTAAATCTATCCCTGTGGTTCCCCCTCTACTAACGTCTGTAAGGGGCGTCATGGCGGCTGGCGACCGCACTTATATCATTTATTGCGATCTGCTACAGAAGAGTGTTACACCCATTAAAGAGTAAAAAGGCGCGATGAAATTTTATACTTTATTTATTTAAATCGAGCAATATGCTAATGAAAACTATTAAAAATAATTATAAATTCAGTATACTGTGAAAGAATACGGTTAATAATGGATTATTATTCACCAAGATTAATAATGCAATTAAAGGAAACAAGCCTCAATTTATTGTGTTGTGTATTTGGATGATTGCCGTGTTTCTTACGCAGGTTTTGCGCCTCTTTAATTTCTGTGGGAGTAAAAATTTCTGAATCATTTTGAATAAACACTATTACAAAAATCTCAAACGAAACTGCATTTCGCGCGATGAAATATATCACTTATCGAGATCTGCTACGGCAGTGTGCCACACCCAGTAATGGGTATAAAGCGTGAGAATATCTTTATTTTATTTAATAATATATACTTGATGTAAAACATACTATTTTTTTCTTTAAATTTATAATTTAATTTAGACTTTGAAATTTTTGAATATGTTCTTACTGTATTATAAATTTTACGGCTTAATTAAATGCAAATTAAAAAAAATAACGACAGCTTCGTCAAAAGTGAGGTATAAAAATAGTATTATTTTTATACTGCCAGATATCTTGGAAAGCAATATGTCTAATAAAACAGAAATAACAATAAATAATTTAGATCACAGAATGCTGAAATCTGAAAAGTAAGGGTTGTCATTTACTTATCAATCGGGAATAGATAATGATAGATTTGTAAAATAGGTGAGATAGTTGCAATTACAATGAATTCTTATTGCGGCGATTATCAATTGACAGTTAATGTGTAAGTGTTAATTATCATGGCGTTTAACATAAATATTAATGGCAATAACATTACAAATTAAATAAAAAACTTGGTATTAGTTTTTTAATCAGTATTTTAAGTAAATGAACATTTTAACACGCAGTTAAAATTAATCCAGAAACATGAATTTAAATTGAGTGAAGAGTGAGTTAAAGTTATGTGAAAACAAATTTGAGTAAGCTTGAAACAGACGAATGTTGGGAACTAATCGTTCAATCGCTGACAAAGGCCTAAATCGTTGTAACACGTGTGTGGCGTGAACCATTTTATCACAATCCCAAACGACAACTAATTCTCAAGATTTTAATTACCCCATTGTGCGGGGCCGTCTTAAGAACACGCTGTACGTTCGCCTCCGCCGCACTGCCACTTGTATTGTCGAAGACCACGCCCCGCTCTTTGTGCGCGCTGCAGATCGATAAAAATATGAAATAAATACTGCACAAAGAGAGAAAGCTCCCGAATCAAAGGGTAGGCAGGCAAAGGAACCACTCGCTGCCGTTGAATCGAGCTCCTGTAATTATGCACGTATTTATAGGTGGCGCGCGCGAGCGTGACAAAATTTAATTAAACCACCGCGATGAACTTGTAGCGGAAGTATTTCGTAACTGGGCTACGCTGGGCCTTCCGGACAAATTGGTTAAGCATGTGGCTGGTCTTGATGAGGATTATCGCAAATATGTCATGCATACTGCTAATTCTGTTACTTTGCTACACTTCTAAAACCAAACACTCTTTATTCTTAAAACGCAAAGTAACTCACAATAATACTATTTACATGTCATTTTCATTTTGGATCAGTTGTTCCTCTTTATAGTAACGACAGATAAATGAAAAAAATATTATGCTGGAACTTCGATGAGATTATTGTTCACATATTTGACAGTTGAAATATTTAGGATAAAAAGATAAAATTTGCGTTTCAAGCAAGATATCGTATTTTCAAATCTCTTCAATTTATACCGGGTCAAGGGGCGCACTTTTAGTGAGAGGGTGTCTAAAAATGTATGTATAACTATTTTTGATTATGTGGCAAATTCCATGTTTCACATTAACAGAAACTAACGTTATCAATTCAACAAATAACATTGGCTGGCAGCACAAGCTCTGTTTTTGGGTGTTCTAAGAGCACGATTTTAACATGTTAGAGATAGCTAAAACACCCAAAAACACTGCTTAAAACAGACAAAAACAGAGCTTGTGCTACCAGCCATTATATCCGAGAGTTTCGAATGACACTATAATTAAATAAATAAGTAGTTATTTTGATATTTAGGTTAAAAGTGATATTTTATGAATGTGTGGGGAAGTTTACACGTATATCATACATAATATTTTTTCTACAAACATCGGTTTACATTTTAATTTTAAAAATAATTTATATCATTATTTTTGACAGTTTAGTAACAAAAGATCATTTGTAGTAATGTAATGATACATGTACTCTATGAATACAATAAAAATTGAAAATTGTTTATTAGTTACGTGCAAATTTTTGACAAGTGTGCGTGGTCTTGTGTTGCATTCTATATTTGTACTAATTGTGAGAGAAAACGAAGAAAAAACTGTAGTTATTATTCTAAAAATGTACACATGGCGCGAATATAACAATTTGTAATAATAATTGTACTATACATGTAAATATATCAAAGAATAAATACGTTTCAATAAATAAAATATGTTTGGTCATATTTTTGAATCTAGTATTAAAATTAATTACTTTTAATACTAGTGCTATACAATAATATTTTTAATTTACCAAGGAACCGTTAAAAAGTCTCCTTTTAGTAGTGTTTATAGAAACATAAATTAATTTTTAAAATTAGTTCGTGGAATGATTCCCTATAAATCAGAACTGTGTAGCTGCAGACGAAACCCGTTGTCAATGCCTATCATAGATATAGGAGTCTTTGGGATCGATGCTACGTTAGACACTATGAAAGAAGAATTCGGTTGAAGCCATACGTCGGACACAGGTGACGTGGTGTTGCGGTTAACATCTCTGCCCGGCAAGCGGAGGGTCCCTGGTTCGAATCCAGGCGTCATCCGAATTTTTCTTTCATAAAAATTTAACTTTAAAAGAAACATAAATTAATACACAAAACTTATTTAAATAGTAATTATAAGAGGTAGGTGGCTCAGTGATATCGCATCGGTCTGTGGGTTTGAAAACCCAGGTTCGATTTCCACGGTCGGCAAATAATTTCCAACACACAAAACTATCCCTGTAGTTCATTTCCACTAACATCTTTTAGGGGCGTGATTTTACGGCTGGTAACTGCACTTCACACATATAAATATATCACTTACGCAATAATGAGTAAAAGGCGTGATGATATATTTACTGTTTTTACAATGGACGAAACTTATCTTTCATGTAAAGGTCATCCACAATAAGCATGCATTATTTAAAGTTTTTATAATATCTTAGGTATGACTATTAAATAGCAAGATTGAATTCATCCCGTTTTAGTGCAAAGCTTTGTGAACATATGAGTATAACATATGTATACCTACATTTATGTTAATCCTAATTCTATTTACCTGTTTAATTCATTTGATCATAGTCAACATATAGTTGTTAGTATGATATTATGCTTATTTGTTTATCAAGATGATGTTTCATGTGGAATTTTCGCTGTAGAATTGTATCTTATTTAATGTAAGGATACATGGTTGAATAGAGGAAAGTTGATGTATAATACAAGTTTTCAAAAGGTTTAACCTTCAGCAAGAGAAACTCTAGTTTAGTTATAAGGTAATCTTAAACCATCTATAGTTTTTTAAGTGAAGAGGACGAAATAGCGAGAAGATTGAATCAAAACTGTATCCCCTTTCTTGAAATCCTTTGTTAAAAATTGCATTTCCTATTAAACATAAATGCTGAATGTACATAGGGGAACGTATTACAACTAAGTCATGCACTGTTTGTCTAAAATATGAGCTTTTTCCAATTGCAATAAATATTATGATGATTATTAGCATTCTGTTTTTCAATTGGTATTTAGTAGCCACAGGGGTAGTTTTAATGTAGTGAAAATTGTTTGTCAGGTGTGCAAATCGAACCAGAGTTCTCAAATCCACAGTCTGATTCGATACAACTGAGCCACCTACCCCATATAAAATTGAATTATAAAGTGAAAAATTGGAATACCGTCAAGATTTGAACCTGAGACCTATGAATTTTATGAAGGAAAAATAAAACCATTGTTTTAAATTAATAGCGTCTTTCTTCACGATCTTGAAGAACGTGAAGAATGACGTTATTAATTTAAAACATTGGTTTTAGTTTTCCTTCATACTTTTCGACTTCACGATTTTGGGCATTTTCTTTCAGTATGAATTTTAGTCATATGCTGACGATATCCCAATTTTTGCTCCTACTAATTCAATTTGATTACCATTAGTTATTGATTTTAACTTCATTTAAGAGTAGTTGTAGCTTCACGATAATGCTCTCGCATCATGAGCGAAAGTTCCGATTAGACACTTTTTACCTCATCTTGTTATCCCTGATGTTCTTCCTCCACTAACATTTTTGATAGACATAGATTTGACGGCAGGTGATCACCCATAAGTTTCGCTTCATCCACATTCATAACAAGCTCGTTTATTCATCCCACTCAGAATATTTCATTTACGCAACAAACCTTTAATCATGTACATTAATTTATTCCTATCCCTAATTAGTATTGTAAGTAAGAACCTAGCACCCATGAACTTCAATCTTATGCAATGTTATTTTGGAAAATAATTGACGACTATTATTTTGCCTAATGACAGCTTCTGGTATTTAAATTATGTTTAGATAAACTTGAAAAGAAGAAAGTAAGTGGCATTAAGTAAAGTTAAGGCTGTTCGACCCCTGTTTCATGGTACTGACATTTTTGTTCAAGTTTAGGACCATATTTCCCGTCCCTGAAGTGTTTGTTATGATTACAAAAAAAATCCTCCTATTGTTAAATACTTTATAAACAAAATGTCAGCCTTAAAATTTTGAAATAGATAATCATTAAAAAGGTAAACTTAAACTATTGGGCAAGTTAATTTTAATAGAAAAACTAAACAGTGTTTTTTTTTTATATTTAGTAGTCAACTGCTTTAGTGGCCGCACTTAATATTTTTTGTTTTCGGAAAAGTTTTCTACTTGGTGTAGTATTATACTCAATTTTTAAGAATCAATCTCTAGCGTAGCTGACACCTTGTCTCTTCTTGTTTTTCTTAACTTTTCTCCTTATGAAAACCCTTTTGAAAGTAGGCAAAATGTCGAAAATCTTCTCAAACTTTTATTTCATCCTTACTTCAAGTTATGTTCTAGTAATATCACCAATCGTAGAAAGAGTTTCAAGATGATAAATACCTAACAAGAAACAGTTTCATTTGTCCTTTAAAAATATCTAAGAAATAAAACAGAAACGTTTTAAACAAAGTAAGTATAGTATGATAAATGAATTGTGTTCCATTAAAGCGACGTATATACGGTATGTAAAACTTTGCCTCGTTTCTTTGAATGTGTATGTCTTTGAATACACACTACGCTGCACTACTCAAGTAAATTGATTCACTGTGTGCATTTTATCCATCAACTGGGACATTTTTAACTGACCATTCGCATAAATTTTTTATTCAACAAAACGAAAGAAAGGAATAGTTTTCTTCAAGACTGTCTTTGCACTTTATCGCTTACTTAAAGCATGTTCTAAATATTGAACTCCAACCTTTAGATATGCATGTAATACCTAAATTTTATAGTCTGGTTGCACGACATTATTATTTTAATTTTAAAATACCTGTTTAATATTGAAATATGTATTACAAATATGCAAAGTAGATATGACATCAAAAAACGTTTATTCTATTGTAAATAACAAAGTGTGACAGATAAATGAAGGTTCATATGTCTTCTGATTAAATATGAAATAGTAAATTATTGATCATGTAATATTTCTCAATATTTTAATGATTTATTTTAACAGTCAATTTATGATGTAATTCGTTATAACTGGAGTTGCTGGAAACAAAAAAAAACATGAATGTCAATTTAATCTGTCTTTCTACTTAAGTAGTAGTGCTGCAGCATAATCACACGATTTCTAAATTTTGATTAGGGCCATTTTCACCAACTAGCTTTACAAGTTTAATTGAGTTGGTAAACTTTTTTCCCCCTGTTATTGTTACTATTATACTACTACTACTGCTGAAACAATCGATTTGTAAACTATGGAACAATAACTACATAAGTTTAACTTTCTGTTAAATATTATACATAATTTGCAGTTTAGTTTATCGTGGCTTATATGTCAAGTTAATAACAATTTTCCCTACTCTATGACTGGATCATTTAATTTATTTCGACAGTACATTGATTTGGTTAGCGTTACGGCATTCGAATCCGGAGATCCCGAATTCGAATATCACTCAAAGAAAAAAGTAAAATAAATAAAATAAAATAAATATATCATCACGCCTTTTACCTATTACCGGGTGTGGCACTCTGCACTAGCAGATCTCTGTAGGTGATATATTTCTTCGCGTGCGGTTACCAGCCCCCAAAGATGTTAGTGGAGGGGGAGCCACAAGAGTAGATTTAATTTGGTGAAATTTTTTTGTCGGCTGTGGGAATCGAACCAGGGTTCTCAAAATTCACAGGCCGACTCGATACCACTGAGCCACCTATATAAACTATAACACTGCGGCTCGCTAAATCTGAATTTTATGCTGTAATTGGGGTTATTTTCTGTTGTACAGGGTAGTACAAATAAATAATCGTTTAATATGTCAATGACAACTTTTTATATTTCATGGCTGTGAACCGCACTTCACGCGAAGAATATCACTTATCAAGATCTGCTACTACAGAGTGCCACACCCAGTAATGGGTAAAAGACTTGATGATATATTTATTTATTTTTTTTATGTCTATATACCATTTATCGAAAAAAGACAAATCACATAGCTCAATTTTCCTTAATTATGCTGTATAATATTGCATATTATTGCGTTACTATTTTGCGAAACCGAAACCTTTGCATATTTTATCAAACAAATAAATCGTATGTATCAATAAACAAAGAATTAATTTTATTTTTTTTGACATTTCCTCCAGCAAAAATTCTACTGGCAATATTATCTATAACAATTTTACATTTAATATTTCTTATAGTAAATAATCTGTTTAGTGTAACTTATGGATTCATTGTATAGTTTTAATATATAATCTATGGACTCATTTCCTAGGCAAATTAGCTCGTCCTCTTACCTGTATATTCGATTATTTTCGGAGCTCTTGTTCTATAACTACTGATTATTTTATGTTATTTTCATACATGTTGCTTACTTTTATAATATATAACTGTAATTTAAAATAAGAGTAATAACAGCTCATTGACCATTTTAAAAATTACCGGCAGAAATGTACGAGAGCAAAATGCATCAAATGCATAATCTGTAAAGTAATCATAAAATATTAGTATTGTCATTAATTTACCGATGATAATGATCGAGTTACGAAATAGGGGTGAATATTTAACCAAGATAAAAATTACCCTAATGGCCAGTTAAATTTTAATTGTTTTAAATAAATAAAAGCAAATCAAAACTTTGACTGCAATGTCAATTATTCCATATAACAAGTAATTTCGCTTCGCTTTTATTTATTTAAACCTAGTTTAATATTTAATTTTTAGCAGTGTTACTGACCATAAGACTCCGTTTATTAATGTTGTGATATAGTAACACAACTTGTCAAGTGAAAATAGTATATTAGTGTCATAATTCATACCTGACTTTTAAAATTATTATCTATTTTATTGAGTAAATCATGAAAACCATGACAACAGTAAATTTTATGCGGCTATTGATCAATAATCTATACCATAATGATAATCAATGCCGTAATGAGTGTCATTAAAGTACAAATAACAGATATTTAATAAGAAAATTAAATGCGGCATTCTTTCACTTAATTATTATTTTTGTATTATTTGTAGCATTCTGTACAACAGGAATTTAATCCCGATTATAGTACAGGGTCCGAACTTATTGGGTCACAGTGTGGTAGTTCATATATTTATAGCTTGAGTGGGATTCAAACTCAGGATCTTTGGATTCGAATGTCGTAACGCCAATTTCTCCAACATTCTCCTGTATATGAAAGATGAACTATATGTCTTTTTTTCTACGATTGCTATAAAAAGTTGACAATTGCGCTGTCGTTTGTCAGCGCAAAGTTGACGTTTTCTGTGGAACAATCGAAAAATATCTTTGTCGCGCGAAAAAGATTATTAGATGTGCGTTTACTTCAATAATTACCAGGGATACAAACAAAACAGAAACTTGTCATATTGACAGTTGTCAGACCGAATTTATTTTCAATACGTATACGTTTTTTACTAATTTAAGATGCAATCGTAGAAATAATTATGTGTGTATCACGAGTGTCAAGTGTCTTTGTTCCTCTTACACTATTGCAGCTTTCGCCTTCGGCTCTCGCTTCAATTACCGTGCTCGAGTAACAAAGAATCACTTTACACTCTTAACACACAAATAAAATTGGTCGTAAGTATGTACGTTAGTACGGTGGTGTGGATAGCGATATGGAATTCGAATCCGGAGATCCCGAGTTCGAATCACACTCAAGCTAAAAATTATATAAACTATCACACTGCGGCTCGGTGAGTATGGACCCTGTAGTGTAATTGGCATTAAATTCCTGTAACATAATTAAATAAATAAATAAAATTCAAAAATGATTTGCAGTGTACAGTAAACTGTAATTTGCACTTTGAATTATTTTTGTTTACAGAACAATGATACACTTTTAGCTTTTTCATAACGAAGAAAGACTACAATAACACCTAAATATGAAAGTAGATACGTACAGTATTTATTTCCCTTGCAATATTTAATATAAAATGCAAATTAGAAGCAGCGTCTGTAAAGCATACTCTGTTCTATTTACCCAGTAAAAATAAAAGTCCAGCGAATGAAATGAAACATGTCTATCCAACATCGCGCACTCGTATTCTGGGATTACACCCGGGTGTGTATGATGTACGCATGTATATTTTAATCTCGACACGTGCATTATTCATCATTTCGGTTACATAGAAATTTCATAATGCATCACGCTCGCATGTTTATATAAATTTTTGTTTGCTCTGCGAAGCAGTGGCAACAGTGATCCAAACTACCACGCTTTTGTTACTAATACGTACGTAAATATCGTTTATCAGGAGAGCGGCAGCTAATTGGAAATCACTCCATTGCGATTTGACGCGACGGGAATTCAAGAGTGTAGGAGATTTCAGTTAAATTTGATAATTTCTCTTGACCTGTTTGCAACCAATCATAATACAAACAATTGGAAATTAACCAAACGCACAGTTTTATATTAATAAAGTCTCGTTACCAGGGCAACATTTCGCTATCAAGTAAATGTGTTTGTGTAAATTTGTTTCGGCAAAATAACAGTTGACCTTTCCGATTTTATCTATTTATATCTATATTTTTTAATTATTCAGTTTTTTTACTTTTAGAAAATTCACAGAAATTTATCACGCTATTTGTTTTCGTACACATTACTTTTCCGACAATAAGTTTAGAAAGAACTTGATATAATTTGTATTATTTTTAAAAAAATAATTGACAATCGGTTAAATGTCATTTTTTACTAGAATTCTGTGTCTGAGATTTTGACACTAAATTCGGTCTAATTTGAATACATTTTGGAAAAACAATTGACAATCGCTTCAATGTAATTTTGATTCTTTCATTAGAATTCTCTGTTTGAGAGCTTTACTGATATACTAAATCTGACACAAAATTAAAAAAAAAACTATTGATAAACGCTTAAATATTATTCTTGACAGCGAACTATGAGGAGTCTAATTTTATATTATTACTTGTATAAGTTTTGTTCTTCACGTGTTTTACAACAACATACCAATTTTTAAAATTATTAAAATGTTACTACTTATGACAAATCAACCGATAATAATTATTTTTTACATATTTTAAGAAAGATTAGAGTCAATTTTGTTTATTTCCAAAGAGTCCTACAAACCTATAAACCAATAGAGTGACAGACCTATTTTTTGTGACAGTTTTTTTATTAGTCAATAGGGATTGATCAAAATCTCGAGACCGAGAAAAATTACCATTACATTACTTATATTTTTCATATTTTTTATGGTTTTCAAATAATTTTTGATCAATCGCAATATTTGTTTCCACATTACTGGGTTAGTCAATAAACATATCAATATTTTAATTTGAAACAGTATTTCTAAATTTGATTGTTTAAAATTTATCGTAAAATGAAAAAAAAAGTAGTAGTTCTGCGTTTTAATAGTACCAACATTAGAGATAAATACAGATACTTATTAGTGGATGAAACATAAAAATATACTGTGTCAGTTTTGATGTTTTAATTCAAAATTTTAAATACAAATATCTTTGTTTGTATACAAGTTAAACATATTTTACAAAATAAATTTAAGTTTAAGAGAAATGTGGAGACATTTGTGTTAAATTTGTATATCTTTATCAAATTAACAAATATAATTTAACTTGACAATTACATAACAAAAACAATTTAGTCTACGTGCATTACCAGCTAATCAGCTTTCTGCCTCTCGGCAACTGATTTCATCTGGACATGATTGTTGCATTATATAGTGTAATATTAGATTGTGTGGTTTATCCGAAATCATAACTCCTTCAGTTCTCAATTTCCAAAACGCTTTAATTTGGAAAAATAAAACTGGTTGAATATTTTTTCTGGTAATAGACCCGTAAATATCGTTTATCAAGAGCGCGGCAGCTAATTGGAAATCACTCGATTTCGATTTGGCGCGCGCTGTAAATCCGCGAATCTGGATTTGACGAACTGGCCGCTACATGATGTGCGCTATTGATTTCTCGACACAAAACAAACATGGAGCCTCGAAAAGACAACAAAAAACCACCCCTGCTCTTCCCGTGCTCAATTAATCACTGAGAGTCAATCGCCGTTAAACCGAACACATTACGCTAACTCCTAGCATGCACAAGTCATAAGCTGTGGTTCTGTCGCCATTTTTCATTTATTATGGCTATAAACCCTACAATGAATGAGATATGCTATTTTACTGTAAAAACTGCATTTTACTCTAAATTGCTCATATTTAGGTCACGGGAGATATCTGATTTATTGGAAATACAGAAATACTATATACGTCAAAATCACTTGCTTTTGCTTTTTACAATATTCAGCGAATCATTTCATAACTTATCCAGTTTGGCAATTTTAGGATAAATTTATGGAAAATAGATTTAATACAGAGTATACTTAAATGAACACATTGTTTGTTAGCGACAAAGTAAAAAAATTCAGACAATGAGACCAATTCTTCAACACAAATTGCCAAATATAGTAATTGCCTAGGACTTCCGATTTACAATGGTTGCTATATCAAAATATCATGTTAGAAATTGCTATACTTCGTAATTTTTATTATAGAATAGACATGAATACATTGCAATGTGCAAAATTTCAAATGCAAAAATTGTGTTATTTATAATTTTTTATTAGATCACATTCTTTGAAAATCTCGCGTCGTTCGCACTTTTAACAAACAAATATTAAACCCATAAAAGACATACATCACACACGCAAGCTATTATGTTCGAATTTAACCGTAATTATTTCGAATTGAATATTAAATATGGCAAGGTTCGTTTCGCTCGCATTTTAATCAAACTTACGTTCCACACTCACAAGTCTTTATACTTATTTTTGTCAAAATTATTTACACTTTTCCGGTCAAGTTTATAGAATAAAGTTTTGCTAACTTGAATTTAGATCTAAAAATATTTGAGTGGTTCGCAGTGTCAGCTCGATGGTAAATTTACAAAGAGATCGATTCATATTTTACTAAATATGCAAGTTAATAATAATAATATAATTGATTTTTTTAAATATTATATACATATACGTATAAATACAAACATAACCAATAATACATACTCTTATTCTGCGTAAAAAATTATTATCAACAATGCAACAAATGAATACACAGAAAATTTACTTAGCAAATGCAAGATAGTTAGAATGACAGTGGGACATTGCCGTGTGCTTCTGTCCGAGAGAGTATTCTATCCTCGATTCATTTACCGTGCTATACAAATGCTCTTCTATATTTAACGCTATGCGGCCAATTTACATAAATTATTCACTATCTAGGCTTTAGTAATAGAAACGCGCAATGCGCTCAAGTAAAATGAAAGTAATTATTATATGTTATTGCACAAAAGAAAAATATTGTTGCGTTCCTGTTCTATAATTGGGATTTAGTTCCGGTCATGCAAAGTACCAAATAAGTAAATAAATAAATAAGTTGACTAACTGTAGTTTTATAGTTTTATATATCTTTAATTTAAAGTGTTGTTTTTAAAATAATTTAGAAACGTTTGACATCTAAAATAAACTTAGACATCTGTTAATTAATTACAATTCATCGATTTTTCATAGAAGCGGTGCGCTCAATATCTATATTTTCTGATTTTAATGTAAACATTTTAAAAAGAAATAAAATAGCTATTAAAGCACACTCTTCTCCGTATTTATATTTATAAATTCATGAAAGCTATTTTCTACTCAACTGATTTTACTCGCATGATATTGAAATAGGTTTCTACAGAAATCGATGCATGTTTAAAAATAAACGAATTAACTATCTCATTTAATATTAAATCAGTTTGATTTTCCGAAAGCAAAGCTTATTAGATAATAACGTTTGTACATATTATAAGTAAATGATGAAGTAATCTATAAAATATGGAAAATTACAGACTTGAATTTATCTTGAAAATATGTGGGAATTTGTTTGGAAATGAACCAATGAAATTTTGATAATTTTCCACTAGTAAAATTTAGTAAGTGATAATTTTTCAGTGGAATTAAATCTCCTTGAGTAAAATAAATGCTATTTTATAAACGTACATACATTTCACAAAATATATCGAAATGGCAAATTCTCGATGGGGAACTGTTTCTACACAAGAAATTTGTGCTTGTTAAATTCTCATGCAAAATATAACTTGTAATTTGATAATTGTCAGGTAATATTTTGATACAAATTTTATTTAGATTTTACTGAAATAGGAAATACAGCGCGTACGGTGTAATCGCTATATTTCTATGTCCATTACAACTCATGATTCATATCAAAATATTATCGGTAATTATCATATCACTATTAGGTATGAAAATACATCATTTTAAAATACAGGGTGTTTCAAAGTTATTGAAAAAAAAAATATATTAAAGATATATGTTATATGATGTAGTTATTATAATCCATCAAAATAATTTTATATTACTTGAAGCAAATATTTTTCGTCTCACTAGACCGACAGTTTACAGTAATTAGTAATCATTAAAATTTATTTTATTTAATTGAAAGATTTAACAGTTCTTTCAATGTTTAATGTTTATTAATTTTTAATTATTATTATAAATCTATCAGTCTAGTGGCAACCAAAATATTTGCTTGAAGTACTGTGAAATTATTTTTGATAATTTTGTAAAAATTATTTTTGCTTTGAAATCAGTACATCAAATAATATATACCTTTAATTTTTTTTAATAATTTTTAAACAGCTTGTATAATTTCTACTGTTAAATTATACTTCAACTAAATTTTCTACCATTTTTATTTGACACATTTATCACAAAAACAATTTTAAAATATTACACAAGATAAAATATAGGATTTTTATTTCAAAATCTGTACTTTTCTACTGATTAAATGTATAACGTGTGCTAATTTAATTAATATTAGTGTTTTTATTTTTTCAGATTACCTTTTGTCATTCTACCTGATAATCAAAATGTGTCCTGTGAGCAGCAACATAAAGGTAGGATTATACACCTACACGTTTTTTTATTATCTAGAATTGTATGTGACGGGAATACATCACATAGATAAAAATCTTACAACGGAGCAATTTTCCTGGTTACATATAATTTGTCAGTTTATGCGTTTTATTTTTAATTAATTAGAAACATCTGATAACAAATGATTACTGCCCTCATCTAATTACAAGTGAGATAGGGTGTTAACTTTTTTATGAGATTTATGAAAAACCTTTTTGTGTTATGCGTGCAGGCGTGGACTTAAACATGAGCTAAAAAATCTCTTTCTATTCGGATTTTTACACAACATACGATCAATCATTTCAATTCATTTATTCTTCGGTGTAGCATGTAATCCACACCCTTATTTTCTCGCTCTGTGATACTTTTAACCAGAGCATCATTTGTTTGTTTCGACACAGCGTTTCGCTGATATTTCCATCGAGTTTTAAAACAAAATAATCTTCCTTGTACGTGTATTCATTATCTCGGTTTGCAATACTGGTTTTCTAGTAATGAATAAATATAAAACTTTTCATTTATAATCTGCCTAGAGCATTGATTCTTTCCGGACACTTTTTTGGAGTGCATTCCAACAACGTATTAATCAGGATTAGTGCCACATATAAATTAATGCTCGAGGGCAGATTCGGTAAGAAAATCTTAACAATACTAACACAAATAGTAAAAATAATTTAGGTTTTATTTTTTGTTTGACATAATTATGATAGAATATATCCGTGATAACTTGTATCAAATAAATAAAATTGGCAATAAAAAACTAATTTTAAAAGTTAAATTGACATTTTTGACACGGAAAAAAATTCCTTTTATTAATTTTGTTTAGTAAGGTCAAGTAATAAAAAATGTCCAAGAAATGAAATGTATTAACTGAGTTGAATGCAAATTTTATATGAAACCTTTTTCTCTAAAGATTAGAGATGGTAGTAAAAATGAGTAAAACAATTAAAATTGTAATGCTCTTAAATATTTCAATAACAGTTTAGATAGAAAATTGGTTGCTATAGTTTTGTACCACATTTCCAGTTCTGGAATATCGTGAACAAAACGACAAAGAATCCCTATCACATTAAATTCACACATCTTATCAATTTATCAGCTATTTCCTAGCACCCAATAACACGTTCACACATAAATATTTCCGGTAAACATAAAATTCTCGCGCATATTCGAATCTCTCAGGAATACAATATCTCAAGTCGTTCATCTCGTATAATAAAATAGCAAACGGATATCATGTTTTCAGTTTTGTAAGCCATCATTCTTCGTCCGCCAGTGATACATCAGTGTGACAATGGGCGATCGCGCCTCGCCTGCTGTAGAAAGAGTCAATCAAGGTTGATGTACGAGCCGAATATGCATGGGAGGGTTACGGTTTGTTTGCGATTTAGCAAGAAACGCGGAAGTAAGATAAGTGGTGCGTTGTGCGACGAACAAATCGAGGAATAATATACCAACTGTCGACTCAGAATTAACTATTGCCGTAATACGCAAATTCTTACAGGGGAGTGTTATCGCGAGTTTTTAAGATAATGTCATGTTTACACGGAATTATACTGGTTTAGTTGGCGGTAATTATAATAAAATTTTATGTAGTTTGCGGGCCAAATACCTCGTTTACTTGACATTTATTAGATGCTTACTTTAGGATTAATGGAAACACTTAAATTTCATATTAAATATTATATATGCGAAAATATTACCTCATTACATTTGTTCATAAATATTAGTACCTTATAACTATAAAAATATATCAGAACAGATAGACTACAGATGCATAACGAGGATTAAATTATAAGAACACTTCGATGTGCTGCATGTAATGGGAGTTTCTTACAAGTTTTCATTATTTTTTATTTGAAACTTCTACAAAAATTCATGAGAATCTTATACTGCTGTAATAAATGTATAAAATTAGAAATAATCTACCCATGTGGCTCTCTCTCCACTAATATCTTTGGGGGACGTGATTTGATGGCTGGTAACAGCACTTCACGCGAAAAAATATATCACTTACCGAGATTTGCTTAAGTAAGAGTGCCACACCCAGTAATGGGTAAAAGGCGTGATGATATATTTATATTTATATTTTAGAAATAATCTGTATTTCCAATAAAGTAACGTAAGAGATAAAAAGTTGGAATAAAGTAAAAAGTAAACTTGATGATTTATTCTAAACCATCAACCAATCAGATATGATAGAATTTCGGCACCTTGTTTTAATTTCAACATCTCTATTTTAATTTCGACACTAATCTGCCAATTGGATAAGTAAATTCTTTCGACGATTTACAAGTATCATACAGAGATTTACGAATTTCTGTTAATTGCATAAGTTTGAGACCAATTTTTGTGTAACATCAAACTAATAAAGTACATACTTATATCTAACAAATAACAATTGATAATATTGTTTATATACCAATTACAAAAATGCCAGATGACATCTCCCAGATTTTAAATAAACTCTAATATTTGGTTTTCGAAAAGTGATTTGGATAAACTTTTAAAAATCGGACTAGAATAAGATCAACTAAACTACAATTTAGGATTAGCTAAAAATTTTCTCCGAATCAGAGTGTGAGTGAACTTATACGAGTAAATGTCAAAAACATTGACTGTTCTTATATAAAATCATTTCATTTTATTGAAATTTATGTGTGTAGTTTCTATTACACGTCAAAGGTTATTGTGACGTTTGTTGATTTACTCGGTACGTGTATGTTTGCTTCACGCAAAAGAATCAAATTCTTTTATTCAAAGTTCAAAGCCGTACACAATCTTGTCCAATAATGTTCGACATGTATTTTTAGTTCGCTGAGCCTCGTACGAAGCGAGCTTGAAACCAAAGCTACGGCTTAAGGATAAGACTACATTAGAGCACAGTGAAACCATATACGCTAAAGTTTCTCAAACTTACGATACTGACCAAAGTTAAATATTGTACTGCTAGATTATATCTAACCAACCTTTCGCAAAATCTCAAATTTATATTTAAATAAAAATACAGCTGGATTTAAAATGATTTCATTTTCTTTTCGTGCTATGTTTATGTATTCTGCTGCAAATACAAAGTGTAAATAAAAAGGTAAACGACTGCATCACAGATATAAACATATATTTTTATGCAACTAATAAAAAAAGTTTACATATACCTACGCGATTTTATCCATGAAGTTCATTATTTTTGTATAAACAATTAAGCGGAACGCCCTCTGGCCAAAAGAGTAAATAAACTAACTTAACATTTCACGTACAATTTAAATTTAATTTATCGCTGGAAAATAAATAAGTTATAGTTAGTTACACCAACAACACTTAAATTTTTAAATGGTTTGAATAAATCAAATCCTATCGAATGTTTGAAAACAATATCAATTAACAATTCAAACTAAATTTCAAATTTAAGTCAAGATCGGATTTAGACTCGATAAGACCCTAAGCTATTTAAGATATTATATGTCAGTGTCAAATATTCCACTTGCTCACTCGGACATTTTTTTGGGGGCCGCCCAAGAAAGTGGAGGCCATAAGCTATAGCTTGTGTATAGTTTATACGTAAATTCTGCACTGCTCACATTATTGACTGTTTGATATGGTCATAGAAAAATAGTGTATGCAACTCGTGTATAATGGTTATTAATATACTCTTATGAATTTCGACATTTACCTATGGCTGGTATCGGAAACTATATACTCGTGTATTGCTGGGCAACTAATGAAATTTTATTATTAAACAGTCGTTTACAAACTGAAAACAACCTCTTAAAAGTCAATTTACACACGATTGAAGATCAAAAATATTATTCAAACCTTGCATATGAAATATGCTTGACATTTCTTATAATGTTGTGTGCCTCAGTAGAATTCATTCAGCACGCCAAACAAACATTTTATGGTCTATTAATAGTATAAAATAAAATTATGTGTGTTGCAATATGATTAAGCTTTTGTAAGTGAACTATTTTTTTGATAAACTTTTTAGCGCCACGCCCAGAATTTTGCCTTCTTTAGAAAAGCAAAGTAGCTTGGTTGCAAATGAGATACATTACTGATTGAGTTACTCCGTAGGGGTGAGCTGAAATTGGCACATGTCAATTGCAGACTTCGAACCGAACTTGCTCTGATATAATAGCTGCGAAAAATAATATTTTGTTTACACAATATACTGCAAAATGGTTTTTTAATGGATTATTCTACGTTTAACTCTGGAATATTTAATAGTGTTTTTAATCAAACAAGTTTATTGGTACAAAAATTGCAAAATAATCAGAAAAATATTGCCATTTTCTAAACTTTCTGAAGTTCTAGAATTGTTATTTATGCAACTGATGTTACTATGAGTTTGCAACATTTGCCTCGTTTGCCAACAGCTCGGGTTGCAAGCTACCCACTCGTGCAATAAAGACACTTTTTTACGCAAGTGGCATATAATATTTTTTCTACAACCATTTAAAAAAAGTAGGCGTTTTTGAACTTATTTTTATTATGAAAGTAGCAGATTTTTGCCCTAGTGCATAAAATGTGAATTATTTCTGCACTAGTGCAGAAAAGTAATTTAATATAAATAAACTCTATACAGTATACTTTCTTGAGTTTGTCATTGTCAGTTGTCATGGATACATTAAACCAGGTATCTTTCTAAAGTTTCTAAATTAATAAAAAATTTCAGAGATGTTACAATTACTGAAATTTGTTTATTATTTTTATCAAAATTTGGTTTATGGTTGTAGAAAAAATAGTGTACGCAACTCGTGCAGAAAGGTTTTTTTTGAACTCGCGGTCTTGCAGCATTCGCTTCGCTCATGCAGCAACGGAGCACTCATTAAAAAAAAACATCTTTCTGCACTTGATACGTAAATAACTATTTTGTACGACCCAGTTTTAACTAATTATACTAATTTTACTTATTATATTTTAATTGTCAAAAACATTTATTTTGTAGGTTATATAGTTAAGTATCAACTATTTTATTACGTTGCCATGAACATGCAAAAAAGAGTCACTTCTTTCGTACGATCGTAGAAAAATATTTTGTGCAAATAGTGGAAAGTCCTTAACACTAAATAATGTATGTTGCTCTCGCTATAATTATTCGTAAACGGTTTAACTTAAAAAATCTGAGTTTTCTTTTGATAAATGTGCTGTAGCGTTATTGTGTAGGTACTTTGTAAGAGATCTCTAATGTTTACCGCCGTTAGTTCGCAAGTACATATGAGAAACAGGAAAGAAAATTATGACATTTGGAAGCTGTAACGATTCCACGGCCCCATTTAGGTGAAGTAGGATTCACGATTTCATTTCCTTTGAAAAATTATCATAATACTGTAGGGTGCGATTGTACTTGGAGCTTGGCAGAAACGTTTCGGCCTAGTTGCCAGCACCTGCGTCGACAACACGCAGCAGCACAAGAGGAGAGTGTATCGGGCGGAATTCTGATGCCGTAATAAATGTAACGAATGCTCGTTAGGCTAAGCCGATCGCACGGTGTGAGGTAAATCACGGGTAATTACCGCAGGTGCGCCTGATGGCCGCCGACCCTGACACTCGGCACTCCGTGGCGTCGAGACACGATTACGTACAATGCCGAAGAGCGCGAAAATGCGTCGCTGACGATAAACAATTTCCGTAGCGCCTTCAGATGCAAGCGAGCGCACCGTTTTCTATTATGTGAAATCTCAATTTTCATATCTCATTTTGTCGCAATTTTCCAGAGCGGCCGGGTCCCGCCCTCCGCCGCGAACCCTTTACCCGCCCCGCGCCACCGCTGTCATCCATCCATCATTCGCGTGCGTGCGTGCGGGCGTGCTGCGTGTACGCTCGCTCGCTCTCACACATTTTATATTCAGAACATTCTCCCGCACACTGTTTTCCTTTTTCCATTTTGAGGCCGTGCCAGGGTTTTCCGCACATTGTGCTCGGTCTGTTTTATGATGCCGCGGCCGCAGACGGTTAACAATTGCCGGCGGTCGGGTTGCGATACGCACATTCTAAATAAGGACAATGAGGCGGACGCGGTAAGTAAACGTCGCGTGCAGCAACACCAACACAACAACAACTCTCAGCTCGGGATTGGGATCCACATGATCCTATCCTGTTTTATATATCCGTTCCGATTGTGTGTTTATAACTTGTGCAAGAAACTTTTTATCGGGTATAAATTGAGCGTCCGGGGTCTTCGCTTCTCCCTGGAGAGATCGTAATATCTTCTTTAAACAACTTGTAGTCCCCGCTCTGCAACTCGATCCGTCGCCGATTGTAATCTCTTAGTCTGCTTCGCCAAATCTATCTTCAAATGCACCCCTCTTACATTGACACCCCTGCGTTTCGCGCTTTTGATTCCTTCTTATTTTCTTCTCGTCCGTCTCGTTGATGACTCTTATCAAGGAAGCGAGACGAGGCGAGACGACCGTTGAGCTCTTTTTATTTAATTGATTCGCAGGTATAATTACTATCTTGCGTCGATGGGTAGTGTTCGCCTGGCCGCTCTGCAAACACTGTTGTACTTTCAGAGTCTGGTTTAAGAAAATATCATTTCCGCTGTGTAAATACGACGAGAACGCGTAAGGGGCGTCCCCTCGAGTTCCTACACAGATTACATTCTCAAATTCGCTGTGAACCGATTCTTGTCGACATCCATCACAAAGACGGCGTTGCTAGTTACCGGATAACGCATCCTCAGTAGATACAAAGGATGTTGTCTACGTGTCGTGCGTGTGGAGACGAGGGTGACCAACTAACTAAGTCCGGTGTCGACTACGCTCACCACCCGACTGGTAGTTATGACGACCGTGCAAACAAGACTCGCCGTCATCTGTTTATTCTGCAGCGGTAATTAATGTTCCCATAGCGGCCCAGGCTCCATAATGGAGTTACATACAATACATTCAGCCACACACATACAGAAACACATACGGCCGCTCACAGTCGGAAGTTAACAGCCGGATATCGAGTGGACATCTGCACTCTGTTGGGAACGGTATCCAGTGTGCTGTGTGAGCACAAGAGACAAGATATGAAACCAGTGATAGTGAGAACATGCCAACCCGGAGAATTGTTCTCGTAAGTCATGTGGAACTGCGACAAGAATCACGGTCGTAATCGCAACAGCTTTACCCTCTTCACCGTAAGGGATACATTTCCCTTTTTAATTACAGTTCATGTTTGTTACATAAAGAGGCTTTTGTATCGGACTGTACATTTCAAAAACCATTGAGTGTATTAAGAACGGATGGATGGAAGAAGACGGAAAGATGAATAAATTGTAAGAGGCTGATGATCTCCGACGTTTCTTTGTTTGTATCGTTCGCCTGGGGAGATAGGATGGATACCTATAACGAGGTGGTGGTGTAGGTACCTTGTGCCGGAGCGTAGATGTTGAGATACAGACAGTCCTCGGCCTGGTTGGCGAGGTAGGGCAGCAGGCGGCGTAGGTGCTCGAGGCGGCCGCGCGGCATCCTCCGCAACGCGGCGGTCTCGTTGCTGATGTCGGGCAGCCGCTGCGGGCACACGGGGCCGAACTTGTCGGCCATCTTGACACCGGCCCATAGGGCCCCAGTAACGGGAGGCATGAAACGTAGGCTACCAATGGGTGGACTGGCGTAAGGGATTCCGCGAAACACCTCAACTGGCTCCAGGTGGCGCGAATCCGGACTTACGATCACGCCGCTCACGTCTCCATACTTGGTGCGCACGGTGCGCGAGGTAAGTGGCGGCTGGGCGACCGGCGGCGCCGGCGGCTCGCTGCACGCCGGGCCGCACCACGCGGCCAGCACCAGCACCAGCAGCAGCATCGTCAACCGCGCATGCCACCACGTGGTGCACGTACACTAAAACCTGAACCTGGACGTCCTGACGTTGGGCCTAGCCGGTGACGGCGGCGCCGCGCGACCGGCTCGCGCGCATCGCACTCTCACTTGCACTACACACACATGCACGTCCTGCGTTACTCTCGATGTCACGATGTCACTGTCACGTCACAGTCACTGCTCAACTTCACTTCACTCGGCGGCGGCTTCGGGCTTGGAGCGGCGCCGGGGCCGTGGCGGCCAGCTTCGTGCACGACTCACGGCCGGACCTCATCATGCGACGCTTCCCAAAGACTCACTGGCGTCGGCGGCCAGCAGCGAGCTTTCGGTCCCTGCGCGTCGCGGCGCTGTTCCGCGCGCATGCCGCGCTGCTCTCGGTACAACCGCGAACTAATAGCGCTGCTGTCGTTTCGATTTTACGTCTCTGCTATCCCGCTCACTGCTCTGCTCTCACGCACTGATCTTTCGCTATTTTTGTTTTTCCCGCTTTCCGAGCTTTTCGTCATCATCCGACAGACTCGAATGTCGACGCCGTCATTTCTAGTTTGTAATGTGTTTAAAAATCAATTTGACAACATTAATTCGTTTAGATAGGGACGGTACACTGGAAAAATTCACCTGCAGAGAAATTACATTGTTAGCGGAAAACCAACAAATTAAATATTTCATATCTTTCATTATTAATTTTAATTCTTTATAAAAAAAATAGCGATTTTTTTTAAATAGAGCTTTCAGAGGACTATAAAATTTCAATAGAACCTGAGTTCGGTCATACGAAGAAGAGTTTGAAACCTCAAAATCTTATCTGATGATTTTTCGCTGAACCGTGATATTGCTTAATCCCATCAAAGTTTAATTGTTACCGAAGCGTAAACACTTCAAAACGTCCGATGAACGGCACCGTTTGCGTCCATATCGCCGAGCTGATCTGCCACGAGCCCTTTCATCACTGCCCCCGCGAGTCCAATCACGCTCGTCAATCATTCAATTTTCAACTTTTTATGTGCACGCGGTTTCTTATCGAAACTGGAAACAAACGGCAAGTATAGCACAACGCTTTCTCTTGCAGTGTTGCTTGCAGTCTGTCAGCATGTCAGCTGAGGCTGATTGCCAATATTGAAAGCAGGTCAATGACTTTGTACTGGTCAAACTGTCCTCGAGTCCGAATGATTTATTATTCCGGCTGGCACGTGCTCTTCACCCTCGGCGCCGCTCTATCTCACTGTGTCATCGCGTCGAGATGCGCTGCGCTGCGAACACAACTGCGACACATTGACATTGAAGACCAAGCGACGTCGGCGACGGCCAGACAATATGGAGTGGCGACAGGCCGACAATGACAAGGAAAGTGCCAAGTCGGCAGGTGCGAGATTCCATCAACGATGTGATCTTAACTGTGTTAATGTGGAACGCGCTGAGTGTTTTTAGCTGTAGATTTATTGATTTGTTCGGCTGGAGTGCTATTGGCTTGTCTTTCAGGTGACGCGCTGTTGCTTCTGATACCGTGTCTTCTCTGCATCTTTACCGACGCGATGCAACCCATTATCTTTACAAGCTTCTTTAGAGAAAACTGTTTATTAAGATTAAATTATCTGCAACATGTACTCGTATATTACTTGACAAGTTCGATTCTCAGAGCCGATAATTGATAGCTTCTCCCGCTACTAACATGTTTATGGGCCATGAATTAACGGCTGGTAATCACGCTTTGGACGCAAAAATATAGCACTTACCGAAATTTGTTACATCAGACTCCTATATCTATATTTAGTGGATCCTCAGTAATCAGGAACAGTTTTATTATAAAGTGCATGAAGCGGTCAATTTACATCGCAAAGAAAGATAGCGTATAACAAAATTCATAATGTGTTTACAGATTAATACAGGAAAAAAAATCTCTATTTCATTGCGAAAAATCTATCGGAACTAGTTGCAAACTACTGGTTCTCATACTATTTTATTTTATTTCAAAATTTGTATTTCAAAAATAATAATAACATTTCTATAAGGTAACATTGACAGTTTCAATCAACTTTTGAAATTTAATTTATTTTGGCATTTATTAGTTGGGTTAGAATGCAAATTCTATTATATAACTAAATAAATTTAATTTTAAAAAGTTGTTCTGCAGTTTAATGTAATTATTTTATTTCAATAATTTTATAGCAATGAGAGCTTAAAAGCATAAAATTCACTTTGTATACGCGATATAGGAAAAGTACAATTCTGATTGAATTTTTTATATTTTATTTAATAAAAACATCGTCGTTTCGGTGCACTGAACGTACCCTAACCTCAGAATGATAAAAAATATGAAGATCATATATTAAGCAAAGCATATTTTCTCATTAATTAAAAACTTAACATTTTTTATACTTGTGTCTATTGGACAGTTCATCTCGATACGATATTATCCATTATTTAAGTAAAACTTAAAATTTAAGTAATAGCGGTGAAACTGGACATTAATTACATATTTTTTAGATTATTGTTATAGTAACTTTTCTGTGTTACCCATTCTGATGAAAATGTACTTTCAGTATACCGAAACGTTAATATTTTAATAATACTAACCAGAACACTCAACCAAAAGTAAAAAAAATTACTTGGAATGAATTAAAAGCAAAGCTTGCTTTATTCGCATATTACGGTTTAAAGTATCATATTTTCAAACAAAAAATATTTCCGACGAATTAATTTTAGAAATCTAGCAAAATTCGTTCTGTTTTAAAGTTACACTGAGAAATAGAGAACTATACAGATTAGATAAGTTATTAAGTTGTGCTAATATTTTCATTATATAAATTCAAGCGGATGAAGTCAAACTAAATTTATATATCTAATTAAAAACTTAAATGTTATTTCGATTTCTATAAGTAATGTCTAATGTGTATCTATTTTCATTTTGAAACATGACCATTAGAAGTGTCTTGTTATAAATTTACTTATATAGTTTTTTAAAATTTAAAATAGCTTTATTGAAATACATCTTTAAAATTACCTTCTCATCTTATTTTATTTTTAACACAAACATATTAATTGAAAGATCATGGACCTCAAACATTTCAGCTTGAGGCCTTAAAATAAAAACTGGTTTGATATATTTAACACTTACATCAGTATATGGTTTGTGAAATTAGACACTGGTTGTTATATCAGCATCACAGGATTTGGAAGCTCATGCTAGTACGACCCTTTCAGCAAATTATCCGCATCTTGTCGTCGTGTTAAGAGCGAAACAGTGAGAAGCATCTTGGTCCGAAGAACTCATCATTCCGTCGTAATTTGCATCATCTGCGTACTGCTAACCTATTCACAGTTTATAACCAAGTTAGCTCGCTAATCAACCATGGAAAACACTTCAACTAATGCCCCGGCTTCTTATAAACTTGCTGGGAAATTATTAAATTTTCCGACGGCGGACAGGCAAGCGAAACAACAAAGTCCGCGATCCGCCGCCTTTTCTCCTCCAACTTTATTCGGTTTTTATAGCTGGCGCTGCTCCGGCTAGAATTTCATTTCTCTGAGACTTCAGTAATCAGCAAACTTCAGTTTATGGGGTGGCAGCGAGGTGAGGAAACGTAGGAGCGGGAATGGAATCAGAATCGGCATTGGGAAACGATGAAGCTGGAAACTGGAAGCTCTCACCGCACCTCACCTAGCGTACGTGGTACGTGGTACAGAAACAATGCGTGGAGCTTTACGACCGGCTGTAAACCAAGCTGCTGCCGTTATATCTCTAGGTGGACCGTTACGCGAAACACTATGCTATATATTAAAAATTGGGTTCTATTTAAATGACATAAATATACGTTTAAATACAAAACTTTTAATTCAAGTAGATCACTAATATAATTAATCGTTTTGCTGTGATGTAATGCTATCTTTTATTTATTACTAATCAAAAAGACACCAGAAATGGAAAAAGAGCTCAACGATTAAGTAAGTACTAATCAAAAAGTAATAAATCCTAAATCGGTAGAATTCACGCCCAACACTAGCAAGATTTCAGTTTTAAATAAATAAATATATCAAGTGATATATTTTTTCGCGTGAAGTGCTGTTACCAGCCGTCAAATCACGGCCCCCATAGATATTAGTGGAGGGGGAGCTACAGAGGTAGATTTAAATTGGTGAAAATTGTTTGTAGGCTGTGGGAATCGAACCAGGGTTCTCAAGATCCACAGGCCGACTCGATACCACTGAGAGCCATCTACCCCATTTAGTTTTAATGGAATATTATATCCATGTGACACAATAAATTTGAATGGCTAAAATTAAATCTAAATAACAAATATTAATGAAACTTATAAATAGTTATTTGTACAAGTACAAGCAATAGTGTTTTCACAAATTTAAAGTTTGTTGCAAATTATTCTCTTTATAATTCAATATATTTCAATAACATTTTTTACATTTTCTATTCGGACGAGCGAACGAGATATACAACAATATAGTAAGGTAGTGTCGGATCGCGCATAGTGGTTTCCCAAGTGTGCGGTTCGGGTTCGCGTTGCAATCGTGCAGTATGCAACAAATTGATTAAAATGTAAGCGAGCATCACCTAGGATAATTATGAAACTGCCTTAAATATAATGCAACCGGTATAGTTTAGGTTCTGTAACAAGAAATTATTATATCCCCAAAATCCATTCCTTCATATATTAAGGATTACAGTATTGTTACAACTTTTATAGATTTAAATATAATTTTAAGAATATATTTGACACTGCTAATTAGCATTGCTGATGGTGAAAGATTATTTTCTGAGCTTGCAGAGGTAGAAGTACTTTAGAGAATTCTTTGTCTATGTTACATATTAAAAAAAGATCGATGGCGAGAGCTGCAATAAATAGTGTAAGAGGAACAAAGGCACTTTACGCTTTACGTCAATATGACAAGTTTCAGTTTTGTTTGTATTCCTGGTAATTATTGAAGTAAGCGCGCATCTAATATCTTTTCGCATGTTGCCATTGGAAACGCGCGCTTCTAACATCGTTTTCGCGCGTTGTCATAGGAGAAGTGCGACAAAATTTTTCGATTGTTCCATAGAAAACGTCAACTTTACGATGTCAAATGAGAGTATAATTGTCAATTTTTCATAGTAATCGTAGAAAAAATATTTATTGAGGACAAATAATTTATTTAAAAAAAAAATTCTGGTACAGTTTGTGCAGATGCCAACTCATATCACGTCATTTTTACAACTGGACAGATTCCGTTATTAAATATCTGGGATTCACACCACGAATAATAAAGTTTCCCCACGTAAACTCGGTCGGTGGCGCAGTCTCGGAACGTAATTACAGAGTCGGAAATTACGAGAGTGCGTGAATGGACGCATTCAAATCAACGTCCGGGGACGTGCAGCACGTGTCACGTGTCATCTGCACCGCCTCCACCCGCCTCCGGAGGGTGCACCTGTCTCACTAGTGAACTAATGTAACTCGGCAACGGCACCATTCATATTTAAAACAACGTCCTATTTCGCAAACATTTTTCTTTCCTTTAACATATGATATGAAATATGAATTTTTCAGTGTCCATCTTCTAATTTAAATTTCGCAGCTGACAGTTGAATATAAATTTTCTTTTAAATTTTGATTCCTATTGAAATATATTCTTATTCTTTATTTTAACGTTTTCTTTCACAAATAAATCATTGTACAGCAGCTTAAACTTATACTATTCTGGAATTTGAAATTTAGGTTTCCGTTTCAATGTATATTTAGGAAAACATACAATTTTAAAACCATTTCAATGTTTTTATTTTCTTTGTTTAGTGTTTCATTTCAAATTCATTTAAAAATAAAAAATAGGTAATTCAATAATTGAATTTTAACAATATTTTTTATCGTAAAATAATATTTTTATATTAAATACCATGTTTTGTTTCATTATTGCATTTACAAAACATTCATTGAAAATAATAAACTAAAGTTATAGAAACCTTTAATTAAATATTTCAATTACACCAGTCAATACTGTTTGTAGCTTTTGTAGTTCATTGTTGAATACCTATAGATAAACATATTTGATAAAATTTTTGTTCAAATATTAACCTAGTTTTTTATAGCCACAGCTACAAAACGGAATCAATGTTTATGTCGATGTAGTGTTATGCTTTTGGTCATAAATAAAAAATTCATATTTTCTCACACAGATACTACCTGCATTCATTTTACTACAAAATCGTAAAATATTGATCTAGAACCAGTGTCGCTGCATCAGATAAAACAACATGTACAAAATATTCAAAAAAAGATATTAAACATATTGTAAAGCAGACCTGCAAACCGCTGAAAAAATCTGTTCGGTTTTTGTTTCGGTGTAAATTATGCTACGGTTCATGAACCGGTTTACAAGATCGGTTAAGTCGACGGTTCGGTTCAATTATTGTTACTACTTTTTAAATTTATTTATGTTCGGACTCACCGAGTCGTAGTGTGGTAGTTCTTATAATTTTTAGCTTGAGTACGATTCGAATTAGGAATCCTGGATTTCGTAATCTACATAAGATGGTGCTAGTTGTTAATAATTTTAATTTTCCAATTTAAATTTACAGATACATACTTATAAGTACTTAACTACATTTTGTAAATATTTAAATAATTAAAATTTAGTATCATTTTGTATTAGATTAAAAAAAACAGACTTCTTTACTGTACTAGTATAATACTAGCTGTTCCAACTTGTTCACGTGTTACATTTAGTTAAATTTACCGGTTCTTCATAAACGGTTCGATTCGAGTTCGCGGTTCAAGAAAAAGGAGTTCGATTCGAGTCCGGTTCAAATTCCAGTGAAACTTTAAATATTTAACCGTAACAAAATTTTTCGTACAGTAATGCTGTTTGCGATTGACAACAATATCATTCACTTCTCAAAGAGAAAACAACATATGTATGAATTTAATAACATCAAAAGGACAAATAGCTACGACAGGAATGTAAACAATTTATCGAATTCACGAGCATATTAAAACATGATTAATCACAAAAACATATCAATTAGTGCCAGAAGGATTTCATTAACCTTGAACAAACATATTTGCACGTCTTGTACGTATGAGACTAATATAAGATCGGGAACAAACCTCGACATTTGGAGAAGATATTTACTTTCCTTGTCATAAAGAGAAGGAAAGGCAAGAATGATATGTCTGCAGGGCTGGCGCAAGCCAAGAATTGCAGGAAGACACCAGAATGAATGAAAATTTACGATATATGTTATGAAGGAAGGTAGCTCGAACCCGTGATATATTCCTGATCATTTTTCTTTACACTTATTTTGCAATTAATCTGCGTCAAACATTTTTATCCTGATACACCATATCCACATTCATAATTCCTATCATACAAGCTTGTTTATTCCTTTTTCTCAGAATCTTTTGCTTACACAACAAACCTTCAATCATATTCATTCATTTATACCTACATTATTCTCAACTTCATCAACATGCTGACTGATGCACATTTACACTTTTAATAACATTCTTCTTAATCATTCATCACGTATTATACCTACATCAACGTATTCTGTATTACAGAAGCTGCTTCAAAATCATTATATAAACATATTTTGAGTATATATTATTGGATGTACAGGCGCGGTGGCCGAGCGTGTTAAGGCACATCTCTTAACATACTGTGACGTCACACGAACCAAGGTTCGTCAGTTCGAATCCGCCTGTCGACAATGTGTGATTTGTCGTAAAATATAAAAACATACAGTTACAAGTATTTATTACACTCGGGCGCTATAAGCTAGTCATAATTATTATTGGATGTACTGATTACAACACAAAAAGAATTTTACCGCAGTGTGGTATTTCATATTCTTTTTGCGTAAGTGGGATTCGAAATGGAGATTTCCGGACTCGAATACCGTAATTCTAATGATATAACCGTACTGCCGAACATAAATAGTACTTTGATATTGCAGGGGGTTATGATTTTAATTATCCAATTTTAATTAACAACTACTTTCTACAAATACCTATGTAACATTTAGAACCCTTGTTCGATCTCCACAACCGCCAACTAATTTTCACCACATTAAAAATTACCCCTGTGGCTCAACATCCACTAATATCTTTGGCTGACAACTTCACTCGTATAAATATATCACTTACCGAGATCTGCTTCAGCAAAGTGTTACATCCAGTGATGAGTAAAAGACATGATGATATATTTATTATTATTTTTACT
Organism: Pterostichus niger; assembly: GCA_947425015.1. NCBI lineage: Eukaryota > Metazoa > Arthropoda > Insecta > Coleoptera > Carabidae > Pterostichus > Pterostichus niger. The sequence continues at coordinate 23,485,824 of OX380345.1, read as the reverse complement.
TCCTTGTACGAAGTAAAGGAAGTATTGTAATCGCGAAAATTTTCGGTTCTCAGATTTTAACGGAAATAGGTGTTTTGGCCCTCCCTGAATCCATTTTGACTAATTTCGTCATGCCGTCTGTACGTACGTACGTATCTCGCATAACTCAAAAACGGTAAGCCGTAGAAAATTGAAATTTTATATTTACGACTGTTATAACATCTAGTTGTGCACCTCCCTTTTTGGCCATTATACAACTACCGGAAGTGGTACTTTACTTGAAGCCTATAATAGATTTTCATGAAAAACTATATTCAAATATAATTTAAAACTTTCCAAATATGGTATATAAGACTACTATATCAATGGAAATAACATAATAGATTTTGGTTAAAATAAACTAACCGGAAGTGGTACATTACATGAAGCTGCTAACAGTTTTCCTTCAAAAAAATGGTATTATTTTAATTTTAGAAATGAATGCTGCAAATAAAAGTTTTAGAGAATTAAATTCTGCGTCTAGCACATTACGAATTATTAAATTAGCCTTTTGTATAAGCGAGATATCTAAATTTAAAAATTATATATTTCTTGTTTTTTTTTTGTAATTAAGTTTGCTGTGGATTAGAACAAAAAATAAGAAGAAATTTAAAAATTTCATGTCAATGTCAAATTACGTCAAATATGTGCATTAAAAAAATGTAGGTATAGTATAATACGCGTACAAGGAAGTCATGTGGTGACCACATCAGATTTTTTTATTTAACAAAATACATTTTTAGCTAGGTATGCTTCTTTATTTTTTAGTAATGGCTACCTAATATAAATGTAACAGAACACAAGGTTAATAAACATGAACATTTAACTAGTCACGATTGGTTAGTGTGGTTAGCACAGCGACTAATTGACTTATTGACCATTTCAACTGCAGGTTGCAGGTTCTAATCTAACCCCAGGGTTTAAATGTTTGTGATTTGTATTTCGGGTTAAATGGAAAAGCAGCCCTCGCTTGAAGCTCAACTTTGACTTTTGTGGTCGATGAAAGTAAATAAATTTTATTTAGTTTCGATTATACTTGCCTGAACAAAAACTAGTGAAGTAATATTTAGTTTATAGTAGTATTATTTGTTGGAAAAATTTAGAGGATTATCTGTAGTCTCTTCTAGTTTCTAATTATTTCTATAATACTTTCCTTTTGGTTGGAAGCAGCTGTTTGCCGATTATAATACTAGCTTAGCTAGGTCTGCAACTAATTGAGATACACAATAATTTTTCTACAATCGCAAAATTAATATTTATCGATTTTTAATTGCAATTATTATTTTTTAAATGTATTTAACTAAGAAAACAATACAAACTATAACAAATGACTTTTTCTATAATTGCTATAAAACTTGACAATTACGCTCTCATTTGTCATCGTAAAGTTGACGTTTTCTGTGGAACAATCGAAAAATTACTTTGTTGCGCGTCTCCAATGCCAAGGTATTAAATGTGCGCGTTTCCAATGACAACATTCGAAAAGATATTAGATGCGCGCTTACTTCAATAGTTAGCAGGGATACAAACAAAACAGAAACTTGTCATATTGACAAAACGAATTTATTTTCAGCATATATACTTTTATAATAATTTAAGATGCAATCGTAGAAAAAATTATGTGTGTGTCACGAGCGTAAAGTGTCTTTTTTCCTCTTACACTACTGCAGCGCGAGCTGACGTGCTCGAGTAACAAAGAATCAGTTTACGTTCTTAATACGTCGACTGCCATAAGCTACGTCAGATGTGTTTCACTGAAATTATCCCGTATGTCTTGAGAGACATCGTTTGTGCCTCAGTGTTTGACTACACATTATGCTCCGTGGTCTAATGTTAGTACCTCGCACCGCATATCTACAAACGTAGTTCAATTCTCCTTGACCTGGCAGAAATAAACATATTCTTAGTGCACGATTTTTTGTTTTGTTTTTATTGTCTGAAATAATTAAATAAATTGAATTAAACGCAAATATATTGCATTCTTATATTTATTTGAAAAAACTGTTCATTATTTATATAAATGAAATAAAAAATGCATGAAAAATAAAATATTACATAGGTACTCGTTTGTATATATTCAGATATGTCTGAAACGAAAGCAAGTTCAGACCTCGATAAAATATTTCAAAATTCACAGAAATATATAAAATCATTTTCTGATAGGTGTTTTTGGGCTGTAAATCTGCTGTTTATCGATCAAAATTGATGAATCTTTGGCTTCAAAAAAGTTTGAAGTCTATACTTTACGGCAGTATATTAAAATACATTTTTATTATGTGTTTCGGTCTAAGCCGACGGTATGTGTGAATGTGTAAACACATGTGAAAGAATGATCCTAGTCGCGAATTGTGTCCACGATTTTTTTTTGTACACGGTGTAAGTTGTCAAACTTTGATATTTTTTGAAGTCGAAAACATTTTTTTTATCGGTGGCTTACGGGGAGTGGAATGTCTTGAACGTCAGATTATAACTTAGACTGTCGTAAAGAAAAAGCTTTAAAGTTTTTTGACCTCAAAGATTCAATCGATTTCGTCCAAAATTGAGCGAGTTATCACAGAATGTTTCACCAAAAATCAAGTGTTTGCCTAATTTTTTTGACGAATGTATTAGTTCGTTTATGTTTTCGGCTTCGGTTTTCGGTTACGGTTTTTATAAAAAGATGAATATCGGTGCGGTTTTCGTTTACGGTTTCGTTACGGCTCGAATCCCTATCCATTGGACCCAACTTTTTTTTAATGGTGTTAGTTAACGTATTAATCAAAATTATGCTTTTCTTTTCTCATATGTGGCTCGAAAGTAAGCTGTTCTCTCCTAGCGGGAGGAAATAAAATCTTTCTACCTTATTTGTGGTTGTTTGATACCACAGCACATGAGCTCAGTCTTAAATAATTGTATTTTAAGAATTTTAAAATATATAGTTAAATAATAAAAATATGGGCGTAGAAACAATCATATGTATACCTCTGGAATCAAATGTTATTTCCTCCCACGTTATACAAATAGCCATTGCAGACCTTTGCTAATAGCGTTCTACAAAGAGCCCTGCTGTCAACAGTAACAATCTGTAAAAAGCTCCCTTGCCAATAGTACAAGTCTGAAAAGAGCCTTGGACTGCAATTGTTCACTTTCTGTCGCCAAATGTCGTTCGAGCGTAGAAAAATATATTTGAACAATTTATCTGTCAATAAATTTCATAGCTACGTTGTGAACAAATTTTCAGTGTGGAGCTTAGATATACGCATCTTTATAGATTGTAGAGGGGCAACAGAAACTCAAGTGCCAACCCTGTCTATCAGATAGTGGGAGTGAAGCGTGAGACGAAGGTTTCTGTCCCGCAAGGTAGCTTGCCGCCCGCGGCGCCGAGGTTTGATTACGGCGCGCCGCTCGACCGTGACGCAATAACGAGATCGTCGCTGTCGGATGGCCGAGAGCGCGAGATTTCTTACCTTCTCCAGCTAGGGAACACGCGTAAAGATTAAAAATTAAAATTTATGGAATCATTAAACTCGCGTAATTACTTCGACAAGTCATTAACGCCGGTGCTTACATAAAGTGTCACAGCACGCCGCCGTGGTTTTCTCACCCGCCCCCTATACCCTTGTACAGCCATGGATGTTCAATTCGGTCGGTGCGCGTTTGATACCGCGGATATGCGATCGCCATAAATATTGATTTTAAAATTCCCGGTGATGCTGTTTCGAATGTTTCAAATGTTGCCCGTTGCTGTTGGTTACAGAATAATAGTTACGACATGTGTATTATTTCCGGACGACGTAATAATAAAATACGATCGTGCTTGTTTCCAACGCGCTCTATGTCAGATGGAACTATTTTTTATCTCTGGTGTATCAGACAACAGTCGGCGGATGCTCGCGTCTACCCTATGTTTGTTCGCAGTCACTGGAGATGTTCACATTTTGTTAACTGATTAGATAAAAAATACTTTACTTGACATCATTTTCTATATTGTTTCAGTAGATTATTTTATATAACTACATTTCTAACACACTTATTTGTGTTCGAAAAGTGATAATTTTCTGCACTCAAATGTGAACAGAATTATTGTTTTCGGTTGTCATAAATATAAAAAATGGAATACGCAACAATCTTTGATATTATTTAAGATAATAAACAAAATATAAAAGTTAAATCTTGAAGTGTAAAATATTAAATTGTCGTAAGAAATACATTGCAATACACATATTGAAAGGCTATTGGAAAACTTTTGTGAATGAAAGACTCGCTTTCGCTCGTGTTCCATCTTACACACACCCTTTCAATACTTGTATATACTACTGTATACACTTGGGGTTGTTTTTCTGATTATAAATATAGGTAAATTCAATTTATGAAGCTGTTGACACTCGGTGAAACATGATTTAAAATTAATAAATAATAACACTTGTAATTTTGTTTCATTTTGACAATAACCTTTATTGCACAATTTCGTAGTTACGCCATCGTCAGAAGGTAGAAACTATGTCTACCTTCTGACGATGGCATAACTGCCGAATTCTTGTAATAAAGGTTATTGTCAAATTTGTTAAACAAAATTCCAAGTGTTTTTATTAATTAATTTTTATATAGGTATATAAAATTCCGAGAATACTTAATTTTCTCGCTCACGTCCATTCCCTTTAAATTATATAATTTTCTTCCTGACTTTTCCATCTTTCACATGTTTACAGTGGGTCACGGCGTGACCTATCAAATTTCGCGCCGCGCAATCATATTTACTCGGAATATGTTGATGAACGTATAATAAGTGTGAGATTGAGTATAAGTTGAGATAGTTTGGGAAAGTGAACGTATCGCACATCGAACGAAAGGCTAATGCAATAGGTGTATATTGGTGGAATGAAGGATGAGTGATAGGCTAGATGATCTATGAATAATAGATGAATATGGTTGAAGGTTTGTTATATGAGCGAAAGATTGTGATTGGGAGGAATAAACGAGCGTGCATGAAAGGAATTATGAATATGGTCGAAACTAAAATGATATGTTAGGATATTAAAGTTTGGTGAATATTAGTTGGGAAATGAATCTAAATAAAATAAAATCAATAAATATATCATCACGCCTTTTACCTATTACTGGGTGTGGCACTCTGCCTAAGTGATATATTTTTTCGCGTGAAGTGCGGTTACCAGCCGTAAAATCACGGCCCCCAAAGATATTCGTGGAGGGGGGAGCCACAGGGGTAGATTTAAATTGGTGAAAATTGTTTGTCGGCTGTGGGGATTGAACCAGGGTTCTCAAGATCCACAGGCCGACTCGAAATGAATCTAATGAGTAGATATTTTAAAGTTTGAGCTTTACTCGTTTTACATCCAAGCTCATGGATTTGTATCTCATTATTATGCGAATGTAGTACAGAAATAAATCACTTGTTAATATAATAATTGTAATCAATGAAAGAACTAGAAAACAATTAAAAGAAGAATGTAACCTATTCTTCAAACCTACAACTTCTACCAAATGACCGTAATTCGTAACATCATTTAAGCATTTCACTTAACCCTTGCAATATTTAGTTCTCAATCAGAACCCCTTCCATTGCTCACGGAACTTCGTGCAGATTTTAAATATTCTGTCAACGGAATCTTCCTCTCGAGAGTTGCAACGGCGACCTAAATTACACGAGGGAGCTAACGAAACTCCTCGAGTCTCCGCGACATCGTACTGCATTTCACCGCAATCAACTTTGACAGGCGCACGTGTGCAACCGCGGCCACGGCCCCAAGTGCATTGTAACCACTGGTCAACGCTTGGAGTACGGTAGTGGTAGAACCTGTGGTGGTCCAGTAGTCTCGGACGTGCAAATTACCTGTTCCCGTCGTAGGAAATGCACTCTCCTGTCAACACGAAAATGCACACTAAAGGTGGTGGTTTTAATTGTATTGTGGTTGGAATTATTTGTTAGTGACACTGAATTTAAAACTGTTTAAATAAATCATATTTACAAAAATGTTCATTGCTGGAGACTTTGTCTACTCTTGTCAGACCTGAAGTTCATTTAAGATATTTCGTTAATTTCGTTCTAGTCTCTACTAAATAATAAGTTAATTAGTGTAACCGCCGCCTATATTGTATACAATGTCACGCTGATTTCCAAGCGCCGTTCTTTTCTACGAGTTTGTGATCGGTATGACATTGAGCAAGTCTTCTTACATAGTAAATATTTCAGTTGTTCCAGTTAATTTTTATAGCCATGGTACTAATTTGCAATTATGGCAAAATCGCCTCTTGCAGTCCGCAAGTTTAGCATTCAGTATTCTCCTGTTCTTTTTATGTAACATTCTTGGCTTTGTATATAACATAGTCGATGGTGTAGCAAAATGTTGTCAGATTTTATTTCTACTAACTGTCATTTGAACTAAAAACAAGGCTTTAATGACTAATTGTACCGCCAAAAGTTACATTTATCACTATTGCAGGATCTAAGCTCTATATCATAAAACTTTTATGACCGCTTGCATCACTTCCATTCAAATGTATCATTTAACAAAACTCCGCTTAAATTTAAAGTTCATTCTGTTAAATATATTACCAATTTTTTACACTATAAATGCCTAATATATTTAATTTGATAATTTTTTAATTCATAATTTTCTTAAAATATATTCCCGGTTTTTCGATTGTTACGTCACTCATTCGATTCTCATACAATGGCATTACTTACACATACATCTACAATCTAAGCTAAATGTAGGGTCCAAGCTATAACAATCTAACCTAACATTATTTAGCTCTTAGTTGTCGCCTGTTAAAGTGAAGATAAGGTATGCACATAAAATATATAATTAACCACGAACCGCGTGTTGCTAAACACCAATTAAATGCAGTGTAGTATCATTTTTGTGAGTGAGATATGAAGTACGAATGAGTCATGAATCACTAATGATGGATTTGATATTAAAGTCTATTTTTTTTAAAATAGTATGTTTAAAACTTTACTTACATAATATAATGTAACAGGACCACTGACAAATAAGAAAAGAAATCAGAAAATGTAGAATGACCCTAAAAACTGCAGTTTTTGCCCTTGTGTTATAAATAACTTTATCCTTTACGAAATGTCATAATTAATCATTCATTAGTTAGTAATTAGTTATAGTCGTTGCTAGACAACAAGAAATAACAGTACAAAAATTATTTCCGAACTAGGCCAGAAATGTGATTCCCGTACTTTTATTTCTTGTTGTCTAGCAATAATTAAGCTGAAATAGGGATTCCTGTACTATACTTCTTGTTGTCTAGCAACCACTTTCCTTTAGGAATATTGTGTTTTGATCGATAAGAAAAAATAATGTATAGCAAATGAAGATGAAAATCACCTTTATATAAATATATATCATCACGCCTTTTACCCATTACTGGGTATCGCACTCTTCTGAAATAGATAAGTAATATATTTCTTCGCGTGGAGTGCATTACCAACCGTCAAATCACAACCCCCAAAGATGTTAGTAAAGAGGAAGCTATAGGAGTAGTTTTTAATGTGGTGAAAATTGTTTGTCGCTTGTGGGTATCGAACCCGGGTTCTCAATTCCACAAGCCGACTAGGTATCACTGAGCCACCTACCCCATAAAATAACCTTTGGTATCGCGTATTAAATACTACTAGAATTTAATTATATATTTTATGATTCAGAAATGTTATAACTTTATCTGTTTTTTATATAAACTTACTATTATAATATTCTTTCATTTCTCTTTGCTGTAAATTTAATAAGGTAATAACTCTGTAATAGAATGTTTTTCAATATGCTCTGAAAGTAAATTTTGAACTTTATTTACAAAATTTGACGCAGAGTCTTAACGGTCTCTGCTTTGAAGAAAATTTAAAAATTCTATTATGAAGCGGTTGTTATTAAATTTTGTGTTTGACAAGCTTATTATATTCTTTATCAGAACCTGTCTGTCGTATTTATCCCAAATACGTGCATTCGTCATTATTTATTATTTTACCAATAGCTTCCAATTTACAAAGGAGAGAAGACTCTTTGTTACCTTGACAGTTATATATCGTGCTGATATTACTCTGAGAAGTTCTTTTACTCCAGATTTATTTCTATTAACAACTCAGTTTAATTTTCACTGCATTTTCAACCAGCTTAAAATTGTAAACGCTTCAAAATCACCTAAGCTTGCTATTAGCAACATGTTTATTTAATCCGGGACTACGTTCCGCTGTAATACTTTAATCTCTACTAGTACCATCTTTTAAATAAATTCAAAAAATGCAATCACTATAAAACCAAAACAAATATACATTTTACTTGTCACCAAACTGAGCCGCACAGAAAAAAAACAATCCACAGCAGGCTTTCGAAACCAACGAGTGCAACAAGAAACAAAAAACAAACAAAATAAAAAAGACAAGCGGCGTTCAGGACCATTAGCGTTGGACAATCAGCGTGCACCGTTCCATCTTCAGCTCAGCGCGGTGAAGTGCTGATTCGTCCCATATGAATTCATTCGCAACATTCAAAAAATCGTTTCCCCAATTATTGTGATGGCATCTTGTATCTAAACACATACGTTGATCATTTTCTTTCATTTACATTCTCAAAAAGAATAAAGACAATAATATTTGTCAATATTTGAAAGACCGAACTTAACGGGTAAACTAAGAAACAACTTGTCTCCCCAATTTTCTTTTGAATTTTTGTTCATATCTCGAAAAAATTGATGATATCTAGGTAATTTTGGCCTAATCAAATTTCGTTGTACTAAAGTATTCACATACCTATATTACCAAAAATCATTAGAATCCAATGGTTAATCAATAATCGATTATGAGATCATTATTACACCATGATAGACAGTTACGAATTGTTCATATTACAATATAGGATTTGGATCCGATTTAACTTACACTTATTAAGATACTTACTTTGTTTACCTACTTTATTTCTACTGCTAGATTTACTAATTAAGTCTCAGTTTCAAGTAGTAAGAGTGGACAAAAAGTTCGTGCACTAAATTGTTTTTTGCCGACGTGGCAAAACTGTAGACTTCTATGGTGAATTTATTATCTAAGAGGATATTTCAAAAGTATACCTTGCAAGTTAAGTCATAATCGAGTGTGTACGTATTCTTTTATCTCAGCATTTGTGAACTCAGTTTTTTTGCGTAGTCGAAATGGAGAAAGTCTTTTTAAGCAAAAACCAATATCAAATTTTTCGCAAAATTCGGTAAAAGTGGGCGGAAAATTGGTCGACTTCCCATACACTGTTTTAAGAATATTCCGGTCCCATATCCAGAGTACACGGAAAATCTGGGTTCTTTGTACTGTTAAGAAATCTCGCTCCGCAAAAAAAATCGTCCTTTACGAATACTGCTAAAGAAAAATATGTGCACATCCGATTTTAACTTAATTTGCACTGATGACTCGTCAATCTTTCTCCTAGACGCCAAAACACTATAGAAGCTTATATTCTAGTCGACAGAAACAAATTTAGTGTATGAACTATTTGTCCACCCTTTATAATTCACATTCCAGTAGATCACTTCGTTGTATGCTGACCAAAATGGCAAAATAAATACAAAACATACTTGTGACAATCAACGTACATTCAACTTGTACATATTTTAAGTTTATTTGGAGGACAATTGTAACAACTTTCTTCTTATAATTATCTTCATTTTAACGTTTTAGTTAGCCAATCAGTATAAAATTTAATCACGCTGTAATCTATCAGATAATAAATTAATTAATTTACTCATTTCAGTTTAGTCACGTGGTTTTATCTTTACTGATTTAAGTGAGACAAGTGGTAAATGGATTACATCTGTTTTATAGTTTTTCTACGACCACTAAGATATCTGCTCATTTTATGATTGTCGTTGCTACGGGAATATAATACATTGTACACACATTTTCATGTCTTATGGTTACCACAGGCAACGTGAGTATGAATGTCATATCTCACGGAAATATCGCGCTGGTTTCGAAACAAAAAAAAAAATGGGAGAACAAACGTTACATAATTTTTGATGATTTGGTGATTGGTACAACGTTGATCAAGTCTTTTTGAATCAAAATTTCAGTTATACTAGTTATTTTTTTTTGTCAGTGACAGTAAAAGAAAACAAATATTGGTCCTAATTTTCATAATTCAAATTTTACATACAATACTTTTGTAAATATTGCATGTGTTTGTATAAAAATGAACACAATTCCTACAAAATAAATATTGTTGCTTAAATTACATTTTGAATAAAATATAAATTATAAATTACAACTGGAGTGATCAGTCCTGGAGTTAAAATGTGAAATGTGCATTTTATATTTAAAGTTTTTATTAATTGACTTAATAGTGAATCACATCAGATTTGAAACGTCGTCATAACCTGCTTTCAAGAAATTTTCATTAAAGCTTAGATATCCAAAATATAAGGAATTATGATTTATGTTTTCTCTTCTCCTTCACGTCAAAATTATACATTTCCGGCTTAATCAAATCCAAATTAATAAGTTTGTACCAAATAAATTTTAGTAATAACCTATTTGTAAAACAATGTTTATGTCAATAGATAAAAATAATCCAATTTTACTTAACAAAGACAAAGACCAAAACAGTGACTTAAGAGCTGCGAATGAAGATGTGTAATAGTGAAATCGAGATAAACTTATTATTAAAATATAAATTAATAGGGCAGCAAAATCGTAATCGTTGAAAGTACATTGTGTACTTGCATGGAATGTCCATTTCATATACTGTTGTTTTTTTCTATTTCTTGTTCGTAGTTGGTTTTGTTTAAAAATAATAGCAATCTTGTATTGGCATAGTCGGCACTTCAAACTCAAGATAGAGCATATGGTTGAAAGAATAAGTTAGGATAAAATCTTGCTATTTTGCATCGGGGACAAAGCTCCCGGAGACGAATTTAGATCCTAGAAAGAATCAAGCATCTCGCATCTTGCTGGTCGCACATCATCGCTCCGTTTACTGCGAAATCTTCCAGCGAAACAAAGTAAATGAAGTGGGCTCGGATCAAGTTGTTAACGGAGCTGTTTTATAGCGACGGCGGGTGTTCATAACCGCACCTTTCAGCGGCGGCGTGGACCGCCCGTTGCCCGAGCAGAGCCCGCGTCGTCGGAATTAAAAATCGATGGACCTGCGGCTGCCGCCATTCATAAACGCACCATTGGCGCTGTAATCAAACTAGCGCCCCATCGCGTCAGCCCTGCACTCCAGCACAGCACTAGGACCAATTTTAATTGAGATTATAAAATCCGACATTGCAATTTGCTTTTGAAGTATTTTCATTATAAAAGGGGACTAAAAGCGAACACATCATTGCAAATGACATTTTGTAAATAAAGTGAAACAAATTACGTAAATGAAGTAATTTTAATATAAACGCAGATGAAAATTTTCACAAAAAATATAACACACTATTAAAATTTTTTACATACAAAAAGATTTTATTTAATATTTAACTTTATTATTAATAATATTAGTTTATGCGTCAAAGTCATTAAATAGATGATAATGCACAAAAGGTAACGGTTCATGTTCGTGGTGCAAACAGAATTTTATTTTTCACTATAGTAAATATGTAGAATTAATTTATAACAATTATATAATAATTATTGTAATATGTATAACAGTATTAATCAACTGTGGCCTTGCGTTGCCAAGGATATTGTTTCCTTTTGTTCTTTATTCATATTAAACGTCAATTGCATTACATTCATTATTTTTGGAGATGAACGAAGATTGTAATATATCGGAAGATATTTTAGTAAGTGCGAAGAAGACAATATTGGTATATCTTGTTTTAATATTTCAGTGTTATTTAATAAACAACATTTTAATTAATTTTTTGGCTTCGACTTTATAAGTTGTATTTACCTGGAACTAACAGGAAAATAAACATTTGCCTGACCTTTAAGCTTTAGGAAAGTTTTGTTTTGCATGCTTAGTCAGGAAAATAATATATTGCCTGCCTAGGCAGGTTATGAAAGAAACGTGAGTGTCTAATTACTTAGCAACATAAAATACTGACTGAATATATAAAATAAATATATCATCACGCCTTTTACCCATTACTAGGTGTGCCACTCTGCCTAAGCAGATCTGAATATGTAAGTTAAATATTTTTTTTAATTTAAATTAATTTAAAATATTTTCGTATTTGTTTATAAGTTTCAGATAAAATGTTAGACGTAACACGTCAGTAAAGCGTCGTACAAGATTCGTAACTATTTTCTTATCCTGTAATTGAACACTTTCCTGATTTTTTACGTTAATAACTATTATACCATGTAATTTTATTTTTGTACCCGTTTGGGTAAGTTTATAAAATCCTGTTAATTTAATTTTTATATTTACAATCTTTTTGTATAATTGTAGCTTGATAATGGCTGAAATCAATGGCCTAACATTACTGATTAAATGAAAAAAATCCAGTTTTTGAAAGTTTTCGTTTTATTTAAATCTTGAGATCTAATCAACAAAACTACTTAAATAATATCATTTTTTTAAATAATTTGAAGGGATATATTTCAAAGAATTCGAAAGTTTTAACAGATCAGGTTAGGGCGATGCGCTCCTATTTAACATATCTGCCTGTGCATCATAATCCTTTTTTTAGCATAATAAACTACAACAATCCTACATTATAAACACTACTATAAATAAATAAAATAATAGGTAAACTATCCTATTTACATAACTTTTATCTACATACTTAATTCAAGTTATTAATTTAAATTATGTTAATTTGTTTATACAGACAAGTAGATCTTCAATATTTATGACGAAAATGAAAAGAAAATTCATCTTAATCCTAAAAGAAAAAAAAATATTTTAGAGCATCTAAAAGAAAGAAATCTTAGTTAGTACCTAATCGATTCTGACGGAGGCGAATCGTTTCATTCGGAATTTTTCTTACAGGCGTTATAATCAAAATCAAACCAGCATTCCGACATCGCGTTCTGTCGAAAGCGTTAGCGTCGTAGGTTGTTGGTTGTGGCGGTGAAAAGTGCGGCGCGCTGTGATTGACAGTATTTTTCTGCTCACGAGCTGGGAAATGGCAAACTAGATTCGAGCCGCCGCTGGAATTGAGATGTGTCAAATGTTGTGAATGGAGAATGTTTTCCGCAGAGGCCTAGGTCGGAAATTTATTTGTTATTTTAGATTCTTATTTGATTTACTTTTTGTTGAGTGTAAAAGATGTTTTTTATGTTTTGTGAGAGAAGAGATGTTATCGTATCGTTTTAATTATTATAATTATTTTGGATAACGTGGATTCATTAAATTTAGAAGGAATTTTGGTATTTAAATCAATTATAACGAGTTTCGTTATTCGGTATAAATTTTAATAATATCCTAACGAAGTTAGTTGTTAACTGACTACTAAAATCTGGATCCATTAATTATTGTTCATTTTCAGAATAATTTCATTATAAACGGTTTAACAATTATTATAGCGTAATGATTTCAAACAAATTTACGTAAATGAAAATCGATTTTGTTAAATATGATAATGAATTTTGTTAACATTTTAAGCAAGTAATTCCCAAAGTACAGTCATAGCTTTAGCTTAAACTTATATTTAAACTATAAATAACGACCATTGCGTGCATATTTTCATTACAACTTACAAGCAAATTCATTTAACGAGTCTGCTAGTACCAGTACCACCTTTTTTATATTATTTTAACTCCCTTCCCAATTCATGAAACAAGTTTATTTAAAGCCACTTACGCGCCTAATTGTGTCTGACACCTGAACAACTGACCTTTTTATAATAAGATATTGTTGTTATTATAATTAAAACTTATTTTTGTTTTGTGCATAATTTTGGAGTCATATTAAAGAAGCGAAAGCAAAGTAAATAAAATGTATTCATTCAAATGACAGTCGTACTTTGGATTGTAATGTTATATATGCCATAAAATAAATACAATTGATTCGAATTTGTTAATTTACATAGTCGTACATTTACTATGTAAATACATTTATTCCGTCTTTATGTAAATATAAAATATAAAAAGAAGTAACTAAATATTAGATTTTGTTTGTTATTACAAATATATTAACTAGTTTAATAATCTGTTTGTATCATTTTGTGTATTTTCTTTGCGAGAATATTAAATAATTTACTGGTAAAGAAGGTTGAAGAAAATATATAATTTTATTATATTTTAAATTTTCAAATAAGCTTCTAATTAAAAGAAAAACATTTACATTTGAAACTTACAGTAATAAGTTTTATGTGGAAAAAACAAAAGAGTTAGCGAAAACAGTTAATTAAAATAATAAAGAAACCAGTATTTCCGACTGGCCCTGGGGAGTAGCACAAATTAATTTTTCCATTTCAAGGAAGTTACAAAGTACAAAGAAACCTTAAGAGCTTCCATTGTTCGACACTTGATTTGCGAGAAAATAGAGTCATTGCGTCATCCCGCTTGGATGCTGAGCACTGCATATACAAACACGATACAAAAAGCGTGATTTATCTGGGTTTAATCAGCGACTGGCATTCAGTCAGCGGTCGCTGAATTATTAGCGCGCGCTCTTCAATATTCAGTTCGTTCTTAAACACTGCCGCCGGTTACCAATTCCGAGCACGGAACAACGCGGGGCATACGCACGGCCCGGCACTTCGTTAGCGAAAACAAGCGCGCCTGAAAAATGCGCGCCCTTTTCAGCACTGCATTGCATGTAAAGCATGTTTATTATAGGAATATAGAACGATGTGTTTGTGTGTCTATGTTCTCTGTGCTCTGCGTTCTGTTAAAAGACAGAGATATGCGCTGTTGTTGGATGGAAGGTGAACAGATTGTCCTGAGGCAATGAAACGCTGCGGTGTAACCTGGGAATTGTTAAATCGCCCATGACATGCAGATACAGAAGGAGGCATACTGTGTGCTCTGTTTCCAACAGTTTATTTCAAATATAGGATTTTAAAACTAAATTTAATTCAACAGTATAAATATGTATAGTTTATATCTGGCTGGAGCCGGTTGCGTAAAACTATCTTAGTTACGTAAAAAAGTTGAATTGGAATAAAAAAAACTCATCTAATGCCTATGACACACTGGTCGAAGAGCAACAACAGAACGCACCCTTCATTGACAAACAATAAAAGCTTCTAAAGTTGAGACAGAAAAACTAAATTTCAAAAATATGCTAACGTGAAATGAGACAAAAGATACGAGTGAAATGGGATACGTTCGTTTCATCGATGAGCTCTTCGATGGAAATAGAGGAGCCTCTAATTTTCGTCGATGACGGGAGCGTTCTGTTGTTTCATCGAAGAGCCATAGGCATTAGAAATGTCAAAATGTTTGTTAGTTCAATATTTTAAAAGGTTATAATTTCTATAATAAGCAATTATTTGTTATAAATATTGTTTTATTTAACCAACAATAAGCAATTATAACATAATAATCAGAAAATATGTTAAATGTGGTGTCAGCCATCTTGGCCATTGTTAACTTTTAACATTCTGCTATTTAACAACATAATTAACATCGCTTTATGCAATTGAGTCTTGTTATGCTTGGATTATTCCGTATATGCACACGTATTTTATCAAAGACATCAAGAGAATAACTTATCTTTCACCAACTCACATTATACATATATGTTATTATTATACGTGTATCATAAGGACCGGTGATTATATTATTATGCAAAATGCAGTGGCGTACCAATTGAACACATTATTAATAGTTTGTTTACTAAATACTTGAATAATATAATAAAAATAGTAAGTGGTAGCGTCCTATTTTATAAAATATGTTGTGCAGCGGTTCTTTTGTTATCGTAATCCCCCAAATTTTTTAAATATTTTCGTGATCCTGTAGTTTCTACTGTAAATACAAATATTATATTGATTTTTAAAAAGGACTAATATAATAGAAACCTCAAATATATAAATGTAATTATTAAAAGTGTTTACATTTTTAAATATATCTCTATTTTCAAGGTAAAAAATGAAAAAAGTTAATTTCTGGACTCTTCGCGTAACGTGTGGTTACCAGGCGTCAAATCACGGTTTCCAAAGTTATTAGTAGAAGGAGATCCACAGGGGTAGTTTAAACGTGGTGAAAATTGTTTGTCGGCTGTGAGAATGGAATCCGGGTTCTCAATTCCACAGGCCGATTCGATACCACCTACAAATATCTTGTATAAACTACTAAATTTTATTTATAATTTATTTGAGTAAAATCATAATGAAATTCATTCCAAATTAATACAAATATAAATTTTATTCGTATACATATATGAATATCTACGATGATTCTAATTCCAAAAACAAAAATATCCAAGCGAAAACGACATACAATTAATTATGAAAGTAATTTGAATTGCAAATTTCCATTTAAAATACACTTTAAAATACCCTGCAACATTTCGTTAGCTATTTTCCGAATTGGGATAACATAAAATAAGAGAATTATTTCATAATATTTTTGTTTACCTACACAAAATTTCAATCATTCAAATAAACCTCTTTTGCATTCGTTTGGTCATCGAGTTAAGGCTATACAAAAAGTTAAAGTGAGTAACGAACACAAATAGCTGTGATTGACGAGCACTGACAAACACGAGCGCGAACGCGAACCCTAACCCGAACCCCGGAGTCGGACATTCCACACTACAAGTCCGGGTGGTTTTTTGTTTTGTATTTAGTCGGTGAACTAATAATGGGTTGCTGTCAGAAACTGTTCGAGAGTATCAGTGATATGGGTGAGCTAGTTAGATACAACTTCTAAATAAATAAACAAACAAATAAAACGAAGTTTCGTGATTTCCACGTAAAGTTTTCGTCCGTGCCGCCGTTGAATGGCGACTATAAAAGACAGAATACAAAGTATGTGTTGAGCTGTGAGAGACAGATCATTGACAATGGAATCACGCTGTGCTGTTGTTCCTGTTAGGAGCCCTTACATGTAGTTACGTTTACATAATCAGTAGCACTGGTGGCGTTGAATGCTTATCCACGGGTTCAGAAACTTGTTCCTCGTTTTGGAAACAAATAAACCTATGAATTCTAACGATGATAATTAATTTACATTGATTTGTTGTCTAGCCTCAAACGCATGGGGTCTGCACTGAATATCTCTTTTATTGTTATTGTTGTATTTATCCAAGGAGGACATTATTTCAAAAAGATATTTTGATATTAATATTTTATTCATTTCTCAAAGATTTTATGCCAATTATTTATTATTGCGATACAAGCACATTTGTTGAAATAATAACATCTATGTAACAAGTACATAATGTTATACTTTATTGGACGAGCTGTAGTTTATAGTCGGCCAGGACTATCGAACTAAGCTGATAAATATGGAAGTCCTATAAAATCTGATTATGTACGAATTGCATACAAAGATTTATGATCGATTGCCTTGTAGGTAATTTATTTTCTTAAAATATATAATAATAAATAATAATAATAATAAATGATATATTTGTTCAAAGCCTAAAAGCTTATACAAAGAGTGCTGTACATTTTATGAATACGTATTTTGGTTTACATAGTCTATTTTATAGTTTATGTGTTTATATAATTCAATTTTCTTTATTTTTACATTTCTAATGCAAAGGATCTTAGTTTTATCTCATTTACGGTATAATAATAGATTTTGTTGTTTATCTTTTTGTCTTCCCCTGAAAAGAAAGCTTTATAGAAATTATTTTTATCCTTGTTCATATTCAGTAAATTGTCCAGGTAGTGTTGTCGGATGGGCGAGAGTAGTGGGCAGGAAGTGTAGAAGTGGTAGAGGTCGTCTTCTTCTGATTTGTTACATATCTTGCAGGTGGTTGATGTACTAAATATTATTTCGTTTCCTAAAATTTTCTTAAAATATGTTAATGTTAAAACTTAGTTGTATCACGAAGTGTGCTTTGATATTGCTTTTGTGTAACAATATTTTTTAATACACAGCGCGATTCTTAAAAAAGATTGGCTAACGTTATTCTGGTTAATAAAAATTACTTTTCGAAAACCAAATACAAGATTATATTAGAGTGTATTTAAACTTTTGTGGGAATATGGTTTAGCTTCATTTGAATAATCCAAAATTCAGGATTTGATAAAACCTTTTAAGAGTTGGGTTGTAAATTATTAAATTTGTAAAAAGCAAATATCCCAAGACATCATGTTTTTTATAGAGCACCATTTTCTTTTGTAATAAAATTTGATTTCATTAATCGTTAAGAATTTTCTTTAAAAACAATAATAATATAAACATTTTTTATTTCTAACGCTAACTAGATTACTCATTATATTCGTCAAATTGTCATATTTTACGTTAGTTCACAAATTTGCCTGTCTTCTGTTCCCGTTGATTGCGCTGTCGTTCTTTGGTGTTAAAAGAAAAACTACATTTTGTCGCGGTTTATTTCCATTTTTATGCTTCATGCAGACACATACAACGTCTGGTTTATTTGCATTTACTCCATCAGTACATTTGACAGTTCCAGTACAGTAACATCAACACGAGTGTTGTTGCAGTGTAGCCTGATATACCCCGAGGGCATTGAATGCATCCACTGTGAAAACAAACCCGTTCCATCACTCAGTTACGAATGAATCTCGGGCTAGCTCAACTTTTCTCTACATTCCAACGTTCTTCACTGAGAAACAAATTTATGGTGACGTATCCGGAGTGGACTGCCGCGAAACGCTGTGCACGTACATCATGTGCAGTGGCGTGCAAGCATTAGAGGGGTAGGGGTGTTCGTCGAGGCACGAAGACGAACATTTAGATCATTCTCATTTCAGAAACTCATACACTTTTGTCTTAATTCGTCCATCGAGATTTTCAAACTCAAAAATAAACTTTTGATATACCTACCTTCTTGAATTGTTTATTCCCGTATTCATAAAACTATTTAACAAATCGTCTAAGTAACGATTTTGAGAGTTTCCTGTAAAATCATATAGAGAGCGATGTGGAATTGTTCGTTTCAATAACTAAGTATTAAAGTTAACGAATTAGTATTATGAAATACATCGAGTATATAAGAAACTTTTTATATTTTACCTTCACAATTAATTCATTATAATACAGCAAATAGTTTAATAATAGAGGCTATTGTTAAATTGCTTTTTGTAACTTTTTATTTTGTAAGATTGGTAGTATTATGCAGCCATACTTTAAATGTCATTTCAAAATGATAACAATTTCAAATTATTTCTGCCAAATAATTATATCATAATATGGGTTTTCTTAATAATAATTAAGAAAACCCAATAAGAAGGTCAATGTAAAACAATATTACAATTTGGTAAGCTATAACCTAAGAATCATGAAAATGTCAACATATTTTTTCAGATTTTATTTTATAACTACCAAATTTGTAGGAAAATTACTGTCTTTACATATGTGAGGTAAAAAGATACTTATATGTGAAAATTATTTGTCTAACAAATTTTACGACTAAAAATTATTTTATTTCAAATATATTTTTCTGAATTTAAATTTTTAAAACATCAAAATTTATTTGGCAGAATTGCCACATTGCAAAATTTCTATAAAATAAATAACGCAAAGAAAAAAAAAAGTATACTATAGTATTGTCTACGAGGCCTCCCATGATTTCATTTACTCATTAGATATATTATCTGTACTTAAATGATACATATTAAGACACAGATTTTAATTACGGTACAGATTATTGAGCAATAACAGTAAAACATTTACTATACAATTGTTTCCATTCCAATCATAGTAATAGTTTTTTTTGTTAATATCCAAGGATGACGTGGAATATTTTTTATAATATTAAATGTAATCGTAGAAGAAATAGTGTATGCAACTCGTATGAATTACGACACTCGTCCATGTAAACTTCATACTCGTATATTAATAGTTACCATTATAAACTTGTTGACTAAAATACTATTTTCAATCTTATCACCATTCCAATAATATTTATAGTTGTTGCATCCGAAGTAAGCGACTGTATATTCCTATCCATACATTAATGATAATTATAATTTTCATGATTACACATTACTATTATTTCAGTGTTTTGTAATCATTTATTCTGTTATTTTCTATTTTATTTTTATGCATGTTACTCGCGTCCGAAGCAGCCAGTATAAAAATATTGCTTTTTAATCTCGCTTTTTTACGAAGCTTTCATGAGTTGTCATTATATTTTTTTATAATAACAGCTGCATATATGTATAAAAGTAAGCAAAATGCATGAAAATAACATAAAAATGTTAGAGTAAATTATTCTGGTTGGAATCTATAAAGTATAATATTAAAATATAAAAAGTTGTTATTAAATTATCTATAGTCATAATTCATAAATACAAGTAACTAAAAGCGATATGGTTGGTCACTACGTTTACATGTATGTATTATCATTACGCATTTTCTCCGCCTGTAAATATTCAATTAAATTTGCGATAATTTCTTGACAATACCGAAAAGCTGTTTAAGAATTGAGAGTAAACATTTTAGATTCATATTTCCGTGTTACCAATATAAATAGTATTTACAAAATACATTTATTAATATAACATTTTCATAAAACAGTTTTTTTTTTGTTATTTAATAACATCCTTAATATTAATATGCAATTGTAAATATACAAATATTTATATCAACAGAGATACTAATATTGCAATTAAAATTACTTTATAACATGAGTTACAGAATTTTTTCCCAAAAAGATGACGTGTATAAACTAATTCAACAAATGGACCATACGTATGTTGACCATAATGAATTATAATCTGGTATATTCTCGGCTGTTAAGTATTCCTAAATTGTTTTAAATAAATAAAAATTAACTACATCTTCTGTTACTTTTATTTGAAGCACTTTTCGTCAAAATAATTTAGAAATTTTTGACTGTGTAAAAGATTAATAATTTGAAGATACTGTACTTAAACATTGCATAAATTTTCAATGAAATTCATTATACTATATTTTTTCTTACAGATTTTCATTTCATGGTTCTTCTTCAGTCCTCTCGCTTGCTGGTCAAAATGTATTCGGCGACCAACACCATAAAGGTAGGATTATATGCACATTTTTCAATTAAAAGATTTATAATTTTCAAAAATGCTTTAACCAATCCTACAGTTTGATTTCGACAAGTTATGTTCAATCATATTCTCATATAAGTTAAAATTAATCGTAATATTATCCTGTTTACCTTTTAATTTTCAAAATTGAATTCGGATGTACTTTTAAATATCAAATTAGAATAAAATAAATAAATATAATTATATCATCACGCCATTACCAAAAAAATTGTTTTGGTATTTTGTAATCATGTTTTGATTGGTTTAGAACAGCTTACTAAAGTAGCTGACAGCATAGTAATGAATTTTTGGAGGGCTATTTACAAAAAAGTTAAATTTCACGTGCTGTATATACGAGAGACGTTCTGAAGTAGTAAATGCGGTTAAACAAATATGTTACCTCTGTGGGTATTATATGGAAATATAAGGAAAATTTGTTAGTGGTCGAATTAGTAGTGGGTAAAACGAGGGGGCACCAGCATGAACCCTCGAGGGTGCAAGTCTCCTCTTGCTCCGCATTGTTATGCGCGCGTTACGAGAAACGGAAATCTTGAAAACAATACCGGAAGTTCGCGAACATCGACCACGGCGCTGGAAACGCATCGCTGGCGATGTGCCTTGCCACCATGCGCAGTTCCACAGCCTTGGAGATGCTGTCGTCTTGTGGCCAATTATCCGTACGGAAGGGTTGGAATTTGCCCCGCCATGTAGTTAGGAGCAAGGATGCGAAGTTATGTCGTAATTTCGTTTTATCTTCCCTGAAATCGACCCTGGTTTAACCAATATGTGGAAAACTGGAAAGATAAATATAAATAATGGAATAAAGAAAACATTCATAACTCTTACTAACTTCAAAGTGATTGTCACATTTTCTAGTCATCACAGATGAATAAAAAAATGTTTTCACGCAACTGTCGAAACAAAGTTGACATATACGCCCACAATTCAGCCCGCGAAATTCAACTTCAAAAGCTCGACAAAAGTTCATTACTGGGTTGTCAGCTACTTTGGCGAGCTGTTCAAAACAAATCAAACACAGGGTTACAAAATGCCGCCGATAAATCAAAAAATTAATTTTTTTTCTGAAAACGTTTTCTAGTTACACATTCATATTTATAACCATCATTTTGAAATTAGATTTGTAATAAATTTTGAAGTTAATTAATGAACATTATGCAGTGCCTGAAAAATTTTGTGTGCATCACGGCCGCAAAATAATTTGGTGCGCTCAGAAAATAGTCCACCTACCTCTGCTTTCATCCTCGGTCACCGAACATTTTCTTCGATGTATTATTTCGCGACCTAGAAACATAAATAATTATTGTTTTATATTTTTTGCACTTCTGACTAATTTTTCTATTCTTATGACTAACGAACATCGTTTAAATTAATTTACCGAATTGACAGTTCTGCCAAGGAAACAATGAACTATCATTATTATTTAGTAAACTCGATAGCGTATCCAGTTTTTTTTACTTGAATATTATTTGCTGTTTATTGCTATGATACGAAGTATATAAATAGCACCATAAAATAAAGAAACAATATCCTTGGCAACACAACGCCACAGTTGACTAATACTTTTATGGGCATTTGAATAATAAAGATTTTGTTTATTTAGCTCTGTCTCTAGGGGTTACGAGACTTTTAACGGGCTAGCTCGTGTAAAAATTATAACGGACTGTTGACATTGGTTATCATGACAACATATCTTATTTGAAACGTTTGACACTTAAATATTTTTTGTTTAAACAAAATCTATCAGATTTTAAAGTCTACCTTGATTGAACATGTTAGTTGTTGCGTTATACTATTGCAATTAATTTGATTAAATATACATATATTGCGATTCAAATGCACATAAAACATTGTACAATGCTTGACCGTTACCTGAAATTTCCAGGCTCACACAGATAACAGGCTTGCTAGTGCTCGCATGTTACCTTTCTATGCTCGCCTGTAAATTTCTGTATAACGATCTTGAAATGTAAATAACTATTATAAGGGGGTAGGTGACT
Organism: Pterostichus niger; assembly: GCA_947425015.1. Taxonomy (NCBI): domain Eukaryota; kingdom Metazoa; phylum Arthropoda; class Insecta; order Coleoptera; family Carabidae; genus Pterostichus; species Pterostichus niger. The sequence goes on along the minus strand of OX380345.1, from coordinate 23,462,761 downwards.
CAGTGGTATCGAGTCGGCCTGTAGATTTGAGAAACCGGGTTCGATTCCCATAACCGACAAACAATTTTCATCACGTTAAAACTACCCCTGTGGCTCGCCCTCCACTAACATCTTTGGAGGCCATGATTTGATGGCTGATCTGCTACGGCAGTACCACATCCAGTAATGTGCAAAAGGCGTGATGATATATTTATTTTACTGTAATCATAATTATTATAAATTAAAACTAATTAATTGTAGTAAACAATAAAAAAAATTTTGCATCACGGACGTTCATCATCATCATCTGTGGCGCTCCAGTCCAAATCGGGCCTGGACCTAACGGGCACACCGAGCCGCAGTTTTTACACTGCCGTACTGCCGGTTTTCGTAGTCGAATACTATATTATTTAGATATTGGCGAATATCATCCGCGAATAGTCGAATGCCGCGAATATTGACATTATTCGATATTCGAGATTTTCGAATATTAACGTCAGTATAGCGAACATTCGAATACCTCGAATATAGCGCTATATGTTGACCTCAATTTTTGACTATGTTTTTATTTATCATTTGTACATAAACTTAAAGCTATTACAATACTTTGAAGATATTAATAACAAAGATATTTTGTTTCAAAACCATGAAGACGTACCATATTTCAAATTTGTTTTTCGTCAACTTCAGCCCGTACGTTTCTATGAAACGTACGGGCTGAAGTTTTCGTCTTTTTCTTTTCTTTTTTGTTTTAATTTTATTTCATCTTCACAATTTCATTCAAATAATGAAAAGGACATAATTAAATAATTATTAATAATAAATAAATTAACTTTCAGGAGTATTCGAATATTCGAGGTACTCGAATATTCGAGATATGATTAATATTCGTATTCGATATTCGAATTCGAGAAATTTGATATTCGCCCATCTCTAATATTATTTAAGGCGTATAAGTGACAAGTTTATAGCGCCCGAGTGTGATAAATACATGTAACTGTATTTTATATTTTACGACAAATCACACATTGTCGACAGGCGGATTCGAACTGACGAACCTTGGCTCGGGTGACGTCACAGTATGTTAAGAGATGTGCCTTAACACGCTCGGCCACCGCGCCATCACGGACGTTACTAGATGATAATGACCAGGGTCAACACTAATCCCTCGGGCCGAATGCCCTCGGGATGGATATCGCCGTCTTCTCCTCATTATCATCTATTTAACGCCCTTAGTGCATAAATTACTGTTAAGTGTGTTGTAGAACGAATAATTTTGGCTTAATAATAACACGGTTTCTTCAAGCAAACAACCCTGAGTTAAAAGCTCAATTTAAGTACCGGAATTACAACTTGGTCTAAGTGCTTTGGGCGTCGTTTTTTCTACACTCGTAATTTGGATTAATTTCCTGTTGTTCAGTATAGCACATAAATAATGATATTTTTCTTGTAGAATAAGTTTACATTCGAATGAGTTATACCTGCGTACGTATGTAGTTCGTGAATCATAAGATCTTGTAATATTTCAGTTGGGTGGAAGTAACATTTCTAGTTAGTAGCATCATTTTCTTGACGTAATTATGCGGAAGCAAGGTGAACGGTGAAGTTATATACGAAAACGAGGGCTGTTAGCCAATCCGTCGATGCGGTAGGAAATATGTTATTTGAAGTTGCAGAACTGGCAAAGATACGTTCAACTGCGAACGACTCGCTTCGCCGCTGCCCGATAACTTAATAGCTCCGCGATACATACAAGATCAGCTCAATACCGGCAGTAATAAATTGCCATAGCGGGCATAACGCTAGCGCTGGTGCGCGCATTCTGAATTCTAATAATAATTCATGAATTCGCAACAGTTCGTCGTGAGTCTTTTGAACTTTATCGTCCGATTTAGCGCATATGAATATTTCAGGTTGGCATTTTGCTGCCATCTCCCGCTAAATGCGCCAGTTGACGAATTCTCAGCGACTTGTGCTGCGACTGGTTTAATTTCATCGTCGAGTAATGTCTGCCGGTCGAACATGCATGGAATGCAATGTTTGCTGCAGGATATTTGCATATACAAGCCTGCCAACTGTTGTACGTACCGACTCACCTATCGGTTGCGGGGAGTTGGCGGAAGTGGGCGGGGCCGCGAACTATGTGACCTCGGAAATGCTGCAAAGTCAGCTGCTTTTTCCGGAAATGACGGCATTTGTCACGTATAGAATTAAACTATAAAAATTCCGCACTGCAATTTACTTATGAAATATTAATCTCGTTAAATTTATATAGAACATTATGAATTAAATAAGAGTCATTTGAAGTTCTACTTTAAATAATAATCATTCAGTTTACTCATTATGAAAATAAAATAATAATAATGCATGTTCTGAAAATAACATGTGCATCGTACACTGCAAGTGATATGCAGTCTATTTTCGGAATTTACATACTAATTAATGCACATTAGCCACTAACTATCATCCACTAAATTGGATTAAATTATTCTATTAGCAATTAAGTGTAATATGCAATTTTCAAAAGTACTTGAGGCTAAATTTGCAGCAATCAATTGGATAAATAGCATTTACCTTTAATAAGAGATATGGCCTGGAGTGCTAATTTTGCAAATATCCTTTCTAATATTAATGGTGCTTATTAAATATTATTTTACCCATACTTGATAATAATATGTCATTAATTATTATCATTATTTCACATTAAAATTACTCCTGCGTCTTCCCCTTCACTAATATATTTGGTGACCAAAATCTGCTAGGACAGAGTGCCACACCCATTAATGAATATTTTAATTACTATTTATTATTTATATCTGTTGAAATATTATATACTATAAAATAATTTTTCAAGTCTTAGTAATTTTCCGAAAAAAATTTTTTTTTTTAAATCAATTTATCTTGACTATTATGCACAAGTAGGGGTTCACATTAAAATTATGTATTATGATGCAACCAAAAATCAATTTCCACAACACAAAAACTACCCCTCTGGTTTCCCCTCCATTAACATCTTTAGGAGCCCGTGATTTGACGGCTGATAACCACACTTCACGCGAAAAAATATTTCATTTGCCGAGATCTGCTACGGCAGAGCGCCACACCCAGTAATGGGTAAAATACTCGGCTGTGATATTCTATTATTTATACTGGATCGGCAACACAGAATTAATATTGTTTTCTGCAAGATCTCTATTTGTACATTTATTATTTCTTTGTATTGGGTTTTTTGATAATAATAGTATTCAAAATCTTCAGGAATTTAGAAATAAAATCTTTAAAAAAAAACTTAATTAATCGGGTTCAAAAACTTTTACAACTTAATGATTGACAATTTGAACAGTCATTATAAGACGCACTACCTAATATTTAATTTTATTAATTTGTAATGAAATAATTTTATTAATTATTATATTAAAAATTATTTCAACTCTCATTTTTTTGCTTTATTAGGCATACTTTATATGCAACCCCCTATTTGTTATACATCATTGTAAAGATAAATTGAGACAGAATATTATTTTGCAAAAATATCCACGTATTTAAAAAACCACCAAATTAAATGCTTTTCTAGAAAATTAATAGGCTGTGGGAAAAATAGTTTGTACTATTTTTTAGACCAAGTTCTGTTAGACAAGTCTTACATTTAACTTATTATTGAATCTTTAATATCTCAGCAGATATAATCTGGATATGAATCATTTTTATTTAAAGTTAGTTATTCATATACTATCATCTACCTAGGACAAACTATAGCGTTCAAGAATAAATATATGCTCGAGATAGAAAGAAGAATAAAGAATACTGATAAGAAATACTGGTCGCTAAAATTCTTAAGACAAAATGGTATACCTTTAAGCCTAAAAAGGAAAATCACAATTTCCTGCTTACTACCCGTACTCACATACGGCTCACAAACCTGGGCTCTGACAAAAACACAAGCCAACAGCTTAAGAATCTGTCAACGAAACATAGAAAGAAAACTGTTAACTATAACAAGAAGGGACAGAATAAGAAATATAGAAATAAGAGCAAGAACACAAATAACAGATGTGATAAAATTCTCAAAAATCCAGAAATGGAAATGAACAGGACATATGATGCGGACAAACGAGCAAGGGCTGTACGAATTAGTTTCCATTGCACAAGAAAAGTAGTAGAGGACGCAAATTAAGACGTTGGAGGGACGACCTACACTCTTTCGACAAATATTGGCCAACCAATACAACAGATCAAGAAACCTGGAGAACAATGGGGGAGGCCTTTGCCCAGCAGTGGAATGTATAGGTACAAATCATCATTCATGTATACTATTTTCATTTTAAACTGGAGGGATCGGCATAAAACGATAAAACGTCCCTATCCCATATAACTACAATGAAATCTATTAGTGCGGCTACCACAAATCGCATAACGATGGTCACAACAAGTAATTTTTTAAGGGTCGTATTCAGCCTAAAATTATTCTTGTTTTTTCCTATGGTTGACCATTTAAAAATACCGGCGAATTGGGCTGTACAACCCTGTGCGAACCTTGTGAAACTAGTTATAACGGGTCATATTTTGAGTTCCTTTGTAAACGTAATTGCGGTGCATTTAATCGTTTTATGCCGATCCCTCCAGTTTAAAATGAAAATAGTATACATAGTACTTATTTGATGTGAAAATGAAAATATCTTTAAATTATGAACGTAAATACAATACTTACATTTACAAGGAATGAAATGCCCATCAAAAAAGTAACAATATAATACCATGTCAGTGAAAAGAACATGCAGATCTGTTTCGTATCATAAAATTTGTATCTATAAATATTTTTGTGACCAGCGTGCCTCGAATGTAATGCGGTTCTTATAAGTGATAGCAGTGTCAACTGTTCACGATCTCAACACGAAGAAATATGAGCAGATACAAAAATAATTCTTGGACGCCCTTATATTCTTCTTTTGTATCGCAATTCTAAGGGCCCATTCATCAATGCAGAAATACAGCGACAATACCGTATCATATACATATTATGTACTCAATAATTATCTGTTAGGGATTGAAATATTAATCAAAATTATTGGGTGTGGCACTCTGCCGAAGCAGATTTCGGTAAGTGATATATTTCTTTGCGTGAAGTGCGGTTACCAGCTGTCAAATCACAGCCCCCACATATATTAGTGAAGAAGGAGCCAGAGGGATAGATTTAAATTGTGCCAATCAAAAATAATGGTTGCCATTTACTTATTGATCGGTAACAGATAATGATCTGGTTACAGTATAGGGGGATATTTCATCTGTCAGATAAGTGATAAATATTGCATCAATTAATAACATAATATAATTTGTTTCATATTGTATCGTATTTCCATGTTTACAGTAGTGATTTTAGCCCGAAAACTGAGACATTACATTATTAGTACTATAATAAATATGTTATCGTGAAGTTGCTAAGTTACAAACGTAAATAACTATTGTGCATTTGGTATAAAATAGTGTATTATACTTTATCTACGACCATAAATAATAATAAAAACAATTACAGATTATTTGTTAGGTTATATCTGTAACATCAACTGTCAAACAAATGAAATAATTTTCAATAACGCACCACAGTTTTTACTTCTTTGTACGAAGTAAAGGAAGTATTGTAATCGCGAAAATTTTCGGTTCTCAGATTTCAACAAAAATTGGTATTTTGGCCCTCCCTGAATCCATTTTGACTAATTTCGTCGTGCCGTCTGTACGTACGTACGTACGTACGTATCTCGCATAACTCAAAAACGGTAAGCCGTAGAAAATTGAAACTTTATATTTAGGACTGATATAACATCTAGTTATACACCTCCCTTTTTGGTCGTTATACAACTACCGGAAGTGGTACTTTACTTGAAGCCTATAATAGATTTTCATGAAAAACTATATTTAAATATAATTTAAAACTTTCCAAATTTGGTATATAAGACTACTATATCAATGGAAATAACATAATAGATTTTGGTTAAAATAGACTAACCGGAAGTGGCACATTACATGAAGCTGCTAACAGTTTTCCTTGAAAAAAATGGTTATTTTAATTTTAGAAATAAATGCTGCAAATAAAAGTTTTAGAGAATTAAATTCTGCGTCTAGCACATTAAGAATTTTTAAATTAGCGTTTCGCATAAACGTGATATCTAAATTTAAATATTATATATTTTTTGATTTTTTTTTAAATTAAGTTTGCTATGGATTAGAACAAAAAATAAAAGATTTAATGTCAAATATGTGCAATTAAAAAAATATCTATAGTTTAATACGTGTACAAGGAAGTCATGTGGCGTCCACATCAGATATTTTTTATTTACGTTCACGCATAATCAAAGGATAGTTTATAATTTCAACTCACGACAATTTCATTGCTCGCATCCACCTCTTTCTCCCAATGTTCTCGACTATTTATTCCTGTTCGTCCATATTCGCAATATTCTATTTTGTAGATAGTAGATAATAATTTCAGTACAAATTGTGTAAATTTTCGTACATAGATAAGGAATGTAGAGCTGTGACGCTAGTCCAGGGCAGAGCATCATAATTCGTGGGTCCGGCAATGGCAGCATAATATGTCTCGGTAGCTCGGACTCTGGAGGCGGGCGTGGTATTGCCACATGAAAAACAGCGAAACGCCACATTGTTCTCGCCGGTCGGTGCTGACCGCCGTAAATAATAATGTGTTTCGCAGGCGCATGACACTCGCAGGGTGTCGTCATACTTCGCCCGCTCCCAGATCGGCAAGATTATAAAACCCTTGTTACTGACTATATACTTCTATTGCAGACACTTTATGGTGCGTAAGAAAAGAACAAACCAGACTTCATATATTTAATCCATTGAAAAAAGTATACTATTTTATACTGTATGTAATTTGTATTTTAATCAGTCAACGTTCTGAAGATGGCCTAATAAGCCGAAATCGATCAACTTATTGTTAATAAATAATTTATGTGAAACTACATCAAGTGTCTACGTTCGTTATTCTTATTCATAATATTTTAACAAGTGCCAACGGCTCATACTTTTGATATTGTATACTATTTTCATTTTAAACTGGAGGGATCGGCATAAAACGATGAAATGCACCGCAATTACGTTTACAAAGGAATTCAAAATATGACCCGTTATAACTGGTGTCACAAGGGTCGCTCATGGTTGTACAGCCCCATTCGCCAGTACGTGTATAATAAAAACAAGATAATTACAATCTTTAAATAAGTATATTTCCTTATTCATACGATACAAGTATTATATATTATAAATATTATATACAAACATAATCTAAACATTTTCCTACATTACTCAGTCTGATTCAGTACAGGATATTTAACCTTCTTATTGAGTAACATAACTGCTATTTGGATAATTTAATCCGAATTAGTAATTTTTAAATGGCCAATCATAGGAAATAACAAGAATAATTTTAGACAGAACACGACCCTTAAAAATGTACCTGTTGTGACCATCGTTAAGCGATTTGGGGTAGCCGCACTAATAGATTTCATTGTAGTTATATGGGACAGGGACGTTTAATCGTTTTATGCCGATCCCTCCGGTTTAAAATGAAAATACTATATATATTGAGAATTGATTTTAATACTTTCGGGACAATCAGTTGTGCAACTGAGTACATGCCATCTGATTAAAACCGTTGAAAAACCTTTCGAATTAAATTATATCCTCACCACAATGTGCATTCGGTATAAAATCGTTTTTATAAACATTTCCTTTGCGCTTTGTACGTCGTAAAGTGTAAGTATAATACATTTATTTGAATATCAATTTTGTTCTTGACAAGACTCGCTTCGCTCGCATTTTAAGCAAACACACCCTAAGCTCGCAGGATGCACGCTTCCCACAAACAAGCTTTGATACTTGTATCTGACAAAATTTACAAATACGCCGTCTAAAACGTATACAGAACGATTTAAGCTGAATGGGGAAAGTTTATACTGAATAGCTTTTCGACGTGGTGAATATTAGTTGGTGTGGCATGCTTCAATAAAACTGGACATAGAATACATATAAAATATTAATAAGTTATGATGATTTAAAATAACTGCAAAATACAGGAATTAATTTTGTATTAGGTTGTTAGGTATCTTGTATTTTTCTTCAAGGTGTCGCAAGCCGCAAGAGATTGTTTTGTGCCGTCTGCTGCTCGCGAGCCACCAGTTTGACTTCCCTGCTACACAATTTCAAACTGATATGTAATTATTTGTTTCGATAACTTTATTAGCATTCATTTTGACAGATTGTTTCAACTCTGATCTAATATTGTGTGATGAAACTAGCTAGATGGTGCAAGGAAAAGTAAAGAAATAACAATAACAATTATATCATTTCTGAAATCAAGAAACTCAACGACGTCTTCTTGACAAATACTAAAAACAAAATAATGACGTAATTACCAAGTTATTTGACATGGCATATTATCAGGGACCGGAACCGATATTTATTATGGAAATATAGTATATTGTGTGGCAAGGGGTGAAACAAGACGATTTCTGACGAGGGCGAGAAATCGTCTTTGTTTCATCCCGTGCCACACACTATATTTTTCATATCACATGTACTCATTTTATTTGTAATTTATTAAAATCTTTCACAACGATTTGACGACAGCTGTCAGACGATTATGATTTTATTCGCTTTTGTTTATAACAAATGCGATTCTGACAGACTTGAAATAAAGACATAAATAATGAATAAATGAATGTGCCGGGCAGAAACAACGTTGTTTCTGACTGACACAGTCGCATTGGTCTGAAATTGTCTTATTTCGACTGGCAAAACAGAGATCAAAACTCGCTGTTTCAATGCATGTGATATGAAAAATTTATTCTGTTCATAATATAACTAGGAATTAGGGACTCGAAAATTTACCATGCAATTTGTTCTCGTGCTTGTTGATAAAAATATCGATGCTATACAAAAATTTAGATAAAATCTAGAAGTAATAAATTCTAAATTAAATGTATCTACAACAGATCATGTATTTATTTGTTATACAGTTGACAAATGATCTGTTCAGATTATATGACAACAACATCATCCAACTTGTTTGTAAAGTTATCTGTTTACTTAGTCTGATCAGATTATCTGACAAAGAATAGATCATTGGAAAGTAATTGTTATGATTTGACAAGCGAATGATTAAACTTATGTTCTCTAGCCGATCTGAGAATGGGCGAAGCGAGTACTCGCAGGGGTATTTAACACGGCTTGCGCAATCACGCCAATGCCGCATGCATATCGGTGGCGGCGAAGGTGGCGTGTTCGCGGCGGGGACGGCGTGGAGGCGGCAGCGACCACCATCTATCACAGCGCCGCGGCGGCCAGGCGTCACGGCCGGCTGCGATCGTGCCTAATTTATAGAAGCGCCGCCTCCAGCTTCTGCCGCCCCCGGTACCGCTCCTCGCATCTCTCGCCTCCAGCCAAGGACGTATGAAGGGGTGCAGTCGAGCGGACACGTTCTACCCGAAAAATCGCGCGCCCATTAAAAAAATTTAGCGTATTCTGCGCCGGAATCAACGATCAAGGGATGCGACGTGAAAGCGCGCAGATTGCTTTAAAAAATAGTGATAAAATTTGTCCTAATCTCGTACTGATCGCCTTAAGCCTTAAATTAAATTAATTAACCTTAAACTCTGTCAGCATTCATAAATAACTAGATACATACGTTGAAATAGAGCGAGATAAAATTATCTTGTAGAGAAACTGTCAATGTAATCTATGGAAAGGGAATTGGCCACTTTGTTTCACCAATTACATTTTTAAGTATAATAGTATATTATTATACCAGTTTTATAAGACGATGTATTGTCGCACGAGACGTTTGGAGTACGAGTGGAGCGAAGAGTGCTCCAAAGAAACGATTGTAGCAATCCGTCGCATAAAACGAGTATAATCGGAATTTTACAATAATTATTACAAAAATATTGAACTAGGGATGTTTTTTACTGTAAAGGCAAGAAAAGTATATTTAAAATAAAATAATTATTAATCGTTGAATTTTTTACATCACATGCATATAGATTTTCGTGCAAATTATTATTATTATTAAGCTCTCTATAGGACAAAGTCCCAATTACAGAGAGCATATGAAAAAACAATACAACAAAAAAATAACAACAAAACATGCGTTACCATATATAACAAAACAAGTATAAATTAATTAATCAAAAAAGTATGAAGCTGTGAAATAACAAATTTATCAACTATTTGTGTTCCATATCAAACAGAAAAATCCTAAATAATTTGTCCTTAAATATACGTAGAGTATCACAAAATATATCCATATTATCCAATTGTAGGTTTATTTTAGAGATGGGCGAATATCAAATTTCTCGAATTCGAATATCGAATACGAATATAAATCAGATCTCGAATACTCCTAATTTGAATGAAATTATTAAGATAAAATAAAATTAAAACAAAAAAGAAAAAGACAAAAACATTAAATTTAAGGTGAAACGTACGGGTTGAAATTTGAAATATGGTAAGACTTCATGATTTTGAAACAAAATATCTTTGTTATTAATAACTTCAAAGTATTGTAATAGCTTTAAGTTTATGCACAAATGATAAAGAAAAATATAGTCAAAAATTGAGGTCAACATATGGCGCGATATTCGAGGTATTCGAATGTTTGCTATCCTGACGTTAATATTCGAAAATCTCGAATATCGAATAATGTCAATATTCGCGGCATTCGACTATTCGCGGATGATATTCGCCCATCTCTAGTTTATTTGATTGAAAGTAGCACACATATACCTAACAGGGCTCCTTGCCTCATAATTAGTTCTGGTAGTACTCACAGCGAACGTTACTATCTGTCTCGGGTAGCAATTACGTGGTACATTAATACAAATTAATGATAACAGGTAAGAGTCATCGATAGCATTATTTAATAGTTTATAAAGAAAGTTACAAATCAGAATGCTACGACGACTCTCAAGTGATACCAGTTTGAACTCGAGTAGAGACTCATTATAGTGGAAGAAATTAGATAGATATGTTCGTTTAGAAAATTTGAACCAACAATAACGTAAAAATGTTCTTTGTATAGATTCAATAGCTCTGATCGAGTTCTTGAAAAATGGATTCCACACTAAAAAACAGTATTCAAGTTTTGCACGAACAAAACAATAGTATAGAGATTTGAGGGCGACGAATAAAACCCAAATTTCGTTAGGAAGATTTAACAATTTCCCTCACATGGCAGGTAAATTGAATTATGTAGATATAATATAAAATCTTATAAGAAAGATGTTATTACCTATTTTGATAATTTTAATTCTTAGGTTAAAGTTTACTAAATTGTAATATTGTTTAAAATATATATATTTTTTGTTAGATCTTTTACGAAATAATTATCTGCCATTGCAGATACTTTCAAATTATTGTAATCTTATATTTTAAAATATTTGATGTTATTATCATAAAATGACATTTTAATAGGAATAAGATTATACAATTTTTTACCATCAGAAATAAAAGATGTAAACTCGTTTAATAATTTCAAGAGACGATTAAAAAATCTATTTATTAATAAATGTTATTACTCGGTAGAAGAATATATACAGGACTCATCTATTTTGTAATTTTGTATTATATGTATCATCTTGTAACATTATTTTATTGAATTTACTGTATTTTTTTTTGTAATTTGACATACTATATGCCAATGTTTTTTTGGTCTTTTGTAAATAAATTATTATTATTATTATTTTTACATATGTCGGCATAGTATTATCATTTTTACAAAATAAAAAGTTACCAAAATCATTTCAACAATAGCTGATGTTAATAAATTGTTGTTAGTATGATAATGGACGTATTGTCAACACAAAATATTAAAATTTCATTATAATTATCTATTATGTATTTGTTTGAAATAGGTAACTTTTCATTTTAAAATAATGATGCTAAATTTTGAATTTACATTATTCTTATTATAAAAATATATATGTAACATAATATTTCGGTTGATACCAAAATTTTCTATTAAATATGTGTTTTTGTAAATAAAGATAATGCAAGTTCAAAATTTAGTACCTACCATGATTCCATCTGTTTTCTTTTTGACAACCAAACGTTTCAATTTACAATTTAGCTATCTCTCCCACAATAGAATTTTCCATGCAAATTTAGATAATTAACAAGCATGTACAGGTATAGGTTAAGATCTGTTTCTAGTGTACAATATTACTAATTATAATAATGTAATGAGAAACTATTCTCTAGCAGTCTTGTTTGACATACAAATAATTGCAAGATAATTCTCCTAATTAAAATTTTGCATACATAATTGGCTAACGTTTCTGTATATTATGTCTTTGAAATAACTATTTCAATATTCATGACGTACAAATTATACTTTGTTTGCCGCGATATAATTGTTCTAAATAAAAACGAGCATATATTTTCTTGCTTATTATTTTACACTAGAGTTTTAAATAAATATGTTTCAAAATTAAATTAAATTAAATAAATATAAATGAATATTTCACTCGAAAAATTTCAACCAATCAGGTTACAGTATATTTTAAATTTCGACCAATCACAATCGAATATCAGTGAATATTTTGCACAAGTGCAATATCCGGGTATTTGCACAAGTGCAATACTCGAATATGTCAATTTGACAACACTAATGAAAAATTTACATTTGTTTAATAACGTTTCTAAGAAAATTGTTTTATTGCTTACACCACTTGATAAATATATATTTTTTATCTAAAATTGCATTGGACGTTTATCAAGTGTTAAAGATCTGACAACTGACGTTTATATGACAGTTTAAATAAATATTAAATTATAATAAAAATAATTTAAAATATCGAATGTGAACTTTTTCTCGGGAAATATTCTACCAATATACCACTCGTGCAAGTCAAATATTCAGGTATTTGCCTTGCACTTGTGATATAATTATTGAATATTTCACTCGAAAAATTTCAACCAATAAGGTTACAGTATTTTTTAAATTTCGACCAATCACAAACGAATATCAGTGAATATTTTGCACCAGTGCAATATCCGGGTATTTGCACAAGTGCAATACTCGAATATGTCAATTTGACAACACTAATGAAAAATTTACATTTGTTTAATAACGTTTTTAAGAAAATTGTTTTATTGCTTACACCACTTGATAAATATATATTTTTTATCTAAAATTGCATTGGACGTTTATCAAGTGTTAAAGATCTGACAACTGACGTTTATATGACAGTTTAAATAAATATTAAATTATAATAAAAATAATTTAAAATATCGAACTTTTTCTCGGGAAATATTCTAACAATATACCACTCGTGCAAGTCAAATACAATCAGAATATTTTCGCTCGTGCACGTTCGTGCACTCGAGAAAATATTCAGGTATTTGCCTTGCACTTGTGATATAATTATTGAATATCTTATTCTACAAATGTAAAAAATATTTTTTTCACACATATCAGTGCTACACCTAATAAGTATCTACTTGTTGCTAAATTATTTTTTATGCAAGAATAATAAGCAAACGAAACATGGCTTTTATAAAGAAAATTATAGCTCATTAAATAAAAAAATTAATTTGCTTAAACGAAATTATACTTGAATGTGTACTGTCATAATTTATTCAAAATAATAATAGCAATAAATTAACAACAATAATATTAAAAATTATTTTGTTTCGTTATTTTCCTAAGCACTCTCAGTAGATGCTGTTTTTTTATACTTTTTTTTTGTATCTACACTTTTGGTCTAATTTAAATAGGAAAGCAAGAATCATCATACTAAAAAAATACCATTGTATTTCCTATGTTACATAGTTCAATTCTACACCTGGTATATCATTTTGCCACTATTAGCGTTCAAGTCCTTTTGAACGATTTTTGTATTGATAATATCATGACTTTTGACATAAATATTTACTTGTTTAAAATACTCACAAAACTGAGTTGGCAGAATATTTAATATATCTTGAGAAATTGTTCTTATTTATTCCTATTTGAGGCATTAGTAGATTAATTCAATTTTTATTAAAATCTTTCATTTGCTGGTCTCAAATTTTTAAAATTCATTATAGTACTTGTATTGCAATAGAACTTTTTACGATACGCTTTTAGAATTGTAATATTGTTATTATGTTATAAACTTAGGTAAAACAAATTTATAACTTGAAAAGAGGCAAATAATAGTTTATTGCACGGATAGTAGTGAAAAAATATATTATAATATATTATCTCCTAATCTAGTAATGACCAAAAGGCATAAATTATTTAATTTAAATTCAGTAGTTGGCTGCGGGAATAATTTCTATTGTCCTCCATTACGTTACCACAGAGATATTTGCCCCATGTTTATATCTTTTCAATTAGAAAATTATACATTGTTATGTATTGCTCAAAATAAAAGAAGAAAATACATTCTGCCTTATTATTTTGAATAATAGCATGCTTTTTAAAAATGTATGGATTATAAAGCAAATCAAAGGAAATGGAAATCATTGAAAAATAAAGCCTGGTTTAAATCATTGTTGAGAAACATTTCTTATTTTCGTTCTTTATCAAAAGAGAAAAAACATTATCCAATCTGTTTATAGCAGTGAGTTCCATCTCAGAATTTGCTTTGCTGTGTGACTTGATAAATACCCATCTTATTCCCCGATATAATAAATGTTTGCAAAACGCTTTCGAACGTATAAAAACCCCGGTAGGTATACTCACATTACGCTTTGTTCTCTTGACAAAATAAAGAACTACCACCTCGTAAAGCTAGCTAGCTCCATATATTTGACTTTTAAATTACTTATAAACATTTTCGAACCGAAAAGAACTTCCAAACATAAACGAACTACGCGGAGCGTTTTTCGTGAATATTTTCAACGCTACACGCATGTTTTCTTCAGCGCTGCTGTGTTGTTGTGGCGAGTAAATGTCATAGCGTCTAAAACCGCTACTTCGACATCCCACAATGTCGACAAGTCCGTACCGTCGACAACAATGTCAATGTTCATGGCGTATAAATCGTGTTCGTATAAGTTTGCTTTGAAAAAAAGTTAAATTTTAGTTAAATGAGGCGTTACATTTATACCTGGCAATAAATTCCAATAAAACCGCCCTTATTTAATTCCCAGCATACATACATAAATATTATTTTTTATACATGAAAATGTGTAAAAGTATTGATTTGGGTAGTATTTTCTTTATTTAATATTGATTTATAAAAGTATTTGATTTGTTAAAACGATAAATTTGCCGAAGTGAACATGTTTATTCCATAAATTTAGTCTTGTATGACGCTGTGTTGTTAAGTTTTGCTGGATAAATAATTGTACGTTATAACAAAATACTGGTAAATAGTTAACTAGAACATTATTCATTTTGGAGCAGCATCGTAAAAGACTTGCAGACATGTTTGCAAAGCCGAGATCGAATATTAAAATCCACTGCTACATCCAATGTAAGAAAATTATTATTTTAAATTAATAATTTACAATAACTATCTTTACAATATATTTAATATTTGTGTAATATTTATTTGAGAATTTCTTTTTTTCGCGCTTATAAATATATCACTTACCGAGATTTGCTACGACAGAGTGCCACACCCAATAATGGGTAAAAGTAGTAATGATGTATTTATTTATTTTCATTTAATTAATTACAATAATTTTAAATTTGCTTGCGAAATTCTTACACTGTCATACGTCATCTCTGAAATATATTTTTATATTTTTAACGATAAATTGTGGCCTGAAAGATCGGACTCGTAAAATTTTATTAGCATTTCCGAATGCTGAGATTAGACAGCTCCTGAACATACTTTACGTTAAAAAGTTTTCTATTTTGATCTGTAAACACAAAAATGTCTCACTTATAAATAAATAAAAAATGTGATGATATATTTATTTTATTTTACATGTGACTATTAATCAATTAGATTGTTTGCGCTAATTGTTTACGGTTAATTTGACATTTAATACTTATTTAAAAAAAATATATGTTATTTTGAATTGAAATATTTATATACAATTTTTAGCTCAACTATTAATTATTTAGATTTGAAGTAGTGTAGTTACAATTACAACTATTCATTTGACAAATAATTATGTTAGATGTTATAACGGTGTAGAGATCTCCAAAGCAAAGAAATTAATCCGTACCTACGTTTAACTGAATGTTTTCTAACTGAAAAGTGATGACAAGTGCCTGAGGGCAGAAAATTGACTGTAATGCTCAAACAGTATCATTTTAAGTAGATCAGTACGATTAGAAGTGTAAGAAGAAATTTTTGATTTACAGTTCGGTTATTGAAAAGGTTGTGTATGTAATTTGATAGTATACATATAGAGCTAAGATTCTATCATAATTATGTTTGTGTCAAACGGACTTATTATTGTGTGTAATTTAATTTATTTTACAGTAAGTTTATTAAGGCAGCTTATTACATGAAGGAGCACAATCGCCATGGAAACATTCCACAGTTATTTCATGTTTATTTTATCAGTCAACCATAACCATAAAACAATCATACAGGCAGATCCATAAAATAGAGTTATTGCTAACCATTTTTAATATTATTATTAATTCTTAAAAATATTTGATAATATAATACCAATTAAACATGTTTTAGGAGCAATAACTTAAAATTTAACAGCAGCCCTATTATATTTTGTGAATAACTCGATTAATTATATTTTCTATCCATAAATGATATTTAAAATTTACTAGTGCTTATGAATCTGTCTGTTATGTTTTTCTAGAAATAAGCAGAACTGACTCCTAGGAAATTGTTTTAAATACACTGTTACTTTACCGCTTGGTGAGCGGCAAACGTCAACTTTTGCGCTAAACTGACTGTTGGAAATGTCTATTTTCGTATGGGGTCAGTTTTGTCTGGTTCTTAATATGTATATACTATATCAGTAACTTATGTGTTAAATGTGGGATATCACATATTTGAGATATTTTTATATAACGTTTCATTCTGCGAGTTAGTTTAAATTATCAGAGATTTCTAAGTAATAAAGTTCAGACTCCTGAAGACTTATAATGTAAAAGAAAAAAAATAGATATATACAAATATTTATCGTTCCACGTCTTTAGATTATATAATATTAAAACTCAGGAGACTCCGATGGATACTTACAAGGATTTATAAAATATTTTAAATTCCTGTGTATTCACTGTGTTAGCATAGGCATATCAAGTACCCACTGATGGTGTTTGTCATCAAAAAGAAGAATTTATTTTTAATTGTATCTCCGTATGTAAAAATATGTATATTTTATTTTGTGAGTAACAATTGTGAAAGCAGTTTTCAAATATCTTAAAAATAAATTTTGTTAAAGTTAATTTTGTATGGTTAAATAAGCTTTAATTTAATTAATTACAACGTTAAAATACGAAAAACCAAACAATTTATGATCGATTCAAAGCAGAATAATAAGCAGTTTATCGGCGGTGGGAATCAAACCAGAGTTCTCAATCCAAAAGCCAACTCGATTCCACTGAGCCACCTACCCCATTACTTTATTAATTATTGTATATTATCTTCGATTCTAATTCACATCTCTTTATGTTGATAAGATCTCGGACTTGGAATCGTCTCTGTAGCCCACCTGCAGCACAATACTCGTCTCGGAGCCGCTGAAGACTTCAACAGTGTCACCATCTTCTGCAGAGTCTTCATTGTCAGCAGCGTCTCCTAGATTACTCGCAAGATTCTGAGTCCTCGGAGCAGACATCAGCTGCACATGTGAAGTAGAACACCTCCTAAAATAAAATAACAACCCCAAACAATATTGTACTTGTAATAATAGTTTTAATAAAATATATTAGTATATCTTAAATACAATTTATTATTCAGTACATACTTCAGAATTAAGGTAAGATATTTATTTACTACCCTAGATTTGAGGTAAGATATTTAAGATCATTTTCTGCAGCCTCAACATCATCTTGAGCTGTTATTATCGTGGACACCGTCACCAGAGTCGCCATCTTCACTTAAAACATCCCAGAATGACATCACAGCCGACGAAGCGTGAGTAAATTGATTTAATATTATTTATAATTTTATTTTGGCTATAATTATTGTAAATTTAAAATATAATACTTTGTTTTTATGTTTATAAAGCCTCCACGGAGTTGGAAATCGTCCCCGTAGCGAACATGGAACATGGAATTCGTCTTGAAGCCTCTGATGTCATCAACAGCGCCATCACTTTCTGCAAAGTCCCCAGAGTCAACATCGTCTCCTAGATTACTCGCAAGATCCTCGGAGTCGATATCAGCTGTAAACGTAAACTAGAAAACCCCCTCAAAAAATAAAATAAAAACCTTAAATAATATTGTTAACCAACATATATTGTATTTGTAATATATAAATATTAATGTCTTTTATATGCAGAATATTGTCAATCATTTTATATTGTAATAAATATATTGTACTTGAAATATAAATATAAACATCTTTTGTTATAGTTTTAAAATGACAATAAATGAATTTAAAATAACTTACAATCTTTTATTTATTACCATCAACCATCAATACATGAATGAAGTGTAAAAATATGACTGCTATTCTACAACGTAAATCCATCATTAAATTCCCGCCAAATAGTATCAGGCGAGAGAGCTCCTCAACATTCTGCTGCCCGGATACAAAACGGCATATTCCGGCGTAAATTCAGCATTAAATTCCCGCCAAAAAATATAAGGCGAGAGAGCTCCTCAACATTCTGCTGCCCGGATACAAAACGGCATATTCCGGCGTCGGTCCCAAGCGCTCTGTTGGTGTGAGTGTTTGTATGTATTGGTGTGAATTTTTTTGAGGTACTCCTGAATATTCTGTTCTCCTGATACGAAATTCGTCATTTTAGCGTGTTTCTTTTCGACAAATCGCAGTTCTAGACACCAATACATAGCCATACACAGACACACCAATACATACAAAGGCTCACACCGACAGAGCACTTGGGTCCGACGCCGGGATATGCCGTTTTGTATCCGGGCAGCAGAATGTTGAGGAGCTCACTCGCCTGATACTTTTTGGCGGCATTTACATAGTAGATACCAGACATATTTTACATTCCAACAGCCCGTCTGCCATCTTGGATATTGTTTGCCGCTTAAACGATTAACTCATTCATGTTTGATTGTGGAAGAAGGATATTTTAAATAGAAAAATATACGTTATTTTAAATTCATTTATTGTAATTTTAAAATAGTATACAAGTACAATATATTACAATATAAAATAATTCGATATTATTCTGTGTACAATAAGATATTAATATTTATATTACAAGTTATATTTAATACAATACATAAATAGATGACAATATTTTTTGGAGATGTTATTTTATTTTTGGGGGGTCTTCTAGTTGATGTGTGGGACTTTACAGCTGGTGACGTCTCCGTCGATTCTGCAATAATCTTACGTAGAATTAATTACAATGCTGACTCTGGGAACTCTGTAGAAGATAGTGACGCTGTTGATGACATCAGCGACTCCAAGAAGAGTCATATGCCCTAGGTCAGCTCCAGGTGGGCAGCCAATTAATTTAATTAACTTAGTTCGCAAATACACCAACATTCACCAGTCCTAAAAAAAAGAAGTGGGAATTTTTTTAAAAAACAAAGTTTGTATAAATATAAACATAATTATTTTCATTTCAAAGTTGTATACAAGTTTTACTAACATTTTATTTTAGAGTTATTAACTACAAGTACATTTTATTTATAATACAAACTATTTTTTAAATTAATTAATTTAGAATAAGTCTCTTTAAAACATATTTATTCTTGAAGTATAAGACATATTGCAATAAGATGTATGTTTTCGCAAACAACTTATTGCAATATTTAATTACAAATAATATTAATTACTTATTTATCTTAAACAATAAAAACTATATTTTAAATTAAATAAATCTCTTCAAAACACATTTATTCTTTAAGAATAAGGAATATTGTAATAAGATATATGTTAACTTATTACAATGGGTACCCTATTTCTTATTCTTAAACAATAGATATGTTTTAAACAAAGTTATTGTCAACTATCTATTTAAAACATATTTGTTATTATTTTTACATATTAAATTACAATAATATTATTTACTTATTTATCTTAAACAATAAAAACTATATTTTAAATTAAATCATTCACAATAAATCTCTTCAAAACATATTTTTTCTATAGGAATAAAGAATATTGTAATAAGATGTATGTATAACTTATGTTCATTCATATCTTCCATTCGACACACGTTCCACATTCCTAAACTATCGCATCTGACTTATACTCACTCTTTCAACAACATATACCTCGATAACATACTACCCTAATATACAAACACATTCATTTCATCTCCAATCTCACATTATCCATCACCGAAACATTGCAATCGCTCTTCTCAAACACTAACACATTCATCATTTCAATTAATGAAGCTGTTTGCATTCGGCGAAACATGATTTAAAATTAATAAATAAAAACACTTGGCATTTTGTTTCATGAATTTAGAAATGATTTGCAAACACTTATATGTAGTTCAAATACAAACTAACTCTGTTAATAGAGAGAGGGAGGTTTTGGGAATTTACTTCCATTCCAATATTCAAACTTCTAGACATCATTAAAAACAGCTTGAAGTTAACCATGTAACTTTAAATTTGCTGGAAGTTTGTCTACAAACAAATTATTTTTGCTCTTTGGTGCCATTTGTAATTAACAAAATTATGTTAATGGCATGAATCGTAGTATGGCCAAGAATTGGAGGAAATTTGACATTATATACTAATAATAATAAACTAATGAGTAAAGACCCTTTGTTAAATTAAATGTAAAGATTATGAATTTATGAGTTTATATAGAGCAAACAGGACGAAGTTTCCAGACTAATTTGTCAGTTCTACATAAAACAGAAAGGATTTATTATCTGAAATATTCATGAACAATTTTGAGAATATAATCCTCCATTCCAATAAATATCTCCTAAAAAATTTAGATTTTTGGTATAGATATATCGACGATTTTTACACCAGGAGCAACAACTACTAAATGTCCTTAATTCATTTGATTAAAATACATAATTCACCACTGAAGTGAAAGTTAATAAAAGCATAAATACCTTGGCCATTACTATCGAACACATTAACAATAAATATAATTTTAATATTTACAGGAAACCTACTAATTTGTATCACCCATGTAATATAAAGCTAGCAACATTTTATAATTTATCTGATTATCTGAATTATAATCATTTTAAATATTGCAGCAAACATTGGTTACACTGCAGAAATCACTGTGAAGCTAATAAATAAGAAAATTAGATCAATTACAAGAAATTAATTTTATCCTGTACACTTTGAAACTAGATCTAAATCAATTTATAAAAAATTAAATTATGTTAATGGCATGAATCGTAGTATGGCCAAGAATTGGAGGAAATTTGACAATATATACTAATATTAATAAAGTAATGAATAAAGACCCTTTGTCAAATTCTGTAGCAAATTCATTGTAAAGATTGTGAATTTGTTTATATAGAGCAAACAGGACGAAGTTTCCAGACTAGATTTAAAGAGTATTGTTATAATTATATGACCAAAAGTACCCAGTCTAATCTAGCTAAACACTTAGAAATTGTGCAATAAATGTTATTGCCAATTTTATAAAACTAAATACTTAGTGGTTTTATTTATTATTTTTACTAACACATTATCATTAATTAACATTATTCAAATCGTTTTGTGAATCATTTATTGAAATCATTTACAACAACATCATCCGTACCAGGTAACGCAGACACTACCGCAATCTCGCTACATTCATACCTTCAAACACTCTAACTGCGTGCGCGCATTTCCAATCATCAGGAGTCAAATAACCTCTCACCTCCATACATCAACATCTCATTCAAGCCGGGAGTCTTGCCATTCTTTAGACGCAACATCATTCTGATCTGATTCATTCCACAATATAATTCACCATCCATTCATTCATTTATTTACTCAACAGACATATCTCTAACATCCTCATTATACACCCTCATTCACCAACTTTTATCCAGACGTATATGCGACACCATCAAATAAACTTTTCATGCTCGGTTTTTCAGTTGAACCTTGAACTTGAGCCTGAACATTTTTTTGTTTATAACTTGTCAAATTAATTTAGTTCAGCTGAACCTAAACTGAATGTCAACATAATTTTATGGTGTTGTGTAATTTGGGATTCTGAGAAAATTATAATCATTGCATTGGTTACTGAAATTCAGTTTATATTATGTCACAGGCAAAATAAGAAATATATTTATATACACATGATGGAAAATATTAAAAGAGCTGCAAATTTTTCCACCAATGAAGTTGAATTATTAATAGATTTAGTGAGAGTTATAAACATGTATAGAATGAAAAAAACTGATAAAGTATTGTGTTAAGAAGAAGAAAAGTGTTGGGAGGAAATTTCTGCCTCATTTAATACTGTAGGGCCAACATTGTAAAAGTTCTGTAGTCCAAAGATAAAAATATGAATAATGTACAAGATTAAATTTAAGTTCTATGTCAGGTACGCGTTCATTAAAATTCTAGCACAAGTATAAATAATTTTAAAAAGAGAAAAATAATGGGGACAGACAATTACAAATTGGTGCAAATTGGCAAAAAAAGAGGAATACGTAAAATTACAAATTAACTCAATAAAAAAAGAATTAAATTGTATATGAAATAGTAAATAGAAGAGTGTATATTGTAATATATTTTTAATGATACCCTTCTGACGGTTTTACTATATTTCTAATTATTTTAGGTCTTCTAACACGACCAAGTCGCTCAACAAAATTGTGACAAACAATTATGTCATATAAATGTCAGAATGTAGTGAAAAACCGTGCATCAATCGTTCATCATACAGAATAAAATCAATCACTCTCTGTCCATTTTCACTCACATTCTCCCTTGTACACAATTGCGCTATATTATATTAATTTACAACAACATATTTATTACTGTTTTTAACAGACTTTTACCCAAATAATTTAAAAAGGGAATAATTTAAATGAGCACCGAAATCATTGTATCATAAATAATCAATAAGAACTGTGTTGCTCTTGCCAGAAATATATTTATTAAACACCAAAAATATATATTTTTAACCCTAGTTAAATTATATTTTGATAGTCTGAAATAATTAAATGAATATTAAAAATAATAGGCATAAAAAATACTAACTGATCTTTAAATATAATAAATAGTAAATAAGCTTCATGGAAAATTAAATGCTAATATGGCAAATAGCAAATATAAATATTTGATATTTAAATTGATAAACAGATTAGCAAAGTCTAGTATTTTGGAAATCGAATATGAATTATTTAGAGCTGATATTTTGGTGCTCGATTAAATACAACCCACTTAAAACTAATAATTATCTTATATTGATGTTGGAGGCAGCGGTCTTGACGACATTCTGCGTTGACTTTGCAGTCATCTTCTGATGTGTTTGAAGAGAAGCTGTTGATTCTGTTGCTGATGAATCTTCCCAGCATTTTGATGTAATCACCAACAGGAAACGTTGGTTTTCTTCATTTACCACCGCACCTAACAACAAAATATTATTAGAAACAAGTACAAATACTCCTTGAAAAACAATAAGTTTTCAATGATGGTGTCCTTCTTCTCCCTACCTACCCTATCTTACCTAAGTTTTTGTCAAAGACTAGCTACGAATCTACAACAAAGCAACCGCGAAACGCTTACAGTATGTATGTTGGGCCCCACGGAGGGCCAGCGTTTTGTGGTGGACAATACAAAACATCCGATATCGACTCGTGAGGTTGATTACACATCAAACCCACGATAGATATCACAATATCAATTCGTAAAATTGATTTATAGAAATAAATCAACCCCACGATAGATATTGTTCTAACCAATTTCGATTCGTAAAATTGATTTATAGTAATAAATCAACCCCACAAAAAGAACTACACAGTTGTTAGGAAGGCCTTCTAATAAGGCAGAAACTAAACTAACTAAATTTAAATGTACGTAGAGATAAAAGACACGATATTGACTCGTGAATATGATCTTATAGTATAACTAAGAGAATCACATTTTACGTAGTCTTCAATAAAGGTGCCATCTTTTTCTTCCTACCTACCCTATCTTACCTAAGTTTTTGCCAACGACTAGCTACAAATCTACGACAAAGCAACCGAAGCGTGCTTGTCAAGTTAGCAAAAACGTTGAGCATATTCCGTGCCCACGACCTCTCGGTTCACCGCCTACCAACCTACCCGACTGCTGGGAAGATTTCGCAGTGCTCGAACAGTCGAATTATGTCTAGATCTCCCAATGACTCATTGGACAATATGGTTCCTGTGATTCGATAACTCGACCACCCAAGACATCGGCTTACACCTTCTAGCTACACACAGCAGCACGGTCGCGAGGGACTCGCCCCACCCGCATCACGAAACGCTTACAAACTTGCCTCCTGGTGATGTATGTATGTTGGGGCCCCATGTGGGGCCAGCGTTTTGTGGTGGAAAATACAAAAGACACGATATCGACTCGTGAGGTTGATTTCAAATCAAACCCACGATAGATATCGATCTACACAATTTCGATTCGTAAAATTGATTTATAGTAATAAATCAACCCCACGAAAAGAACTACACATAGTTAGGATGGCCTCCTATTAAGGCAGCAACTAACTACCTAAATTAAAATGTACATAGTGAGTAAACAATAAAAACAAACACGATATCGACTCGGGAAGTTGATCTTATAGTATAACTATAAATCAAGTCCACGATACGATATCGGTATATAGTTATGAAGGCCTTTAAATAAGGCAGACATTCAAAAAGTTAAATTACACGACGACGTTTGTTTGGTAAGTAAACAAACACAAACTTCTTCATAATGTTCATTTTTCCTTGTTGCAGACTCGGAGCATGAAATAAAAGTGAATTTGAAACATACACAACATATACACATCTAACATACACTTCAAATACAATATTACTCATTTTACTGTTATTATTATTATAAATTATTATTGTAATTGTTATATTTTTATATAATATAAACAAAAGTAAAATAATAACATTTCTAGAATTTAGCAATTTACTTTTAAAACGTTAAACAAATATTTATTACATCAAACAATAATAGTTATTTATTGTATAAGTGTTTTAGGTGACGTTTTATCTACGAAAGATTGTTTAAATGCGAGAACGAAGTTCGAGCATTTAATTATCTTGAGTGGATAATGCGCAACTAAAACACGAATACAATATAACGTTTTATCCACAATCAAAACTTTTATTCAAAATTAATTCATTTTACAAAATGTCATTTTTTAATAAAAATAATGCATTACTGTGGCATTTGTTGCTATGACAGGATGTTTGTTTATCGTTTGTTACATTGAAAAATTTATGAATTTGGTGAAAAATAGAAGAAATTGACTCTATTCTTACAGAAGTTTTTGAAGCAACTCGGTGTTTATTGCCAGCGAAGCCTAAAGAATGGTATGAAAAGGAGTTTACTGAATTTAAGAGCTGGAGAGAAAAACGGAGAGTAAGGGTAATAAATGAAGAAGTCATGCTTTCATATTTCTATAAAATCAAGAAAAATTATGCGGTTTCATCAGCGTGGTTTATGTATTTCATGTTGAAGGCTACTATAAAAGTTAACGAAAATATAGATATTTCAAAATATAGCAAGCTGACAGCTTATTTGAAGAGTGAATGTAAGGGGTAAAAACCGAAAAAAGCAGCCGTTTTGGAAAGAGAACATCAAATTAGATAAAAAGAACAATGATTTAAGTGATAATATAAATGTAAATGTTAATATTAATAAGTAATTCAATAAATTTGACTGATATCTGTGCATTATTCCTTCATTCTTTTAACAGTGGAATAAAATTTCTTTATTCCACTAGTGTATAATTGGTCCCTTTATACAGTTGCAATGAGCACAAATAAATGCATATTATGAGTTGATTGTGGATAAATTAAATTAAAAGACACCAGATGTATGTCGAGGCTGTGTCTCAATAAAATTGTAAACAAATTATTCATAATTTCTTTTCTCATTTTTTAGACTAATTAAAATATAAATAAACGACATTTTTACTTATCTTTTGTTCCTGAACTGTGTGATTCTTGCAGAACAAGTGAAGCAACCGGTGGACAGCGTGGACAACTTGGGCATGGCGCTCGACTCCTGGGACTGAATGCCACATTCAACTAATTTGCATAAACTGTGAAACAGAATTTAAAATGAGCATCTATCATTAAAAATACTAAACGATCTTTAAAAGTAATTTTTAATATTAAAGAATAGTAAATTAGCAAAATAAAATTATATGTTTAAACCAATTGTTAATATCACAAATAATTTTCACAGATCATCCACTCATCAGTCTTCGACAAACATTCTCAACCCAACACACCATCCTCGCTTCAATAACGTTTATTTTATAATTAATTCTTTCTGGAGGGTTGATATTAAGGGATGAAACTATGGTCAATAGATGAGGAATTGAATTTTGAAACCAGTTTAAGTGGTTACTAAATTACAGCCGTTTTTAAAATATGTTAAATTTGTAAATGATTTATCTAAAGTTACGGAAAAACTGTCATTCATATTTTCTCTCAAAAAATTAATAAAATTAGCCAGATTTACAAACAAAACTATAAGCAGTTCAAATTTTCAATTCTCTTCAAATTTAAAAGATACACTCCATTTAAATTTTGTAAAGAAAACTTTTAAAACTCATATATTTGAAATATGTGAAACAATTACCCAAAAGGATAAAAGTATTTGTGAACTTTATTTATGAAATACAATGACCGCTAGTATAAATAATCGTTGAAGGATGATTTAATTTAATTTATTTATATCAATCATTTAGTTGAAATATATTTGTATAAAATAATGCCGAACCGTTTATCAATGAAACATCTAGTTAATCATCCGTAATTTTTTGTTTTTTATACTAACTGTCATTGTATCACAATGTTTCAGTAGCTGATAATCTGCTAATAACCTGTCAGCTAGCAAAGTATTGTGTTACAGATGAGAACGATTCCTCATTATAATTTTAAAGTGAATCATTCATTATTATATAATTTAAACAAATACTAAATATGTTATAAAGATAATTATTATATCTTATGAAATGGGGTAACATTCAGTCATCCTGACACACCATCCTTGCTTCAACCACATTCTCAATCTATCATCAACTCTCACCGCAGCCTCGCTACCAAACAAACAAACTAACTTCTCACTTCTACACTTCAACATCTCATTCGATACACCATCCAAACTCTCTCATCTATATTCCATTCATCATCTCTAATATTTTCATTACAACCATTTCGTCCATTTACACAATCTATTCCTAACATCTGATTCTCACCATCTCTTCACACTCAACTCAACCAAAACATTCTTTATCCATATTTCACTCATCAAATCATCAAAATGCGCCTTACTTTCTCTCTCCTAACACATTTATTCATCACGTAAACACCTGGTCTACATACTTTTTAAACTAATTGAAAAATATATATAAATGATATTATCACATATCAAACTAATAGAGATATTTTAAAAGTACAAAGAAACAAAAAATAAAGCCCCAAAAATATAAATCAAAAACCATCTCACCTGTTTTGAGCTTTCAATTTGCCAAAGAGCTTCCTAAAACCTGATGCACGAGGTCCTCAAGTGCTCTTTTTTCTCCTTGGTTTTGTCGGTGATTGTAAACATTAGTCTTTCATAATAATTGGTTTTAAAGTCGATAAATGTTGTTTTCATTCCCTGACATATGTCAATGGTTTGTGCATGAAATCCATACCTAAAAACGACATTGGCACATTATATATTAATTTAAAACCACATAATTTTACAAATGTAATATACTTGTCAAATATCAGTTTCTGACAACTAACATACTACTGCCACTTTAATAGGTGGCAGTAATATTATTCAATTAATTTAATTAAACGTGGATTTTAGCGGAATGAAATGGTTTACGCAATTTACCACATCAAAAATACTTATAGAAGAACAAAATTATTTAGAGCAAGGGCTCAATTAAATGGCTTTTACACAGATGTATGGAACGTAGGTTTATATTGAAACCAATCCATTCATCAATCTTCAAATAACATTTTCATAATAAAAATATGAATAAATATAGATCAAAAGATGAAGAATTCAATATTTAAAACCAATTTAAATTATCTTTACTAGTTTAAAAGTTACAACCGTTTTAAAAAAATGTTCAATTGTATATGTTTCAGCAGACATTTTTTTATTTCTCTCAGAAAAATAATAAAATTAACCATATTTACAGCCAATTTAAATTTTAAAAGATACACTCACTTGAAAAAGTAATGGAAGTGAAACGTCCAGACACGCCATCAAACGTCAAGTCCCAGGGGGCCATTATCTCCATTGGTGGTTCCTCCAGCTCAGTTGTCTCGTACTTCAGATTCTCGGTAGACTTCTTGCAGCTGTCCAAAGTCACCTAAATTAACACAGAGCGGGTGTCAAACATATCAAGTTTTTCAAAAACCATTCGAGTAGAAATACATTTTAAAAAGTAATGTCTCTTGTGTTAGGATGTTGTAATTAATTAATTAATTAATTGAAAGTATAATTATATCATCACATCTTTTATCCATTATTGGGTAAAATCACAGCCTCCAAAGATGTTAGTGGTGAAATTTGTAAGTTATTGTTTTAGGTACAATCCAATTTAAATATTGTTAAGAAAACTTTTAAAAGTCTTACATATTTTAAATATTGGAAACAATTACCCAAAAGGGTAAAAGTATTTATTTACAAAATACAATGACTGCTAGTAAAAAAAAATACTTTTAATAAAAGTAATAGAAATATAGTTGCTCACCCTTAATACTAACTGATAATGTATCAAAACGTTTCACTAGCACTAACAACTTGCTAGCGTTATCATTTACCATGAAACAATGCAAAAAAAAAACAATTTCCTTACATTTGCAAGAGATGTGGTATGAACACCAGCTCTGGTCAGCGTTTTGTTTGCAAGTGCGGAGCTCGAGCTCGTTGCATGATGACTAATTCATTAGCCTCTAATTGATTACACAACTCATAATGACTGTGTTACCTCCACAATCACTACGTTCTTCTAGTCTAGTCTTCTAGCTGCAATTAGAAAAATACGATAATCATGTTGTACGTACATCATAAGGTATTTGCGAGCAATTATGAATGTGGCTGAAGTAACAGTTTGGCAGGAATTAATTGCAAGATATAGCTAATATGTTCACTAAATGTAAATAATGGTTTATTACAAATTAATCACTTTAGTTCAAGAGATAGCGAATGCAACATTTAAAACTAATTTAAATTATCTGTACTGGTTTAAAACTTACAACCGTTTAAAAAATGTCAAATTTCATTATTTCTCTCAGAAAAAATTACAAACAAAACTATAGGCAGTTCAAATTAAATTAAAAAGATACACTCATTTGAAAAAGTAAAGAAAGTGATGACTTTTCGCAGCTGGCCAAAGTCTCCTAAATTAACACAGAATTTCTTATTAATTAACAATACTTTACTCTAATTAAAAATTAAGTCTCTAGTTTTGACGTGTATATTTCAATTCAAAATGATTGATTGGAAAACTATTTGAATTTATTTTAAAACAAATATGCATATAATTTAAAAGAAAATAATTAAAATAAAATAGTTTGGTGCCTTAATTAATTTAATTAAACGTGTATTTTAGCGGATTGAAAAGTTCATAAATAAAACAAACTTTAAAGTGTTCAGTATGCACATGCCTAATCTGAAATTGCAGATTTTGGGCGATTACAAGCCATCATATTAGTATATAAGTTTAATACAAGTTTAATTAATTTATTTTTTAATTAACAAATATATAAATGTATGGCTAATGACTGAAAATATGTTCATAAGTTAATTGAAGCACGAGAATACCAATGCCGTTCATATGTCGTTTAGTTCTTGAGAAAGTTGGAAATTTGAAGAAAATAAGGAATTTCCCTTTTCCAAAAGCTATATCTAAAAAACTATTCAATTTTACGCAATTTATCACATCAAAAATACTCATAGAAGAATATTTAATCGTTCAACAAAACTATTTAGGCAAAGGGTTATTAGATAATTCAATTAAATAGCTTCTACACCGATGTACGGAACGTAGGTTTATATTGAAACCAATTCACGCATCAGATTCATCAAAGAATCAATCTTCGACAAACATTTTCATAAAAATATTATTAAGTATAGTTCAAAAGATGGAGAATTCAAAATTTAGTACCAATTTAAATTATCTTTATAAAATTTACATTCGTTTTAAAAATATCCAATTTGTAAAAGTAAAGTTATGGAAAAACTGTCATTCTGAATTTCAGCCGCCATTTTATTATTTCTCTCCAAAAAAACAATATAATTAGCCATATTTACAAACAAAACAATAAACAGCCTAAATTTTCAGTCCACCTCTTTAAATTTAAAAAGATACACTCACTTGAAAAAGTAATGGAAGTGAAACGTCCGGACACGACATCAAACATCAAGTTCCCGTGGCCATCATCTCCACTGCTGGTTCTTCCAGCTCGGCTTCCTCGTGCTCCAGATTCTCGGTAGACTTCTTGCAGCTGTCCAAAGTCATCTAAATTAACACAGAGCGGGAGTCAAACATATTAAATTTTAAAAAAACCAGTCGAGTAGAAATAACATTTAAAAAGTAATATCTCTTGTGTTGGGATGTTGTAATTAATTAATTAATTGAAAGTATAATTATATCATCACACCTTTTACCTATTACTATTACCTAAAACAATGATAATGAAAATGTTTACGACAAAATGAGATAGATTTATATTTAGATTTTTTTTTTTGTTTTTAATGATCTATGGAAACTATATTTGTTTGTACCATCACTTGTTTATTACTTTATCAATTCTGGCTGCTCAAGTTATAATTGATTTTATTTTTTCTAGAAAACATTCGGAATATTTCATTATAAATATTTTGTAATTGACTGATTACCACTTATCACTGTCTGCTTCTATTATAGTTTTTTTAAATTCCTGTATATTTCAAATTCGGAAACAGCTATTAAAGTAAAACTATTAAATGAGATTGTATTTTTGTCTATAAAATATCAATAATATTTCACTTATTTTATATAGACAATAACTAAATTAGAACAATACTTATCAATATATGCTTCTATTTTAGTTTTACTTAATTTCTGTATATTTCAATTTTGAAACAGCTATTAAGGTAAAACTATTAAATGAGATTGTATTTTTATTTATAAAATTTCAAGATTATTTCACTTAATTTATATAGACAAGAACTAAATTAGAATGATAGAATGATTATATATAAAATCGGTAAAATATAATATTAGCTTTGATGTAATGTAATTGTAAATAATAAAATTTATTGCATTTGTTTTCATATAGTATTTGTAATTCTTTTTTCATATTTACATTCACGTAGCTATTACAATTAAAGGGATATATGAATATTGTTTTTATACATTACATTAAAAATTCTTGAAATTTGTTGTCGATTCATTTAGTTCATTGTAATAATCAGCGCCATCTATTACATGTTTTCTATACTAATTGTCAGCGGGAATGGCAACGCAAAACTTATACGAACACAATTTATACCCTATGAACATTGAGTGAGTTTTGTCGACGCTATGGACTTGTCGACATTGTGGGATGTCGATGAAGCGGTTTTAGGCGCTATGGCATGCTTCGGTTCTGGCTGCTGCACGAAAGTGCAGAACGTAACGTTTCTTTGAAATCTGCTTCATGTAAATATTTACTTGACTGTACTTTTTAACATTTAGAAAACTTTTAGAATTTTATAAATGAATTGTTGGGCATGAAATTTTTATATGCAATATATATTTCACAATTTTTTTGTAAGTATTGAAATATAATTTTAAGAAAGAACAAACATACGTTTTTTTGTTATGTAATATTAGGTACTCTATTTTAATAGACAGTTATAGCATCATTGTAGCGCAACCGTTTTACAAGCAAAAGCTACTCTAATTTGGATTAAGTTTTTGTTTTACAGGATAATAAATAAATTTTGTAACCTAGGAGTTATTTTTAATAGACTTCATTTTGCACTTCTTAGTGTTTAAAATAAGTAAAAAATATTGATCGCTATTATGAACGCTGGTTAAAGGATAACTAATAATCTGTTGATAAACAACAAATATATCGCACATGTTTGAAATAAAAGGGACACACTTCAGTTCTTCATTAGTCGCGTTTAATGTAGGTTTATCAATATATAATAGTATTTCAAATTCAATTCAATTATTATCTATTACCGATCGATAAATTAATGAACATCCCAATATTTCATAATTACTCTAGGTAATGTGTGTAATATTCTATTACTACAAATATTAAACAATACCTTCATTATGTATCTCACTCTAAATAAATAAAGGTGCTCATATTACACTTTTGTGATATGAACGTTTATATTCCACGATCTATTTCCAACCAATAACATGCAAGTAATTTTTCATGTTTCTAGCACCTGGTTTGTCGTTTGTTGATCCTTGACTTATATAAATAAGTTTGTGTTGCTATTTTTCTTTTGTTTACCTAAATAGCTGTAGATAAATAATAAAATGATTATAATGGTTATATGCTCACTAAATAATATACTATTTTAACTTTTCAGGAACAAACTACATAATAATGGTATACTGATTTCGGACAATTTTTTTCATTTCTTTGAGAGTTATTCCTATTATATTAATAATTAATAATTACTCGTAAATTATAATTTTAAACATTATAATAGTCAGATAAATAACTATTTATAGTGTTTGCAATTATATATAATTTTATTTTTAATATATTGGAAATAACTCTCAAATCGATGGTACTAATAATATGTACTGCAGTTTATTTTTTCCTGAAGTCTTGAAACACTCTGTATACGTCTATGTCTGAGTGTTTAATTCAGTTACCGCCATAAATAGGTGTGATATAACTGATAACAACTAACGAACAGTAAATTACAGTGTTATACTCAAAATTTAACAACTCGAAACAATCTCCTTCCTCATGAATATATCCAAATTTCAAGCAGTACACGCATTTCCTGCATGAAAACTGCAATTACCTTGCGTCAGTTCCGATGATGAATGACCCACCTGAGTCCTGAGCCCCAGCTGGGGCTTATGCGAGCGATATTGGCGATAACAAAGGTTAAGAACGTTCCGAATTGGTTAATCCCCCATCAAGTTCCCTCATCATAACGCATCCGGCGATCAGAGGGCGATCGAGGAAGCCCAGCCAGCATCCCTGGCGTTTCTTGCGAGGTTTACCCCTGAGATAAGCATGAGACGCAAAGAGGAAAGGATGCTAAAGGCCCCAGGCTGTCAGCTGTGTGAGCAAGAACAAAAACGCTCAAACAATCGTGTGAAGCCCGCTGGACGAATTTGCAACATTGTAGTGTTGGGCAGTTAGCCAAAGAAGTAGCATCGTATTGGAGTTTGGAGTTGGACTTAATATTTTAGAAGATTTGAATGACAAAATGTCGTAAATAAATATAGAAAAGGGAAAGGAATTTAACTTTAATAAATTAAATGAAGTATTGACATGAACAAACAAAAATGTATAGTTCCAAATTAAAAATAAACTAATGCCAATGCAAAGAAGAAAGGTTTTTTTGGTTTCTTTAAAAAAAAATTATGTACATGGAATTTGTGTCACATTTATCATATAATTAATAAAATTCTTTGTATTTTTATAATATAATATTTAACCATTAAATGAAAATCAAATGCTATACTTTATGATATAAATATAACCGTACTTATATCTGTCATCAATCAACAAACTACAAATCCTATGGCAACATGAAAAAATACTTGATTGCTATTGGTTGAAAATAGACTACAAAATATAAATTTTTATATTGTACTAGTATAATATAAGCAATTATTATATATATTTGAAGTATTATTTATTAATAGCTGATAATATGATTAATATCGATCATCTCTTCTAGGCAAAATTGAATATACTCGTAACCTCAATCATTGGGGTAGGTGGCTCAGTGGTATTGAGTCGGCCTGTGAATCTTGAGAACCCTGGTTCGATCCCCACAGCCGACAAACAATTTTCACGAATTTAAATCTACCCCTGTGGCTCCCCCACCACTAACATCTTTGGGGGCCGTGTTTTGACGGCTGGTAACCGCACTTCACGCGAAAAAAACTTACCGAGATCTGCTTAGGCAGAATGCCACATCCAGTAATGGGTAAAAGGAGTGATGATATATTTGTTTATTTATTTATCTCAATCATTACTATGTCACGTTGCGAACTGCACGGAAAAAATGAATTTATCAAAAACTAGATATTAAATACCTTTATTATGTATCTGACTCTAAATACGAGTACATAAAGCTATTCATATTACACTACTGCACATATTTTTTACTTTTTTTATTTGACGGAACACATAAACTAATTACTAAAATTTTACGGCACATCAAAAATATATTATATTTTTTCAATAACTTTACAAAAACGTATGTATTTTTGAATGATTTACAAATACAAAATAGATATTTATGAAATTAGTTTTAAAATGTTACATCAGTGGAAAATCTATGATTCGTGTTTCAATAAAGACACTTTTAATACGAGTTACATGCACTATTTTTTCTACGTTCGAGTTTTATTTAATTTTACTTATTACATTTCAAACGTCAAAAACATTTATTTTGTAGGTAACTTAATTAAGTTTGTTTGGTAGTAAATATGTTATTACATTAATACGGATATTACAAAATTATTTAACTTTTAACATGTATGGTAGCTTGATAAAAGTTCAGAATTAAAATTTAACGGAGTTGAAATGAAAGAAACACATTTAAACAGTCTCAGCATAAATTAGTTTCTATGGAAACATACGAATTGAATGTTTCTGATACGTAAACGCACTAAATAGAAATGTATACTGAGAAGTATGTAGTGTTCTCCTGACCAATGAGGATTCAATCAAAGATTTATGATTGAATAAAAATGTAACTACATTTGTAGCAAGTCAGATAAAAAATTATTGCACTGATGACTCAAATATGTTTCATATTAATTGCAACGTAGATTTGTTTTTATCATGGCCACATGAAATTATTAATTAACATATGTACTGATAACTTATGCGTTACACCGGTTGAAAAGTTTATATTTCACAACCTATTTTTAACCAATATCAATTAAATATTTTCATATGTTGTAACGTAATTTGTAGTTTGTTGATCTATGATAAATATATGTAAGGTTGTGTTTATTTATTTATTTATTTATGTTACGCTGTACAACAGGAACTTAATCCCAATTACAGTACAGGATCCGTACTCACTGAGCCGCAGTGTAGTAGTTAATTTATAATTTTTAGATTGAGTGAGATTCGAACTCGGGATCTCCGGATTCGAATTCCATATCGCTATCTACACCACCGTACTGACGGACTATTATTTATATAATAAAGTATAATATTTGATTTGCATGATTATATATTATTATTAAATTGTTAATAGTATTTAGTTTATTGCGGAGTATTAATTTATTTACGGATAAAATTGATATATTGCTTGGCTAACAACAAATCTTGTATATAGTGAGTGCAACGCAGATGTGATAATTATGCATGTAATTTCCTCTTAAAATTATATGCTACAATAAGTTGTTAATATTTCCTAACTGCAAACACGTTCAACAAGTTAAATACAATGAAATAAACATCACAAAAGAACCAGTTAAGAAAACAAAGTTAAATCACTTTCATGTAGCTAAAATTAACCCTTTATTCTGTGGGTATTTATATAGCATACAAAGTAAAAATTAAAATTTACCATTAAATAAAAATCAAACCCAAAAGAAAATATGTTGTTTCAGCTTTGAAAAGGCCAATTCTTTTGATCTCAGCGCATATATCCGTTCTCTTCACGAACAGAGCAACGGGCACGACATTACAGCCCCAGGCGAGACTTCGATAACGCCGGCCAGCGAACGAGAACTCAAACAGATTTTACTTTGGAATTTTTATGCTTTGGCCAGCATTATACGAAGTAATTACGTCTCCTTCCTTCCTGCATTGAGTTGGCGACATGTGTATAGTGTATTGATTTGTTCTTTAATCAGTGGCACGGTATTGCTTTATAGATGCTTCGAGTTTGAGTGACGTAACGAAGAAATTATATTACTCTGCAATTTCTGATTGCATTTATTAGATTCTGTAGAGGGATTTTTGTATTCCTTTTCTGTGAGCAAAAATTAGAAATGCAACATACGATAATTTTGATCGAAGTTATATCAGGGTATCAAACCGGTTAAAAAAACCGGTAACTGATATTATAAACGAAAAATCGCAATCGTTAACCATCATTTTAATCGTTAATTTTAAAGCTACAAATAATGCTAACCTTTAGCCAAAAAAATATTAAACCGGTTTATAACTTTTATTTTTAAATAATTTAGTTTTGAAAAAAATTGTAATATTTTATTTCTTCGTTACCTTATTTTATTACTTATATTTGATAGTTGATAGAAGATACAGTTGGAACTATATAATTATTATATTTTTATTTTACATAATGTGATTTTTCTTTATATAAGTAAAAATTGATAGAATTACTTTTTGTTTTGTTTGAAAATATTTTATACTTTTCTAATGTTCTATATTTATAGATACATAATAAAAATGCATTAATTGAATTGTACTCTTTTGTTTGTTACATATATATTTTTTAAATAACTTGAATTCAATTTTTTAAGCGATAAATTAACCAGTTTGAACCGATGTCTTATTTTCAAAAACCGTGATTATTATAACGTTTTGTTGCCAATTAACCGTTAACCAGTATTTTTTTCGTTAACTGCCCTCCACTAACATCTTCGAGCGGCCTGATTTAACGGTTTTACCCGCATTGCACACGCATAAATATATTATTTACCGAGATCTGATATGGCAGAATGCCACACCCATTAATAAGTAGAAGTTGTAATGATAAATTTATTTAATTTTTAAAATAGCGGATTAAATATTCTCATATAATATTAATAGTATATTATAAGCCAAGGGTGAGAAGATGATCATTATTGACCATGCGCCTTGTACCCCTCGGTTGCACCTCGATGTACAATCTTGGCGCTAGGTCAATAATGATCTTCTCAACCGTGGTTTATATACTATTTTTTTGACTACTAGCTCTTAAATCCTATTACGAATTTTTAATTAATCATAACATAAGCAATTTAATATGAATACTTGTTAATATCTACAAAAACTGAGCAGGCATATTAATGAAATTATAACCCTCAAATAAACAAAACTGTACAATGTAAGATTATTAAATAATATTATAATAAATAAATAAACATTTACCTTTTCGAGAATTTAACAATAAACAAATACATAAATATATATTTCTCAATGTAACAGTAAAGCACACTCCCATGTAAAATGTGACACATAAAAAGATATTTACTATTCAAACTGAAATTTGACTCGAATTGCCTACTTGAAATTAGGCGCCAATTTTAAATTCAGAATTAATACTTTCTTTGCGTTTAATGAGTTAAATAAATTCAGAAGCTTGAATTTATTTGAAAACTGATAGTTCTCATTATTTACCTAGGTCAATAATAATCCATTAATGACTGTTGTTAAGAACGCGGCAGAGAAAAACAATTTAACGACTAAAAACAAAGTCAATAATGGCATGCTAGTAGTGAAAAAAGATTTTTATATAGCATTTATTTTGCATTCTTTCGATTTTAAGCGTAAGTTACTTTAAGTCCAAACTGTCATTGTAATATTGGGCGTGGAATAAATGCCGATAAAGTGAATATCCAGAATAAGTGAATATATCCAAAGGGTAATATGATAATTTTTTGATTATTTGAAACCCAATTTCATCTGTTTGAAAACAGCTCAGATAAAATTTGTTTTGAGAATTTATGTAAAGGGATCTTGTCATATCAGTCACAAGCTGATGCTGTATATATGTAAATAACAGAATGCATGTTTACATACAAATGTATGTTTCATAAAGTAATGTTAAACATTTTGTAAAATACCTTTTGCTTTTGATCATTCATGCTTCTATTTTGAATTCACATTTAATCATGTAATAAATGCAGAAAATTTCTCAATTTGATGTAGCAATACGTTATCTATAAAAAGATTCAGACAGCACTTATAGATGAATAAATTCTATCTCTAAATAAGCAGACACGTTTTTTTCTCTATTTGGTGTATATTAAAATCAAGTATGTATATGACTGTCGCGTACAATGTCACGCAAGCGGCGCTCTTTCTGATGATTTTTGCGATCGGTGCGACATTTTTCATAATTACAATTTTACATACAACATTTTTATACATAGTTTATAGCCAAGTTTAGCATTCAGTGTTTTTTTTGCAATATTTCAGGGACTCTATTTTAATTCATAGTTGGTTGAGGCTGTGGCTATTATATTTTGTGCGACAGTTATACTCTATTGTTATATAACATATTAGGAAATTATATTTTTAATATTGATATTAAAAATATAGTACAGTTGTCAATCCTTACAATCATTCACTAATATATAGTAAATATTCATACCAATTTATTAGTTTCTTTTTGATTTCAAGGTATACATGTTTTGAGTATTATATTTGCCATTCAAGAAAATTATTATATTTTTTTCCTTCTTCGATTTTACTTATGATGCTGTCTATATACTTTCTTTGTTTATTTATTATTATGTTCTACAATATGGGGTAGGTGGCTCAGTGGTATCGAGTCGGTCTGTGGGTCTTGAGAACCCAGGTTCGATCCCCACAGCCGACAAACAATTTTCACCAATTTAAATCTACCTCTGTGGTTTTCCCTCCACTAACATCTTTGGGGGCTGTGATTTGACGGCCGGTAACCGCACTTCACGCACTTACCGAGATCTGCTTAGACAGAGTGACACACCCTCTAATGGGTAAAAGGCGTGATGATATATTTATTTTATTTATTTATGTTCCATAATGAAATAATAAACTATAATCTTTTATTTATATCTGTAATTATATAACTCATAATTATTTTTATGACTTTTCCTTGTTTACCATATATAGATAAGCGAACATACTCTATTTAACATTTAACAAATAAAATAATAGTCTTTATGATCGACAAATTTTATTTCTTGTACAGCACATA
Source organism: Pterostichus niger (assembly GCA_947425015.1). Classification (NCBI taxonomy): domain Eukaryota; kingdom Metazoa; phylum Arthropoda; class Insecta; order Coleoptera; family Carabidae; genus Pterostichus; species Pterostichus niger. Next base: position 23,423,448 of record OX380345.1, on the reverse strand, counting down.
GTTGTCACTATCTACTAAATCTAGATATAAATTGCTTTCGGTGGATGCTGTTTCAAAAAACAATAAATCTAGTTACACTTAATGTGTAATTTTGAACCTAAACTCTTTAAACTTAATTAACCTTTATTTAAAATCTATCCTGCAAGGTAATTAGAACAGAATGATAGAGAAAATTCGTTAATTGCTTATGAAAATATTTTCGTGTGACACTTTGTATAACTCTATTAAATTGGAACATACAGTATAAATGAGCAGATTTAACACACCTCATAAATTTGATTAATATGATTCCTGGTCTAAATTTGATCTGATTTTAGTGTTAACTGTCAAAAGCTTGACAGATTAACATTGAGTCAAAGATCTAACTTTCGACACATCTACAAATCTACATCATATTTCATAGTTTTATAAATAACTTGATAAAGAAAATGCCATTAAAAAGCATAAAAAGAGTAAACAGCAGATTTATTATGGAACTCATGTTGAATAAAAGATTGGAGAAATAGATTTATATGTTGGTGAAATTGAGGGAGAAAAATTGGGTACATATATATATTGGGAAGGAATAAATTAATAGATATGATTGAAGATTTGTTACTTGAACGAAATATTCTGGTTAGAAGGAATAAACGTGCTTGTTTATTGAAGGACTTATCAATGTAGATGAAACGAAATTCTAATGCTTGAATAGATATAATAGAATAATTGCAGGATGTACAGTTTGTTTTGAATGTGGTGATATTTACATCATTGTTAATATTCGTGCGGTGAAAATAAAGATTAGTATAAAAAACAACAAAGACAAAATTAATTGTCTTTAAATGCTCACTTGGTGAAACTAGGTTTAATAATAAAATATCAAAATAAACACTTGTCTAAGTCTCACAAAATTCAGCCTCCAAGTCACCTTATGAGGGCATCGTCAGAGGCTGGCCAGCACAGTTGGTAACCATAGACGCGTTTCGCTCTTATTAGAGCTCATCAGTATGGTATAACCTACTTCTTCAAGAACAAAGTTCACGTGAAGAAGCTGGTGACGATGGACTGTGCCAGCAGAGAATAAGATCTCTAAAGAACGGTAAGATGACATGAGAAGTTTTATCGAACCAGTAATGCCATCTACCGAAAAAAGCAAAAGCTACGAAATAGCAATTTAAATAAAAAACAACAAAGACAAAATTAATTGTCTTTAACGTGAACTTTGTTCTAGGTGAAGAAGTAGGTTATACCATACTGATGAGCTCTAATAAGAGCGAAACGCGTCTATGGTTACCAACTGTGCTGGCCAGCCTCTGACGATGCCCTCATAAGGTGACTTGGAGGCTGAATTTTGTGAGACTTAGACAAGTGTTTATTTTGATATTTTATTATTAAAGATTAGTATGACTGAGAGAAGATGTAACATGCACAGTTTATTTTGAAATTGTGATATTCCCATAATTTCTCTCCAAACAAAGAAATAAAAATAAATATATCATTACGCCTTTTACTCATTACTGGTTATGGGATTCTGTCATAGTAGATCTCAGTAAGTGCTATATTTCTTCGCGTGAAGTGCGGCTACCAACTTTCAAATCACGGTCCCAAAAGATGTTAATGAAAAAGAGCCACATGGATAGTTTTAACAAAGTGAAAATTGTTTGTCAGCTGTGAGAATCGAACCTGGTTTCTAAAACTTGATACCACTGAGCTACCTACCCCAGAGAAAGAAATGACAAGAATTTATAAAACGAATCACAAACTATAATTTTTCTATGATCTCAAATTAGGACAACAAAAATAATGTAAAGTTTTCTGAATATTTAAAAAGTAAAGTTATGACATATGCAGAAAGCTAACTTCACCCCTTGATTAAAATCTCAAATCGTGACTAAAACGCTTAAAAGCTCAGCTTTTAAAAATATGATTAAGATGTTAAGATGTTAAGTATGTTAAATGATATTTTAAAAGCGGGAGTAGAAAAACAGTATTTATATATGTAAAACCACTTCTTGAACACTTACTGTTAAATTCTCCAGTTCTCGCTGGTAAAGAAGAATAATAAATTGAGCTGCAAAGCTAAGAGAAACCCATTAATTAGTCGAAAATAAATTGCTGCAAGCAACGATATTTGATGAGTAGAAAAAAACTAAAATGGCTCACCACACTCCGGACGAAAACTGATCGCTGATGCGATAGACTAAAGAAGTGCTGGACCAAGTTCTAAAGGACACAGAAAAACGACTGAGGAAACGTACCCGCTGTAAGGTGGACTGACGAAATTAAGAAATTTGTCAGCGTCAAAAGAACTGCAGGCAGCGAACTGTAGCCGCGTTTGAAACTCGTCCAGGGCGTTTAGTAGATTAAGCAGGTACTACAGTGATGAATGTTCGAAACATCAATTATGTTTTTTCTTGAATAGGATATTATTACAGTTTAGAAACAGCATTTAGAATTAGATTCTGTTCTATTGTTTTAAGAGTAAATCTGAACTCTGAAGTACTCAGAAACTGTGATTGAATAATCGTGGGCGAAATGAGATTTTTAATTAATTGCATTTTTGGTGTCTTAATTAATTTGTCCGGAGTATTTCACCCCTTGAACCAGTTTGAAGAGAGAGAGACAACTGTTATGAGATTCAGATGCTTCAATTTTAATATGGAAGGTAAATATTATTAAATTTATTAAAAAGATTTATTTATTTATTGATTTATGCCATTCTGTATACCAGAAACTTAATCTCAATTATATTTGGAAGCTTCGGAAGACGAAAAATGTAAATTAGCAATATTAATATAAACACAAAGACTCAATATTCTACAAATATTTGTTAGTAGTAATTCGCTAGTAAATATTGATATTTATAGCCAAATTCATAAAGAGTAAAACTAAATTAAACAGAATAAGGTTGAAGTTAAATAAACAAGTAGAAAGAACAATTTCAACAAGATTAAGTGAATATTTCGACTAAATTACCTAAATAAATCTTTGATTACTCAGCTTGCTGTATAACTTTCACAGAAGATTAACTTTAAAGATACAAAAATTGTTCTCAGGTCTAAATATACTATATTTTTTATTTTTGAATTATGGTCGATTGATCAGGCAAGCTATTGAAATACATATAAAAGAACATGAAGGATTGTAATAGCAATTAATTCAATAAAATTTGGCTTTCGTTGATCAAGAAATTATAATTGTTTGTTTACTTCGTAACTTCTTATTTGTGCCAAATACACTGTTTAGTTTTCCTATTAAAATTAACTTCAAACTTACGATTTTCGAAGCAACAAAGATATTTAAATAAAAAACAACAAAGACAAAATTAAATGTCTTTGAATGCTCACTTAGTGAAACTAGGTTTAACAATAAAATATTGTTCAGTAGTTTAAGCTTACCTACAACTTTGTCTAATGCCACTTTTTAAATGTTTGTCTTCGTTTAAAGTTTATCTAATTTGTATGTGTTATAAATTTAAAAATATGTCATTAGATAAAAGAATAGTTATCGATTTCATCCAGAAAATTATAAACAATTATCTTAATATTTATTGCAATTTTAAACGGAAAACAAAGCTCATGTTTTTACACAAATAGTGTATAGCATGCGACCCAGTCGCAATAAGTACCATCTTATGTAAATCCAGCTGCTATAGAAATAAGGAACACATTCGTGTAATGTGCATACTGGCAATACGAGATTTTAATTTTGAATGTATTTAAAAGAGATACAATTTTGGCCCTTTTGACCTTGTATAATCTTAGGTAGTTTGAGTTAACGATATAACTTGAGTTTAAACCATTTTCAGCTTTAGTGACTTGTTTATTTATTCTTCAGTTTTTTTCTAATGAAGGTACGCGTTAACTATAACAAAATCGTGAGTTAAAATAAAATTATAGAATTTAAACAAAAATTGTTTCAATTATTAATTTAGACAGAAAAATTCGGCTGATGCCGGGTTTTAAATCCGGGAGCATTTATGTAAAGTAAACAGTTTTTCTAAGTATAGGTACTTCAGATTGTTATAAATATAAATTTTGCTTGAATCCCTTGACAATGTGTTTGAAACGTATTATGAAAGACTTGCTGAAAAACTGTGAAAAATATCTCAAACCATAATTCAAAAATAAAAAATCTATTCGGAAAGAAAAATCATTATAGGCGTGATAGTAAAATAATAAAGTGTACGAACGCGTTTCAAAACTTTCTTTCATTTACATATTTTCCTTAATAGCATTCAAATAATGCGCCAAATATTCTAACACCAGTGTAACCAGTGCGGAAACGATGCTCGCGTGTTTTTGCCCAGCCCGGTCTAGTCTCAGCAGGCGGTCTCGTAGTGGCGGCGGCGGCGAAGGCGGCTTTCACCGAGCAGGGATAATGGAAACGTCAGAAGCTCATTCGTACAAGATCAACAACGTATTCCGTCAACCACGCTGACAAATGTCTCCGTCCCGGCCGGTTGCTAACGCTATCCCGCCGTCGTCGTTGTCAATAATGCCGAATTGATTCCAGAGTCGCGGGGTTCTCCTCGCGACCGCGGCCGAAATGTCAGCCTTTGTCATACGACATCGGTCACCTCATCGGCTTCACTCAAATCACTAGGATTAAATTAATTCAATGCAAAATCTACCAATACATGTATCAAGTCAAATATTTGTCACTGATTTGATTCAATTTCGCGTCGGTGATAAATTGAGGCTCGAGGGTCATTTTTTTATTCTAACAATTTGAATGTGTAAAGGGCTCATTTACATTTCAATTAATAACAATTCAATTAAATTGTAACTTTCAACATGAAATAATAATGATTAAAACAATTATGCTGGACTTGCATTGTCTTTATTAATTTGAACACCTGAAGACGAGTATAGATTACAACACTCGAAACGTTGTGAATTTTTTTTTTCAATTTAATAAAGACAATGCAAGTTCAGCATAGTTGTTTTAATCAAAGTACATCATTGTCTGCAAACTTCAAAGAAATTAAATAATAATAATTGTTTCGATACAATAATAAAGTGAACAAAATAATGACAATAGCACACTTTTTCTCATTTATTAGAGGCAGTTAAAGAATATTAGTTTTCTAGCTTAAAGCGTTACTACTGATCAGAATAAATGTTGTCAACTTAGCATAATTTGTACTAAATTTGACGTAATGACACGTGTATTTAGTGACTCAAATTTTGATTTAGTGACTAATGGAAATTCTACTATATTAGAATAAATAATTTGTAATAGAATTTGTACTAAATTTGACGTAATGACATGTATACGGAATACGAATCCGGAGATCCCGATTTCGGGATTATTATATAAACTACTACACTGCGGCTCGGTGAGTGCGGACCCTGTAATGTAATTGGCATTAAGGTCCTGTTGTACAGCGTAACATAAGTAAATAAATAATTAGTGACTCAAATGGTTATTTAGTGATTTTATTAGAACAAGTAATTTGGTGAAAAATTACTGACTTATATAGAAATAAAAGCAGTAAAAAATCACGTACTTCGCGTATTGATATTAGTGAAAAAATGAAAAAATTTTGACAGTTGTAGAAAAAATATATTTCAATAACATAACCCTAATTTGTATCTTCTAATTAAGAACATGTATCTAGAATCTTATATAATAAAGTAAATACCTATAAATATAATAACTGGTATTCTATAATTGAAATATTTAAACTTTTCCTAAATTTAATTACTTGTAGCTGCAAAACTATGAAAATCATTAAATTAGTTTTAAGATATTACTCGTAAGTCGTAAACAATATTGCAATAATTTTAGATCACTTAAAGCTATGGTTTTTATAAATTTTATCTTAAAAAAAATTATTAAAATATTATTTATTATCTTTATTTTGCGAACAAACGATATAAATTATTTAAATAATATATGAACAAATCTATAATTTATTTACCAAAATACAAATTGTAATCTCCTTTGTAATCAGCATAGACACCTAGGAAAAACTACGAATTAATTAGAGCTTCTGATTGATGTTGGCTATTTAATTATGTATCCAGTATTTTTTTTTTATTTGTTTAAAATCAAGTGCTAAATATGACCCAATGACATTAATCAAAGTTTGCATTTTTGTGATTGTACTCGTATTGACATTAATTTCAATGTGAATACAGCTTAATACTTGGTACTGTGAAATCTATGGTGTAATTGAATTAAATATGTTTTTGTAATGACTAAGCGAATGATAAATGGAAGGGTAGTTAGGGGATCTATGTGGACATGTGGACGGAACTGAGGGTATAAGATTACATGGAAGATCAAGCAGCAAATGGATTGGTGTAATTGATGGTTTGAGGCGTAGAACGAATATATCTAAATGGAAAATATAACATAGGTATACCAGAACCAAATGATATGTTCCTTGATATTTAATAGGAAATTGTATTCCTGTAATTATTTTGTTCTAAAAATAATACTAAATAAATAAATATAACATCACGATCTTTGCCCAATACTGGATGTGTCACTCTGTCGTAGCAGATCTAGGTAAGTGATATATTTATGTGCCTGAAGTACGATTAACAGCCGTCAAATCACATTTCCAAATATGCCACAGGGATAATTTGAATCTGATAAAATTGTTTGTCGACTGTGAAAAACGAACAAAGGTTTCCAAAGCCACTAAGTTATCTATCCTGTAACTAGTACTAAACAAGCTAAATAACCAATTACATACTTTCTTAAAATGAAATAACTATGACTAAAACTAAAATTATTCAAAAAGGTGCAAATGTGTATTTCGTATGTAAATAGAGAGCACAGGTTAATGTTGCTTACACCGAATATTAAAGGCAAACAAAGTTCTACTAAATCTTGTAGGAATTACACGAAATGAAGTTATATTATTACATGCAAATAATGTTGTGAAAATTTAGTAAATTATTTTAAAATGAAAGCTGTTGTTTTATATAATTGCTGTTATATAATTATTGACTTGCTGTTTTGTTCATTCACCGATCGTTCAATCGTTCTGCAGTTTTGTTGTTTGGCGACTGTGGAAATCGCACAAGAGTTTCCAAAGCCACAATTCGACGCTACAATAAATAGTTCTAAACAGGGTAAATAACAAATTATATAGTTTCTTAAAATCATCTAACTATAAAGAGCTAAGCATGCTTTTTTATAAAATTGAAATTATTCAAAAAAATGTTTATTTCGAACAGAAGTTTCCTGACACATATTATTACTTCTTTTTTTATTTTTTCATGGGATTTTTATACTAATGGGGTAGGTGGCTCAGTGGAATCGAGTCGACATGTGTATTGTAACATTATTTTTAATCCTAGGGCCTTTATAAAATTCATATTTGGTCTTTTATTACTTATGAAGTCTAAAAAGTAAATAAATATCAGTTATATAAATAAATTTTCTTATGACTCTTAGTTCTACGATACCTACTAGTATTACTATATCGGGCATCCTTTGTTTGTTATACAAATAAATAAATATATCATCACACCTTTTACTCATTACTGGGTGTGACACTTTATCGGAGCAGATCTCGGTAAGTGATATATTTTTTTACGTGAAGTGCGGTTACCAGCCGTCAAATCATGCCCCCTCTCAAAGATGTTACTGGAAGGGGAGCCACAGGGGTGAGATTTAACGTGGTGACAATTAAACGACACTTACAGTGTTAAAACGAAAATATTGGTGACATAATAATAATTTATTCTTCAAGAATTTATCAGCAAAATAATATTCATCTAACGCTTTATCTTATTAACTGCTTTATGTATTTACAAGATCATAAAAAATGAAACAAACCCAACCCTTATTAAGACAATACCGTTACATAACCACCTGCGTCCTGCGTCTGTTTTTACACCGGGGTAGCGACTTGAAAACGAGCGACAAGTCACTCTGGAGTCTCGACCGCAGGTTGCTAGGATTGGTTGACTCTAACGATATCTCCGACCGGTAAAAAGATGACATTAATAACTTGACTTATCGTCGAAAACTTGGGACAGGACGTATACAAAATGTTTGCTTTCTGTTTAAATAACGAAACGTACAAACATATGGGTTGCGATTCAGTAGGTTCTATCGTATTAGACTGTTTTAAGTAGCAGAACTAGTAATTTTAAATTACCGGTAATTTTCATTTAGAACTAATATACAGTACTTACACAAAAATATTTGTGGGCAAATAAGAGTATATACCGTAAGTTTAAAATAAATAGAAACATATTTTTAATTTAGTTTAAAAAATAACAACAAAGTTACATCTCACATGAAATCATTAACAGTGTTATCAAACAATCGATTTATTTTTATTATTACTTATTTAAACCAAGTTCAAAATGTAACTTTTCAAGGTGGCAACAAGGCAATTTTTTTTCACAGCCCTACCAGAGAATACAAATTCCTCCTTCAAATATGAAATAGACGGCACAGTGGTATCGAGTCGGCATGTGGATTTGAGAACCCGGGTTCAATTTCCACAGCCGACAAACAATTTTCACTACATTAAAAAATTAACACTGTGGCTCCGCCATCACTAACATCTAACACGAAGAAATATATCACTTACCGAGATCTACTACGGCAGAGTGCCACACCGCAATTTTTGTATTTAAGGTAACTAATGTTATTTTGTTGACACTTGAAATAAATAAATAAAATAATTATATCATAACGCTTTTTACCCTTTACTACTTTGTGTGGTAATTTCCGGTAGCAGATTTCGATAACTAATATATTTTATCGCGTGAAGTGCATTACCAATCGTCAAATCACTGTCCCCATAGATGTTAGTGGTAGTTTTGTTGTGGTGAAAATTGTTTGTCGGCTGTGGGAATCGAACCCGGGTTCTCAAATTCACAGGCTGACTCGATACCATTGAGTCACTTTCTGCACTGTCCTAGAAAAATATCTATTTTCTTGCATTATTCTAATTAATCTAGATAACCAGTATTAATTAAAATAAGTAAACAGATCTAGTACACTAATGTACAATTTGGTACCATAATTGTTTGCTGTTTTCTGTTAATTTGCAAAATTACATTATATATGGTTTATTTATTTATTAAATACACTGCCCAACAGGCAAAGCCCAATTACAGGACGGGAATACAATTGAACATAAAACCAATATTAAAAGAGAATATACAGGAAAAAAAACAATTATATATGATATAAATGTATATAAAATAATAGTAATAGTATAGAAGCATAAATATGAAAAATCTAAAATGAAACATGACAAGGAGAGATAAATTGAATTAGACCAGTTTACGAAAACAATTAATAATAATTCACACTTTATTTTTATTATCCAACTCACTGTCGATAGGGTACAAAAGTTTATTCCATAAAAATTTCTTAAGTTATGTCTTATGTTGTTAATTTTGTTTAAAGATAGATTTATTTGTGCCATTGTAAATCCTGCTGAGAAAGATCTATTAGCATGCCAGATCTCTAGTTCCTAAGCTTTGTAGTTTCATAGTTGAAAGTAGCAATGGTTGGATGAAGGGACAAAATGGAAATAAAAGGCTATTAGAAGCGTAAAATATAAAGTAAACAACATCACAAAGTTGTTTAATGAAATAAATTATAAAGGATTGTTTTATGTTATTAAATGTAAAGTGTCACTGTAAAATAATTATACTAATTACTGCCAACATTAAAATTGTAATTAATTACCTCACAAGAGAAACTGGCAAAGATGAGATAGCAGCAGAAAATCAAAAGCTGCTTCGCTGAGAAATCAAACAAAAAACAGTATTCTAAGAGTATACCTGTAATAAATTGCGAATCGCGATCCCCTTGTAATCAAAGAAAGTAGTGATAAATTTAGATAAACTATTTCAAGGGAGAAAGTTATAAGCTTAATGTACCGAAAAACATTTAAATCGTACAGTGTTGCACGCGTGAATGTATTGCATCTATTTTTGACTCGCATGCAGTATGATCTCCGACAAACGTGCTGAAATATTTGTGCGTAGTCAAAAATAGACCTCGATCGTTGGGAGTCTTCTGGGCGAACGAAGCGACAGAACACAAACCAGTCGCTTGCCTTCAATGCACTTAGCAAGATTATAAGCGAATTGGAGAAACGCAACTTTTAAAAATTAAGCGCGCGCGATGAAAAATGTCCTCGACAAGCTTTTAGAAAAAATATCTAGCACGCGGGTGAAGAATAACCATATTTAATATCTTAGTAGAGGCAACAGAGTGAAAGGTTTCCGTCTCTGATAGATGTGTTGACGTGTTTACGTTGCTTTACGGAAGATATTGATAAACCGTGCTTGATTATGATGCGTTAGAACATAAACAGCTTAGTGTGAAGAGATGGGATGAACTTTTGATGGATAATTTTATGGTGTTAAGTGCTCTCTTAGTGAATGTGGATAGGTTATGTCGATATGGCGATGAAAATTGGGATTACTGTGTTGAGCTTGGTGCTTGTATGCTGTGCGCATTATGATTATGGATATAAGTAAGAATATTTTCAGAGTTTGTAATTTTGCAACTAAATCATTAAATTCAATATTATATGCTTTAACCGAGGCTTTAACCAACTAAGCTACGGTTTCCGTGCAATTCGAAACTGATTTTATTTCAATATTTTTCTCGATTTTCTTATATATCATAGTGAGACTTGACACGCGAGTCATCTAAAGAGAAAATATTTAGCAATAGAAATTATACTTATTATTTTAAGAAAATATTTGAATTGTTGAATTTGTTGAATTAGTTGAGTTATACATATGATTGAAGTTAATAAGTTCCATGTTCAAATTTTAACCGTATCTCAATTTTTCTATTTATAATTCAATTTTATTTTGATAGTAGTTAATTATTTACTTAGAATACTAATTAAATTTATTTAGTAAATATTCTTCTTAAATAATAATGTCACAGCAGATAACTTTCGTGTCAAGTCTTTCAGTACTCATGGGATCGAGACTCACTATGGCTAACAAAATAGAGACAAAAATTAGACTAAAATCCGATTTGAATTACATGGCGACCGTAGCCTAGTAGGTTAAAGCGTATGTCTGAAGTTTATAGGTCCCAGGTTGAATTCCTCTCAATTTTATTCCTAATAATTAAATTAGATTTCATCAGTTATTTACTTATAATACTAATTAAATATAATTTGATAAATATTCTCCTTAAATAACAATGATACTGCAGAAGACTATAGTGTCAGGTCATTCAGTATATGAAAGAATTATGGGATCAAGGCTGCATATGGCAGATAACAAAATAGAGCGAAAACTTAAAATAAAATCAGATTTTAATCACATGACGACCCTACCTTAGTTGGTTAAAATATATGACCGGAGTTCATAGGTCTCAGCTTCAATTCTTTTATAATTCAATTTTATTTCATCTCTAGTTAAGTATTTACTTCAAATACTAGGTAACTAAATTTTAATTGGTAAATAATATCCTTAAATAAATCTGTCACTGTAGACACTCTCGTTTTAAATCTTTCACTATGTGAAAGTGTTATGGGATCCAGGCTAATTATAAAACATAACAAAATAGAGAGTATATTTGGAATCAAATCAAATTTTAATTACAAGTCGAATTGGTTAAAGTATAAGACCGGAGTTTATTAGTCCCAGGTTCAAATGCTGGCTGTATCCCTAATTTTTCTCATTCAGTTTGATTTCAATCAATTGTTAAATATTTATTTAAAATACTAATTAAATAGACGGGACTAAATTTTGTATTATTTTTATTTCAAGCATTTTATTCTAAATAACTATTTGACATACGATGCCAACTATTCAAGATATTTAAAAAATTCTACACAATACTTGGATAAACTGTTTTATAAAAAGAACAAAATTTCGTGAACATTAATATTTTTTTAATAATATTAATTTTAGAAGATAAAGAAAAATACTAACGTTGCAGATTTATTTCTGTTCGCCTGTCACTTTTCTTAAAATTAACGGGTTAAACATAACTGTAAGTTTTCTGACAAAATGCCAAGCTAAAAATATTTAAAATAATATTATTGTGTAAAACATATGATGTACTTATTTAACAAACCTAACCTAATAATCAATATTTATTCAATTTCCAAATAAATATTTACTTTCATTTTAAGCATAGATTCAAAGTGAACAAGTATGTGAAGCAGGGTTTCCAAACAATGCTTTTCGACCCGGAGATTTGCTACTTGTTTAGTATCTCCGGGTTCTGAACTAGATATTTATTTTTCCGAAATAACTATAGTTTATAATTAATATTTGTTATTTATTAAATATATCGTTAAGTGCAGATTGCTCAAATATTAATGATAAATTTTAGTCTACGTTAAATTTCCAAATTTAACGCAATTTGGGATTTTGATTTGAGTTTTAAGCATTTTTATAGAAATATTTTTACGAATTAAATCTGATTCGTAATTCTGAAACAGTTACTGTTTTTGTAGTTTTTTATAACCTTGAAATGTTTAACATAAGGAATTACTTCAGTTACAGGTTTAGACTCCGTTAAACATAAGCATAAACATAAAAGATTGCAAAGTTTTATTTTTGCTTCAATTTAAATAAATATATCATCACGCCTTTTACCCATTAATGGGTGTGGCACTCTTCCGAAGCAGATCTCAGTAAGTCATATATTTCTTCGCGTGAAGTGCGGTTACCAGCCGTAAAATCATGATCCTCAAAGATGTTAGTAGAGAAAACCACAGGGGTAGTTTTAATGTGGTGAAAATTATATGTCGTCTGTGGGAATTAACTAAACTATTTATTTTGTACAGTTTATCGAACCGCATTCAAACTGAAACAAAAACAGTAACTTTTATTTCTTACTGTTCGAGTTAGTACTTTATTTGTCCGAATAAAATAAAGTAGGTAATTATAAAACTATGACTGAAATTCAAAAGTAAAACTAGTTTCATATAACCAACATCTTGCATGATAAATAATGTAATTATTCGTTTAATATTTTTTAAAACTATTATGGCAGTTTACGTAAATAATTTATTGCACTAGTTCTTCAGAACGTTAAAATTTATGATCTCCAGAGTAGTTAGAATAATTTAGAGTCTTGCAATATTAGCTTAAATAAATCATAACAGTTAATTTATAAATCTTAGCGTAACACAAATAAACCATATTTTAAAGTAGTTATTCAGTTTTCCGTAAATTAAAATTTATTGGCATTTACCGAGATAATATTTACGTTTTATAAATAACCGCTCAAAGGAAAATGCATTCCAGAAACCAGATCTAGTTCGACAGATAAATAAAATATAGAAAATAAAACAACATCAGATTATTTAGATTTGTCTATATTTATTTCTGATTAACAAACATTATAGGTTATAAAGTCTAGGTAATAAAATTTATGAATACGGGTTAATAGTAAGGAAGTTGGTCCATAACAACCGCATATAGAGGTCATCATAACCCTTAGTCATTGAATTTAGAGATATTAAGCACCAAATTACTATATGCAAATAGAAGCTTAACTGAATATCAATATCTGTAATGTACTGTGCTGAGGCATTCGGGCTATTGGATTAAACCGAATTTCGATAATACAATGCCTGCTAATACCTATTGGTATTATTTCATATTTTCACAATTTATTTCCAATTTGAAACAAATGAAAATAAGCTCGTAATTCGTACATACTTTGAAAATATTTATGTTGATAGTGTTCATTAATTAAAGGTAAATTAAATTTACCTACATATTTTAATTTTATTTTCAATATTGGATTATAATTGTAGTTGTTTTTAAAATTTTCATTTGTTTATTTGCATTTGTAAACTGTACGCCTAGAGATCGTCAAAATATAGAGCGTTTCATACAATAGCAAAAATGTGAAAAATGTTTTTATGTTGAAAATAGTTTAAAAAATCTCTTGCTCATTTTTTCTTCAATAATATTAAAGTTTATAGTTCAATTACAATGAATAAATTTTGAAATATGATATACCTATGGTATTTTTAATTAATGACTTTTATATTTACAGTAGTCAAACAGTAATATAGTGTTGACATGTAGATTTAAAAATCCGAGTTCAATTTCCACAGCCGACAAACTTTGCTTCATATAAAAATTACCCCTTTGATTTCTTCTCCACTAACACTTTGGGGGCATGATTTGACGGTTGTTAACCGCACTACATGCGTAAAAATATATTACCTACCGAGAATTCATATATATTTAAGATTTTAAGAGAAAATTAAATTTGTTAGTTAACTATGTACAACAAGTGGAACCATAATTTTATTGATGGGTTTTTTAAATATTTTTATATTTATTTCGTAAGCGGTAGTGATTATCATAAAATAGTTAATAAACAAATTGGGCAATAATTTGATGTAAAACAACTGTTACCTAAAGCATTTTTCGAAATGATGTCGGTTAATTTGTTATAAGTAATACATTTTTAATAATCTTCAAAATCATTATGTTATTGTAAAACATGTAAAGAACAAAAACTATTGAAATTATAATATAAAATTAAATCCTAATATTTGAGTGTCAAAAGTTATTCAAAATATCTTGAGTTTGGTATTAATTATAGGTCTCGGACAGAAAATTGTAGTAAAAATGTTACAAATGATATTTAAGAGAGTGTCAACTGTCTTTCCAAAATTTGTTGAAATTATGCTAAACTTATTGGCTAGTAGCACAAGCTCTGTTTTTGGGTGTTCTAAGAGCACGGTTTTAACATGTTAGAGATAGCTAAAACACCCAAATACACTGCTCTTAAAACAGGCAAAAACAGATCTTGTACTACCAGCAATTGTAGCAGATCTCGGTAAGTGATATATTTCTTCGCGTGATGTGCGATTATTAATCGTCAACTCACGGCTACCAAAGATGTTAGTGAAAAGGGGATCCACAGGGGTAGATTTAACGTGGTGAAAATTATAATAATATTATAATATTCGAACAATATTTTACCTAATTTCACAATACGTGGACAATTGGACAATCTATTTTTTAATTTTTGTTTGCTTGTGTGTAGATTGATTCAATTTTCATCAAAATGTAGGTTTCATTATTTGTTTGTATCAGACTCATTTTTCTGTCAAAATTCATTAAAGTATTTGTATCGTAATAGAACTCATTACGACATGGTTTTTAGTATTGATATTACGTTGTGAAAGTAGGCAAAATATAAAACGACAATTAACGGCCATGGCTCAACTCGTTGGAACTGATCTATGCGATAACGCGAGTTAAGCAACGTTGCGCGCGGGGAGTATTTGGATGGGTGACCGTCCCGAGAAACCCGCGTTGCTGTTGACTCTAAGATCTAAAACGCAGGATCAGGGCGTAATGGCGGCATATGACCTTAGCAGTTGGTCCGCCAGGAAGCCAGAATTAAAAAAAAAAAAAAAAAAAAAACGACAATTTTATTATTATTTTATTCTTACACGATACTCACACAAATGTAAAATAAATAAATATATCATCACGCCTTTTACCCATTACTGGGCGTGGCACCCTGCCTAAGCAGATCTCAATAAGTGATATATTTTTTCGCGTGAAGTGAGGTTACCAGCCATCAAATCACGGCCCCCAAAGATACTGTGATAATCGAACCAGGGTTCTCAAGATCCACAGACCGACTCGATACCACTGAGCTACCTACCCCACAAATGTAATATTTATAAACCTATAAGTAAAGCGAAATTTATTTCTAAAACTTTTTTTTTTATATTGAAGAAGAACAGGTGCTTGAGAAAACCTAGTACAAAACTAGATACTTATAAAAATCTTTTTGTGCGATGATTGCTTCAAGAGTACGTAATAAATATAATGCTATTAAAGTTACAATTATTGAGGAGGGATTGGAAAGGTGATGCTGAAGTTCTCATATCAGTGTGTGTATATCACATCACATCGTACAACTCTTGACCGAAGTGCCTCTTACAAATTTTATAGTAAGTAGAAGCGCCAGCGTTACAGCGTATATCAAGTACAGAAACTTCAATCATTTGAAACTTTTATAGACGCTTTATCTAAAATTTCCAGTTGGAAGAATTAAATGGCAGAACTTAAATCGAAGCAGAATTGCTTTTCTTTGTTGCGTTATTTATACTAGTTTTATTTTATTTTTTTAATTAACTTACAAATTAAAATTAACCTTATGGTTTCCCCTCTTCTACTTTGGAGGCTGTGATTCGTCGGCTGGTAACCGCACTTCACGCGCATAAATATATCACTTACGAGATCTGCTACTGCGGATTGCCACACTCTACAGGATTATACGAATACAATTAATTTTCTCGCCTAGGTTTTTTTAGTAGTTTAATAATCCAATGGCGTTTTTTCCGATAGTTATTTTTCTAAAAAGGCTTATTTTCCAAAAGCAAATTTTCCAAAAAATGTAATTTCTATTTTTTTTTCTATATTTACAAATATACAAAAAAAATTCTAAATACCATGACAAAATAACTACGAAAAAACAATTGTTTGAACAAACTGCCATACAAATTTAAACAAATTGCACCTAAATCTCTCACAAAAAAGTAACTAAAATTATTTATAATGTGTACTTCTTGAAACATATCATACCAAAAGCTGTAAAATTTGGTCGGCCATTTTGAAATATAATGGCGACGATCTGTCTTTAGAACAAATGAGCGATTGTTTTTAAATTTAGTGTACACTTTTGCCTTAAATTATCTTATATTATAGAATATCAAAGTCTTTCGGCCATCTTGAAATACAATGAGGACGATCTACTATCAAAAGGGAGGGATAGATTTCTATGAAATTTAGGGTATTTTTACCTCTTCTTATTGACTTTCTATATATTAAAATCCTTTAAGCACATATTACTTAACCTAACCTACGTTAATCTAATTAAATTTAACCTGATCTAAACATTAGAAAAATAAAATAAAGATAAAATGTTTAAATTCCAAGTTATTAATTTTAATTAAAAAAATGTATTAGTGGCAAAAATTAATAATGGAAAAATTAAATATAAAATAAAATGGTCAGGCAAAATGTATTACTGATCCACATAAATAGTAGTAAAAACAGAACAGAAAAACTGAAAAGACAAAAATGGTAAAAATTAATATAAAAAAAATTAATATTGGAAAAATAAGTGGAAGAAATAGATATGAAAAAAGAATAGAAAAAAATAACTTCCTCTCGAGTAGAAGGTGTGGTGATTATATTTATTTTATATTTTATTTAACTGATAAATGATGGTGCCAATTATAGGGCATTATATGTTAGCTGTGTCCCTAGAGTCACTTTAATTACAGCTTTAAAATGAATGAAATAAAAATTAAATACATAGTTCTGGAATTTTTTCTGGACTGATGCAAAATTTGAGGAAATATTGTGTATTCTAAGAAAAGAAATTTTTTTATACGTGAAAATTCCAGATGAATTATTAGCTTATTAAATTATGTTGCAAAATTCCACGAATGAAATATTTGTGTCCGTTGACCATGTTTTCGCCGAAATTTGGTATATTAATAACTCAAAATGGAAAATCGGATAACGCGTAGGTGTGTAAAATATGTGCTGCGGATATCTTTCTAAGAAAGTTAATAAGTAGTAAAAAACAAAAACAAGTTTTAAATAAAACTTCTCCATTCCATTTATTTCTAATTTATTAATCGACTGTCACTATAACTGAAACTTACTTTTCAAATAATACACAAAACTTTATATTTTTTTGTGGTCTTAATTTGCGATTTTATAAATTCCTTAGATAGGTATACTATTTTCATTTTAAACTCAAGGGATCGGCATAAAACGATTAAATGCACCGCAATTACGTTTACAAAGGAACTCAAAATATGATCCATCATAACTGGTAGAAAATTTACCTATTTTGACCATCGATAAGCGATATGGGGTAGCCGTACTAATGGATTTCATTGTAGTTATATGGGACAGGGACGTTTTATCGATTTATGCCGATCCCTTGAGTTTAAAATGAAGATAGTATACTTGATTTTTAAACACTCGCTTTCTTCGCTCAGCTCGTATCAAATAAAACTTTTAAGTAAAGAGACATTTATAAAACTTGTTACATAATTTACTATTCTATAGGGAAAAGTATCATGTCTTGCTCATACAGGTTTCATCATCCGTCAAATTGAATGAAGTGATGTCATTATATACTATAATATGTAATACAAAAATAAAGTTATAATAGTAAAAATAACAGGCAGTAGATATAAGTTGCAGGCTGTCTATTGTATTGCATTGTAATTAGGATTAAGTTCCCATTGTACAAAGTAACAAATAAATAAACATGACAATTGAATGAAGCTCTGGACATAAATGAAATAAAATAATAAAATTCCATTTGAAAAATTGATTTCCATCTAACTCTCTTCTTCTCTTTCAGTCCCCACGCCAAAAGCTACACTCCACTAGTCCTCCTCAAACAAGGCCAACTCCGTGGCATCGTCGTAGACACCCCTCTCGGGGATCGATGCGAACAATATAAGGGGATCCCTTACGCGGCTGCTCCACGTGGTGGATTGAGATTTATGCCACCAGGTAGCGCTCCTCCATGGCCAAACATGCTTTACGCTGATTCTCCGGGTCCCGTGTGTCCTCAAAAGCTACCGGAAATGAAGAATATGATCGAGGAACGTAAGGAGAAGTTTAAGAAACTGGTGCAGCATCTTACGAACCAGTCGGAGGATTGCCTGTTTTTGAATATCTACACTCCGGAACAAGGTAGGAACTTTTTACTTTATATTTAATATTCAAATTGAACTTTTTGCATGCAGATTACATTTTAAATTAACTTCTTTACTAAACATCAAATTGCTGACAATAACTTATACAATCATCATGAAACATGTTTTTCAGAACAGAATTTATAAATAAAAACATTTTAACCAGGTGGGTAGAAAATAATATAGTTATTTGTGTATTAAGAGCATAAAGTGATTCTTTATTACTCGAGCACGGTAATTGTAGGTTGCAATAGTGCAAGAGAAACAAAAACACTCTACGCTCGTAATATACACATAATTTTTTTCTGCGATTGCATTTTAAATGTCAATATGACAAGTTTCCGTTTTGTTTATATCCCTGGTAACTATTGAAATAAGCGCGCATTTAGTATCTTTTTCGCGCATTTTTCGATTGTTCCACAGAAAACGTCAACTTTACGATGACAAATGAGAACGTAATTGTCAAATTTTCATAGCAATCGTAGAAAAAACAATATAGTTTTACCTACAAATAATGAAAGAAATCTAAAATTTTATTATCATTTATGTTATTGTTCGTTTCGAGTGTACTATTTAAATTCCTGCTACAGTTTGATGTGCAAAATTAGCAGCTTACCATTGTTAATTTTTATTTGAAAGCAACGGTAAAATTGATAAACTAGTGCATTTTTTTCAACAAATAATTTGTCAAATTCATAATAATTGTGGATCAAACAAACGAGTTATATTTTTAAAATGAAATGCCTATTGAAATTAATACTTTCTTATAGCTATCGGATGGTAATATTGCCAATGACTATAAATAACATTTGAACAATACAATTCTTCTCGCTAACTTTGTAATGGAATACAACCACTTTTTCATAAACAAATATTTTATTTATATTATTATAATGACTAATTATATTTAAATGTATAATGAAAGAAATATATGAGAAATTTATCAGTATTAGTTCATAAATAAAAAGAATATAATTTGGCGATACTCAATAGTTTCTTAGCATGTAAATGGGGTCCTTGAACAAAAAATTTGAGAAACGCAAATCTCAAAATACGTACGTAATTTCACAACATAAGATGTCAAAGTTATGAATTTACACTGATTCTGAAAAATTTAAATATGTTAATAATATTGAACTGCATCTAAAATATATAAAGCTTATGTCTATTCCTCCTCCTTCATTCCTTTAGTTTGAATACATTATTTTCATGAACAAATAAAATTCCGCTTTTACGAATGATTTATTTGTGAAAACAATGAAATATGTTTAAAGGATATTATAACTGAGATTTTGACTTATTGCGTGGTTTACCGCTTTCTACAATCTACAAAAACATATTTATAACTTGGAATATATATTTCAAATGTCTTATAACATAAACTACAACACAGCGTTATAAAGAGGAGCACATTGTCTTTGAAATAATTTTAGAAACTCAATTATAGGTTAGATATTCTTAGAAGATAAACCGGAAGAATCAAAGGTTAGTGATCGTTTTAACGTGAACAAAACGAAAGATAAAATTCAATTTCCTACTTAAAAGTTTCGCTGTTTCGACAACAAATATTATTACGCATCTGACATCGACAAGCACGCTTTTAAGCTAATGTCAAACCATTTCACGTCTTTCTGTAATTTAAGATTCTTATGGTGAATACTTTACATAACTACATAAAATATAAATAAAAAACAACAAAGATTAATTAATTGTCTTTAAATGCTCACTTGGTTACCAACTGTGCTAGCCAGCCTCTGACGATGCCCTCATAAGGTGACTTGGAGGTTGAATTTTGTGAGACTTAGACAAGTGTTATTTTGATATTTTATTATTAAACATAAAATATAAATAAATTATTCGAATCTAGTCTTCGTGAGTTGTAATCGCAAATTGCTACTATTTGTTTCACACATTCAAAGCAACATATACACGTTAATTAATATTTCTTTCACAGGAAATAAAATATTCTGGTCTAGGTGACGACGTTTTCAAGTTTCTTGAATTTTCATATACCTAGATAGGTTAGCACGACATCTTCGTTCACAATTATTGTTACGCTGTTTTTCTTATTCTACTCTTTGAGTCAATCTGTGGATTTGGGAATCAGATTTCCACAACCAACAAACAATTTTTATCACATTAAAAATACCCCTGTAGCTTCCCCAACACTAACATCTTTTGGGGCCGTGATTTGCCGACTGGTAATCATTTACCGAGATCTGCTAT
Organism: Pterostichus niger; assembly: GCA_947425015.1. Lineage (NCBI taxonomy): Eukaryota > Metazoa > Arthropoda > Insecta > Coleoptera > Carabidae > Pterostichus > Pterostichus niger. The sequence continues at coordinate 23,402,552 of OX380345.1, read as the reverse complement.
GACAGAGTGCTACACTCAGTAATGGGTAAAAGGAATTTATTTAAATAAGATTTACACGAACAAGTACAATTGCGTAAGGTTAATAAAATAATGAAATAATTAATTAATTTTTGTGCAAGAAACGTTTTTTCTACGTTTTATTGAACAAAGAAAACAATTATGTTCATACCTATGTAGTTTTTTTATCATCCATAAAACATATGTTATATCCAGCGTAACTGAAAAGGTAGCATAAAACATGATATATGCCGGTATTTTAAGTCTACAAATCCTTTAAAAACTTACGCGAAAGAAAAAACACGGGCAGCCCTAGCTCAAGTTGCGATATAGCCATTACTCGCTCAGAGATTTTTTCTAAAAAAGTTTTTATCGCGAGAATTTCTGCTTTGATGAAATTTTTACTAGCGGCAAACTACCGCAGTGTTGACTTAAGTGTAAGCGGGACAATTACAACATCTGTCACCCTACGTGAACTCCAGTGAGGATGTGAACGCGAAAAGCGACGAAAGCTCAATACGTTTATCTACGATAAGTCAATTATTCCATTCCCGTTTGAAGTTGGCTGCGCTAGTGTAAACAAACCTTTAAGCGACGCGGAGCGCTGTTTATGCTTCTAGCTTTGCCTCTCGCTCTTATTTCCTTTCGCCCTTTCTCACTGACGATTACCACGGTATGCGATTTTGCCACCAGGTTGCCCAGACCTGTATTTAGAACAAGTCGGAAACAACATTCTCGACATTTTTACCATCTTATCAATGTTTCTTAACAAATATGTTTTATATAAACGGAAATATTCACTATTTTCTCTTTGTCATTAAAATATACCATTAATGGTCGGTTTTAAAAATGGCAAAATAAATTTGGCATATATAACAATTCTATCAAAGGTTCGACTGTCATTTGAATGAATACATTTTGTTTATTTTGGATGTAAATTAATTTGTTTTTTTATAAAACTAACTATAATAATACTTCCAGTTTTCTTAATTTTCATTTAAGACTGTAAGATTTTTGTACGAGATTTACCAATAATATTCGAATACATGATTAATTCTTCTTTTTTCATAAACTCTTATCTCGGCAATCCATTTTTATTTTCCCGAACTATGTAACAGAGAAAGTATTATGATGATGAATTTTCTCAATCTCGAGACTTTGACGAATCTTCATGTTTTAGACCCTACTAAACTCAAAAAACAGTCCTAAAAAAGTCGGTCTGTCTGTCTGTTCATTTGTCTGGAAGCAAGATAACTTTAAAACTTTATATTTAAGCTTTTAAGCCAAAAACTATAGTTAAATTCGTTAATGGGCAATATGCAGTATCACAACTTTATTGATGAATCTTTTTAAGCTTTATGTTTATCTCACAAACAGTAGTGTTTATCAAAAAATACATAGTAACTAAAATGGACGCTAATTTAATTTAAAACAACTTTAGCTTGAACAATTTTTTCAAATTATTATCGGTTTATTTGTTATAAGTAGTAACATTTTGATTATTTTGAATATTGTTGTTATTGTAAAACATGTGTAGAACAAAAATGACTAAAATTATAACATAAAATTAGAGTTCTCGTGATTAATAGTAGAGTTCTCGTGATTAATAGTAGAGTCTCAAAAAGCGTCCGTAACTGTTTTTCAAAAGTTATTCAAAATATGCTGAATTTAATTTCAAATTAAATCTCTTTCCATTGCATTCAAAAGTTTGTAATTGTTTTTCAATTTTTTTTTTACAATTAGGTTGTATTTTGAATCAAACTTGGGCATACAATTCAATTCAAAAATAAAAATAAATAAATAAATAAATCATCACGCCTTTTACCCATCACTGGATGTGGCACTTTGCCCAAACAGATCTCGGTAAGTGATATATTTTTTCGCGTGAAGTGCGGTTACCAGCCGTCAAATTCAATATCTAGAAAATGACATTTAACAATTTATTAATTTTTTTTAATATACAAATTGCAGCGAGCTTATTAATTTATAGCCAAGAATGTATTGCAGTAGACTGATTTTTTTATTATAAAAATTATTTCAAATATGCTGTTTTTCATTTTGTTATAAGTTACAGAATAAAATCTAGCATAATTTATTATATTTTGATAAGCTTCTTAAATTTAAAAAAAAATTTATAAATAATAGAGCTATTATTGTCAAAAATATGTAAATCAAGATAGATGGGTGTATTAACGTAAGAGAATTGAATTACTCTCGAAGTGCATAACCTCAAGTCAATAGCAACAAACATATGCATTGAATACACGGATGAATGTAACTTGATTGAATATTGAATGCTAGCGATATGTATGCCCTACACTGTTCGTGGCACTAGAACAAGATATCACTGTATATGATATCGAGACAAAGGAGTATCAGGTCTCATGTAATTACCCCATTGTTGTTATTGATAAACAAATTTGTTATACATAATTGAACATTTGAATATATTTGTTTCGTATTAGCAATACATGTATACATTTCATGTTAATATATCCACCTTTTGTAGCTTTCAATATTTGATAAATAACTATTTACTTATCTAAAATGTATTTGAATCATATTATATACCTAATTACAGTTTAGTTAATATTGCGATTAAATAAATGTTTACAGTATTATATCATCTTTAAAACATTTAAAATTGTATATTTTCAACTGTCAAACGTTTCTAAATTATTGTATGGAAAACTGCATCAAATAAATATTGTAAAACGTTCAGTTCTTTGTAACTTTAATTTGAATAATTTTTATCTATAATAATTTATAAATATTAGATGTAACCAAATATGCTGTAACGCAACTTTCGTTGTGCTACAATGAATCAACCTTACGCTCCCTGGGGGATGAGCCCGGGTTGGACGGTTGAACCGCGGCTAAACTCAGTGAAGATGGGAGTGAGTCGGAGAAGGGGTGATAAATCACAAATGAATGGGCGCCAGCCGGCCTGAGCCGCGTCCGGTTCAACAAAAGTACTACGGCCGACAAAGTACGGGATACTTCCCAGGACGGGACTACGAGAGGTTTCAAATACTTCAAATAACAAAAGGAGAATGCGGAAAATTAATAATATATTAACGCAATTAACGAGCAAGTTACACAGGACACAATAGTCGTTGCTACACGATAGCTGGATCGTAAATCCACTTAAGATCAAAACGCGTCAAAGCGGATACTAGCATAAACGGAGGCGGGGCGCTGCGTTTCGCCGTAGCGACTAGGGCTGCGGAAAAGTCTACACCTAAAATGAACTGGCGTATACCGACGTATGACGTATCATTGGCCAATAATTCGTTTACGCGGCGCGACCGAACGTACTTGACTACAGAATCGCAGACCCTAACAACTATTACGTTGCACAAGCAACACACCTCGTCAGTGACCACAACGTCACTACAAATGACTCTACCAAATACTCTTAACTGGATTTTCACAAATAAAATCTGTAACTACTCTTAATTATCTTGCTCAACAATAACTTAAATAATCTCGTGAGCAGAAGGCACACGAACCAAAGTATAACAATACAATACATAAATCGCAAATACGACACAACGTAATGATTACAAGAAAAATGAATAAACAAAAACAAATGATTGTGGCTTAGCTGTATGGCGTCCAGGCGTGAACGGGACAGGTGGCAGCAGTGTCACAACTCGGTCTGCCAACCGGATGTCCAGAATCGTCACTTCCCAAGATGGCGGACAAGCACGTGAAATGGGAACGTCACGCAGCGTCACTTCCGCTACACGTGGCTTCTTTTCCAAACTGCGAGGCTTTAATTCCTTGGCGACGAGTATCAGGAACTCCAAGCAACGCCAACGAGCTAGTGCGCTCACATCAGCTTCGATGCCAGGAACACGGGCACACAGCATAAACCCACAATGGCACGGACAGCTGACCAGCCACAAAAGTACGTAAACACGTAAAACGTACAACAAAACGTACATAAAGCGAACTGGCTGTCGTCAAACATAAAACGAAAACGAAAACGAGAACGAAAAGCCTGAGTTCTTGGGCGGCTTCAAGTGGCAGAAAATATGTGATCTTTCCTACTGGGAACCAAATCCGGAACAACTCCGACGAATAATGCAGTAACCTAAACTGCAATATTCCCTAAATGGCACTATTTCCCAAATCCCCACCAGGGTATTTCGCAAACAAGACAGGTTTGCCGAAATATAAATGAAATAGCCCATCTTCCAATATTCAAAACTCACATTTCCGCAACAGACGTCGTTCGAAAAGACAAAACAAAAAACTGAATGCGTTCGAAATCGAACCTGTGAAATTCTGCCAAGAAAAGAGAGCGCTGCGCGAAGACAAAGACAGCCTCCGCCTAAATTCGAATGGTGCCGGTAAAAAGGCGCGCCTAGCCGACAATAATATCGGCAGAGCTACTTCGCGGCAAACGGCCACTAATTGTCTGACAGCTAAACAAACAAAGTGATAACCTACAAAATACAATGAAGCCGAGAGAAACTGAATCTAAGTTTTGCTATAAACTGGAATACTAAAAGAAGGAAATCTAACTGATGCTAAGTATTATCAAAATTTATCGGTCAATAATTAATTGATAATTAAATTTCAGGTGCTGATACACAATAAACAATAAACCGAGTGAAATTCGAAGGAAGGCTCAAAATGAAACGTAACAATTCTCCCCCTACTTGTCCAGGAAATTTTCCCAAAAATTTCCGATAAGAAAACTCTACAGAGGACGCGAATCCCCAAAAAAAATGCAGCTACTAGGTACAAATAAATTTTAAAAAAAATTGACTGAATTTAATTAACTACCAATCGAATAATTCTCGGAATTCTATGTGTCGGGAAGACAGCTTTGTTCGTTCTCCATGTTAGCCTCCAACGTACGAGAACTCAATGACAACCAAATGTAACTAAAACTAAAATTAATTTAAATACTAGTTGCAGAATACTGTCCAAACCTAAAATTTAATTTCCTAACTCAGAGCCAATTTTCAAAAACAAGCAGGTAAAACAAAAAAATCACAAAAACGAGCCAAACATGAAAACGACAACAACAAAATCGAGCCTCTTCTGCTCGTGCCTCTCAAAATTCTCAGGCCTATTTTTCTCGAGGCCCCACGTTGGGCGCCAAATTTGTAACGCAACTTTCGTTGTGCTACAATGAATCAACCTTACGCTCCCTGGGGGATGAGCCCGGGTTGGACGGTTGAACCGCGGCTAAACTCAGTGAAGATGGGAGTGAGTCGGAGAAGGGGTGATAAATCACAAATGAATGGGCGCCAGCCGGCCTGAGCCGCGTCCGGTTCAACAAAAGTACTACGGCCGACAAAGTACGGGATACTTCCCAGGACGGGACTACGAGAGGTTTCAAATACTTCAAATAACAAAAGGAGAATGCGGAAAATTAATAATATATTAACGCAATTAACGAGCAAGTTACACAGGACACAATAGTCGTTGCTACACGATAGCTGGATCGTAAATCCACTTAAGATCAAAACGCGTCAAAGCGGATACTAGCATAAACGGAGGCGGGGCGCTGCGTTTCGCCGTAGCGACTAGGGCTGCGGAAAAGTCTACACCTAAAATGAACTGGCGTATACCGACGTATGACGTATCATTGGCCAATAATTCGTTTACGCGGCGCGACCGAACGTACTTGACTACAGAATCGCAGACCCTAACAACTATTACGTTGCACAAGCAACACACCTCGTCAGTGACCACAACGTCACTACAAATGACTCTACCAAATACTCTTAACTGGATTTTCACAAATAAAATCTGTAACTACTCTTAATTATCTTGCTCAACAATAACTTAAATAATCTCGTGAGCAGAAGGCACACGAACCAAAGTATAACAATACAATACATAAATCGCAAATACGACACAACGTAATGATTACAAGAAAAATGAATAAACAAAAACAAATGATTGTGGCTTAGCTGTATGGCGTCCAGGCGTGAACGGGACAGGTGGCAGCAGTGTCACAACTCGGTCTGCCAACCGGATGTCCAGAATCGTCACTTCCCAAGATGGCGGACAAGCACGTGAAATGGGAACGTCACGCAGCGTCACTTCCGCTACACGTGGCTTCTTTTCCAAACTGCGAGGCTTTAATTCCTTGGCGACGAGTATCAGGAACTCCAAGCAACGCCAACGAGCTAGTGCGCTCACATCAGCTTCGATGCCAGGAACACGGGCACACAGCATAAACCCACAATGGCACGGACAGCTGACCAGCCACAAAAGTACGTAAACACGTAAAACGTACAACAAAACGTACATAAAGCGAACTGGCTGTCGTCAAACATAAAACGAAAACGAAAACGAGAACGAAAAGCCTGAGTTCTTGGGCGGCTTCAAGTGGCAGAAAATATGTGATCTTTCCTACTGGGAACCAAATCCGGAACAACTCCGACGAATAATGCAGTAACCTAAACTGCAATATTCCCTAAATGGCACTATTTCCCAAATCCCCACCAGGGTATTTCGCAAACAAGACAGGTTTGCCGAAATATAAATGAAATAGCCCATCTTCCAATATTCAAAACTCACATTTCCGCAACAGACGTCGTTCGAAAAGACAAAACAAAAAACTGAATGCGTTCGAAATCGAACCTGTGAAATTCTGCCAAGAAAAGAGAGCGCTGCGCGAAGACAAAGACAGCCTCCGCCTAAATTCGAATGGTGCCGGTAAAAAGGCGCGCCTAGCCGACAATAATATCGGCAGAGCTACTTCGCGGCAAACGGCCACTAATTGTCTGACAGCTAAACAAACAAAGTGATAACCTACAAAATACAATGAAGCCGAGAGAAACTGAATCTAAGTTTTGCTATAAACTGGAATACTAAAAGAAGGAAATCTAACTGATGCTAAGTATTATCAAAATTTATCGGTCAATAATTAATTGATAATTAAATTTCAGGTGCTGATACACAATAAACAATAAACCGAGTGAAATTCGAAGGAAGGCTCAAAATGAAACGTAACAATGCAATGAAAAATATTAAAGTCAAATTGAAAATAACAAATATGTAATCGCCATGTAAATCAGTAGTATACTAGTTGCAATTTATTTATATGAAATCCAAATTTGTTGAAGGTAAAAAAAAATTGTAAAATGAATTATTGTTTTAACACATTATTAATGTAACTGAAAGCCATATTTATTTTCAAAATATAAAAACGCCTCGCGATTTAATATAATAAATTTGTTAATAGTTTATCTGTAGACAAATTAGACTAATTTGACATTAAATTCAACTAACTAAATGGTAATAAAATATAATTATATTGAGTTATACAGTCAACTTACGTTAAAATGATATAGTGAAAGTTTACAGATACATAAATCTGTAAATAATGAATAAAATTATATAAATATTTGTTGCTAAGTACGAAAAATTATGTAGTCCTTAATTGTGATTTTGTTCATTATTTTGAGATGTACAAATGTACAAAACTTATAAATTTACACAGAATTCCTCCATAAATTAAAAAAAATAAATATGATATAAAAAATGAATTATTTTTAATAAAGGTATGTGTTTATCAAAGTAAACTAGAAAATTAAACTAATGAAAAACAATAAGACGTTGACTATTTCACCTATTTATATGGTGGTGTAAATCTACAAGTTTTATTGAACCGTAAATCTGTAAATGATGAACAAAATCACAACGAAACAACAAATATTGATGTAATTTTACTCATAATTTATAAATTTATGATTTTATCAAAAAATTTTACTAATAGTATGATTTTCCATTTTATACAAATGGTACACTCCTGCGTATAATGGTGTACCAATAATGACACATTTTTTATTTCTTTCTTAATAGAGTAGAAATAAAAATTATTATTGTGTAAAAATTGCAAAATAATTGTGTACAAGTGAGGTTAGAATATAATATTTCAAATTATGAATATTAGACATAAATGATACCAACTAAATTTAATTTTCTGTTTAATTATATAATTTAGTTGCTCCATAAACATAAAATAAAAATATTTTAATTATAATGACCAAAAATATAAATTGTACGATGCATAGCGACCGAACACAAATACTCTTTCAACAGTCCCCTTTTTTATTCGAGAGCTCACACAATGCAGACAAAACCCATCGTTCTCCTTGAATAGTGTACAAAACGAGCTCGGCCACCCCTGCGCCGGCACCGGTGCCGCTACCGGTACCGGTAGCCATCCCGCGGTCTTGGATGGTGGTCTCCACTCTCTCGTTATATCCGGAGCAGCGCAGTTCCGCGCATTCGCATATTTATTTTGGTAATAATGGTGACAAAGCGACGCGCCCAACACAGGATTACACAACTCCGCGCAGAGGTCGAGTGAGATATTGTGCCATGCATAATTGCACGATTAATTATTTATTTTTAAAACGGACCTGTAGTAATCCACTCGGTAATCCGTTACGACGCCGCTGCATTTGAAATTACACGTGTCTGGCGTATTAATCTCGAGTTTTTTGCGAGGACGGGAACATCCTACAACCTACATCTACCATTTTAACTTTAACATTTAGCGGAAAGTTGCAGCTTCACTTGTTACTGATAATAATTTTAGTTGTATGTTTACTCACTTCATTTCAGAGTTTTTGCTTGGATTTAAATGAGGACATAAAAAGCTGTCTGGAAAATATAATTTGAAATTTCTGCTCAACTACCTACTATATTATGGAAATTCTGCATACGATGAGATAAAACACAGTGAAACAAACAAATATATGAACATTACTGATTATAAACTAAATAAAAGTATCTACATTATGCAGATACCTAAGCCGGCTGAAAATGCAAACCGCTTTGATCGAATAGCAATTGCTTTTTGTTTATATATTATGTATAAAGCCCGGATATTTAGGCTCTTATAAACACCCAAATAAGCAGGCATATAGGCCGGTAAGTACTCTAAAATAGGCGGGATTTTAGGCAGCCTAAATGTAAATAATTTGTTTTAAAAAAAAATAAACGAATCCTTTTCTAATATTGGCACTCGTATCTACTCTTCGTTAGAAAAAAATAATCATTTTAAACAAAAATTAACGCAATCTGAGAAATAATAATGTAGGGTTCTCATTTTATTAACTATTATGCAAATTCAAATTATGTAGTATACTTTAATTCACAAAATATTACGAGCTATTGCTCTATGAAATTTTCGGAAAGGGACTGTCTTCGGTCAGTCAGAACTTGCTTGTAAGCTGAAAACTTCGTTCGACATCACAAAATGTGACAGGAGCGTTCTTATATTTAGCCATATCGTCTAAAGTTACCTCAGCTCCATTGATTAATGACAAAGACACAATTGAAATGCCACGTAAAATTTTTTCTTTCGGCATTTTAAATTCACACAAAAAAACTTGATTAAAGTAAGTACTTTAAATATTATAGGTTAGGTTGAAACACTTTATCGAGTGCTGAATTAGTCAACGAAGTAGATGATATATGGCGCTGATAAACCTTGTCTGCTCAATAAAAGTTAGAATAGACAATAAAAATAGGCAAAATAGGCTGTATAAGGTAAAATAGGCACAATAACCAAAATAAAGAAAAAATAGGCTCTAAGGCACGAAAAAAAAACCTTCTATTACACGTAAACATATTACCTGTTTATAGAAAAACGAAATTGCCTGAAGTATATTAAAATTTGAATCTAAGCGCAATTGCCTAAAAATCCGGGCTTTAATTATGTATATGTTAGGTAAGAAAATTCCAATCAGTTTATTTTGAGAATTATGTATATAAAGATATGCATAATGTCATCATCTTTTAAAATATGTCTAGTACTGCGTGCTGTGTACCACGTATGTTATTTTTTCTTCCGGACGATCTTTTCTCATGCATCATGCAATGGAATGATTGGAATCTTTTTCTTATGAATATCTGATTGTATAAGAATGCTGCTAGAATAGCTAATATTAAAAATAATTTTATACTTTGCATTCACAATCGGTCCATTATTATACAGAAAACAGGTTAACAACGAAGGCTATTGTTTTTGTTCTTGTTAGATGAATACTACTACGCAGCAATACGTTAAATATTATTTTAAAAACATAACTTCAAATATTTTAAAGTGTTCTTTTATAATAATTTGAAAGTATTTCCAACAAAAGATAAATATTTTATAATACTATTATTAAGAAAACTTAATAAGAAGGTCAATGTAAAACAATATTATAATCACATTACCTAAGAATTTCAATCATCAAAATATCAACATCTATATTTTTAGATTTTATATTATAACTACATAATTCGCACAAATATTACTACCTATACACATGTGAGATAAATAAGTGTAAGAATTTGTCGTGCCATGAATATTTCAATTTTATAAAAAGAATCAAATACTGTACTTTTTCTACGATCCCATATTAAAACAACAAATAGTAAATTTTTACACCGAGAGCGTTAAATAGATGATAATCAGATCATAATGCCGTCTTCGTTATAGTGTTGTGTATATACTTCGTATTATAGCAATAAACAGCAAATAATATTGATGTGAAAAATATGTTAATTTAATTTTATAAATTATTGAAAAAGTATGGTTAAGTTACAAAAATATGTAATTAAGATGTTATTTAGAGATATGGAAAATTGTACGTTAAATAATATTTTAATAAAGGGAGTAGAAAAAATATTTTTAAATTTAAAATTTTTGTTGTTAATTTATTGTTTTATCTAAAACTGACAGAAAAAAAACATTTGTCTGACCTTTAAGAATCAGGAAAGCTTTGCTTTGCATGCCTAGTCAGGAAAATAACATATTTCCAGCCTAGGCAGCTAATGAAAGAAACGTGAGTGTTTAGTTACTTGGCAACATAAAATACTGACTGAATATGTAAGTCAAATATTTCTTTTAATTTAAATGAATTTAAAATATATATTATTTGTTTATAAGTTTCAGGTAAAATGTTATACGTAACACGTCAGTATAGGATTCGAAAGCTGTTTCAAGCTTCGCTGTCGCTCGGCATGGAACTATCTACTCATCCTGTAATTGAACGCTTTCCTTACTTATTACGTAAATAACTATTAACACACCTTTTATATGACTTGAAAATGGAACAAACAATGATTTCTAAACGTCGTCTTTTATGTTCAATGATTTAATAAATAAATTATTCTCTCAAAAAGCCTTGATATCCAACTCCGGTAATTACATTTATTATACCCCTACCCCTTCTAATTATCAGTTACATTTCAAACTTAGTTTAAATAAATAAAAGCAAAGCGAAATAACAAGTCATAAAATAACTTAATGCTGGCAAATATTCAATTTCTTTTATTTATTGAAATCAAATTAAAAAAATTAACTTGTAGCGGTAAAACTAACCATTAGTGTTGCATTACTATTAATGATTTGCTACCTGCAAATACTAGAAATATATGTAGTTGTATACAATGTTAAAATATTTAATTTTTAAAATCGAACAGTGGAGAAATAGAATGACCTACTAGGGGATTTACAAAAAACAATGTATACACTGGCAATATTTTAAATATAAAAAAAAATAAATATTCAGAATCAAAACGTGGTTGGAATGTTATAAATGAGTTTTATATATCGATTAGAGCATTATTAGGCAGAGAATAGAGATATTTTTGAAAATTTATTATAATTATTATTTATTTTATTTTTTATGATGGTTCAATCAAAATATTTTGCTTTCTATCTTTTATTTTTAAATGAACGCTTTAATTCATTTTTGTCAAATTCGTAACCATGCATATGGTAAATACTATCTTTTACGTTAAAATAAACTCACGGCATGTACAAGAACTTTAGTACATAACAGGCGAACTGTTTGGCCATAGTTGTATTTTTCGTTTGTAAAACGAACGCGCAACAATAGAGCCAAAACTGCTCCTTAGAATTCATGTAACAGGAAAGTATGGCAAATATGTGAAGTACTAAAATATAAAACATGTTGGGCCACTGCCATTCAAATTTTTCTACTTAGTTGTTACATAAATTAAAGATATCAAATCTTGGACAGTAATATAAATTATTAGTTGACAAGCTTGTTTAGACTTAATAGTATTAATATAAGTAAGACAAGAATGAAGTTGAACAAAGCCAATTTCTTTTGTGGTAACAATATATCTCGTATTTTATTTATTTTATGTAGAAATAAATTACATTTAAAGAGAGTCAGTTATATATTTAGCTAAAGCTTAAAATAACATGTCATGTTATTAATAATAAAAACTGACACCATGTACATTATTTTAACTGTAGACCTGTCAACTATTAAATAAATCATTTTATTTGACTGCAATATGTGTTTTTATAAAGCAAAATAAAGAAACAAATATACTACCGCACGTCTTTTCCCACTATTAAATATATTATAGTTCTTTACCGTGTTCAACACACCAAAGGCGGAGACTTATTATTTTGGCTGTGGGTACACCTAACCTTTATAAGTGCCTATATAAAATATTTTGCATCACTGTATTTAATTAGAAAGGCAAATTAGTTAGACAAATTTACATACTTAACATCACGCTATATCCCATCAAATGGAGTAGCACAAACATTCAGAAAGCATTCACTCATCAGATTAATCAAATAATCAGTGTTCGTCAATCATTCTCGTCCTCGCTTTAACCACATTCATAGTTCCCTCCATACAAGTTCATTTATTCCTCACACTCGAATCATTCATCATGCAACAAACCTTCAATTCGCCAGTACGATTATGTAGATAGCGTTACGGAATTCGAATCCGGAGATCCCGAGTTCGAATTGCACTCAAACTATAAATTATATGAACTACCACACTGCGGTTCGATGAGTCTGGATCCTATACTGTAATTGGAATAAAATTCCTGTTATACAGTGTAACATTAATAAATAAATATCCATCTATTCACTCCTATACAATTTTTTTCGTTAATCTTTTATCCGACATATATTTCACATGTTCAAATCATCTCAATTTATTCACGCCCAATCCTCAAACAACAAATCTAAAATGATAAAAATTTCACACAATTACAGTTAGACACTCTATTGTAAGAACTGAAAATTAATCAAAAAAATAAGAGAGGAAATGTCGGCCTGCAATTTTTTTGAAAGTGAATTCCACACAATGGCAGTTATAGTTTATGGTTCCGTATATTTTTGTATCTCAACACAGTAGAAAACAGCAAAAGTATGTTTTCTCAAATTGCTAGAATGTAGAATATACAAAATTATGGTGGAAATGCATAAATCACTATTAACGAACTTTCGGTTCGAAGTGGTCAAATTTATAGTATATTATACATCTAGGGCGAGAAATGCATAATTTTTGTTTATGAGGTATAATTTGTAGACAAAAAGCGAAGCCCAAAGGATATAAAACACCGACAGAAAATTGCATTATCTTTCGAGATGGATGTACTATTTTTGTCACGACCTAACTAAGATTAAAAACGAAAAAAGTAATTTCAAAATCTAATTTTTCTATTTTGCGTATCGAAAGAGCGTTCATTACGATACGCAACATTTTGTTTTAGACGGTTGGTAGTAGCGGATGACATACTGAACCTATCAAGCTGAGAACATCAAAATTTCAGTATTACCTAAAAATCTGAACAATTGTATAAATGTCAGTAACAGTTACCAACCACAACATTTCATATACAAATTGCCCTAAAACAAAATATTGCGTATTTTAATGACCGTTCTTTCGATACGCAACTGGGTTTCGTAATGACTTCATTTTGGAAAATTACATTTATGTTGAAAACAGTCAACAGATTAACAGACAAAATGGAGGCGCCATTCGTGATGAGAGCTGCATCTACAGATTATCAGTTATCAGAGCTCTATTTCATGTCTTCATTTATTTATTAATTTATTTATGTTACGCTGTACAACAGGAACTTAATCCCAATTACAGTACAGTGTCCGCACTCACCGATCCGCAGTGTAGTAGTTTATATAATTTTGAGCTTGAGTGAGATTTGAACTAGATATCTCCGGATTCAAATTCCGTATTGTTATCCACACCACCGTACTGACGAACTATTATGAGATAAAATAATGTTTAATTTACTTGTTGCATAATTTGTATCTTTAAATTGGACCATGATCACACTCCATATTCCAGTATTTTGTATAAAATTTAATAAACCTTATGAATCCTTTAAAAATTTTGCTGTACAAAGTATTAAATAATTTTGAAAAATGTATGAGTAAGCTGTGTCGTAAGCTAATGTAACCTGAGGTAATTCGTTAATTTTAATATCGCATACTGCGTGTGTTTACTCATTTAGTAGTTAAATTGTATTTACCAGTCGTATATTCACTTTAAGTGAAACGAAATGAACACAACTGTCCACACATTTTAATTTAATTGAAAATATAAAACGCAACATTTAATATTTTATTTTCTATACAAAAAAACTATCACAGTATTTTTTTGTGTATTAAATTCAATTTACTGCACGCATAAAATTTTACACAGCTCATCAATCGATTTTTAGTTTAGTAATATTTTATAGATTAATGACGTTATAAATATAAGTTGCAGTCTTTTGTTTATACATTCATTTCTCTGATCAAACCATATAGAATTTATTGTAGTATAGATCGTAGTTAGTTGTAGTTTTAGTATTAGTTTCATTTATCTTTTAGATTCAAATTTAAGTATGCGAGGACACCCATACCTCGCTTTACGGCCTAGATACTTGGCCGCAAAGCGAAAAGCCGTATAAGGAATTCAATTATTCTAATACAAATTCATACAAATTCAATTATAGCGAAACATTTTTGGCCGTAAATCGAAAACGTGCCTTAATTGAAAAGGGCCGTTATAGCGAAATGCCGTATAAAGAGCGGCCGTATAGCGAGGTATGGGTGTATAGTTCATAGGTTATTTTAATAATGTAGGTTTTCTTAGTTTTATGTCTGGTTATATTAAACGACAAATTAATTTTATGGAGTAGCCGACAAACAATTTTCACCACATTAAAACTAACTCTGTGGTTCCCCATCAACTAACATCTTTGGGGGCTGTGATTTATAGGCTGGTAACCGCACTTCCCACGAAGTAATATATAATTTACCGAGATCTGCTACGGAGGGTGCCACACTCAGTAATGAGTAAAATGCGTGATGATATATTTATTGTATTTGTTTAATATACTGCCAAAATAAATTAACTGTAATTCTATATGTAATAAAATAAATAAAATTCAATCGAATATGTTAATTTAAATATATTTACATACATGCATACATACATAACATCACAATATATCCCATTAAATGGGGTAGCACGAAACTCTGAAGCTTTCACAGAACATCCATTAACAGATTCATAAAAAAAAATACTCATCCTGTCACGATACTCGCCTCATTCATATTAAAGCTCCCTCCATACAAACTCTTTCATTCCTCACACCCGGAAGTGATTATCACGCAACAAACGTTCAATAACATCCATCCATTCGCTCCTGTATACCTGTATGTACTATGGAAGTAAATTTATTCTGCCCTTTATAAAATTGGCCATTACTTTATTTATTGTCAATATCAGTTTTATTGTCATTAAGTTTTATTAATTTTTTAAATAATTTGTTATTAATAGTTAGTAACAAAATGTACCCTTACCGTAGTTCCAATTTTAGCCACTATGAGTGCCTTCTTCTTTAAAAATCCCAGTAAGGTTATTATTTTGTGGTACTTGTTCGTTTATAAATCGCTAATGAAAGTAAATTCAATTTCTCATGTGTATTTAATCCTTGTTTAAAGCAATGATGTATAAACAAAATAATTAATAAATTCCTTAAATTCTTGGCGGTTTATGTTTCATTGTTTCAGGATAAACGCTTTGCTTTAGTCTATGTAATTAAAATTACAGAATATTTCACTTTCTAAATGTAGCAACTAATTTCGTAAATCAAAGAAGCCATATGTACCGCGTTCTAAGAAACTGTTTCACGTACTGAACGCAGTGATGTATAAATACACCGCTAATCGAATTTCATATTCTATAATCGAGTTCAGATATCATTTCCGGCAGTAGTTTTAACTTTAAGGAATATGAGAGAATCTTGATGTGGTTTCACTTTCCACTTTAACTTCTCTATTCAATTAGTTGACGACACGGTGCGCTGTACTGAATCAGGCAATTTCGTACGTATGTCATTGTTGATATCAATTAATGCCTCTTTGCAAAATTATAGCAGAACGTTTTAACAATATTTAATCGAAATTAACTGAATTAACGTGTCACGTTATTACATTAACTTGGGGGTGAGTAGTCACGAGCTTGCTAATACGTTCCACTAGATAACAACAGTACATTTTGCTGAAAGGATTTTGAGAGTAATTACTTTCTACATATTTTCGATAAAATAATTATTATGTAAATAAATAAATAAATATATCTTCACGCCTTTTATCCATGATTGGGTGAGACATTGTGCCGAAGCAGATCTCGGTAAGTGATATATTTTTTCGCGTGAAGTGTAGTTACAAACCGTCAAATTAAGGCCCCAAAAGATGTTAGTGAAGGGTAGTTGGAATATGGCGTGAAATGCTAGTACCAGACGTTAAATCACGGCCTTCATAATTGTTAGTGGAGAGGGAGCCACAAGGGTAGTTTTAATGTGGTAAAAATTGATTGTCTACTGTGGGAATTGAGCCCAGGGTCTCAAATCCACAGACCGACTCGATACCACATATTTATTATGTATTATTACGAAACCATAAATTTATATAGGAAAAAGGAAAAAGCAGAAAATATTAACAAAAACTTGTTGGATGTTTTTAAAAGGCTTTTTTATGTCAGCTTTATTGAAGCAGTGCTGGGCAAGTCACACATTATAAAAATTAAATTACATTTTAATAAGTCAAATTATATTCACAATTTATTGTAAATCCAATATACTAACACTTGAAATAACATGATGAATGAAATTGAATCTTAATTCCATTTGTCATCTTTTTCTAAAAACAACAGCTTTGAAATAATATTGATGATTGCTGTCTTTAGAAAAATATATGAAGCTTCGTGATATCACGATGACTGTATAAATGTTGAAGCTCAAATCAAATTTCACAACAAACAATTGAAATTTTCACCACACAAAAATGATCCCTGTGGCCATGTACTAAATGTTTTCACGGCTTTCAACCACATTTCTCGTGAATAAATACAGAATTTATATTTAAATGGTCAAATATTTTAGAGACATTATAATACATATAGAAATAAGTCGAAAGGTCATAATGAGCATAGGAGCCCGAATACATTGTTTCCAAGATATATTCATTTCCATATTAACCTACCAATTATTTAATTCAAAAAGAAAAATACATATACTGTTTTATTTATTTTGTTTAAATAACATGATTTAAATGTCCATGTTTAATGTTTCATGTTCATTTATACTGTACATCTTCTCCAAAAGACATTTAGATCTTTTAAGAAAATTTTCAATCTTACTCAATTCATTAAACAAAACTTTTAAAATAATATATCTTATAAAATTAATTTGCGAACCTATGTTCATTAGAACTTTTCTACTTATTTTTTATTGTTTGTGATTTAACATTTTAAATTTTCATTATCCAACCTTTATGTACACTATAAAACAATATATAAATAATAAAATTGCTCATAAATACTGAAAATAATCATTAATTATTTCCGTGTAGGTGTTAATGATGACACAAAATGTTGTACAGCATTTAACAATAACGTTGAAAAATGTGAAAAGTACTGTTAAAACGAAATGAAAAATGCTATATAAACGTTAAAACGGATTATTTCGTCAAAAGCAGTAAAAGCATTTTTTTTTTCAAAGAGATAACACGTCAGCAAAAGTCAAAGGGTTGGCAATTTTATTTCATCCGAGCGGCCTTTGAAATCTTGAAACAAGTGAGCAGAGCTTTTCAACATGTTCGACGTAATATTAGTACATGTTTACGGTTTAGCACTCAAGTTATTTCTTATGTGAGATTGTTGACGGTGGAATACTAGTGCCTATTTACTGTTCTTATTTCGTTGTTTATTTTAGAGCAAATGTAAGTCGGTACAATAAACTTAGCATGGCTCCCTCTGCCAAGTCTTACATTTAAAATTAGAATATGTATTCTTGGCTAAATATACTTTAAGTAAGTTATTGTATTTATGATAATATAAATAATAAAAATATATGCGATGCATTACAATATTGCAGGATTATTTTGAAATATCTAAAACATATTTTACTGGTAAAATATTTACATTACCATATAAAAATTGTTGAACATAACAAATAAAATATTTTATATTTGACACTTCCATATTACTTGTTGATTTATTTATTTATCTAAATGCTCGGATAAAAGTCATACGCATTTCATTTGTACTTCGTAAACAACATAAAACCATGTTTAACTCCCACACTAAAATAGTACTTGACTCATTCTTTGCTATTTTTAGTTCCAGCTGTTGAACACTAAGATATATTTTCTTGTGTAGCTATTTTATAGGGAAAGTAAAAGACTATAATATATACTTATCTCAATACCAGATGTTATATTTATATAACTTAATATTTAGAATTTTTGGCAAACAGTTTACAAACAAAACTGAATTTCCATTACTAAAAACTCAATTGCTTTTTTTTAGCTGAAGAATTCTAGATTATTTATAAACCTGAAATAATATTTTCTTTTCCTGATAGTTTTCATATGTTAAGCATTTTTATTTCATATGTAGAACAACGCAAATTATTTAGGACGATATTTATAATCAAATCTTGAGATAATCTTGAGATTAAGTTATAACTTGTGTACAACCCTTAGTTTTTGGATTTGTAAAATACAAATATGTAATCTGTTGTCAAACAATATTATTTTTTCTACGACTAAAACTGATAATTGACTTTTTGCCTTTATTTAATGTATGAAAAATAGGCTTTTACTGCGAAGCATACAGAAAATAAGTAATTTCCATTCTGGTATGTCAGTCATCGTATCTATAGATATATGAACACTTTCAACGTTGTAATTTAAAATCAAAGAAACTAGGAATAGTTTCTTGTACGAAAGAAAGGTAAGCCAAAGGTGAAGAATATAAAGCACCTAAGGGAAGAATGATATTTTCTTCAGGCGATATTTATATTTTGTTTCTACGACCGTACAGAAACTAGGGTTTTCTACATTTATTATATGTACAGAAAGTAAACATTTGCCACCTACTTGTATAGCCAAAGTGGGTATTTCTGTTTGTGTATATTATCGTACCCACGTATACATGAAAACTATCAACATTTTCAAGCTTTTTTCAAGATAGGAATACTGTTAAAAATGATTTTAAATACTTTTCCAAGTGTGTGCAACATGAGCAGGAAATGTCCTTGCTTCTATTGTATGTATAATAGTTTGTTCATTGCTTCGTCTCGATCAACAATCTCTATGCGCGAACTGTAATACTTTCTGCTCTAGGTACACAAATAACTATTTTTATCACAATATCAGAAAATAAAATGTTTACAAATATATTAGAAATTTGCGTAAGATTTGTTATTTTCTCGTCTGATGTCACCCGAATATTAGTAATATCAAATTGTCAAAGTATGCTATTGTTTTTCAATTGGATTTGATTTAAGAGTACTTTCCTTTTTTTGGAAAGAAATTTTTGTTTTTGAAAATATTACTTTCTGACAAAAAGCAGTTTTATTTTTTTAAATATTTCAAATGATTTTAGAAAAAAATATATATGAAACGAGATCAGAAAGTGTATTTTGAGAACCACTAGTCTAAAAAAATTCTTTTTCCTTATGAAAGTAGTCTTATAAAATAGAAATTGTTTGTTAATTTAACCGACTTTGTAATTTAAAATAAACATCCTGTATAGTCACTATAATGTTGTCAGAATCAAGGACACTTTTCCAATTTCTTACAAAAATCTTTTGCAATAAATATAATCCATTTACTCTTAGAATGAATAACGACTACTATAAACCTTGCACATCCAACATTCATAAGTTGCAACCATGTTTAAAAATGCACTTTAAAAAGAAGACCTCAACGTTCTTGCACAGAGCACAACTCTGGAGAGATTCGTTCAGCTGAAAATGAATCCACGGACATAACACTACAGGGCAGAGAGCACGAAGCACGAAGCACGACGAACACGAGTGCAAGTGCAGGTATGCAACGTACGTTCGCGTCATTTCAACATGAATTATGGCGTAGCACAGCGCATAAGGATCACGCGCACAGATACGCTCTGCGAACTACGTAAAGCAACGTGAAATACTATACATCCACCCCACATAAAATGTCGTATTTAAAGGTAACATTGTAATGCGAGACTTGATAGAAAAATATTGCCTGCATTATCGGCCGTAATTCAGAAACATTGCTCGGCAATGAAGTGCACTACTTGGCCAGGACTTTGCGGTGGTTAATCATGGTTATGAAGGTGATACTGCACGTACGTGACAAATTTACAAGGAACTAGAGTGATAATTATTTTTAATGAACTATCTTAAATGTGAGAGCTGGTAATTATTTACTTTTTGTTTTATTTCGAGGCTATAATGTGGAAATAGCTCATCTACTGAATTTTTATAGGTTGCTACTTAAGCTTTCATAGTGGGAATGAATTACTTACAACTTAACAATGTTTGTGATTTACTTGCATCAACGACTTTCAGATTATATTATTTTCCTTCGCATGGAGTAGCACGAACCATTAAACAATATATGAATTCATTAGATTCATCCTATATTTATTTTTCGTTAAACATTCTTATCCTGGCGCAACACTTTCGCTTGCCGATATTCATCATTCATTTCATACAAGCACATTTTTTCTTCCACTCAGGGGCACAGTCGTCGCATTCAGATACTTTTTTTTTTGTAGAAGATTTACTAATTTTGTGTTGTCGTATATTATAATTCAATTAATTTTTAAATCAAATAATACAAAAATTATATTACAAGTTAGTGAAATAAGTCATTATACGTGAATGAGATATATAAAATTTTACAATAAAGTTAGATAAATAAATAAATATATCATCACGCCTTTTACCCATTACTGGGTGTGGCACTCTGCCTAAGCAGATCTCGGTAACTGATATATTTTTTCGCGTGAAGTGTGGTTACCAGCCGTCAAATCACGGTCCCCAAAGATATAAGTGGAAGGGGAGCCACAGGGGTAGATTTAAATTGGTGAAAATTGTTTGTCAGCTGTGGGGATCGAACCAGGGTTCTCAAGATCTACAGGTCGACTCGATACCACTGAGCCATCTACCCCATAATCATAATAAAGTTAGAAAAGGGTTTAAACTAAATTGGAAGGAAATGCTGTCAAATAAGTGAAGTGTCAACATTATGAAGCTGTTGCATTAGTATACATTGTTTGTTATTTATGGTTATCTTAAATTTAAACATTTTAATCACATGTCACTAATGGCTGATTTTAGTCACGATCAAAAACCGCTACTGTAAGATAAAATAATTTTTTCCACGTCCGGGAGGAAATTGCCAATATCTATATCATCAGAATTGTTACAAAAATCATACATTTTAGCTCGCGGTGTCGTTGCAAAGAGCGACGGGACTAAAAGAACTAAAATTAATACTACTGTATATGACGGGTGTAATAGTTATTTACGTAAAAAATCAGGAAAGTGTTCAATTACAGGATGAGTAGACAGTTTCATGCCGAGCGACAGCGAGGTTTGAAATAGCTTACGAATCCTGTACGACGCTTTACTGACGTGTTAAGTATAACATTTTACCTGAAACTTATAAACAAAGAATAAATATTTTAAATTAATTTAAATCAAAGAAATATTTGACTTACATATTCAGTCAGTATTTTATGTTGCTAAGTAACTAGAAACTCATGTTTCTTTCATTACCTGCCTAGGCAGGAAATATGTTATTTTCCTGACTAGGCATGCAAAGCAAAGCTTTTGTTTATTTTCCTGTCAATTTCAGGTAAAATAGTATTTATTATTATGCGGCATGAAACTTGTAGCATAACCTTCAGGCAAAGAGCTAAAATCACGACAAAAGGCAAAAAGCACACTTTATACCTAAGATTCATACAATTGAAACCTACATGCATTTATTTAGCTACATATAATTTTGAAAGTATTGGTTGCTATAGATCATGTAAAATGTACTTTTTGCCCTAGTACTCTACAAACTAAACCGTTTTCTAGCAACTAATGTAGTTTTTAGATTGATCGAGAATAAAAGGAATTGAATCTTTTCTTAATTTATTAATTTATTTTTTTATATTATTCATGAAAGTAAATATTCGTTTTATAGAGTTCCAAAAAAATGGACATACACCTCGAAAGAGAAGTGTTATTACTTTTGGTTTCTTGTAAAATTTTCCAACTTGAGTGAAAACATATTTATACTTGTCTCCCTTGGTTTATAATACACTGTTAGAAACTAGATTTTCTTAAGTGGGTATTTCTAAAGCACATTGACATTAAAAACCTGGTATGAATAGTAAGGAATTCAGAAAATGTCGTTGTTTTAATTTCTTTTCATGTTCAAGTCTTTAAAAATTATAGGCACATTAACAGATTTATAATACATCTGTTGTTAGTCAACATTCCGAAATTCATTGCCACACATAAACTTTTACAATACTTAATCTAGGAATATTAGTTTTAAAAGCTCTTCTGCAATGAAATATATCTCGGTACTTTTATACAAGTCGTGCACATAAATGCACAGGAGTAGAATGCTTATAGTGAGTGAGTCACACGGATAATTTTAGAGTGGAAGTGCTTCACATTTTTTTATTGTTTCGGTGAATGAATACATATGAACCTTTAGCTATTTGGCATCACATTATTTCTTTAGCACAGTTGTTAATTTTACGTACTATTAATATTAAATGATCGCTAGTATAAATTTGTAGTTGATCTGGCAAATATTCCTAAATTATTTTTGAGAATCTGTTTGAAATAAAAATGGCAAAATGTTATATTTTACATATCGACCAAGAAAGTTGTTACATTTTAAATTATTTATTAGTATGTTATGCAACAAGAGAGGGAAACAAGCGATTATTGCCAACTTCAAACAAGGGATAATCGCACCCTCCCGTGAAGCATATTATACTTTTTACAAAAATTAGCGTCTTATCGGGACAAAAGTCAAATATCGGTTGCGTAACTAGTTACCTAGGAAACGCCGCAAACAGCTAATAATCGTAGTGTCTAGGGAGAGAAACATTTCCCTAGGGAGAGAAACATGCTACCTAGGGGAGAAAAGCAGTGTTTCTCTCTCTAAAATTAGGAAACAAGAACGTGTTTCTTGTGCATGTGTTACGAAAAAAAATATGATGTCTGTCAAAATATTTTTTATCTTACTTCAATCTATCTAATATCAACATTAAAAAAATGTATACATATAGGGAATTTCAAATATTTCAACTAGGTTTTGTAATTTAATACTTTAGATTTAATTTTAACTTAATGATGTAGGTATAGTAAATCAGTTATTTCAAGACATTTATTATTAGTTGAAAACAAAAGCCAATAAACTTGCCAAACAGTTATTAAAATTCTTATAACCATTATTTATTTTGTCAAGCTCGGAGGTAAATCATTAGTTTGACACTTTGCTAATAGGTGGATAAGTGTATTGAGATATTTATAAATCCAGACTTGCTATTTGCCTGGTAAATATTTTTATTTTAGTTAAAAATGTATTATAACTTTATAATTGTTGGTTGAAAGTGTTTTTTTTATAAATTCTATATTCAGTTTAGAATCTCAGTTGTTCTAAAGACGTTGCGTTGTTAAAACTTTACTACAGCTTTTTCATACTCTTTTAGTTTTAAGATCGAGTCTTTGTAGTTATTGTGGTATCCTGGATCATTATGTGTTAAAAGAGACTTGTAAAAGAAATGTTAAAGTTTGCTTTAAACTTTGAAGACAATGCGAAACAAATTATGAAACTTGATATTGATTTATTGTGGCACAAATATATGGTTCGAACTTTCTGTAATAAATATAAAATTCCGAAACAAAATTGGTTTGTAATATGTAGCAAAGTCTTTTATTTTACTCTAACTTTGTTGAACTGAACGAGAAATAAAACTTTGCAAAAAAGATTGAGATTAATAAATATGTTTCGTACCCTGAAATTAATTCCAAAAAAATGTAAAACGTGTTGGTATAACAATCAACAAATTAAATTTTAGATAAGCAATCGAAACTTTGTTCTTGGAAGAGGAAAAAACAAGTGAAAGTTCGCTGACGTTCTGGAAGTCCGACCATGTTTGTTCAGCTGTCACTTGGAGAAATATCTCCGTCGCTATTTTAAAAGAGATTAATGGCACGTAGGTTCAAAGAAAGATTTAAAATTGTTTCGTTGTTATTTTGACTTTTATATTGTACACGTATGCCAATATTTGATATACGTACTTTAGACATTCACATTTGAATTATTTTTCAATTGTTTGCTGGAAACATTCGAGTTGGTACGTTTCTCTGAAGAGAATATTAAGCAAATAAACGTGCGTGATCAATACAATGCAATAAAACACAATTTAATAACAATACTTGTTTTTCAAAATACTCGTACAGCAGTTTTGCAATATTTGCTATGCATATTACACAATTAAATTGTTGTTTTTGTTCTCTGAATGCATTGGACTGCGAAGTTGATAACTCCTGTTTGAATCCCACCGACGACGAGGAACATTTTCTCTAAACAAAAATTACGTTACATTTTTTAGAACTGTAGTTAACTTACATTTTTTCAAATTGTAATTTTAGATAAAAAATTCTGCAAATTAAAAATGCAAACAGGTACTAAAGTTTCATATTTTCAATAAGTTTTTAATAAGTGTACATAATTAATATTTAACTAAGGATAATTAACTAATAGTTAACTTTATTTTGAAGTAGATAACTCAGTTGCAACGCTTTGGACTGTGAATTTGAGAAACGGAGTTCGACTCCCACAATCGACAAACTGATTTTACCATGTTAAAAAAATGCATTTTCTTCTAAAATTACTTGGAACTTTATTTGATTACTAGGTTTATAATTATTTACGAACATTTAGTAGCACAAACATATAGAAGACTGTAATCAGTAGACTGTTAATTATCATATTTAATTAGCGTTCCGACAGTACGCAGTTGTGGGGAGCGTTCGAATCCCACTCAAACTATCATACTGAATCTAAGTGAATCTGCACCCTGTTCTGTAATTGGGATTAGAATTATGTAGTACAGAGAAATATAAATAAATAAATACCCTGTTCGATGAAAGCATTGAATAGATACTTATCAAAATATCTCGTCACTAATCGTTTAGTAGACACTTATCTTCATTTTAAAGGTTCTGATAGCTAATTAAAAATGTCTACCTACGTAAATAAATATATCATCACGCCTTTTACCCATTACTGGGTGTGGCACTCTGCCGTAGCTGATCTTGGTAAGTGATATATTTCTTCGCGTGAAGTGCGGTTACCAACCGCCAAATCACGGCCCCCAAAGATATTAGTGGTGGGGAAGCCACAGGGGTAGATTTAAATTGGTGAAAATTGTTTGTCGGCTGTGGGGATCGAACCAGGGTTCTCAAAATCCACAGATCGACTCGATACCATTGAGCCACCTACCCTACTAAATTTGAATGAATATGAATAAAAAGTAAGTATATTATTCATCAAAAGATAAATATTTGTCTCACGAGGTATAAATTTAATGAATTTTATTAGGGATGGGCGAATATCAAATTTCTCGAATTCGAATATCGAATACGAATATAAATCAGATCTCGAATATTCGAGGTACTCGAATATTCGAATACTCCTTAAATTTAATTTATTTATTATTAATAATTATTTACTTATGTCCTTTTCATTATTTGAATGAAATTGTTAAGATAAAATAAAATTAAAACAAAAAGTACAAACAAAAAAGAAAAAGACAAATTTGAAATATGGTACATCTTCATGGTTTTGAAACAAAATATCTTTGTTATTAATAACTTCAAAGTATTGTAATAGCTTTAAGTTTATGTACAAATGATAAAGGAAAACATAGTCAAAAATTGAGGTCAACATATGACGCGATATTCGAGGTATTCGAATGTTCGCTGTACTGACGTTAATATTCGAAAATCTCGAATATCGAATAATGTCAATATTCGCGGCATTCGACTATTCGCGGATGATATTCGCCCATCTCTAAATTTTATATTGTCTACCTACGAAAATATATATTTCAAATTACTTCAGTTTTAGATGAAATGAGATATAAGTACAGTCAATGACACTTAAAACAAATTACAGCAAAAATATTTGGATAAAGTAGCAGACAATTAATAAAAGCACAAATCTTATATATAAGCCCAAATAAACATTTTCTTCTTCCATCAAACAGTATAAAGAGAGACCGTTAACACAAACAGCATTTAAAAATAACCCCACAAGCTGCTTAATGTACATTTTCTTAAGTGCGTTGCTTCTTCTTGCCGGGAATTATTCCCCATAGCTCAATTAAAATTCATAAACGGCCGAGCGTCGTCGCCGAACCCAAGAACACCTACGAACACACTAAACGCGCTGTTATTGCGTTGGCGGTTCGTGGTTTTCGGAGCTAACCACAGGGGGGTGTTAGTGCCCCTGAACTTGCTGACCTCCTGTGTAGAGGGAAATAGACGAGGAAGTGGAATATGTGAGTATTGGCGGATGGGATGAAGATAAAGTAGAAGATGCATAGTTCAGAACGCCCAAGATCAGCACGGCGAAATCAGAAGATACGTGTTGGTTTCATTGATAAATAAATTACTTGTATAAAAGGATAGGTGGATTACATACAAGTATTAGTGTAGCAAATTATTTTTCTGGAAATGACTTCTTAAATTTTAACTAAAGTATTTGTTTAATGCAATGCGATTAAAATAAATACAGAGATCTTCTACGGCATACTACTACACCCAGTGATGGATAAAAGGCGTGATGATATATTTATTTATTTGATTTATATGCTTGACGTTATTAAATTTTCATTATTTTTATAACCAACTATAATATTTGATTTAAATTATTTTTGATATTTCTTATTTAACTTATTTACATATAAAGGATGTTTCACAACTTAGAGCAAAAAATTAAAGGGTATATTCTGTACGACGTGCTGATCATGAAACAAAAAGAATTTTTTTTTTAAATCGCAAAACTATTTTCCATGTTTCCCAGTCCAAAATTTTTCGTTGCCAGTGCCACTGGGTGGATGATTATGTTAAAGTTATTAATTAAATAAAATTCTATTATAAATAACTGCTAATAATTGAATTGTGTAATTATTCTTTCGTAGTTGATACCTACTTCATTGTGTTTAATAGGAAAGCGAATCCAGTGCAGTACTACAAAAAATGTTTCAGGTTAACAACCCTTAATTTTTTGAATTTAAAAAAAATTCTTTTTGTTTCATGATCTGCACGTCGTACAGAATATACCCTTTAATTTTTTGCTATAAGTTGTGAAACACCCTGTATAAATAATACACTTTTGAAAAAATAAAAAAGGGATTAGTCCCGCGTGATGGTCGCGCGGGTTGAGGGCCTGACTCGCAACCATAAGGTCGTGGGTTCGGGTCCCGCCCGTGGCGACCATACAAAGGACATATCGGCATATGACCTTAGTAGTTGGTCCGATATATAAATTTTAAAAAAAGGGATTTTTAAAATTATAATAAAGTAGTTTTAATTTCCTATTTAAAAAGAAAAGTTATATGTCATATCGTGTAAACTTGTTTATAAAAGAATATCTATTTGTTTTATTCTATCGGTTTTTAAGGTCTTAAATTAGTAATTATTCACATGTGTTTAAATCCATGACAACCATAAACAACTACCAATTTATACTAACGCTACAGCTTGACAACAATTATATTTCACCTTTTTGACAACACTTCCATTCAATTTAGTTTCTTTTTCTAATGTTGTATGAGTATATTACACTTGATTGAAATTGTCATATGCTCGTTAAAATCGCTTTAATTACGCGTATAATGATTTATTTCATTCATTTATAATATATTTTGTTGTTACCATTACGTAATTAATTCATTATGTGTGCATTGTTTTGAAAAATAACACAACTTATTACTAACGGTCATTAGTAATAATTTATTACTCACGAATTGTGGCAAAAAAAAAGTTATTCACTTAAATCTGTGGCTCTTATCACAAACTTTATTCTTATGAGTAAAAGCTATAATTCTGCGCCCGTTGAATAATATAATCATACGAAGCAATAATTTTAGAATGCCTTCAACTATTTAATCTAAATAATACGCGTAGCTACATATAATCAAGATCTAGCACTCTAATTATTTGCATTTGTTCACGTAACATTTCTAGAGGTGTAATTCAATATCATCGTTCATTTTGTGACCGTTGTGGTTGTTATGCGCTATCGCACTTAAAAACACACATAATCTTTAAAGCATGTAAGGTTTATTCTAGCTCTTTATTTATCGAGGTAAATTATATTTAAAAAATTTCAAGTACAAACATGACGCTTCATTTCAAACCCTGATTTGTAAATTAAAAAAACAAATCTTCACACTGCAATCAAGGGGACGGTGTTCCAAAAAAGTTTGAGAAGTACTGGTCTACATTTTATATAAATTTTAAAGTGTTCAAAACCATACATACAGGAAATGTTAGTTATATATGGCAATATATGTAAGCTACTAGATGATTACAAATAAACTAACCTTTCTAATTCACCTTCAATGTAGGGCTCCGCTGTTGCCAATGAATTGAATTTGTGTTGAAGTAACGACTAAATGAATCACTTATCACAAACATATTAAAATATATGAAAAACCACACTAAAATCCACATTTTGATGTCCCAACAGACAAAGCAACGTCTCACCTAAACAAAATCGCGCACTATACTAAACACTAGTACCTGATTGCTCATTAGATTATAACTTGTTACAACTAGAAAATCTATTAAAATTTATATTGTATTTAACTTTATGTAATGGTTGCAAATGAATTTATCATTCCAAAGTTAGAGTGTAGTATATAGGATATTATAATTTGAATGTCTATAGGTACACTTGAGGAATTTGAAATATAAATTTAAATGAAAAATTTATTATTTTAAATGAAATACCGTAGACAAAATATAATATTGAATTCGCGTATCATTCCAATAAGTAACGTTATTCACCTACATCTGCGGCTCTTATCACAAACTTTATTCTTATGAGTAAACGTTATAATTCTGCGCTCGTTGAATAATATAATCATATGAAGCAATATTTTCTATTACTTATAACATAAAAATTATAGATATATATTTTTATTATTTATATGAAATTTTTAGAATACCTTCAACTATTTAATCTAAATAATACGAGCAGCTACACATAATCCAGATCTAGGACTCTAATTATTTGCATATTGTTCTAAGGGGGAGGGACAAGTCAATTTATGGCGGTAATCTATTAATATTTTCAATTTATTATGTAGCTAATTTTCTATATACATATATATTAGAATATGAAATTGAATTCACATAAAAATGCAATGTTTTTATTTAGATTTGGAACATTCTACACATATACCTACAGTAACCACAAACAAAAAAGCACGGTATAGAAAAACTTTCCATAGAGTTATATATAGCATTTCGACTCCACCTGGTCGCCATCTCACATTCAACAAGCGGCAGGCGATAATTACTAACAGAAAATTGCATGACATTGGTGACGTGTGTAACCCTCTGTATTTTACCCTTAAAACTAAACTAGGATTCCTAAAAACAAACTAGGGTTAGATATCCCTACGTTTTAAAATATAATTTAGTGTTCAATTCCTCCCTGGATCACTATTCACTAACGGCGAAAAGTATTTGCCATCTGACAACTACATTTTCTCTTTTGAAATCTGTAATATGAAATTAATGAATATCGAAAGATGCTTAAAAAACACTGACGAAGGTGCCAGACTAGCGTACTATTACTCTTTCTCTACCGTTTACTTTAATAATGAATTATTATTTACCAAAATTAATTATACAGTCACCTTTTAAAGAAACTCAAACCTCAATTCTATTGTGTATTTCATTGTATGCAATGTTCCGTACTGCATATTTTGCATCATTTTTATAGGAGTACATTATCCTGAATTACCTTCATAAAACACTATTACACAAATTTCAAATAAAGGACAAATAAGAAATACAATGATAAAAAGAAAATTAATATTCTGTCCACTTTATTTTTGTACGTATTAATAAATAAGCAAATATTTATGGCAAAATGTTAATTGTATTATCAATATAAAATTCATTAAATTTATACCTCTTGAGACAAGTATTTATCTTTTGATGAATAATATACTATTTATTAATATTCATTCAAATTTAGTGGGGTAGGTGGCTTCAGTGGTATCGAGTCGGTCTGTGGAATTGAGAAAACAGGTTCGATTCCCACACGCGACAAACAATTTTCACCTCGATAAAACTACCCCTGTGGCGCCCCTCTACTAAAAATTTTAGGGACTGTAATTTGACGGCTGGTAACCGAACTTCACACGAAGAAATACATTATTTACTGAGATCTGCTACAGTAGAGTGCTACACTCAGTAATGGGTAAAAGGTGTGATGATATATTTTTGTTTATTTATCTATTCAAATTTTGACTACTCTCATTTCGAAATGTGCTGTAAAACATTAGTTGATTCGTAAATTTGGATAGGTAAAATGTAAAACAATTAATTGCCTGATGCGATGCGAGTAATATCGCTGTAGAGTAACGTTTACAGTTTTCGTTCGCATTTCGCATCGCATTGAAGTTAATTGCTTTAACGAGTCAGTGGCCCCTGACTCGGCGAGTCCTGAGAGGGAGGTATTTGCGGTGACTAACACACTTTTAATTGTGATTAATGGTGACAAATTAGGAAATGAACCGTATTTGTTAATGGAAAAATTTACTTAAATACGATTATTTGAATTTAGCTCCTCAGTGCCACCAAATTTTTAACGCAATTTATTTGAATCTAAAAATAACTTTTTAGCTTTAATTTTATACTTTGTAAAACTATTATATACACCACGATCAGATAAAATACAAAACAAACAACTTACTTTATCAATAGGGTTGATTCAACTTTTAAGAATTTTTTACAGCGATAAATAAATCTATTTAAATAATTCTTGTACTTTTTTAGTATTGCTTTAATGTTGCATAATGTCGGCTTGCATAATAAATTGGAAATATCGATATTCTTCATGTTAAATGTTAACAGACAATAAATGAAAATGGCACAGTGATTGTGTTTTTGTTTGGTCAAAGGTTACCTACATTTTGTTTCATTTGTGCACCGTATGCACCATGACATCACCAAAATGAAGAATGATGGGTGTTTTTTTTGTGCGAATTAATATCATTTCATTAATATCTATTAAATTTAGTTTTTATTATTCTTTAATTATTATAAGTAATTCTAAATTTTAGATGATTTAAAAAATATTATCTACAATAGTTGTAAGATATAACAGCAAATAAATCTTTCGTCAATTTGAACTGATCAAATGTAAAAAAATATTTAAAATATATTTGATATTAAGGTGGTTGTATAATCAACTCGAACCATTTAAGGAATTGCATTTGTAATGGGCAAAGTTGTGAGAAAGATAGACCAAAATTGTACCTTAATTCCTTGAAATAAATTCAAAATTCAAATCTCGTAGTGTCAATATTATGCACTATGCGGCTTCTTATTTCTGTTACGAATCGCGCGGCATTTGTGTAAAACATTAATTTTCTTTTCCTATTAAAATTTGCAATAAATGTAAAATAAATTAATAAATATATCATCACGCCATTTACCCATTACTGGGTATGGCACTTTGCTGTAGCAGATCTCGGTAAGAGATATATTTAGGCACGTGACGTGCGGTTACCAGTCGTCAAATCACGGCCCCTAAAGATGTAAGTAGAGGAGGAGCCACAAAGGTAGATTTAATTACGGTGAAAATTGTTTTTCGGCTGTGGGAATCGAAACCGGGTTTTCAAACCCACAGGCCGACTCAATACCACTGAGCCACCTACACCATATAAAAATTGTTTGGAAGAAAATTGAATTTAAATGAAATGTTGTGGAAATTTGACATTAGATAAAGTTATAAGCAATCTTATTGAACAATGTTTTTGTTATTTCAGAAATCATAAGTTTAAAGTTAGTTTTAATAGAAAACTACACAGTTTTTTTTTCGGTATTTAGATAAATAGTAGTCAACCACCAACAATATCTGTTGGGTGACAGATTATAGTCTGGTTACTTACGTTGTATTTTATACTGATTCTGATTGGCTGACTAAAACAACAAAATGAAGACATGTTTGTAAAAACAAACATATGACAGTAACAGCACTATATTAATTTTATTGTTTCATATTTTTAAGAATAATGATCGATAATAATTAATGCTTTAAAATTTTAATCAATGACAATAGACTGCAATTTCATTTGACATATATTTTTATTCAGTAAATTTTTTTAATGGCTTTTAAAATTTATTATGCCTATGGCACACTGGTCGAAGAGCATCGAAGAGCATCGATGAGCTCTTCGATGAAACAACAGAATGCACCCTTCATTGACTAACAATAAAAGCTTCTAAAGTTGTGAAAGAAAAACTAAATTTCAAAAATATGCCAACGTGAAATGAGACACAAAAGATACCAGTGAAATGAGATACGTTCGTTTCATCGATGAGTTCTTCGATGGAAATAGAGGAGCCTCTAATTTTCGTCGATGACGGGTGCGTTCTGCTGTTTCATAGAAAAGGGAGAGAGAAAATGTCTATAATGATCATAAGCACCAACAAAAATTAAATTTTAAACTTAAGCATATGAAATATTAGACAGCAATATAATTTATTTCATACAATGTTATTTAAACGAAGTTTAAAATTTAAGTTTTGCTGATGCAACTGGCAATAAGATTGCAAAAAAATCTTATTCATCATTTAAAATTTGATTAAAATTTCATACGAAAAATTAGTCTTGTATAAAATAAAATATTATATATTATTAATATAAACCAAAGATATGTGGTTTATGTTATAAAATAAAAAAGTATTTGTCAGTATTTTTAATTTGAGAATGGTTGATAATAAATCTTCGTGTGGCTTGAAAGTGGTTTAGGAAGTGAAGCTAGTTTTATTCGAAATTTATAAATTATTAAGCGAGTGTTGCTGAGCAGGTGCTTACATAAAAGTGTGTCTTTAAAAATAAAGGGAAACTGTAAAACCTCTGGTACATTATTCATTACATTAGAGTTATTGCACACTAAAGACGACAGTAAATTTTTACTAACTTGCCCTGTATGTTTGTGGTAAAGTATGCTGAACAGTTTCTTTCAAATACATTCAACAATAAAATTTAACGTAGAAAACAGGATTTCACATTGTTTTATAACTTATACCAAATAATAGTTAAAGTGTGGAATACATGTTCAAAAATCGAATTTAAGTGTTCATCATTTTAAATTAGGGCGTGTTTCATATTAAAATTAAAGCAAGTTTTCAGATATAGAATTCTAGTAAAAATATAAAAATGACATTTAACCGATCGTTATATGTTTTTTAAATAATTTGGCGATTGGTAACTGCACTTTATCTTCTGATATTTTTAATAAAAAATTAATGAATATATCCGTATCCACTACTTCCTAGTTTCAATAGATACTTAAAAAACACTGATATAAGTAAAGATATAAAGATATAAAGCGAAAGATTCCGAGCGTGAAGAATAAACGAGCTTATATGAAAAGAATTATGAATGTGGTTGAAGCAAAAGTGGTGTGTCAGGATAGGAATGTTTGACGAAAATTAATTGCGGGATAAATATGATGAATGAGGACAAGCGTATGATTCTTGATTTTAGATTCATTGGTTAGATTTTTCGATTGTTTACCTGCAATTGTGTGGAGTTCACCTTCAAAAACAAGCGCAGGCAGATGCTCCCTTCCTTTCTTGTCTTTTCGATTCATTTTCTGTTTTTACTATAGTGTCCAACTGCAATTGTGTGAAATTCAGTTTCAAAAACAAGCGCAGAAAAATACTCCCTTCCTTGCTCATCTTTTTTTTCTTCATTTTCAGTTTTTACTATACAGTGTGTAACTGCAATTGTGTTAAATGTATCTTTAAACAAGCGCAGGAGATGCTGCAGAGAAGTGGGCGTAAGTGAAGATTTACGAAACAGGAGTACAGGAGCGAATGGATGGATGTTTGTTGCGTGATGATGGATTTTAGTTGTGAGGAAACAAAGAGTTCGTATGGAGGAAGTGTTAATGTGGTCGAAACGAGTATCGTGTATCAGGTTGACGGGTTCGTGCTACCCCATTTAATAGGATATAGCGTGATGTTATGTATGTGTGTATGTATAAGTATATAATAATTTTGTTTATCCATAAATATATAAAATAAATATATCATCACGGCTTTACTGCTGTCGTAAATCTCGATAAATAATGTATTTATGTGCGTGAAGCTCGGTTACAAGTCGTTAAATAATAGCCCCCAAAGATGATAGTGGAGGAGGAGCCACAGAAATAATTTTAATGTTATGACAATAGTTTGTCGGCTGTGGGAATCGAACCCGGGTTTTGAAATTAACAGTCCGGCTCGATACCACTGAGCAACCTACCCCATAAAATAAAATACTTAATAAAATACGTAATGAAAAAGGGTCGTGTCTGCATAAATTTATTTAGCATTTTATGGACTCAAAACAGTTTTTAATTTTAAATTTCTTTTTGATATTTTACCACTTCATTAGTACCGTTTATTATGTAAAATACTTGCAACAAAATTACATAATATTGCAAATAGGAGGATCGTATACTAATCGTAGAAGGAAGTAGCCTTCCTTATCGATGTTATCATCGGTAGAGCTGGTGGAATCTAAAGTCATACGAAATGCAAAGCACGTTGCTTGGAACATTATGACTTTTATGTTACTCGCGATGTAAGGGGTCACGAAGTATAGAAGTTAGCTCTTTACCTGCAACAATAAATGAACTGACAACGC
This sequence comes from Pterostichus niger, assembly GCA_947425015.1. Classification (NCBI taxonomy): domain Eukaryota; kingdom Metazoa; phylum Arthropoda; class Insecta; order Coleoptera; family Carabidae; genus Pterostichus; species Pterostichus niger. The sequence continues at coordinate 23,367,478 of OX380345.1, read as the reverse complement.
TGAATATTCTTTTATGTCTCTATTATGTATAACTTTATCTTCAAATATGCTGTCAGATTTACAAAAGATAGCTGGAGATAAAACGAAAAAATCCGCTCAAATTGTCTCATGTATAGGAAAGCCTTCCTGAATCTTTTATTATTCGACGTATAAAGTTTCTGTTCTTTATGACAGACTGATGTCACTTTATATTATAGCCATATAATTATTTATATCTCGCTTTTATTAAGTTAAATAGAAATGTTCTAGTTTGTTACTTTAAAAGAGAGCATCGCGCACCTTCTTAGTTATGAATGTGGGTCAAGATCTCGTGTTTCCATCTCGACTTCTCCACTTCAGGGACTGTATAATAGAACTCACATTTTCCACCAAGAAATGAAGAATGATAACTTTTCTTCTTGCATACAAATAATTTTCTTCAAATACGTGCAGTTGTGGTTGAATAGATACTTAAACATGCTGGCTTTTTGTTCTTAACGGAATCAAATCTCTTTGATAAAGAAATGTAATCAAAAATATAACTATGTTCTCCAATTATACAATATATACCAGTACCGGATTTCCCACAAGGCCGAGTTAGGCCTACGTTATTGAAATTTTGAAATTAGATTTCGCTCATAGTGGCAAAAATTGGAACTACGACAAATGTAAAGTTTGCTACTAATCTTATTAGTACTTCAAAAATAAATAAAAATGAATGATAATAGAATTAATATTTTCAATAAATAAAAGGTAATAAAACTATAATTAACTAATTTCTTCACTATTAAAAGAATCTATGAACTATATATTTAACCTTAAACGATAGATGAAACTAATACTAAAACTACAACTAACGACAATACAGAACTATATTCCATATAAATTAATAAAAAAACATTACTAGTAAACGTAAAATAAAATAAAATACAAACAAATACAAGCGATAACAATGGTAAACTTATGGAGAACAACTGAAAATGTACCTTTGCCTCAAGCTTAACGTATCGTAATCAACGCCATGTCTTAGTAGTTGAATATCTCAATTTTGCCGCAAGGTGCGCTATTTCCGACGATTTTAGTGATTGGTACGATATTATACATAAAAAAATTTTTTACTTATTTTTATGTCAGTGACAGTAAAAGAAAACAAATACAAAGAAATAATTATGAAAATATTGTGTTTTGTATTAATGAACTTATGCATTTCCTACAAAATAAATATTGCTTAAATTATTTTCGGAAAGATTTCAGTGTTTCCGTAGTTTTGTTTTTTGTATCTTGTAGGCGACACGATAATCTAGAACGATAAATTTGTATATAATTTTTTTTTTGCTTTTCATTCATTAATTCACAAAGAAGTTTAAAATTTTATTTATTACATAGGTACCATTAGTTTTATTGAAAACTGGTTGAAACTCTAATTTCAACTTATTTCTTACTGGCCAATTTAATCAGATTAGCCGTTATAGATACTATTTTTAGTACTAAATTTTAACTATGTCTCTAATTCATAAAAATATATGATAATTCTTTATTTATAACATTTGAAGCACTAACTACAATTTCAAATTTATAAACTTTATTCTGTTTTGTAAATAGCAATAATAACAATTATTTCAATCCCGTAAAAAAATTAGTGTTAATTTAAATTGCGGGCATGTACACGACATCCTCGCTTCAAAATAAACATTAGCGAGAAAAATCCCAATATAATTATATTCAAAGTTTAGCATTTAATGGAAATCTAGGACAATATTAAAATAGATAAAGCCTTATGAAAATATAGAATTACCATAAACTGTTGAAAACATAAATAGGTATCTTTAATTTTTTAATTCTCATCCCATGAATAAATAATATAATTGGCTGGTAGCACAAGCTCTGTTTTTATGTGTTTTAAGAGTACGGTTTTAACATGTTAGAGATAGTTAAAACACCCAAATACACTGCTCTTAAAACAGGCAAAAACAGAGCTTGTGCTACCAGCCATTGTGTTTCATTCTTCTTGTAACTAATGCCTACCTTCATTCAGAATTAGAATTAATGAAACATTAAATATTGCTGGCCATAGAAATATTAAATAAACAGTAACGTGACCAAGACCTAGTTTTTACTTTTACTTATAAACAGAAAACTATTTTTATGTGAATACATTATAGAAAAATATGAAAACTGTTATGCCTTCGACTTATCCATTAAAATGTTTATTCTGTAGTCGCAACGCATGTTCATTACAATACCTTCATTCAAGGAAAAGTATTTGAAATTCAGTATTTAAATTAATGTAATGAAATAGTAATAAATTTATGTCATGAAAGCAATAAAAACTTGTTCTAAAAATAGTTTGAATTGAAAACCTTGAACCCCGGAGACTCGTAACTTTGCATAGAGCAACACTTTTAAAAATTCAGCAAATAAATCTCTTCGTGCTCAATATTCTGCAATTTAGTTTGTGAAATAATAAACAGGCACGGACACATTCTTTATAGTTGCAATCCGTCGCGTATTCACTAACATTCTATTCATTTGTTAGACGGTGGAAGAACTATGAAAAGGTTAAGTTTGTGCGATAAATATCCGCGTTTTGCGAAATTTGTTGGCTGGAGGATCTCGACGAGTGGCTGACGCTGACGCTTTCTTCTGTTCGTATTTCTGTGCACGCGCGCCTGTCTCCGCTGACAGCCCTTATTTTATCATGGGCTAACGTGTGGCTTATGACAACTGCCGGCCCATTACTTGTAATGGCGCGCCAGATAAATTGCGCTTTGCCGTCACCGCCCGCGAAACACCAACACGCCGAGCCTGTATAACTTGCCGAGTGCCATCTATTCATTGGTGTCGACGACGCCGGAACTATGGAAATTCTGACATGCATAGAATAGACTATTGTTAATTAGTAATTATGTTGTTTTGTTTATTTAGTTTGTTAGCTAATGCAGTACTGCAGGATTATTATTCATCTTTCAGGAACCATTTTACATGCATTGATTTCAGACAATATTTAAACCGGGTCGAGTGCAATGAGCATTTATGGATTAGGTGGCTTAGTGACATCGAGTCGGACAAACAAATTTCAACACATTAAAATTATTCCTCCATATCATTTTTGAGGTTGTGATTTGACGGTTGGTAACCTTAACACTCATTAATGAATAAAAGGCGTGATGATATGTTTATTCTATTTTAAACTTTATAAATTGCAGAAACTTTAATCCAATAATACTCGTAATAATATCTAATGATAACTATTATTGAAATTTGCGACACAAGTTGAAGGCAAGTGGCGTAATTTATCCGAAGCGTCGAGTTCATTTTTGCTTTGGGTAAATCTTATTTTCTACCTATGTAAATTAGTTTTTATAAGATCATGACGGAAATTGTGTATTCCAGGTTCGATTTATCCATTAGGCAGGAAAAGCAGCTACCTAAAGTGATAGTCTTTAGTGGGTTGGCAAAAAGATACTAATTAATTTGAATATACTTCGAAAGCAAAACAATAATTAAAGAAACGGAAAATGTATACATATTTACGGAAAAGATTTAAATATTTTGTTCATTCGTAAATACATTCATTTAAAAGCGCCTTAGAGATCAAAATTGAATCTCCATTGGAAAATTGCAAGTATTTAATAAAAGCGGATGAAAAAAAAACATTTCCTAATTTCGACATCGCATTGCGAATTTATTTGGCAATTCCACTTGGCAATACGTCATCTGAAAAATTGTCAAGGATTAAAAATAATTTTAGATCGACCATGAACCAACAACATCTTAATGCCTTGTCCATTTTGTCCTCGACATGCGACATAACAAAAAATGTAAAAAATAAATAAATAAATATATCATCACGCCTTTTACCCATTACTGGGTGTGGCACTCTGCCTAAGCAGATCTCGGTAAGTGATATATTTTTTCCGCGTGAAGTGTGGTTACCAGCCGTCAAATAACGGCCCCCAAAGATATTAGTGGTGGAGGAGCCACAGGGGTAGATTTAAATTGGTGAAAATGTTTGTCGGCTGTGGGGACCGAACCAGGGTTCTCAAGGTCTACAGCCCGACTCGATATCACTGAGCCACCTACTACAAAATATGTAAGTTATAAATTTATTTTGCCCAAGAAAAGTCTTAAAATATAACATTTATTTTTATATGCATTATATCATTATATTGATACCCACCTATAAATTACCTTTTACCAAAGTGAAAAAGTAGTTTGTACTCTTTTTTGTTTGTTTTGTTCCTCGAGTTGAATTTTTTTGCTAACAAAAGTATGCTGTTATGATAATTTTAATTTTTATTTAAATAAGGGGGCGCTAAAAACATATGCCTAGGGTACTAACATGCCTTAAAGTAGTCCTAAGCTTTGATAGGCACAGACACCGAATTTTAATCTTTTCAACTTAAATTTAAATACTTCTGTGAGGAATAGCAGCGGAAATTCTGATTTCTGTCGCATTTCTTGTTAACCCTGTATCAATTAAAAACGCGCAATTGTTGGTACACATCAATTTTAATACTGTTAAACAAATCTAAACTATTTTTGAAAAAAAATTATAGATATAAAAGATACAAGAAACAAAACATCAACACATAGTAAATAAAAATTCCTGCCTCGCCAAGTTGACATATGAATAGCATATTGCATAAACATGTAAACAAACCACCAATACATCCATTCACTATATTTTCGCCAACAAACGCACATCGCATAACAATCTGCACACGTTACATGGCACACTACGTCTCGGTATGTCAGTACGGGCACGTCCTCCATCGGAAACAGATGGGAAATAGGGCGACGTGCGAATGTCCCCTCTCTTACTGCCATTGAAGCACGTATGCCTGCCTCGGCCACGAGTGGAGGTGTGGAAGTTTTAAGCACGTTATTATTTATTGACGGGCGGAAAATAGATTCAACGGGGCGAAGATGAATCTCTCTCTGCATGTTAAAAACGAGATATTAACACAAATGCGCTCAGGCTTCGCTTCGTGTGAGGAGTTAATGAATATGAATTGATCAACGTTTAACGCACGATTTAGTTTTATCGTTGTTGATTTGAAATATGGTTTTGAGAGTAATGGATAGATTAGTGACTTTGTGAAGAGTCATTTTTCGCGGTTTTATGAGCCCCAACAAAATTAATAACTGCATTTTTACTACAATTGTGAAAACTGTACCATGCGCGATTAGTTTGGAAAATAATTTTCTTCTACCATTGCTATCTTGATTACAGGAAATACTTCCCAACAATAGTTTTGTAGAGTTGCATTTTATATTTATATTAATCCGCATATAAAAAGTTATTTGTGTATTAAGAGCGTAAAGTGATTCTTTGTTACTCGAGCACGGTAATTGCAGCGCGAACCGAAGGCGAGAGCTGCAATAGTGCAAGAGGAACAAAGACTCTTTACGCTCGTAATACACACATAATTTTTTCTACGATTGCATCTTAAAATTATTTAAAAACTTATACGTATTGAAAATAAATTCATTCTGTTAATTGTCAATATGACAAGTTTCTGTTTTGTTTGTATCCCTGGTAACTATTGAAATAAGCGCGCATTTAGAATTTTTTCGCGCGTTGCCATTAGAAACGCGCGCATTTAACGTCTTTTTCGCGCGTTGCCATTGGAAACGCGCAAAAAAGATATTTTTCGATTGTTCCACAGAAAACGTTAACTTTACGATGACAAATGAGAGCGTAATTGTCAACTTTTCATAGCAATCGTAGACAAAATTTATTTTTTTAAACAAATATTTCCTTGTTGAAATATAAATTAATTAAGACAACAAATATAGTTATGGCATAAGATCTCCTGATTTAATCAATAAATTTTCATTTTGCATAAAAAAAATTGCTTAGTAACAAGCACAAGAATTCGAGTCCACAGAACAAGAGATTTCACCTAATGTCAGTTTTCTTGAGTGTGAAAAATGAATGCTGGAAAATTAAAATTTATCTAGAGAAAATTTGAGAGGTCGCTTGATATTTGGTAGGATAATTTCCCAAAACGAATAAATAATATTATTTAAATAATTATTCATGTATATATGTACAACAAATGCAAACAAATGTATAACGTTTAACTTATTCAGTATATCACGCTGTATGGAGGTATCAGTAGTAAAAAAATTCTATCTGAAAAGTGTATGATTTCCTTGAAAATATTTCAGAGGCGCCAAGGGAAATGAAGTGCGTATTTTTTGTAAGATTTAAAATCTGTATGTGGAAAAGCTTGTAAAGGAATTTATATAGCAAGCTTCTAATTTCAGGGGCGCGCCCAAATGACGAATTAGTGTAATTTGTTTGTGGTAGGCGGACGTTTTTCCTTCTGTTCGCATTTTTTATTCCGTTATATTCGTAGCCAGATGTTTCGAGAATAAAATCGTAATTCACTAATTAATTCTTAAAATTAATTAATAGGTCGCTTTTCGCATGAAAATATCTAAATAAATAGCAATTTTGTTTCATATTTAGACAAATAGATTCTGAATTTTAATTTGATTTTATTCAAAATTTACCGAAATTCGGTTTTATCGACGAACGTTTAAGTTCAATGATTGACGAAAATATTTTTAAAATCTAATTATAGCTACTTTTTTATCTGTTCGTCAGGTTGATTTGTTGATGTTTCCTTATTTTTCGTAAACGAAAGTTTATATATTTTTATTTGTATATAAATTAACAAATTAAGTTCATTTTGATTATTATGTTGTTTAATATTATGTTGCTTTTTGGTAACTCTTAATTTCAATTAAAATACGTATATAAACTGCATTAATAAATCTGAAAAAAGTAGCATCAAGGAAAAATATAAAAAGTATATTAAATTCCAGAAAACGTTTGTTTCTTAACAATCTACGAGTGTATGGGCATAAAAGAAATAAAAATGGATCAAACGTACCCATGTAACTAAAACTGAAAGCAGAAAACAAGAACAAAAACAGGAAACGGAAAAAGTACGTTTAAACAGAAAAGTGAGGGCGAGCGTCAAAAGAATTTCCAGTCTACTAAATAAAACAATTTATTTATCTACCTGATGAGAGTTTCCGCTGTGTAGTGACCTCGTAAAAAATGAAATAAAAACTGAATTTGTGTTTGCAAAATTTAGAATTGGTCGCCTGCTCATCTACAAAGTTTTTACAGTTCTTCCTACCACCGCTTCACAGTTAGCATGATGTGGTCTGTTTACCATACAGAAGTAGAAACCTTGACTTTTTAAGATGTTGCTTAACGCCAAGTTGTCCACGCAAACGTTCTAGTGTCGAGTTAAAATTGAAAAAATAAGAAACAGCGTAGGCCACGGGATGCACTTTAATTAAATTCTCTTCGCTTTGTGAAAAAAGTTGTAATTAGTGTGAGGAAAACTGTAAACTCTTGCTGTTTTACTAAATTTTTACCGGCAAACTTTAAGTTTACCAGAATTAATATTTTTGCAACGAGAGATTTCAAAATTTTTCTTCTTATTGATTTATATTTGACTAAGTTTAATTTTTTTATAAAACATTAAGATGCGTCTACGCTTAGATCAGCGGCTCCCAATCTGTGATACGCGGACCACCAGAGATCCGCAAGAAATAATTTCATATTATGAACAATCTTGACATATACCATTAGCTGTTCAGATCGACAATTCATTGTGTGTGACTTATCCATGTAAATTTAATGTGTACACCACATCTCAGGGTATTTTCTATTACCACTCAATTGCATTTCCATTAATTGTTGTACACACTGTCGTTTGGCATTTAACGTACGCAGCTCGGTGTTACGATGCATTGTCCGATCTGTGACTACAATATATAGAATTATTCAACTAGGCCTTGTAACATTTATTACCATTTGTTGCAAGTGTGAAATTGGATTTTTTCAGCAAGTCAAAATATAGAAACATATTCAATATGGGGCCTGATTTAAGAGTGCGAGCACAGTAGGGTCCTTCGAAATAAAAAATTAGTCGTATGTATTAAGACTAGACCCAAAACCTTTTCTAGCGCAGACAATTAAAGTTTCAAAATTACTATTGGTTTATGAGATAATTGAGTTTTTAATGGCATTAACTCTGATGTCAGAATATTGAGAATATGCTCTCCCTTTCTCTCGTACATCTAGTCTATTCATTTTTTTTTGTATTTTTCATGTCTTCTGTCTTCGTCTAACTAACAGCTAATTTTGAGGTTATTGTCTTGCTTACGTCATTATATACAGAATTAATAAGTATATTGTCAACGGCCATGGCACAACTCGTTGATACTGATCCAAGCGATAACGCGAGTTAAGCAACGTTGCGCGCGGGGAGTATCAGGATGGGTGACCGTCCAGAGAAAACCCGCGTTGCTATTGACAAAAAAGACCTAAAACTCGGATCAGGGCGTAATGGCGGCATATGACCTAAGTAGTTGGTCCGCCAAAAAGCCACAAAAAAAAAAAAAAATAAGTATATTTCAAATACAAGGTGCTACCCAAAAGTTTCCGAACTTATTTTTTTTTAATTGTATTTATTAAAATTCATATGAACAAAATATCTCATTCAAAATAATCCCCACCTACAGATGTCTTTTCAATAGCGCTTAGGACCTCTTGCGATATAGCCGCACTACAGTTGAAGAAATATATCACTTACCGAGGTCTGCTACTCGTAGAGTGCTGCATCCAGTGTTGAGTAAAAAGTGTGATGATATATTTATATATTTTTTTTAAATTTATGTCACTAGAATTATACGAGAGCTCTATAATTTGAGGTCCAGCTTTCCGTAAATCTGAAGTCACAATATTTAAAAAAAAATTATTACAGTTTAACTTTCTAAAATTATACATCGTTTTTAATTCAGATGAATTTTCATAAAACGGAATTGGTATTTATTTATTGTAAAAACATATTTTTAAAAAGTTTACTTGTTTTGCTTATATGTATTTATTCTTTCTCGTTTTTTCTAGTATTCCACATATCGAATATATAATCCTCTCCACTGGAGTCCATTGTATTTTTCAGATTAAAATAGATATTCTTTTAAAAATTGCATGAATAAATTTGTCTATATTTAACTCTTGTTACTCAGTTTGTTTTTGTCAATTTCATTTTCAATATATCTGAAAACTGAAACCACTTTTTCTGTTTATTGTTGTGTTGTCATGGTATAAAAAATTGTTTGTTGAAAACACGAACAAAGTAAGCTTCGCCAGAAATGTATTGTTAATTTTTATAACCTTGGTATTTATGTCTATTTCAAGTAGAATTTTAGCATGAATTTATGTTACGGATGATATCTTTTATCGTTGAAATAAGAATTAGCCTAGAAAGGAATAAAAAGTTATACAGAAAGTACAAACAATCCTTGAAGTTAATTTTGAACTGTTTAATTTGTACGTGAGTAATTTTGTTTGAAAGTTTTAATGACAGATTTACGCAGCGCCACGACTAACATTTTAAAAGGCTTCGTATTCCAACTTGTCTCATTTTGAATTAAGATTACAGAAAATCTTGATGAATTTCTGAGAACACGCCCATCATAAACACGTGCCATATTCTTCACACTGAGAGTCTTGTAAGATGCTACTTACTCAACAATTATTATTTTCTGTTTCAAACTGAAGTATCTGCCGAACTCTCAATAATCACTGTTGCTTGATTTTCATTACATTAAATACAGGAGTTTGTCTTTGTCCATGAACAAAAATTGTTCATCATTAACATTGTTCAACTTAGCTGTAAAATAAGCCTCGAAAGCGACTCATTCTTCTCGCGCTTTTACAGTAATCAAATCTTATAAATTTCATTCTACTCCTTGCGTAAACATATTATTATAAACTTTAAAGTATAACTAAAATGAACCCTAATTTGATTTCAAAGTTCATTTGTTATAAGTAGTAACGTTTTGATAATTTTGCAAATCGTTATGTTGTTGTAAAACATGTAAAAACAACAATTATTGAAATCATATTATAAAATCAGAATTGTGAAGGTAGTTAAATAAACAATTACAAAGTCGGAATCTTCATGACTCATAATTAAGTATTCAAAATGGCATTTATACGTTCCTCAATTGTTTTTTCAAAAGTTGTTCAAAATATGGCGAGGTTGATAACAAATTAAAGCTCTCGAGCAGATAATTCAAATAAAGAGTAAAAAATTATAATGCAACTGTAATTTGCTTTTAAAAAAATTTATTCAAAGTAGAGGTAGGTAGAGAATTCTAATAGAAGCTTAAAAAATTAAACTTACGCTATTATTGTCAATTGAAATTGGTGCCAAACAAACGCTCTTCTACAGAGAATTTAAAAAGAGATAAAAGTATTTGCGAAAGTACTGTGATGCCCACAGCAGATTTTTTAGTGTGCAATGAAACGTAAAGATTTTCATTTGAGATGAAATCCAAATTCCATAACAATATTTCTGTTTACATTAGAAAGTAAAACATTGTAATTGTTTTGATATTCTTTCTCGTTGATACGCGTGAATAAAAACAACAAGAAAATACTTCAATAAAGAATGTACAAAAATGTATAAAAGAAGAAACATGAGAGGAAAAGTTATTATTCGAGACAGAGATGTTGTCACTAAGAGGAAACGAATAACCCACAGATTAAAACGACAAATTCCATAGAGATGTCTCCCTTTTGACTGGCAGTTGAGTATTCGGAGAACAAAACATCCCAAGGCTGAGAAGTCACAGGCGGCGGCGATATAGAATTAGCGGCTTTCTGAGAACTGACAGATAGTTTCTAAAACGGGAGCAAGTAAACGCCGGTGCTATCTTCAACTTCGCGTCTCGCATGCAAGCGTAAGGCCCAGCGATGCAATTGAGCGACCGGTGGCACTACAAAGGTGCCAGCCAAGCTCTAATCGGATTCACGAGCTTAGAAGACGAGCACTTTGTGCCCCGGATACATTTTGCGTACGTTTTACTGGAGTCACGGGAAATGACGTGACCAACCTACTGCAGCGCCATCCGCCATCGCTCTGACCAGCTGATGTTATTAAAAGTTCACGAAAAAACTTATCGTTTGGAATTTTTATTGGAATGAAAGCAGGAACGGATGAACGGCGGAAACTTAATAAACTTGTTTTTAATGATGAAAGGAATTAAAAAAGAAGTAAAGAAAAAGTTTTTTAACTGGTGGAGATTTCGTATATTCGAAGTGAGTTATTATTTGCTCTATAGAGATGAAACGCAGTCCGTAGTCCGAGATGAAGATAAATACAGAAAAGGAAAATTAAATGTTTCAAGTATCCGTTAAACTTCTTTGTCGGATTCGAATTTGATTTATACGAACGAGTTCAGGCTGTTTCCAGCAGTTAAGCACTTGACGGATCTTGAAACCTTAAGTAAGAATTCGTGCTAAAAGAATTAAACCAGAGAGCAACTGTAGCGTGTGTTATCGGATGGAGATGTGAACTGGCGCGCAAGACACTGATTAGATTTACTTTAAAAGAGGTGAACTCTGTCGCTAGGAATGCAGCGAATCAGTGCAGAGAGTACTGCAGCTGCAGCAGGCGTGTTTGAGGCTTTTGTATCATATTTATAGCGCTCGAGGTCGAGGTAGCAGATACTGCTGGCTTATGAAGTATGTGCCAAAAACGACTTCGAAGATACCGAAAAATTATTAACCGTGATATCTTTTGTAACCGGGATCATATACAACAAACTGTGTGTACTAGAATTATTTATTAATAACTGGAAATACAGTATATGAAAAATAATGAAATTTCATCGGTAATATCAATATTGAATTAAAATTTAAACAAACGCTATATGCATGTAAATACAATCGATGTGATTTTGTTAATTATAAATAACATTCAATTAACTTGATGAGAATCATATTGTTTTGATTATGGCGAGCATTACTTTATGTAAATAAATCAACTCATGTTCTAAACTCAATTCGATTTTAATGAATATTGTCATTCTATTTCAATAACATTTATGAAATAATATCATCATGGAAATAAATACTCCTAAATATATTGTAACGTAAATTAAATTTATAACATTTGTATACAGTAAAATAATATTCCGAATCAGTTTTTAAGCCTAGGTAAAAAATATAAATTCTGAGATCCCTTGAAAGTGCAAGTTTGCCAAGTTTATTATTAAACACTTATTATCATAATAAATAATTACTACATTACCTAACTAAAGTATGTATTGCAGGTTTAAAATTATTAAAAAATATTATCCATTTGCATAAAACTATTTAACGAATCGTTACTTAAATGATTTTTTAAAATATGACAATTCCTTATAATTGCATTAAAGATTGATGTGATATAGTCTATTTTCAAAATGAAGCTCTAATGTTGAAGAAGTGTTATGATTAAGATCATTTATTTAAAGTTGTATTGATGTTGATATTATAAATTGTTTATTTGTTTCTTTCTTAGCAAGCTGATTCCTATGTGATTTGAATTAAATTAATTTCTGTTTAATTTTCATTTTTCTCAAAATTGTTGTAATGTGAGGGTACTGAAATTCAGAATTATTTTTAATTTCGAACAAAAAATAATTAAAAAATAGATTCCTTTTTAAAATAAGAAAGTTGTACTGCATATTTTGAGAACGACTGGTCTAAAAAATTCTTTTTTTTTTCATCTAATAATGAAGTCTTATAAAATAGTTAGTTTTGTATTAAGTGCGCGAAATGAGTGTCGGGACAAAAAAGTCATCGAACGCGCCAAAAAACAAGAATTTCGCTCACGAAATACAAACAACAATTTTTATAAATCTGTTAAAAAAGAATAATACAATAATTATTGATTTATTCAAGTAAATTGAAGGAAAACAATAAAAAATAATATGAATTTGATACTATTGATGTGTTATAAGAAATGAAATGTGAAAAAAATAATAATTGGGAACGTGCGCGAAATACATATTGTCACAGTAATGTAATTAATGAAAAAAAAAACAAGTACTTAGCGTATTGATATTAGTGAAAAAATGTGAACATATTTTGACAGTTGTAGAAAATATAAATTTAATCGACTTTGTAAATCCTATACTGCTCGAGATAGCAATGGTACGCAATTTAAAATGAATAGTCTATATATGTTATATCTAGTGATAAATAATATTAAAAAAAAATATATATAATCACGCCTTTACCCATTACTGGGTGTGGCACTCTGTCTAAGCAAATCTCGGTAAGTGATATATTTTTTTCACATGAAGTGCGGTTACCAGCCGTCATATCACGGCCCTCATAGATATTAGTGAAGGGGGAGCCACAGGGGTAGATTTAAATTGGTGAAAATTGTTTGTCGGCTGTGGGGATCGAACCAGGGTTCTCAAGATCCCCAGGCTCGATACTACTGAACCACCTACCCCATAATAGTGATAAATAAAACAGTGAAATTTATATTTTTCTAGTACAATGTCAATACTTTAAAAAATAAATGATACAGCATGTCGAGTAATCAGACACAATCAGAAAAGTGTGACAAGAGAAGAAATCAGCCGGGCACAGACAACAACACAACAGTGTCCTGATAGACCCGGCTGGGTTACAGAGTGAAGATGCGTGGGAACGTACAGTCCCATCAGTCAAGAGTCTTTTGACACCGCGTAATAATTACAACGGGGACTTTCTCTGCAACCATCCATTCTCATCCATTTGTCAGTGGCCATTCTTTCTCACTGTTTTATCAGGCGAGCAGCGTGTCTACGCAAGGGGACCCTAATCACTCATGTTAACCGTCCGTTTCGCGAGCGCAGCGCCTCCCTCGAAAAAATTGTTAATTCCCGACCGAGAACTGAGCAGACGCGTCGCGTTTGTTACACCGTGGTCCCGCGTCGCGCGATTAAATTGGGCATAAATAAGGAGACAGCGAAATTTCATTACAGACACGTGTTCCGGTGCCGGTACTTGGCGTCGGCATCGTCGCCACGGTGCTCTTGGGGAGATCTAGAACTCACTCGAATGCTTGTTGCAATTCTTAACCTTTTGCTTTACAAACATAACACTATAAATTAGTGTCGCTTAAACTCAGGGGTAATTAACAGTGAACAGTTTGAGAATTATTTTCTTAATTCCCTCTGTGGATACATCTTGCTCATTGTAATGTGATAATTTAAACTGAATCCTAGATGTATAATATTTTACAACTATCACCCTTCTAACAAATAAAAAAATTAAACCGAGTTAATCAACTTTAAATTATATTTAGAACTTTACACAATGTCTGAAATAAATAAAAATATTTGAAGATGAGATATTAGTTTTAATTTTTTGACCTATAATATAATAAAGGAAGTATTGCAATGATGAGAAAACTCGTTCAGCTAATTGATCCGGTTCATTAGAATCGGCTCACTAAAATGACCGTTCAAATTGAACCGTTCTGTTAAATAATTTTGTACGTAATACATAATACAAATTTTCACTTCACCATAGCAATGTTCTGTTCAGTCAGTTATTTATATAAATAAATAAATATATCATCACGCCTTTAACCCATTACTGGGTGTGGCAATCTGCCGGAGCAGATCTCGGTAAGTGATATATTTCTTCGTCAGTTATTTAGTTATGTATTAACAAAACTCATGTTTACTTATTATTTACATTTAATTTACCACATTTCATACTTATCAACTATACTAGAATATGGGTGAATTTAAACCACAAAGCGATTTTTTTTGTAAATTAAAATAAATGAAAGATTTACCAGTATTCCAAATTTATCACATGAATTGATAGCTAGTTGAAATTTGTAATACTTTTTTTTAATGAAGTGTACAATTTAATATCTACTCCTGTGGCTCCCCTAACACTAACAACTTTAGGGGCCGTGATTTGACGGCTGGTAACCACACTTCACACGTAAAAATATATCACTTATCAAGATCTGCTACAGCAGAGTGCCACACCCAGTAATGGGTAAAAGGCGTGATGATATATTTATTTATTTTATCTTACGATCTATTTCATTATTGAAATTACCGTCTCTCATTGTTGTCATTCAATCTGAACAATTGATGTTGCGGACGTAAATATTTATACTTTATTTGAAAATAAGTAAACTTTATTTACTTATCAGTTCGAATCCGTCTGTCGACAATATGTGATTTGTCGTAAAAATATAAAATACAGTTACATGTATTTATCACTCTCGGGCGCTATAAGCTAGTCACTTATACGCCTTAAATAATATAGTATTTGACTACGAAAACCGGCAGTACGGCACTGTAAAAACTGTGGCTCGGTGTGTCCGGTAGGCCCAGGCCCGATTTGGGCTGTAGCGCCACAGATGATGATGATTTACTTATCAGCATCAGTACAAGACAGAAACTATTTTTGTAATTCGGTACATTCAATTGAACGGATATTTTTTTATCTATTTTTTAAATACGAATCAAACAAAACGTCTAAAATATGCTTGAACCCGAGTGATCCGTTCGAGAATAAGATAGTGATCCAACTCTCATCGTTCACTAAAGTGACCTGTTGAAATTGAACGGAAAACACACGACATATCTCTAAAATATTGTGATGGTGATTTGTCTTCATTTCGAGATTTTGATGCATCTTCATGTTTTAGACTCTACTGAATTCAAAGACAAAAGTACCAAAAATTCGGTCCATCAGTTGACCTGTCTGAAAGCAAGACAATAGAAACTTTATATTTAAGCTTTTAAGCGAAAAACTGAGGTTATTTTTATTAATGGATATACAACCAGTGGTGCTACAACTTTATTAATGAGTCTGGATATGTTTATTTCATAAATGGTAAGGTTTCTCGCTAAATATATAATAAATAAAATGGACCCTATTTTGATGTCAATCAAATTTTGTTCAAAATAATTTTTTTTAATTATTATCGGTTCATTTGTTATAAGTACTAACATATTAATAATTTTGAAAATTTTTAATGTTGTAAAACATATGAAGAACAAAAATTATCAAAATATCATAGTTGAATGCCAATAATGATGTTTAAGCGTTCGTCAATTGTTAGAATTATTGAAAACATGCCGAGATATTATCAAATTAAAACATTCGAACAAATTATTCGAATCATAGTCGATTTTATAAACAACAAATTAATTTACTTCCCATGTAAATAAAATCTATTCTTTCAATTGTCGAATTTCGAACAGTAATATTATAATGTTCAGTACGGTGGTGTGGATAGCGATACGGAATTCAAATCCGGAGATCCCGAGTTCGAATCGCACTGAAGCTAAAAATTATATAAACTACTACACTGCGGCTCGGTGAGTGCGGACCCTGTACTGTAATTGAGATTAAGTTCCTGTTGTACAGCGTAACATAAATAAATAAATAAATAAATAACACCATAAAATAAATAAAATTGATTCATATTTCTTAATTTGAATACATTAACTATGAAAGTAAATTGATTCAGTCCTTTATAAAATCGGGCAAAAGTGTTACAAATAATAGGTTAGTGATTGCTAGTTACTCATTACTAGATGTAATACTCTACCGTAGCAGATTTCGGTAAGTGATATATTTCTTCCTGCGAAGTGTGGTTATCAGCCGTCAAATCACGGCCGCCAAAGATGTTACAGAAAGAGGAGCCACAAAAGTAGTTTATTAACGTGGTAAAAATTATTTGTCGGTTATAAGAATCGAACCCGGATTTTCAAATCAACAGGCCGATTGATGAGCCATCTACCCCATTACGTAAGATAAAAACATGAATTTCTAAAACAAAGGTGTGTTATAAAGGGCTATTCAAAATATTATTACAAAAATGGCTATTAATTTCTAATATTCATAATAAATCTGAAAGTCCGATAGACAGCTGTTATTTTCTTGATACAGTTCTTACTTTTATCGAACTATTTTAATTAATGTTGCTAATTTTTAACAATTTAATTCAATAAACTTTCTCGATAGGTCTAATTATGAGATATACAACGCAGTAACCTTAATAAATCGGACATTATTCAGCACTTGAAAGATGATGATTGAAATTAATCAGATATAGAACACAGTACTCATTCGTCATCCAATTCATCACAAAAGCTGACATGTCAGCAAACAGTAATTGAGCTTATCTTTAATGAATTGTTTTTATGGATGAGTGTACACAGATACAAGTTACTAAATTATGAAATATATGAAAGGTAACACTATAAAAGAATATGGCGTATCTACCTTGAAATGAATGTATCGCTCTTTCTAAAATTTGATGGTGTCACTTTTATTCAGCGCTGCGTTCGTTTAATCTCGCTTGATGCGCAATGTGTACGTTTATGTAAATATATGCTTTTATGAATGTGACCCTTCAACAACGATGTATAAGGATCCATTCATTGTATTAGCTTTAAATAAATCAAGTGTCAAAATGTATATGAACTCGTTAACTTTTATGTTCAAAGCAAGCGTCAAATTGTATCATCATTTATGTCATAAAATGAAAGAGCTTTTGCAATTATTTTTGGGAGAAAGCTTTTTATAACCATTTCAATCACAAAACAAATTTTACAATTTTATAGCCAAACATGTCGATCGATCAATATATCACTTTTATTTTTAATAATTTTGTTCGCACTACACAGAATAATTCTCATTTGTGACTTGTCAATATTTTTTAAATTAACACAATATTTTATAGACAATACAAAATTATAGTGTAAGTGAATGAAGTTGAATGACATATTTTACTTCCGGATCAACTTGTTATATTTGAGTTATTACACATACAATATAAACTTTAGTTGAAGAAAAGAAAAAATTGTGAACCAAATAAAAAAAGTATAACAACAAAGACAAAATTAATTGTCATCCAACACTTGGTGAAACTAGGTTTAATAAAAAATATAAAATAAACACTTGGCTCAGTTTCACAAAATTCAGCCTCCAAGTCACCTTATGAGGGCATCGTCAGAGGCTGGCCAGCACAGTTCAGTTAGTAACCATAGACGCGTTTCGCTCTTATTAGAGCTCATCAGTATGGTATAACTCACTTCTTCACCTAGAATAAAGTTCATGTGAAGAAGCTGGTGACGAAGAACTGTGCCAGCAGAGAATAAGATCTCTAACAAACTAGTCTCATGTCATCTTACTAGTTTGTTAGAGATCTTATTCTCTGCTGGCAAAGTATCGTAACTATTGAACAATATTTTTATTGCTTCGAAAATTGTAAATTTGAAGGTAATTTTAACAGGAAAACTAAACAATGTTTACAGTGTTTGAACTAATAGAAGTCAACCGCCTTAAACCTTTATAATGTCTCTATTAACAGAAGGTTTTCAAATAATATGTGTTAAATATGGTTGTCCGCAATTATTAAAAGAACCGTTCTATATTATGTCCGGAAATGTGGTAGAGTGGATAGCGTTACAAAATTTGAATCCGGAGATCCCGAGTTTGAATCCCACTCAATATATGAACTACCACACTGCGATTCGATGAGTCCAGATCCTGTTACTGCTATTGGGACTAAGTTCCTGTTGTACAGAGTATTGTTAACTGATAAATTTGTTATATGGGGTAGGTGGCTCAGTGGTATCGAGTCGGCCTGTGGATCTTGAAAACCCTGGTTCGATCCAAACAGCCCTCAAACAATTTTCACCAGTTTAAAGCTACCCCTGGGCTCCCCCTCCACTAAAATCTTTGAGGGGCTGGTAACCGCACTTCACTTACCGAGATCTGCTTCGGCAGAGTGCCACATCAAGTAATGGGTAAAATGCGTGATTTATTTATTTATATCTAGTATCTGGTGTAATTAAACATGAAACTATGAATTAATAATCACAAATTAAAGAAAGAAAACCTCTTGCATATTTCCTTTTAAAGTTTATGCTGATTAAATCTAAGATGATTTAGCGCTGTGTGCTGTATGTAGATAAAATTGTGACCAGCTATTGAATTTACGAGACATGATATAAATTTTCATGTAGATTTATAATATAAATTCATGAATGTCGGGATTATGATAAAAGCACGTTACTGCTCCATTTCAGTTTCAGCGTTTCAGGCAACTATTAACCGAAGCTCTTGCGCGTTTATTAAGAAGCTTCATCCAAGTATAAATTTCCGTTGCACATTTTCAAACCAAATTGTCGAAGAGAACAATTTGTCGTTTGATGTTTCAGCACGTAAACGTAAAACGCGGAAATACGTACAATAGTGAGATTTAGTTTTCTTTAGGTACATCAATTTTACAGAGAAAATGTTAATGAGTTCTTAAAAGATGAAGTGAAGCGAGGTTTAAATTCAGAAAAATACAATTACTCTCAGACTGCACCAGTTGTTCTGCCAACACAATTCCAATTCATTTTCTTTATTATTGCGAGACTCATTGGAATATATTAACAGCAAACTATTATTTAGATCTTGGTTTTGTTATTCTTATTTCTTATGAAGAATTATTAATAACTGCACTGCTGCATAATTTGTCTAATGAACAATCTCTTGTTTTATGATTTTTAATTGAATAAATTGTAACTGTTTAATATTTCCCTGACTGCACTCATTTAACTCTTGAGCGAACGTTCTCCATTGCACAATGCCAATTCTTTTATTTTTTTTTAGTTTATTGATAACATTATTACTGGGTTTATTATATTATGTCTGGTAGTAAGAGTTCGATTCTAACTTGGTTTTAATTAAAACAGAGTAACGGAAAATTTAATATGAACGTTGTAAATAATTTTCCTTGGTTACGAACAAAATATAAGTCATTTGATAGTAACTGTCAACAGTCATATGTATAAAATAAAACTATAATAAAATAGTTATCTGTGTATTAAAAACAGAAAGTGATTCTTTGTTACTCGAGCACGGTAATTGCAGCACGAACCGAAGGCGAGAGCTGCAATAGTGTAAGAGGAACAAAGATACTTTACGCTCGTGATACACACATAATTGTTTCTTCGATTGCATCTTAAAAATTATTTAAAAACGTATACGTACTGAAAATAAATTCGTTCTGTCAACTGACAATAATACAAATTTCTGTTGTGCTTGTATCCCTTGACTATTGAAATAAAGGTGTGTTGCCATTAAAAACGCGCGCTTTTAATCTCTTTTTCACGCGTTGCCATAATTTATGGTTTTTTCTTTACATAAATAACAATTTAGATTTATTTAATTTTTTTTTTTTTAATTTATATATCGGACCAACTACTAAGGTCATATGCCGATATGTCCTTTGTATGGTCGCCACGGGCGGGACCCGAACCCACGACCTTATGGTTGCGAGTCAGGCCCTCAACCCGCGCGACCATCACGCGGGACATATTTAATTAAAAATGCACATATGTTTATTTTTCTAAACGTTTTATCGATAAAGTCGGTAAACGCAGTAAATGCATATACTGAACAAGCAGAATTTATTGCCAATGCTATAAGTAAATATGTACGTTTAGAAATCATTGTATGTAAAGAAAAAAAAGGACAAGAAATTTAATCAAATACATACTGTAATCTTCAACGTCCGTTACGGTTTAGTGGTTTCAACATAGTGTGATGTTATGTATGGCGATAATAACCCTTGATATTATCCTGAGGCTAAAACAGTTGAGGCACAATATATTTCTGACCATCGGTTCACTCTCACTAAATAGCTTTGAATAATAAACAACATAACAAAAAAAAAGTACCCTAACCCTAATCAGTCAAGGAATGTATTAGATTCCAATCGTATATTTTTGTTGCTTCGAAAGAAGCGAATAAGACATGTAAATATATTAATCATGCCAAGCTGTTGCATTAATATATCTTCATACCAATTAAGTGTCCTTCTCATAATTCAACACTTCATTAAAAATAAATATGAAATATGAATAAGGTCGTTTAAAATAAGCAAAAAATTACATACTTACACTTCAGCATACACGTTTTAACTTTCATTTTTAACGTTATGTATCTAGTGCTGTCGTATACTTGGCTATAACCAAACTTTATGTGTCCAAATAATATACTATATTAAGCTTTGCTCGTAATGTTATAGCTTTATGAAAATTTAATTTAATACGTTCAAAGTTAATTTTAATTTAACACATAGCGCATAGCTTCAGGTAATTTGGTGATAACATAATAAAGCTAAATCTAGGGATAAAGGACAAAAATATTAAGCTTGAAATATTCATAAAATTTTCATTTCTATATGAATAAAGTAATGTAATTACAATTTCACTGTATAAAGACTAAAAAATATTTTTTATGTGGGTAAAAAACTAAAAAATAAAAAACCAAAATGAGAACAATGAAACAACGATACCTCCCACGGGCCAGTGTTTAGATTAGCGATATTTTTCTAGCGACTCTTTATCTTGAGGGTAAAATGGCGGCTGGTTTATCGTGTGCGGTCAATTGAGACGGCGTTACTGCGTTGAGCGCTAGCCACCGGCCGCGTTGCCGCAAATTAAAATTCATTAAGCGTCCAGGGAAATACGACAGAAGCAACTGGTCATGCATACGTTTAGCACACATATACCGCAATTGTCCGCGTTTTGCACAAAGTAGTTAAAGAGAAAGAGAGGGTAGTATTCGTGACCATGTCACTTGTGTTCCTCTTGACGCACTGCTGCTACCCCTGTCCCTGTGACCTACGAACCACTGCAGGACCGGCCTACTATTACATTCTTGCTCTGATGAAAACCAGTTAACATTCAACTAATTATAACACGACACTAAACAGAAAATCGATCTATTTCAACCATTTACAAGTTGTACTATTGTAACTTACATTTTAAATGTTCCGTAAATTAAAAATTTGGAGTTAAGTGCAAAGGTGTCCGCAGAATAATTTATTTGTGGGTGCCAAAATATAGTATACATAAAAATAATATCAACATTATTTATATAAACTATAAAAAATAGTTATTTGTGTATCGAGAGTATAAAGTGATTTATGGTTACTCGAACACGGTAATTGCAGCGCGAGCCGAAGCCGAGAGCTGCAGTAGTATAAGAGGAACAAAAAAACTTGACATTCGTGATACACACAATAATTTTTTCTACGATTGCATCTTAAATGATTAAAAATCGTATACTTACTGAAAATAAATTCGATCTGTCAACTGTCAATATGCCAATTTTCTGTTTTGTTTGTATCCCTAGTAACTATTGAAATAAACGCAAATTTAATATCTTTTTCGCACGTTCCCACTGAAGACGCGTGACAAAGCTATTTTTCAATTGTTCCACAGAAAACGTCAACTGTACGATGACAAATGAGAGCGTAATTGTCCACTTTTCATAGCAATCGTAGAAAAAAATATTTTTCACACAACTGTCAAACAAAGTACGCGCACAATTCAACCCGCAAAATTCAACTTTTTTGTAAACAGCCCAACAAAAATTCAATATTTGGCTGTTCTAATCCAATTAAAAACACAATTACAAAATGCTGATGATAAACAAACAAATTGTTATTTTTCTGAAAAAGTCTCCTTTGTTACACGTTTATATTTATAATAACCATCATTTTAAAGTTAAAGTTGCAATGAATTTTGAAGTTTTTAATGAACGTACTACAGTTTCGTGAAAAAAAATTGTGTGCATCTAGGTCGAAAGAGAGTTCTACAAATATACAAATTTTACTGTATTTGTGCATTTATTACATAAATAACTATTTTTAATTTAGATGAAGAATTTAAATCTACAAGTTTATTTGAAGCACTTTTAATCAAATAAAATGGATAGTAATGGCGACAGAAAAGGAGTACTAGGATACCGTGCAGAACCTTATGATTAAATGTACTACACTAGATTTGACTTTTAAATAAGTTTATTTTAATTCAATGTTGTTAATGTAGTAACAGGAGGCAGCAGTATATTTGTTTCGTAAATATTTTAATACTTGTACTGCCTTGTTAAAGCAGACAAATGGAACAAATCAAATATAATTTTTTTAAATCATTATTTTTGTTTATTTTGTAAATATTAATTTGAAATTTCAATCAAGCACTGAATAAGTTATATATTTAAATATATTTTGAGTTTTATTAATTTATAATAAAAAAAGAAATATTGAAGGCACCACCATACCCTGTAACCAAAATCTGTTGCTATCTATATAGATCTAGATTTGAGGCATGTCTCGTTAAATATTCGCAACGAATAGTACAACACCGTAAGGTTATTTTTTTAAATAAAATATACACTAAACACTTGACTAAGTCTCACAAAATTCAGCCTCCAAGTCACCTTATGAGGGCATTGTCAGATGCTGGCCAGCATAGTTAGTAACCATTTTTAAACCTAGTTTCACCAAGTGTATGGATGACAATTAATTTTGTCTTTGTTGTTATTTAAATTGCTGCGTAGCTTTTCCTTTTTTCGGTAGATTACCTGTTCGATAGAACTTCTCATGTCATCTTACCGTTTTTTAGTTCTTATTGTCTGCTGGCACAGTTCTTCGTCGCCAGCTTCTTCACGTGAACTTTGTTCTAGGTGAAGAAGTGAGTTATACAATACTGATGAGCTCTAATAAGAGCGAAACGCGTCTATCGTTACTAACTTTGCTGGCCAGCCTCTGACGATGCCCTCATAAGGTGACTTGGAGGCTGAATTTTGTGAGACTTAGCCAAGTGTTTAGTTTATATTTTATTAAACCTAGTTTCACCAAGTGTATGGATGACAATTAATTTTGTCTTTGTTGTTATTTTTTTAAATATCGATATAGCATTCAACTAGCACTGCATAATATGTTATATAGAGAGCACCCGGAAGCTCTAACCTCTAGCCTCTAATTGTGCGAGTGCGAGAAGATCAAAATATGGTCCAAGAAATGCGCATTGTGGATTCTATTGTCTTAGATTTAAATATTTTTTAGTTGTGTTTAGATTATATTTTAACAACTAAATTGAATAAAGAATGGCTAAATGTAATTTAGAAATTTGTTGATCTTAATAATACGTTTTTACGTTTATTGTTTAAGTTATCCATATTGATTGAAGGCTTACGTGTAATACATCGAAACGTCAATGTATATTTATTTATTTATTTATTTATTTAATTACAATACCCAACGGATGACTCCGATCAAAGGGTAAGGATACAAGAAAAAAATATAATAAATATAATAACAACATAGAAATATTCCTTTAGTACAAACATATGCAAATTTGTGATTACAAATAAACAGATTAAATTTATATAATATTAAAGTAAGTGTTTTTTAAATATTTGATGGTGTGATGGAAAATATCAAAATGTGGCTCAACCAATATAATGAAAATATACCAGAATATTTAACCAAATGTGTATTTTCTGCAAAAGATTTGACTAATTAATATTAAATAAACATAAATTTCATAGATCTTCTTCCAGTTGTATATAGTTATCTGATCAAATCACTAACATATCTTTATGATATATTATTGTCAGATTATATGAGCAATTATTTGAAATATGGTGGATGAAACTCATTAAGTAATAATTTAAACAACTTTATCCATATGTTCTGATAAAATAGCGGTAGCGTCCTTGGCGATTGCCAAAATCATAACAATTTAACGGTGTACATGTGTACAGATTTCACGGAACCAGCAATTCTTCATACGCTGTAAAACGTTGCCAGATCTGCTTTAGATTAGTGTTCTCTACATTTGCCAAGAAATACGCGAAATTTATTTTACTTCATAGGGTACTTTGTAATAACATACGTTTAGGATTATTCTAATGGTGCTTCAGTAACTTATACTCTACTTTATCATGGCAAACTTTATAAAAAAATACCACTATTTTTCTCTCGATATTCTAATTTCTTTTCATTTTGAGTAAAAACGATGATCGACTGTTTAAATAATGAAGAAACTTTGATAATTGAAATATCAGTCTAATATATTTTAAAATTGTTACAATTCCAACGTTTCGGTGATAACCATCGCCTTCTTCAGGGATCTACAAAGTAATTAACAAAAGAACTTATTTTTTTTATAATAGCACAGAAACAAAAAACTTACATGTAACGTCTAATAATTAACATAAACAAATTGGTTAAAAAAACTGAATATAATGATTTAAAATAATAGTCAAAAATGTTTGAAATTACAACAACTCTTAACAACTAACTATAAAACACATAAAAAAAAAACATTACAAAAAATCATGATCACAGTTTTAAATCTAGAACAAGAATGAGAACAAAAAAAATGAAATTAATTTTTACAATCAAATTAAACCAACGAATCAAGCATGGAGTGGAAAAATAACGATTTAAAAGAAAATGATAAAACAATTTGTTTATGTTAATTATTAGACGTTACATGTAAGTTTTATGTTTCTGTGTTATTATAAAAAAAAGTTCTTTTGTTAATTACTTTGTAGATCCCTGAAGAAGGCGATGGTTAGCACCGAAACGTTGGAATTGTAACAATTTTAAAATATATTAGACTGATATTCCAATTATCTAAGTTTCTTCTTTTCATTTTACCTATATTATAAACAAAGATATATTTTTTGTGATAATTTCCCTTCACCTGTTTTCAACCAATTAGAAAGCAAAACATTTGAAAATTCACCCAATAAACACAATTTTATACTGATGTTTTCCTTCATTAAATTATAAGCTAATCAAAATGCTTCACTTACACCAAGAGGGCAATTTTACAACGCTAACATTTTGATAAAATCCCTGCACCATATCCTAGACAACCATTTGTTGAAACTGAAAATTTTGATATGATTTTTATTTAAATTCAGGAAATAATCAATCGAATATAACACAAGCCATGAATTTATTTGATAAAATTTGTCATAATTCCTGCGTAGAACTCGTGTCAAAAATGACACTTAAATCCCTTCAGCTATACTGTCGGGATCTAATTATATCAATTTTGACACTCGGCTGTTCGTTTCTACTCAACAACTATTCGAAATTTTACCGATAAATTCTTGGCTCTCGGTATATTAAATATTATAAAATCCCGTCGCAAAGTAAATGTGTTTAAATACTGTCAATTTTACTCCAACTTATTTTATGCTGTCAGTTTGACACAAAATATTATTTTAGTTCTCTCGAGAAATTATCTTACTAAATAGCATGCGATGTCTTAGATTTTCTGTAGATCAATTGTTATTTTCACTGACATTAAGTCAAATCTCTTATCCTACGGTTCATGCAGTTTTGTCTCGTATTTGTTGCGAAGCAAAACAAATTTTATTAATAATAACCGAAGATCTAGTGCTATTATTTGTGATATTAATTAAATGTTTTATTTCATACAAGATGCAATTTGACTAATTTCAAGTCCAAAAATATTAAATTGTTAGTAGTAAGATTAATATTTTCACGTTACTGCGATTCACTTACAGGCGCCGACAGAATGTTTTTCAAGGGGCAAAAAAATCGGACAAGGGGAGGGATAGAGGTTGAAAGTTAAATTTCACTACAGATGTTTAAGTAATGAAGTGTTGCGTTTAATATTTAGTAAAACAGGATACTGAATTCATAAAATATAAATAAATATATCATCACGCCTTTTACCCATTACAGCGTTATCAACGAATTAGGAAAACAATCTAGACGAATCAGGTTCTTGTTCCAAAAGTGAAGAAGAGAACTTTACTGTACACACTGATTAATATTAAGTATTGTTTTTCGTTAAAATATAAAAAAGAAAATATAATATAATAAAATAAAGTCATTATATTAACAAGTTACTTTCTACATCAATTCTTTGTTTTATTTACTACTGATTTGTCCTCTCTCATACCGTCTTAAGTTTGTAATCTATTTAGATATTTAGTCCAAAATCCAGGAAGGTGTCCATACACCCCCTTGCATCTTTCTCGTGGCGCCCATGTTTTCACCAAATTTAAAATTACTTATATAGCTCCCGCTCAACTAACAACTTTCGCCACAATTCTTGCACAAAAATATATCATACTAAAATTGGATACAACAAACGTCTTGAAATGTGGCGCTGTCAAACATTTTTCCGTTTAATATGTACGTGTTTTATCCTTTTTGATTGTACCTCGCTACGTTTTATTTACAAACTTTGTGTCATCGAAATACTATACAAATACTGCTACAACAGCTATTCAAATCTCAAATGTTTTGGAGTGAAATCAGTAGCTAAAGTTTTGTATGATTTTGTTCGATTAAAATTAAAGTGTCTCATAGAATAATGAATAAATAATTCCGATGTGAAATCATCTTGAGATATCTTTCGCAAATTATCGTGTAAATCTGTAATCATGGCATTTATGGTAATGTAATGAATATGCAGTGTTATCAAATTACACACTTAATCCCAAAAGTGAGTCAGAATTTCACAAGAGCCATTAAATGTTTATAATTACTGTCAAAAATCCCAACCACGTAAAGTGCGGTCCTGCGTGACCTGTAATCACAGTGACGCAACTCTCTCTACATGGAGAGTACACAGCATCCTCTCATTCTCTCCTCTCTCACTTCCAGTAGCGTCCCAGTGGGGCAACGCCTCGACCTCGAACTATGTGTCCGTGACGCACCGTTCGAATTTCTCAAACTTCAAAAGACGAGAAAGACGAAAAGGATGATAATGCAATGTCGTTTGGAATTCTCTACTACTATCTGACGTTCAGCGCTGATGTATGCAAATGTGAAATGAATGTTTTAGATCTTAAATATTGATTCGTTTGTCTTGAAACTTAGTTTATGTTGATTCAGAAATAATTAAGCGCTTTTATTGCTACTGTGGAACTAATAAAAGCAGAAATGTTCACTGAGTTCTCTTCGCTGTGTTTTAGTTTACTTTCTTCATTATTCATTACTCAAGCTTGCTATTTATTTACATACTATAAAAAGCTTATTTACTTCTCAGCTTTTGCATACATTGTCAATCAGATACTCAGCAGACAAGCACTTGATAAAATTTAATAAATAAAATAAATACTACATTACCATTTTTTTCTTTTTCTGCTACAACAGATCTCGATAAGTAAATTATTTTGGGCGAAAAGTAGAATCACCTGTCATCCAATCACGGTCCTCAATTATATTACTAAAATAGGGAAAGTTAAGAGAGATTTTAATGTGATGAAAATCAGCTAGTGGCTATTGAAATCGAACTCAACTATAACGTCAAGTTAAATTATTACAGTTTTATAGAAATTACGATAAAATTATATAATTTTTGTAAACTAGAAGATGGGTGTAATGAAAGACCTGAAACATCGTCTCATATTGATTTAAATAAAAAATATAATTCAAGCCATAACCAATCAACAAGGAAATTTGCTTTCTTTTTTATTATACTACTCGTACATTCCGGCTTAATAATTCAAATTCATTTTACAAAATATAATTATTTATAATTAAGATTTAATTATCTGGCCTTCCATTCCCAATTAAACATTAAATTGGATACATCTTATATTATAAATAAGAATTATAATGAAACCTATAAATCCCTCGTTTGTAATTTGGCAGTATTTATATCAGATTTCATTATAACAACTTCAAAAGTGCGTTCATAACATTTTTTTTAATTTTCAAAAACGTTAAATTAGAAGTCATATGTCAACCGTCTAAGGTATTGAAAAGAACGAAAGAGTGAAAAGTTTAAACCAAAACTGTCTCGCACTCTTTGAAAATAACTTGAAAACAAAAATATTCGTATTGCCAATACTGCACTACTTGTCTAATAACACACTATTTAACTTTTTACTTCTGTAGGTGAGTGTACATGCGTGGAATTTAGTACGATTGAATCGCAGAGAATTGAATATGATTTAAGTTCTTTTTAATAATATAATAATATTTGTGTTTTAACCTATACAAGTTAGATAAACCTTTAACGAAGAAACAAAATTAAAAATGGCATTAGACAAATTTAGGGACATTCTATTGGAAAATATACTTTTCTTATATTGTGACTACAAAGTGAATTTTGTCAACTGTTTCTTAGGGCAGATGGCTCAGTGGTATCGAATCGACCTGTGGATCTTGAGAACCCTGGTTCGATCCCCACAGCCGACAAACAATTTTTACCAATTTAAATCTATCCCTGTGGCTCTCCCTCCACTAACATCTTTGGGGGCCGTGATTTGAAGGCTGGTAACCGAATTTCACGCAAATAAATATAACACTTACCGAGATCTGCAACGGCAGAGTGCCACATCCAGTAATGGGTAAAAGGCGTGATGATGTATTTATTTATTTTATTTGTTTTTTGTCAATTGCAGTACTATAAAATTTAACTTTGATATAAAAGTATGTACATTTATAAAAATTAATATAAATAGAATAATGTATAAGTCAAATTTTAGTGACTTGGAAATACTGGTGTTGTTATGAAACACTTCATTAATTTATTTTTGGCGTATTGTGAAAGAAAGTTGGAACTGTTTAAACATTAACTAGACATCTGCAAATTCAAGAAATCATTAAAATTTCACTGTTTCGACAAAATGTAAATCTCACATTTTTGGGAAGTTGTCGCAGTTAGCTATTTATTATTTTATCTCATTATGAGTCAAGCTTAATTGAGTTCTTGTCGTCTGTTATGAATAATCCATATAAAACTCTTAACTGTCAATTCACTAAGATTTTCCTGTCGTTGAAGTTCCGACAGGTGCGGCGGTCTTGACTTGCTTCAAATTTGTGCAGTTGACGACAGACATTTTTTCTCAAAATTATTAATCATTTTAACTGATTAAAATCTTGGTACTAATGATCCTAAGAAATTCACAAAATTTTATCTACTTTCTTTACCTATATTAATACAAGTAGTTGTTAACGACTAGTAGATGAATGGTTTATTTTAATTTTTGATTTGTCGTTGCATTGCAGTACTTATGCTGTTTTTATTTCTTATTAGGAGTAATGTATAACTGTTTATCCGAGAGTGTAAGTATCTCGGATCTACATCTTTGAAATGGCTTGTTACATTTACAATAAAAGAACAAATTTATAATTAAATAGTAACGTGCATGGTTATAATACTAGACAAAAGAACGATTTCAAAATCCCTGTTTCTAAATTGAACATCGTTAAAAGCTCTCCAAAAGAAATAGGCCTGAATATCTTAAATAAATTGCCAGAATTAGTTAAAACTAAACGTACTCCTACTAGTTTTAAAAAAGCACTCAAAAATTATTTAATTGAGAAAAATCTTTATACACTCAATGAATTTTTATAAGACTAAATTGGATATGTACCATGTACCTATATTATTATTAATATCTACCTGACTATTTTCTATACATATTTGTGTCAAAAGTAATGTATATATAAATAAATAAAATAAAATCTGATGCCGTTCAAAAATAAAATATTGGTAACTCTTACAATATGCGTTTTACAGGAAAGAGGAGCTCGTTGATTTTTACAAGAATCACAAGAATTTATAAGCATCTTGTAATTCGTTATATGTGTAATGCTTTGCCTCT
The DNA here is from genome assembly GCA_947425015.1 of Pterostichus niger. Classification (NCBI taxonomy): domain Eukaryota; kingdom Metazoa; phylum Arthropoda; class Insecta; order Coleoptera; family Carabidae; genus Pterostichus; species Pterostichus niger. The sequence goes on along the minus strand of OX380345.1, from coordinate 23,337,192 downwards.
TGTATTTCTTATTGATACTTGATATGTACCTATCTTATACCCTATATTTAGATTATATTTTATTTTGTGTATATATTTGTCCTGTAATTGATCTATAGACTTTGGGACAATAAACTATTATTATTGTTATCACCTATACGAGATTTGAAACACAAATACACACAAAATAATTTACATAATTTTACACATTAAAATAATCACCTGATTGGTATCGAATCGGTATGTGTATTTGAAAACCCGAGTTCGATTTCGATTCCCACAGCCGACAAACAATTTACACCAATACATAATTACTAACATATTTGGGAGCCATGATTTGACGGCTGGTAACCACCTTTCATGTAAATAAATATATCTCTTACAGAGATCTATTTGTAAAATAAAATAAATACATAAATATATCATCACGCCTTTTACCCATTACTGGGTGTAGAACTCTACCGGAGCAGATCTCGGTAAGTGATATATTTCTGCGCGTGAAGTGCGGTTACCAGCCGTCAAATCACGGCCCCCAAAGATGTTAGTGGTGGGGGAGCCACAGGGGAATTTATATTATAAATCTACATGAAAATTTATATCATGTCTCGTAAATTCAATAGCTGGTCACAATTTTATCTACATACAGCACACAGCGCTAAATTATCTTAGATTTAATCAGCATAAACTTTAAAAGGAAATATGCAAGAGTTTTTCTTTCTTTAATTTGTGATTATTAATTCATAGTTTCATGTTTTATTAAACCTGATACTAGATATAAATAAAATAAATATATCAATACGCTTTTTACCCATTACTTGGTATGGCACTCTACCGAAGCAGATCTCGGTAAGTGAAGTGCGGTTAGCAGTTGTCAAATCACGGCTCCAAAGATATTAGTAGAGGAGAAGCTACAGGGGTAGATTTAATTTGGTGAAAATTGTTTATCGTCTGTGGGGATCGAACCAGGGTTCTCAAGATCCACAGGCCGACGCGATACCACTGAGCCACCTACCCCATTAGATCTACTTGTATTGTTTCTATTTATTTATTTTATCATATTTATTATTTTACATTTGACTGGCATGTTCTATTCTAACTTGCTGATTTAAATATACCACGAAACGGACCGTCATCATATAGGACGGTACAAAACAACACGTTACCAAACTAAAGCTGCAATAAGCTCCAGCGTGCCGACGTCGCTCGTCACGTGATCCCACCGATCTGCTGAACGCAGTTGTTTAATAGACCATCCGATCGCAATATCTCACTCAAAATATTTTCCATGTTCCATCAATATTTTCGGAGACAATAAAACGTGCCGATATCGGAAATGCTTAAACGCACCACTGAGTCCTAGATTTTTAATTAATAATTAAGGCATCCGCTGTGAACTCATTGGAGAGTGAAAAGGAAACAAAATGGAGGAAGAACTCTGAGATGCAATGGAAGGAAAGAATGCAGCCAATTTGGGTCGCACGATCGGTGATGGTTCTCGTGTGACTGGATGCATATAATAGTCGTACTTTGCATTCAAATTTTACAAAATTGACCATGCAAACTAGAATATTTTTCTTTTATTACACTGAATACGTTCCAAGAGCAAATATCTGTGTTAGCCTTTGTGTCAGTGTGGATTTCTTGGTTAAATTCTTGTATTAATATTATTCTAAATTTAATTTAATTCAATTGTACAAAAAGTTTTCTTTTGTCATAAATCTTTCAGATAGGTCACTGCACCCTCTTGAACGAAGTTTAAATACATAAATTATATACCCTTCAGATATTTCATTTCTTTAACCGTGGGAGGCTAGCTTATATTGAATCATACTTCAAAATGTCTTTATAATTTAATAATTCTATTATACCTGAAGAAGTATCAGCTTTATGTTTATAATTTGTTGTATGAGATTCTATACAATTTATTATTATTTCTAAAGGTAAATAAAGATTCATTTTTTCTGTGGCATATATAGGCCGAGGAGGGGAAGAGGCTAGCGAGTCCGGACACGTTTCTTGATGAAATCGACAAATATTTTATGAACATGGAAACGAGTGAAGTTATAGAAAAAATATTATATTCAATATAATAACTTATATGATCTAAGAAAAAGCTAACTGCAGATCATTGCGGATTAATTTCAATAGTATTTAATTAGTTGGATAAACCAGTGATACTAAAACTATCCGCTAGAAATGAAATACTCTAATTTTTGCGAATTTCAGAGAAAACGTATTGTTCTATAAACAGTATATCAAATTATATATGTCATTAAAGTTTCGTGCAGATGTATAGAAACACCATATATATATATATACAGGGTGTTTCACAACTTAGAGTAAAAAATTAAAAGATATATTCTGTACGACGTGCTGATCATGAAACAAAAAGAATTTTTTTTTAATCCCAAAACTATTTTCCATGTTTTCCAGTTCAAAATTTTTCGTTGCCACTGCCACTGGGTGGATGATTAAGTTATTAATTAAATAAAATTCTATTATAAATAACTGCTAATAATTGAATTGTGTAAATATTCTTCCGTAGTTGATACCTACTTCATTGTTTGTGTTTAATAGGAAAGCGAATCCACTGCAGTACTACAAAAAATGTTTTAGGTTAACTACCCATAAGTTTTGCGATTTAAAAAAAAAATCTTTTTGTTTCATGATCAGCACGTCGTACAGAATATACCCTTTAATTTTTTGCTCTAAATTGTGAAACACAATGTATATTAACATTTTAGAATACTTTCAACTATTTAATCTAAATAATACGAGTAGCTACACATAATTCAGATCCAGCACCATAATTATTGCATATTGTTCACGTAACATTTCTAGAGGTGTAATTCAATATCATTCTTCCTATACGCAACGTCGAGACACTAAAGCTAGATTCACATGACCGCTGACACCGTTCATTTTGCGACCGTTGTGGTTGTTATGCGCTATCTCACTTAAAAACACACATAATCTTGATTGCATGTAAGATTTTTTCTAGCTCTTTCTGTATCGAGGTAAATTATATTTAAAAAATTTCAAGTAGAAACATGACGCTTCTTTATAGGTAGGTACTGTCATTTCAAACCATGATTTGTAAATTAAAAAAACAAATCTTCACTTTCCGTAGTCAAGGGGATGGTGTTCCAAAAAAGTTTGAGAAGTACTAGTCTACATTTCATACAAATTTTAAAGTGTTGAAAATCATACATACAGGAAATATCAGTTATATATGGCAATATAAGCTACTCAATAATTACAAATAAACTAACCTTTCTAATTCACCTTCAATGTAGGGCTCCGGTGTTTCCAATGAATTAAAATTTAAGTTGAAGTAACGACTAAATGAATCACTTATCACAAACACATTAAAATATATGAAAAACCACACTAAAATCCACATTTTATTGTCCAAACAGACAAAACAACGTCTCACTTGAACAAAATCGTGCACTATACTAAACACTGGTACCTCGTCGCTCATTAGGTTATAACTTGTTACAACTAGAAAAAACAATTAAACTTGTATTGTATTTAACTTTATGTAATGGGTGCAAATGAATGTATCATTCCAAAGTTAGAATGTAGTATATAGGATATTATAATTTGAATGTATAGGTACACTTGAGGAATTTGAAATATAAATTTGAATGAAAAATTAATTATTTTAAATGAAATACCGAACAATTTATTTCTTTACGGGAAAATATTTATTATTCAGAAATAACTATTATAATAATATGAAACATTTATTTTTAGGCTGTCTGACACATTTAACCGAAGACTAAAAACGATTTATTTGTTCGTTTCTATTCGGAACATAAACAAAATAATCTGTGTTCGTTCTTTTCGTTTCCTAATAAATAGTTTTTATTTCAGGTTATTAAAAACCGGAAAAAACTGTTTTCTTTCTTTTATGTACTAATTTTAAAACTCATTTTTCGAGTGTAACTATTGAGATTTTAAAAACTGTAAGCCGGTTAAATTGGGGCACTGATTTTAAGATGTATTTGTTTTTTTCAAAAATATACACAGGTCTCTAGATATTGGAAAAATTAATTTTTTTTCGTTTTTAAATAATTTTCGAACAACATATTTTGAGAAAAATGTTTCAAATAAAAAAAATATAGATATTTATCCTATCCAACTAGTAGTGTAAAGAAATATTTTTTTCTGAGTCATAAATAGAAGCAATAGTAAAAATAATTCTCGAGGATTTTAAATGCTATAAACTGAACATTTATTCATCAAATTAAATCCGAAATTAATCTTCTCTAAATATTCCATCCAAGCTCAATATTTCGTGCACGTAATAAATCTTCAATCGTATTCGTCCATTTATCCCTAAGGTCTACGTAATCTTTTGCTCTTAATTTCCACAGTCGACAAACAATTTTCATCAAATTAAATCTACCCCTGTGGCTCCTCCTCCTCTAACAGCTTTGAATACCGCTACAGCTTCACTTAATATTGGGTAAAGGGAGTAATAATATATTTATTTATTTTTAATTTATCATTTTCAACAATATTTTATTCGATATAGTACGTTTCATTTGCTCAGACCATCTCAACTGAGTTACACCAAGTTTTTGAATAACATTTTCTTCAATCTTACACCTATCATAAATTCTTTTATAAAGATTACATGACGACGAGCCTTTGTAAAATTTTAGAATACGAATAAGATATTTAATTTAAATAATACGAGTAGCTACACATAATCCAGATCTAGCACTCTAATTATTGCATATTGTTCACGTAACATTTCTAGACTAAATTCACAAAACAAAACACTACATCCAGAAACAACGACGAGGACCAGAAGAGTATAGAATTAGCTGTGGCGGAGGCACCGAGCGCAGTCACCGCGACCGTGCTGTTTATCGCACAGGCGGGTAAATCGCTTAAGCCAGATCCTGGTAAGCCGATTCGCGTGTGCAATCGACTTGGTCGAAATGAAAATACAACTCGTTTGCAACGTACCGTGTGGAACTTACTGCCCAAGACTATTAAAGGTAGATTCACATGGACTTCTAACACTGTAAACTACGAAACTGCATTACCTGCGGCATGGACGGCGCCAGAATTTTCTCAATTTTCACAAACATAAAATCTGTATTTATAACCTTTTTCTGAATACGACAATATTTTTTTTATTTAATTTTGTTGGCTTTATCGATTATGACGGACAAGAATGATGTTTAGTCAAAGGCATCTAATCCTGATAAAGGTATTCATGATAGGTGTATTATTGAAGAAAATGTTATTCAAAGATTTGGTGTTTTTTGTTTAAGTGAGACGTTGTTTTGTCTGTTTGGACATCAAAATATGGATTTTAGTGTGGTTTTTCAATTATTTTAATGTGTTTGTGATAAGTGATTCATTTAGTCGGTACTTCAACATAAATTTTAATTCATTGGAAACACCGGAGCCCTACATTGAAGGTGAATTTGAAAAGTTAGTTTACTTGTAATTATCGAGTAGCGTATATTGCCAAATATTTCCTGTATGTATGGTTTTCAATAGTTTAAAATTTATTTAAAATGTGGTAATGTAGACCAGTACTTCTCAAACTTTTTTGGAACACCGTCCCCTTGATTGCAGTTTTTAGTAATAATGCTTCCTATGGTTCACTACGGAAAGTGAAGATTTGTTTTTACTTCCTTGTACGAAGTAAAGGAAGTATTGTAATCGCGAAAATTTTCGGTTCTCAGATTTCAACGGAAAGAGGTATTTTGGCCCTCCCTGAATCCATTTTGACTAATTTCGTCGTGCCGTCTGTACGTACGCATAACTCAAAAACGGTAAGCCGTAGAAAATTTAAACTTTATATTTAGGACTGTTATAACATCTAGTTGTGCACCTCCCTTTTTGGTCATTATACAACTACCGGAAGTGGTACTTTACTTGAAGCCTATAATAGATTTTCATGAAAAACTATATTCAAATATAATTTAAAACTTTCCAAATTTGGTATATAAACCTACTATATCAATGGAAATAACATAATAGATTTTGGTTAAAATAGACTAACCGGAAGTGGCACATTACATGAAGCTGCTAATAGTTTTCCTAGAAAAAAATGGTATTATTTTAATTTTAGAAATAAATGCTGCAAATAAAAGTTTTAGAGAATTTAATTTAATTTTTTAAATTAGCTTTTTGCATATACGAGATATCTAAATTTAAATATTATATATTTTTTGATTATTTTTTTTTAATTAAGTTTGCTATGGATAAATAAAAGATTTAATGTCAAATATGTGCAATTAAAAAAATATCTATAGTTTAATACGTGTACAAGGAAACAAATCAGGATTTGAAATGACAGTACCTATAAAGAAGCGTCATGTTTGTACATGAAATTTTTGAAATAAATTTTACCTCGATAAACAAAGAGCTAGAATAAACCTTACATGCATTCAAGATTATGTGTGTTTTTAAGTGCGACAGCACATAACAACCACAACGGTCGCAAAATGAACGGTGTCAGCGGTCATGTGAATCCAGCTTTAGTGTCTCGACGTCGCGTATAGGAAGAATGATATTGAATTACACCTGCGGGACTGAATTACTTGAGATTCGCTACCAGCGAAGCAGAGGAAGTGAAACGGCGAGATAAGGGCCGTGCTGAAACAAAACGGCTACTTTTAAATCAGAATTATTATTTTTATTGCGGTAATTTTCGCTGCGAAAGCTTTAATGCGATACGATTTCTCTGTTTGTTGCTGAGTTTTAATCTTTCTCTGCATTGATTGTACGAATAATTTGAACTGTTTTGTAAATTTTGATCTACTGTGTGCTTAGCAAAGATAATGAATTTCGTTGCTTATGAAATTACATATTTCATCATATTACAACAATAAAAATTATGTTATTTAATTTTACTTTCTGCTTGAATTAATTTCTTTATGGAATAAAACATACATCCCTAATTTTTTTCTATAATTTACATTTATTACATTTTAAAACATACTTTATTATTATTAGATTACACAACCATTAATTAATTGCAACTTATAGTACTGAGATCCTTTAGCTTATCCCATTGATATTAAACCTGGATTCCACGAAATCTTGTACTCCGTGGAACGTTTTCAGCGGTTCCACAATTATTTTTATAAAAGTAGCTTGCAATCGCCCATGATTAACTCGAAGTGGATTTTTATTTAAATAAATAAAGAAATATTTATTTGCCCAATAGTATACATATTTAACAGAACAAATTGATAGTAATATTAAACATACATTTAACAATAAAATAATACATAATAATATTACTAACGATAATACATTAAAAAATAGATAATAATAACGACAATTAATGAACAGAGTATAAACTTAGTAATTATTACAGAGCATTAATTAGATTGAGAATTGTATTATAAGTTGTAACTAATGTTGTGGTAGTACAATGAATTTATCTAAATACTTTCTAGATTGTTTATATTGTTACATATAACATGAACTGGATATTTGTGGATTGGTAGTGAAAAAATTATATGAATACCTCATGAAAAAAATGTCCTATAGAAATATCTATTATCACGTTATATGTTACCATGTTTTCTACATGTGTCCGATTAATATATAAATCTTTTTCAATTATTTATGTATTCTTAAATGAAATACCGAGCTATACTTATTTTTTATAATTATGGCATAATTAATTTTGCATTATTAAACGTTTTTTTAGAGAAAAAAAGTATTTTTATTGGTAACAAAATTTTCTTACATTTTGATTTGTAGCATTTTTTCTAAAATAAATTTGAAACATTTGATAATGAAAAAACATATGAAACAAAAAATATTGTACATACATTTTGTTGTCGATGTGAGTGTTGAAATTTGGTGGGATATAAAGATAAATAACTATTGGCTAATTTGTACTAGACAATAACAAGATTCTATGTTTTTGAAAATTGATATTAATGTTTCAAACAAAAGATAAGACATTGTGACCCCTGAAAGTAGCAGAAAAACCTAAATGACGGTCATAAATCTATTTTTATGTTATCCAGCGGTTCAAATGGTCTCTCTTGTCATTCTTGGAATATGTCAATAAAACATAGAAAAATAGCATGCTTTTGTAACAGACATATTTTAGTAAAAAACAGCATAGAAGTAAATTAATTTTAATTTATATGTTCAAAACTATAATTTAAAAAGTTTTATACTAAAGGTTAAAGGGATGCGGGTAAGCAAAGTTTTAATATATTTTTGAACATCATACATTATGAATTTTAACTCCGAAATTAAAAGTAACAAATCTAAACTATGAAAATTTATGCTAATTCCGAAGTTCTGCAGTGGCAAATGGACGGTGGTTATCCTAGGGTTTAGACCCGGTCCCCTTTAGTGAAAAATATTTTTTTTATTTTAAATATCTAAAAAAGTTTAATATTTTTTCTACGATTAGTAAAAAAGTAAGCTTTTTGGATGTCATTTGGAAGCAGAAAGTGAACAATTTTAAAACAAGGCACTTTGCAAACCGTCATTATTGACAACTGGACTTTTAGCAGATTACAAATATCAATTATTTGCATATTTTCCAACTTATTCATAAACAAATTTTAATTAATTAAAAACGGATTAATCTTAATTTCCGATCATAGCAAAAATGTAACTGTTCAAATATTATGCAGTACTATTTTTTCTTTATTCATAGGAAAATATATAAAATATGTTTATGAAATTTTAAGTAGTAGTTACTATGCGAAATACTGATACGTACTTTGTTGTATACTCAACATAAAAATGAACTGACAAAAAATGTTTTTTTCATCTTTTACATTACCATGACAACGCGTATTTTGCGCATTATTTTGCACTCTAGTGCGCAATATGAGTATTTTGCGCACTGTTTCGCATCCTCGTGCACAAAATGAGTATTTCGCGCACTCTACCAAATTTACAGTTCTATAAAAAATGTTGTTTGTATTTCGTGGGCAAAATTCTTGATTTTGTGGCGCGTTTAAATAACTTTTTTTGTCTCGACCTACAGTCTTGACTAAAACATTCTCACGAGTAACAAAAAAACTCTCATTTTGCGCACTTAAAATAAAAATAACTATTGTGATAAATAAAAACAGAAGTTATGTAGTGTTTATTTAATATTATTATTTATTTACAATTAATACAAACTGTGAACAACTGATTAACTGCGACTAAATAGCCGTTGACTAATTTTATTTTTCTGCCATCAAATTTAAGATAAGTTTGAAAACGAGCGATAGTACCCTTATTATGTTATATTCACTTTTTTCGATTTTTTTTTATTAGTCAGATCTACATTTTTGACCGGATCACAAAAACCCTAAGTACACGATAACAATTCAGCCGGAAGTTTCACGTCTTTTTTCAACATCTCATTACAATTCTCTCGTCTTACAAAATCCTTATTTAATGTTACTTAGAGTGGTGCGTCAAGTATGCATAAGTGACTTACCCCTCATGGCACTCAAATACCCCCGTAGCAAAATCTTGTGTACGTCAGTGAAAAGCCAACAAAAGTGTTTCTCTCGAAACAATAAATAATTTTTGCCGGAAAGACGTTGATATTTACGGACAGAGTAACCATTCCTCGGAAATGTAACCAAACTACATGAATATACAAACATATACAAGAATGAATTATTGAAGATTTCCTTGAGCGTACTTCTGGGCATGACACGGAATCATGGCTGGTGAATGCAGTCTTACATATTTGTGATTCCAGCAATAACTGTTACTGTGCATTGCGCGAATTTGTATTCGTACGACTGCTACTCACTCTGACTCGAGTTGGAAAGAGCAGATAAAATAGGTCGGTGTTATTCACTCGTCCCGCATGTAATGTTTTGCATGATGTGAAAGAAAATGAGAATAAGATGGAGAGGAAATAACGGATTCGGGATGAAAGTGAAAGATTAAAAAGTCGGATATGTTGATGATATAGAGATGAGAAGCTTTTTCATGTAGATAATTTAGATAGACTCTCTGGAATATATTGTAAGATTAAGTTCGATATTTTTGTTGATGAAATATGTTGCTTTATTATTTTTTAAGAGACCTAGAGGCCACGGAACGATTTTTTCTCTGGGTTTAAAGTTGAAGAACTCCATTACAAAATCGTTAAATTGTAAAGTAAACGGCAGACTGCAGTTTGAACGTTTCAGTTTTTTGAATTTATTGCTCTTGAAATACGATAACAAAAATGAATCACTTTATCATCATATTTATATAAACTAATACGTTTATAGGTATTTGTAAAATACATGCATACATAACATCAAGCTCTATCCCATCAAATGGGATTTGGATATTTAACTACTAAGTAGATGGCGTTGATCACGAAATCACGATATGATAAACTTTATTTGTTAGTATTTTTTTATTATTAATAATTTATATAAAATATACTTCTGTTGTCGTCAGTTGCAGTTTTTGTGTTAGTTTAATTTATGTTTTCAACTTTTAAATATTTATTATATTAATGTAAATATTAGTTCTATTATAATTTATTTTTATTTATTAGTACTTAGTTATTAGGTTGTAGCAACTGTATCTTTGTCGCCATTTTTCGCTATTATGAGCGCATTTTTATTTAAAAATCTCAATAGCTTGAACCCTTAAAACATACACTGAAATTATCTTCATTAACTTCATCCTGCAATTAATCAGTTTACAAAAACTTTTACTCGTCTGTATTTAATATTTAATTATTTATTATCCTTAAATATTCAATAATGGGGTAGGTGGCTCAGTGGTATCGAGTCGGCCTGTGGATCCTGAGAACCCTGGTTCGATCCCCACAGCCGACAAACAATTTTCACCAATTTAAATCTACCCCTGTGGCTCCTCCTCCACTAATATCTTTGGAGGCCGTGATTTGACGGTTGGTAACCGCACTTCACGCGAATAATATATCACTTACCGAGATCTGCTTAGACAGAGTGCCACACCCAGTAATGGGTAAAAGGCGTGATGATATATTTATTTATTTTATAAATATTCAATACTAAACAATATTATTAATAATATTAAAGAAGAGTCAAAAGTATTTTGTCGTTACCTAAATATGTCTTCCTTTTGACATTTTATCAGCTAATCACATTCAAGATTAAATACTTACTATCTTAAACTTTTCCTCACCATATTAAGTCATTTTAACGTGTCCACTTATAATTGGTGTACAGTATGTTTTCCAGAGTATGACGTAAAAGTCAAACACGAATTTATAAATAAATAATAGCTGTTAGGTTTCGACGGGTCAAAGCAAAAATTGGATTCTGATTAAAATTTTAATTAACAATAAATGCACATTGAAATTATATTTGTCCAGACACAAAAGAAAAATAATAATAAATAATCACGTAGCTTGTTGCATTTAAAACAAGTAAATTTCAAAGGCAAATATTTTTTTTTGCATGTCCATATTGGTTCTTTTTTATATTTTAACATATGTTGAAATTTTAATTTTATTATGAAAAAGTACGTGAAAATTGTATATTTTTTTTATTTACGAAAAAAACATGTACGCTTGAATAAGTTTATTTTCATTCCTGTATGAAATAAAATTTATTGTTACAATGACAATAAGAATCTGTACGGTAAATCCATGTTCGCGGGGACAATAAAAAATTCACACATTTCAATATCGGATGTAGGTAGTGCATGTTCGTGAAAAATGATGCCTTCCTATCAGAATTCATTTATTAACAGAAACTTTGTCACTGACAGCTGAATACATTTGCAATACACACAAAATTGAAAATATTAAAACGAATTTTGTAAACAAATTTGAATATTCATGAAATTGTTATTGATCTAATGTGTGTTGATGTAACATGTATACGATATATAAAAATAATCCAATTTTGGTACTGATTTGACTTTCATTTGAAATTGATGAAAAAAAGGATCAAATTGATGTAGGTACATATGCCTAAAATATTGATAAAGCTGCTAAATTATGCAAAATTTGTTTCCATCATTTTTTATGATTTCTGATAAAGTATCGAATTTATTCACGAAATTTTCCGAAAGAAAAATTATTCAACGACACATGATAATTAATTAACCCGAATTAACCTTTATATTTTGTCGCTATACGAATTAGATTCCGATTAATTTTTCTTTTTGTTTATGATTTACCTTCTATTAATATCTTAGCTTGTTTTGATATCTGGTTACTGTTATTATACGCAGTTTTAAAATGGTTACTTGGCGGAAAGATACTATATACATATTGACAATAAACTTAAAATGTAAAATGGTGATGGATAAAAAAAATTATATCAATAAAAATAGGTACATATTTTTAAAGGTAGGTATACCTATCAGAAAATAAAATATTCTTTTCTAAATTGAAAAAATAAAGTGTTACTTTTAGATTTTAGATATTTTTTTTTTAGTTTTTTCGTTAAAGTGCTTACCTGTGAAGTTAGTTCAATGAATTTCGTGAGACCTAGACAAGTGTTTAGCTTTATATTTTATTATTAAAGCTAGTTTCACCAAGTGAGCATTCAAAGACAATTAATTTTGTCTTTGTTGTTTTATTTAAATTGCTATTTCGTAGCTTTTGCTTTTTTCGGTAGATAGCATTGCTGATTCGACAGAACTTCTCATGTCATTTTACTGTTTGTTAGAGATCTTATTCTGTGCTGGCACAGTTCTTCGTCAAACAGCTCCTTCATGTGAACTTTGTTCTAGGTGAAGGAGTGTGTTATACCATAATGATGAGCTCTAATAAAAGCGAAACGCGTCTATGGTTACTAACTGTGCTGGCCAGCCTCTGACGAGGCCCTCATAAGATGACTTGGAGGCTGAATTTCGTGAGACTTAGACTAGTGTTTAGTTTTAAATTTTATTATTAGTTCAATGGTATTGAGTCGGACAGTAAATTTGAGAAACCAGATTCAATTTCCACAGCAGGCAAACAATTTTTACTACATTAAAATTACCCTCATGGCTCCCATTCTGCTAATATCGTTAGAGACCGAGATCTGTGGGTGCTACATCCACTAATGCGTCAAAGACGTCTATACAGCCCGTAATAATACATCAAAGTTGTTCATAATGTAAAACATTCATTGGTAAAAGATAATTCCTTGCGGATTTCCGAGACTTCGCGGAGTAAAGTGCTAAAATAAAACGGATTAGTCAGATATGATATTCTGTCGTCTGTCGTGATGATACATTTAAGAAACTATTACGCGAATTAATCAAACGTATAATAGAAATTACGTCCTAAAACCCAGCTGCGCATCCTGCAACAACAAAGCACACATAAAAAGCCGGGCACGTCCCGCGACTGATGAGCCCAAAGCTCGGGACTTCACGCGGGATCAGCAGCTTCAGCAGCTTCAGCTCGGTATCAGCCTGTCACGTATGATAATGTGTGCCAGCCAAGATGCCAACGTAACATGTACCTTGTGTATACCGTGCACCCACGGTCCGTAATGTCACCGTGAGGTGTGACTGAACGAATTTGTGTAAAAATAACGCTGGCGCCTAAACGGCGTTCTGTCTAATTTGGTTTTTGGGTTGAGGGACCAGGGATGTCAACATTATTAATGGTTTCATGATTATTATTAGATGGGTGATGGGTGGTATTTGGTTTGATGGAAAATGGAACGAATCTTTCAAAAGACTCATTATTTATTTATTTGTAACATGTTAAATTGGTTCAAAAGTGTCCAAATTTTATTTTTGGTTTAAAATATAATTTATTAGCACATAATCATTGTTGTTTATAGTATTTTTAATAGGAATATACAATAATATAATTAATCGCTAAGTATTTATATTAATGAAATAGAAATTTTGGCACTAACATCGTTTTGAATTTATGGTCTTTAGTCATAAAGAAGTTACCTCCATATTTACTCTAAAACAAATAAACTAGGTTTTTCTGTGAAGTTAAGGAAAGAACGAGCACTAAGCACAAAACATGTGTTAAGAGTAATAAGCAAACAATAATTTTCAAATTTTTATATAAAATCCATATATCAGTCTTATATAGCATAGTTTTTCATTGAAGTGTTATCGGTAATTTAAAAAATATGTCTCTGATTCCATACTATCCGTCTTGTATAAATTATGATAGCCTTTAGATTATACGAGTATTTATTTTGAGCTTTAGTTTGAATTTCAGTTAATTCTAAGAAAAATAGTTGCGTGAACATTACCCAAGAAATCTGTAAAACATGCCTCTGTTTGAGAAATAAATGTTCAGAACACTGTATGAAAAAAAAATGGAATTGGAAACACGACTATATTTACGCACTATACATATATACTTTGAAAACCATTATTTATGGATATTGCAGTCAAAGAATTTTTTTAATTCATAAAATTAAGGGTGGTATATTTGAAGTAAATCTTTTTAGCACCACTGGTTTGATGATTGTTTCTAATATAGATATTAATAATTAAATTATAATAGATATTTATCTCATTTTGAATAATGAATAACTTGATTATTGTAGTATCTACTATTATAATTTAATTAATAATATAGATATTAATAATTTAATATTAATTGTAAATTTTACAAATAGTCATTTTCTCATTTTGTATAATGAATAACTTGATTATTTTATTGTTTACAATTATAATTTAATAATAATAATAATAAAGTTTATTTTATTTAGCTTCAACTACTACAATCCTCAATATACATAACAAAAATAATTATTATAATGAAACATAGAAAACATAAAAAGTACCCAGTACAAAAAAAAAACAACTCTTAACATAGTCTACATATTTACATCACATCCAGAATGATAATGGCATTTCAATGTGTTTTTAAACTCTTTAACTAAGTTAGAATTTTTTACATATGGTGGTAATTTATTATAACAATCTAATCCTTTATTAGGCGCGGTGGCCGAGCGTATAAAGGCACACCTTTTAACATACTGTGACGTCACCCGAACCAAGGTTCGTCAGTTCGAATCCGCTTGTCGACAATGTGTGATTTGTCGTAAAATATAAAAATATAGTTACATATATTTTTCATACTCGGGCGTTATAAGCTAGTCACTTATATGCCTTAAATAATGTAGCATTTGACTACGAAAACCGGCAGTATAGCAGTATAAAACACTGCGGCTCGGTGTGCCCGGTAGACCCAGGCCCAATTTGGGCTGTAGTGCCATCAGAAGAAGAAGAATCCTTTATTAAATATGTTGTTGCAACTGCTCATTTTGCTTTTAGAATCTATATAAAAACATTCCTTTTGC
Source organism: Pterostichus niger (assembly GCA_947425015.1). Taxonomy (NCBI): domain Eukaryota; kingdom Metazoa; phylum Arthropoda; class Insecta; order Coleoptera; family Carabidae; genus Pterostichus; species Pterostichus niger. Next base: position 23,321,983 of record OX380345.1, on the reverse strand, counting down.
CTTGTACTGTAATTGTGAATATCTTGGTTTAATTATAAATATATTAGAAATAACTATCAAATCAGTAATACTAAAAATGTTGATTATGAATGCGTGATCCTTAATTTTGAAAATTATAGAAAAACTTTTTATTCCTTTATCATTACATCATGTAGTTTATATAATTGTATGCGTTTGATCAAATTTAAAAAGATTCTGTATATTTTATTCTTTTTCACGTCACATACATGTTAACGCTTGTATAAAATCTTCTTCCACTTCTGCTACCTTTTCATTTAAACCAAATTAACATCATCACATCAGGGCCGGCACGTGCGCCTGGTCGGGCAGGCGATCGCCTTACGGCGCCATAATTTTTAAGGCGGCATATTTCTGTGGCAGCGAATTTTCCGTGCGGTATTCAACTTTTTAAAAATGATTATATTGTTCGAGTTTTCACCGATTCTTAGTTCTACGCATGTCGCCCAGCCGCTCGGCGCAAATACCATAAGTTGTAAAGGGGGTATTTACAGGCAGCCACGCAGCGTTTATTCGTGCACTGCGTACGTATATATAAAAAGGAACGTAAGTATCTATGTCATAGTATTTTGTTAGAAGATATACCACAATAATATTAACTTTTAATATTGTCTAGCCTAAAAATAATTTATATTTACAGAATGAGTGAATTAAAACGAAAGAAGTTATCCGGAAGTGCATACAAAAAGAAAAAGTTGGCGAAAGAGACTGAACAAAAAAAACTATCCGGTTCAATAGAAAAATTCATGTTTTCGTCATCTTCGTATTCCATTAGAAAGGAGGAAAATGAAGAAGAGAAAGATGAAAACAAAGAAGAGGAACTTAAAGAAGATAGACAAGCAAATAAAGAAGACAAAGAAACAAAAATAGACGAAGAAAATAAAGAAGATAGAAGAGGAGAAATAAATGAAGAAATTAAGCCAGACACTTTTATTGAGAACTTTTCCGATGATCCAGCAGATTGAAAAAATTTAAGTATACTGCAAAGGCAATTATTAGTTGAAAAAGGCCCCGTTCAAATTAGAGGTTCTAATTTTCCGAAAGATTTGAATAAAAGACATTTCTCCGACGTACATTATGAAAGAATTATGTCAAATGGCGAAAAATTAGAAAGGAAATGGTTAGTTTACAGTCAAAAAACTAATTTTTTCAAAGTGTCTATACCTATATTATTTTTTGTAAATATTGTTATTAGAATAACATTTGTTTTTTTATTTGTTAAGTAAATAAAATATATCATCGGTTTATTAATTTTTTTAATATGTGGGGGGCGGCAAAAGTTGTATTCGCCTTGGGCGGCATATTTTGACGCGCCGGCCCTGCATCACATTTAAAATTAATTGCACCCTCACATTATTTTGTGTCAGTTTCGAGCAAGAATGATATTTGGACTTAATTAACTAGGTTTTAAATTGAACTAACAATTTTATACAACCACCACGTAAACCAAAGTGACACACTTGCACATAAATTTACAGACACATATGCATCCACACATGCACATAGACACAACATAAATATTAATGTAAATAATTTTATCAAACTACACGCGTTCTCCTCTCAAGTCAATTTCATAAAATAAAGAAACATTTCAAAACTCCATTGCGTCACATTAATTAATCAATTCATCTTTACCCATCTTCCATCATTTCTTAAATACTTCATTACAGAGCTATATCTAATGTCCTATTAAAATGTACTATAGTTCAAACAGTCGTTGTATTCTATGTTGTAAGTTCTTGACAAATATATTTGATTCTTCAACAACATATTGGAATACCAGGCCGTAGATATAAAAATCCAATAATGTCTCAAATCTTCTTGGTACAAAACAGAACAACACCGTGCACGCGGCACTACTTCGTCGCACTGTGAATACTCTTCTCCACGGAGGAGGATTCAACATTTCACTGCTGTCACAACAGGATTCACTGAACGTTGCTAAATTTAGACTCGTCTCAGATTCACTGCTCTAAATAAAACAATAATACGACAGATTTGAATTGTTAATAAGATAGGCTGACTTCACTTTGTTTTGGGCGGCGCTATTTATATTGAGAAACGTTCAAAGGAATTAAGAATTTAATGTATGTTAATGAAAACTAAAAATATATTTAGTAATTTTAATTTGACTTGACTGGAAGTCTGTTTGAATTTTGTAAATAATTGAAATAAAAATGAAAGAATTTAGTTTGGAAATAGAAAAAAAGGATCTAATTATGATTACTTTGACTTTAAACAGGCACATTCATAATGAGAATTAAATTTGGAATTTTTCATTTGTGTTTTTATTCCAGATATCAATAAAAAAGATATATCTATTCACAAAATAGACTAGAGACATACCTATACTTCAAATGACCATGACAACACTATAACGAAAGTAATACGATTTTGTTTTCTTGACAAATTTTAAAAATGTATATAATAGATTAAACATAAAGTTGCGACAAAAATAGTAACATTTATATACTAAGGGTTGAAAGAAACATTCGCAGACGAGATTACAGATATCAGACGAGCGTAACGAGGGCTGCAACTAGCCGAAGTCTGCAAAGATAGTTTCAATACTACAAGAAATTATTTAATACTTATATTTTTTCAAATAATAACAAAGGTTGTTGCGGATTCATTGTCTCACTGTCATTTTTTTTTTGGTATTAATGTCAGCAAAAAACAATAATGTAATTCTGTTGAGACAAGACTGCAGACAGTAATTTCTTTCAGCATACAAATGTGGAAGGTGAATATTTTCCACACTGTCGTTAGTGCTTCTCCCACAAATTTGGTATTTTTCCAGGAAGTCTTGGTTTGGAATTGTTTATTTTCTGTCAAACGAATTTTTAATTTCTCACAAACTAGGAGTTCAAATATAATTTTTAAAAACGAGATGTGATAACTATATTAGTTGTACTGTTTAGTATTTGATATAACTCTTATAATCATCTGCATGTTAACTATCGCAGAATAGATACTATTTATATTGCTGGTAGTTAATTTACTTAACTATCGTACATAAAAAGTTTACAAGAAAAATCTAATTCTTATTTTTTATTTTACGAAAAAACGACGACGGAAATAGATATTTTTGTATTGATACATATATATTCTGTTTCATTTTTAATAACAATAATATTATGTTTCAAAAAGGTTAGGGTTCAAGTTAAAGAGTATATTTTTGACCAAAATCACTTTAATTATTATTTTATTTTATCTAACATATTTGTAAATTTTTATTTAATTGATCCGAATTTTAGATATATACATTTATATATTTACAAAATAAATATATATATATATAACAGTATTGTTACTGGTACATATTTTCTGATGAGATACTCTGTAATATTTCTGCCTTGTACGAGTTGAAATTATGTCTTCGTCGTTAGCATTATGTTTGTAATGTTTATTTAAATTACTGCGTATGCTTTGTTTAACAGCATTACTTCTACTCTGACAAACTCAAACTGACATGATATTAACATGAAACCGTATGAAATGTTATACATATGAGAATGAACTATGTAGAACTACCAACCGAAAAAGAAAACATGATTAAATTTATATAAAGACGAAACAGAAAAATCGAGAAACCTCTCGTAATTATCACGATATAAGTAATTTTATTTACATTAAAAATAATTGCATTGTTTCAAAGAACGTAAAAATACATTGTATTTTCCATATCAAATGCAGACATGTAATTATCTTCTATATGATGAAAAATACCATGTGAGAAATCGCAAACAAAAGATGAATGGGCAAACCTAAAACACAACACAAAACAGAGAATACAGATTATATAAACAGTAATAAATCATATCCTATATTCCACCTGTCAACATTACAAGGGACAGAATTAATTAGTTGTATTAGAGTAGTAATCTGAAACGAGTTATTAAAATGAGTAATGACAGAAATAAACCCTACCCCAATCGAAACTAAATTACGAGGACGAATCATTTAATAACTGTAATTTAGACCTACTAGGATTCAATTTCATTGTGATAACTTTACAACTGAATAATTATTATTGTAATACGCATGGACCTAGTGCTTCTTAATTATTCACAAACCTAAATATTAATTATTACAAAATGAACACAAATTATCGCGCATATTACTATAATATTCAGGTGTTTCACAACTTATAGTACTTATTTTAACCCGATATAGTACTCAATGTTCTGATTATTAAGAGAAAGATTTTTTTTAATTCGCAAAAAATAATTGTGCATTACTTGAAATAAACTGAACTAATGTTTACAGTAATGGATAAAAATTAGTAAACATGAACCATTGAAAGAACTGTCACACAACCTAAATTAAATAATATAAATTTTAATCTTTCAGTTCAGTATCAAACAAGAATATTTTTTTCAAAAAGAGTTGTTCACTGCAAAGAAACACTGTTAATACAAGAAATTTTAATAGTTATTTCTAATAATAAATAAAGAAATATATCATTACGACTTTTACCTATGGCAGCGTATGGCACTCTGCCGTAACAGATCTTGATAAGTGACATATTTATGCGCGTGAAGTGCGGTTATCAGCTGCTAAATCACACCTTCCAAAATTGTTAGTGGAGAGGGAGCCACAGGAGTAGTGTTACGATGCCTGTTCAAAAAACACGGATCCAGTTGGATCCAGGGAAATCCACTTGGTGTCGCCTTCTTCGTAAAGATCAGCTGATTACAGGGCAGTTTTTTTATTGCTAATATCAGTATGGGTTGGTTAGCTACGCGGTTGTTTGACAGTGTGTTTTGTTCATTTGGCGGATTGTAGAATGAATGACTTGAACGAATAAAGAGTTGCTGTAAAATTTTGTGTTAAACTCGGAGAATCTGCGAGTTCTTAAGCGTCTTCAAGACGCTATCTGGCGGAAAAAATCAGAAATATGGAGAAGTCGTGACTCGTTTTGTCATCACGACCACGCTCCAGCCCATTCAGCCCTCAGAACTCGCAAGTTATTTGCCACTTGATCACTGTTCTTCCCCACTCACCTTACTCACCTGACCTCGCTTCTTGTGATTTCTTCTAGTTCCCCAAGCTCAAAAGACCTTTATTTAAAAGGAAGAAAATTTGAGACAATTCCTGAAATTGAGGCAAATACTACGAAAGAGCTGAAGAATATCACAAAAGAAGCATTCTAGGACTGTTTCCAAAAATGGAAACATCGGGAAATGGAGTACTTTGAAGGTGACCCAAATATGCAACTTCTAAACAAGATATACCTTGTTTTATGACGTGAGTCTATGTATTTTTTGAACAGACCTCATATTGTGATAAAAATTATTTGTTGCGAACCTGAGTTCTCAAATCCACAGTCCGACTCGATACCACTGAGCCACCTACTCACTTAATAATTGTAACCTCTACATTGGTTAATTTATTAATCAACAGCAGATAAATAACTGTTTGTAGTATCGGTCAGCGGATTTTAAAATGTACTCTTTAAGAACCATGCACTTAATTTTACTAATTTTGAATCTTCATTATAAAAGATTTCTTTTGATTTACCTAAGCTATCTAACACTTTACCCTAGAATCGCTAAATCGATCCCTAATTAAAGCATTGAACTATGAAGCAGAAAATTTGTATTCAAATGCAAATGTAATTTACAAAAAAAATATATTCATCTGAAATTGCCCTACACAATAATTCCTGATTTCACGGTTGGTCAACGTGCCTCACACACAAAAATATATCATTAACTGCCACCCTCGCTTAATCTGTAAAATAGCTTGATGATATATTTAAATTTGAATTTTAGGGTTAAATTTAATTTTAACTAAGTACATCTGCAAGAGGGTTAAAAATAAATAAACATTGTATTAGTAGTGACTAACTGGCTTTGTGAATTTCTTTGTACAGGGTTACAGTTCTGTATCCAACATAATGAATTAAAATTTTACCAAATAATGCTAAAAATTTGCTTGCTTTGCTGCACGAATTTAATGAGAGTAATAAATTAAATTTCATTTTGTTTTATAGAAAGGAATTTTAATAATGGTTAAAATTTAATCAACGATTATGCAGGTCACATATAAGGGTTGGAAAAGTTTATCTGATAAAATCAAAGTTTGTTCAAGTATTTCGTCTAGCAAAAGTAACTGCATCAATTTAAGTTTGTAAACTCTTCACTCCAATTCAGTATCTTAGACTTTTAAAGAAAATGAACATGTTAATCTGAAAGTTTCTAAGGTCTGCGTTGTTTAGATAGATACGTGGAATGTTGCTTTTCTGCTTTGTAACTCTGTTTACAAACACAAAGATTAAATTACTGTTTTCTAAATTTTACGCGAATAATAAAGAATTTACTATGTTACATTAGTATTTTCACTTCATTTTAAAAATATCGGTGGTATGGGCGACTACCAAAACAATTTAATAGTAATATTTACAAATAATTAATGCTACTTAAATATCAGTTATCTAGCTTTATTTGCTGTTATTAAACTTTTCCAAATATTATAGAGATAAATGCATTAAGTAGACATACAGATTTAATTTTATCACTTTCTTTATTCGAAGCATTTTCCTTAAAAACAATTTAGTTAGTTACTTAATCGATGTGCATAATAGTGTTTCTTTAAAAAAATAAATTTTGTGCTACTGGAAATATTTGAGTAACAATCATTTTATTATTACTATTTTATAGCTATATATGTTTATAGTTAGGTTTCGTAGGTTTCTATTAGAGTAAAAGTTAGTCACGAAAAAAGTATTTTTATCGATTGGAAAAAAGAGTTATTATGTACTTGTACAGAGCAAAAGGTGATTATTTTTATCTAGTGTAATAAAATAGTTGTTACAAAACAAACTTAATTACCTAACCTGCAAAACAAATAATTGAAATGTAATAAGCAAAATTTGTATAGTTAGTTAACATAAAACTCGATCGTAGAAAACAAAATGCACGTATATGCAACTCATTTTAAGTGTCTATGGTTCGTGCTGCAAGTTCATGTGTGTAACTTTTAACACTAACTATTCTTCAGGCTCATTTACTCACGCATATTTCACTATGACTCATAATCAGGCCTGCTCACGAATTTTAAATTTTTACTCACGACGTGTTACGATGGGTCACGACAGTGATTCAATAAATTCTACTGCTAATTTACTAGTCATAACGTTCTAATATGTATATATCTAGATCATACTACGGAATTAAGAGTTATCGTTTAGTGACTTGACAGTAAGTGCAGTGAGTGTAAAACGTAATCACTACAACGAGTAGAGCGGTGATAAACTCTGTTCGTCATTGCATATATGTTCGCGCCAGTTTCCCAAATTTAAAACTAAACAATCACAACTCATGTCGGATAAAACGTGTGCTTGGAAACCTATCATAATAGTTTGTTTAAATATTGGATCAAGAAATATTTTATAAATTATTTGACGCACTATTTCTTGTATTGCTATGTTGTAAATTAGACGTAATAATATGTTTAAATATTTTCCATGTAGAAACTACTGTGTAATATACTCGTAGTATTTTAAATGTCAAATTCATGCAATCAAAATTTAAAAGTCCGAAAAACACAAAGAATCTAAATTAACATTCAAATCCACGTCCCACTCATATTACACAAAAACTCATTCACTAAAAAAAATGTTAGGACGACTGTCGCGACAGCTCTTTTTCTGCATCCGAATAGAGCAAAACGTCTGCGTTCAAAAGGACGCGTTCTCCAGTTCTGATGCTCAAAAAGATACGCAAAAAGAGCAAAAAACACCACCAGCACGTGCGTGTAAGTTGTGTCTCTCAAGAGAGAGAGAAAGTCATGGCAGGCCGCGGGGCGGGAAATACACGCTACACGCGTCGTACTCGTGTCAGTTGTAACGTGCGAGCGCGTAAAACATGTACGGTGTGTATTTTTAACCCGGAATGTGCGACCTCTGTCACAGAGATCTGCGGGTGCGCTGTTGGCACTGTCATCCACTTAAATTCGTTCGGTCAAAGCTTAACGATGTAAATAAAGCACGGTAGGAACGCAAGTAAAATGGCGGAGGAAAATGATGAGTGTTTAAGAATTTTTAAGTGAAGCTTTTATACTGTAATGACTCTAATATTTTCTCACTTTTTTAACTACGAGATACTCAACAAATCGATGGTCTACTTTCATTTAGATATCTTGTTTATAAAAGTAAATATTAAAAAAAATTCTCTTATGGCTTCAGAAATGAACATTTGTGTTTGCATTGTGCTCGTATCAAATTTCATCGTTATGACTGCAAAAGAGCGGGTTTAATTAAAATTTACTTTTCTGGCCTCTTAAATAAACTTCAAGTTTGATTGACCGTATTATATTAATAATGAAAATTTGTATAAAACGTATATTTACTCTCATTACAAATTATGCTGATTGGCTATCTCCGTAAGATGCTATATTTTTAGTTCTATTAATAAAATTACTTTCGTATCTTCAATTATAAGGTCAGGCACATATACATTATTTGAAGGGCGGTATAGGGTCCCCAAGTTAAAAAAATTGTCGAAAAATTTATATTGAATGCATACTTTTCATTAAATAAAAAGATCAACGACGATGTAAAATTGATAAAATAGTGAAAATTGTATTGCTTTGACAGAAAAACACCTAAATTACCTCATACTTCTTATTCTTATTTGAAGATATCGACGATTTTGCACAGAAGAAAGCAAGAAAAATGCTACTGTAATATTTTTATCGAATATATCTAAAAATGTTAGATTTGCTACTAAGTATGTTTATAATAAATACATAATAACAATACATAATATATAGTATGTCCTCGGATTGAATTTACAAGAGAAAAAGATTCTTATTTTTGATTTTACTAAAAAATATTTTTATTTGATTTAAAAGGCATATTTCAGTAATTTTATTATAATTTTTTTTGTCCTGCAAATAATTCAGGTGTTATAATGAATCAAACTTTATTTTAGTCAGCTTTGAAATAACGACAAATGATTAAATGTGAAAAGTAATTCTTATTGAAATAAATTAAGAAGATATTGTTCAAAATAGAGAGAGTTTGTTAACCGTAGCAGATTTTGGTAAATGATATATTTCTTCGGTCAGTGATATCGAGTCGGCCTGAGGATTTGAGAACTTGGGTTCGATGCTCACAGTCGACAAACCATTTTCACCACATTAAAACTATCCTTGTGGCTCCTCCTCTACTAACATCTTTGAGGGCCGTGATTTGACGGCTGGTATGCGAAGAAATATATCACTTATCAAGTTTTACTACGGAAGAGTGCCACACCCAGTAATGGGTAAAAGACGTGATGATATATTTATTTTTCGATATTGTTGATGAAACCATGTAAAATGTAGGAAGGTCAAGTTACAAAAAAATTTAATAAAACTCCTCATTTGACCTACATGATAAAAATAAAAGCAATATGTGATTAAGGAATAGAGTATAATGTAAATATTCTGTTAGTTATTAAAATTAAAAGTTCAACCTAACATTTTGAACTTCCGGAAATATTAATCAAGTGGAGTTTTCATTTTGTTGTTCTGTCATCGAACGTGATATGTCTCTATGTTTTTGTTGATTATTTCTTCCGGTAACAAAAATACTTTGTTTTTATGATTCCAGAAGTTTTTCTATCAACTTGCCTTTTATATTTGTACAGGAAATTGAAAACAATCAAAAATAAAACAAGAAATACAATATTTTTTGTTAATGAAAATTAACTGCCAACATATAATAAAATATGAGTAAATATTTTTTCGTGAAGTATCTTGAACAGAAGTATAATAAATTCAACGTTATGCAAGGTTTATACTCTGCTGAAAATAAATAATAAACAAACGGTACTATTTCTCAAGGTGTTGGCTCCATTTCAGGTTTTCAGAAGTTTCTTTGAAATTGTTTCTTATACAGGTAGGTGTAACATTGGGATGAATGCCCAAGTGACATGTCATTTTATACTACCTTTCCAATAAATTTATACTAACGTAAATAATTTATTTATTTAATTGTACAGTATATAACCAATTTATAAACATCTCTTTAGTACGAGTGTATAGAAAATGAGTATCTAAAGAGTTTGTAAAATGAGTCACATACTGTACTTTTTCTACGATCACAAATTGAACAACAAAAAACTGGAAAGCTTTATTATCTATTTCAAAAGTAACTTTATGCCGTGACCAAAACCTTCTAAGCAATCGCTTGTAAACATGTGATTAAGATATTATTTAACGTCATGGAAATCAGTACTTTAAATACACATTTTTCTACTATTGCTATGAAAAGTAATAAATTTTCTACTATTGCTATGAAAAGTTACAATTACAAATTCCAATGACAAAAAAGATATTAAATGCGCGCTTACGTCAATAGTTACCAGAGATACAAACAAAACAGAAACTTGTCATATTGACAAAACGAATTTATTTTCAGTAATTTAAGATGTAATCGTAGTAAAAAGTATTTTTGTATTACTTTACGTTCTTAACACACAAAATATATATGACCACATATAAAATTGACTTTTCGTTGGTTGTTTTCAATTCGGAAAGTGACTTTTTAATAACAAGAGTGAATCGAATTTCCTGTACACACTATTTATCATGGTTGCTCAATAAATAATAACGGATTTTTCAGTATTCAAGGATGACATTTATTTTAATAATTTGGATATTTTTGCTGAAGTTTTTGGTCATAGATAATAATATTGTACGATGATACACATACATAAAACATCTTTAGTCAAACTTTATAATTCCACTCAATTAATTTAATTTTGATCTAAAAAACATAAATTTAAAAATGCTGCAATCTAAAATTTTAAATTTGGCATCTTTATTGGTTTCATTGTAATACGAACTGTTGCTAAATTCAGATTGCACAATAATGCAAATTCACACAGTAAAATGACTTGTATTTGATTGTTGAAATCATAATATATCATTGTTATAATTTTTTCTATTATAATCTTTCATTATGTGATATATCATTGTTATAATCTTTCAATGTTGTGATATTTCATTATTATAATTTTTCAATGTTGTGATATTTTATGGTTATAATTTTTATTGTTGTAATCTTTCATTACTCTGATGTTTCATTGTTATATATTTTAATTATTGTAATCAATCAGAACTAGTTGTGTTTTAACTTGTATTATGTTTAGTGGTATTTTTTTTTACAAAATTATTGGTATTTCTTTTAAGTTATTACGGTGTAATAGTTTTTTCTTATTGTTAATTGAACCACCAAAAGTAATATTTCAAATTTGGTTTAATTGAATAAAAGAAAATGATATGTTTGAAAGCCATGTCAATTATTCCATAAATAACTTTGCTGTTATGTTTTTACACCAAGATTAAATATAACTTTTGGTGGTGCAGCTAAATATATACAATTTAAGAAAAGAAGTGCACCCTAGAAAATTACTAAAAGTCTCTGTTTATTATAAATAAATGAATATTCTTTCTGCAGTAAATATGAAGGCAAGTCATTAACATAAAAGTTCACTGAATGTAATTAATGTTTATAAAAAGTGAATTTTTTTGGTGTTGAAATATATAAATTTATTTACAAAAGAAAATGAATCTCAATGCTTGAAAACCGAACTGAAACTGGAACTAAGATCTAGGGATTTATGTGACATGTGGTAACTTTAATAAATAAAGTAAATTGAATAGTTATTTCCTTTAACATTAGCTGTAGCATCGATATTGTTTTTTAGAGTAACTTTTGCCCAGCTCTGCTTGAAAGTCCACAAACAAATTTATTGACGTAATAGACTCATACCACCTGATAGTGATTTCATGTCTAGTTGAATCTAATAAAAATATGCGTGTAATTTCAATCCCAGGTTCATCATCATATTAAAATTTAATCTTCTCATATAAAAATTAAAATTCAGCACACGAGTTGGAAAAGTTTCCGAGTGCAGCAACCAGTGCAAACACTGCTTGCATTCAACACTAATCTCTGGTTTTATTTCTGCATTAAATCCTTGGTCTTTTTGGCGCGCACAGGATTTTCCGTTGTCAGCAGAACTGTAGCGTTCGCTGAATGATTGGCAACATTGCTGGCCGTTCATTTGGCGTAGTATAGACACATCTCAGGGCTGATGACGTCAAGAGGTGCTTCTAGTGGTTCGTTAGGGGTGTAATTGGACGATGATTAAACTTGGGGCGCCCTTCTTGCACGCGTCCGCAGGCCAGCAGCGCAGATTTCATGCTCTGTAGCTGCTTCGGGAGCTTGCTTCTGATGCTTCTGCTCTTTCCCTTTCCAATAAAGTCGGCCGTTCGTCTAACTCACTAACTTAATGCTCTCATCAGGAGTAAATAGTGTGAGGGTATTATAGACCCTTCACGCAAGGGAATATTTTATTGTTTCATTTTTCTTTCAAGTGCCTCGTTGATCGACGCTCATCTATAGAAAGTAATTTCTGAGTCTGATGAGTTCTTTATTTTTCTATTTGTTTGCTACGCTGCAAAACAGAAAATTAGTTAATACTCAGGCGCATTTGTATTTTGTGTTATAAAAATGACGATGCGGTGATCGCGACAGCTGGCATCTAATTACACACTATACTCTGATTGGAATTAAGTTATTGCAAAGTAACATATAACATAAAAATATTATTTTGTCTTCAGGTGAAATGAAACTTATATTTAAAAAAAGTTTTATATAATCATAAAAGAAATGGCGATGCTTTACGAAAATATATAATTAAAACATAACAACATGTTAATTATAAATATAATCAGGGGGAAAATAAGGATAGATAATATAAGACAAAATAACCTTAATAAACGTTTAAAATACCACTGGTTTGGTAGTTATTTCTAATATATTATTAATTAAATTATAAATATTGCAATATTAAATTTATTCATTATACAACTTCAAATAAATGACTAGTGTCGGCCAGTGGCACTAAAAATATACACTTCAAAACCATGTTTATAATTTTACGAATTTGGAAAGTAGTTATTTGTTTAACTAGGCAAAAATCACCAAATACAGGGTGAGTCTGGGAAGACGCCCCCCCCCCCTTTAACTTTTTTATTATGAGTAATAGAAAAAAATGGTTCATATGAAAGTTTTATTATTTTAAATATACTATTTGATGGCAGATGTAGATATTTTTTATAAAGTCAGGTTTACAAGATACGACTATCAACTTTTATTTTTTAAATAGCAACCTATAATTATTTTACTAAAATAAAAACCGCCATTTTTTTCTCTTTTCAACGGTGTATTAGTTTTTATTAATGTATCTGAAAAAAATCGAGAAAAATAAGAAAATTGAGAAATACTAGAAATAATTTTTATACAAATATTATAGGTGGCTATGTGAAAATAAACAAAATGTAACAGTGTTAAATTAATGTCAAAAAAGTATACATTTGCTGGTTACTTTATTTAACTTATTTTGCAAAGAATAAAAAAACATTTTGTTTATTAAGCAGTTATTATATAAAAAAAATACAGGGTGTTGCACAACTTATTGCACTTATTTTAACCCCAATTAATTGATAATGGAACAAAATGCATTTTTTTTAAATTAGCTAAATTAATCGCACTTTACAGGCAGTAAACATTTTATACCACTGATTTGAGAGTTATTTCTAATATATTAATAATTAAATTATAATTATTTCACACCAATAGGCATTTATCTGATGTTGTACAACGAATAAATAATAATTAATAAATTTAATTTATACCCCCTAACTTTTTTAAACGAAGTATAAAAACATTTGTATGTGTTCTTCTATTTATCTTGGTATTTTTTTAATCCTAATTATAAATTTTCTTGAAAAACCAGCTTGATTTTGGTATGTAGCTAATTTTGGAAAAAAATTATATTTTTCATGTGATTTGTGAAAAACTTAAATTTAGCTGCATATGTTAAATCGGACGAGAAACTAGAATAACAGACATAGATAATTTTGTAAACAAAAAAAGACATAATATTTGGCCTTTTTGTAATTGAATTAAAACCACATTTCGAATTGGACGAATAGATAACTCAATTTTTAGCACATTAAATGATTGAACTACATGTAATAATGAAAACATATAATAATACTACATAATTTAAAACTCATATCCCTGTTTAACAATTCTATTTGTGTTTCATATTTTGATACATAAATTCATAATAACAAATACAAATATCTGTAATATTTCAATTTTGCACACATATATTTTATTTTAATATACTTAATGTCCATTACAAAAAAAAATCAAATATTTATGTGTTATATTTATTATAATGCTAAATTATTGATACAAATGCCAAATATTTTAATATGTTTTTAATTTATAGAATATTAATATGGCATAACGAACATTTGTGTATGACAGATTGATGTGTGAAAATAATGGATTTATTTAAAAGTTATGAATTATTAATTCACAAAATAATAATAAATGAACTGTATTGCTTACTTAATAAGGATTAATATTGAATAATTTGCTAATTGTTAGTTTATTAATATTTTAGTGGACACTCAAGTTCACTGCAAGTACAATTTTAAAATGTATTTTAATTATATATTTTTCTCTTTTGTTACAGGTAAGAGAATTGACCATTGTTTTCCGTTTGTAAACATCTTACTCGTATAACAGTAAGTTATTTATTACTTTTATAATATTTATATTTTGTTTTACTATTTCAACAACCAAAACAAATAATATATGAACAGTATATGTACTTTTAAAATTCTTATATATTTTCAAAATAAAAGCGGGTACAATATTAGTACTCGTTACTCATTACTGAGTGTGGCACTCTGCCGAAACAGATCTCGGTAAATGATATATTTCTACGCATGAAGTGCGGTTACCGACCGTGGAATCACGGCTCCCAAAAGATGTTAGTAGAGGGGGAGCCATAGAGGAATTTTTATTGTGGTGAAAATTGTTTGTCGGCCGGCTTCTCAAATCCACAGGCCGACTTGATACCACTGAGCCACGTACCCCATCTAAAAATATTAATTTCAAAAAATATTAAATTCCTTTTCGTAACACATGCGCAAGAAACTCGTTCTTGTTCCCTAATTTTAGAGAGAGAAACACTGCTTTTCTCCCCTAGGGAGAGAAACATTATGTTTCTCTCCCTAGGTAGGATGTTTCTCTCCCTAGGTAGCATGTTTCTCTCCCTAGAGACTACGATTATTAGCTGTTTGCGGCGTTTCCTAGGTAACTAATTAAGCAACCCATATTTGACATATGTCCCGATAAGACGGTAATTTTTGTGCTCTTATTACGAAAAGTATAATATACTTCAGCTCGAGCCTTCGGCCCTCGCTTACGTCTCGGTTTGCCAACTTCACACGCGGGAATAATCGCTTGTTTCCCTCCCTTGATGCATAACATTCTATATAAAACGTAGTAGAACA
This sequence comes from Pterostichus niger, assembly GCA_947425015.1. Taxonomy (NCBI): domain Eukaryota; kingdom Metazoa; phylum Arthropoda; class Insecta; order Coleoptera; family Carabidae; genus Pterostichus; species Pterostichus niger. Next base: position 23,306,587 of record OX380345.1, on the reverse strand, counting down.
TATAATTTTGTATAAGATTTAAATTTAGGTACTTTTGTATTATTATTATTCTTCGTCCTATGAAGTACATGGTTCAATGGTATCGAGTCAGACTGAATTTGATAACTCCGGTTCGATTTCTACAGCTGACAGATAGTTGTCACTACATTAAAATAACTCTACTAATATATTTGAGGCCGTGATTTGACGACTGGTAACCGCTTTTCACGCGCATAAATATATCACATACCGAGATCTACTATGTTGTATAATTTATGAGTTCACCACAACATAAACTTACCCGTATTATACATTTATGCAAAAAAAAAACTTAACAACATAATGTCCATCATCATCAACTGCAAGCACTCCACGCTTCATCTAACATCTTTCGTGAAAGTATAAAATAAAATGATAATTCTCGAGTATAAGATTACGTTAGTGCCGCAGTTTATTACGGTTGTTAGAAGACATCATAAGGTAGGAAATCCGTGCGGGTATCGACGCACCCGGTAGACAAACGACCCGGAGTCGTAGTGGAGCCTCCGCCGGTTCCATCTCTCGGACAAGCAGGAAACGAGGGAATTGGATAAGGAGCCCACGATAAATAAGAAATGAGAGAACTCACCGGCCGGAAAGGCCAGCGATGAACAAAGGGTGGAAGAGGAAAGAGACGAGTTTTTGCGATAAGGGACTCAGAGAAGCAAGGGCAGGTACAAGGAGGTGGAAACATAGGCGTACAATTTCCAAGCATAAATCTGCATGAGTTCATTTGTGAATTTTTTATGTATTGGACTAGAATTTACGGCACAAGAGAATTAGGTTTTATTTGGAAATATCTTACGTTTAACACCCGAGATATTTTCGATTGTTCGGTTGGTCATTGCCACTCTAACAGTATTAAAATTAAACGATATGTCGAAATTTTTAAAAATATTGAAATATTTATGCTTTATTCTATTACTGTTGAGAGATGGGATATGATTTTTGTTGAGCTGTTTATCAATGATATCATTTAGTTAACATGAAGTAATGGCCTGAAATACATCAACTGTTATTCGTGATTCGTTTGTTGTCAGTTTTAGTAATTAGATTTAATAGTATATATTATTTTTTCACTACTAGTATGTAAATTCTATTTAACAAATTTTATAGTGATAATAACTAATATTTTGATATGAATATTTACTTGTTTATACCCATAAAATTTAAGTATGCAGAATATTAAATTATTTGTTTTAAGGTTACTTTCATTATTTGATATTTCATTTGAGATTTTTCTAATAGTATTTAACAAAATTAATTTAGAAAATTATTCTACAGAAATTAAAGAAGAGACGCAAAATGTACAATACGCAACATTGCATCTAGCAAAATACGTAATACAATAAATTGAGGCCTCTACACTAAATATTTTTTCTACCTCCATTTAGAAACAATTGAAAAACAAATTAAAATAATGTTTAGGAGTTTTCCTGTTTTGAAATTCGCTTGAAAATATTAACAATTGACACGAATATATTCATTTAGTTTTCGTAAGTAATTTGAATTAATTATTTGAAATCGGGCTAGAATAAAATTAGTTTATTCAAAATGCAGGATTAGCTACATTTTTTGTTTTGATTTAAGAATTGATCTGTAAATGAATATAAAAGTCTTAGGGTAAGCTTCGACCTTAAAACATCACTTATCTCTTTTAGTACATGAATAACTATTAAGTAACAGGCGTGGTGGCCGAGCGTGTTAAGGCACATCTCTTAACATACTGTGACGTCACCCGAACCAAGGTTCGTCAGTTCGAATCCGCCTGTCGATAATGTGTGATTTGTCGTAAAATATAAAAAATACAGTTACATGTATTTATCACACTCGGTCGCTATAAGTTAGTCACTTATACGCCTTAAATAATGTAGTATTTGACTACGAAGACCGGCAGTACGGCAGCGTAAAAACTGCGGCTCGGTGTGTCCTGTAGACCCAGGCCCGATTTGGGCTGTAGCGCCACAGATGATGATGATGAATAACTATTAATATAATAACTAAGTGATAGTTATTGTTTAATTGAGTAGTTTTTTTTTTAATTTGTGGCATTCAAATTGGATAATCTACAGTAAATAAGGTATGCGAATTAATATTTCTAGTATTTTCATAACATGCAATTTGTTAACATAATTAGTTTGCTACAACTTCTGATTGTCCAAAAACTGAAGATTAAACAAAAGTATAACAGCTTCGAATAAATAAATAAATGTTGATATTATTGACAACAATTACCACAAACCTACGCCCATGATGTCAGAGTTGAAGTTCCAGTTAGCACGGCAATGCTGAACATCTACATTTAATTACGACGACCGGTAATATCCGAGTTACGACCGGTGATTCGCACCCGCTCTGTTTATTTCCACGTCGACTGAAAATCGCATTATTACCAAAACATTTCAATTTGCATTGCCCCACGCCCGCGGTCATGCCCCGGGCAATGCCGAGAATATAATTGTTCACAATTGCCAACTTCATCCAGTCGATGAAGCGAAAGCAAGTGACGGTAGAACGACAGCGCGACAGGTCTATTGCACTCGGTAATGTTGGGAGAGCTGGAAAGTGCTGGTAGTGGCAGTTGTTGGGGGAGATTCCCTCGGATATTTGGATTAGAACATTTAGTGAAGGGTAATCTGATTATTTTTTAATGATTTTTTGAGATTATTGGATTGGAGATTCATAAATTTGGGGTAAGAATAAAATGCTGAACAGTGCTGATCGCAAAAACGCTGACCAACGTTAAAGAGCGCTGAAACCCGCTAACCCATGGTAAATATCCGCTGACCAATACTAAATAATAACAAATAGAGCCATACAAGTAATATTTAATATATTTTATCCCGGCATCGCGACGCCGATCGACGCTGATCGGCATTATTACACGCTGGTCCTGAAAAAAAATGATAAATATACGCTGACCATTATTAACTAATATCAAATAGAGTCATACAAGTAATATTTGGTATATTTTACTCCGGCATCGCGACGCCGACCGACGCTGATCGGCATTAATACACGCTGGCCCCGCTAAAAAATGATAAATATTCGCTGACCAATATTAAATAATATCAAACAGAGAGTTGCAAGTAATATTTAGTATATTTTATTTTGGCATCGCGACGCCGACCGACGCTGACCGGCATTAATACACGCTGACCCCGCTAAAAAATCATAAATATTCGCTGACCATTACTAAGTGATATCAAACAGAGACTTACAAGTAATATTTAGTATATTTTATTCCGGCATCGCGACGCCGACCGACGTTGACCGGCATTAATACACGCTGACCCCACTAAAAAAAGATAAATATTTGCTGACCAATACTAAGTGATATCAAACAGAGACATACAAGTTTTATTTAGTATATTTTATTCCGGCATCGCGACGCCGACCGACGCTGATCGGCATTAATACACGCTGGTCCTGATAAAAAATGATAAATATTTGCTGACCAATACTAAGTGATATCAAACAGAGACATACAAGTTTTATTTAGTATATTTTATTCCGGCATCGCGACGCCGACCGACGCTGATCGGCATTAATACACGCTGGTCCTGATAAAAAATGATAAATATTCGCTGACCAATACAAAATGATATCAAACAGAGACTTGCAAGTAATATTTAGTATATTTCATTCCGGCATCGCGACGCCGACCGACGCTGACCGACATTAATACTCGCTGACTCCGCTAAAAAATGATAAATATTCGCTGACCAATAGTAAGTGATATCAAACAGAGACTTACAAGTTTTATTTAGTATATTTTATTCTGGCATCGCGACGCCGACCGACGCTGATCGGCATTAATACACGCTGGTCCTGATAAAAAATGATAAATATTCGCTGACCAATACTAAGGGATATCAAACAGAGACTTGTAAGTAATATTTAGTATATTTTATTCCGGCATCGCGACGCCGACCGACGCTGATCGGCATTAATACACGCTGGTCCTGATAAAAAATGATAAATATTTGCTGACCAATACTAAATGATATCAAACAGAGACTTGCAAGTAATATTTAGTATATTTCATTCCGGCATCGCGACGCCGACCGACGCTGACCGACATTAATACACGCTGACCCCGATAAAAAATCATAAATATTCGCTGACCAATACTAAATGATATCAAACAGAGGCTTGCAACTAATATTTAGTATATTTTATTTTGGCATCGCGACGCCGACCGACGCTGACCGGCATTAATACACGCTGGCCCTGATAAAAAATGATAAATATTTGCTGACCGATATTAAATGATATCAAATAGAGTCATATAAGTAATATTTAGTATATTTCATTCCGGCATCGCGACGCCGACCGACGCTGACCGACATTAATACTAGCTGAATCCGCTAAAAAATGATAAATATTCGCTGACCGATAATAAATGATATCAAATAGAGTCATATAAGTAATATTTAGTATATTTTTTCCGGCATCGCGACGCCGACCGACGCTGATCGGCATTAATACACGCTGGTCCTGATAAAAAATGATAAATATTTGCTGACCAATACTAAATGATATCAAACAGAGACTTGCAAGTAATATTTAGTATATTTTATTCCGGCATCGCGACGCCGACCGACGCTGACCGACATTAATACACGCTGACCCCGCTAAAAAATCATAAATATTCGCTGACCAATACTAAATGATATCAAACAGAGACTTGCAAGTAATATTTAGTATATTTCATTCCGGCATCGCGACGCCGACCGACGCTGACCGGCATTAATATACGCTGGCCCTGATAAAAAATGATAAATATTCGCTGACCAATACAAAGTGACATCAAACAGAGCCTTACAAGTAATATTTCCTATATTTCATTCCGGCATCGCGACGCCGACCGACGCTGATCGGCATTAATACACGCTGGTCCTGATAAAAAATGATAAATATACGCTGACCAATATTAAATAATATCAAATAAAGTCATACAAGTAATATTTAGTATATTTTATTTTGGCATCGCGACGCCGACCGACGCTGACCGGCATTAATACACGCTGACCCCGCTAAAAAATCATAAATATTCGCTGACCAATACTAAGTGATATCAAACAGAGTCATACAAGTAATATTTAGTATATTTTATTCCGGCATCGCGACGCCGACCGACGCTGACCGGCATTAATATACGCTGGCCCTGATAAAAAATGATAAATATTCGCTGACCAATACAAAGTGACATAAAACAGAGCCTTACAAGTAATATTTCCTATATTTCATTCCGGCATCGCGACGCCGACCGACGCTGATCGGCATTAATACACGCTGGTCCTGATAAAAAATGATAAATATACGCTGACCAATATTAAATAATATCAAATAAAGTCATACAAGTAATATTTGGTATATTTTATTCCGGCATCGCGACGCCGACCGACGCTGACCGGCATTAAAACACGCTGGCCCCGCTAAAAAAAGATAAATATTCGCTGACCAATATTAAATAATATCAAATGGAGTCATACAAGTAATATTTAGTATATTTTATTTTGGCATCGCGACGCCGACCGACGCTGACCGGCATTAATACACGCTGACCCCGCTAAAAAATCATAAATATTCGCTGACCAATACTAAGTGATATCAAACAGAGACTTACAAGTTTTATTTAGTATATTTTATTCCGGCATCGCGACGCCGACCGCCGCTGACCGACATTAATACTCGCTGACCCCGCTAAAAAATGATAAATATTCGCTGACCAATACTAAGTGATATCAAACAGAGTCATACAAGTAATATTTAGTATATTTTATTCCGGCATCGCGACGCCGACCGACGCTGACCGGCATTAATACACGCTGGCCCCGCTAAAAAATGATAAATATTCGCTGACCAATATTAAATAATATCAAATAGAGTCATACAATTAATATTTGGTATATTTTATTCCGGCATCGCGACGCCGACCGACGCTGACCGGCATTAATACACGCTGGCCCCGCTAAAAAATGATAAATATTCGCTGACCAATATTAAATAATATCAAATAGAGTCATACAAGTAATATCTAGTATATTTTATTTTGGCATCGCGACGCCGACCGACGCTGATCGGCATTAATACACGCTGGTCCTGATAAAAAATAATAAATATTCGCTGAACAATACTAAATGATAAAACATACTAAATAAAAATTGTAAGTCTATGTTTGATATCACTTAGTATTGGTCAGCGAATATTTATCATTTTTTAGCGGGGGCCAGCGTGTATTAATGCCGGTCAGCGCCAGTCGGCGTCGCGATGCCGGAATAAAATATACCAAATATTACTTGTATGACTCTATTTGATATTATTTAATATTGGTCAGCGTATATTTATCATTTTTTATCAGGACAAGCGTGTATTAATGCCGATCAGCGTCGGTCGGCGTCGCGATGCCGGAATAAAGTATACTAAATAAAACTTGTATGTCTCTGTTTGATATGACTTAGTATTGGTCAGCAAATATTTATCATTTTTTAGCGGGGTCAGCTTGTATTAATGCCGATCAGCGTCGGTCGACGTCGCGATGCCGGAATGAAATATAGTAAATATTACTTGTAAGGCTCTGTTTGTTATCACTTAGTATTGGTCAGCGAATATTTATCATTTTTTATCAGAGCCAGCGTGTATTAATGCCGGTCAGCGTCGGTCGGCGTCGCGATGCCAAAATAAAATATACTAACTATTACTTGCAAGTCTCTGTTTGATATCATTTAGTATTGGTCAGCGAATATTTATGATTTTTTAGCGGGGTCAGCGTGTATTAATGTCGGTCAGCGTCGGTCGGCGTCGCGATGCCGGAATAAAATATACAAAATTTTACTTGTATGACTCTATTTGATATTATTTAATATTGGTCAGCGAATATTTATCATTTTTTAGCGGGGCCAGCGTGTATTAATGCCGGTCAGCGCCAGTCGGCGTCGCGATGCCGGAATAAAATATACCAAATATTACTTGTATGACTCTATTTGATATTATTTAATATTGGTCAGCGTATATTTATCATTTTTTAGCGGAGTCAGCGAGCATTAATGTCGGTCAGCGTCGGTCGGCGTCGCGATGCCGGAATAAAATATACTAAATAAAACTTGTAAGTCTCTGTTTGATATCACTTAGTATTGGTCAGCGAATATTTATCATTTTTTAGCGGGGTCAGCGTGTATTAATGCCGGTCAGCGTCAGTCGGCGTCGCGATGCCGGAATAAAATATACTAAATATTACTTGTATGACTCTGTTTGATATCACTTAGTATTGGTCAGCGAAAATTTATCATTTTTTAGCGGGGTCAGCGTGTATTAATGCCGGTCAGCGTCGGTCGGCGTCGCGATTCCGGAATGAAATATAGTAAATATTACTTGTAAGGCTCTGTTTGATATCACTTAGTATTGGTCAGCGAATATTTATCATTTTTTAGCGGGGCCAGCGTGTATTAATGCCGGTCAGCGTCGGTCGGCGTCGCGATGCCGGAATAAAATATACCAAATATTAATTGTATGACTCTATTTGATATTATTTGATATTGGTCAGCGAATATTTATCATTTTTAGCGGGGCCAGCGTGTATTAATGCCGATCAGCGTCGGTCGGCGTCGCGATGCTGGAATAAAATATACTAAATATTACTTGTATGACTCTGTTTAATATCACTTAGTATTGGTCAGCGAATATTTATCATTTTTTATCAGGGCCAGCGTGTATTAATGCCGGTCAGCGTCGGTCGGCGTCGCGATGCCAAAATAAACTATACTAAATATTACTTGTATGGCTCTATTTGTTATTATTTAGTATTGGTCAGCGGATATTTACCATGGGTTAGGGGGTTTCAGCTCTCTTTAACGTCGGTCAGCGTTTTTGCGATCAGCACTGTTCAGCATTTTATTCTTACCCATAAATTTGTTTGACTGCATTTTAGCTGTCAAATGAAAATTACTTTATAAATCAAAAACTATTGGTGGGTCTCTAGAATTTGAGATTTCAACTAATAGAGATTTAATTTTTTATATTTAAAGTCAGATTTTTGTATTTTGACATTTTATAATGTATACACAAGGTGATTCAGGATTAGTATAATAATATATTATATATTTTACTCATGGACTTTGTCTTAATATCAATAATTATATGAATATTAAAGTATAAAAGTCATTGTTAAGAATGGATTAAAAAAGGAAAACAAATGTTAGATGGCTCAGTGGTATCGAGTCGGCCTATGGATCTTGATAACCCTGGTTCGATTCCCACAGTCGACGAACAATTTTCACCAAATTAAATCTATCCCAGTGGCCTTTCCACTAGCATCATTGGAGGCCGTGATTTAACGGCCGGTAACCGCACTTCACGCGAAGAAATATATCACTTACCAAGATCTGCTATAGCAGAGTGCCACACCCAGTAATTGGTAAAAGGCGTGATGATATATTTATTTATTTATTAGGTTTGAATGACCGACAAACAATTTTCACCACGTTAAAACTACCCCTGGGTCTCCCTCGCCACTAACATCTTTCTGGTCTGTAATTTGTCTTGTAGTAACCGCACTTTATGAGAAGAAATATATCACGTACCGAAATCTGGTCAGGCACAGTGGCACACCCAGTAATGGGTAAATGGCTTGATGATGTGTTTATTTTATATTTTTGCAATTCAAACTATAGATCTAAAATTTAAAATTACTTAGGTCTATTTTTTAATTTGCCTTATGTATCTAAATAAGACTTTTTTCAAAAATCTTAATAAGACTTTTAAAAATAGCTTTCTTAAAATGTTTGCTACAAAACAGTGTCGAATAACACAAGCAACTATCATAAATAAATAAATAAATATATCATCACGCCTTTTACCCATTACTGGGTGTGACACTCTGCCTAAGCATATCTCGGTAAGTGATATATTTTTTCGCGTGAAGTCAAATCACGGCCCCCAAAGATATTAGTGAAGGGGAAGCCACAGGGGTAGATTTAAATTGGTGAAAATTGCTTGTCGGCTGTGGGGATCGAACCAGGGTTCTCAAGATCCACAGACCGACTCGATACCACTCAACCACCTACCCCATAAATATAATAAATCCAGTTTTTAAATACCTGTAAGGCTTGTGAAATATTTTAAACAATTTTCGCTAGAAACGAACTTAGTTTAGGCTTCGCAAGCAAACAAACAAACAAATAATTTAGTCTCTACATCACTAAAACTTAACAACAGGAGAAGTGTATGCTTTAATAATAAATAACGCGGTTTTGCAGCATGGCAGAATTAACCAACAGACCAAATAATTAACTATGTTCCTATATAGACGCTACGTACGTAATTTAGTCCTATAGGCAAATAATTCTGTTAAATTAAAGCGATGATTAATAAATCATATTAATACTACGTTCATGCTTCTGACAATGATATTGTTTAGTTACGAGCATGGCATCAGTATTAGTTGAAGTTAAGTTCAAATAATTGTAATGTTCCAAGAAGGCGAATGTGAAGTAATGTTTCGAAATGTAAACAGATATACAATAGGACAAATATGCAATCAATTTGGTAAATTGTATTCTTTTTTTCATGAGGTAGGTGGCTCAGTGGTATCGAGTCGGCCTGTGAATCTTAAGAACCCTGATTCGATCCCCACAGCCGACAAACAATTTTCACCAATTTAAATCTACCCCTGTGGCTTCCCCTTCACTAATATATTTGGGGGCCGTGATTTGACTTCACGCGAAAAAATATATCACTTACTGAGATATGCTTAGGCAGAGTGTCACACCCAGTGATGGGTAAAAGGCGTGATGATATATTTATTTATTTATTTTTATTTAAGAACTCGGGTTCGTTTTCCACAGTCGATAAACAATTTTCACCACATTAAAATTACCTCTATGACTCTCTCGCTACTAACATATTTAGGGATCGAAATTTGACGGCTAGTAACCGCACTTCATATACATAATTATATCACTTATCAAAAAGTATATTTATGAAAGGTCATTTTCATATAGTTCTACATCACTCTATAACTCATTACCTAATAATTTCCAAATTTAAACTTCAATAGATTTAAGACAGTATTACGCGCTACTCTACTCAACAATAATAATTTTTAAATTTTTATTAGTCTTGCTCTCTTATGTTATTGTTCATTTATTCTTCTCAGCCCCATGTATACATAATATGTAAACGTATGTTATAATTGTTATTATTTAGTTGTAAACATGTTAGATAATTATGTACTTCTCGATATACATATTTCTATATCTGCTGAAATAAGGAGGTTAAGTGGAAGAGCAGCTTTTAGCTGAACTTTGCCGCAAATAAATGTATTATTATTATTATTATTTATTTAAATATTTCCACATCTGAAACTATGTATTAACTTCAACGAAGTAAATGAAATATTATTCTTCTAAATATACGTTGAGGTATCTTGATTTCCCCTGATAAAGCAAAAACTATCCTTCACAAGAGGGAAACATTTTTTTTTTCGTTTAGGACATATGTCAACACGGTCCACATTGCGTGCGTGAGCCTCATACCCGAAACAATTGGGCTGTGTTAGCTGTCAACAGCTGCTGTGATAATAATTAGCAAGCAATGTTGTCTGAACGACATATTGAACAAGTGATTAGTGTAGCCGTTGACTCGACAATTTACGAAGTTCAACTGTGCTGCGCTGCGTAACAGAATGTTTGATGAGAACGGCCTATTAGCACATTACTATCTCAAACATTTCATGTCGTGAAGATAATCAAGTTATTGCGCCGTTGTTATTATTACTTTTACTGTAGTTTCACCCTTCATATTTAAATGCTAAAATGGTGAGAACAGCGAGCCCACTTACAAATAAATTAAATTTGCTGTGGGTTGCTCTTGGAATAGTGAGTAAGTTTATTAGATCAACAGTATCCAACATACATTGACTTCTAAATATTTAAAAATATATTGTATGTATAATACGAATTTGATTGAGATTGACTTTAATTTTATTCCAATTAGCATAATAACAAAACAATTGACTAAAGCTTAAATATCATTTTTCTGCGATCGGTAAAAAGTGAGATTTTCGAACATGATTTGGGGTAGGTATGGGGTAGATGGCTCAGTAGCATTGAGCCGATCTGTGGATCTTGAGAACCCTGGTTCGATCCCCACAGCCGACAAACAATTTTCACCAATTTAAATCTACCCCTGTGGCTCCCCCACCACTAATATCTCTGGAGGCCTTGATTTTATAGCTGGTAACCGCACTTCACGCGAATATATCACGTACCGAGATCTGCTTAGGCAGAGTGCCACACCCAGTAATGGGTAAAAGGCGTGATGGTATATTTATTTATTTCTATTTAACAATGAAAGATTACAATAACGACAAATTACAACAATGATATGTCAACAATGAAAAATTACAACAATGATATGTCATCAATGAAAAATTACAACAATTATTATCACTACAATGAAAGTTTACAACAAAGAAATAGTGTGATTTCAACACTAATATCTTTGGGGGCCATGATTTGCCGGCTGGTAACCGCACTCCACGCGTAAAATATATCACTTACCGAGATCTGCTTAGGCAGAGTGCCACACCCAGTAATGGGTAAAAGGCGTGATGATATATTTATTTATTTATTTTTTATTTGGGGTAGGTGATTCAGTGATATCAAATCAGCCGAGTTCGATTCCCACAGACGACAAATAATTTTCACCACTTTAAAACTACCCCTGTGGCTCCCTCTCCACACCTAAGGGGACCGTAATTTGACGGTACTTTACACGAAGAATTATATGACATAATGTCCTTGTTATCTACATTTAAAATTTAAATTAATTACAAATAAAAATCTATTATTTTCAAATTCTGAAAATATGTTAAAAGTAGCTTTACAGAACTTATTAAATGCAGTCCTCATTACGATCGTTCCAAGATCTCTAACCTATTTCAACTCTCAAATAACTATATATACAGGGTGGAGATATACGTATACGTTTTTAATAATTTAAGATGCAATTGTAGAAAAAAAATGTGTGTATCACGAGTGTAAAGTGTCTTTGTTCCTCTTGCACTATTACAGCTCTCACCTTCGGCTCGCGCTGCAATTACCGTGCTCGAGTAACAAAGAATCACTGTACGCTCTTAATACACAAATAACTATTCTCACCCTCTTACTTATATGTTGCAATTATTTAAAAGATTTAATCGTATATAACTGTACACATTATATCATCTATAATTGCTATCTGAAATACAAATCCATCACATCCTGATTTGGTTTAGAAATATGATTTTTCGCTTATCCTATTGTTTAAATAAAGTTTATATTTTTCATTTTTCCGATGAATACTCATTAATTAAATAAAACTAATAATGAAAATATCATCATCTGTGGCGCTACAGCCCAAATCGGGCCGGGGCCTACCGGACACACCGAGCCGTAGTTTTTACACTGCCGTACTGCCGGTTTTCGTAGTCGAATGCTACATTATTTAAGGCGTATAAGTGACTAGCTTATAGCGCCCGAGTGTGATAAATACATGTAGCTGTATTTTATATTTTTACGGCAAATCACACATTGTCGACAGGCGGATTCGAACTGACGAACCTTGGCTCGGGTGACGTCACAGTATGTTAAGAGATGTGCCTTAACACGCTCGGCCACCGCGCCTGTTACTTAATAGTTATTTATGTACTAAAAGTGATAAGTGATAATGAAAATATAAATAAATATAAATGGCATCATTGTGCAGTTTTATTATTTTTAAATACCTGTAGGGTAACATTTTTAATTTTGTTTATATAATGAATTAATATATTTGAAATGAATTTCCAATGCGGTGTATTATTTATTTGGCATTTCTGTTCGTGCAACCAATATTTTTGTCGGAAGTAAAATATATTTTTATATGTGAGCTCCATTTGCTACATTCATACATATATTTGCTATATATATTTACACAGTACTAAAATATTTTTATAGGAACATTTCAGCGCTTTTAAATTTCTACCTCATTTGTTTGCAAATACGGAAATATATAAAACAGGCGTGTCCATTGTGTTCATGTTTCATTTCTCATAAAGGTGTTTCATTTTGACAATTTATCCTCGAGTTTTTTGCTACCATCGTAAATTATTCACGATATTTTTATTTCACACTTTCGTTTATTCCAAAGAACATTCGCTGTTATGAAATTCTCTCTTATCATTCAATTAACGCATAAGTTAACTACAGAACGGTAATAAAAGTACATCTGTTTTGTTTTCTTTTTGTTTAAATTATTTATAAAAATTATTATGTAGAAGGTTGATAGTCCAGAAACTTCTACTTTAAATAAATATTTAAAAAATAACTTTTTGTACACGTAACCTTCAAAATGACACTTCCAGCATGCAACACTCAATATGGAACAAGTGCTTTCCGATCGACTAGACTGTAAAAATTGAAAAATACATTGGCCCTTTGGAACATTCTAAAATAAATCTGTCTTGATAATAATAAAATCTAATTTAGAACATATAAAGTCCCTGAATTTTCCTTTAAAAAAATATGTGTGTATCACGAGCGTAAAGTGTCTTTGTTCCTCTTACACTATTGCAGCTCTCGCCTTCGACTCACGTTGCAATTACCTTGTTCGAGTAACAAAGAATCACTTGACGTTCTTAATATACAAATAACTATAGTCTTCACACGCTAAAATGAGTATAATGAGTTTTTTTTTTATTAAAATATTCAGTTGCATGCAAGAATAATAAGAATATACAGGGTGTAACTTCGAAACCAACCACCGCCTTTATTTTCTTTATTATTATAGTTACAAAAATATATTATAAAGAAAAGGTATAGAAGGCCAAGGGGGACATCTGGTTAAAGAATAAAATAATTTTTTAAACCAGTGGTTCTCAAGTTGCAACACAAAGTTATATTTTTTCAAATGGGATTATACATATTTTTTAGGCCTATTCGATAGAGTATTTTTTTATGAATTCAACCATGTAATCATTTTATATCCTTGCATAACAAAAATATTGAGAAAATTCAATTTAAAGTTTCGATAATTATTATTTAACTTGGCACAAACAGTAGGCTATGATCAATAACAAAACAAAATAAGTTCATTGTTATTTATAATAATTAGTTGCGATTGTTGTTTTTATTGAGAAGATAAATTTTGAGTATTGTATTAGGTAATTAAATGTTTATGGTTTATAATCATTATGTTTATTGATTTGTTATTGATCATGACCTACTGTTTTGTGTCATTTTAAATAAAATTTATCGAAACTTTAAATTGAATTTTCTCAATATTTTTGTTATGTAAGGATGTAGAATGGTTACATAATTGAATTCAGAAAAAAATACTCTATCGAATAGGCCTAAAAAATATGTATAATCCCATTTGAAAAAATATAACTTTGTGTTGCAACTTGAGAACCACTGGTTTAAAAAATTATTTTATTCTTTAAGCAGATGTCCCCCTTGGTCTTCTATAACTTGTCTTTATAATATTTTTTTGTAACTATAATAATAAAGAAAATATAGGCAATGGTTGGTTTCGCTGTTACACCCTGTATATAAAATAAATATGTCATTATACCTTTTACCTATTTCTGAGTGCCGTAGCAGATTTAAGTAAGTGATATATTTATGCACATGATGTGCGAGCCACAGTGGTAGTATAAATGTGGTGAAAATTGTTTGTCGGCTGCGGGAATTGAACCCGAGTTTTCAATTCCACAGTCTGTCTTCCTCATAATAAGAATATGATTTTCAAATATGAATTCATTTAATATAGTCTGTTATGTGACTAAATGTATACGAGTACTCCGGTTTTGATTACATCTATCATTAATTATAATTACGTGGGGTATGTAGGTATTTCCTGTACGACTTTTCCCGTGAAATGATTCAGTTACATAGCTGCAGGTATTGTTTCTGATCACATCGTTATAAGCGGAGAACACACAAGACGTAGCGCTTTTAACACCTGGAAAATGTGTACTTTGATGTGTCATCATAATTATTATAACCGCATCTTCAGTTCCTAAGCCGTCTGCGTGGAACATTGCTCGAAAGTTGCTTCAGAACTTTGTAGTTGGATTTTAACACCTAAAATTAAAGTTCCATTACTGAGTTTTGCTATTCACACGCGTTCATTACAAACTAAATTAATTTATTTTTGTTATCTACAAGAAATATTAGCAGTGAGCATGATATTCTTGTTAGTAATTTCCCACAAATTTATTTATATATTTATTAGTAATAATTTGCCTCAGGCAATGGCCCATACAAATATATTGACAAGTAATAATTATATTCCTAAGATACTTCATTAAATCTTTAACAAAAGTAAATTGTATAAAGTACAGTAAATATACCGGGAGTTTTTTTTTATCAGTAAACATAGGGATAATCATTACCATAGTTACAGTTAAAAAGTTTGACAGCAATGTATTAGAGCGTTTATTTTAAAAGTAAACATAGGGAAAATAACATTGCTGTCAACTATAGTTGTCAAAGTAATAAAACTGTCCTCTTTCAAAATCAGGCTGGGTTAATAGAGGATCAAATAGTGGGGCGTTTTTATATAAATGGAAATTTAAATGGGGAAAACTATTTAGAGTTGTTACAAGAGAGAGTAATATTGAGTAAATATTGAGGAAGTGTGGTTCCAACAGGATGGTGCTCCCCCGCGTTATACTCAAAATGTACGAGATTATCTGCACCGGAAATTCCCCCAACGATGGATAGGACGAGGTGGAGAAGTGGAGTGGCCTGCAAGGTCATCAGATCTTGCACCAAACTATTTCTTTCTTTGGGGCCACTTAAAAAATAAATTTTATAATGGTGATAGAATGAGCGTAAAACAATTAAAAAGAGCAAATAAATAATGCTATAAATTCATTTTATAATTGTTTAGGCTATGGTTTACAGGTAAATGGGGGTAATTTTGAATAATTATTAAGTTGAAATTCCTATTTAAACTAATGTAATTTAAAGTAATTAAAATTCATTTAATGTTTCTTTTATTATAATAGACTATTACACTTCAATGCATTACTGAAAATGTTATTTTCCCTATGTTTACTTTTAAAATAAACGCTCTAATGCATTGCTGTCAATCTTTTTAACTGTAACGATGGTAATGACATATCCCTATGTTTACTGATAAAAAAATCTTCCGGTATTACTTTGCTAATAACAATGATTAATATTTAGATTGTAATGAGTTTTAACCTTCAAGTAGTATATAAGTAACATAAGATACTCCCGTAAGTATTTAACAAAAGTAATTTGTACAAAGAATAGTAAATATATTTAGTTGCTAGTAACAACGTGTGAAAGGTAAATAGTAATAAGTTTCCCACAAATGGGAAAGAGTATATTAAACAGAATTGTGTTATTAAGGATTTAATAAAAAAATCCTTATATGAGGGATGAAGCATGAATACACTGTCAAATAATAAATGAAATCAACGTTAAAACATTAATTAAACTTTTAAATTAATTTCTGTTCCGTGTACAAAGTTGTTCATTTCATTTATTTTTACATTATACAAAAAATAATTAAAATGCAACGCAAAACATCTCTTTTACAAAAAATGTAAGCACTAATACATTAATTTATACACAATACATTCAGTGAACAAAAAGTAATTAAAACTGAAGAGACAGTGAAAGAAAATTATATCAATATTCTGAAATGTTATCAATTTCTTAATTGGGAAAACATAAAAAGTTGAAACAATTTTAGAGGATACTAACAACAATATTATGTTAACGTTCTCAATCAAAAGGTTACTGACATGTATTTACTAAGTGCTAGACTAACAAGACTATTACAGACTGACTTAGTATATTATACAACAAGCATGAAATGGTACTCATATCGTATGAGTATGTTTTATGCTGCAATTCATACGAGTGCGAAATGGGAATTTCATGCTAGTTGTTCAGAATGATTCTTTTACTACTACGATATTGTTGCGCTATTAATTTATATTTAAATAATAATGAGCAAACAAATCACAAAGGAAAACACATCATACTTCAACAGAGAGAGAGGTAGAAGTTAGTTTTTCTAGTTTGACAAACAAAAATAGTGACTTTTTACATCCTTCTACGAAGTAAAGGAAGTATTGTAATCGCAAAAATTTTAGGTTTTGTGATTTCAGCGGAAATATCCATTTTGAACATCCCTGAATCCATTTTGACTAATTTCGTCGTAACGTCTGTACGTACGTACGTATGTATCTCGCATAACTCAAAAACGGTAAGCCGTAGAAAGTTGAGATTTTGTATTTAGGACTATAATAGCCTATAATAGATTTTAATGAAAAACTATTTTATTATTTTTCTAATTTGGTATATAAGACTACTATATCAATGCAAATGACATACTAGATTTTGGTTAAAATGGACTAACCGGAAGTGATAAATCACATGAATTTTGATTAGAAATAAATGCTGCAAATAAAAGTTTTAGAGAATTAAATTCTGCGTCTAGCACATTAAGAATTATTAAATTAGCCTTCTGTATAAGCGAGATAACTAAATTTAAAAATTATATATTTCTTATTTTTTGTAATTAAGTTTTCTATGGATTAGAACAAAAAATAAGAACAAATAAAATATTTTATGTCAATGTCAAATTACGTCAAATATGTGCAATAAAAAATGTAGGTATAGTATAATACGCGTACAAGGAAGTCATGTGGTGTCCACATCAGGTTTTTTTTCCACAATCTAAATTAAGATAGTTTTGACCGTATGTGTCACCAGCATTATGGGCTGGCTGTGTATTCTTGAAATATATAATTTACTAATTAATACTAATTGATTAATCCCTCAGTTCCAAATAAAGTAAATATTGCGTAGTTCAAAAAGAACAAAATTTAATAGTTTGTTAGTTTAGCTTGAATCATTTATTCTCAGAAAAATATTTTCCGCGAATAAGCCGTAGCTCTTCTCCAAAAGAAGAAAACATATCAATAAAAATGTTGTACAGTTGCCAAATTTAAATTCGTTAATTGAAGAACAAAACTAGGGATCAAGGAATATAACTAAAAACATTGTAAGGAAAGAATGATACAACTGCGAATATTTTAAATTCGCAATGTAAATTTTTTGCTCCGCGCAGCTCTCTAGGCCGCGAGCGTCGTATGGTCGTACAGACCTTGTGAATCACTACGGCGCCCCGTCAGACACTGAAAAGGCTGTTGATGTGGGTTTTTTACGGCGCTTTTTGATCGGCTGCCCCTGCTGAACGAGCAGGGGTCGTACTGCTACCACTGCCAACTTCGATACTGAAAAACACAACACATTATTTCTTGTTTCCGTGGCGTATATGTTTAAGATGTCTGTTTCCTTAAACTCTAACGATATATTACTGATTTTTACTATTTACAAAATAAGCAGTTATTTTCAAATACTTAATTAATTGTCGAGACAAATTCATTTCTATTTTTAATTTTAATCCTAAATGAATGATATTCAACCAAGACAAATGAATTTGCAGTACGTATATTTATATAAAACTGTGTGTGGTCTTACGGTAGCCAGATCCATAATAATACATTATGTAATAAGTTTCATAACTGTCTCTTTTCTCTTTTGTTATGAGTCTATATGAAACGAAAATATATAGAGTTTTAAAACATTTAACATTTAAAAAATGTAATCTATATTCAACTTGTTTCGTCCATGGCGCCCTTATTTTAGCTATAATGAAATAAAACTAAACATGCAATTTTTTATACAAATATTCTATCACTGAATTCAGAATAAAATTATTTTTCTACTTCCGTTTGGAAATAGACGTTTTATTTCACTTATTTGAGTTAGGTAATGAACTGCATTATTTAACTAGTGAAATAATGAGGTAACATAGCAACAGATAACTTGGTAGACGAATTCTGATGTGTTATTCTTTTATTTTTTGAATTTATAACTGTCATTAATATGTCAAAATTACATAATTTCAAAAACGCTCTTTCGTATTTATTAGAACGGAAGTAGAAAAAATATTGTATGAAACTAGTAAGGAAATAGGTTATTACCTTCATTGCCTTACTAGTTTCATAAATAGCTATTATCGAACGAGCAAATAAAAATATATAGTTTCATTTAAAATAACAATTAAATTAAAATAGTTTTGTAAAATAGAAATTGTTTGCTAATTTAACCGACCTCGTAGGTCTTATAGTTCTCTAAATAGCAATAGTGGACAAAATAAAATGAACATCCTGTATACTCGTATACCTGTCATTCTTAAAGTTTAGTTATTATTACGAACGGATATAACAGCTTTCAAAAAGTAAATAGACATATCACATTAAACGCATATTACATGCTAGCACCCTTGTAAAATAGTTAAACGTCCTTTTGAACTTGCATAAAATATATAACATCAATATTAGTCGACAACTTCGTAGTCGTAAAGATAAAAAGGTTTAGTAACTAATTTGCAACAAGCAGTAAACATTATGAGAGTACTTTAGGGCAGTTGAAAACAACTCGATGTCATTAACTGTTTTTGAAATATAAGTTAAAATTTAAAAAAAAACTGAGGAGAAAAGTTGTCTTTTGTCAATTTCTTGATTATTTATTTAAATAAATAAATATATCATCACGCCTTTTACCCATCACTGGGTGTGGCACTCTGCCTAAGCAGACCTCGGTAAGTGATATATTTTTTCGCGTGAAGTGCGGTTACCAGCCGTCAAATCACGGCCTCCAAAGCTATTAGTGGTGGAGGAGCCACAGGGGTAGCTTTTTAAATTGGTGAAAATTGTTTGTCGGCTGTGGGGATCGAACCAGGGTTCTCAAGATCCACAGGCCGACTCGATACCACTGAGCCACCTACCCCATATTATTTATTTATCATATTAAAATTCTATTTTTTTGTTATTTGCTGAGTAAAACTCGGTTTTTCAGATATTTAATTTTAAAACTAACAAAGCAAATTAAAATTTTATACTGAGCTAAAAAAGATATAAATTCAAGTATGAAATGAAAACATTCTCGTAGTGTCCAGTATTAAAATATTTGACTTAAGTCCTTGCTAGGTGACAAATTTAATAAAACACACCCAAGAAAACCAGACAGATGTTTCCGTCTTATCATACTTGTAAAAGTAGGGAAAAAATGAATTTATCATGATGAAAATGAAACACAAACACAAAAAGAGAACCGAAATAATGAAGACGATTATTCCTCTGAAGAATTCTCATTCATGAGACGCCCCATGGCAAGCCGAGCCACCGCCGCAAATTCCAAATAAACGTTCTTTTTATTCGAGAAAAGTAAATGAAAAACGTGCAACGACGAATGGAACAAGATGACATTTTAAACCGAAACGGCGTTCGGGAGCTCACAGCTTGTTTCGCGTGCTTTTATCGCTTTGCTCGTGATCCAAAGAGTGAGTGAATCCACTGAACTATACATAGGGGTTTCTGACATATCATAACATACAATAACCTGAGTGCTTTACATGAAACCCTCATTCTTGATGGAATGTCTATTAGGAAAAATGCAAAATCTTGATTGTCATTGGTCAATGTTGCATATTTGTGATACGTAAGAGAAATATCAAAGCAATATTAAATTATGTACTTATAGGAATACATATGGGGTAGGTGACTCAGTGGTACCAAATCGGCCTCTGGATCTTGAGAACCCTGGTTCGATCCCCACAGCCGACAAACAATTTTTACCAAATTTAATCTCCCCCCCGTGGCTCCCCATCTACTAACATCTTTTTAGGTCGTGTTTTGACGGCTGGTAACCGCATTTCACGCGAAGAAATATATCACTTACCGAGATCTTACAGACTCAGCTTCGTCTCAATTTCCTGCATTCGTACGAAAAACTGCATTTTTTGTCTTTATGTCATAAATAACTATTTTCTAAAAAATTTAAATAAACTAAACACAAATATATTTATGATGTTTATGTAACGAAATACGAAATAACTATTTGTACAACTATTTATGAAAGCAATACAATTCTGGCGAAGCCATAGTATTTAAATTAAATTACGCTCTCATTTGTCATCGTAAAGTTGACGTTTTCTGTGGAACAATCGAAAAATATCTTTTTTGCGCGTCTCCAATGGCAACGCGCGAAAAAGACGTAAAATGCGCGCGTCTCCAATGGCAACGCACGAAAAAGATATTAAATGCGAGCTTATTTCAATAGTTACCAGGGATACAAACAAAACAGAAACTTGTCATATTGACAGTTGACAGAATTAATTTATTTTCATTATACATTTTTTAATAATTTTAAGATGCAATCGTAGAAAAAATGATGTGTGTATCACGAGCGTAGTGTCTTCGGCTCGCACTGCAATTACCGTGCTCGAGAAACAAAGAATAACTTTACGCTCTTAATACACAAATAACTATTATTATGTGTTCTACGCATATTTTTTTAATTGATTGATTTTACGTCGTTAAAACTTAATAATTATTTTGACAGGTATCATTATTTCATTATTATGCTGGAAAATTTTAAATAAAGTACAAGAAAATAAATAAATAATAATAATGAAATTAAAAGATTAAACTAAATCAATGAGAATTTGATATTCCTCTTTTTTACAATTTTTTAAATAGTTGATAAGTGTATATCTTTCTACACAATTTTTCGTTAAAAATGTCGAATTTTACGATCAATTTGCAAAAATAAAAAAACAAATTGAACTATGTAAAGAAAAATACAATAATCTAATTGTCAAGTAATTTCACATGGTGTATATGACATTTCACGTAAGATTGTAGTAATCTTAAATGTATATTTTAATATACACAAATAGATAATCAATTTTAATAGTCAATCAACGTATGAAAATGAACAAAACTATTTTATAAATCGAAACAAGGTTTCAAAATCACAGAATCTATTCATTTTTTTAAACCGAGATAACGTTTGGAACTGAAAAATAGCGGTATATTGATAGCTCTTGTTGCTATACTAACTCACGTACTTTCTAATAATATTTATAATGCAAAGTATAGTACTAAAAGTATGTAAAATGTATCGGATATATCATAGTAAATTTGATAGAAATATCCTAATGTGTAGCACTAAATTACACTACCTCATATTACATTGCAATATGTCAAATGCAAATTGTAAAAATTTATAACTATCTCTCAACAGTATTCCTGTACGAAGCAGAGTATCATAAATATCCAAATTACGTTTCTTATTATTGACAATTTAACTTTCATACGGAGGCCTCACTCATTTTTATCAGCGTTCCCAATGTAGTATATTTCAGTGAGTAAATCTCAAATCTCCATCGTCATCTCTTCGGAACTGTTATGAAACAAAGGTGATGCATCTCTCAGCTATTTCCTTCATTATCGGAAGTACTACAGCGTTTAACACGTATCTGCATCGACCAAAGATGACTTGAAACGATTTTTATCACCATAGAGTCGAGTTTTATAGTTTTATAAGAGTGTGAACTATACGCCAGTGGATTCTAGAAAGTTGTTAAGTGAGAAACTTTTATTAATAGAAAAACTTGTAACTTATAATGTAAGGTGTAATATATATAGCAGAAAAGGCGAAAGATGTTGCTTAATCATATAAGGGATAAATTTAGCGCTTCTGTCTTTTAATAAGTACAACCAGGGTCGCGTAGTGTACGGTACCATCTTTTTAATATGTAAAATTTGACATCATTTTGTCTGTGTTCAGAGAATGGTTCTTTCTATTATAATTCTATTATGGACCTGAAGATGAATCAAAAACGGGTCGAAACGTTGTTAAATTAAACAAGAATATCAAGCCAAGGAATCCGTCCATTGTTATTAGTTATTTTCCAAGTTTGCGAAAAAAAATCAAGTGTTTTTATTTTACATTAGTCACGTTTTTGAAAAAGATCTACGATTTTACATTTTTTGTTATAAATAAATAAATAAATAAATATAGATTGTTTCACAACTTACAGCAAAAAAATTAAAGGGTATATTCTGTACGACGTGCTGATCATGAAACAAAAAGTTTTTTTTAAAATTCGAAATATTAAGGGTTGTTAACCTAAAACATTTATTGTAGTACTGCACTGGATTCGCTTTCCTATTAAACACAGACAATGAAATAGGTATCAACTACGAAAGAATAATTACACAATTCAATTATTAGCAGGTATTTATAATAGAATTTTATTTAATTAATAACTTTAACATAATCATCTACCCAGTGGCAGTGACAACGACAAATTTTGGACTGGGAAACATGGAAAATAGTTTTGCGATTTTAAAAAAAATTCTTTTTGTTTCATGATCAGCAAGTCGTACAGAATATATCCTTTAATTTTTTGCTCTAAGTTGTGAAACACCCTGTATATCATCACGCCTTTTACCCATTACTGGATGTGGCACTCTACCGAAGCAGATCTTGGTAAGTGATATATTTGTTCGCGTGAAGTACGCTTACCAGCCGTAAAAGCACGCCCCCCCTCAAGTAGTTAGTAGAAGGGGAGTCACAGGGGTAAATTTAATTGGGTGAAAATTGGTTGTCGGTTGTGGGGATCGAACCAGGGTTCTCAAATTCCACAGACCGACTCGATACCACTGAGCCACCTACCCCATATTATTTTTTGTTATGTATTGCTTTAATTAAACTGCACTATTTGGTTAGATAAAAGCGTACGGTAGTATGTGTATGTCGGGTACTGCGTACATTTGTTTGTATTTTTTAAATTTTCTAGTTTTTTCATTTCATATTTTGCAAATTTACATGTTTAGAATACCTACAGCGATATTTTCAGCAAGAATTTATATTCATAAATCGTGTGACAAGTAAAATCAATTTCATTTGTTTTTGTTTTGGCTTAAATTTTCATTAATTAAATCTGATATGCATAAAGAAATAAATCCTATATATGGGATTACATATTTGAAATATGAAAATTAATCTACATACATTATATCTGCGTAATTTATTTTCGCCATATCCTCTTGTGTCGCATTTGAATTTCTATTGTATATTTGACATTAACAATTCCTAGTTTACTCTAGTTTGATACATAATTAACATTTGGATTTTAAGTAAAATCCAATTAACGTTGAATATGCAAAATCACAAACTAATTACTACTACCGTGCCGATATCCATCGCCAGATCCGTTACTATTTACATTCTAAATATACATACATACATTTATGATTTAGATAAATGGTTTACTAATTTCTATGTAGAAATCCAAAATTGAAACGTCCAGCACACGAGTATTGACTAAGACAAAATATGTATTAGTAAAAGAGTAGCTTATTATCAAAACGCATTTATTCTAATTTTGTTTTATTAATTAAAAACTATAAGTAAAATAAATATGTATATCATCACGCCTTTTACCTATTTCTGGGTGTAGTACTCTGCTGTTGTAGATATCAGTAAGTGACATTTCTTCACATGAAGTGCGGTTACCAGTCGTCAAATCACTGCCTCCATATATGTTAGTGGGGGAGGAGCCACAGGGGTAATTTTAACGTGGTGAAAATTGTTTGACGGTTGTGGGAATCGAATCCGAGTCCTCAAATCCATAGCTAAACTATAGTATTACTAAACAATGTTGTGTACAATTGACATTGTTTATTATATTTAGTAATAAATCAAATAAATTGTTTATTTTTAATTTATACTAAACCAGATATAATTCAATTAAAAAATCTTAAATCTTGTTCAAAAATAATGTATAATTATTATCTTTTGTTTAATATAAAATAATATTAAATAATTTCGTTATGCACAAAATTTATATTAATCATTAACTGAATCGTCATATTTTTTAACTTATTGTTTCTGATTCTCACTTTTACTTTTTCACCATTCTGTATCACCATGAATTTCTTCTGATTTGCCCTTCGTAAAATTCATTTTTACATAAACAATGTAATTAAATTATAACTAAGAACAATTGTTAAAGTAAGTCAGAGAAGCAATTAATAATTATTACAGATTTGACAGTAACTAATCTAATTGTTTAAACAAGTGAATTTATAGCATACGTAATGTGTGTAATTATTTATTAATAAAAACATGAATAGTTTCTGTATTAATAATTTTATAACTGTTTTAAACAGAAACAAAAGATCTTTAAAATTTTGCAAAAATATATAGGTGTTATATTTAATACAAAGTTGCGTATCATGCCGCGAAAATGGTAAACCCGAATTTAATTTCCAATTGTCGAGAACTACTACAACAGAATACCACACCTACTAATAAATAAAATAACGTTGATGATATATTTTGTTTTATTTTACATAAACTTACAAAGAACTATTTATAAACAAATATTCATTGCAAGACATTCAAATATAAATTGTCTTATCTTTCTTGTTATCCGCTCTCCACGAACTCATGAACTACGTTGTGGTTGAAACATATTCTTCAGAAGTAGCACTCTGCCACTGTCCTGGTGTCATGTCTATCGATTTTGATCTAAAAAGTTTTACATTATTGTCTGAGACGTATCTTCTATTTGTTTTTGTGTGTAGTGTATATCTCTGTGTACACGGCAAAGCTGCGCTGAACATGAAACGTAGCGCAATAAAACGCGGAAGAATTTTCAATCTAAGTTCAAATACATGAGTGGGAATCAGAACCGGCGACATGCTTACTTTACAATCTCCTCGGGTATTTGTTTAATTTTATTGTTTGCATAAATGTAGCTATGTTTGAATTAACATTTTAAAAGTATATATTCCTAGATATTTCTTAATATTACTGCAAAATATTATAACTCTTAGACAGAAAACACAATAGTTATTTGTGTGTTAAGAATGTATATATTGTAATGGGGTAGGTGGCTCAGTGGTATCGAGTCGGCCTGTGGATCTTGAGAACCCTGATTCGATCCCCACAGCCGACAAACATTTTTCAACAATTTAAATCTACTCCTGTGGCTCTCCCTCCACTAATATCTTTGGAGGCCGTGATTTGACGGCTGGTAACCGCACTTCACGCGAAAAAATATATCACTTACCAAGATCTGCTTAGGCAGAGTGCCACACCTAGTAATGGGTAAAAGGCGTGATGATATATATATTAAGAATGTATAGTGATTATTTGTTACTTTATTACTTCAGCTAGCGCTGCAATAGTGTAAGAGGAACAATTACATTTTATACTCATGATACAAACATATTTTTTCTATGATTGCATCTTCGATTATTAAAAAACGTTTACGTACTGAAAGTAAATTGGTTCTGTAAATATGACAAGTTTCTGTTTTGTTTGTATCCCTAATAACTATTGGAGGAAGCGCACATTCAATTTCTTTGTCGCGCGTTGCCATTGGAAATGTACACATTTAATAAATTTATAACTTTGTTGCACGTT
The DNA here is from genome assembly GCA_947425015.1 of Pterostichus niger. NCBI lineage: Eukaryota > Metazoa > Arthropoda > Insecta > Coleoptera > Carabidae > Pterostichus > Pterostichus niger. Next base: position 23,280,209 of record OX380345.1, on the reverse strand, counting down.
TCTAATGGCAACGCGTGACAAAGTTATTTTTCGATGTGATAAAATGAAATACAAACAATTTTCACCAATTTAAATCTACCCCTGTGGCTCCCTCTCTACTAATATCTTTGAGGGCCGTGATTTGACGGCTGGTAACCGCATATCACGCGACAAAAATATATCACTTACTGAGATCTGCTTAGACGCAGAGTGCCACACCCAGTAATGGGTAAAAGGCGTGATGATATATTTATTTATTTTATTTATAAAATGAAATACATTTAATGGAATTGCGTATTTTATCTATACATTCTATATTATTAAGTTATATTAGTTACGATGTAACTCGTCAGGGACACATGGTTGCCGTGTCCGCTCTGTAAATTTAAAACTTGGAATTTTAATGACATATGAAACGTCCATAATAAGCGTAGTGCGATTCAATTTGATTTGACATTAGTGACATCTGTCAATAAATCTAATCTAAATGCCTAATTTATTTCTGAAAGTTTTTGATTGGGTAGTGAAAAAAGTTCATTCTGTTCCACTGGCTTCCCTTAATATACAAATAACTATTTTATAATATTCGTTGTTTTTAAACTAATAAGTTATAATTTATTATATTAATATTATGTATAAATGTTGGGAAAACAAATATCTCACTAATAGCTAATATTATTAAGTTGTGTGATTATTAAAGGTAATCATACCTGTAGTTTTTGACTAAAGTTAATTTATATTATGACAGAAAAATTCTGATGACGCCTGGATTCGAACCAGGGACCTTCCGCATACCGGGCAGACTATTGACTATTGACTTCATTTATTCAAAAATATTATTTACATGTTTAAAAGTAAATTACATTTTAAACTTATATAACTATCAGTGTATTATGAATTCCTGTTTACAAATAAACTTAGCTCCATTTTATGTTTTTTCATGTGTAAACTTAAATTAATTGTAGTGTATTTGTGTCAGTGCAGTGTACTTAATTATTATTAATTAATTAATTTATTATATTACATATAAAGAGCATATCGCTCACAATATTTCAAACAATACACTTATAACTAAACTTACAAACTAACATAATATGATACTTTGATTTTACTATTTAATAATGTTTGTTTTAATTTACTTATTTCATAATTAAAACTTAGAAATTAACTATACAATTAAAATCACTTAATATAAATATAAATAAGATAAATAAGTAATTATGAAACACAAGTGTGTTGGTTGTGTTGTGTGTAAAGGATCAGCTAATCTTGGAACGTTTCCTGGAAGATTGGAAGGGTCTGATAGGGAAGTTTATGTTTTAATTTTATTTCAGTATTGTCATATCTCAGTCTGGTAATGTTTTTGGTAAGTTCGCTGTCACTGGCGTAAGTTTGTAGGGTATAGAATTTTTGTGCATGTTGTGTAATGTAGTCTTGAATAAATGGTAAGTTTGTTTGTTCATGTAGTGTTGTGATCCGTGTGTATCTGTCTTTGCCTGTAACAAGGCGAAGCATTTTGTTTTGTAAAACTTGTAGAGGTTTGAGCGCTGTGTGTGTTAAGTGTGCAAATACTGGTGCTGCATAAACAAGTATAGGACGGATTAGTGTCGTGTACAAAAGTTTTTTAGTCTTTTCTGTTAATACACTATTTTTTGATAAAAGTGAGTAAACCTGTCTGATAGTGTAGTGTGCTTTAATAATAGTGTTGTGAATGTGATCAAAGAAATTTAGCCTACTGTCTAAGTAGACGCCCAAGTATTTAATTGTATTTGTTGGTGTAATTTTGTGTAATTTTATTTTAATTGGTGTGTAGATTTTTATGTTTGTAAATTTTCTACTAAAGACAATGGCCTCAGTTTTGTTTGCATTAATTTTAATTTTCCAATTTGTAAAGTAAGTGTCTAGTATATTTAGATGTATTTGTATTTGTTTTGCTGCCACTTCAGCACTGTGACTATGTGCATAAATTGCTGTATCATCAGCAAATAGAGCAATTTTTGTTTTTGCAAATGTCGGAATGTCATGTAAATAAATAATAAACAATAGTGGGCCTAATATGCTACCTTGTGGCACCCCTGCTCTAATTAACCTTTTATCAGAATTTTTATTATTTACTTTTACTGTAAAATCTTCCGCATACCGGGCAGAGATGCTAACCGCTACACCACGTCACCTGTGTTCGAAATATGGCATCAACTGAATTTTTCTGTCACAGTGTAAGCGTAGCTTCGTTCCGAGAGACTCCTATATCATCAGAATGTTTCTGTCATAATATAAATTAACTTTAGTCAAAAACTACAGGTATGATTACCTTTAATAATCACACAACTTAATAATATTAGCTCTAAGCTTGGGTATGATTCCCTCATAATCAAAAACTGTGTCACTGTAGACGAACCCGGTTGTCAATGCCTATATAGGAGTCTCTCGGAACGAAGCTACGCTTAGACACTGTGACAGAAAAATTCAGTTGATGCCATATTTCGAACACAGGTGACGTGGTGTAGCGGTTAGCATCTCTGCCCGGTATGCGGAAGGTCCCTGGTTCGAATTCAGGCGTCATCAGAATTTTTCTGTCATAATATAAATTAACTTTAGTCAAAATCTCACTAATAATTAATTTAAAATAAGGTAAAGCATCTTAGACGCCACGCACAAAATATGGCATTAACTCGAAATTAATGAACCTATTAGAAAATGTACTTATTTCAATGACATACTAGTGTAAATTGCAACTCAAAATACTTTTTGTTTGCTCCTCAATCATTTACACAAAAATCAGTATTCTTCTCACACTCAAACATTACAAAGTTCCAGGCAGATCCCAGGTCCCAACCCACCATTCTCCACTCTCCAGTGTAGTTTCCAGGAAACCTGCAACACAGAACTTAACCCAAAACAAACTGTAGCGAACACTTCCAACCGCGGTGCGGCGTGCAGCGAGCCATGTCGTGTCACGTCGCGGTGTCGGCCTCCACCGCCACCACCACCGCCGTCGCTTGACCTCCGCCCCGCTCTAAACACCGGATTTAGTGCTTCACTTAGTGAGATTACCTCCAGCAACGCTTCCTGCCGCGCGAGAGAGAAATGATCCGTTGGATTGTAAAAAATCGAGAGCAATTACGAGCAAGTACCGGCCCCAGAACAGCTTCAGAATCGCCGACGTAATTAAGTGAAAAATAATCGCGCAGTGTGATGCTGGCTGAATTGGAGATGGGCGAGGAAAATGCAAAAAAATACGGTCTAATGTGCAATCAGAGGTTGTATGATAGGAATATTGAAAATATCCGCAAGTCTGCTAATAAGTTACGACATAGTTCTTCTTATTTGAGATTTGAGAACTTGGGTTCGATTCCCACAATCAACCAATAATTTTCACCACATTAAAACTACTCCTGTGGCTTCCTCTCCACTAACATTTTTGAGAGCCTTGATTTGACCACTGGTAACCGCACTTCGCGCAAAGAAATATATCAATTACCGGAATCTGCTACGACAGAATGCCACACCCAGTAATGTGTAAAAAACGTGATGATATATTTATTTATGTTATAAAACTAAATATCTTAAATTTAAAAAAAAGTGTTTTGCTGTTTAATTCAATTGTTTTATTACAAAATAATAATTGTAATAATTTACCATTAGCTGAACAATGACTGCTAAACTAATAAACTTATGTTTCACTTTTTTACAACTTGACAACTTTACAAAAAATATCCCTAAAAGCATTTGCACAAAGTTTAACTTTTTTGTGAAAAACAGTGTCATAATATTAATTTTGTAAATGCAATATAGGAAATAAGTTTTCAAATCATTTTTAACTTGTATTTTCGTAATACGTGCACAAGAAACACGTTCTTAAACCCTAATTTTAGAGAGAGAGAAACACTGCTTTTCTCCCTAGTGAGAGAAACATTACGTTTCTCTCCCTAGATAGGATGTTTCTGTCCCTCGTGAGAATGTTTCTCTCCCTCGAGACTACGATTATTCCCTGTTTGCTGCGTCGAACGCGCCATTTAGCTGAGATGAACTAGTTTTAACAGTTGGAAAATTTAACACTTGTACTTTCTAACAAATGGGAAATTTGACACTTGTCCTAAGTTTGGATATTTGACATTTGTCCTGATAAGACGGTAATTTTTGTGCACTTGTTACGACAAATATGATATGCTTCATGGGAGGGCGCGATTATATCTTGTGTGAAGTCTTGGTTTGCCAACTTCTCACTAGGGAATAATCGCTTATTTCCCTCCCTTGATGCATAACATACTATTAAATATACAAGTTGAAATATAATATGTCAGCTACGGAAACCTTCTGACCCTCATGATATATATCTGCGGTCTTTATTTCAAACAAAATAATTTAATATATTACATTTATATCAAGTAATTTATAATTTTCATTTAATGTAGCTATCTAACCGTCAAATTTGGGGCTTTTCTTTTTATAATGTTTTATTTGTTGATTTTGTACATTAAAAAATACAAAAGGTATAAAAACCGATCTATATTTTTTATATTAATATTACTGAAAGTCGTAGCGACGACGTAGTTATTTTTTCGCAATTGGTAGCGTCAAATTGTCTGGTGGCAACACTGTTCAATATTCAAAATACGAATCAGTTTCTAATAACTACACTATTGTGCTATGTTAAATCTCTGTCAATAATTATATTCTATTTATAGATTTAGATTTAGACATATTATATTGTCATGACATATTCTGAATTTTGTTTAATCAATTGTATTTGATTTGAATAGATATATTGTTGAGTATGTTAACATGAAACTATTAAAATCATATTCCAGTTTAGTAAGTACCTAAACAATTTAGTTGGCTGAAACAAATCAGAAATACTGCGGATTTTCGAATAACTAAAATTCTTGTTTTTAATTGTATATTTGTATTTTGAAATGAAATTTAATTTAAAATTTCTTGAAATTGTGTGCAAAAGTAAATATTAATATCTTCCGAAAAGAGAATATTATATAATTGAATTAAATTGGCAGAAAAAGTATTTATATAGGATATGAGCAAACATAGATTTTTTAATTATGACAAATGTCTGCCACAGGTTCATTGCATATTTTTATCTGCATATGGCTCATTTAAAATAACAATCACACTCACTCGGAACCATATATCATGGTAAACCGCCCTACACGAACAACACAAATGCATGTCGAATGAAATTAAAACACTGCGTATACTGTGATGCTAATTAATGATAATATACGGTAATAATCCGTAAATTCTAATTTAAAATCAATTTTCGAGCAAGTTTGTCAAATGACTCAAATGTTACTATAGCTATATGATTATTCGTAGTATTAGAGCAACACTACGTTATTGTATCACTGTCCGTCAGTATGGTGGTGTGTATAGCGTTACGGAATTTACATCTGGGGATTCCGAGTTCGAATCGCACTCAAGTTAAAAGTTATATGAAGTAACTCATTGTAGCGCGGCGATTGCGGACCCTGTACTGTAATTTAGGTTAAGTTCCTGTTGTACAGTATCACTGTTCGTCAGTACGGTGGTGTAGATAGCGTTGCGGAATTCAAATCCGGAGATTCCGAGTTCGAATCGTACTCCAGCTAAAAATTATTTGAAGTAACACATTGCAGCGCGCAGTGGCGGATCCAGGGGGAGGTCATAGGGTTCATGACCCCCTCCCTCCTAAGCATGGACTTGTTTTAAAATGTTGGCCCTAATACATAATAATGATGTCATTATTTACGATAACTTAATTTGTTAAACAAATTAAATAGAAAATATTATCTAAGAACTTAAAATTCTAAGATAATTAAGAACTATTGTTTGATTTATTATTGTAATAAATAGCCAAAAACCAATATTTTGTGGGAGAGGTATTCTATTTAAGACCTAGTGAAGTATGTGACTACCGACATTTGCACTTAGAAAATAAACTTCTAATTCAATAATTTTTGTATTCTACGTGTTTTATATTTAGAAGATGGGCAATCGCCCCCCCCCCCCCTCCCAGACAAAATTCACTCCATAAAGACTAGACTAGAGTATTATCGTGAGAGAACTAGAAGAGGTGACGTAAATGGAGGAACATGTGGTAGATAAAAATGCATTAGTTAATAATGTTTTCCCAGTAGATTTCAACATGAGGCCGGGAAAACGGTCACGCTCGCGACGAGAATCATAATTGGCAAAGCAAACGCTAGATGTCAGGGTTAGCTACGCGGAAAAGAGCAAAGAGTGGGGGTTGTGTGGTACAGGTTATGTAGAGCGCGGACGTGCTCCGTGCAGTCGAGCGCCGTAATCAGTTCCTAGCTCGTAAATCGCAGTCAGTGGTCGGCCGATAAAACAGGACGCGACAGTATCGGCGGAACATCGACGGACTCGCGTACGTGGCTCACATGGAAACTATGCACATTAGGGCTTGTTACGCCCCTACTCCGCACACTGATTGAGTTCTCTCTACCTTCACCCTCACTCCGCAACCCTTGCCTTTCTTATCATCCCTTCTAATGCGACTCAACTTGGTTCATGATTCGCATTCCTGAAATGGAGACAACTGCTGTTTGCATTCAATAACTTCTAACCGCCGCGGACAGATATTTTGTCTGTTAGATTTTTCACATTTTCTAGACTTATTCCGAGCTATTTTCCATTTGATTTAATATTATTAATACAGTAAGATTTGACTACGAAAGCACGATATCGCAAATAAAATGGCAGAAGTCATAATACTCAAAAATAACGAGTTGGTCTTTAACCACGCTCTGTGAGTTTACTCTTTTCCTGTAATATCAGCAATTTTAAGTGAGTTTTCCTCAATTTCAAGAACGAAATCATTTCATGAAATCTACTACAATGTTTTGTAAACTTTCCTGCTTATAATTTATGTATTTATTTGATGAAACTGAAACTTACTCTCAATTAAAGTACAGGAGGCTTACAGCTTATAGTGGAATTCGATCCACTCAGACAGAGTCATATTTTTATTACTTCCTGTATTATATAACAGGGAAAGCATTTTTCTTAATCCCGAAGTTTTAACGATTCTTCACGTTTTACTAAATCCTAAATATATGATCCCAAAAATAATCGATATAAGTCTAATTTTTAATCCTATTTTTCCTCGAAATAAATAATTGTTATACAACCCTATAATAGTATATTAAAGATGAGTTTTATAAGACATACAAGCCGATAAAAGTCTTATAAAATTAATTATTTATATTATTTTGTGTCTTTAATAAATCAAGAAGCAGAAGTTAATTTAGGGTAATTTGTATGTTATAGTTAGTAACTGTTATTTACATTTATGCAATTGTTAAAATTTTGAGTTTATATTGAAATTTTGATGTTCTCAGTTTGATAAGTTCAGTAAGTCATTCGCTACTACCAACCGTGTAAAACAAAATGTTGCGTATCGTAATAAACGCTCTTTTGATGTGCAACTGGGTTTCGTAATGACTTCCTTATGAACGCAAAATAGAAAAAAATATTTATACCATTGAAATCAGAAGAACAACTCTATCCAATGGACTAAAACATTATATAGGTTACCATTAGAAAAATATATATTCTACTGTTTAAGAGCCACTGGTTGAATATAGGGTGTGTGATTACTAAAAATTGGTTTCTTATTCCTGATCATTTTATGTCTATAATATTTTTCCCTAATGTCATTAGTAAGTTCAAGAAAGACTGGTCATTTTGATATATATAATATTGAAGTTCCCGAAAGTTGAACGTGTGAATTCTGATAGACGCAAGTATATCTATTAACTGGACTATAAGCTATGTCTGCATGCTGATTAATAATGGAATCTTAATTACTCTACAATAAAATTGTATTTTTGATTTCACGTTAAGTTTAATGAGATTTGAAGCAGAGGGGAGTAATGCAACACCGTTTGGCGATACTTTAGGGATGATACGAGTGTGAGAATTTTGAGACTTCTTTCACGTGTCTTCAGTTGTGTTGTTCCGAGGTGAGCTTAGATAAGTTTATTCGCAGAAGAAGTAGAGTAAACGTGTGATGTTTTGTTGAGCGATTTGAGTTAGAAGCTGAGTGCGTTTCATGCCGAGAGCGTCATCTCGTCATCGCAAGATGTCCAATGCATAAATTAATAAAAACGCAAACAGAACTTAAGCCGTCGTGCATTTGCGAAATCAGATTAGCGGCAACCGGCGGAGGTAATGTCAGCGGCGAAGTGGCTGCAGCGTCGACCTGCGTGCCTGCGGCGTCTGATTAGTATGGACGGAGCGACGCTCTGCGCTAGAGTGGGGTCAGGAATAGGTCAAGCTCCGCTGCTGCTTTCCACCGCCTTCGTCCGTTTCCCGCGTCCATTCGTTGCCCGCTAACTCGCTGTCTTAACGCTAAAAGCTTCGGCTCTTTTAATTTTAAAAGGTGGCTGCCGACAGCGCACGCTGTTTAACAAGCACACGTTCCGTTTTGTTAAGATGGCTTCTTGCCCGGAACGATGGGATGGAAGTGTTTATTGTTTAAACAGTATTATGCTTTGTACCACTTCTAACTTTTTTCCCACAAAAGATATTTTAGAGCTGTTTTCTTACCAATACCACATTTCTTTTTTGTGTACTGTTAAAATTAATTAGTTTCTAATTCTTAGTGTATTTACAAAGTACTTTAAATTCCGTACCGTTCATTCCAAATGTATCACTCTGATTTCATCAACCACTTCGTCAAAGATTCCTTGTTTTGCACACCACATTCATAATAAAAACACAAATATTATCTACTACAATCCAGAGTCATTCCTTCACACATCAATATGTCATTCGACTTTTACGCAGCCATTTATTAATAATAGGATAAAGTGACTGATAACTAAAGCCCGGATATTTAGGCTCTTAAAAACACCCAAATAAGCAGGCATATAGGCCGGTAATTACTCTAACATAGGCGGGATTTTAGGCAGCCTAAATGTAAATAATTTGTTGTTTAAAAAATAAACGAATCCTTTTTCTAATATTGGTACTCGTATCTACTCTTCGTTAGAAAAAAATAATCATTTTAAACAAAAATTAACGCAATCTGAAAAATAATAATGTATGGTTCTCATTTTATTAACTATTATATATCGTCTAAAGTTACCTCAGCTCCATTGATTATTGGCAAAGACACAATTGAATTGCCACGTAAAATTTTGACTAAAAAACGTTTTGTCTTTCGGCATTTTAAATTCACACACAAAAACTTGATTAAACTAAGTAATTTAAATATTATAGGTTAGGTTGAAACACTATGTCGAGTGCTGAATTAGTCAATAAAAGTTAGAATAGGTAACAAAAATAGGCAAAATAGGCTGTATAAGGTAAAATAGGCACAATAACCAAAATATAGGAAAAATAGGCTCTAAGGCACGATAAAAAAACCTTCCATTACACGTAAACATATTACCTATGTATAGAAAAACGAAATTGCCAGAAGTATATTAAAATTTGAATCTAGGCAATTGCCTAAAAATCCGGGCTTTACTGATAACCATGTAGATTACCATTTACTGCATTACTGCAGACAGTAGGTATTTGAGAAGTATGTTCGTTGTTCATTGTGTAATTCACAAAGTTCTAATGATTATAAATGAAAGACAACATAGGATTATGTAGTGTTAGTAAAGTATAAAGTTATAGTTAACTGCAGCCAAATCTACGAGTAAAAGTAAACTACAAATTACCTCTTAACTATCATTTAAAAAACAGTAACTTCTATTTAACCCGTAATTAAATACAATGCTGTAGTTAACTTGATATTGTAAACTAGGCTTATGTGTAATTTCCTACAAGTTATATTTAATGTGGTTTTGCTTAAAGTACCAGAAAGTGTGGTAAAGGAATAAAGGTTGTCTACTTATATTTGGTTTCATTAGATTTTACAGGTTTTAAATGGATAATTCAAATTTTGGCGCAATTCTTGATTTCAAACATTGTTTTTTTTTAAACAATAAAGCATAATAATAAAAAGTAAGATTAACAAATTACATAACAACATTATTTTAACATATTTAAACCCTTGGTTAATTTGAGGTTAGTAATTTTTTTGCTTTGTGAATTTGGATTGCGTTTCGACAAATTAGATGGCTGAGATGATTAACTTGATCATACTCTATAATCGAATCTGAACTAGAATGAATTATAGTTTCAACTAGTTTCCAAATATGTTTGAAAACATGGAAAATCTTTGGTTAAATGCTCAATGATCCATAACAATTTTTGCGGTATTTCAATTATTTTGACTGAAATCAAAGTTGTATTAAACAAATAGAAAAGAAAGTTGCAATAACAGCAGTAGATACTAACTGCAGTCATACAGAATACCAACATAAAATTTAGTAATTCCTTTAAATCATTCTGATGCACGTTACCAAAACTATTCTGAAACCGGTTCCAGATGCATGGGTACGTATGATACCTCCTCACGACATATTTTTAATGTTTAAAGCTAGCTGCACCTCTCTATTGAGTGTGCAGTACCTACAGCATGGCCAACTCGGTGTCTGCTCCTATTGTATGAGTAATAATAAGCATGTAGTGCGCGAGAGTATGAGTGGTGGTCAGTGAGGCCCAGCGGGAGCGTGACCGGCTGCCAAACGACGCCGTTACCGCGCGCGCCCAGATAACGTCCGCCGGCCCCGGGGACGCCCCGACTGCCACGCGGTGGCGGAATTTCATTTCGACACGGAATGAACGACGTCGCACGTGAATTAAGAGGGTACGACACCCTCATGAATAATAAATTAAAACCCTCTGTACGTACACAAAAGCAAAAAAAGATAAATTCTAAATAATTTCGCATGCATCACTGCAAAATGTTACAATTGAGTGTGGTTTAACTACGAAGAAACAAACTAGATTTACGTTTCTGCTGTTGCTTTGTCATACCTATCCTTAATAATTAAAGTCACTTGAACATTTACAATAGATATAAATTGATACAAAATAAATTTAATTTAATTAATTAATTATATTTGAATCCCACTCAAGCTAAAAATATATGAAGTACCACACTGTAGCTCTGTGAGTTCGGATCTTGTACTGTAATTGGGATTAAATTCCTGTTGTACACACTAAAAATAAAATAAATAAAAATTAGTGCTCAAAACAGATAATACTTCTAGGGTTACCAGTTTTTAAAAAGATTAAAATAAAACAGCTCCCTAGTAGTTTCGCCCACCGGAAAAAATTTTCAAGATCTGTGTTGAATATACATTTAGTGCCAGTAATAATGTGGTTATTTTAATTACTGCCACAGTGCCACAGTAAATAACAGGCAGATTCGTAATGAAGTTAAATTACTCCATATTTATTCTAAATTTTTGAGTTATTAGTAAAACAAAATAAGGTTGTTCAAAAATTTTGCAGTTATCGTTAGTGCTTTATATTTAATATTAGATTCAATTATTACACTTTCACATTTGATGTAATAATTACAACTATTTTTACGAATTTAAAACGGTAATAAATTAGAACTAAAAATTATATTATCGGCAAATCTGTTAAGTCTGTCGCTACCTGCTAGTGACTTATAGATTGCATAACTTACTTTCGTGTTTATATAAGTTTAATATGTAAATAAATAATAAGGATAAATGTCACATGCAGAACATGGACTTATAATTATCCTACTCAATAGTTATTTGTGTATTAAGAGCGTAAAGTGAATCTTTGTTACTCGAGTACTGTAATTGCAGCGCGAGTCGAAGGAGAGAGCTGTAATAGTGTAAAAGGAACAAAGACACTTTACGCTCGTGATACACACATAGTTTTTTCTACGATTGCATCAGCAAAGTATTAAAAAACGTATACGTACTGAAAATAAATTCGTTCTTTCAACTGTCAATATGACAAGCTTTTGTTTTGTTTGTATCCCTGGAAACTATTAAAATAAGCGCGCATTTAATATATTTTTCACGCGTTGGCATTGGAGACGCGCGACAAAGATATTTCTCGATTGTTCCACAAAAAACGTCAACTTTTCGATGACAAATAAGATTGTAATTGGAAACTTTTCATAGCAATCGTAGAAAAAGTCGTATCCCTAACAATCTAAAATTACTCGTACTTACCACTTAATTATGAAAACAAACGTAGACTACTCGATTACTATGAAAAAAATAATAATAATAATATTTTAATGATGAGGGAAATAGGATCACTTATCTAACAAATGACTAATTGAGTTATCTGTAACTTTATATATTCTCTCCCCCAAGCACTGATAAACAGATAATTGTTTGATTTAATTTGGGTTAATGTCAAGTATATATTTTTTGCGCAGTAAATTTTTATATCTACTTTAAATAATTATCTCGCAATCTATCATAAAACTGAATAGCAAATCAGTGCAGTTATGCAGCAGAGGAAGTGAAATATGAATTAAAATAAAATGACAAGTATTTTAGCGAGATTAAAAAGTTCTGTAATAAAATTTTAATGAACAATAAACAAAACTTTCTCAAACTAAATCTGTTGGGGAACGCGGTAAATAATTTATAAAAGTCGAACAAATCTGAACCGTAATTTGCTAGTAGAGATTGAGACAAATATTTCCTGTAAAACAAAGTGACAGTAAAAACGATATTTCCTCCACGCTTTCGATTAGTTTTTAGTCAACTATTTGAAGTTTGCACCGAAGCCGTTAGCACGAGATAAATGAATTCTGTTCTGAATTAATTCTGCCGATTTCTCAGACCTAACCACTTCCGCACTTGCCGGAACATTATCTTAATGTCGGCGGATCGCGGGATGGAATCTCCCGCTTATTCTCCAACATTGTCCGCTCGCTGCGCTGAAAGCGTATCTTGTTAAACTCGGAAACCTCACCGAGTATTTGTCTTTAACAATTAAGTTACGATGTCTCTTATTCAGCCTTGTTCTGAATCTTCAAACTTATGAATAAAGATTTTTAAGTGAATTGTTTCGATTTGCTAAAAAGCCTGTTTATTTTTACAAATTAAGCTGTTTCTTCTTCATTACTAGCTCGGCATTTAACACCAGTGCTTCTCAAACTTCCCTAAAATATAATCATGTTTACCTACATTAATTTATTTTACAGACTATGCATCTTCCAGTTACGAATAAAAATTGGATTATTTTAACGATATAATAAAATGGAAATAATTTGTGTAGAAAGAAATTCAAGATGGTAAAGAGACATTAAAATTAATTTTTATGTTTAAAATTCCTGGTTAAACTTTTTAAAAAGATTTTAATTACCGTAGAATTATTATGAGGCAGTAACAATCCAAGACGAGGCTAAAATATAGAATATTTTATTTTAAATATGAAAACAAGTATAGCTTTAATCTTTGTCGAAACAAGAGATAAGCCTAGTACAATTTTTCCTCCAACTAACTAACTACGTTATTGAGTATGAACCTTTCTACTGTATTCATTAGAATAGTTATCAAATGAATTCTATGGTAGAAAATCATATTTACTAATCATGAATAAAAAAGGACTTTGTTGAAATTCGTAAATTTAAACATGGGCCTAAATAAATGAACAGTTTTGGGCCACTGGGTTGATAGTCACTTTTAGAATTACAATATTACACATAAACATTAGATAATAAGTTATTACAAATTAAATAGCTATAGTGTAATACACAAATGAATAACATAATTTTGTTAATTTATTTTGTCGGTTAATGAGATTTAATTAAATTAATTATAATAAATTAATAAGCAAATGTAGAATTTAGCCATTATTCACCTAAAAACGAGTGTAGATTTCTTAAGATTCTTAACATTGTATGGGGTAGGTGGCTCAGTGGTATCGAGTCGGCCTGTAGATCTTGAGAACCCTGGTTCGATCCCCACAGCCGACAAACAATTTTCACTAACTTAAATCTACCCCTGTGACTCCCCCTCCACTAACATCTTTGAGGGCCGTGATTTGCCGGCTAGTAACCGCACTTCACGCGAAGAAATATATCACTTACCGAGAACTGCTTCGGCAGTGTGCCACACACAGTAATGGGTAAAAGGCGTGATGGTATATTTATTTATTTATTTATCTCAACATTGTGTAGTTTTTATTATTATCATGAAGAAAATACAAATCTACCATAATTATTTTATATAAAGTCCACAACTCCCATACAAATTTGAAATGATTTGCTTAACTTGAAGTAAAATTGAATGAAAATTGTGCAACAGGATTTCTATTCTCAAAATTGAATTTATAATTATTTAATCAGATAATCGACGGTTTGAAAGCAGGAAAGCAACCTCATCAAACTATATTACAAATTATATAATATGAATCCGGCAATGTTTATAAGCATCAGTACTAAACCTGTATAATTATCAAATGCATAAATCGTCGCGGAACGCGGCCTCCGGCTTTAAACTTTGTAACGACACACAACAATTTGAACAAAGTTGCGTGGCCGCGAAATTTACGAGCACAACTCGCGCGAACTTGGACCGCGGGTCTCGGTAATTCAGGATGTCCGAACTGGCTGCGGCGGACGCGAGGCAGTCCGCTATTCTTATCGAGCGCGGCGTGAGTCAGCGTAAAAGTTGCGTCCAGGATCACCCCGCATGCCACATGGCACGCTTTCGAGCCAATTATGAATTTATATCCAATGCACATAAATCATTGTTTCGCCTGAAACGGTTTTTTCGATAGAGAAATCGCGGAATCGGAGGATTCCATGCTTTTTATTTTACCAGAAATTTTTGTCAAAACTTCTACGAATGTTAGTAGCACAAATTTCTCTGAATTACAAATAGAGTGTCTGTTTTCTTCTAATATACTAATTTTTATACTGTAATATTTTTATCAAATTTTTTTAAAAATTTTTAAACACGAGGTATGGCTATCAGGCAACATATCTTCAAGTCGACAGATGTTATAGAAAGAAGAGTCACAAGGGTTATTATTAATTTCATTTATCATGTGTATTTATATTTAAATATTAGCATATTGTGTGTGAATAAAAATGAATGATTTTAAAATGAAAAATTAGCAGGGGGATTAATATTTTTACAGTATGATCAGGACTCGAAATAGAAAATTTCACGAATTGGAAAGCCAATTCAAAAGTATTGTGTGCAAAAAAAATATTTAATCAATAAAAACATTCATAAAAACTGGATTTTCTGGATTTATTTGTCGTCTAATGTTATTAGAATTAACAGAATCAGTTTCCGAATACAGCAATGTTTACGTTATATTTTAAGGACAGAAAAATGCTATTAGAATTACAAACCTTAATATCGCTCACCAAAATAAAAACGACATATTAAATGTAACCATTACAAATAGTAGTTTGTCGCTAGTATAATATGACATTGTAGAGTAAAAACGATGATCGACTGTTTGAGTAATGACAACACTTTGATGATCGGGATATCAGTCTAATATATTTTGAAACTGTTACACTATCGCCGAAACGTAGGAAGTGTAACTGTTTCAAAATATATTAGACTGATATCCCGATCATCAAAGTGTTGTCATAATATGACATTGTTTGACAATGGTAACAAATCACAGTCGTACATTTTTTAATTCTTTATTTTGTTTTTGTTTATTTATTTATACTACTTTGCACAACAGGAATTAAGTCCTTTTTAAATTACAAAGTTCCGGACTCACCGAGTCGCAGTGGAAGTTAATATATTTTTAGTTTAGTTTCTTCGGATTCAATACCGTAACACTAATCACACTGTTGTTCTGCTGGTTTAAAGTAAACTGGATTGGAAAAATCTTAATGTTTTTCAGGAACCCGAAGAAGAATTTTAATAACTTCATAAAACACAATAATATTTTACAAAATTTTTTGAACTGGAACAATACTTATAACAATTTCACGAACCAGAACACTGTTCCGATTTGTTATAGTACTTTTCCAGCGATATATTACCATTTCTTATAAATTATAATTCTGTGGTATGAATTATTCGATTATTTTTTAATTGTCAAATTTTCATTCAATAAGTTAATTTATCTTTCCAGAAAATATAAAATTTGCTTATGCCGTGATTAATTGTTAAATATTATAACAAAATGTAGATGTGTTTAAAATTTGACCGTTAAAAATATGTAATCATGTTTTTGTACCTTTAATTCTTCACTTTGTATATTTCTGAATTTTGGTCGTAATTTTAATTTTAATATATTGTCGTAACATCCAAACTCATTATGAAGGTACACAGAACATTGTTTCAGATTTTAGATATTCCATGTTTAACTAAAACCACGTATCGTATCCTGAGCGAATCATCTTGTGTATTAATTAAACGATGAATCCAAGGCTCACAGCTATGCATGTCTATTCCCCGATGTACCAGAAACGTTAAACTTATGACATAATAACCTTCCACATAAAGCAATATTACAATTGAATGAAATCGAATATGGATAGTGAACCGTTGTCGCAACATTGTAATTTAAACGTCTGTAAACTCAAAGGTAAAGAGAGATTTACTATCGGAGCAACAGCTTCCAGGATGCCAAACGTTCCTGTTTCCATAACTGCAAGTTTCACATCCCATCGTGAGATTGAATGCTTGTATCACATGTGCATAATTAATCACGCTTCACGTGCGTGAACATGAGCGATTCCTCTACTGTCTCTGTAATAGAGTCCAGGGATTAACATTTGATGCAGCTCTAGATTGTTTCTGTAGTGGGGCTGTTCCTCTATCTATAATGTAAATGTTGTTTACACAGAAACTATTTTCTCGTTTTTAATAAGTTATATATATATATATATATATATATATATATATATATATATATATATATATATATATATATATATATATATCAGATTATAACAGATAAAACATTTGAAAAAATTAATTTAGCCTAATCGGAAAGTACTGTTTAATACAAAAAAGCATATGAAGGAAGAATATTTTTTTCTTCTCGACGTATACATATAATTTTTTACCTACACTATCAGAAAGTAAAATTTTCAGATATAAATTAGATTAAATTTAGATAAAATTTTTTATTCTATAGATAGAGGTCACCTGGATGTCACAAATGCCAAATCATACCATTGATTTTCAGTTGCCAATAATTTTATATTTCTTTCTTAATGGTTAAATCTAAAAATTAATTTGTGAACTTAAATTTTTCGGCACGTGTAGAACAGAAAAATTGATCGATTTATTTCCGAAAATAAATTAATAAAATAGAACATGAATTTTTGGCTACTTTTTCGGAACTAACATTTCAGACTGTATGTGATGTTTCATCTATGCTTTATATGTTTCTAGATGTTCTTAAACTTTCCGTTTTTTACTAAATGACATTATAATCGGTGCATAACTTCTAATAGAATATTCGGAAATCTAAAAAGTATAACATTTTATTTGATCGTAGCCCTGCTTTTGTTTTAGTCGATTTATCCGGTAATAAATTGATTAATTTACTTTATTTATTGATAAGTGTAAAACAACTTTGAGCAAGAATTAATTATAAAGTCGTCTTTTGTAACAAAAACTTATTTAGATGAGAACTACAATTTGATCGGTTTAATTTAATTTATCTTTTTTAATTATTCAAAATTTTCCAACATAATATTGAAATCATAATATTGAATACCATTTTCTTTCAATAATTTGACTGATACACTCCGGGTTCCACATCGTGCGTCAAACTTCCAATTCGTGAAAAAAAGTATTGTTTGATGCTAGTTGTACAAATAACTATTCTTCCGTAGGGATATAAAGTATCTCTTTTTTTACTCAGTAATTGTGGAGAAAAAATTATATTTTCTGATAGTGTAATGAAAAATTGCAATTGTCTTACGGAATTATGGAATTCATATTTTATTATTACTGAATAAAGAGATTATTTAGCTTTTTTGTCTCATCTTTGGAAGCTACAGATTAATCGATTAACCTATTTATTCTTTAAATTAAAATTGTTACATTCAAAGCTCTAAAGACACATTATATGAAGGCGAATTAACTCTTGAGTTAACATTATTTAAATATTAGGAGCTGAATAAATATTCTTGAGTTAGCTAGCTACTTCGTCTTTTAAGTTTCAAAATAGTTGTCATGTATATTTATGGTTTTTGTGATGTTAATTAATTATTTTATTGCACATAGACAGCGGATGCACATTCATTATTCATGAATTATTAATAGTAGAAGATATTAATATTACATTGTTAATATTTCAAAATGAAAGAAATATGAAGATACTTGTATGATAGAATCTGGTCTATAAAAAACGTCAAGTAGGTCTTGCGGAAAAATATTTAATTTAAATTGTATAATTTGTAAACAGAAATGTATTTAGAATAATCAAATTTAAATATGTTTCCCAAAAATAAGTAGATCATGGAAAAAAATGTTTGCATTATTTTATAGATCAGATTCTATTATACGAGTTTTACATTTAAATGGGCGCGGTGGCCGAGCGTGTTAAGGCACATCTCTTATAATACTGTGACGTCACCCGAACCAAGGTTCGTCAGTTCCAATCCGCCTGTCGACAATGTGTGATTTGTCGTAAAATATAAAATACAGTTACATGTATTTATCACACTCGAGCGCTATAAACTTGTCACTTATTCGCCTTAAATAATATAGCATTTGACTACGAAAACCGGCAGTACGGCAGTGTAAAAACTGCAGCTCGGTGGGCCCGGTAGGCCCAAGCCCGAGTTGGGTTGTAGCGCCACAGATGAGGTGGCTCAGTGGTATCGAGTCGACCTGTGAATTTGAGAACCCGGGTTCGATTCTCACAACCAATAAACAATTTTCACCACGTTAAAAGTACCTCTGTGGCTCCCCCACCACTAACATCATTTATAGCCGTTATTTGACGGATGGTAATCACATTTCACGCGAAGAAATATATCACTTACTGAGATCTGCTAAGGCAGGGTGTCACATTCAGTAATGGGTAAAAGGCGTGAAGAAGATATTATTTTACATTTGTCTTGTACCTTTAATATTTCAACGGATAAAACTAGAGAATGAAAAATTAACCGGGCTGGAAATATCTTTGAAATTAGGCATTAGATAAGTACGTTTCTTATTCGATTTACTATAACTCTGTGTTTGTAAAATGTTTATGGCGGATTAGAAACTCGCTTTCGTGCAACACACCCTAAAATATTAACTCCGTTCGACCAAAAGCTAAGTACTACCACACTATTTACTAGCCTACGTGAAGCAATTTCGTACCTGCAAGCAAGTCCAATTGCTTGTGACTATCCTCCTTTTACAACTTTTAAAAAGTTTGCCCCGAATAGAACAAAATTGTAAAGGACACGATTCAACGGTTTCTATGTCGGATGCTGGGATTGCGGGAAGACGAGGAAAATACACGTCCGTTCGACTGAGTTTTTGCGACAGCTAAGTCACAATTAGCTGCGATTAAGCTAGACGCAAGTTGCGGGCCATTTCGGGAACTGAACATTGTAAACAACTGAGCTAAAGATTACTTGGTTTAATTATTTTCTGCTGAATTATTACAAAGAACACAAATAACTTTCAAAACTTTTGTTTATTTTTGAATTCTAATGATGCGAATGTTGGTAAAGTCTGTTTTACAATAAGAAATATTGTAAAGTGTTATTTAAAAATTGCAGCTGCAACGCATTGAACAAAAATAGCCCGTGTTCTAATATCGGCAACAATTGTACATGCAATAATCCCTCCTATTCTGTTACTCGATCATTATCTGTTACTGGTCGTTAACTTAATGGTAACTTTTATTTTTCATTATTACTCTGAGAATTACTATAATTTCTAGATTTGGTAATGAATATCATTTATTCTGTGATTTTATTTAACTTTTATAATTCAACTTTTTAACCACAAGTTTTACGAACCTGCCTGTGAATAGTCATTATACTCTTTTTTTATAATAACAGCTACGTACACAAATAAGTAAACAATAAAAATAGCAGTAGGTCAGACAAAATCAACAAAAAACATGGCATAAGTCAGGTAGCCATATCTTGAAGTAATCATAAAAATAAAAGTAAGCATTAATAGAAAATGATACAGTTACAGAATATAAGTGTTAGTGCTTTTAGTTTGGTAAGAACAACATATATTTTGTGACTGGTTTGAAGTTATAAATTATGTAAATGTATTGACAAGAGCCGACGAACTAGGATGAATAAAGTGAGATCAATGAAATAATAATAAAAATCGTATTCATATTTACTCGGGAAGGAGATATAATATTATTTATTTATACACATATACAAAAAATATGAATTATTCAACGTATATCTGTTGTTATTTTATGTTTGACAATTTGTTCGTATATATTGTTTACAATTGTCATCGAAATCTAATATTTGTCAAGAAAATAGTAATTTTGATCTTGCTAGTTGCTCAATGTAAAACAGACTTGATTTCTATCACAGTTAAAATTATTATTTGGTTTCTAAGTTATAAAATAAAGTAATATTATTTTAGTTTGTCAACGGTCTCTTCACGAAGTCTTATTTAATGTTGATCGAGCAAGTACGGATGATCTGATCTGGCCGGAATGAGCTCCGAACCCTCCTTAAACACTTCGATGAATGTTCGACAAGTACAATTGCGCACAGTAGAATTGGGCGCGCACTTTGAATTGTACTTTTATTGTTCTAGAGCGCGACTGTTAAATCTTTATTAGGTAGAAACGCTTTGATAAGGACAATCACCGCAGCGAAGCACTGTAAAAATACTCTTAATAAAGTTCCGGATGAAGAGAAAGAAGAAGATAGAGAATGAAGACCCGTAATGCGAAGAATGAGGTTGGAAGATGGGCGTGTCGTACCATGTTCATTCCGCTAAATTGGAACGCGCGACCTGATTACTGACGACACACACATTTGCTAGAGCACCTCAAACGAAACCAAGATCAGGGACGGCCTTGCCAAATGATGAATCCAATTTGATACAATTTGGTGAGACTCCAAAACTTTCAGTACCAAAATAAGAACATTAGAGTTATGGCAGCATAGAACTTGTTTCCAAATTCGTATTGTAAAATTATTATTATTTAAGTAAAATAAAATAAACACAAATTTGTTGGACAACAATGCAGTTAAAACTGATTAGTTCAGTAGAGAATTTAGTGGGAATAAAAGTGTGTTCAATAGGCGTCATTTGCCATTTGGATCAGATCCAACTTACACTTACTGAACCAGATCACTATTTATTTCACTTGATTACTTTGTTTACTGTATTCCCAGAAATAGATTTACTAATTCGAATATATAAATAGACAAATCATCACGCCTTTTATCCATTACTGTACATGTCGGTAAGTAATATATTTCTTCGTCGTATCACGTCCCCCAAAAGATGTTAGTGGAGAAAGAGACACAGGGGTAGTTTTAACGTGGTGAAAATTGTTTGTCCGCTGTTGGAATCGAATCCATGTTCTCAAATCCACATACTGACTCGACATCACTATGCCACCTACCCCATATAAAATATTTAAATAAATAATTACGTTGTGGACTCAAGACAGAGTCAGGTGCATTTTAGCGAGGACTCTGGCGCACCCAATGACCATATCTCTCTGGCATAATAATAAGAGCGTTATATTAAATAAATATTATTGCAAGTGTACATTTATTAAAATAAAGAATATTTTCGTATTTCTCTATTTCTAATCTGCATAAATATGTTCATAGACAGGTAAAAACACAATTAATTTATATTGTCTTTTTGAAGTAAAACTTTTAAACGCGCGCTGCGAAGTTGGAAAGTAAGCTGGCATCTGCGTTACGACATTTGTGACGCGGCGAGGCGAACGAAAGATATACGAGAAAGAAAGAGCGTGCTTGAATTTTTAAATAGTAATCCAGCCAGCGAAGCTGTTACACGAACGGTGACGGGTTTTTGCGCGCACACTCCCTTTCTCTCATTCTCTCTTTGTCTGTTGAAATATAATATAACTCTTAGAGAGTAAGCGAATTTGCTTGAGTTACACGAACGGTGACAGTGCCTATATTTACGTGTGATTTTATTGTTTACTAATTTATGAAAACCTATACAACATATAAAAGATATTATAGTTATATGTATATCGCTAAACAAATACTTCCGGTGTGTAGTCCAGGCACACTAATTTTTTTAATTTAAAATTTGCATATATCGAATTCTAGTCTGATAGAACGTCTAAGGGTTCCATAGTGCATTGATCCCGTATGCAACGCCATACCTTAAATAGTCACTGGGCTCTATCAAATAAGTTGAACTACAGTTTAAGGCCGGCCCTGGGCGCGATCTACTATTTCTCTTTTGTCGCCGAATTGCCCGAACACGACTCTCAACGCGCTGAAATATACATTAATTATCTCCTGTAATTGCAGTCTTTCCGCTAATAGAAAACAGACACTACAAATGGCTTCTTTTACTCCAGTATCGACTATTTGTAATTCGAAACATAAAAACTAACATTTTTAATACGCTGACTGCGAATTTTACGACCAACCAACTGTAACGAACGTGAGCAAATTGTAATGAAACAGTGAAATAATTTGTGTAAAATTATATATTAAAACATAAAAGTATACAGGCTGTTTCACAACTTAGAGCAAAAAATTAAAGGGTATATTCTGTACGACGTGCTGATCATGAAACAAAAAGATTTTTTTTTTAATCGCAAAACTATTTTCCATGTTTCCCAGTCCAAAATTTTTCGTTGCCACTGCCACTGGGTGGATGATTATGTTAAAGTTATTAATTAAATAAAATTCTATTATAAATAACTGCTAATAATTGAATTGTGTAATTATTCTTTCGTAGTTGATACCTACTTCATTGTTTGTTTTTAATAGTAAAGCGAATCCAGTGCAGTACTACAAAAAATGTTTTAGGTTAACAACCCTTAATTTTTCGAATTTAATATGATCTTCATATAATGATAAACATTCACATACATACACAATGTCCTTCATAACTAGTTAATAGTAGTTTGTAATTGCATCTAGTTCAAAAGTAATTTTAATTGGTATTAATAGTATGTAATTTGTTACAGATATAATCTGGTATCTGTTCCAATTTGCTCAATAACAAAATTAACTGGCTAATAATTATTTTGCTTTCATGTTGTACGTACATAATTGTAACTGGGTTTTATAATAATAGCATAAAGTTGACCGTATAATGTAAAATATTCTCTAGCGAAAACAACTTTAGAATTGAAATCAATCGCGTATGTTTACCTGGAAAATGTAGACCAGCAGGTCGAAGAAAAAGAGGGTTTAGAAATATGTACCGCATTTTTGTTTTTGTGTCCAGACTCAGAAACATTTACATTGTTGTAGAGTGTTTGGATCCCGGCTAACAAAAACACTGTAACATCTACGGTTACGTTTGTTTTTCTTTTTTCTTGGCATCAGCGTTATGAAAAAATTCATTGCTGACGATCATTGCTCAGTTTCGCTGACAGAGGTTACCACACAATGATCTACTGAATGAGCGACGCTGACTTCCATGATGAAAAAATATTAAAGTGTCTGTGAAAGGACCGAGGATATAAAGAAAAGGGGATCAGCTAAGAAGGAGCGACAGGGACGAAGATCTCCGACAATGTTTGTCCACGTGTGCTGGGATATAAATGGACACTAATGGACCGTACTGACGTTTGCATTCCAGGAGAACAAACAAAAAATGAAAACAATGGTGTGTATTCTCCTTGTTGTGCGTTCCTTTTCAGCGAGCTTGTATCAATGTTGTTGTTAAGGGTTATTGCATTACAAGGAATTCTGAAAAACGATACCAAATAAACCAAAAGGGACGTAAAAACTGCCGTATGTTATGCAAATCCTGCCAACATAAAAATTCTCTCATAGTGAAACATTCCATCAGTTTCAATTCCTTGTGGCATATTGAAAAGTGTATTTCAAATTTTGTAGAAAGCTCTCGCAACAATTGAATTATCTAGGAATTTGCAAAACGCCTCGCAAACAACTAGGGTTCATCGATAAGTTTCTTGGTTTTACCCCCGGAAACAAGATTTTAGAATATATGACAACACATTGGGTATCGCAAAACAATATGTACAGATTTCCACTGATGACAATAGATGGTTGAGGTAGGTTTCAAGAGCGCACCAGAAAAGAAAATAAAGTTGTGTTCGTCGGAAATACGAACATTTCAAGTTAAATTTGATCCAGGCGCCGGCAGCCGTGCATTCAACGCACACAAAATTAAATTTCACGGTCGAAATGACATTTCGATTCGGACATTTCTCGAAAATGTTTCAGAATTCACATTCTAGCACGCATCAGTGCATCCATCAAACCGTTCAGTTCCGGGTAAAAGCCGGCCTCAATGTAATAATAACTTCCAACAACGCGGACTATAAAGGAAGTTAGTAGATGGGCGGCAGCGGGAGCACAAGGTCCAGGAATGGGAGATAAGAAGCGCAAGAGAGAGGCTGGAAGACGTCACCTCTAGTTGCGGTGGCGGCGAGTGTCAAAGGGTGATTGATGTCGCGGGATATTGCACGTTATTAGAAGGCGCGCCGCCCGCTGCGCGACGCGGGGCCCTTCTTGATGAAGCTCACGCTCCACTGCCGACACCTTCAGCCTTCGCAACTTCCAACAGAGCACAAGCCGACACTCTGGCCGCCGCTGCCGCAGCTCCTGTTCAGTGATTCAGTGGACGCGACGATAAGCCTAGCCGGACCTCGACCTCTCACATTCTTGCCGCGCTCTTCTCATGTTTCAATAAGACAAGCCGAGGGCACCGGACCAAAGAATCGATGATCCATCTCTAAAGGGGAGATACCACTAACGCAATCCCAAATCCATTATGGAAGATAAAGATAGCGACCTGGGGTTCGGTAACTGGATACGTACGCCACTCAGTTGCGTTGTCATCGCGCTCTTGCTGCACGAGTGCAGCTGCATCGAACTCCCGCGTAGAATTGGTCGATAGCTCTCGCTGAAAGGGCGGAATGCTTTCGGCGACTGCGCGACAGAGTATCGACTGGAACAACTGAATATTTGTTCCGAGCTTTCCCGTTTTGGCGCTGTAGACCACTGTCGACACTACCAGCGCTCTGGCGGTAGCATCTAGAACTACTATCTCGATCTCATCCTACGTCACTTTACACCGGCCCTCAGTTAATATGGCATTAATTAATTTAGAGCTGTAATTCTCCGGAGCAGGAAATTATTTACGAATGAGATTTGACGAGCAGGGCGTAGCAGCTGGCGGATGATGAAGCGCATCGTTGAATTGCTTGAGTTCCGCGCAGTTTAATAGGAAGTCATCTAGCTGGCGCTGAAATAAGAAGCTGAGGTCCGAAGTGAAACACATCGGGTAATAAATCTCTGAGGAGCGGTGTAAAATCGGAATCGGGAACCTGCTGCATTTTACATTAGCCCCGGAGGACCGCGAATCAACAGTCCCTTTTCAAGCGGCCTCCATTAAAATATATTGACCGCGAGGGGTGCTAGTGCATTACACATGGCCAGCGTGATGCGAACCTCCGCTCTTCCGGACCGGATGTGACGTGGCTGGGATCATGTCCGCGGCGCCGCTAGACGCCTCCTCCGACTCTGACTTAGTGGTTTTATTATACGCTTCAGGATACCATTTCATTTTGTTGACCTTCAGTCAAACATTCGTGTTTGTTTATACTGCCAGAGATATTTTTAAACTTGAAAGATGTGTTGATTCAACATATACTTCAATCATTTATTTTAAGCAATTAGAGATGTGTCAGATATACATGATTAATATTTAAAATTAGGACTAACAATCTGTCAAAATAAAATTAATTACAATTAAACAGCAATATATACTACTAAAATTAAAACTAAAGTAGACATTTGCTCTTGAACTTTCCAGGGCAAATCCTCGTGAATCTAATAAATTAATAGACATTAAATCATGTTTTCGATTTGGAGCGAGTCTACAGGGAATCTCGAATAATTCATTAATGAAATGAGAAATGCCGCTTCTAATTAAATTATCGTGTTAGTCGTACATTTAATTAATGATTTAATATTATGTAGAGATATTTTTAGATATGCAATTAGTCAATTATACACAGTATTAAAATTGGTTCTATAAACCTTTCTTTTGTTCTAATGTAGATTTGAGAATTTATATTCGATTCTCCCTTCATTAACATCTTTGGAGGCCGTGATCTGACTGCATACATAAATATATCATTTACCGACATCTGCTACAACAAAGTGCCATATATGAAGTATCAACGGTAAATGGTTGAAAAACAACACTGAAAGCTTTTCTTGATGTATTAATTGTTTTAAACTATTTTAAATATAGAAATAAAATATTTTTTAAGAATCATACAATTTTATTTATAAAATAGTATTTCGCGGGAAGTTCGTTGAGTCAAGCCATTTTTCGTTACAATGGCTGGTAGCACAAGCTCTGTTTTTGCTTGTTTTAAGAGCAGTGTTTTTCGGTGTTTTAGCTGTCTCTAACTCTTAAAACACCCAAAAACAGAGCTTGTGCTACCAGCCAATAATTTTGAAACAATATAGCTGGTAGCACAAGCTCTGTTTTTACCTGTTTTAAGAGCAGTGTATTGTAGCTATTTGTAACATGTTAAAACCGTGTTCTTAAATCACCCAAAAACAAAGCTTGTGGTACCAACAATGTATTTATTTTTAAAAATAAAGTAGTTCTTTAAAATAAAAAGCTACAGCCCTGAAAGATGTTAGTGGAGAAGAAGCCACAGGGATAATTTTAATGTGGTGAAAACTGTTTGCCGGCTTTGGAAATCGAACCCGAATTCTTAAATCCACAGGCCGAACCGAGTCACTTACCCCATTACAAGATCTTTATGGGGAAAAATGAAGAACTATTTGAAGAACGTTCTTCATTGAATAAAAACTTGCAGCCGCACAAACGTAGTTGATAAATTCAATGTTTGCTCGCAGCGATAAAATAGAAAATATTCCTATAAATAAATAAAAAAGAAGAACGTTGAACGTAAAACTAAATCCAAGTCGACATGTTGAATAAAGCGGCAGACAGTCGCATCGTTTCTAAATGCAAACAGAGCCATCGCCATCAGCATTCCACCCGAGCAGAACGCACAACCGACGGGAGTGAATCCTCGACTGCAGCCATCGGCGGCGGCGTTTTCGATTCGATTACGTTCAAATTCCATGTACTGATCTCGCAGAAGCCGGGATCAAGGTGTCTGGAATGAGATAGACTGGTTGAGCACGCGTCACAAACGTCGCGACATCGCTGGCGCCTGCACAATCTTACTATCGCGAGATTTCAATTACTTTTTTCTTTTTTTTAAATCGAATTACTAGAAATATTGTATTGGATTCCGACAAAGCGTAGATTTACTTTGAGAATTTATCGCGGTACATGGTAAAATGAACAGCCAATAATACGAAACTATCTATATGAAATATGCTATTTTTCGCTTTCTGCTAGTGAATGTTGGGCGTGGATAAACAAGCATGAATAGCGTATAGCTGCTGTGAATAGGAGGTATTTTCACGTTGGTGAAATGATGATTTAGGTGATATGAAAGATATAACACCGGTTAAATAGATACAGGGTGTTGATAAAAAATTGTAAAAAAGCATCTATATAGGGTGTTTAAATTAAATACTATTTCGAAAAGTAGAGGAACTATTCGCAAACAATTTCTATTTTGTAAGACTATTTTAATGAGCAAAAAATTTTTAGACTTTTTATTTTAATTGGGAACCTATTTTTTTTTAATGCTAAATGGAATTTTATTCTAAATTCATCCAATACAAAGTTCTATACTCTAACATTACAATATTGTTTAGAAAAATGCATATTTAGTTCACATTAATTTCATTCAAATCGCGTAGCAATCAGCGTGCTACGAAAGAAACAAATGAACAAATAATAATATCTTTGTTTGTTTGATTAATATCAATATGACTATTTTGTGAAGAATTTCGTTAATTGGTAGTGAAACTAAATGATTTTTTTTGTTTTTTTTTAATAACCAAGTAATATAATTTTAATAAGGTTTTAGGTTTAGCGGAAAAAAATTAATTTAAACAATTTAAATTTGATTTTTTTTATTAACATGAATTGGCGACGTTTCTGCACAATATTTTGGTTATTTTCAAACAATAAAATGCATATAAAATAACTTTAAAGTTACATCGTACAATTATAATCAAAAAAATTAATTTTTAAAGTCAGACATTTTTCTTAAGGATAAAACGTTGTTGCGGTGTACACTCAAGCTAAAAATACTATCACATTGTAGCTCGGTGAGTCAAGATTCTGTACTGTAATTGAGATTAAGTTTCTGTTATTCACAGTAGCATAAATTAATAATAATAATTCTGTAAGTTGTGGTATTTCTAATAAAATTACAGAAATTTGTTTTTATTTTTATGCTGATTTAATTATAAAATCATTTTCTGGAATTACTGAAGTTCTCTGCTGCCAGGATAATTTCATTAAAAATTTATAATTGTTTTAACTCAGCTTCCATTTAATATCGATTATTTCATTTTATTTGTGGAATAAAGAATTAAATTAGCATATTAATTAAATTACAATGTAAGATGTGAAAATTAGATGAAAATTTAGAAACGTCCAATCAAATTCAAGATTATGTTTGCGTTTATTGTTTATCGACAAATAACAAGCAGATAGTTAATTATCAATTTACTAACTCACAAAATAATTAAAATTTTCAAAGTCTTTTATCTCCTTCCAAACAATTTTAAACATCACATTTCTTCCTTAAAGCAAAACCCTTCATAAAATCTAACGAACGACGACTAAATAATTATGTCACGGAGTCTTAAACCTACAGAAATTAAAAACGGCAATAATAATTTTTGCACACAATATTTATAATTCATTTCGTAATAGGATGCGCTTTTATAATTGGATAGCAATGAAATGAAATCTTCTTTTCAGCATTTTCTATATAATTAGCGTCCGAGCCGCCCTTGCGAGTTTTTTTGGTCGAAAACAGCGGAGAAAAAGACGAAAAAGAAGAAAAAGGAAATGACTGTGTGCGATTTACAACGGGGGATATTGAACACCAGTTAAATTCATTCTCCACCGGAGGTGTCAATTACAATTCAATTATTTCAAGAGCGAGAAAGGGCGGAAGAAAAGATTTCGATAATTCAATTTTTCTACGGCGGACAACAGCCGATTGTCTAGAACAGATATCGCTAATCTTTCTATGATTTTAACTAGATAAAGATGCTCTACTTTACGAGTAAGTGCTTTATCTTTATCGGAATTTATTAAGAACCATAAGCACAGTGACGTAGCTAGGAGGAAACAGAGGGCTGGCCACCCTCAGCAACACCATTGTAGGGGTGAAAAAAATTCTTAAATTTATATAATTTAAAAATTTTATATATGAAAGTAAATCGAAATACGCACCATAGCGTTTTCAATGCTATTTTTGAAATGTTCAATTATTAGTTTCCCTACTTATTTTACATCAAAAAAGTTAAATAGCTTTTGTAGAGGAAAAATTTATACATTTTTCACACTAATATTGATAATTTTACTCTACCAGGAACCGGAAAAATGATGATGTTTATTGGTAACCTTCATAAAACCATCAATGTTATGAAATAACAACACAAATTACAAATTATTATTACATGAATAAATTATTTATTATAATAATAACAAATAAAAACAATTATTTTTAATTGGTGCATTGATTTTGTTATTCCTTGGCACTGTTGATTTTAGGAAAATTACCAATAAACATTTGAATTATTTTTGTATTTGTATTTAGATTTATAAATATTATTGGTAATTTTCTTTAAATCGTCAGTGCCATGAAATAATCAAACAAATGTGATATTGATTAAAAGTTTATTTTATTTAATACATAAAAATGTTATTTATTATAATAATGACTCATAAAAACAATGGCTAGTAGCACAAGCTCTGTTGTTGCCTGTTTTAAGAGCAGTGTATTTGGGTGTTTTAGCTATCTCTAAAGTGTTAAAACCGTGCTCTTACAACACCCAAAAACAGAGCTTGTCCTACCAGCCTCTAACTTTCATCGCATTAGTGATTTTAAGAAAATAACCAAAAACATTTCCGTCATATTTCCGGTTCCAGTTAGAGTAAAATTATAAATATGGATGTCAAAAGATGCAAAAATGTTTCCTCTAAAATAAACTATTTAACTTTGTTGATGTAAAATAATTTTAAACATTTCAAAAACAGTATTGAATACATCCTTCGATTCACCATACTGTATATCAGTTCTTATCCGTAAAGCTAAAAAACAAAAAGATAAAAGCTGACTAGGCGATTTAAATATAAACACGGAAAAAATCTGAACTTCGAATAAGTTACAAGTTAAAAAAACGTATTATTCCCATCGTGTCTCAATGCCTTGATAACAATCTCTTTCCAATACATTAAACTCGCTTTGGCACAAACAAAATACAAAATTTTATAAATACAGAAAAGGAGAAAACAAAACTTTTGGAAATAAATTGTTATCACAATAGCACACGCACCTGGCTGTCAAAATAATCTAAAATCGGGAACGACGTGATCATTCTAGTGTGAAAATATCATTTTGTTCTCGTCGAGCGAGCAGAATGTTTAATTTGGGCCCGTGAGCCAAATCCATTGTGTGCTGAAGCCGTGGAGACGAATAGAAATCCAAGGGTCCACTCCGAACTTCGAACTGGGTGAGATGGTAAATTGAATGGTCGACGATGGACCAGCCAACGGAATGTGTATTGACATTCTCTGCTGCAACTTGGATGTGCATGAAGTACTAACTTTCGCAGGAATAACATTAGTGTAGTTAATTGTTTGGTCTTGGATGGTTGTTAATAAAATCAATTAGTTTGCTCTTGTTTTTTTTTGTGCAGCAAGTCTTAGCCAAGTGAGTAAATCCGAGATAAAACTTGCGTTGCGTTTATTAATTAACATGCAAGAGGTCGTGCGTTCAAATCTCATTAACTTAAATTCAGAATAAAAATATAGTTAAAAAATATCACGAACAAATCAACAATAGAACTCTGGTTCGATTTCCACAGGCGACAAACAATTTTCTCCTCCACCACTAACATCTTTGTGGGCAGTGATTTGACGGCTGGTAACCTCAATTCACGTGAAGAAATATATCACTTACCGAGTTTTGCTACGGAAAAGTGCTACATCCAGTAAAATGCCTGACGATATACTTATATTTATTTATTTAATTCAACTTGCTTGTCAACAACCCGATAAAAATTAATTACCAAGCTGTTCTAAACCAAACAAATACATGACTACAAAATACCGCCGATAAATAAACAACTTGTTACATTTCTGAAAACGTTCCCTTGTTTACAAACTCACATTTATAATAAACATGATTTCGAAATTAAATTTGTAATAAGTTGTTTAATGAAATTATGCAGTGTGTGAAAAATGTTGTGTGTATCTTCACCGCGAAACAATTTGGTGTGTTTAGAAAATAGTTTGCATTGATCGCCTAACTTTTTTTTAAACACACATAAACCATTATTTCGCGATCTATATGAACAAATAACTATTTATCTACAAATAAAGAAAATACAAATTACATTAGACTTTGATTTGAGTTTTCTGCTCATATTGAAAAAAGATTATATAACTTTCCAAAATTTGCTACAGCCAATAATCGACAAAATGTTGTGGTGGCAACTTAATTTGATTATTTATTTAAAGTTAATTTCTTATGAGGTAGGTGGTTTAGTAGTATCGAGTCGGCCTGTGAATTTGAAAATCCCAATTCGATCCCTACAGCCGACAGACAATTTTTATCCCATTAAAACTATCCCTGTGGGTCTCCTTCCACTAACATCTTTGGGGAGCCTGATTTGACGGCGTGATGATATATTTATATTTTATTTATTTAATTTTATTAGTGTGTTAAATTTATTTGGTTGTTCCTAATTAATATTGTTTTATTATAAATAAATAAGTCAACACTTATTTTTGATACTTGAAAATGTAAATTATTATTATTATTACTTTAATAATTACATTTAAATACCTAAAATATGTAAATGGCTCAGTGGTATCGATTCGGCCTGAGGGTTGGAGAACCCGGTTTCAATTCTCACAGTCGACAAACAATTTTCTCGATATTAAAATTACCTCTGTTGCTTTCCTTCCACTAATATCTTTAGGGGGCGTGATTTGACGGCTATTAACTGCAACGGCAGAGCACCACACCCAGTAATGGATAAAATATAAAATTTTATTGTGATTGTTATATGTTTACAGTAAATGTAACATAGCTTTGAAGATGTAGCTAAAATTATTATTTCATAATTTTAATTAAAATTAATAATTAATATATATGTATATTATCATTCAGTAATTAGGAAATGTTAATAAATATGAATATTTTAGTTTTTTAAATTATTTTAGATATGAGTAACGTGTATGAGTTAATTTTTAATTTCATTTACTTTTAATGGAAGTATTTAAATAATTAATATACTAATTCATATATTTTTATTACTAATTCTTCTATGATTTATTTTTCTCATCTTTTTCATACAAAGAAAATAAATAAATTAGATATACAGTAATTTTGGATAAATTAGCGATGGAGGAAAGCTGAGAGATGTCAAGGGGTAGCTTACGATTTCGAGATTTAAAGCTGATTTATTAATAGGAAATTGGAATACTACGATTTAATTTGTTTGTCATTTGAAAGCGATAGATTTAGATTGAAAAGGTTGTGGGTTTAAACTCGGTATGTATCACTTAGAAATTCTATTCTGATTGTAGTTTATAAATTTTTAAATCTGCAATTACAGAGCTAATTTTGAATTAATTCCAATTGTCCACAAAGTCATTTACAATTACAAAACATATTTTATTTTCTCTAATATTAATATATCATCATCACGCCTTTTTACCCATTACTGGGTGTGGCATTCTGCCTAAGTAGATCTCGGTAAGTGATATATAGTGGTATATAATCTTTAAAATCGAATCAGCCTGTGGATCTTGAGAACTCTGGTTCGATCCCCACAAGCGACAAACATTTTTCATCAAATTAAATCTACCCCTGTGACTCTCCCACCGCTAACATCTTTGGAGGCCATGATTTGACGGCCGGTAACCGCACTTTATGCGAAGAAATATATCATTTACCGAGATCTGCCACGGCAGAGTGCCACACTCAGTAATGGGTAAAAGGCGTGATGATATATTTATTTATTTATTTATAACAAAAAATGTAAAACCGTAGATTTTTTCAAAAACTTGAATAATGTAAAATAAAAACACTTGGTTTTGTTTCACAAACTTGGCAAGTAAATAATAACAATGGATGGATTACTAGCGTGATGATATATTTATTTATTTATTTTTATTTTATTTTATTAAAGAGCTAATTTTCAATTAATTCCAATTGTCCACAAAATTATTCACAACTCACAATTTTCTTTTTATAAAATTGCATATTTCTCTAATATTTATATAATGCTGTTATTTGAATGAACTTCTCTACCAAGATCTGCAATTACAGAACGCTTGTGCCATAAAATTTCAATCTTACACAATTCCATAAAATCCGTTTATCATTCTACGAGATTTCCAATTCCAAGTAGAAAATAAAGAAACGTGTTCCCCTTATTTCAGTTGGCGCCATGATCTCAATACAATACGTCTCAGTTCAGCTTTTAGCTCTTAACAACCAGAACTGATCTGAGAAAACACAAGAAATAATTTTCAAAGCACAATCTATTTATTAACGAGAGAGCAGCCAGCGTCTTAATTTTATTATTTCTCGAAAACTTTGTTCCACCAATGGAAAAAGCTAATGTAAAAATGACACAAGCATATTTTTAAAAAGTTTTTAAATTAAGAGACGCTTTATAGAGTTTTGTTTTTTATCATTCTAACGGAAGATATCATCCGTTTTCCGTACTTAGGCTAGGGGTTGGGAGACGTGCAGGGGTTTGTTGCCGGAGCAAAGATACAGAAGCCAAACAACCATTGTAATTTAACGCGTAATTTAATGGGCATGGTGTTTACATTGATGCGCTACGAGATTAAATATGAAAGGAATTGAGATAATTTACGAACAGACGAGTGTATTTAAAATCAATATAGAAATATCTTATCTTCTTCCGGTTGCAAATTGATTCCTGACATTCCAGTAAAGCCTACGCTTCTATATTATTAGCTGTTTAAATAAAATAATGGTACCGTACGTCCAAAGTTATAGTGAAGGACGGTTGAAGGAGTAAACCAACTTCCTGTTAATACAGGATTATTTTTTGGTTTCGGAAGTACAAACTATCTAAAATAACAAAGACGTATTCTGATATTTATAAAATACATTGTTTTGCAATATCTTATTTACATAGAAATTTAAATAAAAAGTACATTTTTCATACAATGCCAAAATGTAATTTTTCAATTTTCATTGCGAAATCCAGTTACGTATCAAATGGGCGTTCATTACCATACGTAACATTTTGTTTTAGACAGTTGGTAATAGCGGATGATATACTGAAACTGTCAAGCTGAGAACATCAATATTTCAATATAACCCCAAAATCTGAGCAAGTGCATAAATATCAATAATAGTGATCAACGACAACATTTCATCTACAAATTTTCCTAAATTGACTCGGTTTATCGTATCACAGATTTTTTTAAATTTTAATTTATAAAAGACGCAAAATAAAAAAAATAGTATAAATAACTCATTTTATAAGACTTTTATCGCACTTGTCCTTTGGAAAACTCGTTCTTTAATATACTATTGCATTACCGGGATATGTAATGGTAAATATAAAAATTCTAAATAAAATAAATATCAACTTAGGTATATTGTTTGTTCAACTAGGTACATTACAAAATTTTCCTTTCATTTGTTCTCCCTTTGGTGTAGGTAGCTTAGTGGTAACGAGTCGGCCTGTGAATTAGAGAACCCGAGTTCGATTCCCATAGCCGACAATTTTCACATCGTTATAACTACCCCTGTGGCTTCTCCTCTACTAATTCTTTTTTAGTCGTGATTTGACGGCTGGTAACCGCACTTTACGCGAATAAATATATCACTTACCAAAATCTGCTACAGCAAATGTCACACCCATTAATAGGTAAAAGACGTTATGATTTATTTTTTTATTTATTTAATTGAATTGTACCCTCTGTTGTGTAAGGTTCCAACTTACCCGAAATCAACTTTTGGCACCGTATAACATCTAACAATGTGAACATTTATTTTAATATCTAGCCGCCCCTATCACTCAATAGTTGACAATCTGTCAAAATAGATAATGCCCTTTAAATAAAAAATTTAGTGTTTTGCGGGTTTTTTTAATATTTTATCTTTTCTTTCAATTGGAATCAATATTGACTGATATACTTATATATTATCTACTGAATTTTTTGATTAGGTTCCGTATTTGAGAAATGAAATCAACATTTGAATGTTTTCAACTGAAAATATCATTTTAAAATTAACATTATAAAAATGTACATTTATAAATATGTAATATGTAGTTATCTAATATGTTTGTATTTCTTTTCCAGATGCACAACGAGGCCAGCGGAAATATCCAGTGATCATCTACATCCATGGGCAGAGCTACGGAGGCAACTACGAGTGGAATTCCGGAAACCCGTACGACGGATGCGTTTTGTCGAGTTACGGAAAAGTTGTTTTCATCACCATCAACTACCGCCTCGGAATTCTGGGTAAAAATCTCACATATTCGATTTATTTAAATTCGTTTCCTCGTTTCCTAGCAAACAAACGAAACAGTCAAAACGTCGAAAATGCAAAAATAACAACGACGCGCGTTTGATTTGGAAAACGTGTGAAAAATGAGAAAACATTTGGAAATACTTTTTATGTTTGCTGTACGCGTTTGACACACATGATCCTCATGAGATATGCAAAACAAAAATGAAACAAAAACGATGGAAACAAAACCAATCTGCCCGTTTGAATTTATCCGCACCGCAAATTACTATCATTCGGTCGCGCTGATGGCCGATGAGTAGGCTGGGTATGCTGGAAAATGCTCGCTATGTACGCATCACGCATATTGTTATACATGACGTGTAACCTTTGCTAATATGCACAAATGCAATGTTCTACGAAAAACATGTGTTGTTTATTTAACAATACCAAATGAAATATGTGCCTTCATTACGTCAAAAATAACACAAACTCTGATACCTGCTGTTTATCAAATCATTTTGTATTTATAGACAATCATATTTACAAATTTTACCACCATATTTGCCTATACTATACTATACTAACAGTTTTTTAGTTGTTGATTCGATAATGATTGAAAATAGAATAAATATATACATAAAAGAATATTATAACATTTTCTAAAGCATTAAAATTATTTGTTCTGCTGTATCTGTTGTATTTATCCAGTGGCATTCGTAGGGTATGTACCGCCAGTGAGCGACAAAAATTTTGCGACCTCTCCCCTTGTTGGTCAACTGGAATGTGTCTGAAATATTTGCACCTTAAATAAAACAGAAACAGAAAATGTAAAAATATATAGATATTATTTATATAAATCATAAATTAATATATTAATACATACAATAATTATTGATATAAACATATAATAACAAAATATAAATAAAATAAAGTACATATACTAAATTAGTTTTGACAGTAGTTTAAAATTTTCTGAAAAAAAAATAAATGTAGGGTAGGCGGCTATCGCCGCCCCTTTGACTTGCTGCCCATGTGCTCCGCATGCCTTGCACCCTCGGCTCGGAACGGTCTTGTATTTATCGATAGATAATATTTTCAGTACAACTTGAATCTTTTCCGTTAATCATTTCTACACTATTTATTCTTTTTCAATGTAAAGAGACATTGATTTAGAATCTTATTCCGTAAAGATATACAGGTGTTCCGTTAAAAAAAACAAAAAACTAAAGTTATATATTTTTCTGGTAAATTAGTAGAGCATGGAAAAACTAGTTTTTGCTAATTTATAGACTAAGACAAGTCTTAAATTTAACTTTTTCTTGTATCTTTAATATTTCAGCAGATATAAGCTGGACAATGAAAAATCAACCACCACAATACAAAAAAACAATATACAGAGTGATTTTTTTTAAGCAACTCATGAATTTAGCTGGCTAATTAATAAATACACAGGCTTGTACATTAAGGAGGGGAGATGTGGAGGAGGCAATGAAGTTATATTTTCTTAAATGGAAAGGGGTATTTTTATTGGAATTAATAGCTCGAAAATTTCTGTTTTCGACGATGTAACATGCTCCTATACCTAAAATTAAAATTAAGGCTACAGATTTCAAAAACTTTAACATCTTTAATATAGTAAATAAAACTTCAGGTAGGCTGTGAAACAAAAGAAGTTATTGTTTGTTTTATTGATACTTTTGATTTTCCATATTAAAGATATTGGCTGGTAGCACAAGCTCTGTTTTTGTCTGTTTTAAGAACAGTGTATTTGGGTGTTTTAGCTATCTCTAACATGTTAAAACCGTGCTCTTAGAACACTCAAAAACAGACCACGTGCTACAAGCCATTGTGTGAGACCTGAATTTAAATTTTTCCTCTAAAGTTATTAGCCAGCAAAATTGATTGGTTGTTTTACAAAATTCACCATGGATATATAAACACGTCTTATATCCATTACTGGGCGTGGCACTCTACTGTAGGAGATCTCAAAAAGTAAGTCGTCAGATTACGGCTATAAAAGATGTTAGTGGAGGGAAAGCTACAGGGGTAATTTAAATCTGGTAAAAATTGTTTGTCAATTGTGGAAATTAAACCAGAACATAAATCAAATTGATTCGAATCTGGTAATTCAAATATATCATTTCGAATGGAAGTAAATTTATTCTATTCATAACACCGAGCATTTATCTTCTATTTGAAGCATTTTTGTTTAAAATAATTTAAAAACATTTGATAACAGAAAATATACAATGTAGACATATTCAAGTTAAAATATGATGCGGTCTGGCGAGTACAAAAACATTCCTAACAAATTCCAGTATTGCGCTGGTAGTATCTTAGGAAATTCTATTTTTATTTATCATCCTTTTAACTTGCATCAATTGCCGACTCGAGACGCATCAGGCAGACGACGCTCCAGTGTTTCGAATCATTTATAAAAGCCGTGGCGCGGCCATGATGACGAAACTCCCTGGAAAACAAATATCTCCTGGTGGAAATCAAGTCGTGGAGATGTTTCCACCTACTACGGTCCTGCGCCACAAAGCTTATTAAATGTTTACGGTGAAATATTGTGTCTTTTGTTTTGTAAATTGTAAACTTAGGTACACTTTACTTATTGAGTGCTACTTTGTTTACGTTCTTCAAGGTAGAATTTACAATTTTTTAACATATGAATTTTCACCAATTTAAAACTACCCTTGTGGCTCCCCCTCTTTGGGAGCCGTGATTTGACGGCTTATAACCGCACTTCACACTGAAAAATATTTCACTTACCGAAATCTGCTACGGCAGAGTGCTACACCCAGTAATGGATAAAAGGCGTGATGATGATGATGATGATGAATGTTTAGTT
Organism: Pterostichus niger; assembly: GCA_947425015.1. NCBI lineage: Eukaryota > Metazoa > Arthropoda > Insecta > Coleoptera > Carabidae > Pterostichus > Pterostichus niger. The sequence continues at coordinate 23,241,742 of OX380345.1, read as the reverse complement.
AGAATTTATTTAAATAGTATATTTAATTGCCTCATTTGGTTCAATTTATTATTACATAATTTCTTTTTTAATTGAGGTAGGTGGCTCAGTGGTAACGAGTACGTCTGTGGATTTGAGAACCCGGGTTCGATATCCACAGCCGTCGAACAATTTTCTTCACTTTAAAACTACCCTTGTGGCTTCTCCTCCATTAACATCTTTTGGGCCGTGATTTGACGACTGGTAACCGCACTTTACGCGTAGATATATATCACTTATCAAGATGTGTTACGACAGAGTGCCGCATCCAGTAATGGGTAAAAGGCGTGATGATATATTTATTTATAATTTTTATAAGTTGAGTTGAGTAGATGTTTTGCATTGGACAGCTGTGGTCCGTCGTCTGAATGCTCGCCTAAAATACGAGAGCACTAATTCTAATCTCGTTAATATCAACTTATGAAAAATACGACTATGTTCAAGTTGTTCGAATTTCATTATAAACTGTAGGCTCTTTGCACTGTAATTAAGGTTAATTTAATCATAATTAACATTCGATCTAGTCAGAAAACATGTTTTCACGAAGAAATGTTGTTATCGGCCGTCAAATTTTAACAACCTTAGATATTAGTAGAGACTAAATCATGTGAATTATCAATGCAGATATAAAGTAACCAATTAAAAATTAATTTAGACGTTTTATCCATTCTTGGTGTGGCAGTTTTCCATTTTAATACGTCTAGATATTATTATGTTTTAATAGTATTAAATATAAATACGAATGTTTTTTTCTCATAATTGGCTATTTTGATTACATAACCTTTTTAACAATTTGATAAGTTTAAGGTTATCAACATTTGAGCAGCTCTCACCGGGAGAATTAGTAAAAAAATCAAAGATAACATCATTTATATTGTTTAAAAAAATAATCTTGCCTCTATTGGGATTTTAATCCGGAGCTAGAATCGAAGATATTCTGCCAATTGACCCATTTATACAATAGAGACAAACGCTAGTGTGATAGCAAATGATTTTTTTATGTGTGTTGAACATGTTTGCTTGTTATTAATTGTACAATACTTTCGCAATTACAATTAACACTTAAATTGAGACTTAGAAATGTTTCGTGTATAATTTCTTTCTAGATGTATGTTGAAATGAATATACCAAAACGATAGTGCATCGAGTAATGATAATTATTCAAATTATAATTGTTTCAACAAAAAAAATATCCTGCACTAAATATTAATCAAATTTCTAAGAAAACACCAGCGAATCTGTAAACTAAAAAAATGACGTCAAATATGATATTTCAATGCAAAAATTATATTGCTGGTAAACCTAGATACAAAGAGTTATTTAAATATATACGATTTAAATAGAGAGACTTACTGGTATCGAGTCCAGTGTATTTGAGAACACAGGTTTGATTCCCACAGCTGACAGACAATTTGTACTATATTAAAACCATCTCTGTGGCTACCCGTCCACTAAAATCTTTAGGGGCCGTGATTTGAAGATTGGTAACCGCACTTCATACGAAGAAATATATACTGTAATGGGTAGAAGGTGTGATGATTATTTATTTTACTTTTACCAGAACCAGAATATGCTATAACCAACTTCACAAATCAGAACAGCGAATAAAATCATTCCTCTAATTCTAATTATTGCAATCAAAAATAGAAGATAGTTAACAAACAGTCAACGCCCAAAATAAACTCCATTATCACAGCCAAATACTAACACTAGCTTTAGTATTTCATGGTTGTATTTAAATATATCACGAAACATACTCGTATATTTAATCTTTCTACGCGTAACTAAATTCCAGCGTGGTTTGCCGGATCTGCTTGTGATCCTCTGATAAAATCCAACATCGCGTATATCGCGCTCATAAAAATGAAATATCTGTGAATCGTGTACAAGACCCACACATTGCAATAAGCACTCACGCGCACATACGCACACGTGAGCACGAGGACGAGAATGATGGATTATTTCGACTACTGCTGGTTTGTGCTGCATTTGATTCTATTTAGATTTGGTTTAATATGCAATTTGATTGTGTTTTCTGAGCACTGACCTCATTTTTTATGTTAGAAAACTTAGGTTTATAAAACTACGAGTATATCCGATAAAATTTATCATCCGGTTTGAAACAAGAATTTTTAGAATCACCGTAAATCCTGTAACGAATGTACAAATGTAATATAGACTCAGGTTTTAGGTATTAGGTATACTTACTATTTATACTTTATATTGGCTCAGTACAAAAAGCCTGATGTCACGTCTGTATCTGATTTTGTTTGATGTTTGATGAACATGACGTGACATACGAAATATTAGAACCGATGTTATTCCCATCAAAGTTCACTGCTAATATGGACACTGACAGATCTCGTATGGTTTACGAACTTACATTTTGTAATATTTATTTGAGATAACAACAATATATGGATTACAATGATACTTTGATTGCAACAATATATTGATTACGACAATACTTCAGTTAAAACAATGTGTTGATTACAACAATATGTTTATTACAACAATATACTGATTACAATAATAAACTGGTTACAAAAATATAATGATTGCTAACAATTCCAGATTATAACAACAACCATATATGGACTCCAACTATACTTTGATTGCAACAATATATTGATTATGACAATACTTCAGTTAAAACAATGTGTTGATTACAACAAAATGTTTATTACAACAATATACTGATTACAATAATAAACTGGTTACAGAAATATAAGATTGCTAACAATTTTAGATTATAACAACAACAATATATGGATTCCAACAATACTTTGATTGCAACAATGTATTGATTACGACAATACTTCAGTTAAAACAATGTGTTGATTACAACAATATGTTTATTACAACAATATACTGATTACAATAATAAACTGGTTGCAAAATATATTGATTGCTAACAATTTTAGATTATAACAACAACAATATATGGATTCCAACAATACTTTGATTGCAATAATATATTGACTACGACAATACTTCAGTTAAAACTTTGTGTTGATTACAACAATATACTGATTACAATAATGAACTGGTTACAACAATATATTGATTGCTAACTATATACCCAATGTTCCTATTTCCTGTGACAAAAATTAGAGTTGCCTATAGCTACTGATAGCACTACGATTGTAACAATATTTATTCCATACTGTGTCGTATAGTCCTGTTTACAGAGGTGATTTCAGAGCGGGAAGTAAAACATTATTAGAGTTTATACACGTTAGCTAGAAAATTTGGTACTTAGGCGAAGCCGATTTCACTACATAACTTTTTATAATTTTGTCATATGAAAATTTAAATTGTTTTCTTGTTTATAAAAGATTTATAGAAATGATACAAATATATTTAAACCCACTATCTAACTGCAAGTGACATATTGAAAATCGCTGCCGAATTTTGTACTGTGTGCAATAAGTTTGAAAATTATCATCATTGAATGACTTTACTCTTTTCTCTCTTAGTTCCAAATTATCTCGCTAACGCGAATGAACTATAGATACCGTAATATTGATTATTGTATGATCTCATGAGATTGCTAGGACATTTAATTATAATTATTTTAAGATGTTAGTTTGAAGATTAGGATTTGAAAATAATGTTTAATAATTAAATGCGACACATTATGAAATAAAACATTGTATGGCATACGTCCGTTAATAATAAGTAAATCATTAAGGGTTGCATGTGCGGATATGGATGCAGAGCTAATTATTTAGATTTTTTTTTTAAGTAAATAAGTAAATCAATCCCTTTCCCTATTTTCTGTTCTAAGTTATACGATTCAATTGTTTGCCACTGCCAAATTTTGTTGTTTTAATTTGATATTTTTTTTTAATTTGGAAAATTTGACTTGTAGTACATCGTTGTATTCAGAATTGAACGTAGAATTGAAAAATGTTAAAATATACAGAATTATTCATTTAAAATAAGAAAGTTGATGTCACTTTAGGTTAAATCGAAAGTAAAAAATATAAAATAAACACTTGGCTAAGTCTCACAAAATTCAGCCTCCAAGTCACCTTATGAGGGCATCGTCAGAGGCTGGCCAGCACAGTTAGTAACCATAGACGCGTTTCGTTCGTATTAGAGCTCATCATCTTACCGTTTGTTAGAGATCTTATTCTCTGCTAGCACAGTTCTTCGTCACACAGCTTCTTCACGTGAACTTTGTTCTAGGTGAAGAAGTGGGTTATACCATACTGATGAGCTCTAATAAGAGCGAAACGCGTCTATGGTTACTAACTGTGCTGGCCAGCCTCTGACGATGCCCTCATAAGGTGACTTGGAGGCTAAATTTTGTGAAACATAGCCAAGTGTTTATCTTATATTTTTTATTAAACCTAGTTTCACCAAGCATATGGACGACAACTAATTTTGTCTTTGTTGTTATTTAAATCGAAAGTGATAAGAATCATGCCACATTTATGTTTAGTTTGCACATAAATTTTCAATTAGATATCATTATAATTAAAGAAGTTAATAGGGGTGCCCCGCTTTCTGTCGACACCCGATATAGTTATAGTACACATAGTAGCAGTAAATCCTCGTAGATTAAAAAATTATTGGTCAATCATTATCTGGTTGATCTTCACCGCTACCATAAACAAACACAGGTTGTAGTGTCCCAGCTTTGCGTCGGAAGTTGGACGAGCAATCAAATATTCTCGGCGTTCTTCCAACGAAAACATTCCAAACAAACGCATTGTCAATCTGCCGTCACGTCGCCAGGCATCGGCTGTCGACTCTTGCCTGTCGCGAAATCGTGTGATGTGTGTCGCCTCGCAAGCCTCGTTCTCACACATTTCATCGTCGCCGTTGTTGTTAGGAAGAAGAGCTCGATGTTCGATGCCCCAAGTCACTTGAGACACGGCGGTAGAGTAATAAATGACAGCTAAATACATATTTTACATATTTGTCGGAAAATGAAACTGGAAGATCAGGAAGAATACAGGAGTTATTCTTTTGTGATGAAAAGTTTCAAACATGGATTTTGGTAAATCTTCATATAATAGGAAAATAGTTTATAAAAAAGTCTGTCTGTATGCACAATATCTCAAATGCGCGAAATGAAATTTTATATATACATGGTGTTTCAGGACTAGTGTAACAAACTTTAACAGCTTATTCCTGAGGTTATTTTGAGCCAAAAATGTCATATGAACATAGGTTCTGTTCCTTCTAGTTACCAAAATACAAGAGGTTGAAGTTCTATAAATAACAGGACATTTTCAATTTTTTTTAATCAAGATACTTTCGGAAAACAACAATTTTATTGAAAAGTCATACCTTATTTGTCTTAATTAAAAATTGTTGAACTTTTGATTGTATTTTTGTTTCATAATGGATGGTTATAGTAGGTACTGCTGAATATGCAGATATGATTTTTGTTTATGGATTATGTAATGGTAATGCCCGTTATGCGTCCAGAGAATACCAAGACAAATATCCAAATTGACGCCAACTTTCCAATCCCCTATTTGCGCGCATTTTTGTTTTCCGAAAGTATCTTGATTAAAAAAAATTGAAAATGTCGTGTTATTTATAGAACTTCAACCTCTTGTACGATTTGGTAACTAGAAGGAATAAGACCTATGTTCATATGACATTTTTGGCTCTAAATGACCTCAGGAATAAGCTGTTAAAGTTTGTTACACTAGTCCTGAAACACCCTGTATAAGCCATGGTTAGTAGACAGATGGGATGCATAACTTGCTGTAGTTCTCCATTAGCCAATAGATGGACAACTTTATTCAATTGCTCTACGGTTATTATGGCCGTTACATATGCCATTAAGATTCCTAGTTTTAAATTTACAGAGCGAGCGCCTCTGACGAGATACGTCGTAACTTACATATCCTAACCTAACCTAATAATATTAAATAAATAAAAAATATATACATAAATATATCATCACGCTTTTTACCCATTACTGGGTGTGGCACTCTGCTTAAGCAGATCTCGGTAAGTGATATATTTTTTCGCGTGAAATGCGGTTACCAGCCGTCATATCACGGTCCCTAAAGATATTAGTGGAGGGAGAGCCACAGGGGTAGATTTAAATTGGTGAAAATTGTTTGTCAGCTGTGGGGATCGAACCAGGGTTCTCGATACCGCTGAGCCACCTACCCCAAAAATAAATAAAATACCCAATTCCATTAAATATATTTCGTTTGATCACATAAATTTTAAATATTTTAAGATTGTTTTTTTTTTAACTTGACGCCTTGGTCATTTTTCTTTAATTGTAATAAAAATCGCTAAATGGCATTACTTGACGTACCAAATCTGTAAAAAACTCATGACAAATATTTAGATGGCAAAATGATGGAATGAAACAGCCATAATAAGCTTAGCGCAATTCAGTAAAGTTGATCATGACTCCACAGATGCATTCATCATTGTTTTCTTTTTTATTTATTATTTATATGAATTTCATAAAAGGTGGAAATTATCACAAAATTCGTAATAATTATGATAAAACATAATTTTATTTAAAACTATTATTATAAATTCTTGTATTTGAAATATTTATCAAACACATCGGTATGAGATAGTATAGTGAATACGTAATGTGTTGGTATTTCCATGTTCAAATCATATTGAGTATTGTATTATATTAAAGCTTTCATATTATTATCAGTTTATTTATAGTAAAATTGCTATCAAAATCAAATATTAAATTTGTTTTATTTTGAAAGAAACTTGAGGAAAATATGGTGATAGCATAACTCTTTAATTGTGACTTTGTTTAAAATTCATTAATAACTAATCAAGTTCAATGTAACTTATAATTGAATTTATTTCTAGTTTGTTTTGAAATAGCCGGTAATTTTAAAATTATTAATAATCTTTCAAGTTTAACTATATTTTAATAAAATTAAAACATTTCAGTATTTTGTCAGAACAAGAAGATAACACTATAAACAAGTCATCAAAGTAGTTTTACTTAAGCTTAAAATTATTTAAAATACTCGTATACACATGTAAATAACAACGAGTTTAAATCTTAATATTAGTAAGTCCTTAATCATTAATTATTACTGAACAATTACTTGCACAGTAAATAAAACCAAAATAAAACTTGCTTTTATTAATTAACAAGCAAGAGATCGTGCTTTGAACCCTCGCTGACTTCAATTTTATCAAAATATACAATTATGTGTGAGTGGTTCGGACTCTGCTATAAGCTGTAGGTTCCCTGTACTGTAATTGGGATTAAGTTTCTTTTGTGCAGAGTAACAAATAAACAAATTGTATCATATCATTTCTATTTCAGGTTTCCTGAAAACAGGAGTAGGAAATAAAGCCCATAGCAACCTCGGCTTGAAGGACCAAGTAGCCGCTCTTCTATGGGTGCAGGAAAATATCTCCGCGTTTGGAGGTGAACCACGGTCTGTCACCCTCATGGGGCACGGTACAGGTGCAGCCTGTGTCAACTTTTTAATGACGTCACCTATGGTGGTACGAGATGAGGGTAATGAGCTGTTTCACAGAGCCATCTTGATGAGTGGATCAGCATTGACTGATTGGGCGTTGGCCACGAATTCTCTTCAACTCACTCTACAAGTAAGTGGTTCTTTACTAACCGGTAATTATGACACCTACAGGTGAAGCACAATGTAATATATTTCTTTTTCTATGACCGAAAGTATGAAGCAGGTTCGAATAGTTTCGTAACTGATGATCCAATAAGATTATGAAAGTAATAATGGATATCAACCACTTTTAAAACTAGAACCTGCTTTATACTGTCGGGTAATACATTCATTATATATGCGGTTTTTAATAAATAATGTAGTTCATTACTCACGGCCATGAGCAATAATTCATGTGTTTAGTCAATCATATCGAGATTGCTATGACAACACAGCGACGGCCTGAGTAATAATTTATTATTTGCAAACAAACTGAGGTTGCTATAACAACACAATTAAAGTTTGACATTCACGTCATACAACCTCTAATAATTATTATTTTTGTCAAACTTAATTGTACCTAAAAGTGTAATTACAAATAAATATAAAAAATAAATATATCATCACGCCTTTTACCCATTACTGGGTATGGCACTCTGCCGGAGCAGATCTCGGTAAGTGATATATTTCTTCGCGTGAAGTGCGGTTACCAGCCGTCAAATCACGGCCCCCAAAGATGTTAGTGGTGAAGGTGCCACAGGGGTAGATTTAAATTTGGTGAAAATTGTTTGTCGGCTGTGGGAATTGAACCAGGGTTCTCAAGATCCACAGGCCGACTCGACACCACTGAGTCACCTACCCCATAAATTAAGTGTAATTACCTTGTTGAGTAATCGTAGAAAAAGTATTATTCAACTTGCTTTTAATGGCTAGTAAACATTTTAAAAAATTGCGACATGAGTCTCATGAGTAATAACGTTGCCTACGTGAGTTCTAAACTTGGTCACACGAGACACTTTTTCCAATATTAATTTAAGCACACACACTTTGTATGTAAAATTAGAAGTAAGTAATTGTTTTTTTTTGAAATATTTAAATGTCGTACTGATCACCAAAACAGTTTGAAAAGGCACCACTTACAGAAAAATGTGTTCCCCCATTTTTACTTGGGAACCAGCGATATTCCAGGCATTATATATAACGTAGACGACGGTAATAGTTATCATTACATGCTTGTTGAATAATAAACTATTATTTATCACATGATTAGCGTAAAAATCTTTATGTATCTAGTCAAAAACTAATTTCGTTTCCTTCCTTATCTTTCTGATTCATTTTTAGTTCTTACTATAAAATATCTAACTGCAATTGCAATTGATTCTCAAAAACAAGTACAGGCCAAAGATATTTTCCTTTTTTTATCTTTATAGATTCGTTGTTAGAGGAGTGGGTACAAGTGAAAGATTAATGAAACAGGTGTATATGAGTGAATGGATGGCGTGATGATAGTTTTCAGGTGTGAGGAATGAATGACCTTATACGGAGGGAGCGTGAGTGTGGTTAAAGCTAGTATCATGTGTTAGGATAAAAATGTTGGACGAGGACTGGTATTTTGATGAATCTGTTAGTGGATGTTCTGTGAATATATCAAGGGTTCGTGCTACCCCATTTAATGAGATATATCGTTTAGAATCTATCTGTCTGTTCATGTTTCTTGACTCCTTTTACCCATAGACGTCGCCAGAGTAAGACTAGTCTCTCCTGAAAAATATTTTTGCAAAGCCCATGCTTCTTTCTTTCTCTCTTATTAATTAACCAATTAATACAAAATTTGATTTCCTTATATATTTGTTTCTAAATTAATTTATCACAATACGGCATAAATTACAGTAATTCTTATTTATTTATTTAATACAAATGGTAAACTATTAAGAAAAGTTATATTTTAAACAGGATATGTTAGTAGATGTTTTAATTTTAAACTATTTCACTACTTAAAGAGCGGGAGGGGTTCCGAACATTTGAATATGTCGATCACTAGGCTGAACGGAGCCCAATCCATTTGTATTTATTTTTATTGTTCAGGTAAAAATAATAATGGGGTAGGTGGCTCAGTGGTATCGAGTCGGCCTGTGGATTTTGAGAACCCTGGTTCGATCCCCATAGGCGACAAACACCAATTTAAAAACTATCCCTGTGGCTCTCCCTCCACTAATATCTTTGGGGGCCGTGATTTGACGGCTGGTAACCGAACTTCACGCGAAGAAATATATTACTTACCGAGATTTGCTTACGGCAGAGTGCCACACCCAGTAATGGGTAAAAGGCGTGATGATATATTTATATATTTATTTAATAAAAATAATGATTCAAGTTATTTGTAGAACAAAAGAACAAGTTATTTTAAAGTAACTTGAAAACATAAAATGTAAAATGTTGCATAGATATACATGAAACATTGATTTAATCTGGTAAAAGTTGAATAACGAAGTCCATGTAAAATTCAACATCGCTTATCGGCTGTTATGTTGCATAATGCCAATGATAATGTAAAATTCATCAGTATTATTCCACTAGTCAATTCCGTAGTTATTAGTTCCCTAAGGGATAAAATTGGCATCACTCGTAATTTTAAAATCGTGATTAACAATCGAAAATGACGTGTTTGATAACTCATATTCTCTTCATGCGTTGTTGGTGCAGCTGCTGCTGCTCTGTAGTTCTGATTATGTCCTGAAATATTGAACTGGTTAATAACCGAATTAGTACACGTCAGATAATAACGATTATTAAAAAATTATTGCTGCATGTGTGCCAATTAAATGATGCATAATTATTATATCATTAATTATTAATAACTAGCTGTATACTCGTATTAAAGTTTTACTGCGTTTGTTGTTTTCAGGTACCAGATATTTTCTCTTTTTTAGTAGACAGTTATTAAATATTTTGTATCTAGTACTGCTTATTAATCGATTATTTATTTGTTAATTATAGACAATTTTGTTTTCTAAACGAAATTTCTACAGTTCAAACCTCGCCGACTTCAACTGTATCAAAAAATATGGATGTGCCCATCGTGGAGGGGGAGAACATCGCTTACTCACCCATCACCCATCACCCATCGGTTATCAACCATTACCCATCAACCATCACCTATTACATATCACATATCACAACATATCACCCGTCTTTCCTCACCCATCACCCATACATATCACAAGGGGACGGGTGATGAGTGATGGGTGATGGGTGATGGGCGTTGGGTGATGGGTGACGGGTTATAAGTGTTGGGTGATAGGTGAATGGTATTGGGTTTTGGGTGATGAGTGTTTAGTGATGAGTGATGGGTGATGGCTGATAAATGACGGGTGATGGGTGATAGGTGGTGGATGATGGGTGAAGTAATGGAATAAATGATTTTAGTCATAGAATTCCGAAATTATAGTAATATGTAGAGTAATTATGAAAAATAAGGTTTATCATTAATTTATTGATTGGTTATAGACGTCAAGTTTCTCTATGAAAATAGTTATAGTGTTGGCACAAAGTGGAAATAACAGAAAATATTTCCTTGCCACAATTTTTCGAGAATGTATCTAAACCATTTCCGTGAGAATTAGTCTTTTCGATATAGACATTATTACTTATAATAACCAACATGCGATATGTTTCAATTAAAACATTTGATATTTTATTTTACATACATACATAACATCACGATATAGACCATCAAATGAGATAGCACTAACCCTCGAAGCATTCACAAAACATCCACTTATCACACCCTTCAAGAATCAGGCTTCGTCCAATATTCTCATCCAGACACCATACTCGTTTCAACCATATTCACATTCTTTTTATTTCATTGTATTGTATATACATAATTAACAGTTTGGATTTTAATTTCTAAAATAGTACAAAGTTTTTCATATATTTTGGTGGCAGTAGATATCTTGTTTAGAACTGAATTTCAGAAAACCAATACTTTCGTAGTCGTTGATATCGACCACAAATTGTGCACATAATTTAAAATATACACTTGACATTTGGCTTCACAAAAAACATACTAGTTACGTAATAAACAACTATACATAATTTAGTTAAATGTTTCAAATGTTTACAAGTTTTTTTCTGGAAATATTTCCCAAATCTAAAAAATATCTAAAAAAAATGAAACTGCATTCCAATTCTTTATAACTAAAAAAATGGTAAAAATAATAATTTTGTCTACAAAAACAAAGAACCGCAAAGTGGTAAAGAAAGAAAGAAATAAATGTGTAGTTTAATTGTTGTAAGATTATAAAATAATGGTAGATTTTATGAGCTTCGCACAGTTGTTTTAGTATAATTTGTTTGTAGGTGGCACAAACATTAAATTGCCCATCTGGTGATGATGAATTAGCAGATTGTTTGAGACGTAAACGCTTGGAAGAAATTATGGATGTTCGTGTTGAGGCTCCTCGCTTTGTTACTAAATTTGGACCAGTTGTTGATGGCCTTGCTGTACCAAATGTTCCCAAGAAACTCATGTCGACATATCACGACCTCTTTAGTCGGTAAGTCAAACACTTATTATTATTATAAGCATAAATATTTAAAGTGAATGTTATTTTTATGAAATCTTGTAATAACTAGCTACTTTAACTCTGATGTTTTTAACCAATCAACGCTACCTGTCCACTGATTGCTGTCGTGTATTACCGAATCGACCCGAATGTCAGACAAGTTTGACAAGTATAACTAAACTAAATATTATGTATTAAATTTAATATAGTTCTGCGATTTTATTATTGTATATTAAAGAACGAGTTTTATAAGATATTTTTTTCGTGTAAGTTTAGAAAACGATCCGTAGGTGAGTTTTCTAAAGAACAAGTACGATAAAAGTCTTATAAAATGAGTTATTTATATTATTTTGCGTCTGTTATAAATTATAATGTTTAAAAAATTTGCGATAATTTAAACTGATTTAATTTACGGCAATTTGTGTATGACATGTTGTAGATGTGTTATTTACATTTATGCAATTGTTCAGATTTTGAGGTTATATTGAAATTTTGATGTTCTCAGCTTGACGTTTCAGTCATTCGCTACTATCAACCGTCTAAAACAAAATGTTGCGTATCTTAATAAACGCGCTTGTGATACGCAACTGGGTTTCATAGTGACTTCCTTATGAACGCAAAATATAAAAAATATATGATGTACACCTCAACTATCACGAGTGTTTTTTGTGGCTTTTTTTGCATATTTTGTCAACTTCAGATCATGTTTTTAATCAACAGATTTTATTTTGCAGATTTAATTAATATAAATTTATACCCTCTTAACATAACAACAAGTAATAATTTAAGTGATATTGATGAAATATATACTTATTAATAAGATTACTTTTCTTGGTTCTAGCTACGAAATGATGTTCGGATTAACCGAAATAGAAAGCGACCATTTATTAGACGGTGTCCAGTTAACTCACGGTTTGTTCGAAGCGGAAAGAAACGAAATATTAAGAAAATATCTTCAAGCTCGGTTTGAATATCAACCTGACAAGGCTCTGGACAGTACTTTGAGAGAGTACGCCAACCTGAGCCTGACTTCAACCAAACATTACCGTGATACGGTCCTGGAAGTTCTCTCTGACGCAAGAGTTTCAGCTCCAGTTGTCCAGACAGGGAATTATCATTCAGCTATCAATCCCAAGTCCTATTTCTACGTTTTCGGGCACAGCACTATATCAAAAGATTATTTGGTGAGTACAGAACATATGCTGCATGGTTTTATGAATAATTTAAGTAGTGAAAAATTAATCAAAGCCAACAAAGATCCTAAAATCGTAAACGCGGTTGCACTATGAAAATCAAAGAGACGCTAAATATTCTATTAATGGAATATTGCAAACATGGAATGGTTATTTAAACACATAGTTTATTCTCTTTATTCTATGTAATGAATATGAAATATTCTGTTTTGGGATATAAATTTTGTTGTAGGTTTCATTTCTGTCTAGACTTTATCTCATGTTTTATTAATGTCTTAGTTAGGATTTTAAAGCTAAATTTCATAAAATATAAAGTAGTTTAAACTTTAAACTAACGTAATCAATTATTAACTTATTGCTTACTTTGTTCAAGGATATTCATGATCAAATATATAAATTTAATATGGATCGCTCTTCCCCACGATTTTTGGTACGTCACTCATCAACTAAATGTTGTTTTGCCTGAATCTGTACTAATTTTATATCATACAATAAGTCAAATATGATAACACTTCTTAACATTCAATTTATTGTCTATTTTTATTAATTGTAAAATCTAAATATACTCTAATATAAGCAGTTCTTGTGTGTCTGTCTGCGAAAAAGGCATTTTGAAACGAAATTAAAGAGAAAATTAATGAGAATTTTGTAATTCAAATTTGAGCCAATAAATCGATCGACATCAAAATCAACTCGACATCATCAACTGTATTCGAAATATGACGAAAATTCGAAAGAAAAATTATTTATATTATCTGTTTCTTAGTTTCTTTAAATTTCCCATCGCCCGTTATCTCTCTAGTAAAACTTAGTTTTCCAATTATTATTTAATAATAAACTATTATTTTCAACATAGGATTTCACAATAAAATAAAATTATAATAATTTCGAAAATTGTTTCAAGTAAAATTTGAATCAAATTATTAAATAATGTAAATACATATATCATCAGGCCTTTTACCCATTACTGGATGTGGCACTCTGCCGTAGCAGATCTACCAGCCGTCAAATCACGGCCCCCAAAGATGTTAGTGGAGGGGGAGCCACAGGGGTAGTTTTAACGTGGAGAAAATTGTTCGACGATTGAAGTTATCGAACCCGGCTTCTCAAATCCACAGACCGACTCAATATCATTGAGCCACCTAGCCCATTAACTTAACGTAAATAATATAAATAAATAAATATATCATCACGCCTTTTACCCATTACTGGGTGTGACACTCTGCATAAGCAGATCTCGGTAAGTGATATATTTCTTCGCGTGAAGTTACCAGCCCCCAAAAATGTTAGTGGAGGGGGAGCCACAGGGGTAGATTTAATGTGGTGAAAATTGTTTGTTGGCTGTGGGGATCGAACCAGGGTTCTCAAAATCCACAGGCCGACTCGATACCACTGTGCCACCTAGCCCATTATAAATATAAATGTTTAAATTATTTTAGTTACTGTTCTGTTCTTTTTTGAATGTAGTGAAGTTTATCGTATTTGACACCCATACATAGACCATATAATAACGAGCACATACCTACATTCACAATCATCGTGCTTAACTGTTTGCAACTTTTATGAAATGTCGTCAACGAATGAAAAACGTGGCATGTCGAGCTACTCATGTCTCACGCTATGCATAAATAATTCCGCGGACGTCCGCACTGAAGAAAATGTTAATTTTGTTTTATTTGCTCAGCGTGAAAAGAGTCTACATGGCGAGGAACTTCAATATGTGTTTGGAGCACCATTGGGAGGCGCACGAGACCTCTTCAATGGATTCTACACAGATAAAGAGAAACTTTTTTCCGAAATCGTTATGACTTTGTGGACCAACTTTGCTCATACTGGGTATGTACTAGCTTTTATCATGTTGTAATACCTATTCACAATTGTATTGTTATTTTATTTAAAACTAGCAGAAGTCTTATGTTAATATTTCTAGTTTTCTAATTAATAAGAAAAATGAACAGTGTTGTATATTGTAAACGAGAATTGCTGTGAATAAATGTCAACTTTTTTGCTGAAATATTTTAATTAAGAAAAAGCTGTAAAAAAGACATAAGCACAGAATTAATTAGTTTATTTACAAAGTGTTTGAAAACGTTTTCTCGTTTATTATTTCAAATACATATATTTCTAATGCCCAGTTTTATAAATGAAAATTTATTTCCGAAGTAATAGTAGGTACGAGTACGAGTATATTAGAAATATACTTCTAGGGCGAGAAATGTATGATTTTTCATAAAATTCAAATGAATGAAATAGTATGTTATGCATCAAGGGAGGGAAACAAGCGAGTATTCCCGCGTGTGAAGTTGGCAAACCGAGACGTAAGCGACGGCCGAAGGCTCGAGCTGAAGTCGAGGTTTGCCAACTTCACACAAGGGAGAATCGTGCCCTCCCGTGAAGCATATTATACTTTTCGTAACAAGTGCACAAAAATTACTGTCAAATATGGGTTGCATAACTAGTTACTTAGGAAACGCCGCAAACAGCGAATAATCGTAGTCTCTAGAGAGAGAAACATCTCTCTAGGGAGAGATACATGCTACCTAGGGAGAAACATCCTACCTAGGGAGAGAAACATAATGTTTCTGTCCCTAGGGGAGAAAAGCAGTGTTTCTCTCTCTAAAATTAGGGAATAAAAACGTGTTTCTTGTGCATGTGTTACGAAAATATATTTTTACTGGGTGTGGAATTCTGTCGGAGCAGATCTCGGTGCTATATTTCTTCGCGTGAAGTGCGGTTACCAGCTGTCAAATTACGGCCCGAAAGATGTTTTTGAAGGAGGAGACACACAGGTAGCTTCGACGTGGTGAAAATTGTTTGTCTGCTATGGGAATCGAACCCGGGTTGTCAATTCCATAGGCCAACTCGATATCACTGAGCTACCTACCTCATTTTTCATGAGATGTCATTTTTTCCCTCATTCCAATGGCTTTGAATTACTTTATTTCTCTAGGGAGTATTTGTCATTTCATTATATTTAAATATCGTAAAACTTATAAATTTAGTACAGACAAAAATGGAATAAAAAAATCCGAAAATATAAAAAAAAAGTTGGTGTCACTTTCGATTTTCGGATAGTTCCGTAATTCAATTTTCCATGCACTTAAATCACAAATACTGGACTGATTAAATAAATTTTTTTAAGCAGTATATGTATCTGCAATAATAAGCGAGAAAAAAGGATGTGTCAACTTTTTAAAACACACTGTATTTTTCTGTATTTTAATGACTTTTTAGTGGTGTCACGTTAAATACAGTATCATATGTTAATTATTGCTGTAATGATATTGACTTTTTATACGTGCGAGTTTCAAATTATGTTAATGAAGTTATTAAAATAATATGCATACTTGCGTACATAGTTTGTGTAAAATATTTGATTATCATAATAATAGACCATATTCATGGCAATTTGCGGCATATTTTAGCGGGATCGAGTTATTAATTGATAATTTAAAACAAAATCGATAATATTTAAATATTCTGTTCAAATTTCAGTGTCCTTTGCTGGAGCAAATGTAGGCTTTGTATGTGAATTAATTATGAAAATGTTTACCGATTTCCACAAGCCCTGACTTTTCTAATTATGTTTTCAATTACTTCACGTATTAATCAAATTTGCAATACCATTAGATATTCATTAAATAAATTGGCATAAAATTTGGAAACACAGGTTGTCAATGGGAACACAAAACCACTGTTGGGGCAGTTAATTCCCGTGTTGATACATTTTAATTGTTTCCATAACCCTATGCATTTAGTAATACGAACGAACGAGCGAGGCAGGACCCAGCTGCAGGGAATACGATGGCTGTGGGTTTTGATTTAAATGGGAGTAAAAGACACAATCAAGTAAATTAAGGGTGCGTAAGGGTAGAACTGGAAGCGCGAGATGACAAAAGGGGCGGTGGCTATCATAACGAAGGACTGGACCTTCTGTATTAAAGTGCGGACACCGCCATCACAATAGTTTCACTGTTAAAATCAACTCTAACGTTGTTGTTTTAATTTAATATTCCACACACGACGACTGCTTCATTAAAAGGATTGTCGGATCATGGAACTGTATCAATGAATATTTCTCTGAATTAGGAATGTATCTAGTTATGAGTTTCCTAGATATATTTTACACGTATAGAATTATTAATGAAACTTGATCAAAATTAGTTTATATTTATTTGTTACAGAAATCCAATGGCACCTCGCCGAAATTCATTCCACTCATTGAGACGTTCAGATTGGGAAGAAAATTGGCCTAAGGATTGGCCAGAATATGACTTCAAAAATCAACCATACATGCTACTAGGTAAAATACATCTTTTTTACTCCCATTATTAAAATGCTTTTTTTCTACGATTACTATGAAAAGTTGACAATTACGCTCTCATATGTCATCGTAAAATTGACGTTTTCTGTAGAACAATTGAAAAATTACTTTATCGCGCTTTGTTATTGGATATGCGCGAAAAAGATATTAAATGCGCGCATTTCCAATGGCAACGCACAAAAAGATACTAAATGCGCGCTTATTTCAATAGTTATTATAGATACAAACAAAACAGAAACTTGTCATATTGACTGTTGACAAAACGAATTTATTTTCAGTACTTATACGTTTTTTAATCATTTAAGATACAATTGTAGAAAAAATTATATGTGTATCACGAGCGTAAAGTGTCTTTGTTCCTCTTACACTATTACAGCTCTAGTCTTCGGCTCGCGCTGCAATTACCGTGCTCGAGTAACAAAGAATCACTTTACACTCATAATACATAAATAACTATTATCTACGATCGTGTGTAAAATGATTGTTAGTTGGCTGCTTTCAGTTCGTAAAATGACTGTTTAATAACAAGATTTTTTTGTCACGGGTTTCTCAGCAACGAGTGGTTTAAATAACTTTACGCACTGTTTATTATATTTGCCATGGTTAGCTCAATAAAATAAGAATTAATTTTCATATTTATGAATAATTTGTATATTTTTACTAATGTCGTAGATACACACAAGTACGTAAAGCATCTTCAGTCACTCGTTTCGCACGCGTTTCAACTCACTGTTAATGTATTGGTTTCGATGGCTGACAAACTGTGGTTCCAAACGTTTTAGTCAGCCTGTGAAATTAACAACTGACGTATTAAGCACGGGCTAAAATTGTAACTTAATCTTACTTTTCGAATAGTTAATAAAATTTCATAAACTTTTGTTGTCCTATTTTGCGGTCATGGTATGTGACTAGTTTTGTAAACTCTTTAGATGTTCATTTTGTATACACTCGTAACAAAAGAGACGTTTATAAAACTTGTTACATAATATGTTATTATTTTATTCTAAAAAATATATTTGAATTTCAGCAATCCCACCGATAATTGAATATAAGTACAGAGAACCATTAATGGAATACTGGAACAATGTTCTACCGAAAAAGTTGAAAAATTCACCTGGAAGACCACCGATAATGCCATACAAACCAAGTCCAACTACAAGACCAGTTTCTCATTTCCCTTCGACTGTACCACAAAGATTTTTACCTCCATTTTTTCGGACGACTTCTACAGAACATCCTGCATACGTCTGGCGTCCGTCTCAGCTGCAGACAACAGCACCTACATTCGGAAATGTTAGAGAATATCCAATTTTTTCTAGAGCAGACAAAGAAAATTTTCAAGGAACGAAATCAATAGACGTTATTAAAAATGTTGATCCAGAACCTACTCCGGAATCCGCTAATACAACAATGAATGTACTAATTATTATTGGAGCATTATTTTTGTTAGTAAATGTTTTGACTTTTGCTGGTTTGTATTACAAAAGAAAACGCTTGAGAACTCAAGAAAAAAATTTGAAGAGACAATATGAAGAAACTACTTTATTGCCAGCAGTGACTGATGCATCACCAGAGAAGAAACCGAAAATAGAAGAAAATATTGCCTTTGGAACACTGCCACGTGGCTGCAACGTCATGAAAATGATTCGACAGTCAACAAAAAGTGAAGATACCTATGAAGCAGTTGTGAAGCAAAGTGAAGAAGGATCAGAATCCAATTCTAGATTTAAACTTGCAAGACAAATATCTGCAAGTACAATTGATCCTCATACAAAAGTTCGAGATTGGATTGCACATGAAATTGTTCAGAGATGTAGTCCACGATTTTTACGGCGAACTAGACAACAGTTTGCTCTGGAACATAAATTAAATCAACAAAAAGATCAAGAAAAGAAGAAAGCTTCAAAAACATCAGATACAAAGACTTTAGTTAGTACTATAAACACTGGTAAAAATACTACGTCTCCTGTTAGTCCACTTACTAAACAGTCATCCACAACATCAACACCAAAAACTGGTTCTAAAAATGTAAGTAGCAAGTCTGGAATTCCCACAAAACCGAGAAAAGTATCTGTTGCTATTGATGCAACACCAGGAGCTAGAGGAAGCAGTGTTTTAAAACAACAACCTATAGAACTGTCCAAATCAATGGACTTGTGCAATCGAGAACCTGAAATAAAACCTCTTCGAAGATCAGTAACCATGGATGATTTTTTGGTAACAAATTCAAAAGCAGAAAATGAACCTGTTCTTCGACGAAGCATAACAAATGTTAATCTTAAGAAACAAGCCGCTGTTGATGAATATCATCCAATTGAAATAAAATATCATTCTGAAATACCTGAAGCTGATATAATCAAAATACATCATCAGCATTCAAGATCAGATCCCGTGCAAATGATGCCTAGAGATTATCATGAAATGTTTCCACACGAAACAGTAAAATTAAGGACATTTGATGTGAATCAAGATATAAACGTTACATCCAGAGATGATGCTGTAAACAAGGGACCACCATTATCACCTGAAGAAGCATTACTAACTATTAAAAGAAGAAATTTCCCGAAAGTCTTGCCTGATTTTCCTGATCAGCAAGCACAAATCAACGCAATGAAACGAAGATCGCTTCCTTCACATAATTTCCTTCTTCCTACACTTTCTGAAAATAAAAAGTTACAACCAAATTCATCAAATACACTTAAAAACTTTTCTCGATTACCTCCTGCACCACCACCAAGAACATCATCAACTCTTGGTCGTAAACCATCAATGACAGGCATTCCTGTTTGTCATCCTTCACCAGTAATGTTCGCAGAAGAGCCCCCAATTCCTGAGGAACCAACAATTACTAGTAATACTCTTCATGTTGGACCTTTAATACCTTCTAGACAACCACAAAAACAGGATCTCGAACCAAGTTTCCAGTCATACAAATTAAACACTCAACCAATTTATGATAATTTACGAACTCCTGCGGACAAAGTAGCAGCAGGAAAAATGAAGAAAGTTTCACCTAAAACTATAATTACTACAGATCCGGATCAACCTGTCAAGAAAATTGAACAACCAAAAGTTATTATTAAGCCTAGTGTCGCTAAGAAAACAAATGATCCCACCAAAGTAAATAAAGTTATTCCCAGAGTAGTTGCGAAAGATTTAAGTGTAGAAAGCGAAGAAATTGCACATGTAGAAAACAAGAAAAAAGAAGCTGCAAAGTCAAAACCAATAAAATTATCTTATATCCCTACTTTCTGTAAATCTTCTACTCCTAAAAGTCAGTCAAGTTCGGATTCGTCAGCTTCTACATTTGAAGGATCAGATACTGGAACAGTTGTGAAAAGGGAATAATTTATTTACATAATATAGAACTGACTTTATCATATTTATAGCATCTACTATTTTTATACGGCATATTTCATTCATAATTTGTATTTAACCGCAATGACAGTATTTTTGGTGTTTCAGTTTTTTACAGTTCCATTTTTTATTATACAAGACACTAATAAATGAATTATGTACAATTACTAACAATAAATAATATTTGATTTTTAATAGTTGTTCATAATTATAATAAAATTAGGAAAAAACGAATATCACTAAAAGAAGGTAAGAGTTTAAATTCACACAGAGCTTAGTACAGTTAGAGTGCATAGTAATGTGTAGCATTTTTCCCTAGAGACAGTAAACGCAACTATTCATAGTCAGAATTAGGTTGTAGCGTCTTTGTTTAAGCCCGTTTTATATGCTGCAATTTTCTATGCAAGTTTTGTTGCGCAAGAAAATTGCTTCGTCTAAAACTAAAATTACATGTTCTAATTTTCTTGCGGTAACGTGCAATTTTTTATTGACTTTAAGTGCGTCATACTGTTTCCCACATTACGTTACATCTGAACTATTTAAGCTACATGTGAATGATACTTTATTTAACATGTTTTTTTTTCTGAATAATATTGCTTCAGAATTTCTAAAGATTCTGGATAAAATTTAAGAGTAATTTAAATTTATTTATCACACATCAGCATTTACAATTCCAGTGTCAGATTACCGGTAAATAGGCTGTCATTGTACGTGCAGAGCACAAGCGAATCGCGATTTAAAAGATTACAGAAGAAGCCTACTCACACTCGCCGGAAATAAATGAAATCCCATGATAGGATCCCGCGGTATAAGTGCTGGAATACGAGGCGAGAGGACAGATAAAGAATGTCGAGGAACGCATCTTTCCTGGCACAAGATTGTGCAAGTGTCGTTGGGCTAGACGGAATTTGCATAGATATTGGCTGGCGGTGTAACATTCGAACCCAGTGTGTATCGGCCGAGAGACAAATAAAACTTCGCGTTGAGCATGTGAGCTACTGATAGCCTGTACAACGGATTACCACTATTCCTTGTTGATTACGGTTTTTATTTGCTTCACACGTGTTTCACCAAATTTATCAGAGGGAACTTGTATGTGTATTTTAAAATGTATCTAAATTTAATATACTACTTTATTCTAATTAAAATTTTGTTGATAGATTTACAAATTAGAAACTTTGTTTTGAATTCGCACAGGCATTAAATATTTACAATTTTATTATATATTCTACAATTGGTCCATTTTCCTTGATTACTTTTATTATTAAAATTTAAATATTCTGCGAGCAGAATAATTTACTATTACTATTTTAGATCAGTTTTATGAATTTTGGTTACATATATGTATGTGTGTATATAACTGTTATCATAAAAAGATATATCTCTAATGACAACTAATTGACATCTTCGTAAAAAGATAAGTTAAAATGTAATATTTTTATACTACCAGCTTCGTACTAAAGCAAAATAAATACAAGTAAAATAGAAATAACAAGGAATTATTAATAATAAATAAATAA
The DNA here is from genome assembly GCA_947425015.1 of Pterostichus niger. Classification (NCBI taxonomy): domain Eukaryota; kingdom Metazoa; phylum Arthropoda; class Insecta; order Coleoptera; family Carabidae; genus Pterostichus; species Pterostichus niger. The sequence continues at coordinate 23,219,329 of OX380345.1, read as the reverse complement.
AAGGCTTTCAAGTCCAATATGTCTAAAATACTAATATTTTTGAAGGTTTCAAGCTAAAATATTAGCTTAACATCAGCAACTTAAAATACAAATACAATAATCATAATATATAACTAACAAATTAATAAAAATGTCAAACAAACCATAAAAAACGTAACAAATAAAATGTCAATAATAATAAAAAGATATACATGAAAAATAAAAATAGAAAAAAATAATTAAAAAAAAAATATGTATTAAGTCCTTAACGAAAATATGAGCATATTTTTAATATTATATGCATCAATTTGATATCATGGTGTAAATTTATAAACATGAAAAATAAGGGGCTGCCATTAAATTATCGATTGGTAATAGATAATAATTGATTTATTGAATAGGGGTGTTATTTGAATAAAAAATGTAAATGACAATGATTAAAAATGAAATGAAATATAACAATTATAATAACAAAGAAATTAGATGAAAATGAAGAGTATTCGTAAGATAAATATTAAATCTTTAGTCTGTTTATTCATGAGGTCAATATGTAGAGTGTCAACATATGCTCGCTAGAAGCAAACATATACCTAGCGCATTAGTCGACTCGTAACTCGCAGTTGCTAGAACTAGCTACATCATGCAAAGTCTAGGTAAACATATAAATGTAATTAAATCTATCTTTATTTAACAGAATATATAACTTTTAAGAAAAAAAAGTTCAAAATTTGTTATTTAAATAAATACAATTGTTAGGACATTAACTCAATTAGTGTCTTAAATTTATCTTGTAATCGTCAACCAAGTCATTTACAAGTAAATCATCCTCCAAAAATAATCCTGGCGCCATTTTGACACAATCACATTTCCAAAAAAAAAATCAAGATCGTTTTAAAATAAATTCAGTTAAGCCTTTTCTAACTGTTAATACTTTGTCTTTATGTTCATTAGGTCTTCACGAACGTTGAATCATCGATACAACAAACCTTATGCACAAAACTTGTCGTGGAGTCACTGAGTTTTCGCCACCTTCTGCAGAGTTCCTGGAGCCAATGACAGTCTCTTCAATCAATGAGAAGTCCGCCGAACAAATATTATCACCCATTGCATTAAATTGTATTTGTAATAATAATTATAACATGAATGTTAATATCTTTTATACAGTGTACAAATACGAATAAATAAATATATCATTACGCCTTTTACCCATTGCTCTCAAATCCACAGTCCGGCGCGTTGCCATTGAGCTATCCTACTCCATATCAATAAAAGAGTTTAAAATAAAGTATTCGTTGCTCATATTGGGCACTATATTTATTCGCTGTTCTCGAATTAGAGAATACAAGAAGTAGTTTGTGTATTTATTTAGGAAGGTTTGGAATAATCATCATGACAGTAGTTCAGATGCAAATTTAGTCTTAGGATCATCTTTTGTGTCCTCTTCACACCAGAAAATATCTCCTGATGTCCTACGACTATATTCAAGTGCATCATTGAAATTTATTATTAATTGTTAATACTCAATAAATTATTGTTATATCTTTATACAAGTTTATACGTATTAACATATTAAGTTTGTAACTTTTATGTAGTATTTTGTCAAATATTTCAGTTATAATAAAACATCCTAATTCGAGATATCATTGCATCAAACTTCACTGCAACTCAGCTGCTTTTACGTGTATTTACTTGAAATATGTTCAATTATGCTTTAAATTATTTAAATAAAACCTCTTAATACAAAAATACAATGTATCATCATTAATTGCTACACAAATAATATTTTAGAGCTTAATAGGGTATACAGAGTTAGATAAATAGTGGCCTTACGCCCTGAGAATGGTCAATTTGTCAAAAGTTAGCTGAAAATGTAGATATTATTAATATTTATGCATTTGAATGAAGATGCGATCCGAACACTGTGGTGCGCCATCTGTTATTAATTGTTTGAACAAAAAACCAAGACTCGTTCCGAAATTTGTTTGTTATACGTGAAGGACTAAAGTTGGCCCTACGCCCTTGAGACTTCGCCATGTGGTAGAGAAGGGTTGTTTTTTCAGGAGTCATCTTAGGGGACGGCGGAATTTCGTTATTTTTGCCCTATCTCTTATGGTTTTCGAGATATTTCACTTTAAAGTTTTCCAACAAATGTTAAGGGTGAAACTCGAATAATTGTTATTATATCCCATTGTTTACTACATATTATTGTGTATTTACTTGAAATATGGCCAATTATGCTTTAAATTATTTAATTAAGACCTCATAATACGAAAATACAATGTATCATCATTAATTGCTACTCAGCTGTTATTTTAAAGCTTAATAGTGTATACAGGGTTAAATAAATAGTGACCCTGTGCCCTTGAGCATGGTCGTTTTGCCAAAAATTAGCTGAATATGTAGATTTTATTCAAATTTATTCAAGTATTTGAATGAAGATGCCATTCTAATACTGTGCAATCCGAAATTTGTTATACGTGAAGTTGGTCCTACGTCCTTGAGACTTCGCCTTGTGGTAGAAAATGGTCGGTTTTAATAGGGGACGGCGGAATTTTGTTATATTTGCTCTATCTCTTTCAATTTTTAAGATATTTCACTTTAAAGGTTTCTAACAAATGTTAAGGGTGAAACTCGAATAATTGTTATTATATTCTATTGTTTACTACTCAGGGTGAGTCTGGGAAGACGAACCCCCCTTAACTTTTGTATTATAAGAAATAGAAAAATTTGCTTCATGTGGAAGTTTTAGTGTATTAAATATACTAATTTATGACACATATAGAAAAATTTTATAAAGTCAGGTTTACATGATACGACTATCAACTTTTATTTTTCAAATGGGAACCTAGAATTATTTTATTGAAATAAAAACCCCAACTTTTTCTCTTTTCAACGATGTTTTACTTGTTATAAATGTATATGAATAAAATCGAGATAAATAAGATAATTAGATATTATTTTTATTCAACTATTCCAAAATTAATGACAACAATGCAGATATTTATTTGTGAGTTGTTTCACGTGTTTTACTTTGTTACATTTAATTTATTTTTATTTATCTTCCCTTAAAAATCCTAACACATTTATAACGTATTCTTCAACTCTTAAAAAATTCCTGAATCATTTACAGTCAGTTATCTTCTCTTAAAAAATTCCTAACACTCATTCAGCATCTTTTAAATTTAATTTTATATTATATATAATGCTATTTTGTTCGTAATTATTGTTAATTGTGTCTGCAACCCAGCAGAGTCCCTCAGAGCCAGCACCGTCCTCCGGAGCCGACACCAGCTGTCAGGCACATCAACTAGAAGATCCCCCCAAAACTAAAATAATATTTACTATCTATTGTATTAAATTGTACTCGTAATATAAATATTTGTCTTGTACACTATTAAAATGCCAATAAATGAATTGAAAATAAATTATATTCTTTTATTTCATGTCTACAAGTTAAAAAAAATCATTAAACTGTGAGAATCATGACGTCATTTTTCAACTATTCCGCACTCGGCGGATTTTACTTAATTGGCTTAATTGGCTGCCATTTTGCTTTGCACCGAATCAAGAGCAGTCTCATGTCACCCTCAAAAACGACCGAAATTCACAAAAAATTGAAAATATAATTAATTTAATTAATTTAAAAAAATAATTAAATAAACTAAACTTTCAAAATTTTTTGTGAATTTCGGTCGTTTGTGGAGGTGATATGAGACTGCTCTTAATTCGGTGCAAAGCAAAATGGCAGCCAATTAAGCCAATTAAGTAAAATCCGCCGAATGCGGAATAGCTTTTTTTTAACTTGTATACACGAAATAAAAGAATATAATTTATTTTCAATTCATTTCTTGGCATTTTAATAGTGTACAAGGCAAATATTTATATTACAAGTACAATTTAATACAATACATAGTAAATATTATTTTATTTTTGGGGGGATCTTCTAGTTGATGTGACTGACAGCTGGTGTCGACTCCGGGGCACAGTGCTGGCTCTGAGGGATATTTTGTTTAATGGCGCATAGCCACCTGGAATAGTTGAATAAAAATAATATCTGATATTTCCCAATTATCTTATTTGTCCCGATTTTGAAAAGAGAAAAAAATTGGGGCTTTTATTTCAATAAAATAATTCTAGGTTCCCATTTGAAAAATAAAAGTTGATAGTCGTATCATGTAAACCTGACTTTATAAATTTTTTCTATATGTGTCATAAATTAGTATATTTAATATACTAAAACTTCTATATGAAGAAAATTTTTCTATTTCTTATAATACAAAAGTTAAGGGGGGGTTCGTCTTCCCAGACTCGCCCTGTATATTATTGTGTATTTACTTGAAATATGGCGAATTAGGCTTTAAATTATTTAATTACAACCTCCTAATAATACAATGTATCAGCATTAATTGCTACTCAAATAATATTTTAAAGTTTAATATGGTATACAGAGTTAAATAAATAGTGGCCTTACGCTCTTGAGACTTTGCCTTGTTTTTCAAGGTAGAAAGTGTCTGTTTGCGACAGGTTTTAACTCAAGCGGTTTTCGAGACATTACACTTTAAAATTTTCCAAAAAAAATTAGGGTAAACCTCCATTTATCACGGTTTACTATTAAAAGTGTTTGAGAACTTATTTCATTTATTTTAACTCAACGTACTGATTATGAAACAAATATTTGTTTCAAAATTCGCAAAATTTATTTCGCGGTTTTTAAAATAAATAGTTCCGTGTTGAATAAGTGTTTGTAATAATTTGTTTAATTGTTTATCTACCGATTAATAATTTATTCATAATCTGATGTGTCGTAAAACATAAATTTTAGTATTAGTTCTCGGCGATTAGTATTACTGTCGCTTTCAGTTTCACGTAAGTTTAACATACAACAAATACTCATGCTCATTTCTCTAATAAATAATCTAAAAAATAAGAAAGGATGTGAGCGATATTAAAAGAAAATTCCACACATTTGCAGTTAGATACCCTATTGTAAGAATTTTGAATAAATATATTATTCCATTAAACAATTAGAACTTACCTTTCACGATGATTGCTGAAAATTTGCATAAAACAGAAAAAGAAAACAGAAACATAGCAAATACAGATTTTAATTAAACCTTTATTATATCGTAATAATAATTTAAAGTGTCACATTATTTAAAACATGTCATTAACAATATTCTAAGTGGCTAGCGCCCGCGTCTCTCCAATCTGTTGGTTGGTAATGTGTGATGCACAGGTACAGAGGGTTTATGGGGAGGGTGTTATCGGGAGGGACGCGTGCGCTCGCAAGAGTCAGCATACCATGTCTCAAAGTCACTGAAAGTAACGAACTTATGGTGAAGTGGAACATGTGTTTACATAGTATGTACAGGGGCGTGGCCGACACAGTCTCAGTTGGCCGCGCTTCGTCAACACGGGTTCGGCGTTCGGCGCACTCGATAACGGCTATGAAACGTAAATTTGGCACAGATTCAGTAACTTCATATATCATATTATACGGTAGAGAATGTCTCACATCCAAACCAGACAGAGACGAGACAGTAGAGATGAGCAATAGTAGAGAGTAGTAGAGAACCCTGGTGATGGTGGTAATGTACACACTTATACATGTATGAACAACACTGAAATGGCTGCGGGGCGCGGGGCGAGGCCGGTCACACGCGCATCTCGCTCATGGCTGCCTGGGGCACGCGCATGCCACCACTCTGCTTGGGCGGCACGGCAGGCGCACCAGCTAGCAGTGGCTGGCTCTCAGGCGGCGACTTGGCGCGCGGCGGTGGCGGCGGCCGCGGTACACTTAGGTGCATGGTGGCTGTGCCGTTCGGCGGCTGCACAATTCCCTGCTGTTGCATCTCAGCAATGGCGTTGTTCATCAGCGACACGTTCTTTGGCAGCGTCATGCAGCCGTAACCTTGCTGCGCCTGCGAGCAGCTGATCGACGAACCCTTCGGCAGTGTCATGCAGTTAGCGGCTAAAACGTTGGGGCTTGGCGGTGGTGCCTTCAGTAATGCGTTGCCCGTCGCGCACAAATGCTGCCCACCTCCACCCATCATCTTATCCTGTTGTGCGGCGCTCAGGATCATCGCTGACGTGTCTTGTTCCACGTCAACAATGACACTGGCACTCTGTGAATGGCCCAGGTGGTAGTGGCTATGCTTAGAGATTGTCTCGAACGCGGTCTGGCCACGATTCTGTTGTTGCTGTTGTTGTTGTTGCAAAGATTTAACTTCAAGCCGTGTTTTATCACGCTGGTAGTAAACACCAGCAAAGATGAGCACATTAAGGATCAGTAGCGAGCAGCCGATGGCAATGGTGACGCTAAGCGCTGTGGAATATGCTGCATATCCAGCTGCTTCTAGACTGGCCAGTGTGTCTGTTGATGTGTTCTGCATGGTCTGGTGATTAAAGTTACCAGGTGACACAACATTCACACAAGTTGTTACGATTGTGTCCATTGTAGTGGGAGTTTCAGCGTTTTGTAACGTAGAATTGGATTTACGACGGAATAATTCAGTGGTTGGATCGTAGTAGCTGACGCGAGACAATGGATCAGGTCTCACAGCTCCATCGTACAGATCTGCGTCGTTGTGGTTTCGGAATAAGTTGTGTCTGGCCACGACGTCCTCCATACCCGCGCGGTGCAGTTCGGGAATCAGACGCAACCACACGCTGAGCTGGTGCGCTCGGAAGTGGTTCTTCATCCTAGGTTTCATACCTGTAACACACCAACCAAGAAATACATTACAAAACAGTTATTTGCATTTTGTGCATATTTCATAAAAGTTAATAATGTGATATGAAAGTAGAGCAAGATTCACGTAGGTACTTTAATATCACGGAAGACTCCAGGGACGCCCATTTCCATATTGCAACTTTGACGCAATAAAACATAGATGGACAGCAGACGAATGCTTCTCAAAGGTTTATGACCACTTTGACCGACGGCCCAGCACATTTCAAAGAAATGGATTGGGACGTTATAGGCTCTGGATCTCGTCGTTAACTTGCACGTCTCAGTGACGGCTCGTGGGTTTAACAACTGGGTACACGACAAAAATAACCAAATATATTTAATATGATTGTCATTGGTTACTACTCATAAGAATTTACAAACAAAAAAATATAAGTAACTAATCAAAATAGGCTTTTTTTTCACGGGAGTAAAAGTCGATTTCTATAGCATCAAAATCGTGACAGAAAAAAATCATTTTAGTCACATGTACTAACAGTGATGGTTACCGAAATACAATTTTCAATTTACCGGTAAAAGTTTAGTATAGTGTATATATTATTTTGTTTTCTACAACTCAAAACGATAAAAATAGTGTTAAACCAACTTTATTCGTATTATTATTGACTTAATTTTAGAATCATTAGTAGTCTTTCACAAGAAAGTAAAGTTTCTTGACAACTGAGAAAATTTATGTAAACAAGTTTTAAGTGTTGCATTAAATTACATATCTAAAATGGAATACTTCGAATACAGACAAGAATCTCCGGAAGAATCCCAAAAAATTGTTAATGTAACTTCTGCAGCTGTTTTCAATTTATTACCAACGAAATCTAAAAGGTTGTAGGATTTAGTTTTAGAGAATGGTGTGTCGAAAAACTTAATGTCGGCGTATTTTAACGAAAAATTTAAAAGTTACAAATCCTCTACATGATGGGGTTAATATTGCATGGTAAGATCTTTTCTTCTAGTCGACGACAACAGTGACATGCATTTTTCTCCCTTGATGTAAGGTGGGTGCGACAAATAAAGCCCAGGTGGTAATAAAGCCCATTTTCAAATTCTCCGCTTTATTGAATTTTTTTTAAAGTTTACTGCAATACCCACTTAGGTAAAGCAGTATACAATAATGTAACAGATGGAGTCACCGGAAACTTTGTTTCTGTAACAAGTGAGGACGGTTTCAAATTGGCATGCTACTTGAAGAGACGATAATATAACCTCAACGCTTGGAATTATTTACAATTTTAAGGTATATTAGATTGTAATTTATTTGTATCCTATGTTATTAAATATATTAGAACCTTAGTAACCTGAATATAATTGTGTTTTGTTGCAAATTGTTTGGAGTATGTTGAAATTTATTCTAATCTATTTCAATACGAGTGCAGTAATAAAGCCCGCCGAAAAAAATACGTCTTTTCACGAATTGATGATTACCCCGGAAACATTCATTCCCACTGTGAAAACACCTAGACGAAAAGCAATCAACTACAAGGCCCAAAAAATTACAAAAAATTTATTTATGGAAAATATTCACTTCAAAACATCAAAACAAACAAACCAAGAATCGCAACCAGGTACTTCTAAACAAATTGATAGTTCATGGTACTGTCCAGTGTGTAATACATGCGCAGAATACTCAATGCGAATGTGTATTATATGTCGCACATGGATGCACGAACACTGCATTGGTTACACATCATCTGACGATGAAGAATATGAGTGTAATGCATGTAGTAAATAGCGGGCCTTAATTATTGTCCTATAAGAAATAAAGCCCAAAAACATACTTTTTAAAAAAATATTTTTTTATAATAATTATTTTTTATTTAGCTTATAGAATAATTCTATTTAATTGTACAAAGAGTGAAGTTTATTTTTGTATATTTGTTGTTAATAAAAACCGTTCTAATTAAATAATAAAAATTATTTACTGTTAGGTGGGCTTTATTTGTCGCACCCACCTTATAATATACTATTATTTATTTTCTAATATCCAGTTACTTACATTTTAAACTTGATGTAAATTAATAAACAAATTACATGTCATATATTCAATATGCTTTTATTTATTTATTTATTTATTAACTAATCAATCCAACAGAATACTACGATCCCACTTACAGGACGATTCATAAAGTAAATATAAATGAACAATTAGCGAAAATAAACATTTGTAAACATAATACATAAAAAAGAAAAATATCTTACATAAAAAATATAGAAAAAGATACATTCAAATATACATAAAAATAATAGTTTAAGTTGGCTGCGAAAAATTGATACACAATAGTTTGCGAAATTGATATAAAGAATCACCAAATAAATCCATATTATATGAAATATTGTTGAATATAGTACACAATTGTCTTATGGGCGATTTTAATTGGTAGTTAGTTTTAACAGTATTACATAGGAAAGTAAATTTACTAAGACTAAGTTTAAAATTAAAGTTTTGTTAATGTAACTGGCCATACATGTTTAATATTTTTAAATAAAATATTTCCTAAAATAATTTTTATTCTCGTATACTCGTATATATAGAAATATTTTTTGTGTTTGAATTACAAGAAGCGCCTACCCTGACAAGCCGCCACTGTGTGTGGTGGCTTAAATTCCAACAGACTGGGCGTCACCATGCAACTTTGCAATTCCGCCCTCGTCCTTGTATCAATTACACCTCGACTTGAAATTATTTATTCCGAGACGTTAAAGTATCTGCGTGAATATTAGATTAAATTGCCTTCTGTCAACGGCTTTGAGTTATAGAACGGTTAGTTGGGACCGGCCGTGATGGAGAATTTGCGGGAAGCAAGTTCCGGTTCCGGTCGTTATTCAAAATCGGGTTCCACTCTCGCACCTGGTCCGAACATTCGAGTATTCGATTCGCTTTAGAGTGCACGTCTCAGTCTCGAATAAGATAGAAAGTTGCCCAATAACCGGAGTTTTTATTGCCACGCACGTAACTATTGATTCGGTATTAGGACGACAGCAGTATTATTGAGAAATATTTCAGTTTTTTTGGTTCTTGGTAAAACTCCGCAGACGCACCTGCGGCCAGCGGCAGTAGCTGCTGCGCATGTAAGCGAGCACTGGAGACGTTGATATAGAGAGATGCTACGTGACCGATCCTCCCGCACTGATTTATGCGTTTAGAATGATAATATGCGGAGTGCGGACCGGTCCCCAGCGATTCTCAAGCCAAACGATTTTAGCGGAAGGTGCGTGAACTTAGTCATTAAGAAGCTGATAAATGGACGGAGTCGCATATACACAGAAACGATTGCGTTAAACTAAAATATCTCAATTATGCTAAGATTTTCCAAAAATTTTACGTTAGTTCTACTTTCATTTGTTAATGCTCCTCTGTATAACAGGAACTTAATCACAATTACAATACAGAGTCCAGACTCATCGATCCGCAGTGTTGCAATTTAAATATTTTTAACTTGAGTGAGATTCGAACTCGAGTTCTCCGGATTCAAATGCCATAACGTTACTCACACCACAATACTGCCAAATAAGCTACAACATAATTTTTATCTTGTTTTTAATCTACTACTAATTAATTGATAAATAAAATAAATAAATATATTATTTATTTATTTATTTATTTATGTTACGCCGTACAACAGAAATTTAATTCCAATTACAGTACAGGGTCCGCACTCACCGAGCCGCAGTGTGATAGTTTATATAATTTTTAGCTTGAGTGCGATTCGAACTCGGGATCTCCGGATTCGAATTCCGTATCGCTATTCACACCACCGTACTGACGGACTATCATTATTATCATGCCTTTTATCCATTACTGGGTATGGCACTCTGCCGTAAGCAGAACTCAGTAAGTGATATATTTCTTCGCATGAAGTGCGGTTACCAGCCGTCAAATCACGGCCCCCAGAGATATTAGTGGACCCCGTCCACTAACATCTTCTTCACAGGGACAGATTTAATTTGGTGAAAATTGTTTGTCTTCTGTGGGGATCGAACCAGGGTTTTCAAGATCCACAGACCGACTCGATACCACTGAGCCACCCCATAATTAATTGATCATCAAATTAGATAAGCAGATAAAACCGGAAAATTTTCATTCGAGACATTTTTTACTCAATTACAATACTTTACATTAGTGAGGAGTAAAAATAAAGCATGGTTTTAATGATAAAAATATTTCCGAAATCGAAAGAATAAAAAAGGAGGAAAGTGAATAGTAAGTGAGGATTTAAAATTCGTCAATTCTATTGCAACTGTCTCAAAACGAAATTAAACGATCGCAAACTTTTAAATATAAATTTTGATGAAAATTGACGCGACTGGGTCGCACATGGCGTTTCCATTTGAGAAATTCCAGTAAGTATAGACGGGGACAAGTTGACGAAAGATAATTTCACACTTGAATTGATCGCCATTAGAGTTCGTTTTTTACTTAATCGAAGGAAAGAAGGTTACCAGATGTCAAGATGCGGCGCTTGCGCAAACGAGAACGACTCTCCCGTTCTCGTCAAATAATAGAGAGCGACGCGGGAACTTTACATTGCAATTTGAGGCCATGTGACGTATGTTCTCCGAAAGAATATCGAAAATTAGATCAGCAAGGACAAATCGAGCTCATTTTTAAAAGAATTTCTCAATCACATTAGGTACAAAAAATAAATCTGTAATCTTGAACAAACATCGGTAAGCTTGTTCAATTAATAAAGGGCTGAAGCTTTCGAAATCGGCAGAAACTGATGACATGGCATATACCGTTTCCGATTCCAGTTCCATTAACCAGTTATCTGTACCCCGTTTACAGCGAAGACAATTACCAGTGAAAGCATTATTCGTCAGGTTTTTTCAGGCATGTCAACATGCAAAAGTTATTTTAAATGAATATGGAAAAAAGGGAATTTCATTCATTTGAATTACATTTTGATATAATCCCTTATACATACAGAACAAAGTTAATTAATTTCGAAGGTAATCCTTTTGATTAAACTCTGTCAGTTAATTGAGAATAGAGATTTGATAAATAAAACAAAAATAGCTTGAAATGTAAAATACATTCATACTATTCCATCTTCTATTAAAATGAAAGCAATATTTTATAAAATTAATATGTCATCACACCATTTACCCATTACTGGACGTGGCACTCTGCCGAAACAGATCTCGGTAAGTGATATATTTATGCGCGTGAAATCAAATCACAGCCCCCAAAGATGTTAGTGGGGGAAGAGCCACAGGGGTAGTTCTCAAATCCATAGTCCGACTCGATATCAATTAAAAAGCTAATTAGTAAACTATAAAATAAGTAGTTTTAATCATGTAACATATTTGTTACTAAACTTCAACATATTGACCGTTAGAATGAACAATTGATTAAGGGTAATTAACTTGATTTTTTACTGCTAAACGTATTTTAATTATTTGAGAGATTAGATTAAATATTCTACCACTTTTATTGAAGCAGTACGGCAGGACGGTGATGTGGGTAGCGTTACGGAATTTGAATCCTTAGATTCCGAGTTCGACTCTGTCTGTAATTGAATTGTAATGAATAAATAAATTTTCCTATTTAATATTTAAGGAATATTTGAAAAAAATAGTCAACTGCTACTTAATTGTCCTTAAACAACATACGCATACTAGCGTTCATATAGATTTTAAATTTCTATTGTACATAAATACATAAAAAATGTGGTAAATAGTATTAATGTCAAATATTTCAAATAGGCAATATTGTTGGACAAAAATAAGCCCTGAGGCTTATCCTCCTTTAACAGTAACAGCTGATAATCGTACTTCAAGCATAAAAAATCGTTTTCAGTAAGAAATAGGCAAAAAGGAAATCCCTTGATGATAAAGGTACTTTTATTTTTAATTATTTTACGAAATTAAATAAGATCGAATCAAAGGGTATACAACAGCATAGCTTTTGATTAAAGTGATTATGTATAATATCTATTTACTTTTTTAATTATCTTATTGACAAGTTACATAATTAGTTATGAATTGCTCCATTTTTAAGGCACAATAAAAGGCATAAAATTAAAAAAATACCTACAAGTACCTTTATAAAATAATTATAATCATGGTATAGTTTTTTAAGATGCTTAATTTTTGACATTAATTTTTTTCGTTTAAATTTCATTATATAATTAAATTTCTTTTCATTATTTATTAATATTTCGGAGTTTTGGTACATTTGTCGTTTTCAGGTATGTTTCAGCTGAGATAGTTTGTTTATGTGGAAAATATTTAGAATAAATTTTTGAAACAGGTTTGCGTTGGTGAAAATGCGGTGTTGAGGGTTTTCGTAAACGGTCTAAAAGTAAGTGCCTGAAGGTTTGTTGCGTGAACGAAAAAGTAGTGATAAGAGGAATAAACTAGTACCTACATATATATGAAATTAATTACGAATGTGGACGTATTAAAGGTGATGTGCAGGATGAATATAATAAATAAATATGCAGTGAATGTTTCTAGGGTTTGTGTTACCCTTATTTAATGGAACATCTGTCAGTACGGTGGTGTGGATAGCGATACGGAATTCGAATCCCTAGATCCCGAGTTCGAATCTCACTCAAGCTAAAAATTATATGAACTACTACACTGCGGCTCGGTGAGTGCAGATCCTGTACTGTAATTGGGATTTAGTTCCTGTTGTACAGCGTAACATAAATAAATAAATAAACAGCGGGTTTTTTTATGTATAGGTATATACATTTTAGGGCAAATAACAAGTATCATAAATTTTGCTTTAGGTTCGATTTTAGATCTAATATATAATCACTATCAAATTTGTCCAGTGATTAGAACATAGTTTAAACCATGTTTAAAAGAAATCTTGCTTGAATATGATTGATTAATATGTTTTTGAACAGTGGAGATACATCTACATCGAACAAATTTCACTGTAAAGTATAATAAAATATTCTGTCCAGCATCTATGCCGATAATAATAGTTTAAAAGCGCCAACTTTGTACTTTATTCGGGCGTAACTCACTATATTATTACGTACAGCGCATTATGACTAGCGGATAGTCGGCCACTAGACACAGGCGTTCTCTGTATGATTCGCGTGAATGTTCGGACATCAATATTCAAAGTTTGTCTTGAGCTGGATCATTTATTACGTCTCGGTGAACGGAGCGCTTAACTGCAGCCAATTTAGTGCGCCGCCGGCCATTACACATCCTCCCCTGTCTCTGCAATCCCTTCTTCATCCTCGAGCTGTCAAATCGTGTGAATTGCAGCATCTGCATCGCTTGACCTTATCCAACCGTTTTTTAGTTTCAATTTCAATCAACAAAAAAGATGTCATTAGTAGTTAAGAGATTCATTCACGACAGTCTAATTAATCTCTAACTATGTAATGATAGTTTTTACTTAATGTATTACAGATTTTTTTTGCCGAATGAATATTTTAAAACTCGGAGAATTTGTTTCGTTTGAGTTTAAAGTGGATAAAAGCAAACTTTTTGACAGTAATAATATAATTTCGTGAACAGCAAAATGTCGTTAGTAGTTTTTAAACTCCTGCTGAAAGGTTTAATTAATGAATGTAATGAAAAATTTACCTATTTCGAGGTATTTCTGATGTACAGAATCATATTCATCCCAGACGATGGAACGAAATCTGCTTTTTTCTCTCGATACGGCTAGAGTTGCGTCTTGTCGCTGATGCTCGTTCGGGTTCCTGAAACAAACGCATGCAGTTTAGCATTTTGTTACGTTTCGTTAAATTTAATTTTCGAATGGTGGCGGTTTTAATTCGACTAAGCTGGCTCCTGCATAAATATTATTCGTTTCTTTCCATATTTCATTCTGGAGATTTTCGTTTTAGTCAGCGGATGATAACTGGGCTTATTTAAATTTACCTTTTATATATTTAACCGAATATTTCACCAAGGCAGTACTTTTCGGGACACAATAAAAATATGGAATTTTATAGGTATACTTTAAATTTAAATACAATTCAAGCCAATTTAAACAAAATGAGTTAGGTTAAATTTGATGCTAAACCTCTTTTTAATTCAAATACAAAACTAAAAAATGTAATAAAATATTTTGGGTAATGATTAACTCGTTATCTACTAAAAAAAATCAAAACAAAAACTATTATTTTTCTTAAAAATAATACTTGATATCTTGATCTAAATATGAAATATTTAGAAAGTATTTTTTATTGATAAGTAGGTATTTGTTTTCAAGGCAAAAAAGTGACGATTTTATTTCTGCAGGCGCCGTTTTATTTTCAAACCAAAGACGAGGAATATAATGCACTTGAAAGAAGAATGATCACTATGTATATGTATATATATATATATATATATACTTTTTTTTTTCGTAGAGATGAAAACCAGCATTTTCTTCTCTCAATTAAGTGACGTAAATTTTACTTTCTGACAAGATCGTGAAACTACTTATTTGTGTATTAAGAGTGTACCGTGATTCTTTGTTATTAGAGCACGGTAACCGAAGGCAAGAGTTGCAATAGTGTAGGAGGAACAAAGATACTTTACGCTCATAATAAACACATAATTTTTTCTACTATTGCATCTTAAATGATTAAAACCCCTATACGTACTGAAAATAAATTCGTTCTGTCAACTATCAATATAAATTTCTGTTTTGTTCGTATCCCTGGTAACTATTAAAATAAGTGCGCATTTAATATCTTTTTCGCGCGTTACTATTGGAAACTCGCGCATTTATTATCTGTTTCGTCTTCAATGAAAACGCGCGACAAAGGTTTTTTCGATTGTTCCACAGAAAATGTCATCTTTACGATGACAAAAATGAGAGCGTAAATTTGAACTTTTCATAGTAATCGTAAAAAGAATATTTATTAATTTAATTAAAAATTGCTAGATAAATGAAATGAAATTATAAAATTGTAATAAAATTTTTACATAACTGAGTTGTTCAAATTACAATAAAAACAATTTTTTTATAACAAAAGGCTTATTTTATACAAGAAATATTCATTAATGAAAATCAAGAAAATCAAGATTTCTCAATTTTAAAACATGAAATGCGTGACTAAGAACTCATGTCATGAAATAAGTATGAAGACAAAAAATATTGTCTTAGTGAAATACTTATTCCCAAATTATACCTTGCTAACTAATAATAAATATATGTATACGTATTAAAATTAACTACAATTATGAACCGTTCCTGTATATAAACTAACCTGACTTCAACTGTTATATTCAAAAATATTCCACGACTCGTGTAAGCTGTAAATCCATGTGCTGTAAATGGGTTCAATTATTTTGCCACAATGTAAATTAATAAATATTTTATATTCTCATATATATTTCTAACGCAATAAATGAAATAAAATTATTCATATTATTTAAATTTGTCGTTTATAATTTCAGTTTCAATCCTTCATCTTAATTTTCAAATTTATAATAACTGTTTTCATTATACAAAAGATAATTTATGTATAAATCAGGTACAAATAACAAAGTAGGAAACACCTTGCCGAATACTCAAGCAGCAGTTATACAATTCCGGATAGAGGTAGTGCCATCTGCTGATTTGAATGCTGTGATGTTTGAGTCTCTCTTCCGCCTTCACCGACTCCCTGGAGTCGCCAGCGGTTTTTAAGCGACGGCCGGTAGCGGAGAACGCATATTAATGAAAGCCAGAACGCCTGAACGCCGTGCGTTGGCGGAAACGCCGTGAATCGCCGCGGCGCGACTGTTTCGTTTCGGTAATTAGTTTTTAAGTAAGGAACTTTCAGATGGATGGATGAATGGATGGATTTGTGAGTTTCATTTAAATCAATGTGCGTTGAAACTCTTAGAAACTAACTTATTGATGAAAGATGTTTTACTATTTTGATAAGAAAAGAAGATGAACGTTTTTCATGTCAAAAAAAAATTAGCAGTATTGGTGTAGCACGTTTCCACCCACAATTACTTTTACCATAAAAATGCGTTCTGTACTTGGTCAGGCATGGTTAAGGGTGTTTTTTTTTCAAGGGTTTAATCAGTTTTGGAGCTGGTTGAACTAAAAAAAATGTTAAAAACTATATATCTTTAGTTTTTAATTAAAAAAGTGTTTTGCAGTTTAAAAATTTCATTTTATTATAAAAAAAAAACATAAATGCAATATTTTAGAAATAAGTTATTTTTCCACATGCAATTATTTTGATAAAATAAATAAATATATCATCTCGTTTTTTACCCATTACTGGGTGTGGCACTCTGCTTAAGCACATCTCGGTGTCATATATTTTAATAATAGTGGAGAGGGAGCCACAGGGGTAGATTTTAAATTGGTGAAAATTGTTTGTTGGCTGTAGGAATCGAACCAGGGTTCTCAAGATCCACAGTCCGACTCGATACCACTGATAAAATATGTTATTTTAAGACAATGATTTAGAAAAAAACACTTGGATATCTTTTAAAAATAACTTTCCAGCTCTAGTGACAGAAAACTCATTTGTCAGATAAACAAAAAATAAATGAATGAAATTTTTGCTGTAATTTTGGTACAATATTTTTCCGTTTATCTGACATTTGAGTTATCTGTCAGCTGTTACATTATCCCAGGATTGATAAACGAACCCTAAGTGGCACTTTGAATAGTTTAGCAGAGAACTGTAGTAATGAAAATCTACGACTACGGCAATTTCTTAAACTAGATTACCGTTTTTGCCCTATTTCATTGCAGCAGTTCTCTGCCACTATATATTACATAGCCATAGATATGCAAATCAAATCTCGTGATATAAACTTTCAGTTATGAAAACAGAATCCACTAAATCCCTATTATCAATAACAGAGCCGCTATCATTGCAAAATTGTACCATCTCCCTATTTCCATGCATAACAATTTAACGTAATTATCAACAATCGCACTAGTTCTTCAATGACAATACAATAAACACTGAGAGTGGCGCCTTCCGGCGTTTGTGTTGGCGTATTCAAACGCTTCTCGCCAAATGCGCGATTACCCTAACTCGGAAACAGATTCTGGCGTAACGATAATGTGGGCGCACGCGTGCTATACACGATACACGTGTTAGTAATGACAGTGGATCCCAAACAATGTTCAAATCAACCTTATTTTAGAAATATGAACTATGAATGACGATTTGTTTATTTGTTACTTTCTAATTACAGTCTAAGCAGCCTACAGTTTATAGGGAAATAAGAAACACTCAGATACAATCGTAATTTTGGCGTTAGTAAAATAAAAAAAAAAGTTAGAGAGATTTGAATGCAAGACCTCTTGTTTGTTAATTAATATACGCAAGTTTTACCTCAGCTTTATCCACTGAGCTATTATTACTTAGATTGGACTACTAACAACACCAATCTTTTTTTTCACTTCTAAATAACAACGTGTTGCAAAATAAATTTAGTATAAAGTTTTCATGTCCGGAATACTTCTGTATATCCACGGAATTGTTAATTATTTTTTAAGCAACTGTATTTTTTTTTACTTTTTTGTTCTGTCCACGAAATAAATCTTATTTATACTCATACAATACCACTTTATTTTAAAACGATTTAACGACTGCTGCTTATAGAAACGACTGTTAAAATAAATACTAAATATTTGTTGCAAATAAAGTTTAAACATAGTTACAGTTTTTTTTTTGTTACAGGTTATTTTTTATATATAAAGCAGCTTCTACATAAAAATTTGAAATACATTTTGCAGTTGGTAATTGTACATAATTATTATTAGTTTATTATGAAAGAAAGACATTTCTTCCCGAAAGTGTCGTTTTCTTTTCAAAACCAAAATCGAGAGATATAAAGCACCTAAGGAAAGAATGATATTACTTTTATAAGGTATACAATGAAGTTTTTCACTATCCTGTCAGAAGTAAATTAGAAATTTAGTTAATACTTATTTTCTCTTGAAAGAAGTCACCTCATATCATTAAGGTCAAAACTAGTTTTCTAGTTGCCATGGATAGGGCTTTACGTTCCATCCCTGTGGAAGACAAATTTACTTTCTTCTCCACTAAAATCTTTGGGAGCCCTGGTAACCGCACTTCACGCGAAAAAATATATCACTTACCGAGATCTGCTTAGGCGGAGTGCCACACCCAGTAATGGGTAAAAGACGTGTATATATATTTATTTTAGGGTTGAAAAGTATCACATCTTTCAATTATAGGAAGAAAAATGTACTTTGTGACACAAGCGTGAAAAAAATTGTACACACCTCAACTGCGAAATGTGTTTGATGTTCGATACCTCAAACATTCATTTCACCACTTATGGCCAGTTACACCACCAAAAGTTCAATTTTAACCTTGATTTAAATTAAAAAGCAAATCGAATGTTTGACATCAATGCTAATTATTGCATAGAACATGTACCTTTTCTTTGCTTGTATTTATTTCAACCAATTTTTAATCTTAATTTTGATAAGTGGCTCAGTGATATTGAGTCGGACTGTATATTTGAGAACCCGGGTTCGATTGCTACAGCCAACATACAGTTACCTCCGTGGCTCTATCTCAACTAACATCTTTGGGGATCTGCTACAATAGAGTGTCACGCACAGTAATGCGTAAAAGACGTGATGATATATTTATTTAAAAAAATTAAAATTACCCCTATGGTTCCTCCACCACTAACATTTCTTTAGTCCGTGGTTTAACGACTGTTAATCACATAAATATATCATTTACTGAAATCTGCTACATTTCTTCGTTGTTAGAGAAGTGGGCGTAAGTGAAGATTCACGAAACAGGTGTACAGGAGCGAATGGATGAATGTTTGTTGTGTGTTGATGGATTTTGGTTGTGAGAAAAGAAAGAGTTTGTAATGTGGTCGAATCGAGTATCGTGTGTCAGGATGAGAATGTTGACGGGTTCGTGCTACCCCATTTAATGGGATATAGCGTGATGTTATGTATGTATGTATGTATATATTTATTGTATTTTGAAGTTTAAAATTAAATTTTTGGTAATGCAACTAACTACTAGGTATATAAATCACTACCTATATTTTTAGTGTTTATTCGAATATTAAACCGTTTTTCTGTGAAAGTAATCTTGCACAGTTTGGGAAGCGCTGCCGTAGGGGTATCGTGGTGTAGACTCCACGTAGGTCGCGGTAAATGACGCATGTACGTTGGCTTATAAGCGCCAACATAGCTGCTGGAACTGGAATTAAGACACCACACCGCCTAACATTATTATCCTTCTGTTTACGTTTACGTTACTCTTGTGCGGTTTAGGGGACTGATTCCTTTACATACATGATGCTTGTATTCAATATTTCATATGGCGTCGGGATCATAATTAAGACGGAGATGCGTGTTTGAATTTTAATTGAATGGAAAGTTTCATGTAGATTTGATGTGTTAGAATGGTAAGGCAAGGACTTAATTTTGTGCTTTCAGCCCGGTTTAATTAAAATCGTTTTATAGTATCGTTGAATTTTTATTAACCTTAGTAATTAAAAGGATAACCCTAATATATTGCTGTTTTATTATTACTGCTGACTTGAGATATTAAAATCGCATAAAATTTATGTTAATTTAATATGTGAAAATAAATTACAGCGAAAGAAATGATATATATTTCATTTATTAATTAACTTTACTCATAAAATACAATGTAAATTATGTAAATATAAACAGTGATCTAAATAAAATTTATTGCAACAAAAACATTTATTGCTATTTCAATAATAAACTGATTGTATTTTGCATAATTACATTCATTTATTAATTTCAGGACTTAATTGCATATATTTAATTGTTCATAAATATTATTGTATAGTTATTAATTACTTTAATTTGCGTTTAATTATATCAAGGTATATAGTAATATTAATACATTATTGATACTTTCATAATTATAATGTGCAGGAAATTTAAATAAAAATTTGTAATTAATAGCAAATATTGATATCACTAATTATTAAAAATATAAAATATGACTGTTTTGTAAATTTTAAAATGATACCAACTACATTTAAAATACGGATCTAAACCATTAAACATTTATTTTATTTTAGTTTTTAGGTCCGATTCCCACAGCTGACAAACAATTTTCACTACCCCTGTGACTCACTCACCCCTAGCATCTTTGGGAGCCGTGGTTTGACAGCTGGGAACCGCACTTTACGCGATGAAATATATCACTTACCGATATCTGCTACGGCAGAGTGCCACATCTAGTAATGGGTAATAGGCGTGATAACATATTTATTTATTTATTTTATAATTTAATTTGATTTCATCAATTGTTAAGTATTTATTTAAAATATTAATTAAATAAGATTTGATCAATGTCGTACCAATCATCGAACTGTTATGTCCTCATTTTTACTTGGAAGTCAATGTGACATTTTAAGAGAAAAATACTACTCAATTAATCGACGAACTTAAAATATAGATATTTCTTGCATTACTTTAAAAATATCTGATGTGCACACCACATGACTTCCTTGTACACGTATTAAACTATAGATATTTTTTTAATTACACATATTTGACATTAAATCTTTTATTTTTTGTTCTAATCCATAGCAAACTTAATTTACAAAAAAATCAAAAAATATATAATATTTAAATTTAGATATCTCGTTTATGCAAAAAGCTAATTTAAAAATTCTTAATGTGCTAGACGCAGAATTTAATTCTCTAAAACTTTTATTTGCAGCATTCATTTCTAAAATTAAAATAATACCATTTTTTTCAAGGGAAACTGTTAGCAGCTTCATGTAATGTGCCACTTCCGGTTAGTCTATTTTAACCAAAATCTATTATGTTATTTCCATTGATATAGTAGTCGTATATACCAAATTTGGAAAGTTTTAAATTATATTTGAATATAGTTTTTCATGAAAATCTATTATAGGCTTCAAGTAAAGTACCACTTCCGGTAGTTGTATAATGACCAAAAAGGGAGGTGCACAACTAGATGTTATAACAGTCCTAAATATAAAGTTTCAATTTTCTACGGTTTACCGTTTTTGAGTTATGCGAGATACGTACGTACGTACAGACGGCATGACGAAATTAGTCAAAATAGATTCAGGGAGGGCCAAAACACCTATTTCCGTTGAAATCTGAGAACCGAAAATTTTCGCGATTACAATACTTCCTTTACTTCGTACAAGGAAGTAAAAAGGAAGTCTATACCGTTAAAGTTAGTACATAAATGTCTCTGATACCTTCTATATCACATTCGGTAGGATTTTCCTTCTACAAACCTGGCATGAATAATCTCTCCTAACAATAAAAACAATTGGGTAAAATTTGCGGTAAGTTTGACAGGATTTAGAGTTGAGCCGAGGCGAAATCTTCCGTAGAAATTTCGCTTAAATCGTTTGGAAATACAAACAACAGAGACACACATGCCGGTTCTGATGAATATTCATATGGGTAGGATTTGCTCTGTCTCTGTCTACTTGAAGGAATTACATTGTTAGTCTTGTGCAGACATAATAAAGCCGAACCATGTCGCCACGTCAACATCTCCCGATAACGTAAACTGGGACTCGGGACGTTGGGACTTGGGACTGAGACCTAACAAATCCACATAAGTTTCTTACACTACTAATACTTCCAGAAACTATTTTACAGTTATTTTTATACACGAAATTGTTGAAATTACTTTTAAACTTGCTTTATTTTATTAAAATCTTTCGCTTTGCTAATATACGTTGTAAGACTGTTAATTTAGTTGGCACACACCAAATGTTAGCAGCAGTCAAAAATTATATCTACGCATAAGCAAAAATCTGCTGTGACCATAAAGGTAGAAACACAGTACTATCATGTCACATGATCTCACATCAACCCATCTGATTTATTAATAAATTTATTAAGGACCATAACACTAAATAAATATAATAAAAAAATGACACATATTTCTAGTTTTAGAAATCAATTAATAGTAATCTTAACACTAAAACTGTTCCAGGTAAAATTTAAATAATAATCTTTTAATATTTTTTAATAAACTCACATTAACTAAATCTGCTAGTAGCTTCATGTGTACATTAACGTCTTTTATAGATACCGAGTTTCTACTTGCTGATTTCTCTGTTTTAGTTATATGAATGCCAACCTTATATCTAGTATTAACTTTGTGTCTTGTACTATTATTACAAATGTACTTAAATACTTAGGTATTAATTTACTTCTAACTTTATACAATAATAACATTGCACACATTTCAGAATACAGTATTATTTTCAACCATCCTAAATACTTTAACATAAATGCTGTTGCAATATATCTATTGCATTTTAAAATAAATTCTCTCATAGTCCTATTTTGCATAAGTTGTAGTTTTGTTACACATTCATCATTTACAGTAAAGTACAGTACTGCTGTAACCAAAATATTAAAATAATTCTAATCGTCCAAATGTAACAAAACTAAATTAATTTCCTTGGCAATTTTTTTTAAATAATTAAAAAAAAATTAAATTATTCTTTGACTTCAATTATAAAAAAAATAAATATATATCATCACGCCTTTTACCCATTACTGGGTGTGGCACTCTGCCTAAGCAGATCTCGGTAAATGTTATATTTTTTCGCGTGAAGTTCGGTTACCAGTCGTCAAATTATGTTACCTTTGATTGTAAAATTTAAATTGTTACTTGTTAATTCATATTAAAAATTACTTGATAATGGCCTAAATATTGGCCGAAACGTCGCCTTCATAGTATAATAAAAAGGTTTAAAAATTAATATTTAATTTTACTCTTTTTATTTCTAATTAAAGCCTGAAATCCAACTAATATAATTTTTATTTCATAATTAACATTTAAATAATGATCTATAATAACTCCTAAATATTGTATTTTGTTGAGACTCATGTTTCTCATTTATTTATATTCTTAGGAGATACACTATGCTATATTCATGTCAAATCACATGATATTACATAACAATACGTGCTCATATTTTCTGTTTTCGCATAAATTTGCGTGAAGCGTGATAGCGTGAATTTGAAAAAAGAACGAATTACTATAGAGAAAGTGAGAGACATGGAATTTTATAAAATATTTATTACTGAGACCAGAATATGCGACAAATAACAAGTAAAATTAGGAAATTAATTATTTAATTTATTTACTTTATTTTTGTAAGTAATATTTTTTATATATAAATATTTTTAATGATTATAATGTAAATTGTAAAATTCGCCCATTCTGTTTTCTTTAACTGAATCAATTTCCTTTTTTTTAATTATCTTCAAAATCATTCAGCGATTTTTAAAAGTAAACTAGATAGACTACATAGACATGTTACTTGACGTGGCATTAGTGCATTTTTATAGACAAACTCATGCATTTATCAATATAGTTAAATAATGTAAGTTCACGTAACGTAACAGTATTATCTCGAAAAGAAGATTGAATAAACTCGGTTTAATTAAACAAAATGACGATCGGTTACATATCATCCATTTATATTTTTACCAGAATTCATTGCCCGAGGGCTTTAATTCAATACCAAATTCACTATACTATTTTGTATTTTAAATTTGAAAAATATTGTAATGAAGGATTAAATGTTATTTTTTATATTTAACTATGAGTTATAAGGACATTGATTTTACATTATGGTAATTTTTGTTCCTTAATGATTTTAAAAATTATTTAAAATGTTACTACTTAAAGCAAATATTTGTAGCAAAATAATTAGGTATTATATTAGTTAGTACGTACTTTGTGATAAAAACTACCGTTTACAAAATAAACATTCAAACTTAAAAAGTCCCAACAGTAAAGTTATTGGCTTAAAAGTTTAAATATAAAATATCAAAGTAAAATTTTATTGCTTGTTTAAGTTTTTTAATTTATCGTGCTTTCAGACAGACCGATTATTTTGGATTCAGTAGGGTCTAAAATGTGAAGATTGATGAAAATCTCGAAATCGAAAAAATCACCATCACAAAATTTTCCCTATTATATATACAGATCGGAAAAGTAAACAAAAAAAACTTAAAACGTACTATTAGAAATTAACATGAAACAGTAGTCCTTTATCTACACTTGTTTATATAATTAAAATTACGTATCACTAAAAATTTCATAAAAAATATAAATTCTGAAAAATATCACGAATTTGAATTTTAGTAGAAAATTACAATATTTGAAAATTTCAATAGTAAAAATTATCGGACAAGAATTTTGGACTTAATTACTTTTAATAATTCTTCACTAATACTTGACTGTTTTGTAATAAAACCACTCTAACACATGTTCTCTTTGTTTATATTTAAATAAATTCTAACTTATATTTATGTTTCAGAAAGAAGTTTGTTTTTATTATTAATATAATGTGAGAAAGTTAAAACATTAAAGTATGTAATACATTTGTTTAATGCAATAGTAGAGAACTATTTTTGTGTAACCGTTTCAGTTTGTATTTATTTAATGTAGATATATTTGCTAAATGCATTGAAATAAAGAGCAAATGTGAATAAAATAAAATAAATTTACTAAATATATTAAAATGAAGAGCAAATATGGTAAACTTACTTAGCGCTACTCCCTAAAGACACGTCAGCGGATACACAACTGACCCTTATGTTGATTATGGAATTACGCGTAGTCTACATGGTATTACTAAAGCCAAATCCTTGCATTATTAATGGAGATATTAATCGAAAGATCGCGTAACTGCAATATTCATGCATAATTGATTTAATAAAGTGGTTAGATTATGTACTGTTGTTCATTTAAATTAAATATTAACACGAACATGAAATAAATATAAAATATAACAAAAGGAATACAAGATAATAATGTCAAATTATCAAATATTTGGTGGTCTTAATTTAGGTTTTGCTGGTTTGGGTCACGCAAAGGTGTTGTATTATTCATAAATGTAACTGTACTCACCCCGTGCGCGCAAAATTAGCCCAGTAAATAATGACTGCCTCGGATAAGGCAACTTCCCACTTGGTGTAGTTTTTGGGAAAGTGATTGAAGCCATCAACTAAAGGTGCGCCCAGCATATAAGGAAGTTCTTCTCCATGTACTGTTCCCATTCGCTGTAAAGAACAACAAATAGATTAAAATCCTCATTCCTTCTGCTAACTTTCCGGTAGAAACAGTCCAAAGAAAGTTAGCTTAGAATAAAGATAACTTCTGTACGACAAGGACAGAGTTGTTGGAAATTGAAAAGTGGCATTATATAAAAGTTAATGATGAAAATAAAAACCGTTTGAAAACATATTTCGAGGAATATTTATTTCAACAGTTCGGGAAAGTCTGTTTGCATAAACCGATTTAGAGTTAGCAGAAGTTTCATGAAAGACGGTTTATAAACTTTCGCATCTGCAAGTTATTTTAAAATTACAATCCGTGACGTGGAGGAAAGACGCCAGCAGCAGCAGCAGCACAAGTCACGTAACTTGCCGCGCGCCACAATTCTGCATCTGCGGTGAATTAATCGCGAGGTTTGACAACAGAACAGAACACGACGCCATCTTGAATGCACGTGTTACCGATACAACGAAGCGGAAGTTCCGCGCGGCGCGGTTAGACACCTGCGTTGTAAATTGAATCAAAATAACCGCTGAATTTAACACAAACAAACCGGTAGTGCACGGTGCATGTTGGCAGCGTGCGAACAATGCGCCGGCGGGCTACTCTGCTGCTTTCAGTGCTTTCATCGCACTCTCGCACACAATTTGCTAGACGGAAATCCGCTAAAATTCCACGATAAAATCACGAAATGAACTTTTCCGTAAAAGCTGTAGCTATATGTCATATGTCAAACGCAAACTCCATGTTCATTACACTCAATTAATCAAAAATTGATAGTGGAAAAGTTCGCCGCAAGTTCGCCCGGACCCCAGACTCTGGGCTCGTTCAGACAATAGCGCCACTGAACACCGGACATCCTTTCTGATCCGCGAATACTTTCATGTTCGCCGACCCGGAGATAACAGCTCCGAGGCGAACTTTACTTGTGACTTGTTACATATTGTAAAACGAAAACTTCACGAAACTACAATTATCTAATACCTATAATTATGTTATGACGTTTTCTTGGCGATATTGTTTCTTCTACACACGAGCTTTTCTCAAGAGTTTTACAAAGATAATGTAACAATAGCGACAATAATATAATCCAGAAATTAACTTATATAAAAGATAACATTTATTTTTAATTTTCCGACCTGAATACAATAGTGAAAGTATTGCGATGGTATGTTTCTGTCGATCGGTGTGTCTATCGTATATGGGAAGTAGGATAACTTTTTCTGACTGCTAATTTATGTTATTACCATTATTGTTGTATTTTTTTGTTTAGAATTTCTTAGGGGTGAGGGCTGGAGATCCAACTAGAGCCGAAACCGGTAGAGTTGCAAAATAATTCTTTTAAATTGTTACATCCAGTGATTTCATTTTATACCCTAATAATTATGTGCATTTATAAATATTTAAAATTAATTTAAATTTAATTAGATAAAATAGAAAGTAGAAAGAAACGACTTAACGAACAAAACACAAATAAATACTAATTTTAATTGAAAGATTGTACTAAAAAGTAATTTTTGAATAAAAATGAGATTCCTACTTTCATATTTTCATAATATATAATTTGACTAACCCCTACCTGTGGATAGTCTCCATCTTTGGTCTGGTAATCAAAGACGTAGAAATAAGTCTTAGGCCCACTAGGTTCTTGTCCCGGCTGCGGCGGTTTAGCACTTAGAAGGTCCCCGGTTTGCACTAGAGGCGCCACAAACTGCGCGTCACTCAGTGCAGCCACAGCAGCATCACGGGTATTAATGGGATGCTGCACAGTGCGTTCCCAGTCCGTATACTCATTCACCACCGTGAAGAAAATCTCACTGAGATGATACGTGTACGCGTTGCGCACATATGTTCGGATTATCTTATCGCGTCGCTCTCCTTCAAATCCCGCTTGAATATCAGCGGCTGAAAACCGCCACAGAGCTTCACTAGTCACTACCCCGAACAACAGATCGTACTGATTGTTCCCGCGAGATGTCAACGTTGCTTCACTACGCTTCATGTTCGAGTTTACGCCCGCCACGAAACTTTGCAGATCAGACGGTATGAAATATGTAAGTAGTTCTTTAGCAAAGTCTGTTTTGATGACGACACCATCTACACTTGGACCAAACGCGCTTAAATAAGCAGGCGCAACTACATCTGCTTCTAGGAGATTTTCTAGACTCGTGTCACGTAAACAGTCCACGATAAGTTCATGATCTTTAGCTACATCTTCAGGAATAGAACAATTAACTTCCCGCGCGAGTCTCACAGCGTAGTTCACTGGATCTTCTACAAGAGCCCACGAAGACAACGCAGAGCCTGATAGTAGAATGGCACGGTGGAATAATCCAGGCATCACAGTCGGAGAAATCATCAGGAAGTTGATGCAAGCAGCCCCTGAACCATGACCTACTAAAGTTACATTCCCCGGATCACCGCCAAACAGGGCGATGTTTTGTTGGACCCAGTGCAACGCGGCGATTTGATCCATGAGGCCGTAGTTCGCGACCCGGGCTCGCAAGTGCGGCGCTGGGTTTGCGTTGAGGAAGCCCAGGATCCCTAGGCGGTAGTTGAGGGTCACGACCACGACATCGGCGTAGCTGGCGAGCACGCTGCCGTCGTACGGGTTACCGGAGTTCCATTCGAAGCTCTCGCCGTGAATGTACACCAGGACAGGGTGGCGCGCTTCCTGGCTCACTGTAACAGAAAAGTAATATAATTAGAATAGCTATAAACAAGAGAGTAAAATGTTATTCATTAAATGTGCGTTCTAAAACCTTATTCTGGGATTTTTAGTACGGTATACAGTCAGTTTTTTTTTTTTGGCAAAGTCAGTAAAATTACCAAAGCACTACTATTTTATCTCACTTTTAATGTCTTTTATAAACTAGTTTATAAAGACGTGCAGAGTAATGGTGGAATTCTGTGATAAATTTAAACGTTTATAGATCAGTAAATCTGTAAATAATAAACAAAATCA
The DNA here is from genome assembly GCA_947425015.1 of Pterostichus niger. Taxonomy (NCBI): domain Eukaryota; kingdom Metazoa; phylum Arthropoda; class Insecta; order Coleoptera; family Carabidae; genus Pterostichus; species Pterostichus niger. The sequence continues at coordinate 23,190,657 of OX380345.1, read as the reverse complement.
TCATTAATTCTTGTTACTTTGATTATGGTATATAAGTCCATTAGTTAAAAGTGACATTACTGTTATCCAGCAAAAACTAGTGAGAGCTCAGATGTGTTTTTAAAGATAAAAACCACTTCTGGAGAGGTGGTGCGATTTAAATATGTCAATTTCATATGTACGAACATTATTTATGTTATTTACACTGAATTCTGTTAAACAATACTCCAAAAAGTTTAGTAACTTTACTATACTAGAAAGTAGAGTGCTGCTATACTCTTAGTCTTAGAATGGACCCCAGGTGTCAAGAAATTCGACAAGGAACACGAAAGAAGATTAGTAGGTTTGTCGGCAAGGTGGTCAGTGGTTACTTGTATAGGTAAGGATTGGTGGGAGAGGAAGCCAGGAGATGACGGATGCTGGGCGTCGGGTCGCGGCATCGTAAAGTCCAGGGCCGGAACATAAAACGGCTATTAGGCGGAGCGGCGTGCACGCCTGTTCCGAACTCGTATAAACTACTGTACTATGTATGCTAATCAGAGCGCAAACTTTTTCCACGTAACCGGACTCCCGACACGCCGCCATAAATTGTACAGTTTACCGCTACGTGTCGCTAGCATATGTCAGCGTAATGCCCCCGGTGTCTTGTCGGTACACGAGTTTTTTGTCACGATTTACATAAGCGGCGCGCGGCCGCGAATCAGCGCAGCGCGACGCCGCTCCGCTACGGAGGACGCGGTAACTCAGGGTGAAGTATAGCGGCGTCAGTCGCAACGCGCTGCACACGACGCTCGACGCCGTCGAACAATGGGTCCAGCCCAGTCAACAGCCACCACCACCGCACACTAGCACGGCACTCAATTAAATTTGTTTTATGCTCGGAGACGGAGGCGGTTACACCCGAAATTCAGTAAATACTTGCTCAGGAATTTACGCCCTGGTTATTATAAGAGCGTGCGTATTGTTTCATTAAAATATTATCTTGTGCATTCTCCTCTCGTCGGCGCTACTGGCTCACCGGATAAAAATGCCTCGCGCTGGAACGCAACTATTATAAATTATTTGACAGCAAACTATTCACACTCACATCATAATTCAGTTCTATTTATTCTGTTAAAATATGTGTAATCGGTTAGATAGGATGACTACTTTATAGTATATTACAGAACTTGCGAAAGTGTGTGAAAGCCTTCTTTTAGAGAGTTTTGTACACGGTATTATTTGAAATATATTTAACGTCAAATTAGTTGTCGCTAAAACGATAAATTACACTGAAAATTTACTACGTATATGTGGAAACCAATAGAATCACAAATTTGTTTGAAAGCTATTTTGATTATTTTCCACAAGTGAAATTAATAAGTTATAGTTTTTTCACTATAATTAAATCTCCTTGTTTACTAATAAAATAAATGCTATTTACATAACCGTCCATTGAAAAAAAAAATTGAAATGGCAAATTCTCGATGGAGAACAGCTTCTACAGAAGAAATTTTTGCTTGTTAAATTCGCATGCAAAATATAACTCCTAATATAATAATTCTCAGATAATATTTTGACATGAATTTAATTTCGTTGATACAAAACTAGGAAATATTTATAATTCATGTTAAAATATTATCGGCAATTATCATGTCCCTTGTTATATAGATATGCTAATTTTATTGTCGACAAACGTAGATTTTTTTTACATATTTCTTTAATTTTTTAATAGATTAGGTATAAAAAACTGTTTAGGGCCATTTCAATGACACTCGGTGGAATAATTTTATCCACATGTGCAAACCACTGACATTTTATAGTTTTATATTCTTAATGTGATCATCACTTTCTCACTAAATTGTATGTTCCATCAGTGGCGCATACAGGATTTTATAAAGAAGGGTATCTACAAATTTATAGCTAATGATTTTTATATTCAGATGTGGTAAACTTTAGGGAAACACATATATTACATATTTTTGTAATGATTTAACAGAAATTGACTCGTATATTACATTGTATTACACGGATCACCAACTTTCGCTATGCTACATAAATACCGCCACTGCACATTACCTACTTTCCCTTAAAAGATGACGTTTCCAAACTAATTTTATTCTATAACTTAGTCATTTCGATTTTCATAAAACCTTTGTTTATTTCTTCAAGGGGGGTGTCCGGAGACCCAGGACATCCTCACCACCGTGTGTGCAACTTGACAGCCGTTTCATTTCAAAATAAATGCTCTGATACATTAGTGTCAAAATCGTAAACATGAAAGATTTTGTAAATTTTCATATCTACTTAAAGAGGCCGTGAAAAAAAATTATCTTGTGCAATTTCACCCATCGCCGCTACTGGCTTAAGTGATAAAAAAATATCTCCTGGCGCTTGTATTCTGTGTTCGCGCAGGAACTGAATTGTTACAAATTATTTGACAGCAAATTATTCGCATTCACATTATAATTCAGTTCTATATATTCTGTTATAATAGGTGTAACCGTTTTGATAGGACGAGTAATTTAAATAATTTATCGAATCTGTCATTAACATATCACCATTGAAAATCTGGCACGCATTGAGGTAAAAAATGACAATCGCTTTATACAGAAAACCGGAACATCAACGTAAAAAGATACAAGCACCAATGTGATTAATAGAGAATTATGTATTGAATCGATATTTCATTGGACGAACGAACACTCCTGAATAATTCTCCGCAATTATTTACAATTCAGTCTGCGTCGCGAACAAATGGTTTTGGGTGCAATCGCTGCAAATAAATTTATACGATTTGGAAACTGCGTGCGGGACGGATGGCCGACGCATCATCGTAATCAGCTTACGGGCGATATGATTCACGGGGTCGTGCACACATCGGGCCAGTTGTTATCGATGTACTTTTACACAGCCGATCCAGCTTAATCACGTTACACCGAACCGTCTGACGGCGGTTGCCGCCGATGAAAAATGAAGAGCGTCGACATCACCTGTACAGTATGGGACGGTGAACGCCATCCCTATTCCTGGCCCGAAACACATTTCGCTGATTTATCGCGCCGGCCGCCGTGCCAACGCCACGTTTCGTTATTGTCTTCTGATCACACGATTACGGGGACACTGAATTTGGCCGTTCACCGTTCGCCGCCTGCTGCTCTGCTTTTGATAGGAATATGCTGCTATATTCATACCTTGCGGAACTTTCCCGAATCAAATCTAAATCACATCGGTAATTCATCGTTTAGGAGGACATTTATTGATCTATTTGTACCACCACTCCTTTCATATCTCCGGTATTATGTCGACAGCTATTACGGCTTCCGTGAGAAATAAAACTTTAATATTGTTCTCGCCAAGAACTATTTTTAGATACATAACAGTTTCAATATTGCAAACACTTGTAAAAATTGTTTGTATTGCCAATTCAAAATAAATTTTAAATGAATAAACTAAAGCTGTATAAGAAGTTCCATTTTGACAGTAAGGTTTTATACATTACGGCGAATATTTTAGACTTTATAAAAAAGAGTCATCAGATATACTTCAATTTAATATAACATAATTAATTTTTTGAAAGGATGGAAGCTGTAGTAATAACTAGGATTTTATATTACGTCGTAATATACAATGCGATTATTGCTCGTAGCTTTACATATAGGAGGAGATAAGTAAATAATTACAAATGCAACAAATTTAAGGAATAGATTTGACAAAACTTCAGGCTGTAGTATGTAACTGCAAATAATAAAATTCCTGAATGAAAACGATAAATATGTCTCGCTCATTCGATGACGAAGTTAACTAATTGAAAAATAAACACAATAATTGACATGTCTCACATCTGTAGAACTTCTTTTATAATAAATATAACATTTAATTTAATTCTTGTGAAATAAATAAATAAATATATCATCACGCCTTTTACCCATTACTGGGTGTGGCACTCTGCCTAAGCAGATTTCGGTAAGTGATATATTTTTTCGCGTGAAGTGCGGTTACTAGGCGACAAATCCCGGCCCCCAAAGATATTAGTGGAGGGGGAGCCACAGGAGTAGATTTAAATTGGTGAAAATTGTTTGTCGGCTTTGGGGATCGAACCAGGGTTCTCAAGATCCACAGGCCGACTCAATACCAATACTTGTGGTATCACAGATTTTCACTTTGTATACAGCGCGCTGTCAGTGATAGTAAATTACTTCATTTCTGCTTTATATTTTAACTCTAAACCTTGTAGATGAAATTTATGATGTTGGACATTGACGAAACTTTGATTTTATTCTATAACAATCTCGACTCATTTTACCTAGTGAACACCTAGGTACATCGGTTTCTGACTAAAACAAGGGTTTTACTATTAATGTATTCTTATTGCATGCTCGTCAACAGCTCGTCAACATAAATTAATTAGCAGATGCGTGAACGACACGCAGCGATAACACGCGAAAGCTCCGTGGATCAGACGCTTGAGATTAACGTGGTCTTCCGCCTTAGTCGCGAACACAACTAATATATACACCGGTGTGTTTGACTACAGCATATGTTCCCGCAGAATTTACAGGCAAACTTTATAATCAGGATGCGAAATAATGCGCCAGCGTGCAAGCTTATCAAGCTATCGACGGGCCTGTTTTGTTTCAGCCAAGTGCAGGCGTAAGAGATACCAACACAACCTGACAAAAACGTCGCTGAGAATATCTTCCTTCTTCCGCAGGATCGCGTATATTGACGGTAGATGTTATAGTCTCTAAAACTGGATATATGTGCTGTAAAATCTTTCGCGTGAACGGAGCTATGAACTTGTGGAGGTTATGTTGTCGTTCTACGGTCAAGATTTCCTTATGATTGATCATTTTTGGTTTATACAGAAATAAACTCTTTTGTCGTAATCATCAACCAATAGTACACAATAATACTTCCGCTTCTTATTTGTTGAAAACTCATTTTTCAAATGATACAAATATAATTTTTACACACATATCCAGGTGTTTTAAAAGTTCAGGATAAAAATTAAATGAAACTCGGGTTCTCCGGATTTGAATTCCGTAACGCTATCCACATTAGCATACTGGCGGATTATATAATAATATTAAAAATAATTCTCAAACTAGTGCCATTAAAAATGTTTTCGTAACATAAGCACAAGAAACACGTTCTTATTCCCTAATTTTAGAGAGAGAAACACTGGTTTTCTCCCCTAGGGAGAGAAACATTATGTTTCTCTACCTAGGTAGGGTGTTTCTCTCTCTAGGTAGCATGTTTCTCTCCCTAGAGACTACGATTATTAGCTGTTTGCTGCGTTTCCTAGGTAACTAGTTACGCAATCCATATTTGACATTTGTCCCGATAAGACAGTAATTTTTGTGCACTTGTTACGAAAAGTATAATATGCTTCACGGGAGGGCGCGATTATCTCGACTTCAGCTCGAGCCTTCGGCCTTCGCTTACGTCTCGGTTTGTCAACTTCACACGCGGGAATAATCGCTTGTTTCCCTTCCTTGATGCATAACATACTATTGCTTCATACAGAATGCAAATAATTTTGCGAATTAAATAAAAAATTGTATATAAAATAAGATTAAATATGTATATAATCATACATCATTGATCAAATTCCCATTAATCAGGAGAACACTATTTACTTCTCAGTATACTTTTCTAATTAGTGCGTTTACGTATTCAAATCATACAGTTTATATGCCTTCATAGAAGCTAACGGATGCTAAGACGGTTTAAATTGTGTTTCTTTCATTTCAACGGTGTTAGATTTAATTATGAACTTTTAACAAGTATAGGAACAAGTAATTTTGTAATATCCGTAGAAACTTAACTAAATATTTGCTACGAAACAAACTTAATCAAGCAACCTACAAAATAAATAACGTTTAAAACATAAATAAATAAAATAAATATATCATCACGCCTTTTACCCATTACTGGGTGTGGCACTCTGCCTAAGCAGATCTTGGTAAGTGATATATTTTTTCGCGTGAAGTGAATAAAAAGTAATTAGATTAAAATTGATTATAGAAAAAATAGTGTATGTATCCAATATTACAAGTATTTTTATTGCACACGTGGGTTTTGAGCATGAATGATATTTTATTTTGTAAATCATACAAAAATGTATGCTGTTTGTCAGATGTTTGAAAAAATAACATATATTTTTGGTGTGCAATAGAATTTTAGTAATTAGTTTATGTGAGCCGTCAGATAAAAAAAAAATCAAAACGTTGGTCTAGAACAAAACGAAGTGAGAATTGGCATGTCAAGAAAACCTTATCATCTAAATAATTCCTTGACAAGTAGAAACACACCTCAAAACACTCTCTCTGTAAAAGACGAGATTCCCATCATGCTACTAATTAATTTACACCTACTCTTCGATGACCTAGCAACATCTTTCTCAGGAGTTGCAAAAAGCAGCTCTAGTCCTCGGCTTCCGAACAACACATATACATACATAAATAAATTAGAGCGGCGTGTTTCTGATCTCGTTTCGCGTACGTGAATCTCGCGGGAGCACTTAGGCGGCCGCGGTCCCGAAACCGACTCTCTGCAACCGTGGCGAGAGAGGAAGAGAGCCAATGTGTCGTCCTGGAATTTATAACAGTCTTTATAGCGAGAATCAGAGACGGATTCGCCATAACACCTGAGCAGAGTTTTATTAGAAGAGTGGGTGTGTTATCAGTTGAGATGGTTCAGAAATTGTATGAATAACTCAGATATAAATGGATGGATATGATGGAATGTTTGTTGCGTTGAATGAAAGATCAGTTAAGATGGTTGAGAAATTGTATGAGTAACTCAGATATAAATGGATGAATATGATGGAATGTTTGTTGCGTGAATGAAAGATCAGTTGAGATGGTTGAGAAATTGTATGAATAACTCAGATATAAATAAATGGATATGATGGAATGTTTGTTGCGTGAATGAAAGATCAGTTGAGATGGTTGAGAAATTGTATGAAATAACTCAGATATAAATGGATGGATATGATGGAATGTTTGTTGCGTGAATGAAAGATTCAGAGTGGGAGGAATAAATGAGCTTTCATAAAACGAATTATGATTGCGGATGGAGTGAAATTGATGTTTCAGGACACAAATATTTAGCAAAGATTAATTGTAATAAATGTTTTAAGGCTTCGTGCTACCCGAGTTTATAGAACACAGCCTTGTGTATGTTTCACAATTTCTTCATTATATTATTCTTTAATTATTAATTTTTTCCTACGATTATGCTAAAAACGTGATTGTTTATCAAACAGAGTTTTATTAAACGCTGTTGACAACGTGCAGTAAAATAATTGTTGCGTAACAAATTTAACTACGTAACAATAACTGTATTTCATTTGTCACTTGGTTCACGTAAATTAGAAGATCAATGATAAAATAAACTGAACTAAGCAAACTAATGCACTTATTGCAGTGAATTATTACATTAAACTAAATCTGAATCAGTTAATCTGTTAAGTGAGCGAAATTATCTTTTGAAATAAATAAGTGATCTGGTTCAGTAAATGTAAGTTAGATATAAAAAATTAAAATATTATTACGTCTTTTGCCCATTACTGGGTGTGACACTCTACCGTAGCAGATCTCGGTAGGTAATATATTTTTTCGTGTGAAGTGCGATTACCATCAGCAGTCAAATCACAGTCCCTAAAGATGTTAGTGGAGAGGCAGCCACAGGGGTAGATTTAATTTAGTGAAAATTGATTGTCGACTGTGGGGATCGAACTAGGGTTCTCAAGATCATGTAAGTTAGATCTGATCTAAGTGACAACTGGAATACGCTTGTAGGATCTTGTATAAAATAGTATATTAAAGACCGAGTTTATAAGACATGTCTTTTTTCGCACACGTCCAAGTTTAGAAAGTTTTCTAAAGGACAAGTGCGATAAAAGTCTTATAAAATAGATTATTTATACTATTCTTTCTATATTGCGTCTTTTATAAATTAAAATTTAAAAAAAATCTGTGATATTTGCAAGTGAAACTTTAGGGCAATTTGTATGTGAAATGTTATGTTATGTTGATAACTATTCTTTACATTTATATAATTGTTCAGATTTTGAGATTATATTGAACTTATGATGTTCTTAGCTTGATATATAGGTTCAGTATGTCATTCGCTACTACCAACCGTCTAAAACTAAATGTTGCGTATCGTAATGAAAGCTCTTTCGATACGCAACTGAATTTCGTAATGACTTCTTTATGAACGCTAAATAGAAAATAAATGTTTTTGATGTTTGAAATTTAATTAGTAAAATTAATTAAAGTTCGATGTTAGAACAAAATTGTACATGCGAGTTCTGTTAAAAAGCGTTTTCAACACTCGTCTATAGTGCATTTTTTTACAATTAAGCAAAAATGACACTTTTAATACTAATTACATTACAAAAGAACCTGTTTTCTAAAATAATGTGTTGTTTAATTATAAGTATTTAATTTCAATATTTAAAACTAAAAGAAAAACTTCTAGTTAAGTTTGAAGAATTTATCAAAAATGAATTAAATTCACCAATGGTGGAATTCTGTGATAAACCTATAAGTTTATAGATTTATAAATCTATAAATAATAACCAAAATCACAATATTTGTTGATAAATAGAAAATATTTCATAAAGTCATAAGTTTCGTTGCGATTTTGTTCATCATTGATAGATTGCCACCGAAAATAAGAATAGAAAATATAACAGATAGAAGTTTTACGAATAGTCGAGCAAGCTTTTACAGACAATCCTAATTCAGTAGATACAACCTTCGTCTCTTAAGAAGAATTGCTCTTACCTGATTTCAACTTAATATAACTGCATATCAATGGCTCAGATTCAACTGGAAACTGTAGCACTAGTGTAATTGGAATTAAGTAGCAAAAGATTCCAGTCCGTACTGTACTGACAATATTTAACTTGCCATGAATGCAGATTCATAAATCTATACTGTACTAATATATCTTCTCTGTGAAATCCCTATTTTAAAAACCAGTTTAAAGTCGTGCTACATTTCCATTTTGTGTCGTGAAACAGATATCTCAATTTTTTGCTGTTTTAAAGCTACACGTACGAGCATAATTCCGCTATATTGTTTTAGTTTAAATTCAGTGAAAATATAAATGTGTCATCACGTAATATTCAGTATGATTTATGTGCTAGTGAAATACTAAGCAAGTAAATGTGTCAGGATACGTTTACATGGAACAACGGACGGACGTTTCTGATAGAACGTTATTTAGCGCGATCAACCGAAATATTACGTAGTGGTTATAGTGAATCGATTGCTACCGGATGAATTGTTATTTAAAATTTAAATTTATACGGTAACGGGTATTATAAATACATATATCGAACGCAAAACATATTTATCTGTTTTCTAGTAAATACTCATGTTTAAGATACTTTTGAAACATTGTCAATAAACCTACTTACAACATTTCAAACAGCAAAGCTCACATATACGTAAATGTATTCACATAAATATATGAGTTATTTCAGAAAACAAAATAAGTAACCTGTCAGATTATTGTAGTCAAAGGTTTGAATACAATTGGTATGATTGATCTCCCGATCTACACCATTCAGCTCGACTTTCCTCTTACTGATTTGTATAAACCTAATCAAACTTTCGAACTAGGCAGTATTTAACAACCATTTGTACCTTAGAATCACATACATTAGTTAAGAAACAATAATAATATATTAGATATGTACTTAAAATATACTTTTCAATTTAGTATCTAACGATGTAAACAAAACAATAATATCAAAATTAGTTGTAAGTTAAATAAAAACAGAAGACGTGAAAAGTATAAAGAATTCTGCATACACTAAGATGTGTAAATGAGAGGGTTAATGAAGGATGTCAATGCTTTGACATCAGACTTAATGGCATTAAAAACTATCTTAAAAACTAATCACATTTTAATGATTTAAATGACTAATATACTTGTTTGTGACTATAACAGATGACCCATTTAAATTAGCGAGGTTTGTACGTACCTTCATATTATTGTTTATGAAGTGATAGTTAAACTGCCTGTTAATTATTTACATTTTTATATAATTTTTATCTGTACCAAATTTTAATCGTTTCATTATACACCAGATAATCTCCAATTGATAGAGATCGGTTAGTTTTTGTAACTAAAAAAATATTTGTAAATTCCAAATCCTGACTGATAGTCATGCAATCTTGGAATCCATAGTATGTTAATCTAGTAACTCTTCTGTTATCTTGTTTAAATAATTCGTTGACAGTTCAGATTGTGATATTTGTTCATTTAATGATTAATAACGTGTCATTTAATTATTCTTTTCAGGTATGAATATTGTACTTTACTTACAAATGTAATATTTCATAGTTTATTGTTAAAACTTATGTTTGTATATTCTTTTCAGAATAATAAAATCTGTTGTTAGAAACCCAACTTACATATTACAATAATATGATGGTTACAACAATATGGTATTTCAACAATACGACGATTTTTTAACATTACGGTGATTACTACAATACAGCGATTTACAACAATATGGTGATTATAACAATAACAGTAATATGGCGATTACTACCATACGGTGATTACAACAATATGGTTGGTTATAACAATATAAATATGATTATTACATCTAAATAGTACAATTGAAGAAATAGGAACAATTTCTATTTTTTAAAATTTTGTTATTAATTCATTGTTTAAATATAAATATTTTTTAGTAATAACAAATTTTCTTCAGAAAAAGAACCTATATATTTGAATAGGTACAGTTTTATGTGTACTTACTTTGCCCAAAATGTATAAAAAATAAAGACAGCATTTGAAAACTTGTTGAGCTAGAGAGAACCCCCCCATCAATAACAAGTAAATCCTTCAATTTGCTGGTGTGATTATGTTCGTGCCCAATGACGTCACATCCGATAAACCAGCAGCAACATCGGAGGCGGCATCAGGCTGCGGGCCCGCCAGCTATGATCTATCGGCAATAAACCGGACTTAGGATGGCTCAATACACACAGCCGTGTTAATATACGGACCGCACATCGCGGCAGCGAAGCATCGCGACCGCATCAGACTTATCTGGTAGGGCAGATGATTTTTTGTCGCGTTTTACGTCCGTAGTTTTCAATTAAAAATGACAAAGGACGGTTGGGCCCACGCCGTATTGTTTTTAATGGACGCGCTACATTGGAAATGCCGGGTATCGAATGGCGGCATTCATCATGACGCCACTGTGGTCCCAATCAAAAAAAGAAGGTAATTACAGTGGTCGATTATTTGCGAGAAGAATAGAAAACGTACGCTTGATGTTAATGTTTTTAATTCGAACTTTAACTCGGCGACGGGAACAAATTGTCTTTCGGTGCAAGAAAAAGCAATGCTCTTCTACCCTACAGCAATCAACTCCGCAAAAAACAACCTTGTTTTTTATCTGCTTTGCAATCGTTACAAATATTGAACTTGGCATTTTACATTTTTTACACAACAAAAAATTTTATTTTATATTAATGATATAATCATCTTGTTTATGTCAACTTAAAAATAAGAAAATTTCTTATCTTTCTTCTGCCTAAAAGTCTACACAAAGAAAATATTTCCCTACAAATATTATTACGTATACATACATTATGTATTGCAATATTTTAGAAGTTAAAGGTTGAAAGTATTTTATTTTTTGCATATTGATCATGAAAGTAGTCTTTTGAAAAAATACCAAACCGTTTAGAAAGTAATACATTTTAAATTTATTTTTAAATGTAAAAAAGTAAAAAAATTATGAATATAAAAAATAGTTATTTGTGTATTAAGAGCGTAAAGTGATTCTTTGTTACTCGAACACGGTAATTGCAGCGCGAGCCAAAGGCGAGAGCTGCAATAGTGTAAGAGGAACAAAGACACTTTACGCACGTGATACACACATAATTTTTTTCTACGATTGCATCTTAAATTATTAAAAAACGTATGCTTACTGAAAATAAATTTGTTCTGTTTACTGTCAATATGACAAGTTTCTGTTTTGTTTGAATCCCTGGTAACTATTGAAATAAGCGCGCATTGAATATCTTTTTCGCGTGTTGCCATCGGAAACGCGCGCATTTAACGTCTTTTTCGCGCGTAGCCATTGGAGACGTGCAAAAAAGATATTTTTCGATTGTTCCACAGAAAACGTCAACTTTACGATGACAAATTAGAGCGTAATTGTCAACTTTTCATAGCAATCGTAGAAAAAATATATTATTACGCCTTTTAGGCATCTCTGAGTGTGGCTCTCTGTTGTAGCAGATCTCGGTAAGTGATATATATATTATAATTTTATTGATTCAAATATAAGTAATTATAATTGATTATTTTGACAATAAATTGTTAATAATGTTCTGCCAACTTCCTTAATATGTGCTGGAGTAGACATTATAAAATATTAACTTACAAAATGTCACAATTTTTGAGTAAAAAAATACAGACCGAAGTATAAATAATTATGTCTGAAACTCTGGAATACTAAGCTATAGTAAATATTCATTTACAACCAAAATTTCAAAATAATTTTAGCTATTCCTGAATATAGGATTAGCTAATATTATTCTCCTCTTTTAAAAAGTTAATCCAAATCACTTACCGAAATCAAATGGTAGTGTTTCAAAATGATTGCCCTCAAGTGAATTGAAAAAAGTTTGCATTATTAACAAAACTATCTTCTACGTAATAAAATGATAATTAGTTGTCCTGGAAACGCAGGTAATATTTACATATTTAATGACATTTGAATAAATTAGTAGCGTTGTCGTATTTTCTTCCTTTACTGATATTGATACATATTTTGTTTGAACTACAAAGTAAGTATAGAACTGAATAATGAAGTAATTTTAAAACCTATTTATTAAAATTGTTAAGTACACAGAAAAACATGAAAAGTTTGTTTTAGAAGCATATTTTTGTACTAGAATGCATAATGGAAACGACTGGAAATACTCTCTAAAGCAATGTCGCGAATAATTTCTGCAGAATTTTGTTAATATCGAGGTCATTGATTAGACAGTTTTTACACGTTATATTCGTAGGGTAATTAAACGTTTTCGTTAGAGATGGGCGAATATCATCCGCGAATAGTCGAATGCCACGAATATTGACATTATTCGATATTCGAGATTTTCGAATATTAACGTCAGTATAGCCAACATTCGAATACCTCGAATATCGCGCCATTTGTTGACCTCAATTTTTGACTATGTTTTCCTTTATCATTTGTACATAAACTTAAAGCTATTACAATGCTTTGAAGTTATTAATAACAAAGATATTTTGTTTCAAAACCATGAAGACGTACCATATTTCAAATTTGTTTTTCGCCAACATCAGCCCGTACGTTTCACCTTAAATTTGAAGTTTTCGTCTTTTTCTTTTTTGTTTGTACTTTTTGTTTTAATTTTATTTTATCTTAACAATTTCATTCAAATAATGAAAAGGACATAATTATTAATAACAAATAAATTAACTTTTAGGAGTATTCGAATATTCGAGTACCTCGAATATTCGAGATCTGATTAATATTCGTATTCGATATTCGAATTCGAGAAATTTGATATTCGCCCATCTCTAGTTTTCGTAACTCTGAAAGTGTATGTAAAGGCGAATCAACTAGGAGACATACTGTTCTTACACAAGTTACTGTAGGTGATGTACGGGATCGTTTAAAAACAAGTCCAAATACATCATTAAGATCAAAAACATTCCGAATAGATTCAAATTTACCTCTTTCATAAATACATTGCACACCAATGCGAGCTGTCTGTCGTAGTCTACTACCATAATGATGCGGCAAACAAGAAATTAGAACGAGGCGGCGAGGTCAATCATTTTGGATCAATCCCCTTGCGATTAGAGCGCCATCTATTCCGAATTTTAAAAATGTTTCAGATAAAATTAACTTATTTTTTCTTGCAGAATACAAATCTGCAATAAAAAATGGGGGTTCTCATTTAAGTTTTCAAAGTTGCCCCCTGCCCCACCCCCTGGGGTGGGAGTTGGGGTTTGTGTTTGGTGTGCTTAGATAGGTTTTTGCAAAATATGAAACACGTATTTTTTTGTCTCTTGATTCGATGTGTATTTCTCGAGATATTTCATCGTCCCGGAACTTTTTTAACACCCTATATATATATATATATATATATATATATATATATAATCATTTTTTCGCGTAAAGTGCGGTTACTAGCCGTCAAATCACGCCTCCTAAGATATTAGTGGTGGGGGAGCCACAAGGATAGATTTAAATTGGTGAAAATTGTTTGCCGGCTGTGGGGATCGATTCAGGGTTCTCAAGATCCACAGGCAGACTCGATACCACTGTGCCACCTACCACCTATACTCGTACGTCAGCAATATTAAACGTTATTAATAAAACAAAATGAAGTAACCACAAAGTCAAAAACTAAAATGTTTTCTGACTCCACAGTTGAATTTTCATCGTCCGTAACCTCGACCAAAACAACGGTCCAGAGTCCAGTGACGCGGACGACGCTAAACGTTGAAAAAAGCCCGAAATGTAAACTGTGATAAAAGGCGTTCGGGTCGACGGAATTCAATCGGTTCGGATTTACATGTAAATTTAAAAGCCGTAGAACGTACAACGCTGTAACGCAGTGACCGGAGTGACGTCAGCAACCCCCTAGACTTCCAGCCAGAATCCAATTCTGTGATGATCACTCGCCATTCTCTTTCACTGTAATTCATACTTATGTCGTAGGGAGTTTCTTCGTAATTCGGTGACAGGCTGTTTAACGCAAAGTGCACGCATAGGGTCGATGTCATTTCAACCCTAGAACGTGTTCGTTAACCGCTTTTCATTTTCCCGGAGCGTCGCCACCAGAATTTTCACAGTCTACCAATGTGAAGTCGCTCGTTTATTTCATTTACATTTAATAACATGTGCTTTCAACCACTTTCTGTTCAACACATTTTAATTTACTTTAGAGGAAAAGTTATCGCACAGTGGTTTATTTTAAATGCTTTTTAATAAACGCATTAATAGGGTAGGTGGCTTAGTGGTATCGAGTCGAACTGTGAATTTGAGAATCCGGGTTCGATTCCTACAATCGATAAACAATTTTCATCACATTAAAACTAACTCCCTGTGGTCCTCCTTTACGTCTTTGGAGATCGTGATTTGACAGCTGGTTACCGCACTTCACTCGAAGAAATATATCACTTACCGATATCTGCCTAGACAGAGTGCCACATCCAGTAATGGGTAAATGGCGCGATGATATATTTATTTATTTATTTAGTTAATGATGGTGGGAATATAGTTATTTGTGTATTAAGAGCGTAAAGTGATTCTTTGTTACTCGAGCACGGTCATTGCAGAGCGAGCCGAAGGCGAGAGCTGCAATAGTGCAAGAGAAACAGAAACACTTTATGCTCGTGATGCACACATTTTTTCTACGATTACATCTTAAAATTATTAAAAAAGTATACGCATTGAAAATTAATTCGTTCTGTCAACAGTCAATATGACAAGTTTCTGTTTTGTTTGTATCCCTGGTAACTATTGAAATAAGCGCGCATTTAATATCTTTTTCGCGCGTTATCATTGGAGACGCGCAAAAAAGATATTTTTCGATTGTTCCACAGAAAACGTCAACTTTACGATGATAAATGAGAGCGAAATTGTCAACTTTTCATAGCAATCGTAGAAAAACATTGTTTCAGCATCTGGAAACAAAAAGGCGGAACGAAAATGAATTAATTAATTTTTCAACAATACATTTCTTTATACCTGATAGTTGCTTTAGAAAGAAGTTTATATTTTTACTAAAATATTGTTTCTTCTTTGGTTATTTTAGGTAAAAATATTATTTTATTTATATTATTGTGTTCATTCTTTCTTGAAACAACATAATAAATTATAGTGTAGAAGAAGAATATTGTCGTTATTACATTTTTAACAAAAAGCTGTTAAAACAATGATATTGTATAGCGTCATATTTTAATTCATTTAACGAAATGTACTTGGCCATATTTCATCACTAGTGAAGTTAATATTAATTAGCGGTAACATTTTAGCAATTATGAACTTTGACTTTTATAGCTTTTATATGGTTTCAAATTGTCTGAAAACACGAGTTAGTTAACATTTATTTTATGTAGATTTGAATTATTAAATACAACGGGAATTAACTGGGACATAAAACGCACACGTTTAAAACTCTACAACGCAGGTGTTGATATCGGTGTCACCAACACGCCCCTAACACTCATTACTTTACGTGTCATCCTACTTTTCACCATCGTATTTCGCTTGTTTTCTCCCTGCGATAAAATAAAAATACACTGCGGAACTAGAACTGTATCTTAATGAAATTCTTCATAAAAGAGCACGCTTTTAATTTTATTTCTGTTGAAAATGCAATGTAATTAATAATTCCTTTCAACGTAGCATATATTCATATCAGTTTTTCACTAGGTAAATATTTTCTTTTGTGTAGAATATTACAGGTTGTGTTAGTTTTAAGAGTGTTTTAATGCAGGTACTCTTTATTCTGAAATATTGTTATGGAAATAATTAACATTTAAACTACGTAATTAATATGCAACAATTTATATTTACTGAAACGGTATATTACATTAATATATGTATATAATGAAAACAGTAATAATTAATATTTCTGTATTTAATAATTTTAAAAGTAATAACTTCAATTTCATTTCAAATTTTGTTTTAGTTATAATTTAGGAAGATCGAACCTTACTCGAGAAATGGCGAAAGATAAGTTTAAAATAAGAAAAGAAGAAACCAAGAAATAAACAAAAGAAACAATGTTTCTTTCTAGTTTTCTCTCGAATATTCAGTCATATCTCAAGAACAGTTATTGAGTTCATTTTGAATTACTGTTGGTCTCAATCAATTTCTTGGGTAAAATTATATTTTACTATGCTTATAATTATAAGCCTATGTTTTTAATATCTAAATTTTCATAAACTTGCTCCTCATTAATTTTTTTAAATAACGTGCTAAAACTTTTGAGGCCAAAAAAACATTAGAATACCAAATTTCATCAAAATCGTTAAAGCCGAATCCCAGATTGTTGACACATAGACAGACAAGCCAGAATTACAATATATTTGGAAGAACTAAATTTTCATGAATTTTCTCTCCAATTTTCTTTCAAAGTGACATATTACATGAATTTTTTTGGAGGATAAAACCTACTTAAATCATTTTCTGCGACCAAAAATATTAAAATACCAACATGTTGTTTAGCGTCATGGAAACCAGTACGTTAAATGATAGTTTAATAACGGAAGTTAGTTCATTATGTAATAAGATTTATACTCGTTTTTATACACTCGTAACTAAAGAGTTTATAAAACGAGTCACATACTATACTTTTTCTATGATCGCAAAGTAAGACTACAAGAAAATTTAAGGTTGTTGCAATAACAGATGTTTGAAGCTAACTGCAGCCTGTGCTTAATATCTCAAACCGTGACTAAAACGTTTGAGGCCACTGCTTGACAACATGTGATTAGAATGTTATTTAGCCCCATGGGAACCAGCAAGTTAAATGACACCTTAATAACGGGAGTAAAAAAATATATTAAACGTCAAATTGGGAATAAAAGTTGAATACATTTGATTATAGTAATAAAATCAGCTATTACAGATTGAGTAAGTAAAAATTAAAGCAGGCCATACAATTTCTATTGAAATTTAATATATGGTAATAGTTCAATAACTACAGCACATTTTAACTAAAATAGATTATACGTCAAATTGGAACGGAAGCGGAATACAACTGATTATAGTAATAAAATTCGTCCCATTGTCCCGAATTTCTTGACGACAAGTAATACATGTCAGATCTTGATCGAAACCCGTTGAATTGTGCGTCATGGGTGGACTGATGAAATTATTAAATTTCTTATTACTTGGGTTCCTATAAAAAGCTCGATCATGACGTCTCATATTGGATATTAATAATCTAAGTTGGATGAAATAAGGTAGCACGTAGTTCGTACCAACTCTCTCGTCTAATTATTTGCTTCTCTTTTTCGATTTGCTTTACATCTTCTCTTACAGCTGTAGCTTTAAATATTTGTTGTACCGTTTATTACTTTTTTTTATTTCAATATTTTAATATATACAACACTGCAGTTAATATACCGTCGTAAACACGAAATCAATTTAACAAGAAACTTGCCTTTATAATTTAATATTTTCATAAATTTACAATATTACCTTACGATATTATTGTTCGATGTTTTAGAAGAATATTTAGCTAGAGTCAACATATTTATATTAAAAAAATGTATTATTGCATGGCGAAAAAGTGAACTCGCATTTCTGGGTAAATATAAATCTATTCCTGTAATAATTTCATTGTATAACAAAGTCTGTGTGTTTTGAATTGTCTTTTTGCATCTTATTTCTTAATATATTTTGCTTTTTAAAAACTGATTACAAATAAATAAATAAAATAAATATATCATCACGCCTTTTACTCATTACTGTGATATATTTCTTAGCGTGAAGTACGGTTATCAACCGTCAAATCACGGCCCCCAAAGATGTTAGTGGAGGGGAAGCCACAGGGGTAGATTTAACGTGGTGATAATTGCAAAGGAGCTTATTAATCCGGTAGGAGTCAAATGGCGATCCACTTCCACATATTTACATACATACATACATAACGCTATATCCCATTAAATGGGGTAGCACGAACCCGTTAACATTCTCATCCTGACACACGATACTCGATTCGACCATATTAACACTTCCTCCATACAAACTCTTTCTTTTCTCACAACCAAAATCCATCAACACGCAACAAACATTCATCCATTCGCTCCTGTACACCAGTTTCGTAAATCTTCACTTACACCCACTTCTCTAACAACGAATCTATAAGAAATGAAGGCAGCATCGCCTGCGCTTGTTTAAAAATACATTTAACACAATTGCAGTTAGACACTGTATAGTAAAAACTGAAAATGAAGCAAAAAAGATGAGGAAGGAAGGGAGTATCTCCCTGCGCTTGTTTTTGAAACTGAATTCCACACAATTGCAATTGGACACTCTATAGTAAAAACAGAAAATGAACCAAAAGATAAGAAAGGAAGGGAGCATCTTCCTGCGCTTGTTTTTGAAGGTGAACACCACACAATTGCAGGTAAACACTCGAAAAATCTAACCAATGAATCTAAAATCAAGAATCATATTTATCCCGCAATTAATTTTCTCCAAACATTCCTATCCTGACACACCACTTTTACTTCAACCACATTCATAATTCTTTTCATACAAGCTCGTTTATTCTTCACGCTCAGAATCTTTCGCTTACGCTAAACCCTTCAATCATATTCATCCACTTGTTCCTAGGCCGTCCACGCAAACTTTCACCCTCAATTTCACCAATATACATCTGTTTCACCAATCTGTCATTCGACATACGTTCTACATGACCAAACCATCTCAACTGACTTATTCCCACTCTTCTTACAACATTCTTCCCAATCTCACATTCATCATACACCAATGTATTCCGGACACGATCTCTTCTAGTATATCCACACACACCCCGCAAATACCTCATTTCCATTTTCATTTGCAATTATATTTTATATGTTTATAATTCAAGTACGGATTTGATTTCATATAAAATGAAAAATACAATCACAATAAAATGTTGAAAAATCCAAAAGTATAGTACTAAATTTTGTCGCTAGATGTCATACCGCAATATGTCAAATGTGAATTATTTATTACAGCTGCAATTTCAAAACTAGACAAATATGCTGACAACATATTAATATTGTTGAGGACAAACACAACATCTAACAACTTAAGAAACAAAACCCTTCTTCCTTTAGCCTAACTATCTTGCTTCTCATATCAAATAGCTGGTGGCTTCCTGCATCTCCGGGACCGGATAACAGATAGAAGCGCTTCGCACCGGTCAGCTGGGGCGGCGGCCCGGCGGTCGGGAGCCGGGAAAGTCAAGCAGCACTTACCGGGGACGCGAGGCACGCACACTCGTCTCGAGTCACGCGTGGGGCCAGCGCTCAGCCCCCGAGATAAAAGCATCACAAATTAGAGTGGAGCGCGTTTCACCCACTTTCCGCTTGCCTCCGAGGATGTTTGTGTTCTACTCTGTAGTCAAGGAATGTTGGATGATCATAAGTGCCGAAAATAGGCTGGTTTATTCACCCTTATATCAAGATGGACCTATTATATTTTAGCTGAATATTTTCAAGATAAAGATGCAAAATTAACAGGGACAGAACTGTAATTTTGCGAGTAAGAGCATATTTTCAAAGGCTAAGACGAGGCTTGCAAATTTTTAGTATTAGCAAAACAGTTTCTGGACGTGTGATTTTTCGAGTCGATTTAAATTAAATTATTAATTTATTTGCAAATATTAAATACTAGGGATTTTTTTTGTTGACATCAAAACATTCGTAAAGAAGGATACCAGAGTTAAATAAATATAAATAATTCATTTGTTTTCTTACAAAAATTTGAAATTTTATCAAGTCTACTTTAGCACATCAAAGAGATTATCAAGATTGTTATTGCCAGAAAAATACGCTACTTGGATACATATTGGTTATACACAGCAACTTCAAATTTAATTATAATTACTTGAGTTACTGAGTTTAAAATTAACAACTTAGCTCTAAAATTGGTAAAAATCTCTAACCTCCAAGAACATATAAAATTGATAGTCAGTTGATGTCAATGCTAACCTTACCAAAGTCCCTAGTTTTTGCCGACCTAGGCTACACAGGACTGTTTCCGGAAGATTTTGAGTTATGAAAAACTAGTGTTTTTTGGACGAAGATATGAAAAGTTATTTAATCAGCACACTTATTAAAAGTTTGAACTAAAATTTAATACCGTTGAAATTAAACAAACATAATTCCAATCGTCTCAGCTTTCGTTCGAACTGAACGTTTTAGATACATAAACGGATTAAAAAGAATTTGTAGACCAAGAAGAAAGTAGTGTTTTCTTGACCAGTGACAATTCGACTGCAGATTTAAGATTAGATAGAAATTTAACCATATTATGTATACATTTTATTACGGCGTAGTATTCTTTTCATTATAGACTTTACGATAAAATAAGGTATGTATTGAAAACTCTTGCATCACATCGATTGAAAAACTCTGCTGTACGGAAATTAATATATACAACATTTTATTTTGTTTTCATACTAACAAGTCGTACAAATATCGTGAAAACATTTGTTTACCAAAATGACAGGTTCCGCGTTTAGCTCCCTTGGAAATAATCAATCTCTACGGCTGTGTCGCAGCTTGGAGAACAAAACGCTGCGAGCCCTTTGCCTCAGCAGCGAGGGTAAACATTATGAATACTGGCTTTGATATTTTGTTTATTTGCTTGTTTTGCTGAATTATTATCCAGAATAATTCGGGAAATTGGTATTTATATAGGTGTGTGTCGAGTGTAATGAAAAATTATTTTTAGCAAAGTGAATTTCAAGATGAAACTGAAAGCTTGTTTTATGCTTTCTTGTTTTTTTACAGGCCAGTGACGTTTAATGTATTGAACGTAAAAAAACTGTCTAGTTAAGATTAAAGCGAAAGAAGGATAAAGAAAATTAAATTATTGTTATTATTTACCGTGTGGAAAACATTATTTATCTGTTTCTTTTACAATTTTTATCTTTATGAATAAATAAATGAAGTCCATTTTACCATCCCAAACATTGGAATTTCGAAAACCGATAGAGATACATAATCGGTTGATTTGGGGTAAAGTTTTATTTAGTTGATTATTTTAATAATGTTCTTTTTTCCAAAAAATCATATTATAATGATTTCATCAACATAATATATATTAAATGGAATAAATAATTGTAAATTAATCCCCTAAAATGCTTTTTTATTCTCTTCAATATGTATTTTTCAACTATGTTATACTTTCATTTTATTTCATTCATAAAATATAACTTTATTATTTCTCAAAAATGGAAGGCTGAAAGAATGAAAAGAGGACTTTAATGTCACTAATTTTAATTTGAATCTTTTCTCTCTATATGCTACTATTTAAGAATTACAAATAATGTAATTTTAAAAATTTACAAGCCTATTCAGAAACAAATATATAAACAGTGTTTAAATTAAACACTGTTTAAAATAGTCAACGTTGATTAAATTTTTGTTCATTCAGAAACATAGTAACATTGGCTGGCAGCACAAGCTCTGTTTTTGGCTGTTTTAAGAGCAGTGTTTTTGGGTGTTTTAGCTATCTCTAACATGTTAAAACCGTGCTCTTAAAACATCCAAAAACAGAGCTTGTGCTACCAGCCTATGTATTTAAACAGTGTTTAAAAGAAATAGGGTTTAAAATAAGAAGGCGAAAAAAATACGAATTGGGACACAAAAACAATGATTCTATCTGTCAATGTCACTTTTGTAGGTTAAAAATTAATACGTAGTAAAAGGAAATTTAGGTAATTTTATGTGTAATTGCTCATCCTTATACAAAAATAAAAAAAATGGACAACAATAAAAAAGAAATAGATCAGATAATTGGAAGTTGGAAGAAAAAAATATTTATTAGAATTATGCAAAGAAAAATTCATGTTGGGATTCAATTTATCAAAATTTTTCATCTAAATTCGGCCATAAAAGAAATTCAGGACAAATTAAACAGGAGTGGAGAAGAATTAAATTAGGAGCCATAAAAAGAGTTAATACAGAGTGTAATAATTATAGTATTATATTTAATTATTCGGGACATTGTTGGTTGAGAAAATCCATGTGAATCTGCTGCATCATCCTGATACTGCCCTCTTCCAAAATAACGCAGAACAGAGAGTACTTGTAATTTGGAACTTATTGGTCTGCCTCTAAACGTTGTCGGTTTTATTTCTTCTTCAATTAAATTGCATATAAAATTTGCCCCATGCTTCAAAAATCTATATTTTTCCATAAATGTTTTATCACTATAATTTTGAAAAGGATGTTTTCTGTCTATATACAGTCTAAAAATTTGCGGATGTTCAATACAAATAACTTCCCGAACTTCTTCAATATCCTCAAGAACTTCATCAATGTCATTCATTTTGACAAATTTAAACTACTCTACCACGTTGTTTAAATTTGTATGTTTAAATTGCTATTTAGTTACGATGACTACGGTGAAAATGCGTCTCTGAATGACAAAAATGAGTTTAAACAGGGTAACTAAGGATAAACACTGTCTATATTTAAACAGTGTTTAAATAAAAACAGAGATTAAAAATAAGGAGTCTCTGAATAGAAAAATGAACGAAATGTCAAAATTAAACAGTGTTTAGCTTAAACACTGTTTATATTTTTGTTTCTGAATAGGCGTGTTAGTGATTATTTTTGGGAAAACATATATGGTGGCCAACTAATGCGGAAACTTTTCTCCAATTTAACCGACTTCATATCCCTTACGGTTCTGGAAATCCCAATGGTTGTGCTCATAAAATGGACATTATGTATAGGACTAAATATTATATTATGCTCCTAAAAAAATGAACTTGAGAGATAAGATATAAGAAAATCAATTTTATGCCTGCTATAGAATGTAAAAGAAATGAGAAGAATGTTTTCGTAGCAAAATATTTTAATATTTCAAAATGAAGTAAATTAGTGAATGTAGTAGCAACAGTCTTCAACGATGGCGCTCAACGTTATTCTTTCTTTTCAATTTTCTACCTTTAATAAAATTCCATATTTTATGCCTCTGAATATTGTATGAGTTCTTCAAAAATAATTTTAATACGTCTCTAGAATACCGTTTGCAATGCGAAAATAACTAAATTAAATAATTTAAATTTTGATCAATTTCTTCAACCTCGCAAACGTCGACAATCAAAAATATATCAACTAGAAATCGTCAACAATATTTTCAAATTATCTTGCACATTTGACATATATTTCTTGCTGTCAAACGTTTCGAAGACCAGTATTCATAGTCATAACTTAACATTAACATTATCTTATGATTAGTTGTATTGACACTTGGCTTAATTATATCAGTTCAAATTAAACTACACGAGTAATTGATATGAACAAACTAACTGAACTAGAAAGGATAATTACGTCAAACTGATTTTAATTAGTAAATCTAGTAGTGAGGTTAAAATAAGAATGACAAGTGAATGAACAGTTAATTGAATGACATCACAAAAAAGTTGAGCAATTTTTAGAGCTATTTATGATTTATAGTAAAGGAAAGTAAGCAGCAAAATATGATACATTGATGAATTATAATTTATGTCGTGTAAAACATAATTATTCAGCAACCGCCATTAGCAAAAACAGAAGTGATCTTTAACAAATGTCACGTAGTGTGACCGGAAGTTCTTATCGTGGCAAGTAGCGTAAGTAAAGTGTTGTTATAAGTAGTATGATTATTAAAATTATTATTTGCATTTTTATTTATATGTAAAGTCTCTAAAGTTTGTGAGGCATCAATGTGTTCTGTTATATTCTTATTAATTTTCCTATTGTATATTTTAGGAAAATCACAGTTTAAATATTGTTGGTGCATGTGAATTGGTATTTTAGCTGATAATGGCTTTTATGCCGACGGAAATAGTTATCAAAATTCTCTGTCTATTTTATTTAATCGGGAGACCTGCTAGTTATTATCAATTATAAGTCACCAAGTTCATTTGTATTATTTGTTACTTTACTCTAATTGCGTTACATCTTACTTTACTGTAATATAAATCTAGCATGACAGTAAAATATATTTCATTTGTCATTTGTATCAGATCTGACTTACAAATTCCGTAATTGTTATTATATTTGACTAGCTTTAATTTGTTTATTTTATCCCCATTACTAGATTTACTACTTAAATCTCCGCTTGATAGAATCCAGGTTCCTAGATGAATCAATTAGTTCACTTCATTTAGTCATGTTGTCGAGTTTATCTGATTTAAGTTTAATTTTAAAATTATCCTTTTTAGTTTTTACATCAGAGTGTTTAATTTACTTTCAAAACAAACGTAAGTCGATGCTTCTTTCCTTTCTTCTTTCTTTAAATTAATTGTTATAGAATTGAGCGTAAGTTTCGATGATTTGAACATATCAACGTACGTCAAATAAAAGATTATTGCAACAAGTAAATAGGAACGGATGGATGAGTGTTATTGAGGGATTGTTGGTGATGAAATATTCCAAGTAAAAAGAAAATAAACATATCATCACGCCTTTTATCCATTACTGAGTGTGGCACTCTGCCATAGTAGATCTCAGTAAATGATATTTATTTAGCTTGAAGTGCGGTAACCAGCCATCAAATTAGGCCTCCAAAGATATTAGTGAAGGAGGAGCCATGGGGGTAGTTTTAATGTGGTGAAAATTGTTTGTCAGTTGTGGGAATTGAACCCAGGTCACCTACTTCTAATATATTTTAGTTAGTTGTGCCGCTGTTAAGAATGATGAGACTTATAGTATATCCCGAAAACGAATGAATGGATGTGATTCAATGTTTGTTACGTGCGGACAGATTTCGAGTGTGAGAAATACATGAGCTTGTGTGGAGGGAACTATGAATGTGGTTAAAGCAAGGATGATGTGTTAGGATGAGAATGTTTGATGAAGATTGATTATTTGATGAATGTGGTTAGTGGATGTTCTGTGAATAGTTTAATAATTCATGCTACCTCATTTGATGGAATATTGCGTGATGATATGTAGGTATGTATGTAAATATGTATGTGAATCAAGTGGTAAATGGAATGCTATAAATAAAAATGAGGATAATATAGTTTTCCGTATTTAAACAATGCTTTAAAAATTTGGAATTTCTGAACAAACATGGACTATTCTGTCATAGTTCCAAAGTGATTAAATTTCACGCATTCCCCCCTAACATAAGAAGCAAACTATAACAACCCAATAGATAAAATTCAGTGGCGCCATCTGACACTTGCGCCATCTGACACTTGCACCCTTCCCTCCACCGGGTGCGTTCAGCAGCTTGATGACGTCAGCAGTATCTAGGTCCCGGTAGAGGCTGCGGTTACTGGAACAAACCGCACATTGCTTGACACTTCCGCCCGGACTGCTTCCTGAGGAGGAAGGAGAAATAGAGGAAGAAAAGGAAAGGAGGGGTCTTTAGAGGCAGACGAAAATATTAATTAAGGTGCTCTGCTTGTAAAGGTTCCCCAATGACGTTAATTTGTGATGGAGCCAGGCTGCTGGCGTCGCACGTAAATGGTTTGTGTGTCTGATCCAGCTTTTAATTTTATCTTCTCGTGTGATGATACGAGTGCGATATATAATTCAAGTGGATATTACTATTCATACGGGCTGGTCCCTCATAAAACGGGTAATTAAAGAGGGATTCTGTTAAATCAAATATTTAACTCAAATCACTGTGGGTATAATTTCAAATTTGGTTCTCTACTTTTCACCACCTTAATAATTTAGTTGCTTCGTTATCTCTCCTTTTCTGCATTACTTAATTCTCTAGACATATAGTGTGTTTCCTTTAGAACAACCAATGCTTTCATGTGCGAACTAATTACTTTAGAAAAAAATGTTACAGAGATAAAATAATCAAGAGTAAGAGATTAACTTATCAGTAAAAACTAATTTTATTTTTAATCAATGATTCTCAAACAGTAGAACAAAATTTAATTTTTAAAATGATATAATATATATAATTCTTTAGTCAATTGAAAAGAAAATTTTCTTCTGATTTCAAAGATGCAAATATTGTATAGGGCTGTATACTAATTATAACATTAAATATAAAAAATAATATTACAACATTGAAGTAACAAACAAATACAAATAAATGATATAAGTGCCAGATAGTTTTGTTACTTATGTTATTAATTGTTTGTCTTCGCGATTATTTAATTACTTATTAATTAAAATAGCTTTATAGTTGCAAGAATTAATATATTTATCATTTAACGTATGGAAAAAGATTTAGAATTTCTGTGTTATAATTAACTAAAAATTATTTTGATTATTAAATTTATCATTTGTTTGTATTGTTTATTGTATAGCCTAATATAATTAAATAAATCATCATTTAAATAAATACAATTTTGTTCTCCCATTTCAAAATCATAGGTTGAATATTTTTAGTCGTGAGCTATGCAAATTTTAAAAATGGGCTCGCAATGTTTATGTTAAAAAGGGAATATGATAATAAAAGCTAATAAAAATTATTATATTAAATGGCTTTTAAAAAATAATGTCTGGCTATTTGTACTAACAAAACTTGTTTAAAATTAATAAAAAAAAATCAATGTTAAATATTCGATATGGCATGCAATTTCGAATAGTTTTTAATTACTTATATCAAAATAAATTAGTGATTTTGGAGTAACTGACAATTATCCACAAAAAAACTATATGAAAAACTTCCACATAATATAATGTTCGATTTTTATAAAAATGAAATGTTGTTTTTACGGTGAAATAAATATGTAAATTAAATTTTAACAATGAGCTCGCAAATCCTAAGAAAACTTTACAATGGGCTCAAACAAGTTTATGCGAGCACATTACAGCTCACCTTAGCTTATTCGTAATTATTTTATGTATATAACATCCCATTAGTTCGCACAAAAAAGTACTGGTTATTTTAAACACCTTATATACTAACCACAATTTTTAATTTTTATCAATTTCTGTTGCCTAAATTACAATTCTCAGATTTTTGCTACATTTTAAAATTGTGGCATGTGTGTATGATTTTATGAACACTTAACAAAGTTATTATTCTTGACATATCGAGTACAAAGGTGTGTAAAATAATTGAATTTGAACGGGTGTTTCTTCTCGGAGGAAGGAAGTATTATTACATTTCCTCAGATACATCTGTGCAATCGAGTGACATTTAAGAGGAACTGGTGTAGCACTATCAGAATCATTTAGGGGAAGATGCAGTAGCACCATTTACGAGGCTACCATCTGATTTACGCGTACCATTACGTTACACTTTTTCTTAAACTTTCCGAGCACTTCCTTCTAGGGAGTGATGCATTACTGCTCGCCTTTATAATAGAATAATGTAAGTGAACAATTGCACAACGGAAAGACGAGACTACTACTTGTGACCATATATCGCAATTTATTTTCTCTTATAAAACGCACTGTCGTTCAAAAAAGAAATTCATTTAACATCTACCAACTATAGGAATATTTGTCCTTATAGAACTTATGAGATGGATCTCTGTCGCGCTTTTATTTGATTACTGAACAATATTTGTTTAACTTACTCGTGTATTCTTTAAAAAGTTTGTAAAGCCTTGTTAAATACACCCAATTATTTTATATTAGCTTTAATTTTCTATCATTTTAAATCATTTTAATAACTGTCACAACTTTCATTAAAATATTGTTAATTTTTTAACAGTTGCATAAAAAAATCTATCAAAGTGACAAATGGTTTAAATTGTAATGATAACTATTGAAATTTATCGTTAAATGAACTATAAATATTCTTTCCACGAATATTTTGTACTATATTCATGATTTGTCCGTCAGTACGGTGGTGTGAATAGCTATACGGAATTCGAATCCGGAGATCCCGAATTCGAATCTCACTCAAGCTAAAATTTACATGAACTACTACACTGCAGCTCGATGTGTGCGGACCCTGTACTGTAATTGAGATTAAGGTCCTGTTGTACAGCGTAACATAAATAAATAAATATGTACGTATTTAGTTAAATAAGATGGTTCATTATTCAAAAGTATAGAATAATGAAAAAAAGTGTCGAACACGAATCATTATCCAACATTTTTTAAGCCAATCAAATTGCGACTACTATAGGAACACCATTATTCAGCTGTTTTTAAACCAATCAGATTTCTGCTACTATAATAACACAGCGCGCTGATCATTATTATTGTTAATTACTTCTTGCTTAGAAACTACGAGTACAAACGACTGTCAGAAAGTAAAATTTTCGTTCCTCAATTGAATGGGGAGTAATACTTTTCATTACTAGGAAAGAAAATTATTTTTTCTTTCCTATGAAAGGAAAGTAAATCCATATCAATGGCAATTGGAAAACAACCGCCTCTGGCTTGGAAAATGAAAGGGCACCGTCGAAAAGCAATATCGCACTTTCTTTTCTTGACAAATAAATTACAATTTTATTAACAGCACAATAAGTACTTGTATTACATTTTGTTACCAAACATGTAACAAGTCGTGCACCATCCTAGAGCGATCAACAAAAATTTTACATTGTTGTTATGATAACAATACATTAATCATTATACAAAACAGATATATTTTAAAATATTTTACGTACATTTGGATCGTAATGAACTGTTTACTTAACTCTGTCTCTAGGGGTTACGAGACTTATAACGTGCTAGCCCGTGTAAAATTTATAACGGGCTGTTGACATTGGTTATCATGACAACATATCTAATTTTAAACGATTGACATTTAAATATTTTTTGATTAAACAAAATCTGTTAGATTTTCGAAGTCTACCTTGATTGAACATTTTAGTTATTACGTTATACTATTGCAATTAATTTTATTAAATATACATATATTGCGATTCAAATGCACATAAAACATTGTACAATGCTCGACCGTTAACTGTAATTTACAGGCTCACACAGATAACAGACTTGCTAGCGCTCGTCCGTTACCTTTCTATGCTCGCTTGTAAATTTCTGTATAACGGTCTTGCAATGTAAATAACTATGAAGATATTATGAAACATTTTTCACACTTCGTGGAATAATAAACGCTCGTGTTTAGTTAATTTAAAGGTTTTAAATTTTATTTTAATCCATGGCTGCATCTTATCATATCTCGAACAAAACCTTCGATCTTAAAACATTACTTGCTACTGTTCGTATATAAATAACCATTAATACTGTGTCATCATCATAAAACAAATGGCAATAACAATAATAGAACTGTGGGTATAATACCTACTCTATTGTAAGGTAAATACAAACAAATTTGGAATTAAATATTAAATTGAAACAACAGTACTTTGATTTGTAGATAATGACGCCTTTGGGCTTATTCCATTCATAAATTAATAATCAATAACTATGTACATAAATTATTTTCTACTGTCTGTACTAATGGAACTACAATAAAATTAAACACAACGAAGTAGGTTATTTTACATTTGCTTCATGAATTGTTAATATTGATTTATTATGAGAATATACAGACTGTTCAAAATTATAGCAAAAAAAATCGTAAAAATCCTTACACATTACTTAGACTTAGCATTATGTGTGTCAATTGACTGATAGGTTACAATATTGATTAAAGTAGGAACCGGAAACCGACCGAAAATAGTTCAAAACACATTGTTTTTGAAAACTTGAACTGTTGATAAATTTGTCAACTTGAAACCGAGCCAGAATTGAACCTACACTTTTCGGGTTAAAAAACCGGGTTCGCTGAATCAACATTTTTCAATACTTCTGTGCTAAAAAATTCCAACTAACAAGTAAATTCATACCTAAATAAACAAATTATTTTTGTTCTATGATCAGTACGTCTTATGGTATATACTCTTTAATTTTTTCCCGAAGTACAGATACACCCTGTATTATCAGTTTACCATGATATCTATACGTTCTTGGAGGAGATATTTTAATGTTTAATTGATGTATCATTTGTTTTTGGTTATTTTAAAGCGATTACAAACAATTAAATGTCAACATATTTTCTCAAACAAAGAAATTATAAATTTGATGCTGATAATACATATAAGTTGCATCATTTTGAAAAATGGGGTAGGTGGCTCAGTGGTATCAGGTCGGCTTGTGGATCTTGAGAACCCTGGTTCGATCCCCACAGCCGACAATCAATTTTCACCAAATTAAATCTACTCCTGTGGCTGTGGGGAGGGGTCCCCTAATATCTTTGGGGGCTGGTAATCGCACTACATGCGAAGAAATATATCACTTACCGAAATCTGCTACGGCAGAGTGCCACACCCACTAACGAGTAAAGGCGTGATGATATATTTATTTATTTATATTTTGAAAAATTATTTTTTTATGAAAATACAAGTATTTGGCAACTCTATAAAGCTAATTTATGTAATTTCATTTAAAAAATTAACGATAACATCACTTTTGGTGTAACCAAAAGTAGAATTCAGGACTTTTTCATAACTAAAATTTATAGTAAATAAAATAGCCATTTGTCCCTATTTTTTGGTATGTACAGGGTGAGTCTGGGAAGACGCCCCCCCCTTTAACTTTTTTATTATGAGTAGTAGAAAAAAATGGTTCATATGAAAGTTTTATTATTTTAAATATACTATTTGATGGCAGATGTAGATATTTTTTATAAAGTCAGGTTTACAAGATACGACTATCAACTTTTATTTTTTAAATAGCAACCTATAATTATTTTACTAAAATAAAAACCGCCATTTTTTTCTCTTTTCAACGGTGTATTAGTTTTTATTAATGTATCTGAAAAAATTCGAGAAAAATAAGAAAATTGAGAAATACTAGAAATAATAAGGTGGCTATGTGAAAATAAACAAAATGTAACAGTGTTATACAACTTAACAAACTAAAGCAACAAATTCAGTAACAAAAACAACTTAAAACAAATGTTCAAAATTTATTTTTATTTTTATTTTCACATAGCCACCTATAATATTTGTATAAAAATTATTTCTAGTATTTCTCAATTTTCTTATTTTTCTCGAATTTTTTCAGAAACATTAATAAAAACTAATACACCGTTGAAAAGAGAAAAAAATGGCGGTTTTTATTTTAGTAAAATAATTATAGGTTGCTATTTAAAAAATAAAAGTTGATAGTCGTATCTTGTAAACCTGACTTTATAAAAAATATCTACATCTGCTATCAAATAGTATATTTAAAATAATAAAACTTTCATATGAACCATTTTTTTCTATTACTCATAATAAAAAAGTTAAAGGGGGGGGGGGCGTCTTCCCAGACTCACCCTGTATAAGATATGTAGACATCCCAATAATAAATGTATTAAAATTTGGAATAGAGTTTGTACCAGAGTGATTAGTGAAGAGATATCATCATAAGTACCTCTCAACTGCATTCTCCACCTATAACGTCCTCTCTATTAGCTCTGATATGATACCAAACTACAGTACATCTAACCCACTAATCGGCGTAGGGCATCGATCAACGACAGTTGGTCAGTTGCACCTCATATCGCCGGAAGTGAATGATAGCGCGTCACAATGGCGTCCGACGTGCGTGACGTCACGCGTGGTGAGTGATTGCAGCGCCAGAACTGTGTCCGAGACTCGAAGCTTGAGCTGGATGGTCGCCGGACAAACAATGCCGATGTGACGCCACTTGCCAGATTAAAAGGTTCATCGTCTTTGATATTTAATGACCCTTGTGTTGTGTGCTGTGGTGTCTGTGATGTGTGCTCAACGGTTTGATTGATCAAGTGATGAAACAATTGTTTGTGATATAAAAATTTATTGCAGTGCTTAAGATTGTGTCAACTTGGCCAAGAATTAGTTTATATGGGTATATACTATTTTCATTTTAAACTGGAGGGATCGGCATAAAACGATTAAATGCACCGCAATTACGTTTACAAAGGAACTCAAAATATGACCTGTTATAACTAGAGATGGGCGAATATCATCCGCGATTAGTCGAATGCCGTTTAATCGTTTTATGCCGATCCCTCCAGTTTAAAATGAAAATAGTATACCAGGAATTGAAGCGTCAGCGCGAAAATTGCTAAGATGACAAACACAGTCCTAGTTTATGAATTCAAATACCGTAAATTATAGATAATTGTAATTTATGTAGCAAGGATATGAATCTCGCCCGAGGATATTATCATTTAGTAACATCTGTGGTGGATATAAAATTTTAATTTTTCCAATAATATGTAAAATTAGTTTATAATAATTATGATTATATATGCGTATTAATCAACTGTGGGGTTGCATTGCCAAGAAAATTGTTTATTTATTTTGTTTATTCATTTTAAACGTCAATTGTGGTATGTTCTATATTTTTGTAGATGATGAAGGAAGAATTTGATATTTCACGAGATATTTTATTTACGGCATTTCTGGATTTAGTCATCTAATGCTGTTTAAAAAATAAGTCAAAATGATATATATCAAACAAATGAATAGTTTTGACATATTAGGTGAAGACCTTGTTTTCTTCTACAACATATATATTTTTTAACATCATCACCTAAAACATTCATACAGTAAACACTATTATTATGTAATAGTAATAATTATATACATCAGTAATATACTTTGATAGTTCACGAGCTACATTTTCGAATCAGTTTTGTATTTACTTTTACAATTTTGAAATAAGAAGCTATCTAATATTTAGACGTGCATTTTTGTTCGTTTTACTACTCGTAGTATATCTAGTTTGTCTGTGGTTTCACTGTAAGTATAAGTTTGTGTTTAAATTGTTCACTTTGTTTGGATAACTAACATTAATGCGATAAGTTAAATATGTAAGATTATATAAAACATTTTCTCAGCATATTTAACATAAAATAAATATATTAGTAACTTTTGTGCACAAATAACTATAAATAAATTTCAGTAGATGAGATTATATTCCGTGATAATTGTAAAAACAGATGTATATTGAGATTAATCCACAATTTTTTCAATTGTTGTTTATTTTATTATTTTAGCTAGCAATTATTTTAATATTTAAAATTTAATTAGTAAACGAGAAATATAAATGTAGGTATTCATATATTTGAAACAATTTTAAATAGTTTATGTAAATTTTATAGAGTTGGTATAGATATCAACAAACGTACATTCATATTTATAATAAATGAGGCAGAAATTTGCATATATCACATGTACACACTATGTTAGTGTTCAACAAACTGAAATATTTAAATAATATAATTTATTATAATTATTATTTAATATTTAATTGCGTTCTATAAATTATTAAATTATACATAAACATAAAATACAACATCTCTACAGATTAAATTAAATTATTAATTAGTAACAGTTTTGTTCACCTTTAAAATGCAGATAAACATTATGTTAACTAGCTTGACAATTATGTTTTTAATTAGAATTCGAATAATGCAATAACAATCTAAAAACCTATTTACAAATAGGAATTTAAAATGTGATTGACCAAAATAAAATGACTAAGGTACGAGTATTTATATCTTCTACCTTAAATGAATTTACGTAACCTAATAGTAGCGTAACTAAGGCTCAGCAGAACCTGCGATGCAAGTGGAACCTGAGAAGTTATTGAAAAATAAACATCTTTCCTTTGTGGTACTTATGTAATTTTTAACAAGAAAAAAAACTCTTTTAGCAGTCATTAAATAAATTAAACAAATAAACTCTCTAAACTACTAAGAAATTTGAATGAAATTATAACTTGTACACATCATGTATCAACAACTAAATAAAAACAGACATTTAACACTGAAAATTAGTTTTGTGAAAATAAGACGTATTCCAGAAAACAATTATTATGGTATCAAACTACATTCGGCAATACTACACTTGTGTCCAAATACCTTTTTTAGGACAGATTATCTCATTTTATTGACACAACAAATTTAAATAGTTAAAAAAATCGTCTATTAATTATGATTTTTGTGATGATCACGGCATAGCAAAAACAACTTTCACTGTGTGATTTGTTAAAAATATTAAATATTAGTATGTATTTTTATCGAAATATTTAATTGAATTGAAGAAATTAATTAAAATATTTTGATTAAAACGCCTACTAATTTCTAATATTTATAACAGAAAATTATATTTAATAGTAAATTCCTCGAAAATAATTTCTGTAATTTGTGGCATTGAAATGAAGTAATCTCTAATAAATAAGGTTTGTGGATATTGTGATATGCATTTGCAATTCGGAAAATAATAGAAGTCTTAAAACCAACTTCTAATTTATTTTCCTAGTTTCAACTTTTCTCAACTAACTATGACCAATATTTCATCATTTAATTTTGTTATGTACCCTTTAACCCTGCTAGTCACCCGGATACTTTTAATTTGCAAAAAAAAAAGAAAGTGATTTACACTTATGTCTCCATTTATTTGGGACAATTATTTACTTGCATGGAATTTAAAAAAATATATAATATTTAAATAAAATAAACTCCATTTACCCATTAATAGTTGTGGCACTCTCGTCGTAGCAGATTTTGGTGAGTGATATAATTACGTGCGTGAAGTTCGTCAAATTACGGTCCCCAAAGATGTGAAAATTCTTTGTCGGTTGTGGGAATAGAACCTGGGTTTTTAAATTCAATGAGCCTCCTACTAAATAAATATAATGATTTAATTAAATAAAAACGCGGGTTGACTCAAATTTTGAAACAATGTCACTATTATAATCAAACGGTTTGACAAGGGCTATATTATCTTTAATTTGTAGTGCTAGTGTAAACGTTCAAATAATTGCTACAATATCTAGTAAGAATGTTGCTAGCAAGTTTGTGCACTACTACAGTGTATAAAATAAATTCCCAACAGTACGAGTAAAGATCAGAAAGTTACGTGAGTCTTCATTTACCGTTTTTCTCCGAGAATCCGAGCTGAAAATCCGTAGATCGTAATAAAGACATATCACGTGTTATGTCAGTTGGCCCATGCGAAACCAGCACGGTGCATCACGGAAACAACTCTGTCTCAAGACGGAGAAAAGTTTGGATTAAAGTCTCCGCGACGCGATAAAAAAGGCGCCGCGTGACTTGAAGTCATGGCTGGCGACCAGGCGACCAGGCGACCGTCTGTAACTTTGGTTTCTTGTTTGATGAGATTTTAAAACGCACGGAAGGTGCGATGAAGTGGCAACATTGTATTCATGTACTGTGTTTTGTTACTCTTTTAGCATGCATAGTTTAATATTCTATGTATAGGGTGCTTTTAGGTTAAAAGGTTAAACTTTTAACGTGAATTTAGAGTGACGTGTACGTCATGTGTGACATGTGAGGTACATATAGTTCCGAAATTACGTGATTAAAATGAATAACATGACTATTTTATATTATATTTATATTTCAATCTATATGTTTATATAGTTTAGAAACTATAAAAATAAACATTTATGCCCTCATGAATACAAAAGCGTCGGGCGTGCATCGTGCCAGTTCTCTATGTATAGATGAGGAGCACGCATCGGTCGTGCACGAAATATTTATTCATTCGGTTAAAGTCTACATTTAATTACATGTGCATTTAAAATTTTACGAGTTACTTTACCCATTGCAAGTAGGAATAGATAGATACAGATAGAGTAGTACTTGAAGAGGAGATTATTTAAAACTAGAGATGGGCGAATATCAAATTTCTCGAATTCGAATATCGAATACGAATATTAATCAGATCTCGAATATTCGAGGTACTCGAATATTCGAATACTTCTAAAAGTTAATTTATTTATTATTAATAATTATTTAATTATGTCCTTTTCATTATTTGAATGAAATTGTTAAGATAAAATAAAATTAAAACAAAAAAGAAAAAGACGAAAACTTCAAATGTTGGCGAAAAACAAATTTGAAATATGGTACGTCTTCATGGTTTTGAAACAAAATATCTTTGTTATTAATAACTTCAAAGTATTGTAATTGCTTTAAGTTTATGTACAAATGATAAAGAAAAACATAGTCAAAAACTGCGGTCAACATATGGCGCGATATTCGAAGTATTCGAATGTTCGCTATACTGACGTTAATATTCGAAAATCTCGAATATCGAATAATGTCAATATTCGCGGCATTCGACTATTCGCGGATGATATTCGCCCATCTCTATTTAAAACACCTACTCGTAAGATTACAGTGAGTGCAATACTGTATCTATTAATAAGCTTGATAATGTTATGATAAGTTAATAAAAATTATTATTCGATGTATGTATACGTAATATATAATTTCTTATATGTGTATATATTTTTTTTGTTTTTGTTTTTCAACTCTGTCATTCCTTTGTTTAAAATAATTGTAATATTATTCTGTAATTGGGATATATAACCTGTAGAATAATAAATAAATAAATAAATACACCTATAGATGCTTGCGCTCCTGTGTAATAGTTATAACATAAGTTGCATCACTTTACTGCAATATGTATTTATTTATGCATTTTCTCGCTTGCATTTCCAACATCGTTTCAGGTTTTCTTTAAATATTCAACCGTTTTGATCAAAGTTAAACTCAGTCAGGAAGTAGAATTCCAACACCATTGATGTACAGTCAAAGAATTGAAATCCAATATGTATCCTGGTAACAAAAACATCTGTTACATTCGAATATTCACGCTTTGCAATCACGAAACGGCGTGCATATAGCACAGAGGCGGTGGTGACGATGAAGGCGCCTGCAGGGGCGGAGAGACGTGCGTGAATACGTCGCACAGCTCAGCCCATTGTAAACACCACGGGATGTGATTTAGCAGAACGTCATGTCATCTTCTTTGCATATGAGAGCGTTGGAGGTGGAATATGTTGGTATTGATCTGATTTGGAATTAAAGATGTTTGAGGCAGGTGAATAGAAAGAAGTGTATGTTTATCGATGTGATATTGTATAAAACAGGGACTTTTGTGTGTAGTTCAGAGACTGTTAAGTGAAAATACATTTGACAATATTCTCTTCTAATCTTGAATAACTTCATTATTATTTGTTTCAGATAAATAAATTAATGACACCCTTTATTTTTCATGGTTACTCACTAGATCAGTTGTTTTCAAAGTAGTCAGTAAGTGACCTATCAGTATCTAATGTATTGTAGGATCTTGACTTTGTCCTGATTTGAAATATCACCCTCAACCGGTAGAAATAACTTACTGCCCTTATTACTTAAATAGCTATTTAATCACATTTTTATTAAACTTCAAGTAAGCTGTTGTACAAAAATCAAGCAACACGGTTGGAATATTTAGGTGGCGCATCCACCAAATTTTCAACTTAAAATTCGTATAAAATAATACAAACTACTGTTGCCTGCCATATATAATTTTAAATATTCCTGTTGTATTTTATATTGGAAACTTAATTTGACTGTCTTCAGCGGAGTTTAAAACGAATAAAATATGAAAATGTGTGACTAATATTAGAAATACATAGAATTCTGGCAAACAAACTTGTTTATTTTTATTTTAAAAATAAATTACAAATTTTCTAAAGCCTCAAGATACGAGTGTAAGTATATTACTTTGTCTGTTATAGGCCGGGACCTATGAAAAAAATATTGATTGTAAAATTATTTAAAATTTTTGAGTAGAACATTTCAATCATGAGCTAGCGTGAACATCAATTACAAATCAGTCACGCGCCCTCTTCTGTTCCACAATCAGGAATAATCAAAGACGTGTGATATTGATTTAAATATAGGTAATAACCACGGTTACTAGACAGACAGGTTGTGTAACTTGCTATAGTTATTAATTAGAATCCATCGGTCAAGATTATTAACTAAAAAAATTGACAGCTAGATAACAAATAGCGCATCACTCCATTCGATTTATTATACCTAATTTATAGCATAAGATTAAATTTTATAGCAAAAGGTAAGATTATACTAATAAAAATTATTTAAAATCAAACAAAATTTTGAATGACTAAACTGTCATCTGTCAATCAACAAAATATCCAAATTTATTCATTGTTCAAAACTTATTTTTATATATTTTAGTATTAACTAATACTTTATTTGATTACATATGAAACTTTCAACGATAATAAGTCTGTTATTCCCATGATTTAAAAAAAAGATATGTCAGTTAGTTGCAGAAATGTATGTCAGGTATGCTACTATATTATTTGATCCTGTTATAGCAAACTTTAGGAGGACTAAAACTGACAGAATAGACAGCCCAAGTTATCTCTCTAGTAATCATGGTATACACAAGATACATCTATAATTTATAAGAATGTTTTCATTCTGAATTTATAAAGTTTTAAATCTTGTAGATTTATGTAAAATGTGAATTTAAGTAATCGTCTACGTGTAAACAAAATGAAGCACTAGAAACTCGAATTACTTAAGTACGTGTCGGAATCCGTAGCCGAAGAATCATAAAACTGCAATCAGACGTGAAAACGTTCCAAGTGTTGTACTTCCAAATTCCTGAACAAATCCCGGTAAACATCATTGTTAGTTTTTCGTCGCGAGCAAAAACGTCAAATTCGATTAACTCCGTCGTCGCCATCGTACGGCGATGGGCGAATCTTCGCAAGAAATACGCGACGGCGGTGAAATGTTTGTGACAGCTGCGATTTATAGACGCCCGCGTCCGCCATTGGTAACTGCCGCCACCGCCACGGCTGACGTCGTCGTGGTCCCACACGTCACAGGTCGCGCAACACCGAACAAATATCCGTTATTAGTTCACCATTATGTACGGCCTTATAGCGAAATTTTTGCGAAAACGACGCACACAAAAAAACAATACAACATTCAAATGCTTCTCGATGGAAATTTGATCATAATTGCGTGGTTTTGTTTTATTGTGATTCCCTGCTGAGTTTTATTGTTTGCGTTGCACAAAAATTTAATAATACCTGGTCAATGAGTTGAAATCCTGGTTGGGATGAAATAACCATAACATTGTTCCAGAAATTCATTGATTTAAATGATTATATAATCACACATTTAAAAGTACAATTTGTTCTTACTTCACTATTCTAGGTTTGTTTTATTAAGCAGAAGTTAATATTTCAAAGATTAGCATACTAGTATGATTGCGACTAAAGTTAATTTATATTATGACAGAAAAATTCTGATGACGCCTGGATTCGAACCAGGGACCTTCCGCATACCGGGCAGAGATGCTAACCGCTACACCACGTCACCTGTGTTCGAAATATGGCATCAACTGAATTTTTCTGTCACAGTGTCTAAGCGTAGCTTCGTTCCGAGAGACTCCTATATAGGCATTGACAACCGGGTTCGTCTACAGTGACACAGTTTTTGATTATGAGGGAATCATACCCAAGCTTAGAGCTAATATTATTAAGTTGTGTGATTATTAAAGGTAATCATACCTGTAGTTTTTGACTAAAGTTAATTTATATTATGACAGAAAAATTCTGATGACGCCTGGATTCGAACCAGGGACCTTCCGCATACCGGGCAGAGATGCTAACCGCTACACCACGTCACCTGTGTTCGAAATATGGCATCAACTGAATTTTTCTGTCACAGTGTCTAAGCGTAGCTTCGTTCCGAGAGACTCCTATATAGGCATTGACAACCGGGTTCGTCTACAGTGACACAGTTTTTGATTATGAGGGAATCATACCCAAGCTTAGAGCTAATATTATTAAGTTGTGCGATTATTAAAGGTAATCATACCTGTAGTTTTTGACTAAAGTTAATTTATATTATGACAGAAAAATTCTGATGACGCCTGGATTCGAACCAGGGACCTTCCGCATACCGGGCAGAGATGCTAACCGCTACACCACGTCACCTGTGTTCGAAATATGCCATATTAGTTCTAGTATGATTGCATTCATTTTTTTTAATTATTATTTTCTGCATTCTTTCTTTAATTAATCATAATGTAAAATACTTAAGAATTCAATCAATAAGTACAGTTTTCTAGGTACCTTCTCATAAACTCCGGATACTAGCATCTCACTACTAGGAGAGATATGTAAAAGTATTTAATTGTTGTCAATTTGACTATTTATTTATTTATTTATGTTACGTTGTACAACAGGAACTTAATCCCAATTACAGTACAGGGTCCGCACTCACCGAGCCGCAGTGTGATAGTTTATATAATTTTTAGCTTGAGTGAGATTGGAACTCGGGATCTCCGGATTCAAATTCCGTATCGCTATCCACACCACCGTACTGACGGACAATTATTATTAATATTTAAATTTGTTTACTCAACACAATAGGAACTTGTGGTGGAATACTATGATAAATCTATAAGTTTATAGAGTCATAAACCTGTAAATAATGAAATAATGTTTTGTTTGGTAAATTCACAAATGCGATTAAATAAATAATAATTTCAACTACAAATCTCTCAGATTTTCACTAGATAAGTTTTTAATAAAAATGTGTTTCTATTGCGTATTATTAAATGATCAGTTTATAAAGGAACCAAATAGTCGTACCTTGTATTTTTTTAATTTTAAAAATTTCCTAATACGATTACTGGGAAAAATAATTAGCTGGTACCGCAAAAAACACACAAAACAAAACAAAATATTGTTTAATTAAAAGATGAATATTTAATCAGGTGCTCCAATTTAATTTAAACCGTTAATCTTATAACAGAATTGAAACCTATGTAGGCATTAACCCCAGTAACCTTAGTAAAAGTGACGGTTTCTGCCAATTAATTTCGCTTTTGCGATAGCCAATAATAGTGTTTAGAGAGGTATACAGACGTTTTGGGCAGACTGGAGTGTTCGTGAAACACGACACGACATAGCTCTCGGATTAGCAGCCGCAGTGAATCCACCACTGGGAAATACGTGGCTATGCGTGTGTCACAAAATACGTTATCGACACGAGAAAGGGATTAATTAAATCCGGTACGTCTCAGCGCTAGTCTTAACTGTATTAATCAAAACAATGGAGACACGCACTGGTGCAAACAAAAGCCGATCTTCGTGACTGGAAACAAAAAACAAGCTAGCGGAAGGAAAAGTAGCTGTCTACATTCTACACTTTAAGGTTAAGGGATGGTTGGATGTTTTGTTACTGAGGTGGCAAACTAAAACTTTGATGACACTTTTTGCAAATAGATTGATAGCGAATGCTATAGAATAAAAATAAATAAGAAAATGAGACTGCAACGCTGTTGGTCTTTTAAGCTAAACAAACATGGATTACAATTTTTTTCTTTTAAAGTAAATGGATTGAACAGCAGAGAACGTTAAAGTGTAGTAAAGAACTTTATTCCAGTCATGAAATTTACTCTACTACACTCAAACCTCTTTGTACATGTTATTTAATAGTTAGTAACTGCACATCGTTATTCGATTGTTGGTAACAACACTTCACAAAAGTATATGTCGTATACTAAGATTTGAAATAAATGTGTTTTGTAATTTGTTTTTATAATAATTATTTACTATCCAAGTTACGTAAATAGTTAGGGTTGTTGTTGATAATAAAAAATAGATTTACTGTCAGAAAAAATAAAATCATTTAAATTAATCTTTTCATTACGTAACTTGGATAGTAAATAATTATTATAAAAACAAATTACAAAATACAACACTAATTATTATAAAACAAATTACAAAACACAACATATATATAAATATAAATAAACCACAATTGAAAGCTTGAGAACTGTAAGAGCGCCACGATTTCGGTTTAGGGACAATTATTGTGCAATTTTCAGTTATGTATCTATGGTTACGCAACCTTCTGTTTAATTAACTTATATGCTGCACCTGTCATGATACAATAGATGTTTCCTAACCAGTTGTTAGTTATTAAAAGTACAGTAACTATATTAGTTCGTAGAACTGGCCCTAAATGAGATAAAATTGGTTATAATAATAAATATCGTAGCTGAGTCTTATGATTTGTCTAAAAATGTCTTTTATTTTAATGAAGTATTAATTATTCCAAAACAATGCATATGTAGAATACAACTAAAAAAGTAAACTGTGCTTTCTTCAAATAATTTTAATTCTTCTGATTCATAAAGAACTAGTGACTCGGTGGTATCGAGTCGGTCTGTAGATTTCAGAACTCTAGTTGGATTTCTAGAATCGACAAATAATTTTCACTATATTACAATTAGCCCTATGGCATCTCCACCACAAACATCCTTAAAAAGTCATGATTTGACGGCTGGTAACCGCACTTCACGCGTATATTACATATCAAAATCTTCTCCGGCACACAATAACAGATAAATGACGTGACAATATATTTATTTTATTTTTTTATTTGAAGTTATTAATCCCCAATTTAATTTCGAACTGATCTGAACAGAATAAGGTTGTTCTTACCTTTTAAGTTATATTTAGTGCTTTATACGTTATATTAGATTTTATTTTTTCCCTAATACTTGGTTACTTGGATACATAATTATAAATATTTTTTTTAACTTCAAATTTGAATTTTAATATGGTATTAGTGAATAATCTGTTTTATAAACAAAACCGACAGAAAAGTTTCAAATAACAGCTTTTCCATAGAAGAAATTTTTTTACCTGTTTACCTATATATAAAAGAAATAATAACTTAATAAAATTAGTGCAATTTATTTTGTGATTTTAGTGCAATGTTTTTACACTTATGTCAGATGAATGATACGCAAGTAACTTATTATTTTATTCTAACCTTTATCAACGAGCACAAAATCGACATAACATATACAGGATATTTCACAACTTAGAGCAAAAAATTAAAGGGTATATTCTGTACGACGTGCTGATCATGAAACAAAAAGATTTTTTTTTTAAATCGCAAAACTATTTTCCATGTTTCCCAGTCCAAAATTTTTCGTTGCCACTGCCACTGGGTGGATGATTAAGTTAAAGTTATTAATTAAATAAAATTCTATTTTAAATAACTGCTAATAATTGAATTGTGTAATTATTTTTTCGTAGTTGATACCTATTTCATTG
Source organism: Pterostichus niger (assembly GCA_947425015.1). Taxonomy (NCBI): domain Eukaryota; kingdom Metazoa; phylum Arthropoda; class Insecta; order Coleoptera; family Carabidae; genus Pterostichus; species Pterostichus niger. Next base: position 23,147,094 of record OX380345.1, on the reverse strand, counting down.
TTTGTGTTTAATAGGAAAGCGAATCCAGTGCAGTACTACAAATATGTTTTAGGTTAACAACCCTTAATTTTTCGAATTTAAAAAAAATATTTTTGTTTCATGATCAGCACGTATTACCGAATATACCCTATAATTTTTTGCTCTAAGTTGTGAAACACCCTGTATATCATCCGAATCAAATAAATAGAAATTGAACAAAAGACGTATGAATGAAAATTTATACCAGAGAGCAAAATTGATAATTGAATTTAATTCTTCAAAATAAACTAAAGTTAAAGGAAGAGTTGTCCCGTAGAAACATTTATGTTGTAAGCCCTTGCGAAGCAGTAGCTGTCACTGGTCATTTACGGCAGCAATTAAGGCACATATTTGTAGATAATCTGAAGCGGGAACGTGCGTATTATTTATGTTCGAGCTCTAATTGCCGCGTCGTTAACTGGCCTCCGCGAACTTAATAACGAATCGCGCGCGTATCGCTACACAGGGAGGTGGAGGCGCCTGATGTCCGACGCTTTCTCGCGCTAATTAATATGGATTGCGTTCGTTCATCGCAAGCTACTGCCCATTCGCGTGGTCAGACTTTCTTTTTGACTGAAATGTTTATGAGACTTAATAGTAATGCCAGTGCTGAACATTTAATTAATACTCTATGTACCATTCATCTTTGCAAGCAGATAAAGTAGAGAAGTTAATTAAAAATAGTTTTGCAAATGACATTTGAACAAAGAAGAATAATATAAGTTCAGTCATATGTGAATTAAACCAAAGAATTTTGTTAAACATTTGAAAACTCAACCAATAAGCACAATTTTATACTGTGAATTTACCACGTATGTATGGGAACTATAGAATTACGAATTTGTTTGAAAATGAATCAGTGAAATGAAAGTTATTATGATAATTTTCCACTAGTGAAATTAATCAGTGATATTTTACTGGCATCAATAAAATATATGCTATGTTCATAAACGGCAAATGGAAAAAAATATTTCGAAATGGCAAATTCTCGATGGGAACTGCTTGTACAGAAGAAATATTTGCCTGATAAATAAATTCTCACGCAAAGTATAATTCGTAAATGATAATTGTCAGATAATATTTTAACATGAATTTAATTTCGTTGTTACGGACATAGGAAATACAGCTTGTGCTGCACACTCGCTATATTTCCATTTCCATAGCAGCTCAAAATTCATGTCAAAATATTATCGGCAATTATCATATCACTTATTGTATTAGTTATGATAAAATCCTGTTACTATTTGATAAAAAATTATTTTTGTTTTGTTTTATGCTGTCAATATGACAATATTATTTTATTATATCTCGGGAAATTATCATATAAAATAGCACGCGACCTCTCAGATTTTCTCTAGATAAATTTCTATTTTCAAACGCTCAATTATTTTGCTGATAGCAAAATAACTCGAGCAATCTGAATTTGTAGGACGAGGGATTTGAAGGACTAGGAATTTTACCAGCAGATTGCTCTTGTGCTCGTTGCTAAGCTAAAAATAAAAATTATGGATAAAATTAGAAGGTCTAATACTATTACTTGTGATAAATTAATATAAAAATATAAATTAATTGTTCACCTATAGATAGCAAAGAATATACGTCGTTGTCATTTTATAGTTTATTATAATAAATTTTAACTGATAAGAATAATTTCTTTAATTTCTTTTTTAATGGTGTAAATGGATCAATGGATCAGACTGAAGATTTAAAATCTGGGTTTGATGTCCACAGCCGAAAAACAATTTTTATCACATTAAAAATTACCTCTGTGGCTCTCCCTTTAGTAACATCTTTGGCAACCGTGATCATACGGCTGGTAACCGCACTTTTCGCACATAGATCTGCTAAAGGTGAGTGCCACATTCAGTAATGGATGCAAGGCATAATAATATATTTATTTATTTTTATTTTTTCGTCCCAAATATCTTTGGTTCAATTCATATGACGTCTTTTACAAATTACTGCCGTAGCAGAGCTAGGTAAGTGATCTATTTTAGGCATGAAGTGCGCCTACCTGCCGTCAAATCACAATTTCTAAAAAAGTTAATGCAAAGGGAGGCACAGGAGTAATTTTGATGGGGGTATGGAAATAGAACTCGGGTTTTCAATCCACAGGCCGACGCGTTTTCTCTGAACTCTCTATCCGATAATAATAATTTATTAAAAGAAATGATATCGTGAAATTTATCTCCGGCAAACATTGCTATCCAAGCACACCCCTCACCTCATCTACATTTATAATTCCTTTTGTACAAATTCGCTTATTCCTCTCTCACCAAATGATTCATTAACGTAACAAATTATATTTATGCATCGGTCCTCTACATTTCTTTCTTTCTTTTCCCCAATTTCATCAATTTCATCAAACTTTCATTCGAAATATGTTTTCACATAACCAACCTATTTTAAATCAGTCTCGCTCACTCTTGTGAAACTACATTTTTATCAATATAAAATAAATAAATAAATATATCATCACGCCTTTTACCCATCAATGGGTGTGGCACTCTGCCTAAGCAGATCTCGGTAAGTGATATATTTTTTCGCGTGAAGTGCGGTTACCAGCCGTCAAATCACGGCCTCCAAAGATATTAGTGGAGGAGGAGCCACAGGGGTAGATTTTTTTAAATTGGTGAAAATTGTTTGTCGGCTGTGGGGATCAAACCAAGGTTCTCAAGAACCACAGGCCGACTCGATACCACTGAGCCACCTACCCCATAATATCAATTTCACACTCATTATATCATCAAACATCAATTTCAGACAAAATCTCAATTTTACATCATAGCAATTGATAAAGACAGGGAAATGAAATAAGAATAAATAATAATCATTGTTAAATTGCTCGGAAAGCTTACATTTATTTAAAGCAAATGAAATTCTCAAGATAGAGAAAAATGTATGAAATCGATCATTATTGGACAGTGGGCGGAAAAGAGTAAAAAGTAAAAACCTCAAAGTAAAAAGTGAAAGCGTAAAGTTTAACTGTAACGTGATTATCCTGACAGTCATTTACGACATTCATAATTTAAGATGAAGGCGGCAGCGAATTTGTGCCTTGTGCAAGAGTAGTCGTTGATTTTTTGCTTGCATACTTATTTGCCATTTTTTGCATTCATTACGAGGGCATTTTGAAAGCGAAACTCCCTGACACAATGGCTGACAATGGCGTCGAGACAGTAGTGTTAGCTTCGACCTACGTTCAACGATTCTCGCAGCACCCCAGCAACAGTATTCGCTCGTCTGAAAAAGAACGGACGAACGTGATGCAAAGAATATCGACAACACCCACTCAGACGCTCGTCAATGATTTTGTGTCTTCACGAGATGTTTTTGATTAAAACCAACAATATTCTTGTTTACAAGTATTGGAACAAAACGTGATTTAGTAATTTGCTTTTTCCTTTTTGATGTTTTCGCCAATTATCACCGAGTAATTGTTTATTAAAATTTATATAATTAGGTTTTTCTTGTAAGTCCTCAAAATAAAATTTAATTATTTATAAAGAGCAAAATTGGAATACCTGGGACCAGGTTCAAATCCTGGCGGAATCCCAAATTGGCTCTGTATAATTTAATTGATTTTATCAATTAGTAAGTATTTATGTAAAATACTAATTAAATTTTAATTGGTCAATATTCTCTTTAAATAACACTGTCACTGCAGGCGACTATCGTGCCAAGTTTGAGATCGAGGCTGTCTATGACATAACAAAATAGAAAGAAATATTGGAATATACAATTAATTTTGTCTTTGTTGTTATTCAAATTGCTATTGCGTAGCTTTTCATTTTTTTCGGTAGATGGCATTTATGGTTCGACAGAACTTCTCATGTCATCTTACCGTTTGTTAGAGATCTTATTCTCTGCTGGCACAGTTCTTCGTCACCAGCTTCCTCACATGAACTTTGTTCTAGGTGAAAAAGTGAGTTATACCATGCTGATGAGCTCTAACAAGAGCGAAACGCGTCCATGGTTACTAACTGTGCTGGCCGGCCTCCGACGATGCCCTCATAAGGTGACTCGGAGGCTGAATTTTGTGAGACTTTGCCTAGAGTTTTATTTAATATTTTTTAATCAGATTTATATCATATTTCGACCGTAGCTTAGTTAGTTTAAAGCATAGGATCCAGGTTCAAATACTGGCGGTTTTCAATTTTTTTTCTTTATAATTTAATTTTTATGGGTTAGGTGGCTCAGTGGTATCGAGTCGGCCTGTGGATTTTGGAACCCGGGTTCCTAACTAACATATCCGGGAACCTTGATTTGACGCCTGGTAACCGTATTTCATGCGCATAAATACCGAGATCTGCTTCGGCATAATGCCACACCCAGTAACATATACATTATTTACTTTGATTTCATCAATTAGCATTTACTTCAAATACAATACCAACGATAAACAAGAAAAAAGTGTCCGATGGATTTAATATTTGTAAAAATGAAATTTAAATGGACCCTTAACCTAAATAAATAAATACAAGTTAATCATAAAATTAATTGTTTGTCGCCTGTTTGTGATCGAATCCGGCTTCACAAATCCACAGGCCGATTCACTGAATATCAAAAATTACAGTAAGCGTTCGTCAATTTGTTTCTAAAGTTATTGAAAGTATGTCAAATTTGGTATCAATATTAAAACTTTAAACAAGATATTACTGTATTTTATTTCACTATAACTTCATAACAGAGTAAAATTATTGTAAATAGATTTTAAAGTACCATCAGTCACAAAATTGAGTAAACCCGTATAAACGATGCATTGGCAGATAGTGAGAATTGACAAACAGAAAAATACAAAATGAACGTCATTTGTTTTACACTACAGTTTTTGTTGCATTTTAAATTCCCTACGGCAATTGGTCATCTAGAATAGAATGTCACAAATAATATGTAAGCAAATGTCAATTGTTTTTTCCAAATTAGTTCAAATTATCAAAGTACTGTGTAAAGGACACAGCAGATTTGTTTAAATATTGAAATATAGGTAAGAAGAATTGTCGTATTTAAAATAGATTTTTTGACAAGGTTCTACTTATTTTTCCTATGATTCGAGTCAAGGAATTTTCTAAAACTTCTCTATAATATTTAGCAGGAACAAATAGGTTTGAAAAAGGTGTGTATTTATATAAAAGTTGCACGTCCCGTATGTAAACGTAGGTCTGAGCTGCGTTCATTGATTGCTACAGCACTTTGACACTCGATCGGTCGGGAACGTTTTTAAGAAGGCTGAAGTCAAATTCCGACAAGGCGATTTGTATGGAGATTTCCGTCGGAAAGGAAATTCCGTTGGCGTTCCCTTGGCACATTGTTTTTAAAGGAGTTGGGGCTGGCTATCCTTTCGTTCGCGCTCGTCCCTTGCAAAGACTTTCGCAGGATCAGGCGACGCGTTCGAAGCGTGTTTACCACATAGCGCTGTAGGGAACATTCCATTTTTAAAGGTATATAGACTGAGGTATCAAGGCTTCTTTCTTTTCAGTCTGCACTGATATGAAATACCTAGTGGTTGTCTCACAGATATGTTGACAAACCCATTCAACAAAAAACATGTTTTACTTGGTTTTATTCTCCAGAGGATATTTATAAACTCATATCGATTTTAAACAAAACATTTCAAAAGACGGGACTGGTAATACTTGAACTCTAGAGGTATATATATTTAATTTGAAATTAATTAGATTTTAACTTGCGAGGTAGTCAGTGTATACACCGAACTACGATTAGAAGTTTAGTTTTCCTACATTTAGTGACATCTGCTGACAATTGTATTCTAATTTAGGATATAGTTAAACTAGAAACCACTAAAGACATTCTACACGTTGACAGTTAAATGACGAAGGACATTTGCAAAAGATACCGCAATCAACTCATGATTTTGTTAGTTTATGAATGTATAGCAACGTAAGAAAATGTCCCCTGTTAAATAATCAACTAGATTGACATATTTCATAAAAATTTGTATTACTTCTTTAATTAAAAAAACAAATATAAATAACATAAATTATATATATATATATATATATATATATATCATCATCATCATCACGCCTTTTACCCATTACTGGGTGTGGCACTCTGCCTAAGCAGATTTCGGTAAGTGATATATTTCTTCGCGTGAAGTGCGGTTACCAGCAGTGAAATCACGACCCCCAGAGATATTAGTAGAGGGGGAGCCACAGGGGTAGGATTTAATTTGTAATTTTCAGCTTCTCTAATTATTTTACAAAAAGAAAATTAAATATTGTTGGAGTCCCGCGTAATGGCCGCGCGGATTGAGGGCCTGCCTCACGACCATAAGGTCGTGAGTTCGGGTCCCGCCCGTGGCGGCCATACAAAGGACATATCGGCATATGACCTGAGTAGTTGGTCCGATATATAAATTAAAAAAAATAAAATATTGTTGGAAGGACATAAAATTCTGCATCCAACTCAATAAACAAACTTACTTTTGTTTATTTTTTCATGGAAAACAAGGTGATATGTATTTGACAGTTAATAATGTTGACATTAGTGACAAAATGTTGGATATGGTTACATCCTTACTATAAAGTTATTCTACGGCTTGGTTATTATATATTTGACCAAATGGTTATAATCATACAATCCAATAAAATAATAGCAATATAACTATACAATCTAAAACTAAAATATGCATAAATCAAATCATATCACCACCGAAAACCGAAACTAATGGCAGCCATCAAACTTGTGCGAATTGTATCGCGGCCACATCCAGAGTGGAGCAATCAGGCCGATTGTTTCTTATCACAAACGGCTTAGCATAACCCGGAAGGTCGAGCCTGTTTACTTATTAAAGTGACGACGTCCCATTTCCAGGCCTGCTGGATATTTTATCTGCGATTGACAAGCTCTTCGCACGCGGTTTACGAGCGTGTCATGAGCGCAAAGTGTTCGGACCGAAAGAAATGAAAAACATGCCTATGCGGTTTAGCTCGTGCGATATAAATCATTTTATGTGCTCTCACAGCTTTAAATTAGGGGTTTAAAGGAAAGGATTCGTTCACAAGTGGTTTGGTTGTTTTAATAATTTATTTGCTTCGGTAAAGAAATTTACCACAGGTATGTATTTTATCAAACGTGAACATAATAACCTTAAATTTACTAATTCGACCAAATTATATATTCATAATCATAAAGTGAAATAATTGTGCATCCTATACCTTTTACCAATCAATAAATATTTCAACACGCCTTTTACTCATTACTGGGTGTGATACTCCTTCGTAGCAGATCGTAAAAGATATATTTCTTCGCGTGAAGTGCGGTTACCATCAGTCAAATCACGGCCAACAAAGATATTACAGGAGGGGGGGGGGCACAGGGCTAGATTTAATTTGGTGAAAATTGTTTGTCAACTGTGGGGATCGACTCGATACCACTAAGCCACCTACCTCATATACAGTATTTAAAAATAGCTAGTTAAAGTATTAAAAATTTGAACCTACATTTTACAAAAATGGCCAATGATGGTCAAAGCTTGTTCTGTTTGTATTAATAGTGTTATATTATCATTGTGCTTTATTTTCATTTTCTTGACTGTTTTGACAAGTCAGTATGGCAATATTACCGTGCATAATACATTTATTACTTACTTACCAGTAGGAAATGCAATACCGGGATCCCGGACATAATTTGCAGGAAATTCCAAATAATGGAACAGTGGGACGTTGCGTATTTGTCAAGTATTAGCTTGCCGATCGCCAATTCGTAGTTGTCTCGTAGTCGTTCGTTAGCAAATAGCAAAAAGCAAGTAGTTGAGCAACTAATCAGGAAGGAAATGATATTTTTTTGAAGAGGAAGGTATTAAGGGCGTGAATTTACAATTAACATACGATTATTTACAAACAGTAGCACCAACAAGTGTGAAATCAGAAACGACATTTTCAGCCGCATCTCAAATATGCACAAGAATAAGATTCAGATTAAATGACGACACACTCGATCATATTTGTTAACTAAAAGATTATTTTAATTCCATTGAAGCAAACAAATTAAAGTTTATGTTGTTTATTTTACATATATAGAATTACCTATCTTTATTTTTTGATGTTGTTCAATTTAATTTATATTTTATAATAATTAAAATAAAATATTAATTTTTGAATAAATTTGACATTCCCTTAATCTATATACCACACGCACACACCACACCCTACTGTAAATAAATGTTAAATATATTAAATTTTTACGAATTTATCAATACCGGTATTAATACCGGTATCCCGATTCTCAAAACGAAAATACCGAGAAACCGGTATTGAAATTTTTTACCTGTATTGCATTCCCTACTTACCAGCCTAGTTTTGTGCATGTAAACATAGGTTTAATATTCTGAAACCTGTAAAAACAATTTACTGTACAACGCAATATAGATTCTTCCAAAAATTGTTAAGTACTTAATACAATGTAAAACGAGCTAAATATATTCTCCTCTTTGTAGAAACTTAACAACATTAATAGTTGATATTGTATGTGTTTACTTATAAAATGATCAAATTGTGCACACATATTTGTTTAACAAATAAAATCGGGGGAATTTTAATGATATTATACTATTTATTTTACATATTCTAAATATTTAACCATTGTAACAACATGTTATTATTCATAACTATATCTCCATAAATCGTTTTTATCGTTTGTAACCTAGTTTATATTTTGTTTGGTTTTCCATTTATTTCAAAATCCACAAATGAATTATTTACAGCAGATACAAACTTTGGTTTACCACATTTAGAGCTCTAATTTTATTGTGAAATAATAACAAAATATTGATGACAAAAACATAAAACATTACAATAAATTAAAACATATTTTAGTGTATGTTCTGAAATCTTTTATATCTATGTATATTATTAATTGAATTTTATGACGTAAATTATTTGATCTCATATCATCACATAATTCTGCAAATCTCTATTAGTTTGGTTTGACTTTGACATATTAGTCGAAGCAGTAATGTAATGAAATTCAAATGCGAATTACTCCGGTTCTAATAGATATTATACCATTCTCCTAACAGACATATTTTAATTAAACTAGGAACAACGAAGACAATCACATGAAATATTTACTCTCAAGAATACTAATCTTCTTATTCGGAACCAAGCAAATAACCTGCATCTTTGTTTCCGTTTCATTCATTTACATTTACTGCAGTTTACCGCTAATGTACATACGAGTCGTCTCTTTTCTTATTTAACTTACTGGAAATTTTATAATTTAAAATATCATGAACCATGAGATAAATATCCGTTGACTTTTGATGTTTTCAAGTTTAACCTAATAATTCTATAGAGGTACAAGAAGCAGGGGCGGATCTAGAACTTTTTGACAATGGAAAAGGGGGCTCAAATGTAAAGAAATATAAAAGAGTGAATACCACTTACAATAAAATTAATAGACAGAAATAATATTAATTTAAGTTTAACAAAAGAAGTAGATGTACTTGATACAAAAGAAATAATAATTTGCCATTAGAAATAAAAGCTATACACATCACGGATCTACATTAGCGATTGTAATAAATAAATAAATAGCAATAAATGTGCTTATTTTTTACCGGTCATTCACTATTTTTTTCCGATAATCCGATAAATTACATAATAGCAAACCAGAGCCGTAAGAGAAACTGAACAATTAGTGATCTGCTGCTGTTCTGATCCAGGCATTTGAGTACTGTTAAAAGGTGTTGTACTAAGTACCTAATTTTATTAAAAGAAAAATTGTTTAAATCCTTTTTTTGAACGAACTTTAGTTGTCCATTACCCCTTTTTAGCATAGACGAGCGAACAAAGATACGATACAAATAAAAAAATATGAGTTAAGATTTGCTTCATTAATTGCATGGTTTAACTTAAAAACCATTATTTTGTAGGTATTGTTAAATTTGATAAAATATTTTGTATTTTAATTTAATTATTACTAAAAATGTTTGCTTAAGATAAATCACTTTTAATTTTGCGAATTTTGATAAAACCTTTTGTTCTATGATCAGTATATTATATAATAAATAATCTTATTCTATGTAAATAAATAAAAACACAAGGAAATTTATACACTTTACAATAATTCTTGAATTGTAATTATTGAATCTTAAGATAATTTATAGCACGAACCTTTAAAAAATTCACAGTACATCTACTCATAAAATTTATCAAAGAATCAGTCTTAGTCAAACATTCTCATAAGGACACACCATCCTCGCTTCAAGCATTTTCACGTTTCCTCCATACAAACTCATTTATTCTCCACTTTTGGAATCTTTCATCACGCAACAAACCTTCAGTTACAAATATCCATTCGCTCGTCTATACCTGTTACGTGCTCTACAGAACAAATTTATTTAAAAAATAAATTATTTTCCAATCTATAATATCTAAATTCATTTAAAATGTACTACTCTTTTTTTCGTAAAATATATTTGCAATGATTATTTCTTTTTTGAACTGTTTATCATCGAACGATAATTGCAGTTATAATTTATGTTATAAAAAATTAATATATATTTTTCAATTTGTATCAATTATCTTGCTTTGATAAAATAAAAGAATCATCTTTATTCAATTGAAAGATAACTATTTCTTAAAACACTACTAGTTTACTATGTGTTACATGTATCACGAATTTACTTGAAATCGTCGTTAAATTTAATTTTCCTTAACTGCAAAATCGAATATTTAAGAAGTTTCGATCCTTATTTTAACAACAATGTAAACTATTCTTAAAAATTACAACAAAGCATGAACAATATAAAAGTCTTTCAAGAATAATTTTCTTTTAAAAATAGATTGTTCGATTTGGCATTCCATCGCGAAGTAAGCTCCATGCTCAGCTGTTTATTTAAAGATAATCAGAAAGCTTGAATGTATACAGCGTCCCACACGTGGCAATATTACGTAGCAACAACCGCTGCTGCTTCAGATAACAAAAAACGATTCTAAAAACGAGCGAAACAGCCAAAACGTAATCCCAGACAGGATATTGTGTCCCATGAGGCCGATACCATTGATTTCTGGTGATCAGTGGCTAACGCAGCTCACGCGCTCATCTGCCAACGACAAACAATGCAGTGTTGTTGATTTATCCTCTGCTGACAAAAACGTTACCAAGGTACCTGTTCATCAAGGATTTGTGATAATTCTTTTGTGCATCACACCAAACTTTGTATGTGGAAAAATTCGTATAATACAATATGTAAACATGAAAAGCAAATTCTCTGTTTACAAATTTGTTGCCATTGGAATAACAATTGAAGTACTGCCGAGAACAAAAATGATCATGTTCGTGATTTATACTTAACAAATTTAAATATAAATTTTATATTTTAGACCAGTGCTTGTTCACACTCTGGGAGTGGGGGCGTTGAATGATCTAAGGGGGCATTAGGCACGGCAGTGGGTGATAAAGGGGCGTTGCACTGAATTTTAAAATACTATTACTATACGGTGGTGTGGGTAGCGTTACGAAATTCGAATCCTACTCAAGATAAAAATTATACTAAAACTACTACACTGTGACTCGGTGATTCCAGACCCGGGATTAAGTTGCTGTTCTACAGAGATGCGTAAATAATAAAAATAAGATAGCAAATAACAAACGACAAAACACGCGTTCGATTGCAAATGGTTGGAAATAAATAAATTAAATATATCATTACGGCTTTTACCCATTAATGGGTGTGGCACTCTGTCATAGAAGATCTTTATAAGTGATATATTTATACGTGCAAAGTACGGTCACCAACTGTCAAATCACGACCCCCAAAAATATTAGTTGGGGGAGGGGATGACAGCGGTATTTTTAATGTGGTGAAATTTGTTTTTCGGCTGTGGAAATCGAACCCAGGTTCTCAAATCCATAGGCCGACTTGATACCAATAAGCCAATAGGCTGTGAAATATGAACTTTCATATTATAATAAGAGCAGCCATATGTATTTAGAATTAGCTACATAATAAAGGTATTATTTTAGAGTTATCGATAATAGTAATTTAAATACAAATCATTTGACGTTAGCTAGCAATAATACCAGTGTGACAAAAAATAGTAAAATAATTAGAATGAATTTCATGGAATGTAAGTATCCGTGAAAGGATCTCAAAGAGTTCGTGAAACTTAAAAGTTATCTCAAATTTTAACTGTAACTCTATCTATTCGTATTTTTGTCTGTAACTATTCTTTTTTCTATTTTATTTTTCGTTCGATTCCGATTTAATAGTAGATAACTCTATTTTAAAACTTGCTAAAAATAACAAATATTATTCATAGTTTTTTTTAATATATTTTTAATGGTTATTTATTTTTTTTCCTTCAAAATAGAGATATTTTAAGAACGAAAACACTTTTAAACATCATTAAATTTTTATATTTTAGGTCTAATAAAGACTGATATACTAAATATAATGTTTATAATGTAGTAGAAACTGGGGACTGCAAAATTATTTCAAAAGTTTGGGGTCCGCGATGACAAAAAAGTTAATAACCCCTGTTGCAAGTCATACGATTAGTGTCAACATATTCGTATTTGTATCATTATGTAGGGTTGTAACATCAACTCTTACTACCAGCCAATATTTTCGTTTGAGGTACTTTTCTTCGCTTAACGCTTTGCACTCCTACCTAAAAACTTACAGAGGATACCAATCACTACAACACAAGTACATGCATGTAATGTAAAAATGTCGCAATTATTGCGACAACGGAGTGCAAAGGGTTAAAAGTTATTAACATTAAAATCAGATATAAAATTATGCATATGTCAAACTTCAGTTACTCATTTAGCTCCAAAAACAACCTCAACAATTTGACAAAAATTTAACGTGTAGAAATTTTTCCTGCAAGTACAATAATTTCAGTATAAAAATCAACCAGAATTCCGAATATTTCGCATATATCTGCTTAGAACGTTCCGTGCTTAAAATCCGCAGGAAGCGTATTTCAAATTAAACACAATCCTATATAAATGTATATCTTAAAATCTCTCATGAATTCCTGATACTGGTGGAACGATGCCTGGCGGCAGCAGGAGCAGGATTCCTGCCCTCGTTTCGTCCTGTCGTACCGTGCCAGGGTTCTAATCGAGCGGCAGGGTATTTGCTCTTGGGGTAGAACGAACGCTCGATAAAGGACGACGAAAAAATTACTTTTTTTGGCTTTCCTGATTAATTCTGAAGTTAGTAAGTTTTGTCGACTTATGTTTATATATTTTTCTTTGGAGTTTTTTTTCTATTAAAATAATTAGTAGTTATTGATTGGATTCGAAAAATATGTTTCAACATCAAGTAATAATTAGGTATTATTATTTGTATATACAATTTTTATTTTAACTTTGAACGATATCCTTTTGACTTGATGTTACTAACAAAAGTAAACTAATTGGATGATTCACAACATTATTTAGCATTAATTAACCTTTTCATTTAGAATCGTGTAATTAAACACTGTGATGAACAGTTCTATTTAATTATTTTAACTCATTAACATGATGTACAAATTAATGAAGAGCTAAATCATTTGTTAAATATATCGTGCACCATGTATACGCAATTTCGTCATTCTAAATAATTGTTTACAGGGATTAAAATTTGGTGCAGCTCTGGCAATTATTTCTGCAGTTCTAAATTATAAAAGAGAACTTATGAACTTGCGGTATGCAGTTAATACTACGTAAAATTATAATTGCGTACAGATTTTATGCAATTTACTTATTAAACTTTGAATAAAACCAAAGACAAAACTAATTGCTCATCTGCTAAGTGAAACAAAGTTGAATAAAAAATTAAAACAAACACTTGTCAGGATTTCACAAAATTTTCAGCCTCCGTTATACCATACTGATGAGTAAAGCCCGGATTTTTAGGCAATTGCCTAGATTCAAATTTTAATATACTTCAGGCAATTTCGTTTTTCTATACATAGGTAATATGTTTACGTGAAATGGAAGGTTTTTTTTTCGTGCCTTAGAGCCTATTTTTTCTATATTTCGGTTATTGTGCCTATTTTACCTTATACAGCCTATTTTTCCTATTTTTGTTGCCTATTCTAACTTTTATTGAGCAGACAAGGTTCATCAGCGCCATCTATCATCTACTTCGATGACTAATTCAGCACGCGACAAAGTGTTTCAACCTAACCTATAATATTTAAAATACTTACTTTAATCAAGTTTTTGTGTGTGAATTTAAAATGCCGAAAGAAAAAAAGTTTTTTAGTCAAAATTTTACGTGGCAATTCAATTGTCTTTGCCATTAATCAATGGAGCTGAGGTAACTTTAGACGATATGGCTAAATATAAGAACGCTCCTGTCACATTTTGTGATGTCGAACGAAGTTTTCAGCTTACAAGCAAGTTCTGACTGACCGAAGACAGTCCCTTTCCGAAAAGTTCATAGAGCAATTGCTCGTAATATTTTGTGAATTAAAGTATACTACATAATTTGAATTTACATAATAGTTAATAAAATGAGAACCCTACGTTATTATTTTTCAGATTGCGTTAATTTTTGTGTAAAATTATTATTTTTTCTAACGAAGAGTAGATACGAGTACCAATATTAGAAAAAGGATTCGTTTATTTTTTTTAAAACAAATTATTTACATTTAGGCTGCCTAAAATCCCGCCTATTTTAGAGTAATTACTGGCCTATATGCCTGCTTATTTGGGTGTTTTTAAGAGCCTAAATATCCGGGCTTTACTGATGAGCTCTAATAAGAGCGAAACGCGTCTATGGTTACTAACTGTACTGGCCGGCCTCTGATGATGACCTAATAAGTTGACTCGGTGGCTGAAAATTTTGTGAAAGTCTGACAAGTGTTTGTTTTAATTTTTTATTAAACTTTGATTTAAAAGTAATTGAAAGAAAGTAAGAAAACAACGACTATGATTATGAAGCTCATTTCAAACTTTATCTTCTATTTATTCAGGTATTGATTTATTAAGTAACGAAATCACTATAATGAAATAATAGTATATTTTATATCTAGTGTCGAACATATCAGATTACATACGAGTGTAAAAAGACAGAAGGTGTGTAGAGCCGAGTAATTCAAGTACACGATCACTGTATGCAAGCTAGGGATATGGGGTTCACCCCTCTGCTCCCAATTTAAAATAAAAAATATAGTTTTGTCTATATATAAATAAAATAACAGTTTTACTATATTTTTTTTTACTTTTCGTTTGTGGTTACATATTTAAATTACCGTTAAACTTTGATGATCGAATTTAGCAGGTTTTACTAACTTTTTTATTTGGAAAAATATAGAGATAATGCTGTAAAATTTATAACAATTGTAGATCAAATTACTGATTTATAACCAACAATAACTTTTTTTAATGGAACAACGTACTGAAATACATACTATCCGATACTACTATCTTGTCATTATTTTCAATGTCGTGTTTTATTATAAAAATTATTATTTTGATTTCGCTTCTTTGGTATTTAATTGTTTTTATTGTACATTATTAAATTTGATGATTTAACTGTCTCACTATCCCTTCAACCAAAAAAGTTTGCAATATTGGGTTTCTTCTTACAGATATTCTGTACAAGAGTGTATAATAACCTCTAAAATATTTCCGTGAAGGGGGATTTAAAATTTCTTAATTTTTAATTTCGTTTCTAATGGCAACGTGTGAAAAAGATATGAAATGCGCGCTTATTTCAATAGTTAGCAGGGATACAAACAAAACAGAAACTTGTCATATTGACAGTGGACAGAACAAATTTATTTTCAGTACGTATTCGTTTTTTAATAATTTTAATCGTAGAAAAAATTATGTGTGTATCACGAGCATAAAGTATCTTTGTTTCTCGTACACATTGCTGCTCTTGCCTTCGACTTGCGATGCAATTACCGTGCGCGAGTAACAAAGAATGACTTTATGCTCTTAATACACAAATGACGATTTTATTATGGTGAAAATAAGTTATTGGGTGCGAGAATAGAAATTGGGTTACCGTATATTTCCACTAAAACCATAAAAATGGTACAATTGTGTTCGAGAGAATTCTAGCATTATATTATGGTATTTTCATTCCTGACGCATGGAATATTTTTTACGTAAAAAGTAAATATAAATTCTATAAATATTTTATATATAATAAAGAAGTAAACTGGTAGTAATATAAAATTTGAAAAGAGTAATAAATACACAGGTTGGTATCTTAAAATAAGGTCTTGCTAGACAGAGCACATTTTCATTTCATACGTTTATATGTCATAAAAGCGTAGCATCGTAGAGGCTTGTTTGACGAGTCAGTGTATAAGAGGGCGTCTTGATTAAAATAATGAAAGTACACGATATAAAAATTCGCGCGCGTCACCACATCTCGGAGTGGCAGCGGATTACATCGGCGTCGCGGCGCCTCCGATAACAAAACAAACCACTCGCCATAATAAATCCGAGCCATAAAGACCTCGGTTTAAAATTCCCGTCACATTGAAGCGTTCGCGGGGCGAGGGGCTAAATTGGCTGAAATCCCGCCCTGGCTTCGAGCCGCGGTGTTAAAGGATTCGACTCCCGTAACAAGATTTCCCGTTGCTGATTTATAGTGACATGGCGTTGAGAAATAAACTTTGCCGAAAACTTGAGCCGCGTTGCGAGACAATAGGGCAGCTAGAGCGTACACCACCTGATTGAATTACCGGCGGCGGCGGTGGAGACGGCGACGGCGGCCGATGGATATTTATTAGCGAACAGGCCGAGAATTAATTGATCCCTCCCTTTGCCGGGCATCAATCTTCACCTCTCTCGATATATGTTTCTGTTTGTTTACTCGGAAGCAGCTCGCGGGATGTCTTCCGATGATCATTTGTTTCCCAGACGAAACAATGCACAACCGCGATCCCTGTTTTGTTTCTCTTAATTTATCTGCTATTCTTCTTTCGTGAGAACTTACAAGAACCGCTCACGAAATAATACAAAAAATTATATTATGAAACAAAGTTTGCTTTTGATATTCGCTCTCAATTTCTTATAAATACCAACTGTTTGTATAGACTAGATAGAAAAAAAAAACACTTCTTTCACAAGAACCCTAATTATGTTTTACAATTTATTTATTCAAATTATTTGAAATCAATACAAAATTTGTCGTCGTCTCTATCACAGAAATTTCAAATGTCAAGAATCAAATTAGTTACAACTTTTTTTCAGCTTCTCTACATAAATAAATTGGAAAAAGTATTTTAATTACCTCACAATAGAAATCATTTAACGCGAAACAGTTTTTACAGAAATAAAATAAATCACGTATACCTTGTACCATAAATAAAAATAATAATGTAGGAGGTTCCACAATTATTTTCTTTTATACAGTGAATTTATTTTAACGTAAAACATGGGATTTGCCGTATTCATGGTTACAAGTTTGAAAAAAAATTATCAAAGCGTTTATTTTAAATAAAACATAAGAAGCAATAGCTATTTATGTTATGTACTAAGAGCGCAAAAAAGCAAATTGTCGATTGTAAGAGGAACAAAGACATTTTACGTTCATGATTTTTTCGACGGTTGCATCGTAAATTATTAAAAAACGTATACGTCCTAAAAAATAAATTCGTTCTGTCAATTGTCAGTATCACAAATTTGTTTTATTTTTATCTCTGGTAAGTAAGCGGGCACTTAATATCTTTTAAAACGTCAACATTACGATGATAAAAGAGAGCTTGATTATCAACTTTTCATATCAATAATAGAAAAAATATTTTACTTCAAATAGTATATTGTGCGATTATAAGATATACAAATAATCAATAATTATAATATATTTTTTTTAAATCTCTCCATTTCCTGGCGAACAATGCCCTAGTCGGGTATAAAACACATTTATAATATTAGATATTTAGTCAGTTATAATAATAATAATTTTGAATCTGAATTTACAATTCTTGTAAATTCAACATATTGCCAGTGTAATTAAATAAATATATCATCACGCCTTTTACCCATTACTGGATGTGGCACGCAGCCGTTGCACATCTCGGTAAGTGATATATTTCTTCGCGTGAAGTGCGGTTACCAGCCGTCAAATCACACCCCCCCTTCCAAAGATATTAGTGGAGAGGGAGCCACAGGGGTAGATTTAAATTGGTGAAAATTGTTTGTCGGCTGTGGGGATCGAACCAGGGTTCTCAAAGTCCACAGGTCGACTCGATACCACTGAGCCAGTGTATATTTGGATTTTTAGAATTCCGAGTAAAAAAATTCAGTCTTGATCGGAAAATCTAGCATTCTATTTATCCGGGTAGCAAATCGTTAATAACAATACGATATTAATTAATATAAATGCTAACTTGACAATCTATATTTTATTTTAAGTTAAACCCTATAATACAATCGTGTCTAATTCATAACCATGCATATTGCAAATTTCATGTTTCACGTTAAAATAAACTCACGATATGTTAATTTACGTTTTAAAATATTATTATTTTGCTGAAAAGTGTCTAGAAAAAATATTATGAAATTTTGTGATGTAGGTAGACGATGTATGACGCACGTAAACATACAGAGTGAGACAGGAATAGTAAGAAAATGCGCTTGATATAGTGGCAAGCAATTAATTAATTTGTTAAGTATGTTGAATATTGGCTCCATTAGGATACATGAGTGCCCATTGGAAAGAGGGCAATAGTGGTATTTTCCCTCACCCCACGGCTTTTCACAAGCATCCCGAATTTTTATAAAGTACTTAATAGTTAAATTAATTATATTTTATTGTTTTCTGAATTTTATTATAAGTTGTATAATCAATATAATATTGTGCTTATTGATCGAATTTTTAAATGTTTTGCATTTGACTAGTTGAAAACAGGATAAGGAAACTTATCAGTTGTTGATTATTATTTTACCATTATTATAACACATTTATGACCAAAATTGATGTAGGTTTAGAAACCTTTATTGGCAAGCTATTTGACATAGGGTATATTTATTTATTCAGCATCTAGACAGCATTCTTTCAGAAATCTTTTCTGGAAAAAGCAAAGCCGCAAAATAATCAGAAAAACAATAAACAAAAAATCTTAAGTGTTCAATTTATACTAGGGTTGCTCCCTACGAAGGAAGCTTCCGGCCCAAGACGGATTTATGCCATTGAAGCACCTATAAAAACGCTTTATCTCCGTCCAGGTAGAGGGGCGGGCGCTTCAACCCCCCCCCGGAATGAAACGCGGAGGGAAGTACGTCACGTGACAGCCATTTAATTTCAACCCTATTAAATCCCCATAGGTGGCGTCGAGAATGGATGAACGTTCTTCTTTCAAGCGTCACTCTGCTGAATAAATCCGGCAATGGATATGGAAGGGCGAGCGGCTTCAGCTATTTGTCTGCTCTGAACGGCGAGGGATGTTCCGATGTGGTTCCGTGTTTCCGGGGAGCTGGAAGCGGATGGTCAGCCACGGAATGCTTTGTGAATCTAGACTATTTTCTCTGATGCACTGTTAGTTGCTCAATGACCACTGGATTTAATTGATTGAATTTGTAGCAAGTAATAGGTACAGAAGTTTGAAGTAAAAATGTACACGCCAATCAATTCACTTCGCAATTAACTATTTTAGTGAATTTATTTGTAGGACCATGAAACATGATATTCGCTGATTATTTTGTTTTCAATGAGCCGAAATCAGTAGCCTTTTCGAACTAAAGAAGCTTCTTTAAAATTAACAATATAAAGAAAGATATATGATACGATCAATTAATAAGAGAAAGATGAAAAATGTTTCTATGGTTACTATAAACGATCTCTAAGCTAAAGACGAATGCTGAATTCAGTGAAATATGTATTTCATTTATCGTAGTGTTGTATTTTTATGATTTAAAAATTGAGATATGAGCCTCGTTCAACATTAGTTTACAGCTTCATTATTTTTCTTAAAATTTGGAACTGATACTGTGTTTATGATGCAGCAGCAATAATATTACTATCCTTTACTGGTTTATTAATTTTTCTGTAATTTTTATAAATAAAGACTTTTTTATCATTTTAAATGTAGATTTATAACAGATTCGTTGTTCAAGGCTTCTGGTTTATATTTCAAGACATTTAGAGATCAGCGTTACTACTCAAATCTTCTGTTTTAAAGTAATTGCAAACGTATAAAAATATTTTAAAAAGAAAAAGGCTACAATTTTAATAAATAAAATAAAATAATTTCCTGTTGCATTTAAGTCTATTAGCGTTAATTTGTAAAATTGTTTTACTTTTACACAGTACATTTTGCTAATTAATAGGATTAAATTGAGTAGGTGAACGAGGCTCTTAAATCTGAATTTTGATATGTATAATGTGTGGTTTAATGTTTTGTCTAAATTGTTGATTAAAATGATATTTACTATATTTGTATTGATAAAATATATTACACATTTTGTTCTATATTTATTATTAATTATGTACGAGTATGAATAAATCATGGAGCCTGAATGTAGGGAATTATGAGGAGTCTACAATTCCAAATGAAATATAAAAAATATATTTCTAGAGAAACCCGCGAAACAACAACAATGCAGGAACAGGGCGTAATTTTAATATTTATTTTGTAATTCCACCAAATTTTCTTATGATGCCTTTCTACAATTTTAGAGAGAAAGAGAGAGATTCAGAAATTCTGGCTTCAAGACTGGTAATAAATTTGCATTTTAATGACTTGTCTTAATTTATTTTACTTTGTGTTACTATTTCTCAATTTCATTTGTAAAACATTACCGCGAGACAAAATAAAAATAATATATTCTCTTGCAGTAAAATAATTTAAGTTGATCATAAACTAGTAGGTTATTATACATAAAACATATTACTAAAAATACTAATAAATATAAGAAAAGAGTGTAGCTAACAAATAATCAGCGAGTTTTGAATAATTAAAAAAAAATAGTCAATACGCTCACCCTTCATTATTATTTCCTGGTGTGATTGTACGAGTAGCTTTATCGTAAGAGGAGAGTTCGCGGGATCAAACTTTGCTGAATTGAACTTACCTGAAACCAAAGGCATACATAAATCATTTTGTTTTTGACATTTACATATTTTATATATTTTAAGAAATCAACAAATAATTCGTTTCTTATTGCATTTTCTTGATTTTAATAATAACGTAATGAGGACGATTATAAAATTTTTAATTAAATTTGATTGGAAAATTATTTCAAAAAACATTAAAACTCTATTTTTAAGACCACCGAAACACGTTAAAAGATAGGTAAATTTATTAGTACATCAGCAATCGGTGCATTAAGATGTTCATGTTTAAGCAACACCACAGTTATAAATATATCATCACGCCTTTTATCCATTACTGAGTGTGGTACTCTGCCGTAGCAGATCCTAGGAAGAGACATATTTCTTCGCATGAAGTGCGGTTACCAGCCGTTAAATCACGGCCCTCAAAGATGTTAGTGGGGTACTTTTAACGTGGTGAAAATTGTTTGTGAGCTGTGGGAATCAAACCCGGGTTCTCAAATCCCCAGACCGACTCAATACCACTGAAACGCCATAGTTATTATACATAGTTATTATAAATTTAAACTATTTCTATATATTATGGTGGAAAATAATACGTTACTATGAGTAGATGATAATGAACTAGGACGACATTTATCCCTTGGGCCGGAGGCCCTCGGGCAGGTTACCGTTACCATCTAGGAATTATCATCTACCTAATGCAGGAAAGAAACAATATTTGTTTTCATATTTCAGGAAAAACAAATTATTTATGTGCCGTAATGATCATAAAACAAAAAATATATTTTTTTCAATTCGCAAATTAAAAGGTAGTTTTCCTTATGTTTACATTTTTAATACCACTTATAAATCATAATTGTAAAACAATATAATAGTCAATTTATTCATTATACAACATTAGATAAATGTAATATCGACCAGTGGCACTAAATATGTATACTCTAAGAACAATGGCTGGTACCAAAAGATTTGTTTTTAAGTGTTTTAAGAGCACGGTTTTAACATGTTAGAGATAGCTAAAACACCCAAAAACACTGTTTTTAAAACAGGCAAAAACAGAGCTTGTGCTACCAGTCATTGTTCTTAAATTTACAAAATGTACAAATTTCAATTTTAATTCCGAAATAAAATTACATCGTTAATTGTCAAATAGAGATTTATATTACATACTGGCAATTTGGAGAAACTTGTCCATTCCCAAAAAGTAAATTGCATTTATATTATAGATTTAAAAACTATATTTATAGGTGCGTTAAACTGAAGAAAATCTTAATTTTTACTACTTCCAGTTTAGCCGGAAATGTCATCAATTTTCTTATTTGAAATGGAATATCCCGTATATATTGAGTGAATGATACATACATACATAACATCACGCTATATCCCATTAAATGGGGTAGCACGAACTCTTTCTTTCCTCACAACCAAAATCCATCATCACGCAACAAACATCCATCCATTCGCTTCTGTACACCTGTTTCGAAAATCTTCACTTACACCCACTTCTCTAACAACGAATCTATAAGAAATGAAGGCAGCATAGCCTGCGCTTGTTTAAAAATACATTTAACACAATTGCAGTTACACACTGTATAGTAAAAACTGAAAATGAAGTAAAAAAAGATGAGGAAGGAAAGGAGTATGATGATTTGAATTATATATAAAATTATGAATTCAACTATGTAAATACAATGAGTTACATTTATTTAAAATAGTTTTAAACAGTTACATTTTATGAAATATCCTAACAGTCATGGTATTTAACATTGAGTATATATTTATTTTGCTAATAAAAGTATAAAATAAATAATAGCATATAAACAACAAGAGTAGAATTTCCGTATACATTACCCGTAGTAAGCTTTAAAGCTTTACGAAGTAAAGCACGAAAGTAAGTTTGACGGAGCAATACTCAAAGATAATAGAACACAATTTGAAACATCCTGTCAGGATCGTAAACCTCCGTCGGTATTTTATCGGCAACTATTCGTATATACCTATATTTAGACATTAAACTCGGAACCCATCACTCCAGACAAGTTCCGATATTCTCAAGCATCATCGCAAACCTTTATCCTCTGGCAATATGTAGAGAATCAACTTAGCGATTTTAAAACATAACGTTGGAAGTTACACCGCAATAAAAATTCTATTTTATAAGATAGCATCCCGTCTGGTTTTATCAAAGAGCTTGTTTCGCATTCGCACGATAAACAGATGTGACATGTGCACTGACATCGATCTCCAAGCGTTGCTTTGCATGTGGATATTGCATCCAAGATATGACACGGGAAAACCATTTTATATATTTCAGTGAGAATGTAATGCGATGCAACGGCGAGTACACGGCTTCACTTCACTATTTTTCCATTCTCGTTTTGGCACCGCAATCAACTTTCAGATGTACTTTATAGAATTTGAATTTTTATACTGTATTTTATTCATTTTACAAGTCAAAATTGGTTTTTGTATAATTAGGATATTTCACTATCACCTGAGTTTCGAGAGATACAGACTAATTAAATGTTATCTTAAGTATCTTTTTAAAAGTTGACTTGACAGAGTTTAGTTTAATTAATTTATTAGTGGACATGTTTGTAATATTTTCAGTAATCCTTCGAACATTATTTATCAAGTTTATGGCTTCTCTGTTCTGTTTAGATGTTATGTTCTGACATATCTGGGTAAATTACTAGTTGTGCATTGATCTGAGATCAGTTTGACCTCTCTATTTCATCTCCTGTAAGCGTCAGAAGTTTTTCATGTAAACTAGTGCATTGAAACGGTTATTTTGAACCAATGCAATAATTCCACCATTTTGTTTAGTGTACAAGATGTAGTTTTACCATGTAATTTAGTAACTTAGGAACTGTAAATATATTTGGTTCATAAGTTGTTATTATTTGCCATCGTCATTTATTTGTTTAACTTTTAAAATTTTAAAAATATTGTCATTTCTATTTTGCTTCGAAATATATTTTTTTTTTCACGAAACATCGTTTTGGCTTTGGTTGATTTGCAAGTGATCAGTCGCATATTATTTCATTAGATTACTAGATACAATTTCTTAACTAATGGGTTCAATAACCATAATTAATATAGGTCCAATTATTTTTTTACGTTACATTGGTTACAACACATCAATAGTACCTAATTACATATAATTTTTGATTTTTTTTCCTTCAATTTCCTTAAATAAATCAATAATTTTGGTATGACTTTTTTTGACAGTTGTAGTAAAAATGTTGTTTGGAATCCAGGGGCGATATTCTTGTTTTTCAGCAACAGAAAACCACTATTTTCGCGCACATAATAAAAAAATAACTATTTTTATTTTGTGTCATTTATTTAATCGAAATTTTTCAAATTCAATTACAAAAATATCTACTGAAATGTAGGGACTTATGTGACATGTGGTAATGCTACCAAATAAATTTTGACATTTGTCAATTGGAATTTTTACACATCTTTTAGTACGTACCTCACATGTATAAAGATAGTAATTTTCGTGCGAAGAATGTAGTTATAATATAAAATCCGAAAACAAATATGTGATATTTTTAGGATTTCATTTCTTAGGTTAAAGCTTACCAAATTGTAACATCATTTTAAAAATTGCGCTTTTTATTGGGCTTTCTTAGTAATAACATTACAAAATAATTATCTGAAATTGTTATAAAATTTGAGGTTATCATTTTGAAATCATATCTAATGTTTGACAGTGTACCAATCTTACAAAATAAAAAGTTCAACAATAGCCTTTCTCATTAAACTGTTGTCAGTATGAAGGCAAAATATAAAAATTCAGTTGGGTATTTTCCAAATTGGTAATAGCCAAAATATGAAGATAGCGATGCAAGTGTGTTGCAACGTGAAGGCTAATCTTAGCGTACGTCGCGCTTGTAGAGTTACTGTACACGATATCACTTTTAGCTTTGATAGATTTTTGCCGGGGAGATTATGTCAGGAATTATGAGACTACATAGCACCGTATAACTTTATTATTAATGGATTTTGGAACTTTTAATGGGATGTGGAATATATTATTTCATTCATCAAAAATTTTCATCACGAATATGACATGAAGTTGCAATAAGGTTATTTGAACATCTATTTGAATTAGAGTAAACTTTTGAATAATGTATTAAGAATTGATATAGTATGAAATATAATTTGCATACATTATTTTACTGCCAAATCAAAAGAAGACCTTTCTTTATTTAAAATTTATAATTTGAGTAGGTACATTAGACAACGAAAGAGATGCATATTTTTACTGATGTTATTACAAAATTTTTAATAATTCTTAATCCATAGTGTTTGCAGATATATATCCTAAGACAGCAGTTCTTAAATTTTTAGTTGCTGTGAACCACAAGTTAATGAAATAATATTTAAGAACCTCTTGTTTCAGCCAGGAACATAATCATGTTTTTCTACGATTGCTACGAATAGTTGACAATAACGCTTATATTTGTCTTCGTTTTCCGTGGAGCAATCGAAATATAACATTGTCGCGCATTACAATTGGAATCGCGCGACAAAGTTATATTTATATTGCGATAATGATATTAAATGCGCGCGTTTCCAGTGCCAATGCGCATAAAAAATATTAAATGCTCGTTTATTCAATGATTACCATGGGTACAATAACAACAGAAACTTGTCATATTGACAACGATTTTAATTTTAGTACGTATGCATACGTTTTTTACTTCATTTTCAGTTTTTACTATACAGTGTGTAACTGCAATTGTGTTAAATGTATTTTTAAACAAGCGCAGGTGATGCTGCCTTCATTTCTTATAGATTCGTTGTTAGAGAAGTGGGCGTAAGTGAAGATTTACGAAACAGGTGTACAGGAGCAAATGAATGAATGTTTGTTGCGTGATGATGGATTTTGGTTGTGAGAAAAGAAAGAGTTCGTGTTAATGTGGTCGAATCGAGTATCGTGTGCCAGGATGAGAATGTTGACGGGTTCGTGCTACCCTATTTAATGGGATATAGCATAGCATGATGTTATGTATGTATGTATGTTAAGATGCAATTGTAGAAAAAAATATATAGGTATCACGAGCCTAAAGTATCTTTGTTCCTCTTACACTATTTCAGCTCTCGCCTACGACAACACATGTTTAAACAGCCAATAGGATGACATTTGTTTAAAATTATAAATAGTACATATTTTAGTCACTTCGAGGCACTGTCGCTGTGTGAAATGTGATGTCACTATTTTAAGTCATGTGATTTATTTGAAAATATATTAATTTTCTTTCGAAAAATAATTATTTATTTATACGGATTATTATTTTTTTTCACTAAATGACTGAGATATAATATTGTTTTATAAACACAAAAATCTTACAACCACCATATTGCGGTAAAGGTTGAAAAAACAAAATAATTTGAAGTGTTTATATTATTTACTTAAATGGCTATTTAACTAGTTTTAATTGACGCATTTTTCTCTTAAATAATTTAAAATCAGTGTGCAGTTGAAAGTATACAAAGCCAAATGTTCAATATAATTTCAAAATGTTATAATTATTGTATAAATTCATCGACATTGCTGTTATTACAAGTAAGAGAGATATTATTTATGAAATGTTGAAAAGTATAGATCTCATGGGAATTGACGTACACCACAAACGAAATTAAATCATGTGTTTGGTTACTGGTTTACTAAATAAAATAAATAAATATATCATCACGCCTTTTACTCATTACTGGGTGTGGCACTCTGCCGTAACAGATCTCGGTAAGTGAAGTGCGGTTGCTAGCACGGACTTCAAAGATGTTAGGGGAGCCACAGGGGTAGATTTAAATTGGTGAAAATTGTTTGTCGGCTGTGGGGATTGAACCAAGGTTCTCAATATCCACAGGCCGACTCGATAGCACTGGTTTACGTAGTAAAATAAAATATACATGAGCAGAAGAGAGAAAACTTGTAGCTACTCTATCTAAAGATCAATTAGCAACAAGCTATTAATTCCGTATATCACACCTTAGGTCCGTGTGCGAATTGCGATAACTCCCCTTTCGGCCGGGGTAGCGCTTTGTACAAAGCAATATTCCGGGCATTTGTTAACGAAAAGATAAATGAGCTAGCAGCGGACCTTTTCAAACAGAAAATAAAACAATGCGGACGTAACTTTTAAAAGCAACTTCATAAATCAGCGCCGCTAGTTCGGTTAGCGTCCTAGCAGGAACTCGGGGCCAATTCGTACACTGCCGCAAAAAGGAACTATTATAGCACGAAGAACGACGACGCTAAGTAAACATGGCCAGCGAACGCTAACCGCCGCATAGTGCGCCGCCGCACGCCGCCTCACTCAACGAACGTCGACACTCTGCTATTAGATCGGAAGTTTGTATAAACGTAACAAAACTTGCGCATCGGAAGCAAACAAAACGCAGAAAATGTTGTTCAGCAAATAACGGAGATGTTCTTGATAAATGTATTTTTCATATCAAACAAAAAATGTTCCACCTCGAAGATATTAAAGAGAAAAGGCGGATGGAATTTTTGCTGAGATAATAAAATTTAGGTAAATATGCTCAAAATTACATTTAAAATCTTCCAGAGCTCTTTCTCCCAAGTAGGTACTTATAATTTTTAACCTGTTAATAATGCCAGAATATTTTCAAAAGAACTTAAGACACAATCGTAATCCAGTGAATAAAACCTAGGTAAAACTTATGTTTATTAATTAACAAGCTAGGGAACTTGTGTCAAATTTTGCTGGCTTCAATTTATATACAAAAAATATGGTTAAATAAATAAATGTAACCAAAAATATTTATCTGTCCACTGCTGTCCTCAAATTATTTTAGATAAAAGGATTCAAATTATATTATTGTTGGAGATAATTTGATAAAACAAAAATGAATGTATTTGCAGTATTTTTCACCTTGTATT
The DNA here is from genome assembly GCA_947425015.1 of Pterostichus niger. Classification (NCBI taxonomy): domain Eukaryota; kingdom Metazoa; phylum Arthropoda; class Insecta; order Coleoptera; family Carabidae; genus Pterostichus; species Pterostichus niger. The sequence continues at coordinate 23,119,168 of OX380345.1, read as the reverse complement.
GGAATAATTATTTGTTGTAGTATTTTCTAGTTAATTTTATTCACATAACCAATCTAATACAAATCTGGTATAAACTGTTATTTGAAAAATAAATAAGATACTGTTACGCCATTTTATGGGACACTATACTTGACGCTCGCGAAATGCATTTACTAGTCGTTATTCGAGTACCTATATAGGTCTCCAAAGATATTAGTGAAGTAGTGGAGAAGAGGTAAATTTCTGAATGCTGAAAATTTGACGGGTATTTTAGCATTAATAAATGTTTTGTTAACATTTTCAACATTGGTACAATTTCTTAATAATTGCTTCGCTAAAATTAATAAAAGACAGAAACATTAACGTTCATTAGAACATCATATTTTAAATTAATTAAGAATATCTGCAAAAAAATCGTTCGAGGACATCCTTAAGAATATAATGGGATCATAATGATTAACCCAGCAATCTTGTGGTTCAAGTTGGACGACTTTTAATTCATCGAAGTGGAGAAGATGCGACCGGGCGAGATTAATCAAAGGAAGAGTCAATACTGACAGAACGAAGGGTCTTGTCGGGGGCGAGGCGGGGCGAGGGTGGAAGCACCAAGCAGACACAGATTAAATCGCGGATGTCACGGAGCCAGAGAAACAATAAATCAACGGGCAAATCCCATGCGCCGCCAAACGGAAGAACGGCCAACTATGGCGAACGTCGCACGCAAGTGATTGCTAATGAAGATGCATCGGCGGTGCACTGCGCACCTATGGTATTCCCACCTCTTCCGTTTCCTCACATTTGTTACCTTTACAGCTGACTGAACCCCTTTGCACCTCTTTAAACCGTTGCATTTTAATGGTATAATTAAATGATTGCTCGCGGCTCGTATATCTGCTGCAGAAATGATATGTTATCGCCTTTTAATGAAAGCTTTACAAGTTAATTTGAAGAATGAGCGCACAATTTACAAACACATTTCCTTGTTTCTTCTCATTTAATTTTAAATTATTCTGTGTCTCACTGATTACTTTATAGGAAAACATTCAAAATAAAAATTGTAGCGAATTTAATTCTGTTTAAAAAGTAAAATATTCCTGTCTCAGTTAAGAGAAGGAAGCAATTCTTTTCATCCCTATATTATAATAATAAAATAAATAAATATATCATCTCGCCTTTTAAAGCTTAACGCTAAAGCCTTTATTGAATGTGGCACTCTCCCGTAGTACATTTCGGTAAATTATATATTTCTTCGCGTGAAGTGCAGTTATCAGCCGTCCAACCACGACGCCCAAAGATGTTAGTGGAGAAGGTGCCACAGAAATAGTTTCAACGTGGTGAAAATTGTTTGTCGACTGTGGAAATCGAACCAGAGTTCTCAAATCCACAGGCCGACTCACCTACCCCGGAATTATCAACTTTTTAAATGCGTATTTATTATTAACTACACTAAAAATATTCACTAGGAATGAAATATCCTAATTTTAGCGAATTTAAAAAAAATCTTTTTGTTCTATAATCAGTATATTAAATTATATATGACATAAAAGTTTCGTGCAGAGGTATAGAAACACACTGTATAAATTTCAAAAACTGAATCTATAGAATATTATAAAATACATGTAACTAAATTGTTCGCCATGTTTATTTGGAGGATAATTAGTGCTGTTACTGTCTTCATTTTGACGTTTCGGTTAGCTATTAAGAATAAAGATTTAATACACAACCACACTATAATCTCACTAAACGGACTATAGCAAAAAAATTATTATTATACTATGTGAAGAAAGTGTCATCTCATTTTCTTCCCTTTAAATACAAATTTAAATCATTTTCCTTTAAAGCACCCAATTAAGCAAACATAGCAGGAAATTTATTTCCTGTATAAATTGTCTGTGGCCCAGTTATTTTCTTGTAATACTATGAAAAATGTACAAAATAAATCCTTATATTTTCGAATCTATAAATAAATACAGCCAACACACCATATTATGCACGAAACTCCGAACCTGACCCTAAATTTTGAAATATGATACTAAAACTTGGGTAATTTAAAACCAGTGAAAAGTTAATTTGAAACATAATCCTAACATCGAAAAAAAAAAACATCTGCAGCAAAATAAAATTAGGTAGGTATTATATAATTATATTCTAAATTCTGCGAATTATTTGTTGAATTTCTCGGCAATCAACAAGGATAAAGTGCTGTACACTCAAATTTAATTAATATCAACATAAAGTAAACAAGAAACCAATGAATTTTGTTATTTCATCAGTTTGAGTTGAGTAGAATGTTTATTTTGATACTATGCTCTGCGGTGAAACAAGTTATAAACATCAAACTTTATTACAAAAAATTGCTGTGGCAGTACAGTACTTTCCTAATCATAAGTTTAGATAACTCGTTATAATTTGTATAAATAAAAATAATTGATTATAGGTTAAATGTCCTGTTTTTATATTTTTACTAAATTTCTTTGCTAGAGAGCTTTAATTTGATACTAAATACGACCTAATCTAATCAAATTTTGAAATAACAATTGGCAATTGTTTGAATATAATTTTTGATACTTACTAGAATTTTCTGTTTGAGGATTTCATTTCGATACCAAATTTGGAATATTTTGAATACCTTTTAAGAAAACAATTGACGAATGTCTAAATGTTGCTTTTTTATTTTCTATTTATAAGCAAGTCATTACAAAACCCAGTTGCGTATCGAAAGAGCGTTCATTACGATACGCAACATTTTGTTTTAGACGGTTGGGTAGTAGCGGATGACATACTGAACTTATCAAGCTGAGAATATCAAAATTTCAGGATAACCTCAAAACCGGTTGCATAAATGCCAAAATTACTTACCAATCACAACATTTCATATATAAATTGCCCAAAATTGACGGTTTAAAATACCGCAGATTTTTATAAAATTTTAATTTATAAAACACGTAAAATAGAGAAAATAGTATAAATAACTCATTTTATAAAATTTTTATCACACTTGTTCTTTAGAAAATTTGCCTGCGGCGCGTTTTCTAAACTTGGACGAGTGCGAAAAATAAGTGTCTTATAACACTCGTTCTTTAATATACTGTACTTTACTACCACTATTTCTTTACTTTATGTTTCATGTCACATATAAGTACATTTGTGAATTGTGAATCTGAGAAAATTATTATATTCTTTTTCTTATATGTTATCTGAAATTGATCTAGATAACACTTAAAATATCTATTACCTTTATCTATATAATTTACAATAACCTATCTGTCATCCTATTATCCAAATAATAAAAATCGTAAAATGGGATAGGTGGCTCCCTGGTATCAAGTCGGCTTGTGAATTTGAGAACCCAGGTTAGATTCTCAAAGCTGGCAAACAATTTTCACCACGTAAAAAACTACCCCTGTGGCTCCTCCTACACTAACATCTTTGGGGGCCGTGATCCAACGACTAGTAACCGCACTTCACGCGAAGAAATATATCACTTACCTACATCTGCTACGGCAGAGTGCTACACCCAGTAATGGGTAAAAGGCGTGATGATATATTCATATTTATTTTATATAAATCGTTATCTGACTCAACATCGGCAGCACATATTTAATTATTTTGAACTAAATATTGATTGAACTTTTAGTTAGGTAATTAGGTACACATGATATTTGCAACTTTGCTTCTTGGGAAGAAATTAAATAAAGTTTGTAGAACTAATTGTATCTAATTTGTAGCGTAGGCTTCACCTGCAAATATTTGTATAAACTTTAAACTTTGTCAGAATAACTAAATATATCTGACCTCCAAAGTTTGCAACACTCAGAGTTCAAACTTAACTTACACTCAAAATATTAGGAATTTCAACTCGACACAAATTATTTATGTGTAAATTATACATCTACTACGACAACATAAATCAATGTTTTAGTCTTAGTTATATTCATGATAACGGGATAGCTTTTGAAGATCTAGATACATATATTATAAATCGATATAAGATGTTGCTTTATTGAGAATATTTTTAAAATCATCTAATTTTAAAATAAGATAAAAATGAATACTGTTTTAGGAATGGATTAAGCATGCTTCATGATATTAGTGAACGAAACAAACTAAACTGTCATTTATAAATTCAATATCTATTTTATTCTGTAATCTGATCATTGTCTACTACCGATCTATAAATAAATGATTAATTATTTCATGATTACTGTATAGCAAAGGTTTTAAAGCAGTATTGGGATTTTTAAATATGAATGCGCTGATGGTGACGAAAATTGGAACTATGACAAAGGTACACTTTGCTACTAACTTAACAACTAAGTATTTGAAAAATAAATAAAAATGAATGATAGTAGAACTAATATTTACAGTGAAGAAGGTATTAAAACTGTAATTAATTAATATTATACTAAAAGAACTAATTTCTACTAAGAAAAATAAATAAATAAAATAAATATGTCATCAAGCCTTTTACCCATTATTGGGTGTGGCACTCTCGAGGCAGATCTCGGTAAGTGATATATTATAAGCGTGAAGTGCGATTACCAGATATCAAATTACAACCTTCAAAGATGTTAGTGAAGAGGGAACCACAAGGGTAGTTTTTTAAGATTGTCAAAATTGTTTGTCGCATGTTGGAATCGAACTCGGATTCTCAACAGACCGACTCGATACCATTAAGCCACCTAATATTCGTTAAAATATTTGCTAAAGAACAAACAACTATCTTATTTACTAAATAAATGTTTTTGACGTTTCAATTGTTATAGTAAAATTAGTATAATTAGTTAAAACTCAATTATAGAAAAAGCAGTGTATGCAAGTAAAGTTTTTGTTGTACTCATGGGTTTGCTGTACGAGTCGTAGACTTCCTACTCCTGCAGTGTTTGGAACGGACGACTAAAGGGATCGGATAAAGTTTACCGACTATTAAAAAAGAGATTAGAAAATGTATGTTCCCATGGTGATAGGTTTATTAATTATGAATAATTTGTCATTGATGATCAAAAACAAAATTGTATGTAACCCTGAAAGGGTCTTTACTGGGATTTTAAGTTTCCAAAGCTCGCCTAGGGTTAGTTATGAAATATGCTTGCTGCCAGGTAAAGTATCCCTTTTAGTTCTTGTTACATAAATAATTATTTTTAACCACATTTTTTATGAAGCTGGCAATTATATTCTTTTAATAAAAATAACATAAAAATACCAACGCAAAATACAGAAATTTTTATAATTTATAAATTAATTAAGAAATATAAAAAGTTGTCATTAACATATTAATCGATTACAGATAACGATGGGGTAGGTAGTTCAATGGATTTAAGAACTCCGGATGGATTTCTACAGCTGACAAACAATTTTCACCACATTAAAACTACCCCTGTGGCTCCCCTTCCACTAACATCTTTGAGGGCCGTGACTAGACGGAACAACGCGCAAAAATATATCACTTACCGAGATCTGTTACGACAAAGTGCCACACCCTGTACTGAGTTAAAGTTGAGATGATATATTTATTTATTTTTTTACAGATAATGATCGAATTAAATAATAATGTATTTATTAAATACATGTTGCTTGATTCGAAACAAGAGAGTGTTCTTATGGATTTAAGCAACTTATATTATATGGGGTAGGTGGCTCAGGTGGTATCGAGTCGGCCTGTGGATCTTGAGAACCCTGGTTCGATCCCCACAGCCAACAAACAATTTTCACCAATTTAAAAATCCACCCCTGAGGCTCCCCCTCCACTAATATCTTTGGGGGCCATGATTTGAAAGCTGGAAACCGCACTTCACGCGAACAAATATATCACTTACCGAGATCTGCTTAGACAGAGTGCTACACCCAGTGATGGGTAAAAGGCGTGATGATATATTTATTTATTTATATTCATGTTTGAATTTTGTATAACGAGAAAATTTTAAAAATATATCTTTGTACTTAATAGGAAGGTATGCGTTGCAATATTTGAAATTCGAACAAATAAACAAAATAACTACATACCCTCAAAATTGTTTTTGTTCTCAAAATACAATTTTTGTGTTGCTAACTGAATTCTGTTGAAATTTACTGTTGGAAGACAGAATTTCACATATTATGTATGAGATAGGTTTCATCTCGGCTTTGCGGGTATTCCCTCGTCTATCGTTAGCTTTCTCCGTGAATTATAAACTCGAGTTAACAGAATTTTTCCTCGTATTTTGTAGTTGGGATCGTTGAGATTCTGTCAACTGTGAAATATACCACTTTCCTACACGTTTCACTAAAATCGGTTCACGTTGTGCCTTTCAATATTTGTATATGGGAACTGATTTGTTCTATTTTCTTTCGTGGAAATATAATCTTGAAAAATGATGCAAATATTTTAGGATTATATAGGTGATAGATTTTATATCACAGTTATTTACAAAAAATTGAACTGGACATGATTTGCATACCAATAAAATTATGATTCTAGTGAAAAGAAATACAATGTTGTTATTTCTTTCTTTATTTAATATTTATTATTATCAATAGCGAATTGTAAGGGGTAGGTGGCTCAGTGATATTGAATCGGCCTGTGGATCCTGGTTCGATACCCACAGCCGATAAACAATTTTTACCAATTTAAATCTACCCCTGTGGCTCCCCCACCACTAATATCTTTGGGGGGCGTGATTTGACGGCTGGTAACCGCACTTCACGCGAAAATATATATCACTTACCGAGATCTGCTTAGACAGAGTGCCACACCCAGTAATGTGTAAAAGGCGTGATGATATAATTATTTATTTAATTGTCACAATAACTGTATTGAAATCGTTCTTATTTTATATATTTTAATTATGTACCATAGCTCTATTGAAGATAATGGGGTAGGTGACTCAGTGGTATCCAGGTTCGATTCCCATAGTCGACAAACAATTTTCACCACATAAAAACAACCCCTGTAGCTTCCCGTACACAAAAATCTTTGGAAGCCGTGATTTGATGGCTGGTAACCGCATTTCACGCGAAGAAATATATCACTTACCAAGATCTGTTACGAAAGATATCCATATCCAGTAATGGGTAAAAGGTGTGTTGATATTGGAATCGTGCCGTGAAAAAAATTATGTGTGAAATTAATTAAGCAATTATCTGTCATAAATGATAATGAAAACTGTAACCGATTGTTCAATTTGGAAGGACTTTATTTAATGAAATAAATGTAATTATTTTTGTGAATAATGGGGTAGGTGACTCAGTGGTATCCAGGTTCGATTCCCATAGTCGACAAACAATTTTCACCACATAAAAACAACCCCTGTAGCTTCCCGTACACAAAAATCTTTGGAAGCCGTGATTTGATGGCTGGTAACCGCATTTCACGCGAAGAAATATATCACTTACCAAGATCTGTTACGAAAGATATCCATATCCAGTAATGGGTAAAAGGTGTGTTGATATTGGAATCGTGCCGTGAAAAAAATTATGTGTGAAATTAATTAAGCAATTATCTGTCATAAATGATAATGAAAACTGTAACCGATTGTTCAATTTGGAAGGACTTTATTTAATGAAATAAATGTAATTATTTTTGTGGTCACTAAAAACTATACTGTTTAAATGTTACAGTAATCAATAAGATTCAAAATCACAAATTTGACATTAATAAACTGTCTCAATTAACAAATTTCTTGTCATAATTGACAACAAAAATGTCACGAATTGTGATAAGCTCAAACATATATCTATTTTTAATTCCATGGCACGATTTCATGTAATTTTTTTTAATCACACTATACAGTGTTTCAAAATTATTTGATGTACTGAATATGATGCAATAAGATTTTTTCCGAAATTCGCAAAATTAATTGCACATTACTTGAAGCAAACATTTTTTGATCTACTTAACTATTTCAGGAGTAGCTGTACAGTGTATGTACCACTTTTTTAAAGCAAGCGTGCTTTGATAGTACATAAATTGTACCACTTAAATAAATATTATTTCCATTCTTTCCAGTAGGCTAGAATCTGTACCACCACTTTTTTTTTCTAGAAGAAATGTTTCCGTGCCGAACAGGTAAAAATATGGTAAATTATCTATGACTGAAAGAGTTAAAGTAATCAATAAAAAATATTATACATTAAAATTAATTTAATTTAATTAAAATTATGTAACAGTTCTTTTAATATTTATTGTTTACTCTTGTTTATCGTATTCAGTACTGTAACTTATCAGTCTACTGGCATGAAAAATTTTTGTTTCAAGTAATATGCATTTATTTTTGCGAATTTCAGAATAGTTATTTACATTGCAAGACCGTTATACAGAAATTTACAGACGAGCATAGAAAGGTAACGGGCGAGCGCCAGCAAGCCTGTTATCTGTGTGAGCCTGTAAATTTCAGTTAACGGTCGAGCATTGTACATCGTTTTATGTGCATTTGAATCGCAATATATGTATATTTAACAAAATTAATTGCAATAGTATAACGTAATAACTAAAATGTTCAATCAAGGTAGACTTTGAAAGTCTGACAGATTTTGTTTAATCAAAAAATATTTAAGTGTCAAACGTTTAAAATTAGATATGTTGTCATGATAACCAATGTCAACAGCCAGTTATAAATTTTACACGGGCTAGCACGTTATAAGTCTCGTAACCCCTAGAGACAGAGTTAAGTAAACAGTTCATTACGATTCAAATGTATGTAAAAAATATTACGTTGTAATCAGTACATAAAATTTTGAATTTTGAACCACTTGTATATTTATTTTTAAATACGTCCTATACAGTTTTAATCTCTTATTGAATATATTTTAATTTGTTTTAACCGATATACCGAAATGCTAACTTCTATCAAATTCCTTAACCTATAATATAACCCCACTTGCATACGTGTTGTTATATATATATATCCTCCCACACAATTCCTGCTATTAGGGTGTTGCTTCACTATAACGCTAGGTTAAGTGTGGCGTGAAACGCGAATACATCAAACGTCAGCTGTGTAAACAGTCTAAGCACAAAATCACCACGTCTCCGTCGTGTCTGTGCTCATCTCCGCGATTTACATCTCATCGTACGTCTATTTCCTTATTACCCGAACTTGATAATCAGCGGTAGCAAAACAAAATTGAAATGACGTTAATCGTCGAGGTCATTAGGACCTCTATGTCATTACACGAGCACTAGAGTGCGCTGGAGTGGAGTTGGCGGTGAAATGGCGAGAAAGACGGCATCGAGAGCTGTCGAAAGACCAGATGAGAGGTTTTTACTGATATGTACTAGAGATCGAGATGGCTTTCAGTTGGGTTGGGAATGGTCATAATTCTTTTGATGAGGGACTGAGGTGGTTGCTCGAAGTGCTCTTGACATTAAATATTATTATCTAAGAATTCATCATTGGTTCATTAAAATTTAAAAAAATTAACATCTGTAATATGGAAAATCAAGAGCATCAATAAAACAAACAATTACTTTTTTTGTTTCACAGCTTACAAAAAAGTTTTATTTTCCATATTAAAGATGTTAAGACTTTGTAACTATAATTTTAATTTTATGTGGTAGGTGGCTCAGTTTTATCGAGTCGACCTGTGGATCTTGAGAACCCTGGTTCTATCCCCACAGCCGACAAACAATTTTTACCAATATAAATCTACCCCTGTGGCTCCTCCACCAATAACATCTTTGGGGGCCGTGATATGACGGCTGGTAACCGTACTTCACGCGGAAAAATATATCATTTACCGAGATCTGCTACGGCAGAGTGCCACACCCAGTGAAGGGTAAAAGGCGTGATGATATATTTATTTATTTTTTATTTTAACAATTCTGATAAAAAGTACCACTTCCATTTAGGAAAATATAACTCTAAATCTCTCCCGCCACATACCCCTAATAGTTTTATTTTACAACTATACAATTATGTCCCGCCCCTTGCTATATAAGTTTGTGTATTTATTTTTTCTCTAAAGTTCTTAGTTAGCCAGCAAAACTGATTGGTTGCTTTCACAAACTCACCTATAGAAATTATTCGATTTCAAAGTGCAGATTTACTCGTATAGTAAATTTCACATCTTTCATACGCACTTCAAATATAATTTAGTACTTGATAGTGAATATCATATTAATAAAGGAAACATACTATTCAAACAAATACATCTGTTAAAATGTTAGATGCAATTTAAATTAGCCCAAAAAAATATTCTTATTTACTTGACAAATAACAATATTTAATAGTTAGATAATACATATTTGCACTGATTATATCATTAAATGAATCAATTAATTTTGTATTATTTGTCTGAAAAGTATTATAATAATAATGAAAGTTATAATTATAACTATAATTGTTTCATTTATTTCAAATTTAAACATATAAATCATTATTCAAGCTAACAATATGACAATATGATGACTAACTGGTACATACATCAATTTAATATAAATGTCAAAAACATATTATTGGCGCCTAGGTTGACGATTTTGGCATAAAATCAATTAATTATAAAAAGTTGAAATACTAACTGTCACACATTTCAATTCCTATGATTTGAATCTGATAATACTATAAATAGAATGTGCATTAATCCATATGAAAACTATCTACGAATTAATATTATTTATGATTTATTACTAGAGATGCGATTTTACGTCGTAAAATTTATTAATATACAGTTCAAAATAGGTTTTGATTTTACTTTTAATTTGTAGATGATCTAAAATTAATGTAATAATTTTAATAACCTAATAAAACTTAACATTTATTTAAACAATATATAAATAAACATAAATATATTAACAAAAATTAACAATTATCATTATTTTTTTAAAAATATATGTATATACCGCGTGTCCCAGAATACATGTTCACCGCCTCCAAAAAATATTTTTCTATTTTGTGTTCATAAGGAAGTCATTATGAAACCCAGTTGCGTATCGAAAGGGCGTTCATTACGATACGCAACATTTGTTTTAGACGGTTGGTAGTAGCGGATGACATACTAAAATTATCAAGCAGAGAACAGCAAAATTTAAGTATAACCTTAAAATCTGAACAATTGCATAAATATCAATAACTGTTATCAACCACAATAATTTTTTTTATTTTAATTTATAAATGGACGCAAAATAGAAAAGTAGTATACACGGTGTTTCAGGACTAGTGTAACAAACTTTAACAGCTTATTCCTGAGGTCATTTTGAGCCAAAAATGTCATATGAACATAGGCCCTATTCCTTCTAGTTACCAAAATGCAAGAGGTTGAAGTTCTATAAATAAGACGAAATTTTCAAATTTTTGTAATCAAGATACTTTCGGAAAACAAAAATGCGCGCAAATAGGGGATGGGAAAGTTAGCTTCTATTTGGATATCTGTCTTCGTATTCTCTGGACGCATAACGGGCATTACCATTACATAATCCATAAATAAAAATCATATCTGCATATTCAGCAGTACTATAACCATCCATTATGATACAAAAATACAATCAAAAGTACAACAATTTTTAATTAAGCCAAATAAGGTATGACTTTTCAATAAAATTCTTGTTTTCCGAAAGTATCTTGATTACAAAAATTTGAAAATGTCGTGTTATTTATAGAACTTCAACCTCTTGTATTTTGGTAACTAGAAGGAATAGGACCTATGTTTACATGACATTTTTTGCTCAAAATAACCTCAGGAATAAGCTGTTAAAGTTTGTTACACTAGTCCTGAAACACCCTGTATATATAACTCATTTATGACTTTTATTTGTCTTTTAGAAAACTAGCCCGCGACTCGTTTTATAAACATGGACGCGTGAGAAAAAACCAATTCGTTCTTTGATATACTATTTTAGAGCAATTACATTTATAATATAAATTTAGAAACTACATCAAAAAGCTCGCCAAACTACATAAAAAGTGAAAATATTCAATTTCCACTGTAACCGGAAATGACCTCAAAGTTATTATTTTAAAAGGAACATCATGTATATTTTTTAAAATTTAGTTTGTTGTTTTTCTACGGATTTATAATGAAAAATGCATTTATTATACATGGTTGAATTCAAAATGTCATTAGAACCTAAATTTAAAAAAATAAATATTAATTTTTATTTTCCAGTAATCAGTCCTTAGATAAAAATAAGAATTCACTTTTATTACAAATAAATATAGGGTTTTGGTACTGTTACTGAAGTTGAAAAATAAATAATAGTATTAAAACCCCATCTCTACTTATAATAAAAGTAAATTAATATTTCTTTCCAGTAACTGATTACTCGAAAAGAAAATTAAATCTGCAACATTATTCAAAAAATATTTCTTTAAAAAATTCCTCCAATCATTCAAAATTAGAAATCGTGTATAAATAAATTATGTTTTGATTATAACGATTGCGAACAATCGTATCCAATTACTGTACAGAGCAGCTACAGCATTTTTCTCGTCACAGGTAATGCCAAATATAATTGAATTTCGATTAATCGCTTTTCAATGGCGAAGCCAACACAGTTTTATATTAGTAATGAATGATCAGTTTCGGCGGTGCGCAATATTAATTGATTGTCGAAGCACGTTTCGCTGGTGATTTTTTAGGCGGCTGGCGCAGCGGCAACGGATTAGATCGGCGTCGGGTAACGGATAATCCGTTTTAATTGTCCTGTAAATTCATCAGGAGCTTGTAGAGCGCTAGTCATTTATCAATTATTTATACCCTGCATCGTGATGTACAATGGAGCGACATCCGAAGTTCCGATGTTACGAGGCTGCAGGATGACAGAAAGTGCTGATTTGGGTCTAGATTTGCATCCTGTAGTTTATTGCAGTGAATGATAAATTAGGTTTTTTTAACGCAACACTTGGGAATTTATTATTGACATGTTTCATTGGAATATCGCGAACTTGTTAAATGTCAATTATTTTTAGAGAAAAAGTTTAACGAATGGGAACGATTCCAATTAAATAATGACATAAAAGTTGCAAAAACTTATTGAAAAACATTGTATTCAATTCGCTAAATTGAAATAATTTTAGTGAAGAAGCATGATTTTACATAGTGATTTTAAAAAGGTAATGAGAAAGTTTAAACAAAAGCATAATAAAAATATATAAAATAAATATATCATCACGTCTTTTACCCATTACTGGGTGTGATAGTCCTCCGTAGCAGATTTCGGTAAGTGATGACACTTGACCTAATCCAAATAAATAAATATAGGTGAGAATAGATTTGGGTAAATAAAATATGTCAATTTAGTTTTTCATTTAATAGGGGACATTTTCTTACGTTGCTATACATTCATAAACTAACAAAATCATGAGTCGATTGCGGTATCTTTTGCAAATGTCCTTCGTCATTTAGCTGTCAACGTGTAGAATGTCTTTAGTGGTTTCTAGTTTAACTATATTCTAAATTAGAATACAATTGTCAGCAGATGTCACTAAATGTAGGAAAACTAAACTAAATCATCACGCCTTTTACCCAATGTTGGGTGTGGCACTCTGCCGTTATCAGATCTCGGTAAGTGATATATTTTTTCGCGTGAAGTGCGGTTACCAGCAGTCAAATCACGGCCCCCAAAGATGTTAGTGGAGGAGGAGCCACAGGGGTAGATTTAAATTGGTGAAAATTGTTTGTCGGCTGTGGGAATTGAACCAGGGTTCTCAAGATTCACAGGCCGACTCGATACCACTGAGCCACCTACCCCATGAATATAACATATCAATATTTGAGTTAGGCCTGCTTATATCACATTTAAATACACTTGAGTGAAAGTGAAAACCTGACCTAAACTGAAGTCATATTGGAACAGTGTATACCGTATTACCTATTTCGATTTAGGTGGAATATAGTGGTTAGGTTTAATTTATATTAGATCTATATCTGTGATGTAAACGTGTGACAAATACATGTAACTGTATTTTATATTTTACGACAAATCACACATTGTCGACAGGCGGATTCGAACCTTGGTTCGGGTGACGTCACAGTATGTTAAGAGATGTGCCTTAACACGCTCGGCCACCGCGCCTGTACCTATTCTAGTAACCATAAAAACATCTTTCGTCTTATTAATTTGTCGTATATGTTTGTCTGTATTTCCATTACCATAATAATTTAGTTTGACAATACAGCAACACGCTACATAATATTTTCTAATAACGTCATAGCCATCATCAACATGATATGCAATGATCGCAAAACAGAACGACCAGCGACATAAACTACATTCAATATTTACTACATATCATCGCAACTAAAACATAAAACGCCAAACGCCAAATCGCTACATCAGCCAAAATATTCCAAATGCATATCTGCGTCTCTCATCGATAACCGCTCGCGATGGATCGCTCCCGTCAAACATCCGCAGGCTCTCGATCAACCCTGCAACAACCGGGAGGTGATGAATGAGAGCAACGCCAATCATTTGAATTTCTAATCAGTGCGGGAGGGGAATCAAGCGTACACGCAGCCGGGCAGCTGTCGCCATGACGCCCATGCGTCACTTGTTATGAAAATAGCAGCGGGGATATTAACATCGAAAAGACTTTTCAAATAATTTAACCCTCGTTTGTTATTTACTCAAAATTTTAGATTATAATTTCATTTTTAATATTGGACTCGTTTTTTACATTTTATTAATTTTGCACGTGTTAAAATATAATTGAAAATTTGACGTATGACTTAACAGAAATCTTAGGTTGTGTCACATTTAAAGACTGTTTAATTTAAGTGAGCCACCATTGCTATCTCGAGAACTATAAGAGCTACATGGTTGGTTAAATTAGGAAAGAATTACCATTATGCAAATCTATTACAAACGAGCTTGTATGAAAGGAATTATGAATGCGGTAGAAGTGAAAGTGGTGGATGAATCTGATGAGTGCAAGATTCTTGATTTTAGTTTCGTTGTTGAATTCTTTTTTTGCAATTGTCTGAAAGTCACTTTCAAAACAAGCACTGGAAGACACTCCCTCCCTGTCTTATCTTTTGATTCGTTTATCTTTCTTACATAAGGGTTTAACTGTAGTTGGATGGAAGTCACTTTCAAAAAAACGGCGCAGAGCAAAACGTCCTTCCTTTCTTAACCTTTTGATTTGTTTTTTACTTCTTACTATAGAATATCTCACTCAGATTATGTGGAATTTATTTTCATTAATAAGTGCATGTCGATGCTCCTCCCTGCCCGTCTTATCTATATAGATTCGTTGTTAGAGGAATAGGCGTAAGTGAAAGTATTAATGAACACATGTATAGGAGCGAATGGGATTTATGGCTTGGTACGTAATAATAGATTCAGAGTGTGAGGAATGAATGAGCTTGTATGAAAATAACGTGAATGTGGTTGAAGCGAATGTTGAACAAAGCCTGATTCTTGATAATTCTGATGAGTGGATGTTCTATGAATATTTCAAGAGTTTATGCTACCCTATTTTATGGAATATAGTCCGATGTTATTTATTTTTTGACCAGTGGTTTTATAAATATGGGACACAACTTTTTGTATTTTAAATGAGAACGTTTTGTTTTTATACGAATACAAAGTTCAGTACCTTTATATTACCAAGATTTTGAAAAATATGGATATTAAATTGATATTTATTAATTCAAATAGCATAGGAATCAGCGTGACATGAAAGAAATAAATGAAAATCAAAATGTATTAAACTATTAAATTCTATGATATAGCCATGTTGAAATATTTGATAATTAATGAAACAAACCAAGATATTATGATTTGTTGAATGATATTTTGTTGTTTTACTAAAACTTAAAACAGTGATTCAAATTTATAATAATTTTGTTCGACGAAATTAGGGGCGATTCTATGACAATACCAGAATACAACAAACTCGAACAAACAAATAAATATGCGGTATCAGCATTCACACCATAAACATACTCAATTTTGCGAAAATTCTGGAATTGCAAACATCAATATATTCCAGCGCTCAAATGGCTTGCCAATTATTTTTGCAATGGTAACAACAGAACAACAACTGAAATATAGGTGCTTCGTTGAATCAATGAATTTGCGTCATGTCATCATATGTCATGAATTTTTATGACGTTCATGTACAACGCTTATAGTTAATATAGAAAATTAAGCAATTTACTATCACTGTTTAGAGACACAGAAGCCTTATCTACAATAGAGAATTATATTTATTTTATTATTATAAAATGTAATTTAACGTTAACAAACTGTTCTCGAGGAATTTAAGTTTTAAATAAAATAAAATATATCACGTTTATTATCTATTACAGAATATAGTACTCTGTCGTAGCAGATGTCGGTAAGCGATATATTTTTTTCGAGGGAAGTGCAATTACCAGCCGTAAAATCACGGCCTACAAAGATGTTCGTGGAGGGGGAGCCACAAGGGTAGTTTTAAAGTGGTGAAAATTGTTTGTCGGCTGTGGGAATCGAACCCGGTTTCTCAAATCTACAGGCCGATTCGATGCCACTGAGCCATCTACTCTATTATGTCAAAGATTACTAATATTTTAAAATTAATAAATGTCAAAAGAATATGAATGATAGATAGTTAGTGTATTAAGACCGTAAAGTGATTCTTTGTTACTTGAGCCTTCGGCTCGCACTGCAATAGTGTAAGAGGAACAAAGACACTTTTGCACTCGTGATACACACATATTTTTTTTCTACGATTGTATCTTAAAATTATTTAAAAACATACGTACTGAAAATAAATTTGTTCTGTTAACTGTCAATATGTCAAATTTCTGTTTTGTTTATATTCCTGGTAACTATTGAAATGAGCGCGCATTCAATACTTTTTTCGCGCGTTGCCAATGGAAACGCGCGCATTTAACGTCTTTTTCTCGCGTTGCCATTGGAGACGCGCAAAAAGAATATTTTTCCATTTTTTCACAGACAACGTCAACTTTACGATGACACATGTAAACGTAATTGTCTTTTTAAATTTTTATCTTACTTTATTCGTGAAAAAAAATTAGTATACACCTCGGGAGAGCCTGTCATTTACACCTTATGAAAAATCATGCATTTATCATCCAAGATGTATAATTATTTGAAAGAACAGAAAGATAATCCCAATTACAGTACAATGTATTTATTTAATCACACACAAATATTGCATCACATACTTGCTGGCCGGTAGACTCGAACCCGGAACTATACGGATGTCTTAGGTCGTCACTACATAAATGGAGTAATCTACGCACTAACGCGCTCAAAGACCGCACCGATTGTCATCTTGAAGCACACTCTATGAGAATATAATCGTATCATAAGAAATAATAATGCAAATACATAGTTTCCTCAAAAGAAGAAAATTTTTAATTAACTATTTCCAAAGTATAGTTAAACATTCTCACGATATCTGAGCTTTAGTTCAATGTCTATAAATCCGTAAAATCAATTGCAAATGGAATTTTCTTCTCGGAAGCAAAAATGGTGCACGTTCAATTTATTTTATGTAACTTGTTTTGCCGCGCTGCAGCTCTATATGCGAAAGTTTCATTTAACTAAGTTATGCTATTTCCTCAGAAAGTAAGTTAGTTTTACTGCTATACGCCTGATCCGAACAGCGAGTTCAACATTAATTTGATCCACAAGCTCGTTGCTCTGTTTTATACCAGAAAATTGGTCGCGTTACGGTTACGATTCCACAAACACAATTTTTATAATTTATTACTGTTTCTTTAGTGGAAGATGGAGAAAACTGTAGTAATAAAGCATTCTCGTTGATTCCAACTAATTTACTAAATAGTAAGACTAAAAACTAAATTAAAATTAAGTTATCGTCTGACTAATAGATTATTTTATTTCTACTAAAGACACGTAATACATAATTACTTCTAATATGAACGTATTTTTTTTTAATTTACAGAATCGCATTTATAGCTTCAAAACGATTTTTAATTTTTTAAATCGGTATGTTGTAATAGTATATTATATAACAAGTTTTATAAACGTCTCTGTAGTTACGAATGAATACAAAACGAGTATCTAAAGAGTTTATAAAACGAGTCACATACTATACTTTTTTTATGATCGCAAATTAAGACTACAAACAGTTTTATAAATTATTTAAAAAGTTAAGTTAAGTTACAATGACAGATGCCTGAAGCTAACTTCACCCCGTACATAATATTTCAAGCCGTGACTAAAATATTCGAAGCCATGGCTTAACAATATGTGATTAAGATGTTATTTAGCACCATGAAAACCAGTACGTTAAATGATATTTTAATAACGAAAGTAGAAAAACATCAAAAATTATATTTGTCAATCCGTTTTCTAAAAGTTATTGAAAATATGCCCAGTTTAGTATCTCGAACAGAGACTATTAGTAAAAGTGTTAAAACTAATCCTAAAGTGATTATTAATTGTTTTTCCGAAATTTGTTCAAATTAGTTGAAGTTGAATAACAAATTAATGTTCTCGGGCACAGGACTCAAGTGAACAATATAAAAATACATTTACTCCATTGTTAATTGTTCTTTTAAAAATTATACAAATCAAGTTTATATAAACTTATTGTCGGGAAAATATATGGTTAATACAATAGATATTTTAATATTCAAACGTAATTAAATAAAAAACTAGTGTGGACACCTTGTCCGTGAAATTCTCAGAATGTCGTCTATATTGGTCATCACTTTGACCGACTAGATATTCTACGATACGCTAAACACTTATGTCACGGCCTAAGTATATAATTTACTCTTATATAGTTCTATGTACCTTTAATTTGAAGCATTTATTTAGAATCTTTAATAACACAAAATAAAATTAGTCAACAGTTTGCTTGATCTTAGCTTTTTAGTAATGGTCGGTGATGATTTAGTTTTTTATTTTAAAATGATATCTTATGATTGTATAGTTATGATTTGATAGTATATTACTTTATTAAAGTTTGTAAGTAGGTATGGGGAATTAGAAATGTGAATGATGCAAAAGTGGCCAGAATAGGAATGTTTGGCGAAGATATATTATGGGATAATTCTGCCATATAGATGATTGATTGGTTCGTAATGTATTCATGAATATGAATACCATACATAAGTGGAATACAGCGTGTTAATGTGTATATATGAATCAGTTGTTGTTCAATGAATAACACGCTCGTTTCACAAGCTGACTTCAACAAAAAAATATACATTTGGAGTCGCATAGAAAACATTAAATTTATTGTAATACGCAACAATTTTATGTGAGGAATGTAATAGTTAAAAAATAATTTGTGTTAACTAGTGTGGTGATAATGGTGTGCCAATAGATCGATACTAAAATTTAATTAAACATATTTGTGACAATTGTAAACTATATTTTATTTAATCAAACAATATATTAAATTCATTACATGAAACAAATTCATTTTATTAAATTTTGTGGTTACATTGTATTGTAAATTAATTAAAGTAAAATGTAGAAACAAACAAATAACATTTATTTTAGAATGATACAGCTAGATAAAACAGTACAATTAATTATGCTTGGTACACGGTATTATCACAGGTAATTAAGCATTAATCTGTAAATATGAATTGTTGCATACATAATGTGTTTTAGGTGATATCATCAAATTTCATCTGGTGTTCAGTTATGTAATCAAAAGCATTGAGCAATATCATACGTCTAGGCTCGATTCTAGAATAGACATGATAGAAATGATGATATATCGTTGCAAGTATGCAAATGATTTTGATGTCAAACGGAATATTGAGAACATGATATTCTTATTTTGATTGAGTTTGCCCAAGAGTATTTTAGTACCCGCTTTATTGGATAATTATAAACTAAAGTACTATTTAATTTGATAGAATTAAAATATAATATGAGCAGGAAGCTTAGAGGAAAATGTAATCCTTAGAAACATTCAAAGCAAAGAAATTGTATCTTTCATTGAGCGGTACAAGTTCGTCTTTGCTATTTTTAACAAAAGTTCACAATAAAATGGTATAGTCTACGAGTAAGTCTACATCAATAATGGTATATTGGAGAATAAGTGAACAATGACCTTTATTGTAATATAAATACATTATTACAATTGGACATTTGTGACATGTGTTTTTGTACTGATAATGCATTAATTTCCTTCTATTTTTAAACTTTTATAAAATAATCTGGGTGGTAATATTAACAGATTAATAAACATCTGAAATAATTTTAACATTTATTAGCTAGGTTAGAGTTCAAATTCACAATTATCTATATTATGTTATGAAACTATATACCTTGAATTTTTAATAAAGAAGTGTCATACAGTTTAATGCATATATTTTAGTAAAAAAAAATAATTACAATAATTTTACTTTGCTGAACAATGATAGCTAAAGTGAAAGAATTGTGTTTGACATTTTTACAACTAGACAATTTGACAACTTCATAGAAAAAATCCCCAAAACAGTTGTACAAAGTTGAACTATGTAGCACTGGTTTTGACAAAAATTAAATTCACTTTGTAAACGCTATCAAGGAAAAACTCATGTTTGTTTGTGTTTGCTTTGCTAGAATTTTTTATAATAAAATAAAAAAAATAATTAGAAACATAATAGCAGCCAAGGTGGAGTTGTGTTTTTAATTATCGAGTCAGTAGACTGTATATTCGGGTGATTTTCGAAGCTCGAGTTGTATACATTAAGACTATACAATGAATCAATCAGCTACATTAAATAGATTATTTATTATAAGAAATATTATATGTACAATTGATATAGATAATGTTGCCAGTAGAAGTATTGCTGGAAGAAATGCCAAAACATAAAATTACTTATTTAGGCGAGAGCTACAATAGTGCAAAAGGAACAAAGATATTTGACGCTCGTGATACACACATAATTTTTTCTACTATTGCATCTTAAATTAGTAAAAAACGTATACGTACTGAAAATAAATTCGTTCTGACAACTGTCAATATGACAAGTTTCTGTTTTGTTTGTATCCTTGGTAACTATTGAAATAAGCGCGCATTTAATATCTTTTCGAGCGTTGCTGTTGGAAACGCGCGTATTTAACATCTTTTTTGTGCGTTGCCATTGGACACACGCGTATTCTACACCTTTTTCGCGCGTTGCCATTGGAGAACTATTTTTCAATTGTTCCACAGAAAATGTCAACTTTACAATGACAAATAAGAGCGTAATAGTCAACTTTTCATAGTAATGGAAGAAAAGGTTTATGTATCGCAAAACACACTTAGTAACGCAACAACAATAAGAATTGAAACATACCCTTAGTTGCAAAGAAATAGTAACTTCATTTAAAACATTTTAGAACCTCTTAGTTTATATAAGACTTAAATTTAGGTATTTTTTATCGATTCGACAAACTCTTTACACTTATAATAAAATGTTATTATTATTCGGCAAAACATGGGCAGCGGTAAAACCATTAGCCGAAGACCGGAAGAAATGGAGGCAGCTAGTTGACGCCCTATGCTCCACTAGGAGCGAAGAGGAGTAAGTAAGTTAGTAAGTAATTATTATTCGTTCGTTTAATGCAACCTATAACACTGCAAGCAGGCATTTTCATTTTGTATGTAATTTTTGTTTGATAAAATACTTATCGGTGTCAATCACTGTTAAATATATTTAATAAATCTACAATTGGTAATATTTGAAAACAAATTGAAACACTATCAATGGAAATAAACGAGTTCCTTGGCCATATTCTTAATTTCTTCAGCTACTTTAGCAATTTTTAATTTCAATTATAGTCTTGTACAATATTATATCAGAAATGTTATAAATCCATCACTACATATTTTATCGACTAAGAAAGTAGAATACACCCTTTGCATAATTAATATTACTCGGAATTTGTTATTGTTTCAAGAAATAAGCTGAAAATAATATTCATAGATATATTTTACAAGTTTTTCTGTATTTTTTGCATAAAGACTTTCAAATATTGTTGCATTTTTAATTAAAAAATCACAGAACAAAAACATCAAAGGGTACTAGTTTCATTTACATAGAAAAGAAATGAGAAAATTATCTAGTTTCCTTTAATAAGACTTCTACGACTACAAACATTTGATTGAAAATATTGCAAAGCAAGTTGAATCACTACATAAAACTACATGTATTGTTCGATATTAAGTCAAGTAATTACCATTTGGTTTTACTTTGAGTCATACCTTTTGGGTAAAGCAAAAAATGGGAACCAACGAATGAAAGAATTTAAACCGTCTCAAATTAGAGACGAGTCAGTTCATTTCAGCTGCTCTGAAAGATCAAACAAACAACACAAGTCGTTTTCAATACCCTGCAGCAAATCCAGCATCTGTGAGAAGCTATGTAAGTACAAGTAGTTCGTTTCTGTGCCGTCAGGTGCGCCATAGCGCTGTTGGCAGTCTGGTCCTTCCAGAGATCCTTGCAATGCACATGAGTAAAGACTTAATATTATCCTTGTATTTATTGATGTTTTTTCCTCTGTCTGTATTTTTTTCATTGCGAGGAAGATGGTATTATCTACAAGTACTTCAGGAAGGAAAACATGATTTAACAATGCATCTACTGAAAGAAGAAAGTCAAGAGATTTTTCTCTTTTATCTTTTATTATCATTCATAATTGAAGAAAGGATTTATTACAGAAACAGTGCATAGAGATATAAACTTAAGGTAATATTGAATTAGTTTCTATCACTCGAAGCTGAGTTGACAGGGAAATATCCTAATTATAACAAAACTGCATTCTGAAATGTTTCATTTTATTTCATATAGATTAGATGTTAAATAAATATGCAATGCTCCTCAAAAAAATTCTATATCATATGTGAAACGTCGTTAATAATTATCTTTTAAGAAAAAAATAAAAATTCAAGCCGTTATTCCAATCAACAAGGCTTGTTTTCTTGTATTTACATCTGTTTATGAAAACTACGTCCATAGGCAAATTTTAACAAAAGGGCGCGATTAAAAGGAATGTCTAACGGACAATAAGAGAAATGTCCTTGATACTCTATTTAAAATTTGTATTCTCGTGTCTGTTTCATGATAAAATAAGTATACAGAGACCAAGGGGAATGTCTTCCAGACAAATTGTAAACTAAATTGATATTTCATGTAAATTTTAATTTTCATATTTATTTTAGTTCATTGTAAAATAACTTGGTACTAATTTTTTTGAATATATTATATTTTCTTACATATTTACATATTTTTATGGAGTAGGTGGCTCAGTGGTATCGAGTCGGCCTGTGGATCTTGAGAACCCTGGACAAACAATTTTTACCAATTTAAATCTACGCCTGTGGCTCCCCCTCCACTAATATCTTTGGGGGCCGTGATTTGACGGCTGGTAACCGCACTTCACGCGAAAAAATATATCACTTACCGAGATCTGCTTAGGCAGAGTGCCACACCCAGTAATGGGTAAAAGGCGTGATGATATATTTATATTTATACTTACATATTTGATGTATTTGAAACTGATTGTGTTTTAATAACATTTCAATAGGAAAGTGACAAAAATTTGCAGTAATAGCATGCAGGAGACGTACCATAAAATTGAACAATATATAAACAATCAATGATTATTTTGGAGAACTACTGACTTAAGAGAAAAATGTACAAAAATTTGATCTAGAATAAAAGTCTAATTAATTAAGAACAACAAATTACATATTCAACCATTGGTGTACGAAGGCAAACAAATAGTAAGATAAGTAACAAAATTATCTGTCACCTCTATCATTTGTTTGTATTTTTACTTCATTACTTTATTGCATAATCTACACATCAATATTATAACATTATTTCTAATAACTAATACAACCATATACAATATTTATTTCTTTGAAATCATAAGACAATTCTCTATCCAATGAATTTAAAAATACTACTTTGTTCTATCATTTGAGAACCATTAGTTGAATAAAAAAAATATTTACCGAAGCAGATCTCGATAAATGATATATTTATGCGTGTGAAGTTAAATTACGACCTTCCAAAGATGAATGTGGTGAATATAGGGTTTGTTATTACTGATAAATTAGCCTCTTATTTATAATCAATATATGTATTAAACAGTTTTCCCTAAAGTTATTTGTTTTCCTAAAAAAACACTGGCTGTTTTAAAGGAAATACTCTACATAAAGTATTTCTTTACATATATAGAAACAAATAAATGAATAAATATATTATTACGCCTTTTATCCATTATTGAGTGTGGCCCTCTGCCGTAGCATATTTCGGTAAATTTCAAATATCTATTGTAAATATCGTATTTTAGCATTATTTCATTTTCTTCCATAAAAATAGAGGTATTTCTAAAACGTAAATCCATTTTTTTAAACATCATTCAATTTATATATTATAACACTCCTTATTTAAGATACAATATAATATCCATAATAAAAATATTTCGTAAATATGGGGATCCGCGATGACAAAATGGTTTAGAACCGCTGATTTAGAGTGAAACGTTTACCATTGACTGAACCTAATAAAGAGATATGAAATAAGTGATTCAAGCAGTTATTTTAGAATTCTGGTAGTATATCACAGTAACAATAAAATAGTAATATAATCTCACAATTACTACGATTTTCACAAACGTAAACATCTCACAAAGACATTTAATTTAACGTAAAATAGTATTACTCAATGCAATATTCAAGCTTTGTTTTCCTATGAATTCTGCTTTCCAGGGCCGCATGTACGGCTCACGAATGCAACAGCAGCGTTCATATGCCATCGTTGCTGGTGCATGAGCGATATGACGACGTTGGCGAATGAGTAAATTCTGCCTGTTTGTGATTACTGAAGCCGAACGCGTTCGCGCTGTGCTGAGATATTCGCAATTGTGTGGAGCAGCGGTGAACAACGTTCCCAGTGGAATATTGCAGAGATGCTGCAGTTTACCAAGCTTCAATTTGAGAAATTGTTGTAGAATTTGATGATTTTCTACGTCATTTGCCGTGTGAGACGAATGGTTTTATGTTTGTGTTAGTGTCAAGAATAAAGGGATGTGCTGTTTATTAGGTAGTGTGAATTGGGTTATAAGATTTATAAATAATAATGGGGTAGGTGGCTCAGTGGTATCGAGTCGGCCTTTGGATCTTAAGAATCCTGGTTCGACCCCCACAGGCGACAAACAATTTTCACCAATTTAAATCCCCTGTGTGGCTCCCCCTCCATTAATATCTTTTGGGGCCGTGACTTGATGGCTGGTAACCGCACTTCACGCAAAAAATATATCACCTACCGAGATCTGCTTAGGCAGAATGCCACACCCAGTAATGGGTAAAAGGCGTGATGATATATTTATTTTTATTTATTTTATTTATATTTTGTTTGTGCAAAATCTCAATTCACCTCAACTTACTTCATGTAAACTTAATAAATTGTTGTCCTTTATAAGTGAGGTGAGATGAACTGTGAGAACTCATACTCGCCCTTAGCGATGCTGAATCACCCGCGAAGTAAAGTCAGTGATAGTAAATTGCTTCATTCTCTCTTTGGATTTTAACATTTTGATATTAATAATAAAGATTGAAACGCCATAAAATTCATGACATACGAAATAACACAACTTCCATAATTCAATCTTCTAATATATTTCTAATAAATGGAAGTGTCAAATAAAGAAAAAATATTGCATAAAAGATGACAGTTAATATAATTTTCATAAGTAGAACAATGATTTCGATGCAATATTGTTTATTTATAGACAGATAAAATTATTAGAAAATTGTACGATTAATATCGACCCTAAATATACAACTTATAATAGTATATTATGGAACAAGTTTCATAAACGTTTGTTTAGTTACGGGTGTATAAAAAAACCAGTAACACACTATACTTTTTCTACGATCGCAAATTAAGACAACCAAGTTTGAATTATTTAAAAAGTAAGATTAAGGTAGAATGACAGATGTCTGAAACTAAGTTCACCCTGTGCTTAATATCTCAAGTCGTGACTAAAACGTTCGAAGTCACGGATTTTTAGCATGTGATTAAGATGGTATTTAGCGCCATGGAAACCAGTATGTTAAATGACATTCTAATAATGGGAGAAGAAAAATAGATTTTTAGGCTTAATTGCAGAATAACAGCAGCAAAAAAATATCCCTATTAATATGAAGTACTGTTAAAAATTTGATACTGTGATATAATAGTTCTTTTTGTACGAGTATATGTATATATTAGTACCAGTTCCTGAATTTGGATAATGCTCAAAAGCAAAGAACAATCAAAACAGCATCTTTCATAAAGGTTTAAAATTGTATAATGATTTACCAAAGGACATAAAAGTTATTACAAATTTTGTATCCTTCAAAAATAAAGTTAGGGAATATTTATATACTCTGATATGTTAATATGTTAATTGATACTTTATATATTTATTTTTGTTTTGCACATATTTATGTGTTTAACTAGATTATTATTATTTTGCTGAATTGTTCTCTCTATTTTTTGTTGGGCCATTGTGTGTCTTTAATAAAGCTTATTATTATTATAGTTAAAAGTATATTAGACATACTGTAAATAGGTCAGGAATTATTTATATCAATTTTTTTTGTATAATATTAATTAATTCAAGGTGAATTTAGATCATGTCAGTTAACGGATTATTTAGAGCACATTTTCGGGTTTTGAATGTATTCGGGTATTGAACCTAACATATTTATTGAAAATTAAGCTCTATTAAAATTGAGTAAACGGTTTGAGTTTGTAAACCGTGAGTTCAGCAGCCTCTAGATTCGTTTATTAAAAGTGCAAACAAAATGAGCCTTTTAAATAATATCTATTCGTGAAAACCTATTGCAATGATTGATAAATTATATATTATTATTTTCATTCCCGAAAATTGTCGTCCTACGTTTCTGGTACTAAATACTTCAAATGACTAAAACTTTATTCAATTTTATTTTCAGGTATGTTTTCTATAATTATGAATTCTTCAAAAAAATCTATAATGTTAACAATTGTTGCTTACCTTATGCAGAAATCAGCTATTGAAAACTCCCATTTGGTCCAGTTTCAATTCAGTACACTGGGATGTCTATTCAGTCTATTCCACAACAATAGCACTAATATATTAATATGTCTTTTATACATCACACACTAATAAGCACAATAACATACAATTTAAAGCCAATGTATTACTCAAAATATCAATAAATATTCTTTAAAATTCTCACAACACACTGAACAAAACTTCGATCACTACGAGAGCCGACAACCTACTAAATCAACACGAATAAACGTTGAAAAACGTTGTACACTAATTAGTAAGTTTTGCTGTAACTTGTTCGATAACGAACAGATATTTAAATTTATCATTACCTATTAAATATAATGTACAGAGCCTATAGCTCTCGGATTTTACCGATTATAAACAAACAAACCCGACTGACAAATTTCAAAAACTTTGACACGGCAATATAATGTCAATTAGATTCATGAAGAAAGTAAAATTCAAAACATGTATATTTTCAATCGCAAAAAATATCTTACATTTTTAGAAGCAGTAACTTAGGTAATTACTTTTACGTAACTTTATAAATTTATTCAATATTGCCAAATTGAAAATTTATTGGTGGTGTATCATGATTTTTCTTGTACTTTACAAATTCCAAGTAAATAATATTTTCTTGCTGGAGTGAAAAACTAATTTAATTGGAAATAAAAAATCTCATGTTCCGAATTTTTTATCTAAAATAATTTTTTTCTAAAATTTAAATTTAGATATCTCGTTTATGCAAAAAGCTAATTTAAAAATTCTTAATGTGCTAGACGCAGAATTTAATTCTCTAAATTTGCAGCATTTATTTCTAAAATTATAATAATACCATTTTTTTCAAGGAAAACTGTTAGCAGCTTCGTGTAATGTGCCACTTCAGGTTAGTCTATTTTAACCAAAATGTTAGTTCCATTGATATAGTAGTCTTATATACCAAATTTGTAGTATAATGACCAAAAAGGGAAATGCACAACTAGATGTTATAACAGTCCTAAATATAAAGTTTCAATTTTCTACGGCTTACCGTTTTTGAGTTATGCAAGATACATACGTACGTATGTACGTACAGACGGCACGACGAAATTAGTCAAAATGGATTCTGGGAGGGCCAAAATACATTTTTCCGTTGAAATCTGAGAACCGAAAATTTTCGCGATTACAATACTTCCTTTACTTCGTACAAGGAAGTAAAAAAGAACGGTCAATTAAATAGATAACCAAATAATAAGTTATAGTAATAAGTGATAAAATCTAGTGCTTAATATATTGTCACACAAATCCATTTACACAAAATAACTCGAGTAAAACACTTGGCCAGTATCTGCAATATCCGCTATAAATAACAACAGACGGCATTTAGTCCAGCAAGAGCAGCAGCAACCATTGCATCAGGCGCCTAATATCTTTTCATCTGCTTTAGTAGCGATTATAACCGATGACCCGTTTCAGAATATCCGTAAGAAATGTCATCGTGGAACTGGCGCACAGCATGCAGCAGTACAAGGAGAGCAGGAGTGGAAGACGTCAGCAGGGAGAGGAAAAGGAAGTGGAAGAGTCGTTCGTTAGTCTGGTTCAGTGAATACAGACCTATTTCATCCATTCCTAAATTGACTACTAATAGAAACTGTTTTCGTTTTGCGGTTGCTGACAAAATATACTGGAAGGTAAAATTGTATATAGTTCGTTCTGTGAGAAATTGCCTGGTGCTTTCAGTCATTTTGATTCGCTGACCAAAATATCAAAAGGAAGACATATTTCATAGCATACAAAATTGTGATACATCGTTGTTAGTTTTCTATGTTGTAATTATAGGCGCTAAAACGATGAGGCGCATGGGTGCGATTGTATCCCATAAAAGTTTGAGGTGCATAACATAATTTTTCAGGATTTAATTTTTTTAAGGTTTTATGAAAATAAATAAATTCGATTATGCTACAATCTAAAATTTTTAATTTATTATTTTTCTAACTTTCATTGCAGTATAATTTATTGTTTACAAGATTGTTGTTGAAGGGTTGCTGAATTCAGTTTGCACAACAATGAAAATTCACATGTTATAATTACTGATTATTTAATTGTTGAAATTACAATCTTGCTTTATTGTAATTTTTCATTGTCGTAATCATCCATTGTTGTAATTATTTATTGTTGTTATTATTTTTCTAGCTTTCATTGCAGTATAATTTATTTCTTACAAGATTGTTGCTGAATTCAGTTTGTACAACAATGAAAATTCACATGTTATAATTACTGATTATTTAATTGTTGAAATTACAATCTTTCTTTATTGTAATTTTTCATTGTCGTAATTATTTATTGTTGTAATTACTCATTGTTGTACTTACTCATTGTTGTAATTATTCATTGTTGAAATTATTCGTTGTTGCAATTTTTCATTGTTGTATTCAAATAGAAACATCAATAGTCATGTTACAGTATTATTAATGCGTCCAGGAACGCTTAAACTTGTATTACACTTTCGTAGTTCAAAATTCAAGAAATAATAAAGTCTGAGGAGCTCTTTCTTGGTTATAAATTTCGACATATTATTGGTCTATTATTTAACTAACGTCTGATGATATCTATTACTCTTTAGATAAGTCATAAGAGCATGGAGTAATTTATCCGAATGACTAATAGACATATCACGCAAGTTCAATACTATACTTTTTATGACTAGTAAGAATTATTTTTATTAAACTGATACAAAAACTGGATATTCTGTATATTTTGAA
This sequence comes from Pterostichus niger, assembly GCA_947425015.1. NCBI lineage: Eukaryota > Metazoa > Arthropoda > Insecta > Coleoptera > Carabidae > Pterostichus > Pterostichus niger. Next base: position 23,089,531 of record OX380345.1, on the reverse strand, counting down.
GCTTTGATCAGCCAATCAGAATGAAAAAAATAAGTTCTATTCAGCCATGTTATAATCTCCTACCGAACTGTTAGTGTAAAATTTAAATATGTTATCTTTCTTAACATGGACTAGTAATTTTTTAAACAATAACAGTAATAATTTATTAAAATATAATTAAAGGTCCGCTAGCGTAAAGTTGACAGTTTTTTTTTTCGATGACAGACAAAAAACTTTTGAAAATACAGAATAGAAATGACGATATCATCAATATGTTCGAAGTATAAATTGCAGCAAATATAATTGATCTCACTGGAGGGTTTATGAATTGCGGTAGTCAAATCAGGACCAAATTTCCTATACGAGATGAGAAAGTCCGAAATGGGGCCTTAGTGTCGTGGCGAGCAGCAGGACCTTTTAACGTGGCACCGCGCCAAATTTGCGCGCTGTGCAGTGGCGAAATTTAAATATATTCGACGTGAAGTCACTGGGGCGCGGCTACGGACTCGCACCATCCAAATGGAAATTATTGCCGATGCTGGCGAGCCAACTGTATCGCCTTTCCCTTCTTGGTTCTCGGGACTACGAGCGGACGAGCTCCTTCGTTTCCCGGTTCCCGACTAGAAGAGGAAGTTAAGGAAGACGGAGTGACCGGGTTTGTGTACATTGCTGGGAAGTTACTGAAATTGATTCTGAAGATGTTTCCTTTTCTTTTTGTGGTTATTTTTAGTGACTAGAAGGGAAATAGGTGTATTTAAATTGAAATTCACCGCTTGATTGAAATTCTTCTGCAAATTTTATTACCAGCGAAAGGTAAATAAAAACTGTTTTTTTATGTCTCAGTTAGTCACCCAATCGAAAAAATATATAAACCAGATCTAAAATAAATGAGAAGCTGAGTACGAATCTCATAGTCGATAACTAAAATTTCCAGAAATACCAGTTACGTTTGTCACTCAAAAGTGAACTATATCTACATAATTATATGTTCGTGTAATTTTAAAAGACACAAGTTATTGTTCTGTACCTGTACAAATTTTTAAGTATTTAAATATTTAATAGTTAGTAACTAGTAACTAGAAGGATCTAAATACTGAAAAGACTAGGCTTATATTCTGACTTGTGTCATTCATAACACTTTTTGTACCAAACCGGAAGATGATCAATGTTTTTAGTGCTCGAAATATCCTTATTACACACAAGAAAGATACAAAAAGGGTTCCTCAAACCTACTCTTTCGATAAATTACGATATTGAAAATAAATATTGGATAATATCTAGTTCAATATGACGTTTCATTAAAAAAATTATTATTAACCGACGAAGAGCATTAGTTTGTACATTTGACCATCTTTCTATTTCTTCAAATAAAAAAAGTTAGCAATAGTGGACTGCTAACTTTGTTCGTCAAAGTATAGCGGGCATTTAAATAGTGTACTCAAAACATAAATCATGACAAAATTAAATTCTTTCTTTCTTTATTCGTTGATAAAACTATATTGCTTATCCTCTCTTCCCTTTTAAATGCGACAGTAACCTAATATTGGCTGAAAGGTCATCATAGTTTGAGATACGTTAAATAAATTTGACCCACGCAATACATGTGTTTCATTCCTTCAAAATCAATATCTAAAATGCTCAATGTTTGATTCGTACACTTATTAAACTACGAACACGTTAAGTTGTTGGTATGATTTTGTCATTATTAAACTGATAATCAGGATGAAAACTAGTTTAAATCTATAATAACCTTTCATTGTATTACACAACACGAAGATTACAAAAAATGAAAACCTTGTCATTGTGTATGTTCGTCAGTTTACGCGTTATGATCACGTGTGGATATCTCTCGCCCTCTACCCGTCGTGTGACGCTAATTATCTTACACGTAATGACGTAACGTGATATCGGTAACGCATACACCACTCGCAGAGTTTTTAATTAATGGCTGCAGGGCCAACGAGCGTTGCCGACGCCCGGGCGTGAATAAATCACAAGAGTAGGTCGTTTTCAGCGGACGCCATGTTTAATTTGTGTGTTATCCAAGCAAGTACACTAATATATGATATCTAGTTTTATTACGGAAATCTGAAAGGGGACGATCTATTCTACAGACTTTGTGGAATGATGGCGTTTAAAATGATGAGTTTGAAATTGAGAATTACACTGAAGGACCTTCAATTGTAATTTAGTTTAGGTATTATTACTTCATCACACACACAAAAATATAGGCTGGTAGCACAAGCTCTGTTTTTGCCTGTTTTAAGAGCAGTGTATTTGGGTGTTTTAGCTATCTCTAACATGTTAAAACCGTGTTCTTAGAACACCCAAAAACAAAGCTTGTGCTACCAGCCATAGAAGCGACACTTGCAAATCGGATTTGTTTGTTGCGCTTTCTTTGGTCAGTAATTTATTTTTTCTACGATTGCTATCAAAAACTGACAATTATGCTCTCATTTGTAAAGTTGACGTTGTCTGTGCATATTAAATGCACGCTTATAGCAATAGTTACCAGGGATACAAACAAAACAGAAACTTGTCGTATTGACAGTTACCGTGTTCGAGTAACAAAGAATCACTTTACGCTCTTAATACACAAATAACTATTTCATGTCTTCGACCGGAAACACTAGTTTTACATAATTTAAAATGTTCAGAAACAACCTGTTTCCGACCTAGGCCGGCAAAGACTTTGTTAAGGTTAGCATTGGCATTAACTGGTTGTTAGTATCAGTTTTATCTTTTGAGAGCTTAAGGGTTAGATATTTCTACCAATTTTACAGCTAAATTATTCATTGTAAACTCAAATGTAAGTAATTATAATTGAATTTGCAGTTGCTGTGTACAACCAATAAAAAATATGTGAATAACAAATTAACCGTTAAAGATAAATTAGATAATAGTGGTATTTATAAACTAAATTGTAATGATTGTAACTCTATTTATATTGGACAGACAAGGAGATCTTTTAAGGTAAGGTTTTATGAACATCTGAGATCCTTTAAATTAAAAAAAAAACTGACTCCAATATGGCGATGAATGGAAAAAAATCACACCTGCAACATTGATAATCTGGAAATTTTACACTTCACCATTAAAGGACGTAGAATGAAGCATTTGAGATTCAGAAAGCTATTCATAGCGGCTTAAATGTCCTCAATGACCAGGTGGATTTGTTTCATTCAAATGCTCTTAAGATCTTTATTAATGAACTTTACCGTTAATCACTGTACTATATAAACTGTGTGAAATTTATATTTTAATCAGTGAACGTTCTGAAGATGGCATATTAAGCCGAAATCGATCAACTTATTGTTAATAAATAATTTTTGTGAAACTACATCAAGTGTTTACTTTCATTATTCTTATAATAAAATATGTATCCGAGTAGAAGGATTTTTTGGCAATAAATTATTAGTAAGATTCTCGGTAACTTCTTTAATATGTGCTGAAGTCACAATGTTTGTAACAAAACAAATGACTTGCTTATATTCATTTAACTCTTGTATCCTTAACATAGGGAAAAATCTTTCAGAATTCATATATATATATATAAATAAAAGGGGGCTTCTGGTTTAAATTCTGTATATATTTAAAATTCAAAAACTCGACGTTTCGGTACTTTAAACAAATACCTTCATCAGGACAGAAATACAAATAAAATAACATAAATCAAACATATTTTATTTGTATTTCTGTCCTGATAAAGGTATTTGTTTAAAGTACCGAAACGTCGAGTTTTTTAATTTTAAATATATACAGAATTTAAACCAGAAGCCCCTTTTATTCTTGTATCCTTGTTTACGAATGTCTATTTATTTATTTTTATATAGTTGTACTTCGTGGTACAGTTTCTCTTATATATTAAATCCCAAGTACAGTACCTACAGCTTATAGTGGAATCCGAATCTCTCAGATACAATCGTATTTTTGTGGATATAAGTTGAAGTGAGATATGAATGCTCGACCTCTTTGCTTCTTAAGTATAAAAGCAAGTTTTATCTCGATTGCCTATAAATATATAAGTAATATGAATATATCTAGAACCGCAAACCTTAACTTAAAAGTATTATATACACTTTTAGTTACATTAAATTGTCGTAATATGTTCCATTTTGCAATTTTCAGTTCCCCTTGTTTGATAATTCAATAAAGCTTGACATACTCGAAGCTAACGCAATTATACTTTTCGTTTTATGTCGTTTTACGTGGGTTACTTCGTACTTCGATATATTGTCGTCGTTAAAGTTACTTGTTCTTTTGTTTTTAGCAAGATTCATCTGTCGTGGAAAAAACAATGTCGGTGCTTAATTGCGACGGGGGATCTTTAATTAAATGTAATTTATTTCAAACTGATTGGATTTCTTTAAACGAAAAGCCTTTAATTACGTGGATAGATAAGCAACGGCATTTTTCAAGTTTCAAATAGTTTATTTTATAAAGGACAAATATATTTTAACCCTTTCCACTCCAACCTAAAAACTTTTAGCGGATACTAATAACTCCAACACTATATTAGTTGCAAGTACATCCATGTAATGTAAAAATGTCGCAATTACGCCGACAATGGAGTGCAAAGGGCTAATATCTGTTTTTTTCTGAGATCTATTCGTTTTAAGACTGGTATTATAAACGACAAAATAATTTACTTCTCAAGTGAAAAAATTTTATTCATTTAAATGACAAACGAACTTTTGACAGTAATGTTATATATGCCATAAAATAAATAAAATTTCACTCCAATTTGGTAATTTAAATAAATGTTTTTTACAGTCGATATGAAAGTAGGCATTAGAGCTTTCATTTGTCAACGCAAAATGTCACTTTGCCGCTTATGCGCAACGAAACTCTCACACTCTGAATTTTTAATTTTAAATCAAACATTCGTTGAACGTTGCGATAACATCCAGTGATAACAAATAAACAATTTTCATTTTATATGTCCTGCAAGGCTGAAAACTGTAAAATTATATTCTTAAAATTGAAAATAATGAAGGAAAATGTATTGTGATTATTCTAGAGAATATCTTGTATGTGTTTCGAGGGCAAATATACATTGTTGATTTCGTGAGAAATATCGCACTCTCGGACGCCCTTCTATGTTGCGCAGTAATAATCTCTCAATCGACAATGTACCATTTTACGCTTTTAATATACAAATATTTATACTAGGGAGGTAAAATTATTCTTACCTTTACAAAACCCTGGTTCGATCCCCACAACCGACAAACAATTTTCAACAATTTAAATCTACCCCTGTGGCTCTCCCACCACTAATTTCTTTGGGGGCCGTGATTTGACGGTTTGTAACCGCACTTCACGCGAAAAAATATATCACTTACTGAAATCTGCATAGGCAGAGTGCCACACCCAGTAATGGGTAAAAGGCGTGATGATATATTTATTTATTTATTTTATATACAAAACCTAACATTATTGTTTTTGAATTTATTAGAATAATGCCTTTTTGCAGTATAATCGTTTCCTGGCCAGTGTAATAAACGACAAATAAATTTATTTCTATAGTAAATAAAAATGTGTTCATTCAAATGACAGTCGAACTTTTGACATTAATGCTATAGATGTTATGAAATAAATAAAATTGATTTACTATGAAAGCAAATTTATTCTGTCCTTTATAAAACCAGACATTAAACGTTTAAATATAATTTCATTATCGGATAAGTTCGTAATTTTCTTGAATTAAATCGTAAATTTAATTTATTTGTGAGTGGCAAAATTTTGATCTTTAATTGCTAATTTAATAATAATTTTGATGTATTAATATTCAACAATTTTAATAACCCAAGTAAATAAGTTTGAATTAACAACTACAAACATTGTTTACTGGTTTTGAAAAAGCTGAAAAAGCCGCGATTACATATCATTATTTTTATATTGCTTAGTGACCTCTGGCTGTTTTGAAAAGAACTTAATAATTAATGCTGTTTTCATTGCTTCAAGCATGCGCATTTTTAATAGCTCATTAATACGCAAAATACAAACAGAGTGCCAATTGACTTGATCTCATGTTGTAAATCTTTTAAATAAATAATAATTTATTTCAGATTAATACATGAAAATAATAATCTAATTCTAGTGGGTTGGGCAATATTTATCTAAATTTAATAATAACATCGGTATAACTTGAACTCAATCTGAGTACTCTACTATCAATAGATACAGAATTGCATTCTTGTTTTTGGGAAGAATTGTCTAGAAATGCTTGAAGAATTACTATTTTCAAAAGGAAATTTATGAACTTTATTAGATATTAAGTTATAGCTGATTAAAGTGATTAATTTTGATAATTAAAAAGTGCTGAAACATCTTTTTGATACAACGCAACAAATGGAAAGTGAAGCCTGGGAAGTATGTAAACTAAAGTATAATTTCGTTGGAATCTCTACAAAACATGTGAAATTTAACCAATGATAATGAGCAACAAAAGTATTTAAATAAAATGAGATAGATTTAGTTTCTATAAACTGTTATTTGAATTGAGAAAACGAATCGTTTATTACTTTTGAATTAATTACAAAAAGAAATAAGTAATTACTAAATAATATCTTATACAGTTTCTTAATAATTTCTGGAAGACAGAACTTCGCTGGGGAAATAACTGCAGATGAAAAGTTTAAAATGAAATATAATAAACAAAAAAATACATTAGAAAAACTGATTCTCCCCAATTTTCTTTCAAATTTTCGCGATTCCTTAATTCAAAATTACATTACCGTAAGATACTCATATGCCTATATTTTGTACAACAAAATTTTCCCCAATTTGTTTCTTTCAAAATGTCGTAAAAAAATTATTTACCAAAGGATTAAATTACTTAGATCGTTTTCTGAGGCAAAAGTTTCATCAAAATCGTTAAAAGCCGATTCCAAGATCGTTGACACCCACCTAGACAGATACAAATTAAAATATAAGTATAGATATTTTTTAAAGAAGAGATATTCCTGAATTTGTTTATGTTCCAATTGACTTGATCTCATGTTGTAAATCTTTTAAATAAATATTCATTTATTTCAGATTAATATATGTAAATAATAATCTAATTCTAGTGGGTTGGGCAATATTTATCTAAATTTAATAATAACATCGGTATAACTTGAACTCAATCTGAGTACTCTACTATCAATAGATACAGAATTGCATTCTTGTTTTTGGGAAGAATTGTCTAGAAATGCTTGAAGAATTACTATTTTCAAAAGGAATTTTATGAAATTTATTAGATATTAAGTTACAGCTGATTAAAGTGATTAATTTTGATAATTAAAAAGTGCTGAAACATCTTTTTGGTACAATGCAACAATTGGAAAGTGAAGCCCGAAAAATATGTAAACTAAAGTGTAATTTCGTTGGAATCTTTACAGAACATGTGAAATTTAACCAATGATAATGAGCAACAAAAGTATTTAAATAAAATGAGATAGATTTAGTTTCTATAAACTGTTATTTGAATTGAGAAAACGAATCGTTTATTACTTTTGAATTAATTACAAAAAGAAATAAGTAATTACTAAATAATATCTTATACAGTTTCTTAATAATTTCTGGAAGACAGAACTTCGCTGGGGAAATAACTGCAGATGAAAAGTTTAAAATGAAATATAATAAACAAAAAAATACATTAGAAAAACTGATTCTCCCCAATTTTCTTTCAAATTTTCGCGATTCCTTAATTCAAAATTACATTACCGTAAGATACTCATATGCCTATATTTTGTACAACAAAATTTTCCCCAATTTGTTTCTTTCAAAATGTCGTAAAAAAATTATTTACCAAAGGATTAAATTACTTAGATCGTTTTCTGAGGCTAAAGTTTCATCAAAATCGTTAAAAGCCGATTCCAAGATCGTTGACACCCACCTAGACAGATACAAATTAAAATATAAGTATAGATATTTTTTAAAGAAGAGATATTCCTGAATTTGTTTATGTTGTAATTAAGGTATAAACAAAAAGAAATAAATGTGTCAGAGATTTTAATTTCTATCGGTTTTATTTCTATAGTAAAACAAAAATGTCACTATTGAAAATTGCAAAAAAATTGTATAATAACAGACTTATTCCAAAGCGTGCTTTTACCTATTATTTTATGTAAATAAATGTAACAATTAACGAGCAAGCCATAAGTTAATTGAGTTTAGTAATCTTCAGCAAAATTTGACTGTAAATGCAAAAATAAAATACTTTAATCTTCCAATTACCATCCTACGCAAATATTATTTCAGTTCCATTCAAACTTAATTACATTTTAAACATTTAACAAAAACAACAAAAAAACCACGTCAGTTCCGCACACACTGCGCTGAATAACTTACGGATGACATAATTTAAAAGTTTTAATGACAATAACGCACCGTAGTGTATTGTACAACTCACACAATTCGACAATTTCAGCGCAGTGACGAACTGCAGGTTGGTAGTGACGTAGAGGGCGGTGGTAGCGAATGCACGTCGCTCAGCACAATTGCATTCATTTCTCACGCGCAGCAGGTTATCATTATCCGCCGCATGCAGCGCTGCGCTCGCTCTCTCTGGGGCTAATCATCACGCGGTTCTGCGTTCACCTGCACACGTTAATTGTACCTCTCTGTCGTCTATTCGCGAACAACCTCAAGTGTAATTGTGGATTTTGTGTGAGTGCTATGAATCTGATAAATGTGGAATAAGAGAACATATTTTTTTCTTAAAGCATTGACGTTTGAGATTTATTTATGTATGCTTCGTACACTATAGATAAATCTGATGTACCCCAGAGCCGCGTAAAGGCTTGTTAGTATCATAGGAATATATAATTAAAAATTGGAATTATCATAACAGAATAGTTTTATTAGCAAAAAAAATTCGAATCTGAGAACCAAAAACAATACAATATAACTTTTTAATTTTGGAAAAAGGTAACTATAGGTATATAGTGGAATAATATACGGTAGCATTTTGTATTGTCGGTAATTTATCAAGTTGATATTGGTATTACGAATCTTGAACCCAATTGAAATTCAAATTACTTTCGTAATGCACAAACTCGGGATTTTCGTATTGCTATCCACTGATGACAGTTGGACTTGCAGATCTCTTTATTTTGAATGTTTGTTTCGGTGAAACATAATCTTGGAAGACTGCATATTTCGGTGTTGTAGATACGTAAACTTTTGGTACTTTAACAGGAAGGTATGTTCTTGGTGTAGATTGTACTGGTGGCAGATATTCTCTAGATTCGTTTTTAATTTCAACTTTAGGCAATAAATAACTGTAAGATATATAATAATATAATGTATATAAAAATAAATATTATATTTTTTGTTATGATGCATTTAAAAGACAAACTAGACAAGGCATTAAAAAGTTGTTGGTTCATGGTCTATCTAAAATTGTTTTTGATCTTTGACGATTTTTAAAATAAATAACTTATTAGCAACTGTAATTGCCAAATAAATTCGCAACGCGATGTTGAAATTGAGAAATGTTTCTTTTAATCCACTTTTTCTCTAATACCTACTTGCAAATTTCCAGTGGAGATTCAATGTTGTTCCTTACATATACTTTTAAATAAATGAATTCATGAATGAACGGAGCATCTATTTTTTTGTAAATATGTATTTACTTTCCCTCTGCTTTAATTATAGTTTCATTTTCCAAGTTTATTTGAATAAATTAGTATTTTTTGCCGGTCTCTAAAAGATTGCCGCTCTAGGCAACGGCCTTTCTTGCCTAATGGATACATCGGCCCTGATGTGGTTACGTAGTTTTCCGACAATAAGTTTAGATTTTATCTGCATAATTTATATAAATTTTAAAAAATTGACGGTCGGTTAAATATTATGTCATTCAGTTGGGTCTAAAGTGTGAAAATTTAAGAAAATCTGAAGATCCTATTATATACAAATCGGCAAAGTAAAAACTATAAATTTAATCATATAATTCACCTTTTCAAAGATAGCAATAATTTTTACTAAAAACAAGATAACTTACAAATTTTGGATTAAAACTTTATATTTAAGTTCAAGCGAAAAAGTGAGATTAAGTACTATAATGAACTGTAGTTTACTAGTGGCATCACAACTTTATTTATAGGTCTTTTAAAAGTTTTATGTTTATTTCGTTAACGGCATCAAATACTAAAATAGTCTTCAATTTGAGTTAAAACAAATTTAGTTTGGAACATGTTTTGAAACTACGAGTATTATCAGTTCATTTGTTGTAATAAATTTAAAATAAATATAACGCCTTCAATCTATTATTTACCGTAGCAGATCTCCGGATAATTTTACTGTGGAGTTAAGTTTATCGGCTGTGGGAATCGACCTCGGGTTCTCGAACCCGCAAATCGACACAATATCACTGAGATATCCACCACATAATTATTTTTATCGTCAATTTTTTTTTCAAAATATGTCTAGTTCGGTATCAAATTTAATTAGTTATGTATGCTATTCTGTACAACAGGAACTTAATCACAATTATAGTACAGGGTTCGTACTCACTCACCAGAAGTGTGGTAGTTCATGTATTTTTAGCTTGAGCAAGAATCGAACTCGGGATCTTAGTCCGAGAATTTTAATAAAAGTAAATAAATATAAAATAAATATATCATCACGCCTTTTACCCATTACTGGGTGTGGCACTCTGCCGGAGCAGATCTCGGTAAATACTTCTTCGCGTGAAGTGCGGTTACCAGCAGTCAATTCACGGACCCCAAATATATTAGTAGAGGGGGAGCCATAGGGGTAGTTTTTTTTTAAATTGGTGAAAATTGTTTGTCGGCTGTGGGGATCGAACCAGGGTTTTCCAGATCCACAGGCCGACTCGATACCACTGAGCCACCTACCCCATTTAATAAATTAATTTAATTAATTAAATTTAATTAAAGTGAAAGTATTAATTAGGTGACGACAGCAAATTTTGATACGGTTTTAATCTTACTATACGATAAATATAAACTATTTTTTACCATTTAAACATTTAAGAAATTATCTATTTAAAACATTTTATACTAATTTAAGAATGTAAAACGATATACACTAGAACATTGGAAAAACTGCTAATCTAATACAAATTTTTATTTTTTATTCTAAACCACAGGAGCTTTGAGCAAAGAGCTCTTAATTAATGAATCAGAAACCTACTGTTAGCTACTCATTTTAGTTTTCATACATAAAACAAGTTATACTGATGTGGAAAGCAAAACCACAACAAACGAGCTTGACGTTTCATTATACTTTGGGCAGCAAGACATCAAAGAGCAGTCAGGTATTTCGATATGATAGAATCGCATGTCCATATAGGTTTGTATACAAAGTAAGTAACACGGACACCTTTCTAATAACATCTAGACAAGACAATTTAAATTGGATGAAGTTTCTTTTACGTGAACATGTAGTAATTAATTTTAGAAAATAAGTACAAAACATATTAAATTATATTTTAGTTGTACAACCCTACATAATGAACATAGGTAATAAAACTATCTATCACCTGTATCATTTGTCTGTATTTGTTTATTGCTTAATATTACAATATTACATAAGGTAAAAGATAGTTTTGTTGCTTATGTTATTTAATTATTTACCTTCACGGTTAACAACATACTAGCGTAGCATAGGTAACAGTCGTATCAATATTTGTGTATTGCATTATTTCTAATTTTTAATACCATTTTTCTCGAAATAATTCCCTATAACCCTATACCATATTTATATTGTTGAGATAAGAAAATTCTAAATAAAAATAAATATATCATCACGCCTTTTACCTATTGCAGAGTGTGGTACTCTGCTGAAACAAATCTCGGTAAGTAATATATTTAGGCACGTGAAGTGCAGTCACAAGCTGTCAAATCACGGCCCTAAAAGATATTAGTGGAGGGGAAGTCACAGGGGTAGTTTTAATGTGGTGAAAATTGTTTGTTGGTTATGAGAATCTAACTCGGGTTTTCAAATCTACGACTTGATACACCTGAGCCACGTACCCCATAAATAATAATATCTAATCGACTAAAAATTATACATGAGAGTCACTAGTTAAGTATAGGGTTTGTTATTCCTTATAAATTAGCCCCTTATTTCTGATTATTTTATGTATATAACATTTTTCTATAAAGTTAGTAGTTCGCCCAAAAAAGAGCTTTAGTTACTTTAAAAGAAACACCCTACATAATCGATACTTAATCAGCTTTATTTGTGAATTACCTTTTAGTTCAATATTATTACATTTATTATAATTAATTAGTAAAAATAGTAGCATTTAGAACTTTCTAAATATCGAGATCTAATTTACTAGATTGTTAAAGAGTTCGCGCCTTTAAATCTCGCTGACTTTAATACATATAGAGTATTTATATAATCCTTTGAAAAACTAGGATATATTATATGACACATTTATTATAGAATTTTTCTTTCAAAATTCGTAAAATTAAGGGTGGATTATCCGAAGTAAAGATTTTTAGTTATTTCTAATATATTAATGGTGCAGGTGGCTTAGTGGTATCGACTCTGCCTGTGAATTTCAGAACCTAGGTTCGATTCCCACAGCCGACAAACAATTTTCACCACGTTAAAACTACCCTTGAGGGTCCCCCTCCACTAATATCTTTGAGGGCTGCGATTTGACGGCTGTTAATCGCACTTCACATGAAGAAATATACCATTTACCGATATCTACTACAACAGTTCCACTATATACCTTTGGTTGAAATCTTAGCCGGCAAAGCGTTCTTTCAACTTTTGAGACAAATAACAATTTTATTGACACATAATCATGCAAATATAAAAGCTTAACATTTGTATAAAATTAACTAAATTACTAACTCAACTCTTAAATTAGTTGTCTAATTTACTTGATCGCATAAACTCATAATAAAAATTTACAGTTATATTAAACAGTTTATTAAGTAAACGAATGATTTCAAACAATAACAATAAAAATATATGAATAAGAATGTTTGATGGTTTTTGTTTGAATTGTTGATACTATTACAAGTTTGTCCAAGTTTACTTTGTGAGATGATTGAATAACACGGATGAAGATGATCTTCATTTACAGTATTTTCAAATTGTCATTTATAGAGTGTCAAATTTCAAGATCCTCTACTATATAGTTTCTGTATTTTCTCTACATTATATGAACAGACGCCTAAAATTCAAAATTAAAATAACAATTGACTACCATGGATTTCATCGGCGACAGCGCGATAGAATGCAAGACAAATGATGATACAATCGCGCAGCAGTTGTCTCTCGACAGGCTCTACACCCGAAGCACGATGATTGATTCAGTTTTGACTCATACTGCCGTCGTGGTGCAGTGTGTCTTCGCGTCGTTTCTCGCGAATAATTGGGCCGCGGCAGGGAATTCAAGATTTTCGAATTTCCTTTCTCGGGCGGTATTCAAGCAAAAAATTTCGCACGTCAGACGCCGGCGGTGGAAAAAATCGCACGTTCCCGCGATTTGAACTTTCATTATCGAACCTCGAAAGAAAACGTTTTGTCAAATCTCCCGGGACAAGGTGAACGGCTTCGAGGTTCTTCTACCTCCCTATTAGCAATGTAAAAACAAGGAAGATGAGAGCACTGCAGAGAGAAGAAAATTAGACGAGATTTCAAGATATTTTTCGATTTATTACATATATTATACAACTTAGTAGAGATAGACACTTAGTATAACAACCGAATAAGATTAATTAACTAGCAATTGAGATTAACATTGTTAAACATTCATAAATTAGATTGCAGATAAGACATCCAAAATTATTTTTACATGAAACAATTTTAGAATATTTAATAAGTAAAAAATTAAGTTAGCCATTGTTTCGTGACTATTAATATATCTCTATCCCATTGTTTCTTATATAAAATCTGATACAATTTAGTATCTTGTGATATTGTAGGGTTTTGTCTTTGAAAAGAAATATTCGTATAGGGAAAGCACTCAGCACTTTGTATTAATTTGCAAAATTCTTTGTACATGAAAGATTTTATTTCAGACATATTGTTATCTACCAGTGCCAATTTTATAAAATTTACACCCAGTATATGAAGCTTGCCAAGATAACAAAATTATGAACAAAAGATAAGAAACATAAAATATGTTCTATGGTTCCAGCGAGAAATTGCAGTAACTGACCGGGTTAGTATTAGTATTTTGTTAATCTTAAAATTGCGAGATATTGAAACAGTTTTTAATTTAAAAATTTGTACAAATTCTATTCGTTTCTGTCATTTATTATTTACATCATCATCATCTGTGGTGCTACAGTCCGAGATCGGGCCAGGGCCTACTGGTCACACCGAGCCGCAGTTTTTACACTGCCGTACTGCCGGTTTTCGTAGTCAAATGCTACATTATTTTAAGGCGTATAAGTGACTAGCTTATAGCGCCCGAGTGTGATAAATACATGTAACTGTATTTTATATTTTACGACAAATCACACATTGTCGACAGGCGGATTCGAACTGACAAACCTTGGTTCGGGTGACGTCACAGTATGTTAAGATATGTGCCTTAACACGCTCGGCCACCGCATATTTGTTTAAAACATTTAGTTTGATGCGTTTTCATGATTTAATTGTCATCTATAATTTATAAGGTCATTGCTAACGGGCGTGCAGTGCTTATCTCCGCACACGGGCAGTCGATAGATGGGGCGGTCGTCGTTAACATTTTATAGGTGATCTATCGTAGTCATTTTATTTCTACTGATTTTTTCGCATCTCATACTAGAAATTAATATAATAAATAAAAAAAAACAATTAATAGTTTAGAAATATACAATTATGAAATTACAAGAAACTTTTATGCTTAGACGCAATTTAATTTTTTTTAAAATTTTATTATCGGTTGGGTATCAATTAGAGACTCGGGCTAACGTTAGTCTTTACTAGTTGTCAAATTACGCTCCTCAAAGATGTTAGTGTGTAATCAGACTTATTGAAAATATAAATAAATAAAAATATATATCATCACGCCTTTTACCCGTTACTGGGGGTGGCACTCTGCCTAAACAGATCTCGAAAGTGCGGTTATCAGCCGTCAAATCACGGCCCCCAAAGATATTAGTGGGGAGGGAGCCACAGGGATAGATTTAAATTGGTGAAAATTGTTTGACGGTTGTGGGGATCGAATCAGGGTTCTCAAGATCCACAGGCCGATTCGATACCACGGAGCCACCTACCCCATAATATATTGAAAATATATTTGTTTCAAATTTTTTTAACACACAAAACAGAGTGTGCTACAAAACTGCTTTTTTAGAGAAAGGAAATTGTAAAAAGAGCTCTTAATTGTGTTTGCATGTAAAACACGAGTCGTATTTATTTTCCGACAAAACAATGCTTTGTTCCATGTAGTGTATTCCGTAGTTTTAAGAACAACATAGTGTACACGATCACATATCAGTGCCATAAACCGTACGATGACGTAAGCACGTGACCAGAGTGTCAGAGGTTGCCCCATCACGTCACGTCACGTAGCGTGAACCACCGCCACTGCTCGACCGCGCCCTGTGCATCACAATCGAGCGCCGTAAATCAACGCTAACTAACTCCGAGCTAATGTGATTCCGAATACGCCGCCGACCCACAAACAAAAATAAAACCCCCGCAAATATTTGGACGTGAACTCGTGTCAGACGAGAGCGACGCTGGGTGCTTGTTGGCGTGTTTACGTATGTACGACACGCACGACACGCACTGGCTAGCCACGCCCGCTGCGACGCGTCGCCACTGATGGTGTGAAGGGAGCAGAGGGTGACGGTGGCGACAGTGGCTATTTGTCCAACTAAACCGCGTGATGATTGACGCAATCAAGAACCCCACAATTGATAACTCACAAAAAATTGTACCTTACGTTTGTGTTGTAATTAATGTGACCAGCGGAAAATTTGGTGGCAGCGACAAGCTGACAAAATTAAATAAATACATTTTGTATTCATGTTATGATTTCAGGTTATAAAGATAATTTGTGTTGTAAATAATGTGCACGACATCGAAACATGTTGAATGACATGAAATGTTATACGGTTATCCAATTAAAGTTTGTCCAGTAATAACATTTCATGAATTGAAAACTTTTGTAATGTAACGATCATTTAAATTGAATTAATACATTTTTTTAGGATGAACAAAATCACAACAAAATTGATGACTATATGAAATAGTTTCTACTAGAGATGGGCGAATATCAAATTTCTCGAATTCGAATATCGAATACGAATATCAATCAGATCTCGAATATTCGAGGTACTCGAATATTCGAATACTCGTAAAAGTTAATTTATTTATTATTAATAATTATTTAATTATCTCTTTTTTAATTATTTGAATGAAATTGTTAAGATAAAATAAAATTAAAATAAAAAGTACAAACAAAAAAGAAAAAGACAAAAACTTCAAATTTAAGGTGAAACGTATGGGCTGATGTTGGCGAAAAACAAATTTGAAATATAGTACGTCTTCATGGTTTTGAAACAAAATATCTTTGTTATTAATAACTTCAAAGTATTGTAATAGCTTTAAGTTTATGTACAAATGATAAAGAAAAACGTAGTCAAAAATTGAGGTGAACATATGGCGCGATATTCGAGGTATTCAAATGTTCGCTATACTGACGTTAATATTCTAAAATCTCGAATATCGAATAATGTCAATATTCGCGGCATTCGACTTTTCGCGAATGATATTCGCCCATCTCTAGTTTCTACTTATCATTATTCGTGAGATTTTGTTCATTATTTATAGATTGACAAGTCTATAAAGTTATAGATTTTTTTTACAGAATTCCACTATTAGTTAAAGAAAATCAAATTAAATTATTCAGAGACAAATTGGAACACCAACAGGATTAGAACTTGGGACCTTATGATTGGAGTTCATAAGGTTCCAGGTTTGAAACCTGATGGTATCTTAATTGTCCTCTTTATAATTTAATTTGATTAGCTAAGTATTTACTAAAAATTACTAATTAAATATTAGAGTAAAGCACTTTTACCTTTTCCTAATTCCGACTATAGTATTATTTTTGTTAGCTGATTGAAAGAATGAGGTATTAGTTGAAATATCACGCTAGCACGTTGACAAGTCATGTGTAATTACGAAATGTTGATTGATGATTAAAAATGTTTTAATTTTCAATTTGTTCTCGTAGTAGACGGATCTATAAATTTATATTTTGACATAACGCACGGTCAGCCTATGTTTTATTAATGTAATATGAAATACGCGATTTTAATTTCAAACAAAAAAAAAATAAATTACATTATTTATCGAATTTTAATTATAACGAAAAATTATATTAATATTAGTCACTTATTTTATTTCAAATGAGCAAATAATATATTTGACTGAATAATATTAGCTACTATATTAATTATGTGCATGTAATTATTCAACTATGTATAAAAAGGGAAATAAATTTATTAAAATATATCATTTCGAACAAGCTATCGATATAATAAAATAAATAATGTAGATTTTCCAGGGCTATATATTTGTATAAATGTTTATACAACAAATATATATCTAAATTTTCGGGAGGCAATTTCATGAAACATATATTCATTTCCTCGTTATTTTATATGGCTACGTTTATAATGACACATTTATTATTGTAATAGTGAATATAATACTAATATAGGTAAAATTGATTTAAATGTATTCATTTATATTTTATAAATATCAAAAACTATTTAGCTAGAATATCGCATTTTTATCGGAATAACAGAAAATGCTCCAGTGATCGTTAGGACATTCAAATAGTTGCAGAAGTTTGCAAACTTTATTCAACTTAAATTATAAATTAAGAACATATTTTATGGCCTAGAAAAATATAGTAAAATTCGAAATTTGTTAATATTAAAATAAAACTATTGGGACACTTACTGTACAATAGGTAGCAGTTCAATTTTGAATCAAGAAGTTGGTCTTACCTAAAACAAAACAAATAGATAAATAAATATAATAGTTACATACGAATTAATATATGAAAGAGAAATTTTAATGGATGATCAAGCCCAGAGCGAGTTATAGAGGAAAGACACTCTTTTAAGATACAATTTTTTTTTGCGAACGTCACTGACAAATAATTCATGATTTGATACATTAATAAAAATAAATAAATAAACTAATCACCATAGAAACATTAGTTCTTTGATCTCCTTTTGCAAGTTAAGGATTAGTAAAATTTTATCGATTATTTTGATCATACTCACAAATCTAAATCGGTACAGACGGATTTTTCGGTTTAAAAAGTGATCAAAAAGGACTAATTTTCTGGGCGATCGCAAAAATAGTTATTTACGTAATAAGTCAGGAAAGTGCTCAATTGTAGGATGAGTAGATAATTTTATGCCGAGCTACAGCGAGGCTTGTAACAGCTTACGAATCCTGTACGACGCTTTACTGACGTGTTACATATAACATTTTACCTAAAACTTATAAACTAATAATAAATATTTTAAATTTATTTAAATTAAAAGAAATATTTGACTTGACATATTCAGTCAGTACTTTATGTTGCTAAGTAACTAGACACTCACGTTTCTTTCATTACCTGCCTAGGCAAGCAATATGTTATTTTCCTTACTAGGCATGCAAAGCAAAGCTTTCCTAAGTCCAGGAAAATGTTTATTTTTCTGTCAGTTTCGGGTAAAATTATTTAATAAGACGTTTGTCTTTATTTTGTTTCATCATTCACTGCCCAATTCCCAAAAAGTTTTAGCTAATCCTGAATTTTGGATTATCTAATCTAATTCTAGCCCAAGTTAAAAAAAATCCAAATCATTTTCCGAAAACCAAATGAAAATATGATTTAGTTTAATCTGACTATTCCAAAATTCTGGATTAGGTAAAACTCTTATGAGAATTGGGTTGTTAAAGTCTATATTTTATATTGCAATATATTTTATTCTTTGTTTACCGGGAAATAATATAAAAAAATATTTTTTAATCAATTACCTATACCGGGTGGTGCTCGGTGAGTGCGAACATAGGAATTTAACATGGGATATTAGTTTTATGCAATTTCCTGCTCTCCTGTACATTTTACGGAAAAAACTGTAGAGGGAAGATTTGTTCAGAATTAAAAGTTACCCATGAAACTGTTTTTACATGTTTTATTAAGTTTTTGGTTTAGCCGTAACATTAAAAATAAATTTCGAAATTTCTGTTACTTTGTAGTAATAGCCATGACTTTTCTTTTATTTTTATGACAAATGCGTTAAATGTCAATTTTTGATGTTTATTAAAGTTAATCTTATAATTTAAATTAAATCAAAAAAATCACATTTTTTATTCTTTGAACAAAGTTTTATTTTCATATTTAATAATAAATCAGTTTCAAGTTTATCAACAATTTCAATTTTTTTTAAAAATTTTAAATTACAATAATTTAATGTGAAATAATAAGTAATAATTGTAACAATATTATTTAATATACCTACATAAAAAAATAAAGAAATTACAATAAATGTTCAAACAAGCCACCATTTTCAGCAAGACAATAACCAAGTCTATTGTAAAACGAAGTTCTAACATTGGCTAATTGCCTGTCAGTAATATTATCACATTCTTCGAATATAGCTTGTCTTAGTAAATCTAAATTTTCGTAGTGTTTAGAGTAAATTTTACTTTTAAGATGCCCCCACAAAAAAAAATCGCAAGGAGCTAGGTCCGGAGATCTTGCAGGCCAATTTATTCCACCACCACGACCAATCCACCGATTGCATAATTTCACAAAATGTACTTCTAGTTTCAAAATCAGCCAAAAGAAGTTCTTGATGTGTTTGAAATTTGTAAGATTTATATCCATGTGTTTTTAAAATTCTCAGAACTGTTGAATGATGCAAACCACATTCAGAAGCAATATGTCTTATACTGTACCTTGAATTTTGAGATATCATAGCCAATACCAATTCTTCATTCACTTCGTTATGACGTATTCTGTTATTATTATTATTGCCTTCATTACCATCGGTCACAGCTACACTAGCTGTACTCTCAAATTTTGTAACCAGTTTTGAAATTGTTGATACACTTGGAATTGGTTTATCTTCATATTTAATTGAAAATAAATCCCGCACCCTCCTATAACTATTTCCTCCATAATAATTTTTAATAATGAAGACACGTTCTTCGTTTGAATAAACATTCATTTTATAGCTTACACAAAGATTTAATTTAAATTATAAGATTAACTTTAATAAACATAAATATCTGATGTGGACACCACATGACTTCCTTGTACACGTATTAAACTATAGATATTTTTTTAATTGCACATATTTGACATTAAATCTTTTTTTTTTGTTCTAATCCATAGCAAACTTAATTTTTAAAAAAATCAAAAAATATATAATATTTAACTTTAGATATCTCGTTTATGCAAAAAGCTAATTTAAAAATTCTTAGTGTGCTAGACGCAGAATTTAATTCTCTAAAACTTTTATTTGCAGCATTCATTTCTAAAATTAAAATAATACCATTTTTTTCAAGGAAATCTGTTAGCAGCTTCATGTAATGTGCCACTTCCGGTTAGTCTATTTTAACCAAAATCTATTATGTTATTTCCATTGATATGGTAGTCTTATATACCAAATTTGGAAAGTTTTGGATTATATTTTGATATAGTTTTTCAATATATTATAGGCTCCAAGTATGGTACTTTACTTTCCGGAAGTTATATAATGACCAAAAAAGGAGGTGCACAACTAGATGTTATAACAGTCATAATTATAAAATTTTAACTTTCTACGGCTTACCGTTTTTGAGTTATCCGAGATACATTACGTACGTACAGACGGCACGACGAAATTAGTCAAAATGGATTCAGGGATGGCCAAAATGCGTATTTCCGCTGAAATCTGAGAACCGAAAATTTTCGCGATTACAATACTTCCTTTACTTCGTGCAACTTCTCTTAATTTTTTTTATTCTTTCCTTCGTCTTAACATTTTCTCCCTCTTTATATTCATCTTTCTCTCTAAGAATTTTTATTCTCTTTTTGTTGTTAAAATTTTCTAGCTTTTTATTCATCTGCTTGTCGTTTTTCAGAAATGTATTTCTTCATTCTACCCTTCTTTTGCCTGTTTGATTGTTTCTTTCCCATCCTTTAATTATTCAATGAATACAACGAAAGGTGCACAACTAAATGTTGCTAATGCAATGACATTGACATTTAATTTTTTATTTTTTTCTTATTTTTTGTTCTAATCCATAGCAAACTTAATTTTTTTAAAAAATAAATATATAATTTTTAAATTTAGATATCTCGCGTATACAAAAGGCTAATTTAATAATTCTTAATGTGCTAGACGCAGAATTTAATTCTCTAAAACTTTTATTTGCATCATTTATTTATAAAATTTAAATAATATCATTTTTTTCAAGGAAAACTGTTAGCAGCTTCATGTAATGTGCCACTTCCGGTTAGTCTATTTTAACCAAAATCTATTATGTTATTTCCATTGATATAGTAGTCTTATATACCAAATTTGGAAAGTTTTAAATTATATTTGAATATAGTTTTTCATGAAAATCTATTATAGGCTTCAAGTAAAGTACCACTTCCGGTAGTTGTATAATGACCAAAAAGGGAGGTGCACAACTAGATGTTATAACAGTCCTAAATATAAAGTTTCAATTTTCTACGGTTTACCGTTTTTGAGTTATGCGAGATACGTACGTACATACGTACGTACAGACGGCATGACGAAATTAGTCAAAATGGATTCAGGGAGGGCCAAAACACCTATTTCCGTTGAAATCTGAGAACCGAAAATTTTCGCGATTACAATACTTCCTTTACTTCGTACAAGGAAGTAAAAAATTGACATTTAACGCATTTGTCATAAAAATAAAAGAAAAGTCATGGCTATTGCTACAAAGTAACAGAAATTTCGAAATTTATTTTTAATGTTACGGCTAAACCAAAAACTTAATAAAACATGTAAAAACAGTTTCATGGGTAACTTTTAATTCTGAACAAATCTTCCCTCTACAGTTTTTTCCGTAAAATGTACAGGAGAGCAGGAAATTGCATAAAACTAATATCCCATGTTAAATTCCTATGTTCGCACTCACCGAGCACCACCCGGTATATTATTTTATTTTTATTTTATGCTACTTTGAATAACAGGAAGTTAATACCAATTGCAGTACAGCGTCTGGAGCCGCAGTCTATTACATTTTTAGTTTGAGATCTCCGGATTCAAATACCGTTACGCTAATCATACCACCGTAATTATCAAATAAATTTCCTGCAAGGCTTGTATACCGAACTAAAATAACAAATTTTAAATAAGATTATTCTAAACTGAACTACAACTTTATTTTGTTTTGTGAATAGCTCTGGTACCAATTCTTTTAATGTGGAATAAATGGAATAAGAATAGAGTTAGTTAGTTGAAAATTTCTTAGAATAATATGATTGTTTCTTACACAAATAAAATATCTCGAATTAGTAATAGAAAACCAAGAAAAAGAGCGTGATCGTAAGTCGTAATCATTTGACTATTTGTTATTTTACCACCCTCTTATTAAACAGAAAACTGGAGCCAAAGCCATTAGCGAATTGTTAAGTTTTTCCTCAATTCGTTTGGCGACAACACTTGCATGTTCTTCAAAACGGCATTTGAACCAAAGCTCAGAGGTCCGTGACACGAAATCAAATACTGTGACCTACATACTGACAGACACACTGATTTGTTATTTTAGAGGATCGTTAACTTGAAAGAAAATTACATTTGTAGAACTTGTTTGTTTGCTTCAATGCTTATTCGACGTAGTTTTATTATATTATGCAAAATTTCTCTCTGTAGAATTGAGGCAAACATTGACAGTTCACTGAATTGTATGAGAGTAAGTTGTACTAATTCGGAATTCACAAAAAAATTAAATAAGCATGGATCAAACGTCAAAATAATTGACAGCTACACATTATAAATATTTAAGGTGAATAATGCGGGCTGAAGTTTGTAAAGAACGATAATCTGACTTGATCTCTTTGAAATAAAATATCATTGTTATTTTGAATGAAACTTATTATGTTCTGTATATACTTTTGAAGTAAAAACTTTAGAGTATAGTAATAAATTAGATGCCATTAAGTTTATATACAAATTATGAAAGAAGCTACACTAATAATTAGAGTTTAATTTCTCAAAAATGCTAGGCACGAGTTCAATTTTAAAATCCTGTATATTTAAGAATATGGTCTTTAATTATACGGTAAATTTTTATCCAGTTTAAATAAGAAATTTTGGAGAAAAAATATTATTTTTTTACACAATATTTCCTTGTTTAAACTGAACAAAAATTAATTGTTTTATAGATGATTATATTTTTAAATATATACAAAAAAATTAATTCGTGCCTGGCATTTTTAAGAAAAATAAATTAAATTTTTGAGAGTAGCTTCTTTTATAATTTGTACATAAACATAATGGTATCTAGTTGGCTTTAGAATTTTATATAAAATAAAGTGTCATATATAATAACAACAATATTTAGTTTTAAACAAATCAAGTGTGATCATCTTCCTGTACAAACTTGCTTGCATAATTTACCTTAAAAAGCAAATACATGCTTCAAATTTTTCATATTTTAATATTGATATGTTTGTATTACTAATAATTAACAATTTGAATCTAGTTAAGTACTTATTTAAAATCACATAATAAAATGTGAATGGCATCCATATTGGAATTAAAAACAGCGACATAACTCGAGAATATTTATGATTTACTCTTCCAATCTCGAGTTAATGGAATCCAGCTTAAACTAATAAAAGAATAATGATAGAACGCAACTATTTTTATGAAAGTAGTTCCATTTATTTTGAAAGTATCATTCATTCCATTTTTATAGACCGTATTTAACATGGGTTTTTAGTTTTATTAATGTAATGACTTACAGTTAAATCTACTTATTAAAATATTTAATGAGAAAAACATGACCTAAAAGCATGCAAATAAATTTTACAACTAACATAAATCTGTGTTTTTCAACGCATTTCAACATAAAATTTTTAAAAATAGTTCATGTTTTATACTACTCATAAATATTGCTTATCAATATTGTGCAGACATTTATATTTTGTTTTACATGAACGGGAGTCAACATACAAGCGTACAGGTACATTTATAGTATATATTTTATATATGATATGCAATATATATTTTAGATCATGCAGGGCACAATTTAAGTCATGCAAACAAATAATGTTTTATTATAATACTTTCGTGTGCCAAGGTCAGGTGTATTGACGTATTAAAATAATAAATTTTGTTCCATTTTGTTCAATCGATTTGCATAAGGAATTATTAGTTTTGCAAAATACAAATACTTACAATATGCAGGGTGTTCTATTTTAATAGACCCAGCAAATATCTCGCTTATTTATCAACTTAGCAATTTCTTTCATATAACATGATTTATACAGCAACATGTAAGCTAGTTGATGACGGATGTACATTCATGATATCTTTTCCGGTTTATTAGTAATTAATAGCAACTTTGAAATTTCAAATGGAACATACTATATATTTTTACAAATTTGAAAAGTGCATCAAATTTGCTTTACAACCATGTAAAATAATTCATATGTTACTTTATTAAAAAGTAAAATGGCGGGCACTTTAATATACATCAAATCGGAAAGAGAATAGTGAGCCATGACTGTGGCTTGAAATAAAACAATTAACTAAAACAATTGTAATTATTATTATTAAACTAAATCATATTTTTTTGTCATAATAATACAGAAAATAAGAATAAGGAACACTTAATAACAACAAAATGATTTTATAACAAATATTCAAAATGGCTCCCAGCCTCTTCAATACATTTTGCATAACGTTTTGAAACAGAATAAGTAGCCCTTTATATTTGGTTAGCAGATAAAGATTCAATTGCAGCTTCATTTTTATTCTTCAGTCCGTTTACAAACAAAATCTTTCACGTAGCTCCATAAAAAAAATCAAGTGGTCAGATCGGGAGAAAATGCATTGAAGAGGCTGGGAGTCATTTTGAATATTTGTTATAAAATCATTTTGTTGTTATTAAGTGTTCCTTATTCTTAGTCTATTTATTATTATTACAAAAAAATATTATTTCGTTTAATAATATCGAGTCGGCCTGTGGATCATGAGAACCCTGGTTCGATCCCCACAGCCGACAAACAATTTTCACCAATTTAAAAAATCTACCCCTGTGGCTCCTCCACCACTAATATCTTTGGAGGCCGTGATTTGACGGCTGGTAACCGCACTTCACGCGAAAAAAATATATCACTTACCGAGATCTGCTTAGGCAGAGTGCCACACCCAGTGATGGGTAAATGGCGTGATGATATATATATATATATATATATATATATATATATATATATATATAATAATTACAATTGTTTTAGTTAATTGTTTTATTACAAGCCACAGTCATGGCTCACTATTCTCTTTCCGATTTGGTGTATATTAAAGTGCCCGCTATTTTACTTTTTAATAATGTAACATATGAATTATTTTACATGATTGTAAAGCAAATTTGATGCACTTTTCAAATTTGTAAAAAAATATAGTATGTTCCAATTGAAATTTCAAAGTTGCTATTAATTACTAATAAACCGGAAATGATATCATGAATGTACATCCGTCATCAACTAGCTTACATGTTGCTGTATAAATCATATTATATGAAAAAAATTGCTAAGTTGATAAATAAGCGAGATATTTGCTGGGTCTATTAAAATATAACACTCTGTAGAACACTTTATATTCTGTATTTTTTTGTTATTAATTTATTCAGTCTAGACGCCTGATACTTACTCCTAATCTAATTTATTTTCTTGTCTACTTCTTCAAGTTTAGCTTCATTTCATCAGACATAACAAATTGGAATTCCACAATATTCATTTCATTATTTAACAAGACTTATATAAAATAAATAAATTGACTGAAATCTAGCAAATACACCATTCCAGATTGAAATTGAAATAAGATTCTTGAAATAAAACTTATTGTCAATTGCGATAATGCGATAATAAAAATCTGTCGAAATGAAATCTAACTACTAGAAGATAATGAGATTTACAGTTTTTTGTAGAATGTATATATTTTGTTCTAATGCTGTTTAGAAGTCACTATACCAGCTAATTATAGTTATTTATGTGGCAAGCGTGGTAAATAAATATTTACGGGCGAGGTGAAAAGCGACGAAGAAGCGAATCTATATAATTCAGTGAACATAATAAAGATTAATTGCTTAATTGCAAGCGTATCGAGTACAAAGTTTTATTTGCATCTTTACAGCGTTTTTTAATAATGTTTTGTTAGTTTTATAAAACAATATATTACATTTTGTAATTAACGTTTGTTGGCGGTGGGGCAATTTATAGCAAGACGTTGTCATGTGTGATCGTTGTGATGAAAAAATAACTACTGTCCGTGTCAACAGTTTCGTGAATTCTAGAAATAATTAATTTAAAATAATGGATTTAATACCCGACGAAAAGTTTTGCAGATAATTTCCTTAGTTTCACTTTACGTTGACAGTTCCAAGATGAAAAACTGACAGTTCCAAGTCGGAAAAGTGAAAGTTAAAAATAACTTGTTTTCCATTTTTTTTTTAAATCAGAAATTAACATATTACTACTTGTGAATAATATAATTTTTCATGACTTCTGCAAAAAAGAAAACAATGTTCAAATTTTGTATTGGTTAGAAAATATTTCAACAAACTGAGAATCTAATCTACAATTCTGTAATAGATACAGTGTAGTAAAATTCTCATGAAATGGAGAAGTCCCTGATGACGAATCCTTGGTCGATATCTCTTGCATGCCATCGTTGCAACCTAACTCCATGAATTCCAGTTCCAGATATTCTGCGCTGCTGTTGGCTTCGACCCAAGCTGTACTTCGTTTAGTGTATCGGTCATCGGAATTCAGCGAATATTGTTCCGGACTAATAAAGCTCCGAGTTCATCATTGTCTCTCCGAATAATAAGCCTTTGTGCAGAAACCAAACGCGATTCGCACAAAGCGATAATAAATCATTCGTGATTAGGTATTTGACTTGTTTTGTTCAAAACTAATGATTTTTTTTATGTGAGTTAAAGATACTCGAAAGATATTTCATGAAACAAAGACTTCAATATGGTATTATTAAATTACGGTGGATTATTATTTTTTTGTTGTTGTTCATTTCTATTAAACTGAACCAGTTTCCTTAAAATAATACATTTTACAGATTCTAATTATATTTTTAAACATAATTCTTTATTTTCTGTTGGGTTTTAATTACTGCATAGTATATTTCAGTAAAAATAAAAATTTTAGAATTTTTTTTTATTGGGATACATTTAATTATTCTCTCTTTTTAAATGTATTTTCTATTTTTATTTGTGTATAATGAAACAGCGATACATAATAAAATATATTTAGTTTTTTATATTGAAAACGTGTACAATGCCGTTTAATTTTTAATAGCGACATTTTAATTAATTTATTATTAAACAATAATGTCAAAACTTGATTCGAATTCCATGTATTTTATATTAAATGCTGCAATAATTGTGAATATTCGTAAAAAATAAAATTTATGAATGATTTATGATAGAATATTCAGTTTATAATTGATTTATTTATATAGATGCACGTTAAATATGATAACTAAATACTAAAGCTAAATAATTGCATTATTTTATTGGTTCATGAAATAACAAAATGATTGAAAATATAATGTACAGCAGTAAACAGATTCAGTATTGTGAAAAAAAATCAATTTGTTTTAGATTGAAAAATAGTGAAATGAAATGTATTTAATCGTATACTTTTTAAAATATAATACAATAGTAAATAAAATAAGTAAATATATCATCACACCTTTTACACATTAGTTTTTCAAATTAGACGTTTAAATAAAAAAATATTTATAAATATGATACAAAACAATTGCAACCATGGCATTAAATAAAAACATACAGACCACAGACTTACTTGATCACCTTCTAAAATGATGACTATGACGTTATTCATAAAATAATTAAAAAAAATTATATTTATTAATGACGTTTACGTGTTTATATTCTGAAACCGGTAAACTATTGAACAAACTACGGATGTTATGAGTCATAGCAGGCCTTAGATGTCTTAAAATCCTCGCTCTACGAGCTGGGATTTCAAACTGACATCTGCGACTGTAATGATACTCATAACAATCCTAGGTATGTTAATAGCTATTTAAATATTTAGACATTTAATTTTTTAATACAAAACATCAATGTTTCATAATATTTGACAAAATTAAGCCACGCGTTAGTTTGTTATTTTGTTTTAATTCCAACTCTAACATTATTAAATTATAATTTTGTAAATTTCATATTTAATTTCTGCCGTTAAAAACATTTAGATGCTCTACAACTTTTATTTGAAGCATTTTTGAATTTGGGAAGCAAAGCACACGAAAAATTGTTTTTCCATGTTAAACTATGGTCCGCTTTTCGAGACACACCGAATAAAAATATGAATAATCTTTAAAAGGGTTCATAATTTTTGCGAACCGTTTGTTAAATTTGTTGAATTCTATCAATCAGTTGTCGAATGTGGCAATCGAATTTAAGTTCTTGGTTACGTTATAACTATTTAGCCTATAACAAAATCATCGAAATGTGGCACCAGATTGAGACATCCATCCAACCTGTACCACAGTTGGCCACAACTGTCATACACTCACAGAGCAATAATAAATTAATCTCAGTGGCAACTACCCCTTGCTAACTACCGCAGTCTCCTAGCGTCGCAACACAGCACTAACCATCCCCCTATTATTATGCGTCGTTGTACTCCTATTCCAGCACCACTACCATCATCAGCAACACCAACATCAACATCTACGGCGTGATATCCATGCGTGGTAAGGTGGCGAGGCTGGCGTGCAGAGAGGTCATAGGTCAGTGAACGACGGCCCCAGGTGTTTGTACCGTAATTAAGATATAACTCAGGTATTGGCCGTTAGGGTCCGACCGACAAGCTGCTACCGACTAGTTCGTGATTTAATGCTGATAAAGTAGACGGCATCTAACTACACTATAGTCCCGTAAAAACTAAGAGAAGTGTTTTATTGTTTTTGAATGTTGTATAAATGGATAGTAGGTGTGGATATAGGCTGTAAGATTGTAAATTTCAATTTTAAGATTGTAATGGAGAAATATGAGTTGTTGAAACCTTTTACCAATTTTCTTTATGTTTGAAGATTTATGTAAACTTCTGCAATTCATGTTGAGAATAATAGAGATGAACTGTTTACCATGTTAACTGCGATGTTTAGGTGCGCCAACGGATTCTAACAGTTTTTGGCAGGAAAGTATAGGTTAATTAGCAGGCATAATTGAGTTAAACAAAAAGATATATTTAATCAGTATTTTAATAAATACTTAACAATAATTGATGACATAAAAAATTGAATTATGAAGAGAAAAATTGGAATGCCGTCAGGATTTGAGTCTAGGACCTATGAACTAGCCATGTGATTAATTAAATTTTTCTCTTTTGTATTATGGCAATAGCCTCGATACCATGGTTCTTTTAATAACTAAAAGACTTCGCATGAGAGTGACTCTTATTTAAACAGAATATTTACCAATTACAGTAGAGTTTTAGGAATATATTGAGCCGAAATATTATTCAATGTTGAAAGAAAAATAAAATATTTATCCAGAGTTATTGGATGGTATGGCGTTAATGTAGTTAAATTAAAAGAACATTTTTGGTGACAACTTTTCAAATACTAGTTCGTAACCATTTTCAAGACTAGCAACTCAACAAAATTTGAGAGAAACAATATAATTTTTATGAATTCATTTAAACATAATGAAACACATAAAGATAAAATTATTGGTAGGATAGTACCTTCGATAATATTCCATAAATGGAGTAGCATGAACCCCTGAAACATTCACTAACAGATTAATCAAATTATCAGACCGCGTCTAACATTCTTATATTGATACGACACTTGTTAAAATAGTTAAATGGTTATAAATGAATATCAGAAAACAACAAATTTGTTTATGTATGACACCAGTAAGTCCACCAATTAGCATATATTTGTGTATCAAAAACTGTTACAAGTCGTTATAATCAAAAGTTGGCAATCAGCTGAAACTCAATGAATAAAATCGAGATAAAACTTAGGTTTAAAAATCTTGTTGACTTTCGACTTATATTTAAAATAACGATTGTGTCTGAATGACACTATTATAAGCTGTAGTCCCTCTATACTATAATTAGGATTAATTTCTTGTTGTACAGAGTAACAAATAAACAAATATTAGGAAACCGATTTTCTCACTATTTATATAATACAATCATTTTCTGTAATCGATCGACATGACAATTTTTTATATCATTACAATTTTGGTAGTATTCTATAACCAGAACAATTTATCGTGGGATTTCTATATTATTTAAAAAAAGAATCTCTGATAGCTTTGAGCAAATTGATTAAAAGTGATATATTCATATTCATTCACATTCATATGAGATCAATATGCATAATAATAAATAAATATATCATCACGCCTTTTACCCACTACTGGGTGTGGCACTCTGCCGAAGCAGATCTCGGAAAGTGATATATTTTTCGCGTTAAGTGCGGTTATCAGTCGTCTAATCACGGTCCCCAAAGATATTAGTGGAAGGGGAGCCACAGGGGTAGATTTAAATTGGTGAAAATTGTTTGTCGGCTGTGGGGATCGAACCACTCGATACCACTGAGCCACATACTCCATATATAAAATTAAGATAGAAATAACAAAATAAATGATTTTGGTTATATAATGTCAAAATTATGAGTAATCATGAAAAATAAGAATTGTCATTAATTTCTCAATAGGTCACAAATAATTATCAAGTTACAGAATGTGAGTTCATGCTATTTGTTGAAGTGCAAAACAGGTAAACTTTTATTTATGATATCCATTAAATATATATTATTCTAGTCCTCGGAGATATGTACAGTTTGAGTCTAAGTTAGTCTAGAAAACATTTCAAAAGTGCTCGAAAACTAACAAAAGTTACTTGGTTGTACAGAAGACGAAGGTAAAATCGTCAATTAATAGATATCCTTAGGGATATGTATCCCACTTCAGTAATAATAACTTACATATCTCTGGGGGTATGTATCGTAGGTAACGTAGTACCATCATATTTTCGTTCCGCAGTTAACGTAGAGAAGTTCTGGTATCATTCAAATACAACGGAGTGAAATCAATAATAAATGTGTACTAATGTCATCGATCAGAGTAATACAGATTTGGCATATTTATTCAGAGGCGAATTCAAGACGGGTTATGTCCTCCCCCTTGCGATATTCTGTTATTAATTTTTTATATTTAAATAATAAGTAGAATATTAGTTTAACATTTAATTCCAATATTGTCTTTTCGTTTGATACATGTAAATTAGTTTAATTCATCTTTTTCTTTTGCTACTTTTATATAAATAAATTTTAATAAAGTTTTTACAGCAAAATTATAAGTAAAAAGAAATTTAACTTTGTTTTTCCTGTGCCATGGAACATATATATTTATTATTTAATATTTTTTTATAATTTAACATGATTTTTTATTTGTGATTTTTATTTGTAATAATAATAATAATAAAAGTATTTATGAATGTAAACTCAGAATTTATACATATTTTTATTGTTAGTTATACTACATGTAATATTTTGACAATTGTTAAGTATTATATAGGGTAGGTGGCTCAGTGGTATCGAGTCGGCCTGTGGATCGTGAGAACCCTGGTTCGATCCCCAAAATCGACAAACAATTTTCAACAATTTAAATCTACCCTTGTGGCTCCCCCTCCACTAATATCTTTGGGGGGCGTGATTTGACTTTCACGCGAAAAAATATATCACTTACCGAGATCTGTTTAGGCAGAGTGCCACACCCAGTAATGGGTAAAAGGCGTGATGATATATTTATTTTATTTTTATTTGTAAAGTATTATGTTATTAGGAGGATTTTTATCGGTTTTATTAACATATAAATTATTAAGATTTATATTTTACCACATATTTATTCTTGATTTTTCGGGTAGTAAATTTAAAGATGTTATTTTTGCATCTTTTAATATATTTGGTGGTGTTCATTCAAGATTCTCGTCGCTATCACTCTTCATTTTTACTATGTATCCGTAGCAGTAACAAACATATAACGAGCAGATTTCTTCAAGGTCGTAAAAACACTATATGTTTATGTTATTGTATAAATCAATGTAGTTATTTGAATATTCTGTATTTTCTTTCATTGTATAACACATTACTTTTATAAGAAACCTTTAACCTGCAATCTTATGTTCCTGTACTCAGGCCCGACGAGAGGGGAGGGTAGGTGGGGTAAAATACCCAGGGCCCGTGGAATTCAAAGGGCCCGGATGTGATGCTATTTTATAAATTGCTTTTAATTTTCTGCTATTTCACCAATTTTTTATATTCTTTACTAAAACATGTATAACGAAATGTCTGATACACGTTTTCTACAATTTATTACATTCTATAAAGTACTAAATGACGAAATGCTTGATGAAGGGCCGGCCCCAGTTGCAAATTTTAAATAAATTTATACACTATTCAAAAGTACATTATTACATTGTTGCATTTTTGTTTTTTTCTACTACATTGTATATAACACACATAGGCAAAGGCTCTATACATTTGTGCGTAGTGCTGTTTTGGTATCCCCTGCATTTATCGAATTTGCAACTAGATATTAGATAGTCATACAGTGAGTATACAATACACATCGCTGCACCAATTAAGTCAGAATTTTGTATTTAATTTTATTTATATTGTTATAACTTTATTTAGATATTAATAATTCTTATTGTTGTCATACGTATATTTATAAATATATTTTTTTTGGTATCTTATATTTGATTAATAAATATTCAAAGTTAAAGGAGGCCCGAATTTTTTTTCCCCGGGGCCCGCTTTTTCTCTCGGCGCCCCTGCCTGTACTATCAAAACATGTGATTTCATCGTGCTTACAATCAGACAACGTGCCTAAATTAACTGAACAAAATGATTCAGGTCAATTGAATAAGAATTAGTAAATCCAGTATAATGCAGGTAAATAGTCAGTTACGTGAAATAAATCATATGTTTTAGTAAGTGTAAGACAGTATCAAAGAAAGTGTGTCTATATCGTTCAAAGTTTAAAAAATAATAAATAAGTTTGACGGTGGTTGACAATTATAATATTTACTAATTAAATTTTAATTTGAAAACCTTGTAAAAGCACTTTGAGAAAAGCAGGGGAACGAAAGTGCATCAAATACAAGCTTGAGTTTAATTCATACAAACGCAAATTGAAAGAAGGGAGCAACGTCAGAATTTCTTTGTCTGCATCAAGCAAACTCAAGAGAAGCAAATTCCAAATTGCAACTCGATGTGTTTCACAGTTAATTGTTTATGTTGTCGTCAGTTAATAAGCGAGGTAGTATAGACGATTCGACGACGCCATGAACCACGGTAACTCTGAAATACGAGTCGAAAACAACGGGAAATGATTTTATTTTTAATTAAAGGTATTATATTCTTGAATGAACAATAATTTAAGACGACCCAAAGCGAGAAAGAGCGCAAAGCAGCCTCGCAACATCCGAGCTGTCAGCCTGAAGTGCTTAATTGAAATGGAAATGAATTATTCCGCGGAACAAGCTTCTTCTTATTCCCGGAGAAAAAAACGTGTTTTGTGTTTGCCTCGATCATAAATCACATTGGGCGCATTCGAAGCGAAGGGCATTTGTCGCAGCCGGTCCGGACAGCATTTATTAATTCACGACAGGGTATTTTTTCAAAATAAATTTAACAACAACGGGGACACCACGATTTAGTTATGATCTTGAGCGGATAACGACATTGGGACATCGAGTTATTAATAGTGTTTGTTGCCCCGAACAAAAAAATATCCATAATGCCCTGCTCTTTTTAATTCTTTTTTCAGTACAAGAAAAAGCTCTCCTTGAGAAACAGAAACCTGAGACTATTTACAATGGGAAGTACATTAACTAAAAACGTACACTTTGCCAGGAATTCCGAAATCAAGATGAAATCTACATTCTACTTTTCCAAAATTGTATATTTTACATAACATGATAAAGAAGTATTTGTGGTTATGTAACTATACACATATGATATCATTTTGTTTTTATTGGATCGGAAGAAAAATTACACTTTTCAGTCCCCAAGAAAATTAGGCCTTTCGGATGACGTTTTTTATTTATTTATTTATGTTACGCTATACAGCAGGAATTTAATCCCAATAGCAGTACTGGGTCCGCACTCACCAAGCCGCAGTGTGATAGTTCATATAATTTTTTAGCTTGAGCAATTCGAACTCGGGATCTCGAATTCCGTAATGCTATCCACACCACCGTACTGACGGACTGGCAAATCTGTCTTTACCTCGCCTACAATTCGCTCTAGAAAATGCTTGCTAACCCTAAATAACTATTTCCGCCTAATACGAGTATTTCCTATACAACAAGAAATGACAGTACAGGAATAAAATGTGAAATTAAATTTTGAAAATATGTACAAATATTCTCCCCAGTCCGTCTTGGCAAATTCCATCACTTGAATTTTTATAAATTACTGGAATTCATGAAATGTGTTATGTTTTATGATAAGTAAATCAGAGAGATAAATTCCAACAGCTGAGCTGTGAAATTGAATTTAATCATACTTTACGATATCTACTCTAATCTTGTATTTAAGAAATACGAGTTTATCTTCCCTAGAAGTTTTATTCTTGTTTGCAGTGTCAGCATCGATGAAAATATAATAAATAATCGGTAAAATTTATAGAAACAATTTCAACTTATCGGCTAGAGAGACAAACTTACAAGAAAAAAGCAAGTAAAAAGGAACAATAAAAAGCGAATCGTGATTCCGTTACAATTCGGAAGGAAGCTCCGTGCTGTCCGTTATTAATATCGTTTGTTGTTGATTCAAGTCTGCTTCCAAGCATCTTTTACGAGCGAGACAGAACGAAACGTCCGCGGACGCTTTATCACCCGGCACCTCATATACCTGAGATAAATGCCACTCATTTTTATTCGTTGTCAGCGTAATCCGTAGAAGACATTACTTGGCGTTTTAATTATTCAATACTGTGGCGACAAACTTTTCTCTACAAGTCAAAAATTGAAATATATTAACAGAAATTTTAATTTTCTTAGTAATTAATTGTAGAAAGAAACACCAAATCAAAAGAAAATTATATTAAATAGTAATTGAAATTAGATGCTGTTTCTATGATATCTAAACTAGTATCTATTAGTCCAATAGATTTAACTTTAATTCGAAAGAATAAAAGTTATAATGTACCAATTTCAAATGTAATTAGATAAGAATAAGCTTTGTCTGTCAATCTACTTCTTCACAAAAAAAAATATATATATTACTTTCAAGGTTGCAATTTTTGTAAAACAAAACTAGTTCTGAATTCATTAACTTTTAAACAATTTAGTGTTTTCGATTTATGGTGGAATTCTGTGATAAATCTATAAGTTGAAAGATCCGTAAATCTGTAAATAATGAACAAAATCACATCAATAAATATTGATACACAGTAAATATTCCATAATTTTTTTTGCAACTTCATTCATTACTAATAGATTTACGGATCTGTAAAACCATTTAGTTTGCGGTCATTTTATATTGACAAATTGATTATTTTTTCATAATTATTTAAATTAGCTTTGTAAAATTTGTCAAAACATACGTGTCTTGTACAACAAACCAATTCAATAACCCAATTGTTTTTTTCGCGTTACACAGAATTCATAAATATTTTAAAACCTGATGTTGGCAAAATAGTAAGGTTTAAATCAGTGTCAAATACGAACGAGTACAATAAATAGTTGCTATACATTTTTACTTGTTATAAAAGTATTTCTATTAAACATACAAAATTTATTTCGTCCTTGCCGTTTAAATTTCAAAAATATACACCAGTTTTAAACATTTTGAAATAGTTTAAAATCAATACTCAATGCAGCGCAACAATACAGCTACAGTTGATAACTTAAATAAAATAATAAAATAAATATAACAATCTATATCAGAATATGTGGCACATTGATATCGAGTCAGTCTGTGGATTTGAGAACCTGGGTTTGATTCCCACAAGCGACAAACAATTTTCACCACGTTAAAACTACCGTTGTGGCTTTCCCTCCATTAACATCTTTGGGAGCCATGATTTGACGCCTGGTAACTGCATTTCACACGAAGGAATATATCACTTACCGAGATCTACTTCGGCATAGTGCCACACTCAGTAATGGGTAAAAGGCGTGATGATATACTTATTTATTTGTAAAGGTAAGTAAATAATATTACTAAGACA
This sequence comes from Pterostichus niger, assembly GCA_947425015.1. Lineage (NCBI taxonomy): Eukaryota > Metazoa > Arthropoda > Insecta > Coleoptera > Carabidae > Pterostichus > Pterostichus niger. The sequence continues at coordinate 23,053,129 of OX380345.1, read as the reverse complement.
ATATTATGTAATTTATTTCATATAACTCTTACGGCTGTATTACGCTTATCTTCAACTTGTGACCTTAGCTACGTGTAAACCAGATTTATTTACTTATTTACGAAATAAATTGATTAAGAGATTGATTAAATGAACCTGTTTTAATTTACCGTAGATATTTTGATAAATTTGTTATTACTATTTTAGTGATATTTAGAGTTATATTTGACATGTAATCTATGTCTTATAAATTTCTAAATGTTCCTAAACTTTTCGTTTACACGAAATGAAATAATTTCGGTGCAAATATGTAGCACACCTTACCACAAAAATAACTTTATGGTAAAATCATTTAATGTAATGCCCAACGCTTATTGATTGACTTATCCGTCAATAAATTCAACAATTTATTTTGGATTATAAAACTATTATTATTCTTCAAGAAAATCAACGAAAGTGAGTAAATCCAGACAAATTCAATTTCAATAGACATAAAAATCCTAAAACCTCTCATTTCCGCTTAACGTCCGAGGCATTTCCTAGAAAGGAACTACCGGAAATGAATTTCTTTGATAATTGTTTTCATCCACTATTCGACGCCAAAAGCAGGCGTGGTTAAAACAACCACGCAGCCTTAGGAACAAAGTATGTCGAAAAGGAAAATAATAGCAAACGAAAGAGTAGATATGACAACGTGTTGCGCGTTTTGTTTGCAGGGGAGAATTTTAAATTGCGATAATATTTTCATGGCCGTTGAATAATGCCCAGTACCGAGTGGCTATAAACAGTTAACTGCGGCCGCATGAGAACACCCGTAATTAAAGATTCGCGTGAACACGTTCGCGTTTATGACTGAAGCGAATAATTTAAACGTAGTTTTTTCACTGACATGTTTTTTTCAGTTTTTACTACAAAATTTAATTAAACATTCCAGATGAGCTAGTATTTAAAAACTTTTAATAAATTTGTGATTAGTAATTAGCACAATTACTCCAACTTGTAAAACATAAACATAACGCAGATTATGTTACATTAAATTTTAATTTAAATAGGGTTACAACTAGCGATGAAAACAATACTTTTATTTAAATGAATGAAATAATTATGCGTTCATTACGTGTTGTACACTCTCGCTATTGAAATGTCATTTAACGTACTGGTTTCCATAGTGACAAATAACATCTTAATAACATGTTGACAAGCTGTGGCTTTCAACGTTATAGTCACGGCGTGAAGATAACAACTGACGTATTAAATACGGCGTAAAGTTAGCCTCCTGCATCTGTCATTGTAACGTAACAATACTTTTTAAATAATTCATAAAACTTTACATTTTTTTATTGGCTTAATTTGCGATCGTAGAAAATGTATAGTATGTGACTCGTTTTATAAACTCTTTATATAATTTTTACATAATATACTATTATTATATTGATATTACATTTAATTTACAAATAAATATTTTATTCTTTATTCACAAATTTTAAATAGTTGAAAAATTTGTCACTTTCTACCATTGGGATATATGGCATATATAATTAATATTCAATAAATTATATTTATATTAATTCAAATGCAGCCATGTTGATGTTGTATTATAGTGGGCAGATTTAAATCTTGTTTACTTGACCTGTCAAAAATAAAACAGTCGAATTAAAATGTATGGCAAAATAAAAAATGTTTCTATTTTAAATATTTGATCTAACTGTATGAAGCAATGTTATATTTTTATGTTTGCCAAACAAAAGTTTTATCAAATGATGAAAATATTGATCGTATGTCACAGACATAATGTTTGCATTTCAATGGGTCAACGCAAAACTTAAAATATCTAATTATATAAATTTGATAATCGAACTAATATCAACAGAATGATTTATAAATCAACTCCTTGTTTCTCGAATATGATTGGTATTAGTTCATTATGTCCAGGAGCAGTTTGTGGTAGCAAAGCTTGACTATTCCATCGATGTTCACACACTGATTTGATTGAACACTATTTTCGTAGCAATATCTAGTATCCTCAAATAACATTGATATGTGAAGTTGGCGAATTATCTCCTTGTGAAATTTCATTTGCTCCACAGAAGAATTATAATGAGGTTATGATATTAATCCTGTTGTTAGGATCAGACAAATACACGAAGGATCCTTAATCTCTAATAATTATGTTTGATATATTTTGTGTTGAAATACGTGGTATTAAACGACCATAATATACTTTTGTTTTATTTTGCAATATTTATTTTATAGAAATCAGTAACAAAAATGTCAAACTACATCTAGAGATTTATGTGACATGTGGTAACGTTGCCGATTAAATTTTGACGTTTTTAACTGTAAATTAATATGTATTTATTTGAAGTTTGATGCAAATATGAATCGTGAAATTTTGTAGATACGATAAATTTTCGTTCTTACTTTTATCTTACATGTATATAGATAGTACTTTTCGTATAAATTATGTAGTTATAATATAAAATCTAAAAAGAAAAATTGTAATAAAGTAATTTATAAAAAATATCCTTTTTATTGGGCGTTCTTAATAATAATTGTATAAAATAATGATTTGACGTTGGAAATCCTTTCATAAAAGAACATTGTAAAATAATTGAAGTTATTATTTTAAAATGATATTTAACGTGTGACAGCCTAATAGTACCAATCTTAAAAAGTAAAAAGTTACCAATAACTACTATTATTAAAGTGTTTTTAATATAATTATGAACCGAGTGTGAACGTAAAGTATAAAAACATTTTTACTTTTTACTTCCTTGTACGAAGTAAAGGAAGTATTGTAATCGCGAAAATTTTCGGTTCTCAGATTTCAACGGAAATAGGTGTTTTGGCCCTCCCTGAATCCATTTTGACTAATTTCGTCATGCCGTCTGTACGTACGTATGTACGTACGTACGTACGTACGTACGTATCTCGCATAACTCAAAAACGGTAAGCCGTAGAAAATTGAAACTTTATATTTAGGACTGTTATAACATCTAGTTGTGCACCTCCCTTTTTGGTCATTATACAACTACCGGAAGTGGTACTTTACTTGAAGCCTATAATAGATTTTCATGAAAAACTATATTCAAATATAATTTAAAACTTGGTATATAAGACTACTATATCAATGGAAATAACATAATAGATTTTTGGTAAAATAGACTAACCGGAAGTGGCACATTGCATGAAGCTGCTAACAGTTTTCCTTGAAAAAAATGGTATTATTTTAATTTTAGAAAGGAATGCTGCAAATAAAAGTTTTAGAGAATTAAATTCTGCGTCTAGCACATTAAGAATTTTTAAATTAGCTTTTTGCATAAACGAGATATCTAAATTTAAATATTATATATTTTTTGATTTAAAAAAAAAATGAAGTTTGCTATGGATTAGAACAAAAAATAAAAGATTTAATGTCAAATATGTGCAATTAAAAAAATATCTATAGTTTAATACGTGTACAAGGAAGTCATGTGGTGTCCACATCAGATATTTTATTGTAAGTTTCATGCAAATGTTTCTGTAATTTCTTACAGCTACTGAAGACGATTCAAATAAATACTTAATTTCAAAATTATTAGTAATCGTATTATTTTCCTTCAATTATCTAACTTTCGGCGATAAAACTAAATGAAGCGATGTCATATTTAGTTTTATCAAATAATGCAGATATTGACCTTGTGACACTAACTACCTCCTAACTGACAAAGTCATTGAATGCTATAATGATATAGATTAATAATAGCAATATAATTTAGGTCAAATAGACTCGCACAGAACAGAAGAGTTATGATTGAACGAGATGAATAATTCATAAACAACTTCGTTTTCAAGAAGTGAAAGATGTGAAGTAAAAACAAGTCATTAGTTGAGATTCAGTCCTCAAATTTCTGTATGAGAATTTAAACTGAGAATATACATTGCTTTTAAGGGAACCACAAAACAGAGATATAATTTCAGAAGCGTCAGAGCTGATGACGAAGTAAAAAGCATCTATTTTATGTTTAGTAAAAATTAAAGTAGCTCTCTGTAGCCATTCCTTTGCAGCTGTATCTAATTGAAACGAATGTAACAGACTGACGCAATAATATCCGTGAAGAGCAGCATCTTATAGTGAGTCTAGCCTCTTTACGCTTTAAGGTTTCATATAAAATAATTAATACCGTCACCACAACGAAAGATTAGCCAGAAGCACAGCAATTTTTAACGCAATGTAACGAGGAAAAAAATGTCATCGTGCTCATTTCGCGCGTCAAAAAATCACCTCAAATGGGAGAAAATACCCACGGTTGAAAAGAAAATATGACCCGTCGGACAGAAAAACAATAATGCAGCGAAACAACACCGAAGCCTCATCCGGTCGGTTCTTCCGGGCGAGAATTGGGCGAGGCTGCTTTACGGGAGGTTTTGGACGTTTTTAATAACGAATTTTATGTTTATGTCTCGAGTGTAAGTGCACTCCGCTTGTCTTGCTTCTTTCTACAATAGCGCGGTGGCTTAATCTTGTTTATGGTAAAACGCGTAAATCTTCACTCGTATTCTGTCTCGTGATCCTTAACGTAATTATATTTTCAGTTGAATTTTCAAAACGGCGTTAGAACGAACATTACTTGTTTTAATGACTAGATTTTATAGTCTTCGAAACGCTAGACGGGTCATTATCATTACGAATCTGAATTACTTTTAATCATAATTTTTGCTCCTTTATTAACACATCGGTTTAATTGAATATGGAACCTATTACTTCATTTTTATAACAAGATTCACATATGGTTTATTTGATATAATTATTTACTTATGCTACTCTGCACAAAAGGAAATTTAAATTTACAATATAGGGAGTCTATATCTTATTGTGGGATTCAAATCAAATGGAAAAAGTTTGGTTTTTTTTATATTTAAATTAAAGCTTCTACCATAGTAGAAAACTACATTTTGCTTCATTTGTACACAAAACTATCTTAACTAAATTGCCTCCTTATTTACATTCTAAATTAAAATTACCTGCTAATTCTCATTCATTTAATGTGCGTAATCAATTTATGCTTATCATTCCTCATTATACTTCAAATATGTTTCAAAGATCATTCTCTTACTGTTCTTCTAAATTATATAACTCCATTCCTAAAATATGTAAAGGTTTTAATTTACCACGTTTCAAGAAAGAATTTCGTAATTTATTATTGTCTAATTATCTCTAGTTTCATTATTAATAATGTAACACTATGGACAGTAACACATCTGTGTATTATGATTGTATTCTATATAGAGGTTAAGTGGAGGGAGACAGCTTAAAGCTGAACTTTGCCTCAATAAAGGTATTATTATTATTATCTACTTTTTCTCCATCCATTGGAGTAAGAACTGGCCACGTATAGTTTCTTAAAATAATATTTAAATTCACATAACCCTTCATTGCACCAAACATCGTTATTGAAGTAACTAAGGCTTCGCCGCCATAGAAAGAAAATTGTCAATAAAAAGCAAAAAATATGACAATATTATGCCAATAGTTAAATAGTACATATCTCCTACTTATCTCCATTGTTTCAAAGACACAACAAGAGTAGAATCTAGCCAGAACGAAGAATCTTTTTCTTTATTTAATGTATTTTCTTTAATTAATCATAAGAAAACCTACAAAAAATTGTATAGTTTTTCTTTTTTCAGATATAATGATCTTTGTTTAATTTTACCCTTTATTCAATCTATCGTAAAACGTGCTACGTGACATTTTAAAATTTGAATAAAAATTATACCATAAATAATATTGATGTCAATATCACAAATAGAGATAGAGTTCTACACGATACTTACGTATATATATTAAAATTTGTTTCATATTTGGCACTTTGTAAATGCCACTTTTTCTTTTATGTCTCGAAACTGTTTTACTGCACGTGGTTGGTTGTTGAATCAAGCCCCTCAATTAGAGTAGTAATTCTAATTATACTCATACTCAAATACAATGAAATAGTAATTTATGTAACTAGAGCAGAAAGTAATCTATTGCAGCTCATGCATACTACTTTCTGTTCTAGCACATAAATTACTATTCTACAACGAATTAAAATCCATAAGAAAATAATTTTGCTTGTATGGAAAAAAGCGCTACTAAGCTATAGTAATCGTATTGATAACTATTGACCACTCTAATCCAGGATTAAGTAAATTAAGTGCTTGATTTTCAGTTTCAAAATGCCTATGTACTTTCATGGTATGAACCCAGGATAAATATCTCATTTCAAACAATAACATAATAGGATTTCATGAGATAATACCTTTACCTCTCTAAACCTAGTACTTCCCCATTACAACTATTATCAAATAAGATTCCAATGGCTGGTGGTTGTTTTCCGGTGCTAGCAAACTTTCCGGTCATTCACCTTCTATTACAAGTGTGGGTTTTCGATGTAAGCTCGCATGCGGTCCGGACCGCGGGGGCAGCAGAGGCGAAGTCCGATATGTGATGTAGCGATCCATCTGAGACCGTCATCACGACCAGCGCGCACAATACATGACAAACAGTCGCCATCATGAAGTGGGCCAAGGAATGCTGGAAATCTGTCAAATACTACAACAATTTCGTTTTCTGGATCATTTTTCGAATATTCTGCAGCTGTGCTTGCTGGGAATTTGTGCACGGGTTAGTTTTAGATATTTTAAAGTTTTAATAAATGGACGCTGTTTACTTTCTGCTATTGTTCAACAGAGAACCTTGTAGTTTTTAATGGAGAATTTGATATTGCTTTATTTTACAAATGCTTTGTCTGAAATTAAATATTTCGTTTGTTTTGTTATGTTTGTTTACAAAATGTTTACTATCTGATGTTGATAATTACAAATATGGAACGTTTAAAACAACATAGTAATAATAACGACATACCATACAGGATATTTTAATATTTCTAAACAAAGTAAATGGCAGAAATTGCATTATATATTAATCTTGCATTAAAAATCATTAATAATATCTATGGCTAATAAAATTACATGATCGTTTCTATACTTCACAATCGGTCCATTATTATACTGAAAACAGTATTAAGCTCTTGTTGGTAACTTTTTTATTTTGTAAGATTGGTACTACTATTACACACTAAATATCATTTCAAAATGATAACCTTAAATATTTTAAAATTTTCTTTTATTATAATTTTAAACTACTTCAAACGTCAGATAATTATTACATAATATTTATTCTTATTATTATTATTTTTATGGGGTAGGTGACTCAGTGGTATCGAGTCGGCCTGTGGATCTTGAGAACCCTGGTTCGATTCCCACTGCCGACAAACAATTTTCACCAATTTAAATCTATCCCTGAGGTCCCCCCTCTACTAATATCTTTGGGGACCGTGATTTGACGGCTGGTAACCGCACTTCACGCGAACAAATATATCACATACCGAGATTTGCTTAGGCAGAGTGCCACACCCAGTAATGAGTAAAAGGCGTGATGATATATTTATTTTATTTTTATTTATTATTAAGAAAAGATATTCTAATTTAATAAGCTATAATACAAGAATCATCAAAATATAAACATCTTTGTTTTTAAATTTTATATTATAACAAGATAATTCGCACGAAAATTACGATATTTTTTTACTTATCTGACAAATCAATTTATTAAATTAATCTTTCATTATACACACATTTATGCATGAATGATGATTAAATTTGGATCAAATATAGAATTAGCGCGTAGCACAAATAAAAACAAAACAAAAATATGTAGACTTTAATAAAATTCTTGTTTAAATAAAAAGTTTGTTTATTATCACAAAAAAGATATTGGTTATATTGTGAGTTTGAAATAATAGATTTACTTAACAGATTTGAATGGTACGAATGTACGTTATGTACGAGATAGGTAGGAGAGTAGAAATGTGGAAGTGTGACCTAATTTCTTACTTTATTTTCTATTGCAGTGACACAGTTCCACTCGCGAGTCCCCACACGATCTTTATCACGCCTTATATAAAACACGCCGTGCGGCGTATCTTTCGATAAATGAGACTTCTCGGATTTACACTTCGGCAAAAACCGTCACCGGAAGTTGACAATGGTGCGCGGAGCTACGGGGCGACGAAAATAAAATAACGCAGACATCAGGGGAGGCGTATCTATTACGGACGCGAACATAAAAACGCATATTTGTCGTTCGGCGGGCGCCAGCTGCCGGAGCAGATACCGGAGCCGTGTGCGGGACTCCGGAGATTCCGGGTACGGGCGTGGCACGCGAGCGATCACGCCAGGCACGGATATCGCATTGCGCACGCATGTGCTATGATATTGAAGGATGATATGGAAGTAATTACTGGGTAAACGGCTATGTGGTACATCTGATGTCAGTGACTGATTGTATTCGTGCATAGCATGGATTGCAGTTGATAATATTTATATACATAGGTGTCGTTCGGATTTTATGTACCTATATACATAACAAACCATCACGTTATGTGATATCTCAAACCATTAAAACATACACCACATTCGTCCTGTAATTAATCTTCGCCAAACATTCCCATTTTTGCACATTATTTTCGCTTCATTCATAACTCTTTTTATAGGTGCAAATTAAAATATGAATCTAATTTATCATCTCCATTAACACCCGAGTAAAGCATCGTCTTTCATATATTCTACATTATATAATTATAAAATTTTAATTTCAAAACTGTTTTTTACACAACCGGGATTATAAGACCGTTTCTATGATATAAAAAAAGTAAAACATTTTATCCTTATAGAAATAATGTGCACATCATTCTTCTAGGGAGTTTATATTAATTTGAGAGGTTAGCTATCACATATATGTAAAATAAAATAGAGTACAATTATTAAACAAATATAAAAATAAGAACAGCTGCAGAAGTTGCATCAATAACTTTTTGAGATTCTTTCGAAAATTCTTCGCTATAATTCTTGGTGTTCCAATTTAAAAATATAATGTATGTTAATGCCAAAGACAACTTAATAATTTCAAAATTAATAAATGTCAAAAAACATATATATAAATTTTATTTTAAAATTACTATTTTCGTTTTTAATCTGACTTAATAAAATAATAATAATAAAATAGTATGTTATGCATCAAGGGATAATCGCGCCCTCCTGTGAAGCATATTATACTTTTCGTAACAAGTGCAGTCTCTAGGGAGAGAAACATGCTACCTAGGGAGAGAAACATTATGTTTCTCTCTCTAAAATTAGGGAATAAGAACGTGTTTCTTGTGCATGTGTTACGAAAAATAGTATATACACTTCGGTAGTATATATAATTTACTATTATATTTACAAATATGATTCTATAACCGAGAAACGGTAAACGATAAAATTGTTTAAAATTTATTTATCTTCAGTTTGAGCGAACAAAATTATGATCGAAATGTCAAGTAGGTAATTTCAACGAATAAACGATTTAAGATCTAAATAAAAAAAAAGTGAAATAAAGTTGTAGTCACAAAAATTATTAGCTTTGTAATATAAATTTCGTGTATATATTAACGTTTTCAACAGAATGCTGCAGATATATCTATGTAAATAATCTTTTTATACACCATACATAAAATTGACTACATTTTGAAATAATAATGTTGTTGAAAAATAAATAAAATTTATCTTATAGAAACATTAATCTACCAACAGAAAAGTAATAAATAAAACAGATCAATCTGGCTCCATTATAATTTACAGAGCGAGAATCCGTGATATAATCTTCGAAAACAAATACAAAGGTAACTACAATTGAAATGAGCTAAATGTTTGCACTTAAATGAATGTAATATAGAGGCAGCTATTTGTAATGGATTTGTAAAGGATTTGCTTAAACAAATAGGATGAAACATACATAGTTTGGTATTTCCACTAATTTGTCACTTAAATGAGTCCAGTGAATGAAGAGAACTCATATGATATATTTACAGATTTCAGTGTCTCACTATATTTATAAATAGGGTTTGTTCACATTAAAGAGAAAACAATTTGGTAATTAATAGTTGTCTTTATATTCAGACCGCCAAATGAGGATTTGTGGTATCGATGAATGAACTTGGTTGAGATAGACGATATTCTAAGATTATGAAACTGATATTTTATACAACTAAAAATAAATTACAAATTTTATTTTAGTAGTATATTATACATCTAGGGAGAGAAATGCATCATTTTTATGAGGTATAATTTGTAGCCAGAATGCGAGGACTACAAAGCACCCAGGGAAAATTGCATTTTCCCCCAACAATAAAAGTAGTTTTAAAAACTAATTTCTTCATGTTTTATTTACATTTATTAATTTTAATAGCTATTTATGAAACTAGTAAGCAAATGAAGGTTATTACCTTACGCATGTGAAATTTGCAGAACGAGGCGTAGCCGAGTTATGTAAACACATACATAAGGTAATAACTTATTTCCTTACTAGTTTCATACAATATTTTTTCTACTTCCGTTCTAATAAATACGAAAGAGCGTTTTTGAAATTATGAAATTTTGACATATTAATGACAGTTATAAATTCAAAAAATAAAACAATAACACATCAGAATTCGTCTACCAAGATATCTGTTGCAATGTTACATCATTATTTCACTAGTTAAATAATGCAGTTCATTACCTAACTCAAACAAGTGATATAAAACTTCTATTTCCTAACGTCAGTAGAAAAAATTATTAGTAGTGTTTAATAAAGAAATATACTTCCCTGACAACAGTGAAAATGTATGTAAACAAATTTGTATATATAAAATTTTATTACTTTTCTTAACTTAAATACCAAGGATATGGCGAAGAACACTACGAAAAGAAAATATTTATACAGCTTCTAAGATGTTTTAAACTTGTTATCTACGAACTCTAATAACTTGTACGATGCAGTCTAACCATTTCATAGAATCCTATACCGAAAAAATATGGACTTTCTGAAAAACGTCATTTTATTATGAGCTCAATATTGTAGTCTTTGATAACATTGACTAAGCAAGCATTAAATTAATATTACTTTCAATAATTGTGCTTCTGAATCTTTTACTATGTATGTAAATAAATAAGTTCTTCCGTGTTTATTTATATCATTGTATTTTAATTATATTAGTCTAAATGAAATAAATATCTTAGAGGAATAATATGCACATTATTACCCTAGGAATGAAATGTTTTACTTTCTGTCCTTAATTTTGTATCATATTAACGGTTAAATATTCCCGGTTATAAAAAAATATCTAATTAAATGTGTTTTTATAACCAAGGATACGGTAATCTGGTTTAAAATTTATTTACAACAAATATTTGGTATTTTAGCAGTTTTAGAGAATATTTTCAATTGCATCAGCAGATGGAAATGCTTAACCATCGCTAATAGCAACGTAAAATAAAAATATTCTAAAGTTGTTTGGAAGAAAAATGTATGAAATATAAGTTATGGAAATAATTTGTATTTAAAACATCTTTTTAGAAAGTAATTTTGAAATGTGAAACATTAAAAAATATACAATACCAAATATTTAAGATTATTTGAAACTACTATATATGTACATACATACTTTCACATTTTTTAATGACCTTTTTTCAGTTTATTTACCGTACGAGTTGCATCAAGACGAGAAAAGGTACACTTTTTATTTTACTCCCGCTTTATTTTAAATTCCATTGTTTCCCGTTGACATTTATATCGTTATAAAAACATATCTATTTATAAACTGAAAAAACTAAATAAAAATGCTGTCAGTCCTTGGGCATTTTGTTTCTGGAGTTTTACAACATCAAATAGTAATAATAAATATAAAGGTAATTATTGTATACATGTTTATATCACATTTGCATTGCAGAATAAAAGCAAAATTCAATTAATTTGTAGCAAACGAATATCTGTTTGAAAAGTGCAATTATTTTATTGTAAAAAATTGTATTCATTCACTGATTATTATTTTCATTTCAATACGAATAAAAGTACAAAAACGAATATTGCAGAGATGTTGTATTTACTGGATTCACAATTTCAAAATTCAGATAAAATTTAAATATGAAACACATTCGTTTGACGTCATTCAATATTTGTTCCATCACTCACTGTTTCCAATTCATTTTTGCAAGATTTTTTGCATTTTATCGTTTTGTTGATTTTCACACTACATATTTTTATTACTGATATATTAGTTGATGCTTTAAACATAAAAATATATGTTTCTACTTTGTCAGACTGCTAATATACAACAACCATGGCAACTGACTATTACATAGTTATTCTTATTACATATAAATATAATACCAATGATTTTGTAAAAATAAAATACAAGTGTAAGTATGGCTGGATTACGCTGACAAATTTGATGACAACAATAAAAGGTTACAACAATGCAAGGTTGTGATTTTCATAATAAAATAATCAGTAATTTTAACATGTGAATTATCTTTGCTAAGCGAAATACAATAAAAGTTACAAAAATTTAAATTTTAGCGTCAAGTATTTTTCAATATGTTAATTTTTTTAGATATCTTTGCTCTTCGCATTTTTTTTAGTGCACTCGCGCTCATCTGCCCCATGATAACCAATAATTTAGATAATTTTTTTGTACCAGGAATCTTACATTACGGAATAAGCAATAAATCACATCTATTTCTTTGCTCCTATACATCTGTTTTATTAATCTTTCACTTACGTCCACTCCTCAAATAATGAATCTTTAAAAATAAGAAAGGAAGGGAACGTCGATCACACGTGTAAATGGAAGTAAATTCCACACAATTCAAGTTTAACAAACGAAGTAAGAACTGTAAACAAATCAAAACATAATATAAGGAATTTTAAACGTGCCTTTTCACTGATCGTTTATCATGCAAGTTTATTAAAAATAAATTTAAAAAACTAGTTATAAGAGCCTATTGTATCTTAGCAAAATTAAAGAGCCTCGGTTTATAAAGGTAGTAACTCAATAATGACATTTCTTATAAAAAAAATTATTTCCGTATTTATTTCGTTATAAAACAAACAGAATATATAGAATTTTCTTACTTTTTTGACTTTTTAAAAACTTGCAATCTAACAATTCTATAAATAAATAAATATATCATCACGCCTTTTACCCATTACTGAATGTGGCATACTGCCATAGCAGATTTCTTCGTGTGAAGTGCGGTTTCCAGCCGTCAAATCATTGCCCCGAAAGACCTTAGCAGAGGGGAAGCCATAGGGGTAGATTTAAATTGGTAAAAAATATTTGTCGGCTGCGGGAATCAAATTCAGCCTTCTACTCCATCTCCAGTAACAATACAAAAAAAAATCAGCAGGGACATGTCGTTTGTCTTTGGTATAATTTAAGAATGTCAATAAATAGCAGATATTTTATTAAAGATAAGTTGAAAAATAGAGATACCCTGATTTAGATAAAATGTATTATTAACGAATAAATATTAATAACGATTACTCTGTCAATTGAACATTCACCCTCCATCTAGCACCATCCCCCGATATTTGGTGATTGCTCTCCAACCGCAACGACAAGTACGACGAAGCAAGAAGCGGACAATCATCGAAAGTACCAGGCCGTCGTCCAGTCATCAATCAATTCGGGCGGCGACGCCAATGGCGGCAGCGGTAGCGTGGATCACCTAATCAGACGATGCGTCGCCGCTTCACCAATTAACCCCCAAAGATACGGGCCGAGCATCGGACGATGCACTAGAGGTAGAACTGATGGGAGAACTGTCACGTGATAGCTTGATTGATGGTATTGATAACGTGATGGGCTTGTGACCAAGAAGTTTTACACAGTGGAGGAGTTTACAGTTTAATGGGATGTTGTAGGGTTCTACTATGACGAGTAAGTTTCTGTAATATTATTTGAAGAATATTGAGTAAGTATTTTCATAATATGTCATATAGCAGCACTCTGAGACATTGTACACCAGATGAAATAGTTTCTCATTTATATTATTTTTGCAACTATGGCAACGCATATTTTATTGCAAAATATTGATAAAAGAAAAGATGAAGGAGAATAATATCTCGGTACAAAGAAAGTTCCAATGTTTTTAACATTAATTGGAAGTCAAGTATATGAAGTATTAAAGAATTTACTAGTTCATGAAAAACCATCAAATAAATCATATGATGCATTAGTTGAAATTTTAAAACAACATTTTTCACCAAAAACAGTCATCATAGCAGAAAGATTTAAGTTCAATAAACGAGATCAAGGAATTGATGAATCCGTTGGTGATTATATCGTCGAATTAAAAAGATTAGCGAAAACTTGTGATTTCGGCACCTTCCTTAATGATGCTTTACGAGATAAACTAGTATGTGGTTTAAGAATTGAAGCTATTCAAAAGAAGTTGTTATCAGAAACAGAATTGACATTTAAAAAAACTTGTGATATTGCTTTGGGTATGGAATTGGCACACAAACAGTGTCGAGTTATGCAGCCAATGTCAGTAGGCTACATGAATAAGTCAGCCAACAAAAACAGCAGTAAGAATAAACAACATTATCAATCATCAAGGAAAGGGAGTGATTTGGTACAGCATCGCCAATCGACTCATTTAGCAGGGCCGAATGGACAGCAAGGGTCAGTCTGCTTCCGATGTGGTAGGAGGCATAGTTCGTCAACGTGTCCAGCACAGAACTGGAGTTGTTTCATTTGCAAGAGGATAGGTCACACATCAAAAATGTGCAGATCGAAGCAAAAGTCTGTCAATGTAGTCAACGAAGAAGATTGTCAATCAGAAGAGGATAACCAACCAGAAGAAGAACTACACAAGTCATTTGAGTATAATTTAGGGTTCATAGGTTTGTTAAATGTAAAAGGTAAAATGTTACAAATCTCGTTAAAAATTGAAAATCAAAATATAGTTATGGATGTAGATACAGGTGCTTGTATTAGTGTAATTTCTCAAAATATGTATAACAAATATTTTAAACATGTCAAAATATCTAAAATGTCTGAGAATTTAAAAACTGTCACTGGTCAACATGTCAATGTGTCAGGATTTATTACAGTTTCAGTTCTATTCAATTCAAAATGTTACAAGTTAGATATCGTCATTGTCAAAACAGAATACAATTTTAATCCATTATTAGGGAGAACTTGGTTAGATATCTTGTTTCCTGAATGGAAGTCAAAACTATTGTCACTGTCAAACAAAAAAATAAATTATGTAACAGAATCACCTGTAAAAGAAAACAATTTAATTTATAGATTGAAATGTCAATTTCCTGATATCTTTAGGAGATCTTCGTCAAGTATATCTACCTTTAAGGCACAAATTCAAGTGAAACAAGATTTCACTCCAATATTTCATAAAGCTTACACAGTGCCTTATGCTCTCGTAGAAAAGGTAGAGATAGAGATAAATAAAATGATTAAAGATAAAGTCCTTGTACCAGTGAAATACAGTGATTGGGCTAGTCCAATTGTTGTAGTTCCTAAGAAAGATAATCAAATCAGGTTATGCGTTGATTTTAAAGTCACAGTCAATAGAGTTATTAAAACTGAACATTATCCTTTACCATGTTTCGATGACATTTTAGCATCTTTAGCAGGCAAAGAAGTTTTTACAGTTCTAGATTTGTCAGGAGCTTACCAACAAGTAGAGATAGAGGAAAAATCTCGAAAATATTTTACAATTAATACCCACATGGGACTTTTTCAATATACTCGTTTGACTTACGGTATTGCTAGTGCTCCAGCAATTTTTCAATCAATTATGGATCAAATATTACAAGGCTTAAATGTTAGTTGTTACATTGATGATATTTTAATTGCAGGAAAAGATATAAATGAATGTTTTTCTAAAGTTGTCAAAGTCTTTGAACGATTGAGTAAATATAATGTTAAACTTAATTTTGACAAATGTACCTTCTTTACTGATTCAGTTAAATATCTTGGACATAAAATTGATAAGTATGGTGTACATCCTACAGAAGATAAAGTAAAGTCAATTAATAATGCTCCAGAACCGAAAAATGTAACTCAATTAAAATCGTATTTAGGAATGTTAAACTTTTATAATAAATTTCTTCCCATGCTATCGTCCGAATTGAGACCGTTAAATGAATTATTAGAAAAAGGAAAAGAATATGTCTGGTCTGAAAGCTGTCAATTAGCATTTGAAAACAGTAAAAAATTACTTATGTCAAACAAATTGCTAGTTTACTTTGATCCCAAGAAACCTATAATTGTTCCTTGTGATGCAAGTCAATATGGTGTGGGGGCTGTGCTCAGTCATGTGATAAAATCTAAAGAATATCCGGTAATATATGCATCAAGTACATTGTCTAAAGCAGAAAGAGGATACTCTCAATTAGAAAAAGAAGCTTTAGCTATCATATTTGCGGTAAAACGATTTCATAAATATCTTTATGGTCATAAATTTACGTTGATAACAGATCATCAACCACTTAAAATTATATTTAATGAAAATAAAAACATACCAACTTTGGCAGCCGCAAGATTACAAAGATGGTCATTGATTTTACAAGCTTATAATTACAAAATCAGTTATAGAAAAGGTTCAGAAAATTTAGTAGCCGATGCATTATCACGTTTACCGCTTTCAGAAGTAACGGGGGATGATATAAAAAATATGTTTGTTAATTCTTTTAATTTTGAAAATCATTTTCCTTTAACGTTTTTAGATGTTGCCAAACATACAAAGTCTGATCTTGTTTTATCAAAAGCATATGATCTAACTGTCAGAGGTTGGCCAAATTTTGTAAAAGATAAAAATTTAGAACCATACTTTAAACGAAGGTTTAAATTAACAGTAGAAGATGGTTGTTTAATGTCAGGAAATACTGTTGTAATACCAACTAAATTACAACAATATGTAATAAATCTTTTACATTCTGAACATCCGGGCATTGTGAAAATGAAAATGCTTAGTAGATCGTATTTTTGGTGGCCTAGCATTGATCGTGATATTGAAGAAATAATTGCTACATGTGGAAGTTGTCAATCCTATCTAAATAAAACGACACAGAAAGTTTTCGTAAATTGGCCAAAAACGCAAAATAATTGGGAAAGAATTCACATAGATTTCTTTTATAAAGATAAACAATCATTTTTAATTATCGTTGATAGCAAAACAAAATGGATTGATTGCTATATCATGTCAAATACTGCAGTTTCGACGACACTTGAAAAACTGAGACATTCTTTCGCAATTTTTGGTATTCCAAAAGAAATAGTATCAGATAATGGACCTCCATTTAATTCATCTGAATTCTTAAAATTTTGTCATGCTAATGGAATTAAAGCTAGCAAAAGTCCACCTTATCATCCGATATCAAATGGTTTGGCGGAAAGAAGTGTCCAAACCATTAAAAGGACAATGGAAAAGCAATTATTTGAAATTCAAAAATGTAATAAAAAATTAACTATACAGGAGAAATTAGATAATTTATTGTTTGTATATAGAAATACTCCTTCTACTGTAACAGGTTTTACACCTTCTGAAATGCTATTTAAACAAAAGCCAAGAACTAGATTGGATTTACTAAAACCACATTACATAACTGGTAGAAGGACGACTGAAATTATAAATGATAAATGTAATGAAAACCTCATAACTCGTAGAATTTTTCAAGTAGGTGACTTAGTTTGGGTTAAGACAAAACAGGGAGAAGAGATAAAATGGATGACAGGTAGAATTCTAAAAATAATTAGCTCTGTAACCTATTTAGTCAATGTAGATAACAAAGTAAAATTTGTACATTTAGACAGTTTAAGACATTCTAAATTGAATGAAGATAAACATCCTGATTTTGAAATATCAATTTATCCTGAAACTGATAATAACATCCATACACATTCTCATATTACAGAAAATAATCTGTCAGATACTAATATTGTTAATAAAGAAAATACACCAACTATTGTAACTCAAAATGAAAATTTAAACTCAAATGATACTGTATTACGTAGGTCTACTAGAATAAGAAAAATACCTGATAGATTACAATTGTAAAAAGGGAGAAAATGTAGTATAAGAATTTAGTTGCTTGTTCTAGATATTGTGTTTTGTTTAAGTTAGTTACATAAAAAAAGAAATGTGTTTATGTACTATATAAATGTCATATTTGAAAAAGTAATTTAATAAATATACGTGTCCAAAAGTAATTGAATTATTGAACTTAATTTATCATAAACATAACAGTTATCCGTTGAGATAACCTCAAATTTATATTTATTATATTCACATGCAGTTTTAAGTTTTGAAGTAAGAATGAACAAATATGATTCTGTGTTGTATAAAATAGTTATAATATTTGTGAAATACAATGTTTTACATAATTATTAATTTTTTTGTTAATTATACATCATTTAATTTAAAATAAAATAGATATATTATCACGCCTGTTACCCATTACTGAGTGTGGCTCTCTGTCGTAGCAGATCTCGGTAAGTGATATATTTTTTCACGTGAAGTCGTCAAATCACTGCCCTCAAAGATGTTGGTGGAGAGAGAGTCACAAGGATAATTTTAATGTGGTGAAAATTGTTGATTCCCAAATCCAAAACCATAGGCCGACTCGATGCCACTGAGTTACCTGCCCCATTTAATTTGTAAATAATAAATTAATCTACATTCCTATTTTCTTCATTAGTTTCACAAATTAATAGTTAATTATAAGACGGTAACAAGACATGACACATATTTTTTCAAAAATGAAACAATAGTTTCATTTTATAATTTAACGGCAATTAAAATGCAGTTTTTAACACTAAAATTGTATTATTGGTAGAATTTTATAACAAATCTATAAGTTTATAGATCCATAAATCACATCAATATTTTTTGATACGTGGAAAATATTTCATAGTCATAAGTTTCGTTTTGTTCATCATTTATAGATTTATGGATCCACAAATTCTATGGATTTACACAGAATTCCACCATTGCCGCCCCGAGGAAAAAAGTGATTAAGTCGGCTATTGGCGAAATTTTGATTTTCACACCGAAATGTTCGCAAGAAAAAACTGCATCTATTGGTGCAAATACAAATTCAAAACACGACCTAAATGATAGAGAAATTAATAAAATTATTATCATTTTCACTTGTATTTGTAGTAACGAAAGGACTGTAAATGCATTTTTAATGGTTTTAATTAAAAAAGTCAAATTTTCATTAAGAAATTAGATAGAACATATTGAATTTATCATATACCTATAAATTACTTTTTCAAATACAAACAGACTTTTTAGTAAGAATTCATTGATAAATGGTTTTTCATATTTTTCTCGACTTGGAGATAAGTGCACTTGACCAATTTTTTTCCTCTAGACGGCAGAACATATATTTCAATTAAATCTGGCTTGTTAATATAGTAACAATTATTATTATTTCATCTTGTATACTGCAAATATAAATTCAATTATAAGGAATTTGCAGCGTGTAGTGAAATCTCTCAAACATACTTGACTTTTTAGTAAAATTAAAAATAAATTTAAATTTAAACATCAAATATACACTACTAAAATATAATTTCACAATCAATAATAGTACCACAAAAATGTAAATTTTATCATTATTGGGTAAATAGCTTATTGGTAGTGCAATTGTGTCGGTATGTAGATTTAAAAACGGAAGGAAACCACAGCCAACAAACTTTTCTCTTCATAAAAATGATCCCTGTGGCTCCCCTTTCACTAACATTTTTGAAGATCATAATATGCCGACTGGTAACCGCATTTCACGCGCATAAATATATCACATACCTAGATGTGCTGCTGCCAAGTTCCACATTCAGTAATGAGTAAAACATATAATGGTATATTTATTTATAATATTAATTCAATTTTTCTTTAAAAAAAAACTAATCTCTGTTTATGGTGTGCAGTCAACAAGAAACTTTTTAAAAAGCTGTGAAATTAAAAGCAGTAATTATTATAAATTTCATAAGTCTCTAATTGTACTTCTACGAACAGTTGTAATGAATGTCCCGACTTATTCAATTAAAATCACTTTCCAAATCCGCGAAACGTAGCTTCAGAACTTGCCCTAACTAAATTATAATTAATCTTAAAACTTAACTGGATTTACACATCATTTATCAACCGCTATGGTCTCAGTGATATCAAGGTAAATAAATTATTATTCACCGACACTATTCAACACTAAGTTCAGTTGGAATCTCACAAAAACAGACAATTCCGTATTCGAATAATAAAGTACGTAAAACAATCCTAGTGTATCATGTCTTGTTTTCAATTGTATCCAAAACGAACGTAGATATATTTATTTTTATCGCCGACAAAGCTACATGTTCACAATTTTATTGAACATCTTTGCTTTTATGTAGCTGTATATCTTAGATGTCGAGAAGAGCATAACTATCAATGCAATAGACAACAGGGCTTCGCAAATAACTCTGCATTTATTGACGCGAGAATGTACATAAACAGCATTGCAAGATGTTCAGAGATGCATCCCGAATATCTAAAAATAATATCCACTTTCAATGCAAAACTAGTGAAGATGCACATCTGCAGAATAAAGGATGGCCGGAGATGAAACACCTGCTCGATAATTTCATTCCTTGTTGAAGTTTAAAGACTCTCTCAATGACTATAACTTCAACAATATTCAATCTATATTCGCGAAAAGAATGTTATAATGAATTAAAGAGTTTTCGTCTTTATTAAACAGTTTATTTTTTGAACTAGTATGCAATCATATCATTGTCTTACTGCTCTTCAATGTAGAAAATTGGTCGATAAAAAGGTCAGCCCTGAGGTCCCCCTGGGCGAGGGCCCCCAAGCACATGCTTGTTTTGCCGTCATTGAAAATAACTGTCATTGAGTTCTTGTAAAAACATCGTTTTATTCATTTATGTGTATGTAAGTTGTAAAATATGCCTTAGAATATAAATAATATTTATTTTCTTTCAGAGATTCTCTTATGTATTTATTTTAGATGGAACGAACAAACAACTCCAAGATATTTCTATCATTTAGCAACCAATTTATGCTAAGATTTAAACAATAAATGCCGTTGTATGTAAAATTATTCATAACGTGTATTTACCAGGTGGAAATGGTTACAAAAGTGTATAATTTAGAAGTAAATTAAACTAAAATAAAGAGAGAGAGATCCAATAATTAGAGTGAAACACTAATCCTCAAGGTAAATAACATATGACAGTTCGCGAATATGGCATTTTTTTTAGAAAAAAAAGGGGCAATAACCACTCCAGTATATATCGTAGTCAAACTTACTGACTTGCTTGTGTTGAGCGTGAATTCTACAAGCTTAGAATTTGTTTGGTAAATGTGGGGGCGAAGAGGGCTAATCTAAAAACTACCTCCATTAAAATTTATTATAACGCAAAAAATGAATTTCACTAACATCGAATATAATGACTTGCTTATATTTCACATTAAATTTAAGTGACAAATAAGATAACTAAGAGATTTAAAAAATATATAGCACAACAATTAGTGACAGTACGATTAATTTATTATGGGGTAGTTGGCTTAGTGGTATCGAGTCGCACTGTAGATTTGAGAACCCCGGTTCGAGTCCCACAACCGACAAACAATTTTCACATTAAAAATTACTCCATTGGCTCCCCCTTTACTAATATCTTTGAGAGCCCTAATTTGACGGCTGGTTACCAAACTTGACGTGCGTAAATATATTACATACCGGGATCTGCTACAATAGAATACCACACCCAGTAATGGGTAAAAAGCGTGATGATATATCTATTTTATTTATTTTTTTACGATTTATTTTCTTTTCAAATAAAATTTTTGTATTTGACTTTATTTTATAACATTAAAATTAAAAATAAACGCTTTCGCGGACATTAAATTCTATAAGTAATATATCTAAGTTTAAACAAACTTCTTTCCATTTCGGGTTGATGTTAGAAAGTCGACATCCCAGTCGACATATTCGTGAGCAAATTATAATAATAAAATTGTAATGCATTTAGTACTGTTAGCCGGTTTTCTACCTCTTCATTTTAATAATTTCTTGTTGGACTAATTAAGTTAGCCGACTACGAACACTTTTTATTTTAGGACCTTAAAATTAATGCACACATTTTGTTAATTTAATTAGTATTCTTTTTAAAAAGAAAGAATTGCTTGTACCGTGCACAAAAGTATGAATATTTTCTGAAATTATGTGCTTATTTTTTCATTTTTACTAAAAAGAATCTGATGGTGGGTTGAAGTGAACTAGTTAAGTTAACTCACTGTTTGAAAGGACTATTATATATTTATTTAATGCTTGAGGTAATATTAATTAATTATATTATTACATACAGTACAACTGCACGTTAATGATTAATCTTTATAATAATACAAACAAATAAATATTAGTGTATTAATTGTTCGAAGCGACACAATAATTGAATTAAATACAACACTATAGTACTACTACTAAGATTAGCGTTCTCATATTAAGTCTGGGTTAATATAATTCGCTATTATTCAGTTCAAACTACTAGAATATGCTTGTATACTTGGGTAAACGAATTATGCTATCGGTAAAAAAATTAGTACGTTTTTTCATTAATGTTTTAAATGTTTGTAGCATTCTGTAATAATGTTTATATTTATTTATTCATTTATTACTTTGTACAAGCGGAACTTAATTTCAATTACAGTATTGAGGGCCCTACAGCTTATAGTGAAATTCGAACCACTCAGTCCACGATCGTATATTCTGAATATACGATAAATTGAAGTCACTTTTACTTAGGTTTTATCCACTGAGCAATAAATTTATGTTTATTTATAATAATTATTATATTTAAAGGTAGGTGGCTCAGTGATATCGAGTCGACATGTGGATTTGAGAACTCGGGTTCGATTCCCACAACCGAAAAACAATTTTTACCACGTTAAAACTACTGCTATGGCTTCCTCACCAGTAACATTTTTTAAGACCGTAATTTGACGACTGGTAACCGCACTTCACGGGAAGAAATATATCACTTACCAAGTTTTGCTATGGTAGAATGCAACACTCAGTAATGGATAAAAATGCGTGATGATACATTTTAATTATTATACAAATAAAATAAGATATCTGTATATTCCTTTGCAAAATAGGAGTATATCAATTCTCGTCAACTATTCCTACCATTTTATTTTATTTATAAGTACTTTAGTAAATTACTTTCATAAAGCTTCTATTCTTCTTGTTTCTCAGAAAAGACTATCAATCTTGTTCATCTATTTATTTCGCGACCGCATCCTTTTACTCACTAAGTATCACATTTTTTAAAAACAAAAATATAGTTTAATTTTCAAACAAACAATATTGAGGCCAAGCACTAGGTGGTCTAACCAAATATTTAGTAAACGATAGATATCTCGAGGTGTACATGTTCTCATTCAAGCCACATGACATTGCATAGCGCGTTATTAACTACCGTTTATAAACGTCGACACCCTCCGGCGTTGATCTTTTCATGCGGCCGATTCTCCCGCCGCTAGGCGTTTATGCAACGACTTTGACTCCACGCCGCTGAATTATTAAGCAGAACGGTAAGTTCTTGGCTTTACGGCGACATATCGGGAAGTAATGAAGTACGTAGCCACGGTGTATTCGTTGCTTGCTTCTATTGCATCTTTCATAGAGAAGGCTCTGTCATAACAACTCTGTGAAAGGCAAACGCTTTAGGTTTGTTCGAGTGAATTATGTGAATTATAAAGGAAGTAAACTTCACTTGCTTGGAAAAGTGTGTCTTCAAAGAGAATTAAGAACATATTTACTGATTGTGAAGGACTGTATGGAACATCTTGTTGGGTTTTCAAGCACGGACTTTTTAATCTATAGTACTGTCTACTTGTAACCATTTTTACACTAGTTTCCTCTAGGTCATACAATTTAATTATCTGTAAAACAAAAGAAGAATGAAGCAAACTAGTTACTAGTTAATAATACATTTCTAATTACGACAAGAATCTACCTGAGTTGATGTCAAAAATAAAACTAAATCAAATACTACATATTTAATTGAGTAGCTATACTACCGCACAATTTTTGTTTATTATTTAACAGAATAAACAAATTTTTTTATAGGTGAAGTTAGCCCTATATATGATAACCACATTTATTTTTTTAATATTGCCAACTTAAGGTGAAATAATTTATTTTCGCAATATTCAATCAGTGGTATCGAGTCGACCTGTGGAACTTGAGAACCCTGGTTCCATCCCCACAGCCGACAAACAATTTTCACCAATTTAAATCTACCCCTGTGGCTCCTCCTCCACTAATATCTGTGGGGGACGTGATTTGACGGCTGGTAACTGCATTTTATATCACTTACCGAGATCTGCTTAGGCAGAGTGCCACACCCAGTAATGGGTAAAAGGCGTGATGATATATTTATTTATTTATTTAGTTCAAAATTACATCACTAATTAATTGAAGATAGTTAAGATATGGATACTTCC
This sequence comes from Pterostichus niger, assembly GCA_947425015.1. Classification (NCBI taxonomy): domain Eukaryota; kingdom Metazoa; phylum Arthropoda; class Insecta; order Coleoptera; family Carabidae; genus Pterostichus; species Pterostichus niger. The sequence goes on along the minus strand of OX380345.1, from coordinate 23,028,727 downwards.
ATCACTTTTAACGAACTCGTATACAAAGTTGAAAAAAATCGATTGTCAATTATTGTACGAATATGAATCCTATATCAGTGTCCGCGGAGCTCAGCGCTGTGATCGGCGAAGCCGACCTGATCGTTGATTACGATTGGTAGTAAGTCTTAAAAGATATTTAACTAATTGCGTATTAAAATGCTGGAAGAAATGATTATAATTGGATATTCTGGTGACATTGATTATTTTTATCACGAATGTATTTATAATTAATCGACCTGTCAGTATATTTTCAATTTTTGTGTAAAACGAATGAAATAAATGTGTGAGCGGTGGAACAATTAGTTACAGCTGGCAAACCACAAACTTTAGAAAATAAATTGACCGAAACTAAAACCATAACTCACAACTGCATTCTACAACATCAATTGCATCACGCGGAATAAAAAGCTACAATATCAACACAACAAACAATAGAATATTTACACGGTGGTAAACATTCAATAATCACAACTATGGTTGAAATACCGTCTAAAATTAATAAATTACCTCCCTAGCTAATAGAAATGAACAATTTATCATAATACATTGTCAGGGGCAGGACACATTTACAACGGGCTTCCATTGTGCGATGACGAGGTTCCGCTAACGGAGTGCGGAGCAGTGCGGCGGAGTGTCCACTCGCGCGACTGTCACGCGAACGCCTAACGAAATAATTCAACCACAATGGAAATTTTCGCTTTCCACGTGGCGTGCGCTCGCCCCAGGGGAAAGAAAGTGAACGCAGGCGATGTCAGCTAAGTAAAGTTGTTGGCAAAACAAAACAGGGGTTGTTGATGTTGTGAAGTGGAGGAAGAAGCCTTTCGTGAAATGTTTTTGGAAATTCTGATGTTTAAAGGGTAAATGTCAAAATATAACATAAAGGAATGGTAAATTTAGATGAAATTAAATTAAACTTGATTTATAAACATAATGTAAGGCACGATTCTGAAGGCAACTCTTGTGCATTTTCAATTTAATATTCTCTTTTTATTATCAGATAACTAAAGTAGTTATAGTGAATGAATGATTTATTTATGTTATGCTGTACAACAAGAATTTAATCCCAATTACAGTACAGTACATTCGAATTCGAGATCTCCGGAATCGAATTCCGTACGGCTATCCACACCACCGTACTGACGGATTGCTTGTAATCATTTTCTTTAGACGAAATTCATAACTTGCCAGATATTTTTGAATAATAGTTATTTGTATATCTAGATTCTACACACATACATACAGAACATCACACTATATAACATAAAATAAGGTAGCACGAACCCCTGAAACATTCACAGAATATCCATTAAAAGATTCATCAAAAAATCAATTCTCGTCCAATATTCTTATCTTGACACACGATACTCGCTTCAACCACGCTAACACTCCCACTATACACATACAAGCTCATTCATTCCTCACATCCGAAATCCATCATCAACAAACCTTCAATCACATCCATTCATTCGCTCCTGTACCCCTGTTTCATAAATCTTTCACTTACGCCCACTTCTCTAACACCGAAGAAATGAAGGTAGAAACTATGTACCTGCGCTTGTTTTGAAAGTAAATTTTACACAACTGCAGTTAAACAGTCTATAGTAAGAACTAAACTATAAAATAATTGTTTGGTGTATTGAAGAATAAATCATTGGCCAATATGATACGCAACGTCAAGCACATTATCACGTACAAGATATACATAATGGCTGGTAGCACAAGCTCTGTTTTTGGCTGTTTTAAGAGCAGTGTTTTTGGGTGTTTTAGCTATCTTTAACATGTTAAAACCATGCTCTTAAAACAACCCAAAAACAAAGCTTGTGGTACCAGCCAATATTTTTATGCAACATTGCTTCTTCTTCTTCTGATGGCACTACAACCCAAATCGGGCCTGGGCCTACCGGACACACCGAGCCGCAGTTTTTACACTGCCGTACTGCCGGTCTTCATAGTCAAATGCTACATTATTTAAGGCGTATAAGTGACTAGCTTATAGCGCCCGAGTGTGATAAATGTATGTAACTGTATTTTATATTTTACGACAAATCACATATTGTCGACAGGCGGATTCGAACTGACGAACCTTGGTTCGGGTGACATCACAGTATGTTAAGAGATGTGCCTTAACACGCTCGGCCACCGCGCCTATAACATTGCTAAACTGCAATGCTCGAAATCGATGGTTTAATAACAGCACGCGGTTTTTAAAGGTATAGGTAACAACAACTATTACTCTATTATAAAAAAAAATATGTCACTTACCAACATCAGCTACGGTTACCCATTATTAGATGAAAGACCTGATGATTTATTAATTTATTTTATTTTATAACAAATAATTACATAAACCTGCAAATACTTCATTATACAAAATAAAGGTATCTAATTTTATTATTATGAATATGAACTATAATTAATAAATGTCAAATTGAATTAAATTTTAAATGTTTATTAAATCTGTCAGTATTACTATCTTGAAATTATTTTTTTTTTATTAGATATTTTTAAATAAAATAAAATTAATGTCAGTACGGTAGTGTGGATAGCGATACGGAATATGAATCCGAAGATCCCGAGTTCGAATCGCATTCAAAGTAAAAATTATATGACCTACCGTACTACAATTCGGTTAGTGCGGACTCTGTATTGCAATTGGGATTAAGTTTCTATTGTACGGCGTAACATAAATAAATAAGAAAAATAGTATGAAAAATACGTGTTACAATGACAATATAATAAAGTACAATTGTATATATTTATTTCTTGTTGCAATTTAGATTAAATAAATAATATTCCATGTAAATCCTGTTTGTACAAACGACACAAGCAACACATTTGACAAAGCTTCCACATCCCTTTGTCAAGATATAAGCGGTTTAGTCCAACACCTAGTAATATTACCCCATTCTATGACGTCAATAATTAGAGTTCTTGGTAATAGATCGTCAGTAATTATTTAAAGACAGCCACATATCACTATTAAATAACGTCGTAGCTGAAACCGCGATGGTTTGTTAGCAAGCAGCATTATAACAATGTAATTATCGCTGTCTGGCGTAACTTAGACCCGATATTAATTAGTGTCGTTGAACGACGAGTTCTCGTTTCCAAGCCTAATTAGATCTGCATATCTAGGACAACCCCCTACATAATGCATATAGATCGCGTAGTACCACAGACTAGTAATTCGGATAGAAACGTATGAAAAACTGGAAATGTGGTTATCGGTTTTGGTATTCGACGCGCGAAGCCACAGCAACGATTTAATCGTATTGCGAGAGTTGTAAAATGGTTTGAAGTTGTAAATAGTTTTCTCTTTTGATTGAGTATTCAAATTTGGTATTTAGTATAGCACTGTAATTCGTAAAATATAGCAACTTTAATGCTACATCGCTATCAGATTGTTTCTATCACCTACATAAATAAAATAAGCGGTATTTGAACTCGCGACTTACGTTGTGAAATGGTCAAACAGCCGCTGAGTTAATCGCTGGATTATCACTGCCTGAGAAATCAATATAGTATTTATCTTTTATTTATTTGCAACTTTTTCTCGATAAGCAACTGTATAAAACTCGTTTCACTTTAGACAAGTGCAATCTGCAAGCAAGATCAATTTGCAGTTGATTGCAATAGTACATTACAAAAACAAGTTTTTTTTTTCTACGATTGCTATAAAAAGTTGACAATTACGTTCTCATTTGTCATCGTAAAGTTGACGTTTTCTGCGGAACAATCGAAAAATATCTTTTTTGCGCGTCTCCAATGGCAATGCGCGAAAAAGACGTTAAATGTGCGCGTTTCCAATAGCAACGCGCGAACAAGATATTAAATCCGTGCTTATTTCAATAGTTACCAGTGATACAAACAAAACAGAAACTTGTCATATTAACAGTTAACAGAACGAATTTATTTTCAGTACGCATACGTTTTTTAATAATTTTAAGATGCAATCGTAGAAAAAATTATGTGTGTATCACAAGCGTAAAGTGTCTTTCTTCCTCTTACACTATTGCAGCGCGAGCCGGCTCCCGCTGCAATTACCGTGTTCGAGTAACAAAGAATCGCTTTACGCTCTTAATACACAAATAACTCTTTTTGTTTTACACTTATACATAAATCCAATATGATTTATATTTTTTTGCAATATTGGGATATATAACTACTAAGTTACTTATTCAGTCTTATGGTTATTGTTTCGATCAATTTATTTTAAAATAAAACTTGTTCAGAAAACAAACAAACTTTTGGTTAATTAGCGTTGGTTCTAAGTTCTAAATATAGTTCTAAATGAGAATTGTAAATCTATTATTGTAACATCAAATTCATTTCTCTTTTGCGAATATTAAAATTAAGAGTGAAAAAATTATTATGTAAAAACAAAAGTAAACAAGACCAGGTCAATCAACTTGATTATTGAATGAATTTTTTTTGCAATATTGGGATATTTAACTACTAAGTGATGGCATTGATTACTATATGTCAAACTTGAGACAAACGTTCACTTTCAGTCCTCCTCCTTCTCATAAGCTTACTGTTGCTTTCACTGGTATTTATTTGTTATTTCTTTTATTTTGTGTTTGATAGTAGTGTTTACTTTATTTATTTACAAAAAATTGTCGGTAATTATAATTTTAGTTTTAGTTTCATCTATTGTTTAACTTTTAAGTATAAATTTAAATATATACTTCATAGGTTCTTTGAAAAGTCTATAATTATGTTTTTGTACAAAATATTGTTAAAGATGTTAGTGGAGAGGGAGCCACAGAAGTAGTATTAATATGGTGAAAATTGTTTGTCAGCTATGGGAATTGAACCAGGGTTTTCAAACCCATAATTTATATGCGTGACGACATAATTCAGCTAAATTATTTTCAGATATACTCGTATTCCATTTTATAAAGTATTACTATAACTGCAAGAAATAAAAATAAACTTTGTTTTGAGGAATTTCATATCTCCGGGGCAATATACGTACTTTCGAATGACAAGAGACAGTTATCCCCATGGTATGTTGATATTTTCTAAGGAAAACTTAACATCATCTCGTAATATATCATGTTTCTCGACTTTCAAAATTACACTGTAATTCTTAGAATTTTCAAGTAATTGCTATTTGAATTAAAATACTCCTAGAAATCAAATCTTTATATAAGTTATAAGTTTCTAAGTGTATCTACTCACTCAAATTATTTAAAGTTCGATATTGTGACTTTATCTCAATTTCCTAAATGTCAATAAGTTTACAAGATGTTTCCTTTAAAACAATTAGTTCTTTTTAGGCCGAAGTAATACTGGAGACATAAATAGGAATAAGGAGCTAATTTTTCAGTAATAAAAAACTTGTATTTTTGTGCTAATCTATATAATTTTTCATTTAATTAAATAGAGATATATATACTATATCAAGAAATATAATATGTAGTAAGAATTAAAAATTATGTTACAGTATTGAAGTGTATTTGAAAAATTAATTTCTAAAATAATTTAGGAACAGCTAATAGAGAATGAAGTTAATAAATTGCTAAATTATTACCCTCAATTACATGTTTATTCTTATGGTTATTGTTTCAATCAATTTATTTTAAAATATAACTTGTTCAGAAAACAAACAAACTTTGGGTATGGCAAACTTTACATCTACAAAAATAGGTTGGTTTTAAGTTTTAAATATAGTTCTAAATGAGAATTGTAAATTGTTTATTGTAGCATCAAATTAGTTTCTCTTTTGCGAATATTAAAATTAAGAGCGAAAAATTATAATGTAAAAACAAAAGTAAACAAGAACAGGTCAATCAACTTGATTATTCAATGAAATGCAATAAAACAGTTCATTAATAAAAGGCGGGAGTAGAATGTAGATTTGCAATTACACTCTATATTTTTATTTCCTTTTTGTGAAATGGAATAACATCTGCGCATCGAGAATAATGAATAATTCATGAACGAAGATGAAGTGGCATTTACGTAAATACAATTGAATATGGACAAGAGAACAATAATTTATATCACAATGCGGATTGCCAATAATGAACAAAACTGGAATATTTATCAAAGTTATAAATTGGGTAAATTTAAATTCAAAGCCAAATATCTTAACTGAGTCGGTTAATGTTTACGTAGCAACTCCTTCCGGCAAAATATACAACATCACACAGATATAAATCTGTTCACGTCATAAATCAGCTTAGGAACGGCTTAAAATTTTGAAGACATAATTTATAAAGAGAAAATGTATTACACAAGCCTACCAGCTACCGTAAATTGCCAAGCACTTCAACTTTGTTCTTACCAAAATTATTTCCCAACTGAATTTGAAACTGTTTTTGCACAAGTAAGCAATGTCACTTCTATATGATAGGACATAGAAAAAATTGTACAAATAGTGATACAACAGAATTCAAATAAACCGCATTAAAATAAGTGCGAACGTTTTTATATTATTAACTTTTGGGGAAAATGAATAATTCCACTGTTTATTTTTGTCTCGTCTCAAAATTACGAAATGATCACAACCTTTTACAACTGATGAAATAGTTATTTACGTTAAACGACCTGAAAGTGATACTTTACTGGGTACACGAGCCGCAGGCGAGCTTTGGAAGTTTGAGAGCACAGTATAAACACATTCAGCTTTCTGGAAGTGTTAGTTACAAAATTTTTACATTCAAGGAAGTTTTAACAGACTGAGGTGTACGCCGAAGTCTTGATAACTTTCGAAGGTATTAAGATATATGTTCATCCCGTGTTACTTATTGTATTTTTGTACTTCTGACGAATTAACTTTAAATATTTAGAAAATACAATCTATTTGACATATATCATTAGAATTATTCATTCAATTTAAGGTACCTATGTTTGTTGCTATGTTAATGAAACAGTAAATATTTAAACAAACAGTCCTATTGACATTTTTATCGTAAAATTTGTGCATTGTATAAACAAAAATGGATATTAATGAAGCCGCAAAGATTGCAAAAGTGCGAATTAAGCAGAGAGGATATAGTTTTTTTTTTGCAAGAAGCTGATGATGAAACATATCTCTTGATCAAAGTAAGATACATTATTATATTAATGATGTCCTAGAAATACATACATACATACATAACATCACGCTATATCTCAAAAATGGGATAGCACGAACTCCTGAAACATTCAAAGAACATCCACTAACAGATTCATCAAAATATCAGACCGCGTCCAACATTCTCATACTGACACGATACTCGCTTCAACCACACTAACGCTCCTTCCATACAAGCTCATTCATTCCTCACGCCTGAAATCTATTATCACGCAACAAATCCTCAATCACAACCTTCCATTAGTTCCTGTACACCTGTTTCATAAATCTTTCTCTTACGTCTACTCCTCTAACAACAAATTTATAAAGAAATGAAGAAATATTCCGTTGTCAAGGAAAAATAATAAACAATAGGCTATTTATGTTGCACGTAACTATGGATAAAATTAGAGATGGGCGAATATCGAATTTCTCGAATTCGAATATCGAATACGAATATAAATCAGATCAGATATTTTGTTTCAAAACCATGAAGACGTACCATATTTCAAATTTGTTTTTCACCAACATCAGCCCGTACGTTTCACCTTAAATTTGAAGTTTTCGTCTTTTTCTTTTTTGTTTGTACTTTTTGTTTTATTTTTATTTTATCTTAACAATTTCATTCAAATAATGAAAAGGACAATTAAATAATTATTAATAATTTTAGGAGTATTCCAATATTCGAGTACCTCTGATATTCGAGATATGATTAATATTCGTATTCGATATTCGAATTCGAGAAATTTGATATTCGCCCATCTCTAATATTCGCTCATCTCTAGATAAAATACATAGTTACTATATGAGTAGCGCGAAAAAGATTTAAATTTCCGATCTAGATGGTTAAGACGGAATTTTTAGCCTAAAGTGATCAGAAAAAACTAATTTTCTGAGCGGTTGCGATAAAATCTTTTACAATTATTAATATTATTTGCCAAGATATATAATAATTTATTTTATGAAAATTAGACCAGGTAATAATTATATATTTCTTATGAATTAAACTGAATCGATACTTCAATTACAATAAGAATACAGTTGGGAGCAGATGTCTCACAATCGTTCTCAGCCCGTCTTAAAATAGAGAAATTAAATAATTTTGACTGTTAGATAAATGAAAATATTAGACTGATATTGAGAAAATATTATACTCTTATCCCAGATAACAATTTAAAATTAAATTACTCTTTTACACAACAAATCTCTGCACAACATTGTCTATAGTTCCGTCTAAATTTCAAATTTTGTTCTTGTTTCAAAATATGTTCTATGCATTTTATATTTTGATATTGAGAGCATTCCGGCCCTTCACAATCATGGAAATATACTTCCTATGTTACCAACACTGCATTCTTAAAATCGAACTATAGACTTATCCAGGACGAGAAAACTTGATTTCTTTGTCTCAAAAATTTTAAATGAATACAGTTGTATGTTTTGTTTTTCGTCTCGCAGGATTACTATAGATGGAAATAGCGATGGTTTTATTTCCGTAAACCACAATGTAACATCAAAGAAATCATACAGATTTGACATAAGCTTTAAAGCTTCTATTTCCAAAAAGATACCTTCATTATAATTCCTCTGAATTCTGAAAATGATCTTCAACCTTACCTCTTGTCAAAATAACTTAAGAACTGATACAAAATATGGGTTTATAGTAAACTAAACTTGATTTAATTAAAATAGCATAACCTTCTTTCTAGTTACGAGTTTATAAAACCAGTCACATATTATAATTTTTATATGATCACAAATAAAGACAATACGAAAATATACAGCTTTATAAATTATTTCAAAAGTAAGGTTAAGTTACAATAATATATGCAAAAGCTAACTTCACCCTATTTTTAATATGATAGTTATTATATTACAACAAAGATAAAATTAATTGTCATCCATACACTTGGTGAAACTAGGTTTAATAAAATATAAACTAAACACTGTTCGATAGAACTTCTCATGTCATCTTACCGTTTTTTAGAGATCTTATTCTTTGCTGGCACAGTCCTGCGTCACCAGCTTTTTCACGTGAACTTTGTTCTAGATGAAGAAGTGAGTTATACCATACTGATGAGCTCTAATAAGAGCGAAACTCATCTACGGTTACTAACTGTGCTGGCCAGCCTCTAACGATGCCCTCATAAGGTGACTTGGAGGTTGAATTTTGTGAGTCTTAGTCAAGTGTTTAGTTTATATTGTAGTTATTATATTCTCACCGTGACTAAAACGTTCGAAACCACAACTAGTCAACATGTGTTTAAGATGTTATTTAGTGCCATGGAAACCAGTACATTTTATGACATTTTAATAACGGGAGTAGAGAAAAAAATGTGATGCATGCAATGAAACCTCACAATAACAGCGTACAATAGATAAAATGAATCTGTCGATATAGATAATAGATTCCCGATAGGATAACGGGCATCGTCCATCCGTACAAATCGACCGAATGCGTTTTTAATTTCACTTTTATTGTGTGAACGTTTGAAACTTTATATCGTGCCGGCTTATAATGTTCATCATAAACTAATATCATGAATAGCGTTAACGATCCACAAACACTAATGGTGCGCTCGCACACCGCACGATGCAATGACTAACGATGCTTCGTTCTCGCTTGCTCTATACGCATCCCTTTGCTCTATAAATATACTGAATTCAAAACCGGCAAAGTAAATAAAATATTTAAATGTTGTCGTTAAATTAATTCGCTGGTATTGAGGTTTTAATTACCTACAAAGAGATGCAGCTGAATGCTTCCAAACAATGGAAAGTATACTTTACACAAATTTCCAAAGGATTGTTGCTAGATTTTCTGAAGTTTAAGATTTGCTAAGCCTATTTTGACAGAAGGATTACATACACGAATAAAGTCTTTGTATAAAACTGGAACATTCATTATTTACGAATCAAATGTCAAACATGTTTCTATTTCTTTAATGCAGGAATTATTTTCTTATGAAATTTGGACAGTTTTTGTAATCAAAAATATAAATGATGTATATTTTGATACATAATATTTAATTTCATAAAAATATCTATAAGGAAAATTATTTTTGAATTATATTGATAGTAGAAAACTGTCGTAACATAACCTGTCATTACTGGAATTTGAACAACTGTTAATCATATTTCCATCCTAATGTAATAGATACATAAATCGTGATCTTTTCTAATAGTCAAATTAGTCGGCAAACTATTCAAAGAACTACTAACTATTCAATAATTAATTATTTATTTTAAAGTGTAGTTCAATTTCTAATTACTTTTTAGTTTACTACTACTGTTTAAATATTTTTAAACCTATTCCATAATAATAAGAAAATTTATTTTTGATATTACACAATTTTATTTAATGTTATTGAATATAAAATTAAAATATAATTTTCAACTAAATGTATACGGCGCAATATTTTCAGAGTAGACGGCTACATGTTCGGTTTGTAAGTATGGGCGGTGAATGCTCCGAAAGTTCTGATTGTCGGGGTATAATCATAATAGTTTGTATGCCAGTGATTGCATTTAACTAGCAGTGTGGTGAACAATAGCAAATATATTTGTGTATTTTTGTTTGCTTTTAAGTTTTGATATACTAAAGTTCTAAATAAATAAATAGAAATATATTTTAAATAAAATATACTTTATAAAATGCAAAGGCAAGCGCATCTTACCTTATTTGAAAAAACTCCATTGAATAAACTACAATTAAAAAAAAATTGCTACAACTAATTATTTTCTCCCATAATGTAATTTAATGTATAATTTAACTACTTCGTAATTTATTACTGCCCAGTCCAGATTGTTTTTTTTTTTCGTACATTATTTGAATTAATAGATCTAAAAAACCTTTAAAAGTTACCTATTTAATATTTTCAAAACAGTATAACATATAATTTAGTGAGTATTTAGTTTTCTGTTAGATGATATGATTTGACAATTGAAATAACAGTAAATAGAAACAAAATCTGTCAACACTACCTAGTTTTCTCATCATTGGTCAAATTTTACATATTTTGTGGAAATTCAGGCAAAATTACACTTTAGTTAGCATATTTTCTGGTCTTCATTTCCCGTTGATGGTCGATAAAATTTCTGTCTCTAAATGTGCATTCATATTTTTAAACACGCCAATCACCGAAACATAACTGACATTTCGAATTTTCAATTAACTTTCAAAAAATATTTGTTTAGATTAAAAATGAAATCGGATTAAACACGCCCTTAGTTATCAACAGAAACTTGCCGAAATAAAGTTCAGTTGGCGATACTTTGTCTTGTAATTGAATTTCTGATTCAGAGAATGTCACACCGCAGGCGGGTTTGCCATAAACAAACGAGAAATATGATAAGAAAATGGCGACGTTTCCTGTTTCGAATACTCGGTAACCTTGCAGAAAGAATCGCGAAACTCGTTGCAACATGGAGTAAAAATGCATACACTCGTCTTATCTATATTTCTTGGTTCGCGGCCCGATGCTGAAAACACGACGTCGTTCTTCTTCTTCCTCTTATTTCTTTACGCGTACCGACACCGACGTTATGTAAATAAAATATAGCGCAAAGAACATTCGAGGAACTTGTGAATCATCTTATTCGCTTACCTAAAACTCAATGCTTGCGAAACTGATTTTTCGATTTGATTGTAAAAGACATTTCCGACACGGTATATTACGGAATTATCTCTACATTCACATGACATATTTTTATATCTCTATATTTATTAAATAACTAACCTTCTCTTTCTGACTGATATCTGCAGTATAAAAATAAATATACATTTCTCAAGTGAAAGAAACAGCAAATATTTTCTATATTTATCTCTTCTTTATATTTAACCTCTATTTTGAAATTATTAATACATAACAGCTAATACTATTTTACATTAAATTTTAATTCTTCTTTGGTAAAATTATTATAACTATATAATATACAAATTTGCTGTAGGCACCACAGTACTTTCTCGGCCATAAGTTTAGATAATTTTAGTTTAAGAGGACGATAGCTTAAATATTATTTTTACGTCTATAAAATTAGCACTTTCTGATCACATTTTAAGCCGGAAAATTCGTCTTTACCGATTAAGATAGAAAATACGATCAACGGGATCGGTATAAGTTTACCGATCCCTAAATAACAAAAAGAGATTAGAAAATGTATTTATTTATTTTCGCAAATATTTTTATTTGTTTGTCCAACAATACATTAGCGTTACGGCATTTGAATTCGAAGATTCCTAACTCGAATCCCACTCAAGCTAAAAATGTATGAACTACTACATTGCTGCTCGGTAAGTCCAAACCCAGAATCGTAATTGGAATTAAGTTTCTGTTGCATAGAGTAGCATAAATAAATAAATAATAATTTGTCATCGATAGTCGCAAAAAAAATTATAAGTGACAAACCTTCAAAGTGTTTATACCGGGATCCCAAGCTTCCTAAAGTATCATTTCCATGTTTTACAACTTAAACAACCATTTAAATAATTCTACTATGTGAAGAACAAAAATTATCAAAATTATAATATAAAATTAAAGGCCCTATGACTCAATTGTTTTATTAAGTTATTCAAAATATGACGAGTATTTTATAAAATTAAAACTATCAAAAAGAGAATTTTAGTAAAAATGTCAGAAATTATATTTGAGCAGTTGTCAACTGCTTTTTTACTTCCTTGTACGAAGTAAAGGAAGTATTGTATTCGCGAAAATTTTCGGTTTTGAGATTTCAGCGGAAATATCCATTTTGACCATCCCTGAATTCATTTTGACTAATTTCGTCGTGACGTCTGTACGTACATATGTATCTCGCATAACTCAAAAACGGTAAGCCGTAGAAAGTTGAGATTTTGTATTTACGACTATTATAACGTGCACCTCCCGTTTTGGTCATTATATAACTTCCGGAAGTGGTACTTTACTTGAATCCTATAATAGATTTTAATGAAAAACTATATTCAAATTAATCCAAACGTTTTCAAATTTGATATATAAGACTACTATATCAATGAAAATAACATAATAGGTTTTGGTTAAAATGAACTAACCGGAAGTGATACATTACATGAAGCTGCGAACAGTTTTTCTTGAAAAAAAATGGTATTATTTTGATTTTAGAAATAAATACTGCAAATAAAAGTTTTAGAGAATTAAATTCTGCTTCTATCACAATAAGAATTTTTAAATTAGCCTTTTGTATAAGTGAGATATCTAAATTTAAAAATTATATATTTCTTGTTTCATGTAATTAAGTTTGCTATGGATTAGAACAAAAAATAACGAAAAAATAAGAAATTTAATGTCAATGTCAAATTACATGAAATATGTGCAATAAAAAAATGTAGCTATAGTAAAATACGCGTACAAGGAAGTCATGTGGTGTCTACATCAGATTTTTTTTTAAATTAAATTTTACTTATAAAAAATTAAAGTCCTCATCGAGTAAAATTCACAGCCGATTTTATTATAGGATTAGGTTTTTTTTTATTTAATAGTCTAACACGTAAAGATTCTTCAAAATCTCGAGATCATAATAAATCACCATCACAATACTTTCCCTATTATGATCGGAAAAGCAAGAAAATATTTAATGCTGCAGCATTTTTTGAATTTAAATTGAAGTCAGCTATATTTACAGTCGCAAACTCCCGTTCGTGAGATGTTTTACTGTCCAACACAGCAGTATCAAAATAGTGTTGCATTAGATTTTCATAAAGTTCACATGTAAGACATCTAGTACACGCCGTAGAATCTAGTTTAGGATAGTTTGGAGCTCCAGTTTAATTTTTGCCAACACCGCCAACAAAATTCCATACACAAGTGCAACCCTTAAGCGATTAACATAAACGTAATTCAACAACTCAGTTGCACACAATATACAGTAAATCTCACGTTAAGACGTCTTGGTACGTGTAAATATCACACACAAAGTTCTGGACGTGAGCTTGCTTGGTGCCAGCCAGCACGAGAAGCACGTGAACATTTTCAACGGTCGAACAATCGTCAGGCGACGACGAGAATGACTCGCGCACGACCTGGCTTCGAAACGCGCTCTACTGGAACCCGGAACCGATACCGGAACGAGACACGTGGAAAACAAATTGGTCGGTTTTCCTGAACTATGACAATTACAGGCTCGACTGTCATGGACACCCGGAAGGGTGCAAATAACGATATTATGGACGTGATTCAATATTTTTTTGTGCAATTAATAAACGGGAAATATTTTTTCACGAATTATTCTACTATTGAAATGATATATACTTATAACTAACCTTACTTTTTTGCATTGTAAGTAATGCAACCAGACGATATGATAAATTTCTTACCTGCAACAAAGAATTATAATTAATTAGTATTAATAAAAGATTAGAATTAATAAAATGGCTGCTATTCAATGGGCTATATTATATTGTTTTAAACAGAGTTACTATGGTAACACTAAAATACTCACAATACAGAGTATCTTCTGGAATATCGGAAACAACAAGAGCAATAGCTACGGTTAAATTAGACAACCATTTGCACATTTATAGAGTAATTAATAGATGTTTTTGTTTTTCCTAAAACATACAAATTATTTTGAAATAATTTTAAATAAATATAATAGTAGATAGAAAGAAAAGTCTCAAATAAAAATTGTAGATACTAAAGCGCTTTTTACACTGGAGACTTGAAATATATTTTTTTACTTAGTAGGTGCGACTTAAAATTACATTTCTTAAAATGAAATGAATAGTTAAGAATTAAATATTTGAAAAGATTTTTTTCTTCTCTTTATTGATGCCAAGTTTGCAAGATTTAATTAACATGAATAATAAATATTAATTATTGAAAATTCAAAAATGAAGGAAATGGTTGACGGATACCTGTTTTTTACAGTAAATTCCAAATAATTGTAAGTAAACATTTCAACGAAATATTAAACAACGAATCTAAAGCCCAGAAGCCTATCCTTATTTTAATTTATTAGCTTCAATCCGCAATTAATTTTTGCCAAACTTTCCTATCACTTCAACCACATTCATTATTCCTTTAAAAAAGCTAGTGTATTCTTTTTACTAAGAATTTTTTAATTATATTTATCAATTTATTTTAAATCTACCAACATATACCTGATTCATCAATCATTCGACATACACATTCTGAAACCATCTCAATAAGAAATAAAAACTAAATTTGCTATGGATAAATGAACATCTAAATTTTTAATTACACCGACTATAAGTTGAAGCATATACTCGTATATAACCACCCCATTAAATTTATAATAACACTTAAAGACTGTTCTGTTGATTAGAAAATCTAAAAGAATAAAGTAGTAGGTAATATAAAAGAAGACAAGAACTCTTTCAATCAGTAAAGAAAACCTTCCCATGAAATAAAATGAAGGAAATGCAGCGTTAAAAAGTGCAGACAACTCAGACAAGCGCTCTTAATTTCAGCAGTCAGTAATGAAGTGCTTATATCTATTAGAAGTACGAGAACACTGGTAATATATGAAGTAGTTCTGCAGCCATAAAGTGCACGTGTTTTGTCTGAAGAAGAAACGTTGTTGTACACCGGATATAGAGGAGAGATGCGCACCACAACTCTGGTTCTTTTACAACAAAAACTTTCTGTAAACACCTGCCAGCGTACTTGTGTTTAAGAAGAATGCGACTACAAAAAGTTTTACCTAAATGTTTGTTTCTTGGTCCGTGCTAACAAAAGAAAAAAAAGATTTGTTTGAATTGTAAATTAATCGATTATTCTACACGTGTAGGAAACTCTATAGAGAATTGGGAGAATTTATAGTTTAATTCTCTTTTAAACAAACTGAAAAATTACGGCTGGATTTGTACTTTGATACAAAAAAGTAACATTCAATGGAGAATAAAGACAATTTCAATTCTGAAAATAGTTTATGTATTAAATTAGATTTGTTATTTCATTGTCAAATTAAAAGTACCCCTCTGACTCTCCCCCCACTAACATCTTTATCTTTGGAGGCCGTGATTTGACGGCTGGTAACCGCACTTCACGCGAAGATATATATCACTTACCGATATCTGCTACGGCAGAGTGCTACATCCAGTAATGGGTAAAAGGCGTGATGATATATTTATTTATTTATTGTCAAATCATATTATTCTCATTCCCAATGTATCATTATAAGCATGATTTTGGAAAAAAGGCAGTATGATTGGCAAGATAGGTCTCCCAAAACGTACTTTTTATATTGTCTTATTGTAAAGTGACTTCAAATACAAATGATCTTAGCTTAATTAGAGCAAAATGACATTAATGGATTTAAAATTTAGCGAAAGAAATAAATTATTTATATCAAATGAATAACGGTAAAAGTCATATAGTTGGTACGGCTGAAAAGAGAATAAAAAATGTAATGGCAATAATTAAAATAATCATATATTACATTGCTTTTAAATTTACAAAGTTAGTGCCTTTTCCGGTTAAACCGGAGATTCCATAAATAAATTAACCATGCACTTAAATCACTAATAGTACACTAATTAAATAATGTGCTTTAGTGCAATATAATACAATAGTAAGCGAGAAAAAAGTGTGTGACACACGAATATGTCTTAAAAATTTCCATAAAAATGTATCGTCTGCATAGTGATATTTATAATTAATAAATATATCACACACCTTTTACCCATTATTGATGTGGCACTCTGTGATAGCAAATCTGAGTAAGTAACATTTTTATGCGCGTGAAGTGTGGTTACCAGCCATCAATTCACAGTCCCAAATATGTGAGTGGAGAAGAAGTCATATATGAATAATTTTAATGAGGTGCATTCCACCGTAGCAGATCTAGGTAAGTGATATATTTATTCGCGTGCAGTCAAATCACGGCCCTCAAATATGTTAGTAGAAGGGGAGCCACAGGGGTAGATTTAACTTAACGACTAGATACCAGTAAGCCATCTACCCCAAAACAATGCTTACCAAATTAAATCTACCTCTATGGATCCCCCTCCACTAACAACTTTGGGGGCCGTGATATATCACTTACCGAGATCTGCTACGGCAAAGTGCCACATCCAGCAATGGGTAAAAGGCGTGATGATATATTATTTTATGTCTATAATATCTCAAGTTGTGTTTAAGAATGTATAATTCATAATGGAAATAATCTAACTGGTCTTTTGAAATTGATATCAAGCACAAAATCCGGGGAAAGTTTTTGCCGGAGATAAACAATAAGTAAATGCGTACAAAATATGACGAAACATCTCCAATCCGAACAAAAGCAGTAGTCTAAATATTAAATTTAAATTTACCCATCTTGTATAAACACAAAAGGGACAGTACAAATTTACAGCTGACCCATTTCCGCACGAGCGCCGCTCTTCGCGTTTTATACAAATCTGGGGACGTGAATGTGTCCACAAACAAGAACAAATCAAAGACCCGAAATGTGCGCGGAGGACAAAGTGCCACAAAAAATGACAGCAAACGGCATTTAGTGCACAAAAGGGAGCGAACTCTTTCAGTTAAAACGCCGGGGACATTTGTCAGAAAAAACGGACTTCAAACGAACGATGCAGGACAAAAAACAAATATTTCTATGCTCGCCGGTTACGATTAAAGCGGGTTAGCATTGCTGCGGAATGGAAATACATACACCGTGATGATATAGCTCTTAGATTTAGATCATTCTCTCTACGAGTATATTGTGATTCACTGGTTTAAATATCGTTCAACGGAAATATTGCAATATACAAATGTTATTTTCAAATACCACTTGAATTACAAGATTGCTACTTTATTGTAAACATATTGAAAATATTCACACAATTCATTTTCTACTGTTTATTAATTCATTTATTACACGACTACTCATAATATTTGAAATTGTTTACAAAATTTGTTTCTTTGTATTTATACAAGTACAGACATTAATTTGATTTTTATTCAAAATTAACAAGTGGGTATATTTGCTTGGATTATAAATTTATTAATTAATTCATGCATAATTTTAATTTTTGGTCACTATTGTCGGATTCTTAGAATTAAAGTAAATGTAAAGGCATTTAAACAATTAGTATTATCATTTTAGAAAACTATTCTGATGGTGTTCATATAAAAATGCATATTTTTAAAGGTTTCATTTAATATAATATATATATATATATATATATATATATATATATATATATATATATATATATATATATATATATATATATATATATATATATATTTTAAATAAAGCAAATAAGAAATGTTTACTTTAAGTATGGTTCAGAGCTCTTATAGTTACTGTCTTCGTCGTTGGTCATAATCTTGACATGTTTGATGTTCAAACCTTTGGATATATTTCTTTAATTATATATTACCTACACTATAAATAGCAATAACCTATACAAATTAATTATTAACTTTTCGTAATATATATTTAAAAAAAATACTATGAAACAAAATCAATGTTTATGTCAACAGCCCTGGACGGATCTGGAATGTTTTGACGGGGAGAGTCAAATTTAAACAAATATAAAATTATGAATATCATTTATAATAAAATAAATAAACAAAAACAATATTAATATAAGTTTAACAAAAAAGAAAATGTCATATGGCAGTAAACAAAAAATGCTGTTGGAAATAAAAGCTACATGCATCACGCATTTAAATATATCATAATTATATTTTTCGTGTATTTAGAATGCTAAATTATTTATATTATATAATCAAGCTAATCTCTTTACTCTGTCATTCTAGAACGTTAATGTTTTCAATAATCTTAATATCGACGAAGAACGTTTAATTGAGCATGTTGTCACCGGAACTAATTAGCAATCTACAAAATAAATGTTTTCTACGTTTCATATTTAATAAATAAAGTTAGTATAATTAGTTTCAAGTCGATCGTATATACGTAACTCGTGTTAAAAGTATTATTATTGCAGTTTGTTATAGACTATAGGCTTCCCACTTGTGCAATAAAGTAACAATTTAAGTTGCATAAATAACTATTTTATTTTTGTAAATTAATTAAAAAGGTACATTTTTTTGCCAGATTGTAGAACAAATATGATATAATTTTGATGAGCCGTAGAATTTTAGTAATTAGTTTATATGTGCAGTAAGATAAAAAATGTTAAAAACATTGTTGTATAGAAATGAGTTAGAAATAAAAAAATACACATATCTGAAAATATGTTGCGATAAGTAAAAGTCAATATCTTCCATTTATTTTCTATTACACAAGGTTATTGTAACATCTAGAATGGTAGTAGTAATAAAACAGTTCATAGTCTCTCGTAGTCGCAGAAGTGGAAATATGTGCGAAGATGAGAAGTAGCATTACACGGCGACACGCTAAAAGCACCTGCAAGTGGTGCACCCAGTTATGGAGTGGCTCATTAACAGTGCAAGGCATGGAAGTGTGCTTTTGCTCTCGCGCTCGCTCTTGCTCTCCACTAGGCCGTCATGGCGGCCGACTAATAACAATAATGTGTTAAATGTGAATCTGCAGTGTGTAGCTGCCGCATGAGTGGCCGAAAACGTCAGCGACAACAGTTGTGGAGCTTGTTTACGAGCGTCGTCGCGATAGACTGGCTGCAACTGCGATTGTGAACCAGCCAGTTCGCTCTTACACGTTACACGTTAGCGTTACTCGTTACTGAACATTTGTACCACACATGGACCAACTTTGTACGTTCACTTGTAAATTTAAATTAATTGTAGTTTAACGGTTAATTTAGAGAATGATAAACTTGACAAATTGTTTGTTTTTGTTTGGTACATATACTGCATAAAACATTCACGCTAGTTACTGTTTATTTTATGGTTTGCATTCAAACAAATTTGTGTTAATTAATTGTTATTTACGTTTAACATTTTACTTCCACTGGTTTCGACTTTTCACCTTTCATTTAACAAACAAACATGCCAACAATTATACGTTTACTTTCTTTCTCATTTCACATGCAACTTTGTCACACTTTCCATTTATTTATTTATTTATTTATAATAATCCACCCAACAGGACAAAAGTCCCAATTACAGGGGGATGGAAACAAAATATTATACAAAATAATTGTTTATATAGAAAAATAAAATAATAAAAAATATTACAAATATTCTAACAAGTAGAAAATATATACATATATGGAAGTATAAAGCAAAATTATATGTGAGATACAACAGGTAGAAAAATAGTTAGCAATAAACGCTTAAACTTAGCCAGAGAATCTGCGAATATATCAATACCGAAATTTGCAGCAATATCATTCAAAACAGTACATAATTGCCGGGTTGGAGATTTCATTTCATAATTTGTTCTAGCAAAAGGACACTTAAACATTAATTTATTTCGTGAAGAAGTGCGCGGAACAATAAATGGAATACGTGATAGAGTGATTGAGTCATCAATAATATTATTTAATAATTTATACAAATATTGACAAGATTGAATCTTCCTACGATTATGTAAGGATATCATACACACTTTTGACAATAAATTATATATCCATGTCTCGGATAAACTCCAGACAACTTAAATTGTTTCGATTATGAGACAATATTTGTTATAAATTGGATTCCATATTTGAACAGCATATTCCAATTTTGTTCGCACTAGTGCCAAAGTACAAAGTTTTTAGTGTGGAAATTTTTTTAAAACATCCACATAATTTTAACTTAAAATTGTGTGTTATGCAATTTACTGCATATGGCATCATAAAATAGTTGATATAAGGTAAAAGTGTTACATTTTTGAATGAGTTGAAAGTTTACACTACAAACGTAAGTGAAAAGTGTAAAGTGTTATGCCAAACGGTGTTGAATGCGTCGTACAGAAAGATAGACTCTTGTCAGTAGACAACTCTGTTGGGCCAAAGCAGCTGAACTTTATGTTCGGTATTATAGAACAAGCCGACGAAGATGTCGGTCCTCCATGTCTGATATTCTTCAACGGGCTCCAGATTCTGGTTGACAGCTCCCTGAATCTGATTTAGCTACCTATACGAGCTGCTAAATTACGTAGTGATTTACTGCTCTCACGCATACCTATAATACGGCTTCTTTTAAATTCATTAACTTGCTCATATTGACATTGTTGTATTCGTCGAGTCATATTTATTTGATTATAACGAAATTTGATAAGAATTATAATTATTTGCAAAAGCAATTGGAAATTTGAATGAACTGTAATGTTCACTTTTTTGTTGCTTTGAGAATGGCTCAATACCGGGAACGAAACGACAGCATTTTAAAATAAATAAATAATTGTTATACAAAGCCTTATTATCAATTCAACACCAAGTTTTAGTTAATAGACAAGTTTTAACGATAATCATGTGCGAATCTGTATATTTCCTAAACGACTGCATTGGGCGGTTCCAAATTTTTATCATTCACACTATTAATATTTCTATTATATTTTTATGGAGTAGGTAGCTCAGTGGTATTGAATCGGCTTGTGGATAGAGAACCCGGGATCGTTTTCCACAGCCAACAAACAATTTTCACCACGTTAATACTATCCCTGTGACTCCTCCTCCAATAACAACTTTGAGGACTGGTAATTGCACTTCATGCGAACAAATATATCAATTACCGAGATCTGCTACGACAGAGTGCTACATCCAGTAATGGGTAAAGAACGTGATGATATATTGATTTATATATTTTTTTTGGTATTACACTTTCCACGACCGCCAGTGCCGCAAGTGCATTTCCGCAATATTTCACAAAAGTATTCAATGTACATTATTTATTTATTTATTTATTTATTTATTTATTTAAATAACTAACTATGACAGCACTATTGCAGATATATTTTGTATTTTTGACATGTGGTTACCAGCCATCAAATCAACTTCTGTCACCAAAATATTAGCGCAGTAAAAGTAACAGATTTTTATTTATTTTAAAATTCCAATGGTTAGTTCTAGAATTCAACCATTTCTGTTTCCAATGCGCTGTCATGGAGTTAAATAAATTTACCCATTATTTTCTTTTAGTGTAGTATGTGAACTATAGTTGTTTTTGAAATATTCATTTCTAAATGGGCTGATAATATATTTCTTTAAGAGCTGAATAAAATTAATATTGGTATATTTGTCATCTACTGAAAGGAATGGATGTACGTAGGTTAAAATTAATGTCATTTAAAAAGTTTGAAAAGCTTAAGTTCATGATGACACCATTAGCAACAAAGTTAAAACTTGTCTCTTCGTTTACGTCATTAAAAACTTGTACCTGATTAGTCCGTACCCGTCATCAACACGTTTTAATAACAGTCTGTTAAAAACTTAAATTATCCCCAGCTATAAATATTTAGAGTGAACAAAACAAAAATGCTGGAAAAAAATCATTATAAAACTACGAGAATATTCTTCAGCATACTTGTAATTAAAGTAGGCTGTAATTAAATTAATTTACTATTAAAATCTTATGTTACATCCCTTCTTGCTATGTTTCCATCTATTTTGTTAACATAAACAAAAAACGCAAATGAATAAGTAAAGGATATAGTACTCCATTCTATTAGAATCAAAATAATAATATAGTTATTAGTGTATTAAGAGCGTAAAGTGATTCTTTGTTACTACTCGTGCACGGTAATTACAGCGATAGCTGCAATAGTGCAAGAAGAACAAAGACACTTTAAACTTGTAATATACACATATTTTTTTCTCAAATTGCATCTTAAATTATTAAATATCTGATGTGGACACCACATGACTTCCTTGTACACGTATTAAACTATAAATATTTTTTTAATTGCACATATTTGACATTAAATCTTTTATTTTTTGTTCTAATCCATAGCAAACTTAATTTTTTTTAAAATAAAAAAATATATAATATTTAAATTTAGATATCTCGTTTATGCAAAAAGCTAAGCTAGACGCAGAATTTAATTCTCTAAAACTTTTATTTGCAGCATTCCTTTCTAAAATTAAAATAATACCATTTTTTTCAAGGAAAACTGTTAGCAGCTTCATGTAATGTGCCACTTCCGGTTAGTCTATTTTAACCAAAATCTATCATGTTATTTCCATTGATATAGTAGTCTTATATACCAAATTTGGAAAGTTTTAAATTATATTTGAATATAGTTTTTCATGAAAATCTATTATAGGCTTCAAGTAAAGTACCACTTCCGGTAGTTGTATAATGACCAAAAAGGGAGGTGCACAACTAGATGTTATAACAGTCCTAAATATAAAGTTTCAATTTTCTACGGCTTACCGTTTTTGAGTTATGCGAGATACGTACGTACGTACAGACGGCATGACGAAATTAGTCAAAATGGATTCAGGGAGGGCCAAAACACCTATTTCCGTTGAAATCTGAGAACCGAAAATTTTCGCGATTACAATACTTCCTTTACTTCGTACAAGGAAGTAAAAAACGTACATACGCTTTGAAAATAAATTCGCTGTCAATATGACAAGATTCTGTTTGTATCCCTGGTAACTATTGAAATAAGCACACATCTAATTTATTTTTGCACGTATCCAATGGCACCACGCGACAATTTTATTGTTCCACAGAAAACGTCAACTTTACGATGACAAATAATATTGTATTTGATACCTTTCATAGCAATCGTAGAAAATTTTCTTAGCGATTAGTAAAATTAGCAGAATTTTTAACGGTAATTAGTTTAACTGTTAGTTGGATCATTAACAAAGAAAGGTATTATTCAAACATGGCTCAACAACATTATCAACTTATGTCCCCTCTGGTGCCATATAAACCTATCCTTGTTGAAGCAAACTATCGTTAACAATGTTGTGTGCAATTAGGAGCAGAAATCACGAACACTTAGTTGTTCGTATTCACTGTCATATAAGATATTATTATCGATTATGGGTTTAGTCAAGTTTACTCAATATACAATGGTAAATTAATGAATTATTAGGTGGTTGCTCACTAGAATATCAAATTACTCTAATAAAACTTGTAAAATATCAAATATTGTTTACCAATATTTCATAGATCAAATATTATAATTGAAAAAACAAGTTTTATAATAATCTTTATTGTAAAATAAATAAATAAATAAATATATCATCACGCCTTTTTTTTTTCACGTGAAGTGCGGTTACCAGCCGTCAAATCGCGGCCCCCAAAGATATTAATGGAGGGGGAGTTACAGGAGTAGATTTAAATTGCCGAAAATTGTTTGTTGGCTGTGGGGATCGAACCAGGGTTCTCAAGATCCACAGGCCGACTCGATACCACTGAGTCACCTACCCCATTTGGATCTTTATTGTAATACGAGTATAGGTGG
This sequence comes from Pterostichus niger, assembly GCA_947425015.1. NCBI lineage: Eukaryota > Metazoa > Arthropoda > Insecta > Coleoptera > Carabidae > Pterostichus > Pterostichus niger. Next base: position 23,004,381 of record OX380345.1, on the reverse strand, counting down.
AATAAGGAGCCGTAGGCGAATTACGAATATTACAATTGTTTATTGCAATATATATTTTTCATACTATTATTCCTAAATCGCATTCATTTACTGTCATTTTAAATTTGTATTAAAAAAAAATTCAAGGTGGTAACCGACAGATTCAATAAACATTTAAAATTGAATTTATTTTGACATTTATTAAGATTAGAGTTCAAATTCATAACTATCTAGATTATATTATGAAACTAAATACCTTAAATTTTTACTAAACACGTGTTTTGTAATTTATTGTAATTATTTTAATATTAAAAAATGCAACATTAAAAGTCACATAATATACCATAAAGATTTTATTTACATCTCCTTTATTCCAAAATACATACATACATAAAATCACGCTATATCCCATTAAATGGGGCAGCACGAACCCCTGGAACATTCATAGAGCATCAGTTCACATCAACATTCTCATCCTGACACACGATACTCGTTTCAAAAATGCATAATTTAATACATCAAAACTGTCAACATGTCACTTTCATTAGTACAAATGTGCTGACATGTGTTGAAATTTCAAACAAATATTTATGGCTTGTTATTAAAATTCAATTAAATGGTTTAAAAAAATGTTCTTGATGATTATTTTCTGAATATAAATTTCATAATTATGAGGTAAATATTTTATTATCTGTACTTTCTACTGCAACTGGTGTGTTAAATCTATAACTAGAGGGAGAAGTTTGGTTATATATTTGATAGGTAACGAAATATCTAATGTACCAGGGGATCTATAATTATCGCCCAATTGACCTCTAATAAAAGCAGGAGAGATCTTTATCACTATTATTATACATAGTACATTGACTTGTCTAGACGCTATTATTATATATTATCGTCTATAACATCATTCTGTTATTATACTATAACCACATTAAGTACACCTACATTTTTTAGCACTTATATTGCCAAAAAATACAACAATGTTTTAGTTCTGGTATAAAAAAAAAACAAACAATTTGTTACGAACAAATGACTGCTACCACCCCAACAAACAACCAATGTTTGGGAAGTTCCTATCGATCGTATCAGGCCATGAAAACACTAGCCGAATTAATTAAACCTGTCCGTTGATTGAATATTGAATCTGTTCTAAATAATAGAATGATACAAAGGCATGGCATTAGCGTGCGTGAATCTGTATTTATAACGGGTTACAAACGCAATTTTTGATCGGCACCAAATTAATTGAGATGCCGTCCATGTCTACCGAACTGCCTGTCATTAGATAGTTATTAATAATTAGTCCATGATACTACGTTTTAACTACGAAATTACTATAGCAATATCTACACGAAATATAAGCTTTTAGCACCCTCGTCTGTTAAAAGAAACTTATTTTGTGCTTGATATGAATTTCAAAAGACCAGTTAGATTAAAAAAAAAGTATAAAATAAACACTTGGCTCAGTTTCACAAAATTCAGCCTCCAAGTCACCTTATGAGGGCATCGTCAGAGGCTGGCCAGCACAGTTCAGTTAGTAACCATAGACGCGTTTCGCTCTTATTAGAGCTCATCAGTATGGTATAACTCACTTCTTCATAAGGTGACTTGGAGGCTGAATTTTGTGAAACTGAGCCAAGTGTTTATTTTATACTTTTTATTAAACCTAGTTTCACCAAGTGTTGGATGACAATTAATTTTGTCTTTGTTGTTACCAGTTAGATTATTTACATTATGAATTATGCATTCTTAGGTTTATATATAAACACAATTTGAGATATTTTATATATACAATAAATAAAATAATATATCATCACGCCTTTTACCCATTACTGAGTGTGGCATTATGCCGTAACAGATTTTGATAAGTGATGTATTTCTTTGCGTGAAATGTGGTTATCAGCCATCAAATCACAGTCCCTAAAGATGTTATTGGAAGGGGAGCCACAGCGGTAGTTTTAATGTGGTTAAAATTGTTTGTCGGCTGTGGAAATCGAATCCAGGTTCTCAAATCCACAGGCTGACTCGATACCAATGAGCCACATATTCTGATATAGATTGTTATATTTATTTTTATTAAGTTATCAATTGTAGCTGTATTGTTGCGATGCTTTCAGCATAGATTTCAAACTGTTTCAAAATGTTTAAAACAGGTGTATATTGTTGAAATTTAAACGTCAAGGACAATCAATCGAGCATCTCTTGATAGATTGATGTTTAGAGTTAAGGTTCCCAAAGCACCCTAAACTAACACAAAAATTAATCTACATACAGCACGAGGCCCGCAACTAAGTGATTCAAATAAGTGAGCATAATAAAAAAATAAATATATCATCACGCCTTTTACCCATTACTGGGTGTGGCACTCTACTGTAGCAGATCTCGGTGCGTGATATATTTCTTCGCGTGAAGTGCAGTTACTAGCAGTCAAATTACGGCCCCCAAAGACATTAGTGGTGGGGAAGCCACAGGGGTAGTTTTAATGTAGTTAAATTTGTTTGTCGGCTGTGTGGATCGAACCCGGGTTCTCAAATCCACAGACCGACTCGATATCACTGAGCCACCGACCCCATTTAACAATATATTCATGTATGTCAGTTAATATTTTTCTTTTATAAGAAATTCTACATTTACTTTGTGTTCTCATTAATTCATTGCCATAGCAATTAATTCAAAATACCTAAGAGCAATCTGAATTACAACAAATGGCAAATTAAGATTCAAATGTTTTAGGGAATAATCACTGAAGTGGGTATTTTAATAAATCTTTCCAAGTGGTTGTTGTATTGTACTCCCGGGAGTTTATAATTACGATTTTGTGTAAATGGTAAAAAGAAAGACTCTAAGTGGTGTTGGAATCGTTATTGTTCGAATGATTCTTTCAATAAATTTTTTCTTTCACTTCAGTCTAATGAATTTATTCTTTTACTTTTTATAATAATTTTAATTAAAGTAATTACTAATTATAATTGGAATAAACAGGCCGGTTTTACCATCTATGGATAAAGGGTCCGATAACTATTGACAAGATAATTGAAAAAAATATATATTGCATTATAAAATGGCAAACAGAATAATTACTATTTGTGGTAAGATTTCGATACGATACATTTTTATTTTATCCGGAGATGGAAAACTGACCTTAAATTGAATTGTCTGAAATATGTGTATCTATTCATTTATAATCTCCCTAGAGCACAGAATATTTCCGGATTTTTTTTTAGCGCATTTTGCAACCTATTAATTGGCGCGAGTGGAACACGAGTGCGAATTATGTTGTTGGATTTTACGATAAAAAAATTCTTGGATATTTATAATTGCTCGAGGGTAGATTCGAGAAGAAAATCGTAAAGACACCAACACAAAAAGTAAAAACAAAATAAGTTTTATATGTTGCTTAAAATAATCAAGTTATGACAGAATAATATCCATTGCAACTTATATTAAGTGAATAAAATTTAGAATAAAAAAAGAATTTTATATGTCAAAATGACATTTTTAACACGAAAAAAAATTGCACTTATTAATTTTGCGCAGGTAGTCAAATAATTTTCAATTAGTTTTTATATTACCATGGAAACCATGTTTCATACAATGTTTCTATTAGATCATAATAAGTGTCGTACGATTTTCACATCTATAAAAAGTCCATATAGAAACATGAGTAAATTAAAAAATTGCCCGAAGAAACTAAGTCTTTATTTCGTTGTTTTTCCTTATTTCTTTTCATAATTTAACAAAGCTTTGACGGCGAGAAAATATGTAATATTAATGTATCTATTTATAATACTCTAGAAGAAGAACTAAACCCCAATTACAATTCAGGGTTCGAACTCACCGAGTCGCAGTATGGTAGTTTATATATTTTTAACTTGAGAAGGTTTCGAAGTCGGGATTTTTGGAATCAAATGCTGAATCGCTAATCCGATCACCGTAATATCGGCAACAATAAAATACACATAATTTCCTAAAGTTCATTTCGACTCGCGTTTTATAAACTTTCAGTCATTTCAATAAAAAATTATGCATTGTTCAGTAGAAATTCATAAACAAATTTATGCACTTATTTTGCCAGGAGAACTAAAAAATAATAAACAAAATATTGGCAGCAAAGTTTACATAAAATTGAAATCAATATTTAGTAAATTAAGTTGTTTGCTAAATATTTAATTACCCGAAAAATAAAAATAAAGTTCTAATTAACCAATATGTTAATTCTGAATTAATACGGAAGACGAACTTGTCTCTTTATCTCATTAGTTCTTCCGTGAATATCTTAACAAAGAACTTGTTATTCTGCCAACAATGCCCTTAACATTATTATATGTCGGTGCATAGCCATGCTCGTGTATCGTGCGAGGAACTGATACCACCATAATAGCGTGCGGAAACAGCCAATTTCGCGTGGATGGGTGACAGGCAAGGGTGAGGAAGGGAGAGAGCGACGCGGTAAAGCTCTCCGGAAGTGCACCGGATGGCTGATGTCTGTATGCGCTCGGATCTTCTGCTCGCGTGCAAGAATCGGGAACTTGCCTTAGGTTTGTTGCAGTGTGAACTTTAGGAACTATTCAGCAATTATTCTACGTGGATTTTGAATAACGTTACATTAATTCAAGGAAGGATATAGTTTAAGAAGGAAAGATGAACGTGCATCTTCCGAGCGTGAAATAACTTTACTATTTTCCAACAACTAAGTTTTAAATTACACATTTTTCTTTCTGGAAATCCTGCACATGAATACATTACTTCTTCATCAACACTTACTATTTAATTTGCATTATAACTTGTAAATAAAAAATGTACCTGCTACTTTGAAGATTCAAAAGATTTTGTTAAAACTTAAAAGTTGTATCAAGTTTTAACTGAAACTCTATCTACTAGTATTATTATATGTAATTTAATTTAGTCGCAGATAATTGTATTTTAGCACTTGCTAGCCAAGTATTATTTGTAGTTTTATTTTTGTTTGTAATTTTATATATGGTTATATTCAAAAGATTATATAGTCGGTTTTCAAAGCTAAAAATAAACTTTTTTCATTTTAAAAACGTAAACACTTGTAAACATTATTAAATGTATATATTTGAGATCTTTATTATATCAGTCCTTATTTAAAAAATCAATATAATATCCGTAAATTCAGCAGAAACTGGGGAGCTGCGAAAAATATTGTATACATTTGGAGGTCCGTGATGACAAAAAGGTTAGGAAAATATCCGAATTCGGTTAGATCTAATGTCAGCTTTCGGATCGGATCGAAATAGAAATTTCTTGGATTGGATTCGGGTCAAATTCGATCCGAAGTGCGGATGAAACATCTAAAGTCGCATATCAGATTGGATAGATTCGAATTTGAACCCTCTGATATCGAATTCGGATTGGATCCTATCCAAAGTTTGTATAAAATATTTTATTCGAAGTTTGGATAAAACATCCGATTCGAAGTTTGAATACAACTCCCGATCCGAAATTCGAATAAAATATCCTATAAGAAATTTTTAAACATAGCTCATAGCTCATAGAAATTCCAATTATATTCTATAGAAATGATAAAGGTGCATTAAATAACTTTTGTTATATAATAAAAATGATAACAAACATGTATTCAGTTTTATCTATACGATTTTGGATTGGATGTCGCATAAGATTTCGAATCGGATCTGATCTTGATGTCATAATTTTTAAGAATATTGATCTCTAGTATGATATTATACAATTCAAATAATAACAAAACAGAAAATTACATTTACTGCTAGATATTTTAATTGAAGCATTTTTCTATAAAATAATTTGGATATATGATAATGACAAATAAACGAAATTTTGTTGAGAAAGAAAGTGTCAAGCATAAATAAAAACCTAACTATTGAAAATATGTACCTATACATGTAATTTGAGATATTATTTATATTTACTAAAAAAGCCAGCTGATAAGATATGAAAAAGTTTTCGTAACTCATGTTTTATAAGTTACATAATTAGCTTTTTAAATTTTGTTTCCTTCGCCAGGAGAATTTAGAGAACTCAAAAATAATACGATGAGAATGTTAAATATGTTAAGTATCTCTATCGACAGATAGTATAAAAATTCATGGAAAATGCTCTTCATTATTACTCGTATATGTTTAGATGGCAATATATCAAACAAAATTGTATTTTGAGCTAGATAACCAAAGTACTTTTATATTAGTTCGAGAGATATTTTAATGAATCTGAATTTAAAATGACGTGCAGAGAAGGCAAGTCGAAACATCATAAAGTAAAAGTATGCAAATATAAATGAGTAGAGAAATAAAACGAAGCAATAAAAGCAATACTCAGAAATCGTAATTTGGCGTGAATTTCCAATTGAAAGACTGCAATTTCAAATAAAAACAGAAACTCAAGATGTAATTATTCCTATTAGGAAGACAGAACTTGTTACGTCGTTACTTCGTTATCACATTTAGCTTCACTCGAGCATTCTAAATACATCCTATACCATAAATGATTCAAGTGCGAAAGTAAAGATCCCCTATTTCGTTAAAAGAACTCTCCAAAAAAGTTAAACTCTTAGCAACATATCTGGAGCAAACAGCTTTCTAATTAAGAAATTTAGAAGCGAGCACCTGCTAAGCAGAAATTGGGAAAATTCCACTTGGTAGCGTACAAGTTTCCCGTATTGGTGATTAAGATGCTTGAGGCCTAGCGACTTACTATCGCGCAGCGGAAGGGTTAAATTAGTGGGGCGGACTCTAGCGGCGGCGGCGGGAACATCAGACTCCGGCCGCCGCGTACGAACCCATATATCTACATCATACACCGCTGTCTTTGAAGTATGCAATTACTGTAACGGGAATAAATTACATGCATGTAGCCTTCTGCGCAGTGGCGCGCGATGCTTTTCACTGTTTTCACTCTGTTTGATCATTCGCTATGCGCTCTGTGGCTCTGTTGTATCGGCTGTGCTCTAAAAGAGCTCTACACTCTACTCAAATTTTGGCAGCTTTTAACTGTAATATTAATAGTGAAGTTTGCTTTGTCCGTTCTATCTTTTCAAGCTTCATTATAGTATAATTTAATTGTCGGTCTATTTGTGAGAATAAATATTATTATGATGCACTGATCTACAATTTATTTCCAGGGCCATATATAGAAAATATTATATTAATTTAATGAATCAACGCACATAATTCTCTTGTATAATTTTCATTGAATTTCATTGTAGGTGCCTGTGGATATTTCAATAAATACTTGTTTATGGTTTGTATCCATGACAAAATTATACATTTGTTAATGATTGCAATCAAAATCATATATCATTACAAAATGAAATACGATATTAATTCATTTATAAATTTAATTTATCAATCATTCTACGAGTAAATGAAAATTATTGTTTCAATAATAAATAAATTTCTTTACTTTGTTATTCGGCATTTTGTTATTGTTATGACACATTTTAATTGGCTTTCAATAGAAATACATTATAAATTTACATGAATCTTCAATTGATTACTTCGTGTGTAAATGAAACTGACAGGAAAATATACATTTGCCTGACTTTTAAAACTCAGGAAAGCTTTGCTTTGCATGCCTAGTCAGGAAAATAACATATTGCCTGACTAGGCAGGTAATGAAAGAAACATGAGTGTCTAGTTACTTAGTTACATAAAATACTGACTGAATATGTACGTCAAATATTTCTTTTTATTTAAAATATGTATTATTTATTTATAAGTTTCAGGTAAAATGTTATACGTAAGACGTCAGTAAAGCATCATACCGGATATCTACTATCTACTCATCCTATAATTGAACACTTTCCTGATTTTTTACGTAAATAACTACTACACACTCGCAAAGAGAACAGTAATAATAATTTTTTTATGTAGAAATCCTAAAAAATGAATCGGACATTGGCTTAATGAGAGCTTAATGAGAGAAGATAATTATATTTTCACATATTTTACCCATTACTGGGTGTGGCACTCTGTCGTACCAGATCTCGGTAAGTGATATATTTTACCGCGTGAAGTACAGTTCCCGGCCGTCAAATCTCGGCCCCAAAGATATTAGTGGAAGGGAAGGGAAGCGACAGGGGTAGTTTTAATGTGGTGGAAATTGTTTGCCGGCTCTGGGAACTTTCATACAACTTCAAATTATGAACAATTGCATAAATGTCAATAACAGTTACCAATCACAACATTTCATATACAAATTAACCTAAATTGACTCAGTTTAAAGTATCGCAGCATTATTTAATTTTATTTTTCAAAAATACTATAAATAACTCATTTTATAAGACTTGTTCTTTAGAAAACTTACCTGCGACTCGTTTTCTAAACTTGAATGCGTGCGAAATAAACATGTCGTTCTTTAATATATTATTTTATACTAGCAGTTTATTACGAGAGAGAGCATAAAAAAGTGCATAAAAGTAGAATAGAAACAACAGAATAATTTATTTTAGTCACTAAATGCCACAATGGTGGCAATCTTTAGAGTAATGATGAAAAATAAGTGTTGTCATTAACTTGATCGAGTTACAAAATAGGAGGAGTTATTCTATAACTTTTTTATTACATGATTATTTTATAGATAATCTCAGTTTCGGTATTCTGTAATCAGAATAATTTACTCTGATATTTGTCTTATTTTCATTTATTTTGCTTTATTATATACTTACACAGTAAAAAGTATAGTTAGAGAACATTACACATAAAAGTAACAGAATTAATTACTTTGGTCACAGAATCCGGAAACATAATGTATATCATTAATTTGCCACTCGGTAACAGATAACGATCGAGCTAAAAAATAGGAAAAAAATGTAATATCATTAGCAATATGTACTTTTCTAATTTCCCAGCATCATTCTTCATACTAGTTTAAAAAATCCTTCATTAATCCAGCTCCATCTTCAAATATGAATTTAACACAACCTCAAAATGTCAGTATCAGGCTCGGTGAGACCGTTAATTAATTTAGAAACCTCGCAGTCGCCAGGATGTTCCAGCACTGAGCGCTGGCTCACCATCTGACCAGAGCAAGAGCACGGTAGGTAGATTCTTCGTTCTGCTTGGCAGATCGCTGGATAGCTCCACAGACTTCCGCTCGGGTCCCCGGCAAAGCCCGGAGCCTCGTCGCTCTCCGTGCAACCGGAAATGATTCACCGGACTAATTACAATTGACAGCGGTGCCGGAGCTGAAGCAGGTTACCTGACGAGACGAGGTTCCGGGGACTTGGAACGGAACTCCAGTTGGACTTTAAAGCCACAAGGTGGTTATATTTTTAATGATGTCGTAAGATTTTGAAAAGAAATTGAGGTTACACTACATTTAGACGAAATTAAAAAAACGGTATATACATTTAGCATTGTATATTTTCTGTTGCCAATCGGTTCAAAATTAGTTTAAAGATGGACAAAAAAGTAAATTATCTACAACTTGTCTTTAAAGTATATTCGATGTTGGTTTAAACAAGATTTAAAGATACATTAATATTTGATTTGATTTGAACATTGTGAAATATGTAGATAAAAGATATATATATATTATTTAACCTCTTTTTACTATTTACTAATATTTCACAATAATAAATATATGATACGAAATACAAGTTTTTTTAAAGTGTAAAAAAAAAAACGAGTATTTGATGAGTTTATAAAAGTAGTCACATACTACTCGTATCTACTACGATTGCAAATTAAGCAACAACAACAAAATTGGCATTCGATAACGTGAATGGCATTACAGAGTTCGAATCCGGAGATCCCGAGTTTGAATCCTTTTCAAGTTAAGAATTATATAAATTACCACATTCAGGCTCAGTGAGTCCGAACCCTGTAATGTAATTGGAATTAAGTTCATGTTGTATCGAGTAGCATATATTAATTAATAACTTATTTTCTAGGTATAAGAAAAAAAATCGTACAGACTATAGCGAAACTACAACTAGAACATAGCTAAAGTAAATGTAGCTAAGATAGATTAGCTAACTATTGCCCATATTTGTTCGGAAAGAATAATAAACTGATTTTCATAGCATTTCACAAAAAATTACTAACATTCTTGGGGTCTGTGTTTCACCGCCTGCTAACCGCACTTTTCGCACTTATTAAGATCTGCTATGACAGAGTGCTACACTCAGGATTCCCAATTACAGTACTAGGTACGAACCGAGCCACAGTGTTATAGTTCATATATTTTTAGCTTAAGTGGGATCTGAACTTGGGATATCCGAATTTGAATATCGTAATGCTATACACGAATTAATTTATTTTAGTGAATTTTCAGAGTTATATTTATTCTCAAATACTTGTACACACTAAATACTTTTATACTTTCAGAGATTATCAAACTGCATGGCAATTTTTATAGTTGCTACTATCGAGAGATTACTAAAACTAAATATCTGCTTCCTTTTTTAAGTCGGACAACATAAGCTAGGATTACAACTATTAATCCTTTTTCAATAACTAAATCTTTTCCACGCATTTGATATTAAATTAGCATAAAGCGTATAAAAATCCTAAAAGGCAACGTAACCCCCATGTCACCAATCACAAATCGACAAACCACAGAAAGTGAACAACGATTAAAAATAATCGCCATTAATTAAACTTACAAATCGTTATGTAATCAATGAATGCGGTAACTCGGTCGCCGTGTCTGCGGCGGGATCGTTAATCAATATTAGTATAGGGGTCGTTCGCCGTTTTGTCCCACCCTTCTCTCCATCCATGTACCTAACTATCTCATTCTCTCTTAGAGGGTAGACATAACGTTGTCGCAATCATTGGACGCGGGCAGTACAATGGAGAAGATTCATGTGTCGGTAAAATAGTTTGAAGAACGTATATATCTCTTAGAAGCAGTTTTCGTAGTTTGGCTAAAACGGAATCATGGTTTCATATTGTTTCCTTTTACGCCCAGCATTGATTTATACACCGTGTCGGTTGTTATTAATGTGATACTGTAAAAAGATGAATTGTGTACGATTAATTGTTGGAACAAAGCTTTCGAAATAGAGTAATCTAATTTGTTATTGCAATAAAAAAAAATATATATATCATCATGATCAATTTACCCGTTTGTGGATATGGCAAATCTGCACGTTAAATGCGAATATCAGCCGATCTCTCAAACATGTTAGTAGAGAAAAACCACAGGGATAATTTTATGGCAAGATTTTAATTTTCTGCAATTTTGATTGTTGAAGCTTTGCGTGTAATGTACGATTACCAGCCAACATATCACGATACTTCAAATATGTTACTAGCATGCAAGAGAATCTTAAGAATAATTTATTATAATGATTTTAGTTCTCTGCACACCTTGTATTTTAGTTTGAACGGGATTCAAATTCGGAATCTTCTAATTCCAATACCTTAACGGCAACCACATTACCATACTGCCGAACATGATTTCTTTAATAAAATATCACAAAATTATCAAAACATTTTAAATATTCACTCATAACTATATTAATGCTGTAGTATAATAAAAATAGTAATTAAATTTGTCGCACTGAATTTTAAAAATCGTACGTCTAAATATAAATTTAAATTTAAATGTCAAACGAGAATATATTCATGTATTTATATAACATTACAAATTTTTCATAATCTATGTAGTTTTACTATTTTTTACTTCAAACAAATAATGAAAAAGGACGAAAGTATTACAATTAAATTTCGTTTACGGTCTAAAAATAAGTTTTAGAGAAAAATGCAAATATATACGATATATGTTGAATAACATATGCATTTTATTTATTTTATTGAATAAACCAGCAACACGATACGATTTTTCACCATAACATATTTAAATGGAAGATTCAAGTAAAAATTCTATTTCCCAGTTGCAGAAAATCCCGGTCGGATACAAAACCACTGATAAATACACACAAATCAAGAAAGAAACTTGTTTGCAATTTCCGAGTCGCACTAAACTTCGTTTCTATTTCTTCGCTGCCGCCTACCGCTTTCTCCGAGAAAAATAAATTAAAATCCGAGCGCAGCAGACGGTTCGCGCCAGTGAAGAAAGCAATTTTCTTAAATCTGATTGCGGCTTTAAAAATTAATACATCGCTCAGTTTCATCGTTACGGTGGCGGCGAGAGAAGAAAGGCGGCGGCGGTGTAGTTGCACGATAACATCTCGTTTGTAATAACGGGAGACGGCCACTTAACCCGATCCGACTTACAGAGGCTACCAACGTGAACGCCGTCGCCGGTGAGAGCTCTTACTTGGCCCGCTTGTAATTGAACATATTCCTGATAAATGCAACTTCTTTATATAGAATTTTTGATGCCATTTTTTCCTACCACTATTTTGTATTAATATTATTAAAATTGGAAAAGTACATACGACTAGGTACTAGCATCAAGTTACATCTCATCATTCTTCTATTGCAAGGTTTTTCAATAAGTGTGCCGCCAGATTTTATGATGATAAAACGAAGTATACGCCGCAAAAAATATTAAATATATTTGTGCCATCAGTATTTTTCTTAACTGACTTTCTTAAATGTATTCATTGTACTCATGATGTGATTAAATTTCTATATAATCATATATCCTCAATCGTATCCTCATTGGCCAAGAAACCACTACTAGTTACTTCTCAGTACACATTTCTGTTTAGAGCGTTCACGAATACAAAGCATTCAATTTCGCAGAAGCTAACCGATGCTAAGACGGTTGAAATAGTGTGTTTTTTTTCTTCATTTTAACAGTGTAAAATTTAATTTTACCTTTTACCAAGTGTGTTGGCATATAATTTTGTAGTATACATGTAAACGTAATAATATATTTGATATGAAACAAAGCTATGGTAGAATTATGTTTAATTTCATAAATTTGTAAATGATGATCAAAATTGCAACAAAACCTATGAGTTTTTGACATATTTTCTTCTTTTCAACAAATATTGATTTGACTTTGTTCATTATTTATAGATATGTGGCTCTGTAAACTTATAGATTTATCACTGAATTCCATCATGAGTAACCTATAAAATAAATTATTTTGACTTGTGAAATGTAATAAGTAAAATTAATATAATTAGTTAAAACTTGAGTTAAAAATGTCTTCATTACACACGTGGCTATAGGTTTTAAACTCGTATAATAAAGTGATACTTTTTGTTATAATTTCCCTAGTTAGTACTAAGAAACTTATATTATAATTGTGTTGATAAATATATCATTTCTATTTTATCTTTAATAATGATGTCATATTCTGTTGATGCCTTCACATCCCCTTTAGTATTCTTAGAACTGTTCATGTCTACAAAATTTTGATGAATTATACTCTTGTAAGAATACTGGGTATCCGTCTGCTTTAATTTTTGCGAATTTTGAAATACTTAAAATAAATTCATTTCGCATGACAACAAAAATACAATAAGCAGACATAAACAGTTGAAAAACTCTGATCTAGAGCGAGATATTATTTATTAATTCAATTACTTTGTAGTTAACTTATCTTCCTCAATAAATAATAAAGTAAATCTGAAAGATAAGTATAGCTACTAAATCATTCCATTAAAATACGACTGGAATGTGCAAATGAATAGAAGAAATACAGGCATATGTAAAATAATAATTATTGGGTTCTACTGCAACTTTATTTTTAGTGTCATAAATTTATTTGTACATTTACGACGATAAAAATTTAGTCTAATAAATTTTGCCGATTTTTTTTATCAGATATTCGTGTTTATGTCAAGGAATAAACGTGCAAAGCATGAAATATGCCAGTAAGAATTTAATTAAATGCCGTCTAATACGAGTACAAGAGGAAATAATAATTTATAGAATTTTGACACTTATTACATAGCAAACAGGTTCTCCTCTAAATTAATATCTACATTAAACTGAAACAAAATTAATGTCAAAAATCTGTATAAACATATTCATAAAAACTTTTTGATATGTGTAAAGCTAGATGATTTTTTCAGAATATAATAAAAGAAATTTGTATTGGTCAATAAATATTTACCGTTTCAATCTTATTCAATATTTTTACAAAGCTGCAAATAAGCACAAAATAAAATATATTTTTTTAACTCCACTCACCAGTACTTATGAATGCTATTTGTATCTTGTAGGATCTATTAGTTTTTATGACGCGTTTAAAATGTAAATCATATCGATATGATCGATATTCGATGACAATATCACAAAAACTTTGCTTTTTATAATACAATTTTTTATTCATGAAAGTAATTTAAATCAATAACGAATATTAATATGTGTATATGTATATTATTTTTTCTACGATCATTTTCATTTAATTTCAAAGTCACTTCGTGACAGAAAGTGAATAATTGCTATTAGCAACGGTTTGCAAAGAGATTTGTAAAGCACTAATGACATTTTGTTTTGTTTATATTGTTCAAAATGTTTAATAATTATGATTTTAAATCGATTAGTCTTAATTTTAGAAAGTAGAAAAAATGTTATCATTTTGTGAGAGAAAGTGAACTAGTGCAGATCAAGGCTCGTTGCAGACCGTACTGCAAAATCCTTTACAAACTGTTACCATTAGCGACAATTGCAATTAAAAATTAATTAATCTTTATTTCCGATCGTCGAAAACATGTTATGTGTCTGATTGAAGGTATTTTTGCAGATATTTAATTGTAATCCTCGCTACGCTCGTACGCAAACAGCTACTTTCAATTCTTAATAATAACTTTCCCTATATCATGTTTACAAAGTGATTTTTGTGCAACTCTTTTTATAAAAACAGTGCTATAGAGTTCAACTTAGTACCTACAACTGTTCTTGGGTGTCAAGTTATCAAATTGTCTATTTGTAAAAATATCGCACATAATTCTATCCGTTTAACTGACATTACTTAGCTCATGCAAAATTATTGCAGGTATTTTTTTATAACATAATTACATCAAACTGAAAAACATTGTTATATTAGAAATTAAATATTTATAATATATCTAGGTAATTATGAATACTAACTATAACCTAACTTCAAGAAATGTTAAAATAAATTAAATTCAAATAAACCTTAAAATTGTATTTTTAATAGAAATGTTAAAATAATAGTTTATTGTAATATTAATGGTGAAAGAGTTTAATTGCAAAAATTGTAATATTGGAACGCTCGCTGTCGCTCGTGTTTAAACTTTCGTACTCGTTTTGCAATGGCCCTTTCCCTCGTGTGTTACATACTATTTTTTCAACATTAAACTTGAAAATTACATTTTTATGTTTGTGATACAAGAAATTTAACAATTATATTATGTAAATCAAATTTTGCAAATGCACATCACGTTTCCTTGGTCACCATGTCAAATAACATTTTCCTCACTTAACTTTACTGTGAGGGAAACGGTTACTATCACAACTAAATTGAGTGAGAGACATGTCGTTTTTGTAAGTAATGTTGAAAAATAGTATATGAATGCGATATAGGAAAAATTGTTTGAAAACACGTGTTACAATTGTTTAATAATATATTATTGTATGTTTGTTACAGTTTTTTAAATTATTTATTTTGCAACTAAAAAACGTTGTTTACCAAAATCTAGATAATATTCACTACCTAAAATAGCAAATATATATGTTTATTACAACACAAATAAAAAATGTAAACTCAGTATTGACAAATACGTTAAGAGTTCTTGCGGTTTACACAAAAAACTAAAAAAAGTACAGCCAACCCAAACAAATTTCCAAGCCCTTGAATTCCCTGGTGTCTTTCTCCTGTTTAGTCTGTTTTTATTGTCAACCCTCTCATGCGTTAGCGCGCCAGCATAATGCATTATTATAAAATATTAAATCGGGTAAGTTTCGAAATTAGGGCGCCGCTTAGCACAAAACCTTAACTCAGCACGATAAGTGTACAACGCGGCAGGCGGCGGAAACACGAATCGCTAGAAAGCATTGGGAGGGGTAGTTCCCCCCTGACAAATGAATCGCAACCGGAAGTCCGCCGGGGAACGTTATCTGGAAAAAGTGTATTAACGCGAACCATTGTACTACGAAATATTTGCATAGGAATCGTAGTGTATGATGGAGAGATTATTTTTCACAAGAAAATGGCTGCTGTTCTCTCTAAATGAGCCTGAAATTAATTTGTATGAGAGAAATTTAATTTTATAATTGTTCTTCTTCTACCTTCTGCTCTCAATTAAGTGAATGAGTTTGGGACAACGTTTGACGAGATTATTAACACCGAAGTTTGGAGTTAATATATCAGAAATGCATTCTGGGAAAGTAATTAAGTATTCTCTCAGCATTTTCACAAAATTAATACATAAGTACAGTATTAAATTTAATATATTATACGCGAGTACTTCAGCTAGAATATGCAGTAATTAAATATCAAAATTAACTAAATTGGAACACATGAAAACGAACATGTAAATTATACTTGACTTGTTATTAGTTGTACTTGGTTTGAGAAAACCATAAATGTTTGATATGCAGATTCTGTTTATTGTTTTTTCAAAATTCATTTGGATTTAGTAAATATTTTTAGTACTATTGATTTGGAATTTGCTTCTAATAACTAAATTATAAATATAATCATTAACAAAATTATTTATTATGCAAAATCAGATAAATAAGTACAATCATTTATTTTGCTTATAACAATATTCCTACATTCTTTTCGAAATCTATTCCAGACTATTGTAATAAAATTTAACGCATTTCAGATATGACACACATATTAAAAATATTAGCGCAAAATAAATAATCTGAACACATAGAAACATTCATTTTTTGATCTTTTTACAATTTACAGATCGGAAATATTTTACTGATTCCTCTTGTCATATTCTCCGACTTATTCGGTAAAAACAGATTACATCGTTATTATTATAGAAAGTATGCATTTCTGAAGATTAAAATTAGGAAAAAATATTTTTTAAAGCCTATATTTTAAATACTAAACGATATATGAGCCATATCACCATAAAATGCGATTTTCAATTATATTAGAACAGTCAACTGTTAGTAAATAACTTAATTTAAAAATATTATATATTATTTCTAAATAAAATATACACTGCGAGAACAGATTTCATAGTTGTTTATTTATATAATTCTACAGAGCTCCTCTTAGCAAAAGCACAATAATTACGTTGATCGGAAATGTATATAAATTATTAAATTAAATCTAAGAACATTTTCAGCTTCAAATAATATATTTGTAATTTTTTTTAGAGAATTTATGAGAATAATGTCCAGTGACAAAAAACGTGACGAATAACAGGAAAGTTAGGACAGTGCTTGCGCATCAGCATCAAGAAGAACAACAGCAGCTGCAGGAGCCAGAGCTAGCGCTCGTCGTCGTCACCGTGGCAGAGATTGATTACATCAACCGGGGATATGAGAGCGTGCCTCTTTCTCAAATACCCATTATAATGGTGCGTAAGGAAATTACATTGGCATCGAGTCCCTGGTCCCCCCGGGAAAAAATACCGAAGGTGATGATGATGATGCCGGGAATATTTACAACCAACACTACCAGGGCTACCGCAGCCGTCTACAACAGCGTTTCTCAAACTGGGCTCCGCGGACCCCAAGTGGCTTTCGACGATGCTAATTTAAGAATGAAATATATGCTTGCTAAATTCATATTTGTCTTATTAAATAAATTTTACACAACCCTACATTTCTCATTAATTTCATAATATCAACATTATTATTATTTTTACATTTTAGAGCAAAAAAATATTTGAAAATATTTCAATTTTAGTTTCTAATAAATACTTACGACAAATAATAATATAACTTTTGTTTAAATGAATAAGACGATAATTTAGTTACTTCACAATGTTTATTCAGGGCTTCTATTTTTATGTACAAAATCAAAGACTATGGTAGTCCTGAATAAACATCGTGAATTAAATAATAATATACCGCATAGAATATCATGTCAATAAAAAAGATACATCTTTCGCGTCCTTAATAATTATTAACAAGTAGATTCATAAACAGGATTTAATTTAGAGTTGATCAATTTCATTCCTGACTATAATTATTGGTATTAGAGCTATTCTCAAAAAAGAATTAGATTGAAGTAAAATTTGGAGTTTAGACATTCTTTCACTTTAGATCCAATTCTACGATGTATAATAAGTTGGTCTTGTTCTTCGTTAGCAAAGGAACTCAACCATTTATACTAGAATGAATAAAAATTGCTATTTCAATACCACAGTACAAAATGAAATTATAAATTAACATTACATAAATTAAAGTATAAAAATTTTATACTTACATTTCAGAATACATTGTTTTAATGTAAATTTATATTTTGAATAGGTTTTCATAATTTTCCGTGTTTTTAAGTTCGTACGTATTTTTCGATTGACTAGCTTTTACAAATTACATACAATTCCAATTTACAAACACAAGACTGAGCGTATTCGCACAACTTAATATAAACGTTAAATTTTCAATTTATTAATTTTAAACACCTGCTAATTCTATTCAACTACTAGAGTTAGTTTTGGAACTAAATAATGTATTTAATACTGTTTTATGAATGAAGTTAGTTCGACATCTCTAGGTATTAAAAATAGAACTGAAAATGGTATTAGCAGAAACTGGAATTAGTATCACTTTTATGAATTAGAAAAGAAATTAAAATTCGGATTAAAAATGATACAAACAGTTGTTTTATGAATCTGCTTAAGAGTAAAAAGGGATCCTCGGACAAAAAAGTTTGGAAGAGGCTGGCCTGTAGCATCCACAGTAGCGAGTGATGCGAACGCCTCGCCGCCTTGTCGCCTCCTGACACGAGCTGCCGCCAATTTCCAGCGTAAATTGCTTTTTAAGACACCGCGGATTGACGGCACGCTGCCTCCAAAAATGACATCGACCCGACGAT
Source organism: Pterostichus niger (assembly GCA_947425015.1). NCBI lineage: Eukaryota > Metazoa > Arthropoda > Insecta > Coleoptera > Carabidae > Pterostichus > Pterostichus niger. The sequence continues at coordinate 22,985,550 of OX380345.1, read as the reverse complement.
CTGCGCTATGCTGCAAGCACGTACGCGGAACGCCACTGCCGCTAGGCTGGGGTACACATTTGAATATGCAAATGACAGGTACAGGCACTTCTGGGGAAAGTACATTCTGTAAACAAATATTCATACATTTTGCATATCGTTAAATCTTAACGAGACATCATTCTTTCACGTACGAGTCAATCGGCATGGGAGACAACCTACATTTTCGTTAATCACGAAAATTCTTCAGTACACGTTGTCGTTCTATTTTAAAGAAGCCATAATTAAAAAAAAACATATTTTCGCTGAAATTGTAATACCCCTAAAATTTTCTGTAGATTTAAATTTCATTAAATGATCAATTTTATATTTGAAACTCTTTCTGATTTCTAAATATTGATTTAAATTTCCACTCTGTCTAAATTATTGTGGTAGTATATGCAGTTCTCTTCTTCCCAAATACGATGGTTACATCATTATTAATATATCAATAAATCAAGTTCCTAAATTCAAGACAAAAATCAAACGGATGCACCCTCGGATACTAGCTTTTAGTTCATTTCGTAATTTATGAAATCAACTCTCATTAAACTGTCATAATAACTTAATCACATGTCGACAAATTGTGGCTTCCTACGTTTTAGTCACGGTGTGAAATTAACAATTAATATATTAAACACGCCGAAATATTATCTGTCGTTATGGAGTAGGTAGCTCAGTGGTATCGAGTCGGCCTGTGGATCTTGAGAACCCTGGTTCGCTTCCCACAGCCGACAAACAATTTTCACCAATTTAAAATCTACCCCAGTGGCTCCCCCTCCACTAATATCTTTGGGGGCCGTGATTTGACGACTGGTAACCGCATTTCACGCGAAAAAATATATCACTTACTGAAATCTGTTTAGAAAGAGTGCCACACCCAGTAATGGGTAAAAGGCGTGATGATATATTTATTTTATTTTATTTATTTGTTATAACTTACTCTTACTTTTCAAATAATTAATAAAACTTTATATTTTTTTATTATTTTAATTTGCGTAGAAAAAGGATAGTATGTGATTCGTTTTATATACACTCGTAAGTAAAGAGATGTTTATAATGCTTGTCACATAATATATTATTATTATTACATAACGACTGGTGCATTATATGCTAGTATTATGATTTATAACGCCCGCTCTATTCACAACACCACAATTCATTAAAATTCTTATATGTTTTACTATAATCATAATAATTATATATAATACTATCTAAAATATTCTAGGCAACAAAATAATTATATATGTACAACGGACGTAACTAAATGATAATCCACGGCGAAAAGGTTCACTAGCTGCATTGCCATCTACTTAACGCCCTTAGTAAATAAATTACTATTTTACCAGATCAGACGAAAGATTACACTTTTCCGATTTGCAAAATTCATTATTCTAGTACGTTATAGTCGTTGCTAGATAACAAAAAATTCAGTACGGAAATCACTAATTATTGTACACTTTATAACAAATCATTAATATAATTTAGAGTACGCGAGCTTAAAGTGAAACCCTAATTCGTCAAGATGTCTAGTTTGTAAGATAATAGTTTCATCCGGGGAACTAAAACTAGCAGTTACGTTATCTCGTAGAGTACAAATTTGAATTTTGTACATTCTTAAACTTATCAATAGGATACTAAAACTTGGGCATGCAACAACATTAACAACTATTTTTATTTAGTGCCGTCTATTGTCATTGATAAAAATTTTGACGGGCCGTTAAAAATTAATAGATATATTATAGAATATGACTATTAAAGTACGCTAGCAAAAAAAAAACTAGAGTAAAAACACAGTAGAAAATTTAATTGTATCTTTTACTTGAAGTATTTCATTCTAAAATAATTTAGAAACGTTTGACAATTGACAACAAAAGTGTAAAGTTAGTTAAACATCATAGTGTCAAATGAAGAAACACATAATATTGAATTTTTTCTTATTTTCACAATGTTGTGTTGAGAGAGTTGCAGAAGAAGATATTTATGTGTCAGATATTTGACCGCTGAGAGCAGTGCTCGTCCGGGAGTAAATCTATTCGTAACGACGCAAAGTCTGGAAAAGAACATTCGCATTTGGTGGTATCTCACAATCGTCTACGTAATCGCAAGTCCCTGGCCGGTCACAGCGAGCGAAACAACTAAGTTGGTGATTTAAAACATTGTCTTGTCACTAATCCGCGGTGTTATTTGCGCGAGCTCGTTAAAGTTTTTCTTTTGCGCAAGTGCCGCGCCAGCGTTGTCAGACAAAACAAAATGAATAAAGAAAAAGCGAGAAAAGTTTCGCACTTGTTGATTAGTTTCGAATGTTTTATTGCGCTATTTGCACTGTCATCATCTTGTAGCCAGTCAACACTGTAATCGACATCCTGCGCACGTCAGGGCGTCATCGTTATACAAAAACTGCAACTCGTCGTCGAACAAAAACGAATCTTTAAAAATTAAACAGCGACAAGAAAGACGCTCGTCTTGCTCGACGGAGAGGAAAATATCTGTTGATAGATGAGAAATCGATAATAATATCACGTTGTAATTAATGAGGAATAAATAATAAATAATTCCCATGGTGAATGAATATAAAATTGTTAGTCAGCAGATGTTTTATATTCCCTCTCTTTACATTCTTTTTCATAAACTCGAGCTGAAAAACCCTAGTAATGGAACACCGCTTCCAAAATGATAAATGGTTTAAATTTTTGAATGTATTAATTTACAAGAAAATATTGATATTACTGAAATATTACCATTTGTACTGATTCCTTTAATTAAATTTTATGGAATTACGCAAAAGTTGTTGATTTATTTGATATCGGGATAATTCAAATTTACATCCATTTCCGCAAAATCTAACTTGAAAAAACAAAAAGATTATCTCCTTCATCCACTTTAGTATTACTGACATTTTAAATATACCTTATACTCGTATTTGTAACATTATTTAATAATATTACGAAGTAAAAAAATGTACATTTATTTCTCGTTTTGTATTAATAAATAAATCATATAACCTAAGAATCGTTGATTTTCATTGTACAGATTATATCTAATGGAATATTAAAGTTACAAGAAAAAGTTAAATATAAGACTTGTCTAACAGAATCTGGTCTATAAAATAATTTAATTTTTTTTTCTAAAGCCTACCAACTCGCCGGAAAAGTATTTAATTTTGGTTTTTTAGACGGTATACTTTGTATACTTTTACTGAATGAGATTCTAAATCAATTTCTCTTAGAATGTTGTATAAATATGATGATATGATATGATTTCCATTATTTGCTCTGTGATTAACAAAATTATTTAATCACAGATTAAGAAAATTAATTAATTAATTATATCCATACCCAATATTTATTACCATATATCAAAATAGACAGTATCACATCATTATTTAATGGGGTAGGTGATTCAGTGGTATCGAATCGACCTGTGTAATTGAGAACCCGAATTCGATTCCCATAGACGACAAACAATTTTCACCACGTTATAACTACCTCTGTGGCTCCACCTCCACTAATATATTTAGGGGCCATGATTTGGCGGTTGTTAACCGCACTTCATGTGAAGAAATATATCACCAAGATCTGCTCCGTAATGAGTAAAAGGTGTGATGATATATTTTTTCCACATCATTATAAGCATTCACTCGAATATCTCTGAATATACCTTGCAATCCACAGATATTCTTCTGATAATTTGGTGAAGATTTAAAAATTAATATAAAATTTATTGTGGCCACTATAGTACTTTCTCGATTATAAATTTAGATAATCTTAATGTATAGCTTTTGAAAATTTACAAAATTAAATAATAGATATTGTATCTTATAATTAGTGTTCAATTTGTCCAATATATTTGGACCTGTTTAATTATGTTTCTTCTGGAATTATACAGCATTTCCACGGTGTAGTTAGCAAGCAATCCGAGGTGATTTTATGAAGTTAAATATTTTTCCAGAATATCATTAGGTTTTGGAAAAAAAGACCAGGAACTGTTAGACTAGTCTTAGTTTAGCATTTTCTTGCATCTTTAATATTGCAACAGGTATAAGTTGGACAATGACAAATCAATCATCCTGCATAACTTTCTGCATTCGTAAACTAGTAATTAATTAAATATTCTTACATACTGAAATAGGAGCGAATGGATGGATGTTTGTTGCGTAATGATGGATTTTGGTTATGAGGAAAGAAAGAGTTCGTATGGAGGAAGTGTTAATGTGGTCGAAACGAGTATCGTGTGTCAGGATGAGAATGTTGATGTGAACTGATGCTCTATGAATGTTTCAGGGGTTCGTGCTGCCCCATGTAATGGGATATAGCGTGATGTTATGTATATATGTATGTATACTAAAACTAACACTTCCATAACTTAATGCACAAGGTAGAAAGATTATTTTAACTCCGTTGTAGTAAAAGGAAAATAAATAAATATGTATCCATAGCAATTACATAGAATCCGCAAATAATGACCAAACTTTTTAGTTGAATTTTATTTATTTGCGTATTTACTTCTTAATTGTTTTTTTTTTAATTTCCTCGTTTTAATCCTAATAACAGAATATTCTATTTTATGATTACATATGAGTCGTCTAGTTTCAAAACCGGCCAAGTCAATCTTAAATCATTTTGTAAAAACGACGAAAGTTTAATTACACTTATCTGATAAAAGTTATTAATCAAAATGTAACAAATAGATTTATGTTTACTTTCTATTGAGATTATTATTTTTTATAAAGTTGGTAAATGACTTGGCCAAGTTGTGTGATTGGTGAAAAAAAAATCGCATTTTTTCCTATACATTTTACACGTTATTTAGCCGGTTTTGAAACTCATCAAATTATTTTTCAAATGAATGCCTTTATGAAGGTTACAAAAGTTAAAAAAAATAGAAAATTAAATTTTCTTGACTTTGCCGGTTTTGAAACTAGACGACTCATATGTGTAGCAAAATATATATTTTCTACTACTCAATAATTAGTAGTACCTACTATGAAAATCACCGACGTTATGGAGATATCCGTAGTATCGAATTAGTAAACTATGGTCGAAGCATCCAGCACAGGGTTACCAACCTAATGATGTCACGAATACTGAGTTCGGTAATTACGATAGCGTATCACTGCGACACACGACACACTCCATGCGCTATTCGCATTCACGCAACCGCAACTGCTACGCATACATCAATTTATGCTTATGCCTCAAACGCACTGATTTGTAACAGACTTCCTTTCTGCGGTATACTAGAGATGTAGGTATTATATAGATTAGTTGAATTTCAATAGATAATTGCACTTCTATTAAAATGAATTGATGTATAGTTGAGCAACAAATTAAATTGGAAATTATAGGTACAAAGAATAACTTTTAGTATTAGTGTTGAAGATTATTAAATACTTTAGAACTAGAACAAGAAAATTAAAATATAATAATTATTTTATATGGGTGCGAAACATGGACGACGAACCAAAGAACAAAAAGTAGAATACAAGCCGCGGAAATGAGATACCTGAGAAGAGTAGAAGGGGTAACAAGACTAGATAGAATAAGAAACGTAGAGATACGAACAAGACTACATATAGAAAGTATACAAACCACAATAGAGAAAAAACAACTTGCTTGGTACGGCCACCTTACAAGGATGCCAGACGACAGGCAAACAAAAATGGTGTGGAACGCAAGGACAACAAAAAAGATGAGTAGAGGAAGACCACTGAAGACTTGGGAAAATAACATACAAGAAATACTAAATAGGAACAATATCAGCGGCCAAGACGCAAGAAGAATAGCACCGGATAGGAAAAAATGGAAAGACTTACTAAACAATATAGAATATCGATAAGGAATAAACAAAATCTCGACACCCATCAGGGGCGTTCCAACCCAGGGTTCTTGGGGTTCCCAGAACCCGGGCGCCATCATAAAAGGGCGGCAGACGGCAAAAAGTTAAAATAAATATGAGTATATTAAAAGAACACAAATACTGCGTCTTAATATTATTTGTAAAATAAATAAAGTAATTAAATTAATATCAAATGTAGGTACCTACTATCGTACTAAGGCTTTTAATTACAAAAGATCGCGAAGTAATTTGATTAATGTTTGAAATATAAAGTTAACTGTCAACATTTCTTAATATTCACAACAAATCTTGACGGTTATAGTGACAGCTTCTGTTTCTATGATAAAGCTGTCACAAAAAATCATAATTAGTAGGCGATTTGCTCGAACTATTTTCATTAATTTCTCTAATTTGTGGCATTAAAAATAAAGTAATCTGTATGAAATAATGTGTGTGGATAGGTCAAGTATGGTCATGTGCAATATTATACCATAATTTTTTACCGGACACTTTTTATTTACAAAAACCTTTTTTCCCATGTTATTTCCCTATGCCAACCTTTACATGGAACGCGCGGTATAGTTATGAGTATTTAAGTATTTTTATTGTAAATTTAATTTACATGTATTGATATGTTATTTTGTTATTTGTATAATTGTTTGTGCTATTATGTGCAATTGTAAAATGTAAACTATATAGTTTTTATTAGGTTTAGGTATATTAGAATGTACCTATGTAATGAACTAATTTGTTTTTGTTTTTTTGTATTTTTATTTAATTTTATGAGAAACTATATAATAAAATATTTATTTAAAAAATAGTTATTTTTCTAGACAAACAATGTTCTATTATTCTACGCTAAGGTGAATAACATATTATTTGTCATGAGTTTGCTTATTGTTATAAATCTACACGCAAGTTTCGCATAGTACGGCGTGTCGGCTTACTGCCTTACTCTTTTTGTATCGTAGAGCATAAAATTCCACATATTTTGAGTACCATATCGCATTTTTGTGCTCGGGGCGCCACATTCTGCTTCTGAACCCAGGCGCCAAGTACCCCAGATACGTACCTGACACCCATAAGGGTACTTAAGAGATTTAAACTGATTATATACATATATATATATATATATATATATATATATATATATATATATATATATATATATAAATATTCCCTATTACATACATATAGGTCGGAAACTTAAAAATGTTGTTACTAGCTAATCCAGTTTCTAAATCAGTTTATAAAATGTGAAATTTCGTTATTATTCATAAAATAATTATGTTTTCTTATTCAGATGCAAGTTCATCAGCTTATTTAATACAACAAAAAGAGTGTAATTGAATTAATCTCGCTAGAAATGACAGCAAAAAGCAAATAGTAGAAGATGCAATTAATGGAAACTTAATATAGTGAATTACTAGTAAGATTAATCGCACTAATTATTAATTATTCGGACTCTATCTCGCTCGTAAGCCATCGCGATTACAGGAGACAAGGATTATCAGGACCAATTAATTCCAGAGCAAGAGCAACCGATCAGAGTTGGAAAGATCGGACTACAAATCGCAGCCACTTTCCGGGTACAAGATGCACTCGTCCCAAAGAGCTGTTCTTCTTCCTTTCGACACAATAGCGCGCGTATAATCAGGCTAATTGAGTTGACGTCATGACCAATTAGTTTCAATCTTGGCCCAGTCACGTACGGGAGGACTTTGTGCCCGTTGCTGTTCCCAGGCCGAATTAAATTTATCGAAGACAGGTCGCGAAGTGGCACCAGATGTGCTCACGTCGGCGTAGCCGCCGCCGCTCTTGATAACGTGCGACACGCGGTGGAGGCGACGGCTGCTTACAGTCTGTTAGTCGTCTGCACATTTGCCAGACAATACTTCATTATTGTTTTATACTTTCATGTGAATTATTTACCCTTTTACAAATGGTGAAATTGCTTTTAACATTAAATTTTAATCATCTGGTTTTGTTGTTAAATTGTTGCTATTGTTAAGGAAATGCTAAATGTGGTTTAATAATTTAAATAGTTTATCTCAACTGGAACACGAATAAAAGACAAATTTTACAATATTTGTACAGAATATTCTCTCAATTCAATTTGCAAATTAACATTTGATATTTTATATTTACTACTACCAAACCGTCGCCTACATTATTATATAAAGTAGAGATAGGCGAATATCAAATTTCTCGAATTCGAATATCGAATACGAATATTAATCAGATCTCGAATATTCGAGGTACTCGAATACTCGAATACTCCTAAAAGTTAATTTATTTATTATTAATAATTATTTCATTATGTCCTTTTCATTATTTGAATGAAATTGTTAAGATAAAATAAAATTAAAACAAAAAGTACAAACAAAAAAGAAAAAGACGAAAACTTCAAATTTAAGGTGAAACGTACGGGCTGATGTTGCCGAAAAACAAAATTTTGAAATATGGTACGTCTTCATGGTTTTGAAACAAAATATCTTTGTTATTACTAACTTCAAAGTATTGTAATAGCTTTCAGTTTATGTACAAATCATAAAGGAAAACATAGTCAAAAATTGAGATAAACATATGGCGCGATATTCGAGGTATTCGAATGTTCGCTATACTGACGTTAATATTCGAAAATCTCGAATATCGAATAATGTCAATATTCGCGGCATTCGACTATTCGCGGATGATATTCGCCCATCTCTAATATAAAGGCTTGGAATATCACGCTTGTTTCAAAGTAAAAATGAGACAACATATATTACACTCTTTTAGATGATTTTAGAGATTGATATGATATTTTTTCAAGTGTTCTTATATCAAAATTTAAGTTGTTCCAGTTATTGCCTACAAAATAAATATTGCAAAAATTATTATCGGAAAAGGTGCCTTTTCCGGCCAGTTTTAGTATTGAGTATTCCCCTAGGCGACTGCTAAAAGTTCCTAAATTATTTTAGAAAAACACATCAAAGTGAGAGAAAACTAATAGTATATTACATAATAAGCATTATTCAAGTATAAGAGCATCGTTCGAGCGAGTTATGTACAGATGTACACTATTTTTTAGAAGACAGCAAAATATTTACAAGAGCATTATTGTTACATTTTGACAACTGAAACTTTCTTGAATATATTGACGTTTGAGGTTAGATGGAGTAATACTAAGTGTGCCAATTCGAAGCTCAAATACTAAATAACACTAAAATATGAGTAATAATTTATAAGTATTATAATTACCTACTCATTTAAGAAATGAAGATTTGTGTGTGTTACTACCTTGTAAAATCTGCCAAAACTTCGATATATTATACGAATTATTTTAATTTATTCAAATAGTTTTTATCGAGACACCTTCTATTATTAATCAATTGAACTGAAACAGATATGTTTGTTATAATAATATGTTAGTGTATTTAATTAATATTTTAAGTAAATACTCAACAATTCATGAAATCAATCAATTATATGACCGGGGTTTATAGGTCTCAATTTTTCTATTTATAATTCAATATTATTGTTTGTTATTTTCAATTTTCAACTTTAGGGCGTTGTCATGGCTACTTTCATAAGTGGTTAATAATTTTGTAAATATTGAAAATATTCTTTTTGTTTTATGGTCAGTGTATCATATGATATATACTTTTAATTTTTTATTTTCGAAGTATAAGACTATTAATACAATATCTCAGCAGAAAATAGACAATATATTTTATTGTGAAAAATATAGAGAGGTGACAGGAATAACAATACTGTTTGCGATTAAATTCATAACGATTAATATCAACAAAGAGAGGAATGTTTGATGCACAATATTTGTGCGCAAAATAACAGAATTCGCTTCATAGCGTCTTGAGTCAACATGGTACGGTTTCCAGTAGCAGCAGCCAGCAGACAGTTGATAAGGCAACATCTTGAACTGTCATTATTAATTCTGTGTGTCAAAACAGTCTACCTCCTTCGTACGACGTATTCCACTAATTCAATAACAATTATATGAAGCGAGTTAAAGCAAAACTGAGCAACATTTACTCTGTTATTTGCTGTAATTATAGACAGCCTCAATACAACATACATATTTTTAAAGTTGGTAACTAGATTGTTTGATCTGAAAACTCTTGGTTCAGTGGGTTTTCTCCAAGTTAACTAGCGTTTAAAATAATATTTATTTACGACTGCTAAAATTCAAAATCTTAGTTATATTGGAACAAGTTACAAAATACGACGATATTTAGAATCTTGTTTGAGTTAAATATTGAAAATTTTAATGCTAAATCTAATTGCAATTATTTACCAATCCTAAAATAAATAACATTCGGTTTAATAAACTTCTAAATTTATATCATAGCCCAACAAATAAAAGGTAAAATTTTAATTATTTAGTAAGAGGACGAGCGTTCAAATCTCTTATTTCAATTTAAATCCGTAAATACAATTGTACCTGAATGGTTCGGATTCGACTATAAACTGTTAGTTCCCTCTACGGTAAATGTAACAAATAAGTTTATAATATTTGTTATTTATTAATTTATAATACATGAATGTCCCATATAAAACAAAATTTTCAAACTTTCACAACAGAAAATTATGATTTGAATATTTTTTAATAGATAATTACTTTAAAGATGTCATGAACCATTTTTACCAATACATAATTGTTGAAACAATGAATCTCATAAAATGAAGTAGAACTGAATATATTTTTAGCATGTTTTTAAGGGCCATGAAGACAGTGAGTGAAAATTCGGCGAAATTAACTAAATAAATAATTTAAAATTTAGGGAATAAGGATGTTTTGTTGTTAACAAATCTTTCATTTAAGAAGAATTTAAAGTTGGAAATCCTAAATATTTTATTTTGGTATTAAATTTATTAGAATACTAGTTTCATTTTAAACTGGAGGGATCGGCATAAAACAATTAAACGTCCCTGTCCCATATAACTATAATGAAATCTGTTAGTGCGGCTACCACAAATCGCTTAACGATGGTCACAACAGGTAATTTTTTAAGGGTCGTATTCAGACTAAAATTATTCTTGTTCTATCCTATGATTGACCATTTAAAAATACCGGCGAATGGGACTGTACAACCCTGTATGAACCTTGTGAAACCAATTATAACGAGTCATATTTTGAGTTCCTTTGTAAACTTAATTGCGGTGCATTTAATCGTTTAAAATGAAAATAGTATACATAATTATTTAATAGAAATATAAGTAGACCTTTTAATAATAATTTTAATTGTAGTAAAAGTATAAAAAATACCTATGTAATTCTAAGATATGAGTTTATGTAAGAACAGTATTACCCGATGTCCCAAGTTTGGCAGAATTGTCCAGCCAAACTTGGTTGTCCCATTTACTGCTGAATTATGGAAATGTACCATTGTCCCGAAAAAGTCCAAAATAGTGGTGGTGTTTAGAGATAAACTCAATTTAATTGTATTCTATATATTGTTAAAAAACTTCAAAAACAACATCTCTCTTGCTACATATGTTTGACTTTTCAATTCAATTATATTAGTCGATTAGGGACGGCAAAAATAAATTCCAACATATCTCTCTTATTTTCAATATTCCACTAATAAAAGATACATACGTGCAGCGATGTAGGGTCTTCAAGCTATGATAATACTAATTTGTCAATGCCAATAGCGATGTATAATTGAATTTGTAACAATTAATTTGTCCCGAAAAAATATTCATATTGCAAAACTATTTTATAAATTGCTAGTCTTACTATAACTTTTTAAATCTTGCATCCCTGTATAAGAATCAATTACCTATAAAAATAATTCGAAAGTAATAAAACTGAAAAGTATTACCGTTTTTATTTGATTACATATTTCGAATGATAGGTACCTCGAGCCATCGTAAACTTGTGTTTATAAGTTTCCCAATAATTATTATTAAAACTTAGTCATCCAATTACAGATATCTGCAGAAGAACTTTTATAAGCCAATAAAAACCAAACTCAACGAATACCGGATTCGGATGTCATCAAACCGTAATTTCATTACCAACATCGGACACGGAAAACGTATAAGAATGAATCATAAAAATTCGGCACAGTAACCGAATGGTTCGAGGGCTGCGGCACTCAAATCTAACATTAGGGCTGCTTAAATTGAATAACATTGGATGTATTGGGACCTCCGGCGCTTCTTTCTTCGTCTCAGCTTGGCACAACTATAAATGACGCGGCGATTCGCGAGGTCAGCCCACTATTTGTTCTACGCGACACATTCATGTTATTTGATCAGCTGACTTTTTTATTAAGGAAATATTTTATTTCGTGACAATCAATATACTACGTTTTTGCCAAAAAAAAGCAGACGATGAAATGCTATTTCCGACTACATGTGTCTAAGAATACTTTTTAATCTTTTGAGTTACTTTTCTCAACACATTTTCCGAAGTAGATAACAAATAAATCTTCCAACATTATACAGTTTTGTTTTGACAATAAGTTAACATTATTAAAAGACAATAAGTTGCCCTGGCAATAAAATTTCAGCTGCCATGCGGCCACACCCAGGAAAGCATAAAATGATAAATGGCATGATAATATGTTTGCTTTTTATGTCGGTTTAGAACGCTAGATTTTTTATTTTGAAAGTAATTACGATTGATATTCAATTTGTATTTCCATATAAAAAGTTGTCTAACGGATTTAAATTAATAAAATTAAATAGATTTCCTGTCAATACATGTGATTAACTGCAAAATAATATAATAATAACTATATTTTCACCTGACCTATATTAGGACAAATTAAGTAAAAAAAACGCACATGTTTACACCGAACAAACACGTAACTTAAACCAAATAAATATTATAGTCAAGATATTCATAACTTATTTTACCGATGACTGCATTGTGATCGTTTCATATATGGTGGATATTATTTGTACTGTCATTGAAAAAATCTTAAGTAGGTACTTATACATATACTTATAGAAGTTGTGTTTGCATGATATCACATCATACAATTAATTTAATAATCAGTATAGTATAGTATAGTATAGTATATGTTTCGGGATTTGAACCATTTTTGGTTATGTCCCTAGGGTGACTTCTTGGAACACACACTACTAATTTTTCCTTACAATTGCCACGTTTTACCTTACTGTAATGTGTGTTGCCAGCCAACCCGCGCAAGCCCTTGTTACATCCCCTAGCCGGTGCCCGATAGCTAGGGGATGCCAAGTTAATATGTCCCAACTTGGAATGGATTAATTTAATAATCAAATATATGGCTCAATTTGTAAGTATTAAATGCAAATGAATAGTATATATTTATTTAAAGAATGTTGTTTTCAAAAATGGTGGAAAATCATTGTACTTTAGTAATGTAGGGACTTTAAATTTAAGTAAATAAAATTGGCATCTGTATATTTTAAATTACTTATCGCGATTATATTATCGTTCAATTTTGTTAGTATGAGTCAAAAATTATGTAAAATTGTTATTTTATAAAGTTGCAAACAATGTCAATATGAGCGTTCAATAATATGTTAAATATTTTACATTTTGGTTATTATTTAAAAACCATTATATTTTATACAAATAATATAAACAACATGCATTGTTTTGTTTAAAAAAATAAATAAATATATCATCACGCCTTTTACCCATTACTGGGTGTGGCACTCTGTTGAAGCAGATCTCGGTAAGTGATATATTACTTCGTGTGAAATGCGGTTACCAGCCGTTAAATCACGGCCCCAAAGATGTTAGTGGAGGAGGAGCCACAGGGGTAGATTTAAATTGGTGAAAATTGTTTGTCGGCTGTGGGGATTGAACCAGGGTTCTCAAGATCCGCAGGCCAATTCAATACCACTAAGCCACCTACCCCATTTGTTTTGTTTTTAACATACGGTATATATACCCTATAAATATGTTGGTAACTATTTCTGTTTGAGTCAAACCTGCTTAGATGAGGTAGCTAGCTTAGTAGTAAAATATAAAACTGTGGATTTGACGAACCAAGTTCGATTCTTGCAGCCAATCAACTTTTTACCACAATAAAACTTGCTCTATGATTCCCCCTACACTAACATCTTTAGGGACCGTGGTTTTATGGCTGGTAACCAGCAAATCGATATCTGCTACGGCAGAATGTTACATTCAGTCATGGCGTGATGATATATTTATTTATATCGAATCGGCCTGTGGATCCCACAGCCGACAAACAATATTCACCAAATTAAATCTACCCCTGTGGCTCTTCCTCCACTAATATCTTTGGAGGCCGTGATTTGACGGCTGGTAACCGCACTTCACGTGAAAAAATATATCACTTACCGAGATCTGCTTAAGCAGAGTGCCACACCGAGTAATGGGTAAAAGGCGTGATGATATATTTATTTATCTGCAATATTTTAATACACTTTGATCATGTAGTAATACATATAAGTAAGGACAAATGAAAACTAGACCTAACTCCAAAGTTTGTTTTTGATTGAAATAAAAGGTTTAACTGTAATATAGATTGGCGGTGTCATGATAAAAATTCCGCAAATCACAAATTTTCAATTTACCTCCAGGAAAAAAATCATTGTGACCATTTCAAAGCGTCCAACACTATTAAACTTGCAGATATCAAAAGAGAAAGTTCCGATTAGAATTTAAAGATATACCTAACTCTGAAAGAGCAGACTGTTACCGTCTTAAACCTTCTTTGCCCTAACGGATCGTATTCTCAGTGGGTTAGGCTCTTTCCGCCATTAGCACGTCCACCTGAGTCGACCAGGAGGGCAGGGAAAAGAGGGACTAAAGGGGATGGAGCACGTGATTTACAGACATCGGATTCTTCCCTATTTCCCTCTTTGTCTATTCGCATTTTACTCTTTCATGAGGAAATTTCCGAAAGGAATATAAACTCAAGTTGATTCTCAGTGTTTGAACTGCATAGTGAATTCGTTTCATTAACGCCGTGAAGATTTCTGTTTGAAAATAATGTTTTTCCAAGTTATAATGAAATGGTTCAATTTGGTGTCCCAGTTTCCATCTTCCTGGGTATATATCACGGCGTTGCCACCTCGGAAACGAAAGAGGTTTATCCTAACATTAGATTTTTCACTCTTACATCTGTATTCAGCACATTTACATAGTTTAGAAATCGTTGTATTTAAAAATTACTCTTCTAAAGTTCATTTAAATCTCTTTAAAAGCATAATCATAATATTTGTGCACAGAATTCGGATATATTAATATAAGAAAGAAATATATAGAGTAGGTGACTCACTGATATCGAATCGGCCTATGGATTTGAGAACTCATGTTCGATTCCCACAGCCGACAAACAATTTTTACCAAACTAGATTTACCCCTGTGGCTCATCCTTTACTAACGTCTTTAGGGGCCGTGATTTGACGGCTGTTAATCACCCTTTACGCGACTATTAATAGCAAGTTGCCATACCGTCAATATTTAATGAAAAAAATATTATGTTTTTTGTCCATTTGACATTATTTCTCGATTCTGAATTATTTCAAGTTACCTACACTTAATATTTGATGGTTTATTACGTGCCGAGTAATAACAAAGTGTTGAATAATGAACTGTAATTCTAAACTTTTTTAACCAATCAGATTACAGACACTATAATAACACCATAATTCAGTAATTTTGAAAGCAGAATTCTGATACTATAGTAACGCAGCGTACAAATTTCTATTATTATTATTATTTTTATGTTGATCAGAAACTACTAATGTTTGAAGTTTATTATATAACCTCTAAAAAATATTATTTTCCTCATACTACGACTTAAAAGTACTAGTTTCTATTGAATAGTCGTGGAAAAACTTATGGCAATTATTCTCCAACGGCTCGAGCCGCATAAACTTCATTCGAATGAAACCATGGTTGTTAAATTATATACTACAGAACTTTACAGAACATGTGTTTCAATTTTAAGTTTATGAGTAGCGACGAAAACATTGATTGTTTCAATGCACTAGTTTTTCTTAATGTTCTAAGCTATAGCTTTATATATTTTAAACATATTGGCTAGTAGCACAAGCTGTGTTTTTGCTTGTTTTAAGAGCACTGTTTTTGGGTGTTTTAACTATCTCTAACATGTTAGAATCGTGCTCTTAAAACATCCAAGAACAGACCTTGTGCTACCAGCCATTATAACTAACCTCTTATATCCAAAACTGCGCAAGTATATCAGTTTATTTATAAGACAGTAGAAGGTATACCGAAGTGAATTATACGATCTAACATTTTTTAGATGAAGATAGAATGAAGAATAAAAAGTATTAATCCATAGATTCATTATACTTTTTAAAAATATCTAAATAAAGACTGTTGTTTCAAGTTTGATAATCCGGGGCATTTTAAAATAATATTAAAATATATTTAATTAATGCAAACTTTCTTCATTTCAGCGTAGATATTAATTATTTAAATGAATTTGTGTTTTAAATGAAGTACAGAAAGTAACCTTTACAATGGATTAAATATGGAAGACCGCGGCTTATTAATTAGATAATCTGATTTTACTGAGATATTATTTATGTCGATAAAGTGTAATTTAATGAAACAATAATGTTTTCCTCGCTGGGGCCTATGGCCCAATACGATTAAGGTGAATTGCGGACTCCATCGCCATTATCCGACAAAAGAGAGGGAATCCGCGTTTTAGCTTTTAGTCGCTGAATTCGGCGAGCCAGTTGTTGTTGAAAATATATTTTCTCGGCTCATTTAGCAGACAAAAGTTCTTAGTTAAGTCAATAATGTAGCAGTATATCTCGATGATTCATTGTCTTCCAAAAGCTATTGCTAGGGAAAGAACTATCTAGATATTTCCTCTGTTCTTTCTTTCTCTTTTTAATCAGACACTGGTGGAAGAATTTAATGTTGAAATGAAGTGCATTCGGGAATCATTTGTCATTCGTTGCGTAGTTTCTTCTTCGTTAGGGCGATATCTATAATTGAAATTAAATCATTTATGTTTAGAGCAAATGCTTACCGATACACAAATAGAAATAATTACTATGGTTATATATCTTAGAGGCTAAATTACTAAATAAAATGGTTATTTAGATTTATAGTTTTTCAGTAAGTTTAAAAATATTTTCATGTATTTAATAATAAACATCCTTAGTCCTAGTTCAAAAGATAATTAGAGTTGCCAAGATTGTAACAATACTCATATATCAGTTCTGAAACAAAATGGTTAAAAATTGTTTCTTGTTTAAACATTACCAAGAAAATGTTAAAATTCCACCCAATGAACAGAAATAATTCTATTAAATTAAAATAACTAAAATTATGTGGTTTAAGATAATAATTTCATTCTATTGTCCTCTATTGTTGTGTTGGTTTGAATATCGAAATTAATGAATAATTTATGTATCTAGTCATGGTTAATCGATAAACTATGCACTACAACACAATAAGAATGAATTGAAGGATAAATTACCATACAGGATTTTGTACATGACTGTACTATAAGGACTGTGGACTCTATAAATAAAGTTGTTTATTGAGACTGAATCTAAGACTGAACGAACTATTAACGTGACAATATATAGTGTACACTTTACAGTTTGTAAGAAAAATATAATAATGTATATCAACAAAATATTAAAAAGGAATCATAAATAAAATTAAATAAATATATCATCACGCCTTTTACCCATTAATGGGTGAACACACTCTGTCGTAGCAGATCTCGGTAAGTGATATATTTCTTCACGTAATGTGGGGTTACCAATCGTCGTATTACGACCCCGAAAGATGTTAGGTGTGGGAGCTACAGAGGTAATTTTAATGTGGTGAATACTGTCTGCCGGCTGTGGGACTCTAAACTCGAGTTCTCAAATCCAAAGTTCGACTCGATACCACAGTTCTATTTATCTCATAAAGCTTACTTTATACTTTATCGCCACTACTAAATATTTAGATTCCCAATTAGTTTATTCATTTTAGTTAGTTCGTTTAATTTTAACAAACATAATACAATATTACATTAAAAGATGTTTATGATAAGATAAATCGAATGACTAATAGTTATTTAGTGTGATATAATTGAGAAGTAGGTATATAGGGTAATCTTACAAGTTTCACTTTCTATAAATCAATCCTGGTGATCGGTAAAGTCTGCAGTCGTAGACCCGCAGCACCGCAGCACATGATAGACAATCATCAGGCCTCTACACAAGGGAGAACGCGGTGCCCGTTCCCAGCCCTGGCCACAGCAGCACCACAAACCGAACAGTGACCGACAGACAGAAACCCGAGCATCGCTAATAATTAATCCTTCTGGTTGCTGTGTTCGCTAATGATTGCGAAGGCGTCGGCGTGGGAAGGGATCCGGCAGTCAAACGGCGTCGAACCTGACCCCTTTCGGAATCGCATTAATCTCGGAAGCCTAGTCGCTTCCTCTCTCTCGATATGTCGGAGTCGTTATCGGCTGCGACCTAGCACTGCTACTGCTGCTGCTTCCGTCGGCGCGAGCACTCTCGCGTCGCGCGTATCTGCCTGTGTAATCTCTAATAGGATTGTTAGCTGAAGAAGGTGAACGTAATGGAGGCAGCACCGCGCACTGCCACCGGGATAAAATCGTCTAACAAATTTAAGCTGAGATACTCCCTCGAGTTCGAGTCAGTCAGTGTCACTTGCCCTTAGGAAACTGATGCGACAACGCCACGCTGCATTTTTTTAAACGCAAATACACCATCAGCATTATATCAAAATTCTTTTATTTCAAATTTTTTATGATCATTTGACAGCACAAAAATGAAACAGATAAGCTTCTTTCTCCCTTAGTTGGCATCATCAATAAATCTGTATTTTAAAAAGCACTTATTTATTCCTGAACTCCTTCTAGGCCATAGATAAACCACAATTTTTTAAGTTTCAATATTGAAAGAAAATGTAAA
The DNA here is from genome assembly GCA_947425015.1 of Pterostichus niger. NCBI lineage: Eukaryota > Metazoa > Arthropoda > Insecta > Coleoptera > Carabidae > Pterostichus > Pterostichus niger. Next base: position 22,966,791 of record OX380345.1, on the reverse strand, counting down.
TCTAACATTTTAGCCTGCACAACATTTCTAAATAACTCAAATAAAAGTTATACATTAAATTTTCTACCAATTTTATACCGGGTTGTGCTCATAAGGGGGTGCAATTTCCTGCTCTCCTGTCCATTTCACAGCAAAAACTGTAGAGTGCGAAGTTGTTCAGAACTAAATGTTTTTTATTAAGGTTTTGGTTTCTTCATAATCCCCAAATTGCTAAATTTTGGTAGCAGACAATAGCTAAAACTTAGTTTTTTTAAAATATTAATACATATCATTTAAAATTACTAACTTTGGACCTATGAATTCTGTAACTATTAAATCAGATCATTAAAAATATCAATTTTGGATCCGGTATCAATACCGGAGGAGATACATGTATAGTAACTAGTAACTCATCTGCAGAGGCCTATTCCATAAAATGTTGTATAGTGTAGTTTCTTTTTTAAACTACATATATTTAAAAAGAAAAATTATTATACAGTAAGGCCATATAATGATAATATTTGAATACAATAATGGAGTATTCCAACAATAAAAGATCACAACAATAAAAAATCCAACAATGAAAGTTTATAACAATGACGATCACAACAAAGAAGAACTTTGATTTTAACAATCAAATAATCAACAAATTTAACATGTGTATTTTCATTATTGTGCGAACTGAATTTAGCAACACTATTCTAGGAAAAGAACAACCTCCAACAAATATACTCATAGTGACATGACATTTAAGATTTTAAAGTATCTAGGAATATTTTAATTTTATTTAGGAAGTTAAAACCCATACTTTCAAGAGGTATTATTAAAATCAATAATAAATATGACGATGTTTACACAGTGTTCGTAGTTATCTTAGGTCTGAACCTTTATAATCTGTTATTCAATAGAATCCGGAAGGGCTTTCGAAGGATATTAGACTGTATCTAGTGTTCTCGTGACACTTTCAGATCTTGGTCATAAACAAACCAACTTAGCGAAAGTTCAGGATCGTATAATCATCATTAGCTTAAGCTTTCTTATGATAATGGCTATAATTATCATATTTAGACCGGAAGTGGATAATTTTGGATAATAAACTGCGAAATTCTCTGAAATACTATTCAAAGAATGTAGTTCTCACGTTTGTAACATTTTCACCAAGTTTATAAGACGACTTTATTATAGCAACAAAACTTTCTTCATTAATTTAACAACATATGCATGTTGGTTGATTTGAAACTATTATAATTAGCAAAGTGTATTTACTTTAACAAGTTAACAGCCTTGGACTAAGTGCTTGCTTAAATTTAAAGTTTAGTTTACATCAGCACCCAATGAATTATCTTGTATAGTTAATGTTCTCGTAACTTATTCATTGTTATAAGACACAAACAATGACCTATTAAATGCATAAGCAAACTAAAATGAAGCAACTCTACTGCAGTAGACATTTGTAAATGCAATTTAAAAGAAACAAAGCTTAGCAGAATTTTGAAATGAAATCATAACAAAAAACAAATATGCAGTTGACTATCTCCAATTTTATTCCGAATTGAAATTATTTGTATTCGAGCTATTTACGAAACAAAATAAAGTTATTCATAAATTTTAATTTATGATTAACATTTGGTATCACAACTAATAATTATTTTTGTGAAATAGAAACGGAGTTAAAATTGACACTAAAATGTTATAAGAGACTAATCTGTTTTATGAATATGCCTGTAATAGTTGCTAGCGTAGTAAATTAATTTTTACGGTCGAGCTGGATGATTGTAGAGCGAACGACGAAGCAGTGAGTCTCCATAATTCAGTGAGCTCAGTACAAATTAATTGGAAGCGTGCCGCGTACTAAGTTTTATTTCTACCGTTAAAGCGGTTTTTTTTTTATTAATTTTTATTAGTTTTATAAAAAGAGACATTTTATTTTGTCATCAAAGGTTGTTGGCGGTAGAACTATTTATATCTAGACGTTGTAATGATGTTGTAATCGCTGTGATAAAAAACAATAACTGTCAGTGTCAAAAGTTTCGTGAATTCTAGAAATAAATCTTGAAATAATGAATTTAATGACCTTTAAATACTTTGAAGGCGATTTTCTTACAGTTCAAGAAAATATACAAAATATTGTAGATGTAAGTAATAATTTTAAATTAGTTTATATTAATTTTTTTTTAATTAGCATTGCAAAATATTACAAGTCTCTTCTACGAGCCTGTAAGATTTTACAGGTCTACGCACTGTAATTATTATTTTACTTAATTACCATAAATACTTATAAAGTGTCATTTACATAGATGGTGGAAAAAATATATTTTATTTCGGTTAATGAATTCTAATTAAAAAATTCTTTCTTTTTCTTAAGACAAAATATAAACTAAAAGGTTTAAAGCCAAGCAGTCAACATGTGATTAAGATATTATTTAGCGCCATGAAAACAAGTACGTTAAATGACATTTTAATAACGCGAGTAGAATTTTTTTTAGTATTATTACTATTTATACGAGTAAAAATAGTAAAAGGGAAAATATCAAATATATAAACGTGTGACTTCAAAATGAGCTCGCCTGACTGTTCTCCCAAAAAACAATAAAATAAAACAAAATAATAATAATAAAAGCAACAATAAAAAATAATGGCTTTAAATGGAAAACAAAACAGACAGAATAAAAGTTCGAAGAACTAAAAGTAAAGTTTTGTAATGAAAGTAATAACGAAAAAGCTAAAAATATAAAGAACAGTAAAGAATATCTTTATGGAAGAACAAAATCACGGAAGTCTATCACGGAGGAACATTAGCAGGTCGTTAACACAACCCACAACTTTCAAGGACCGTTGAAAGCGCTCGATTATGCCGCTTGCCCCTCGTTCCGCGCGCACATAACCGCATAAATATTTATGCAATATGATGGAGTGGATCAGGGGAGACAAAGCTACGATGAGATCCTTCCCCGTACCGCGATACATAAATAATTAATAGACCTGATCATATTTACGCTGTGTTGTATCTCAAAGCTAACAGTTCAGTGCCAATTTTATGAAAGATTTATTTAGACGAGATATGGATATGTTCCCACTGACATATTTACCAAGTGGAGAAAATTTTACACTTCTTTTGAAATAAAATTGACCGAAATGCTGTCAGTTGTTTTGGAGAACATAAAATTGAAATTCTATTACTCTTTAGATACGAGAACCGATTGAATAATTTATTGTATTCATGAGAAAACGTTTTATTGGAAATTGCGGGTGATTACAATGTATAATATTTGACCCAAAATTATGACGTAGAAATATACACTTCTATTTTGTCTTTTCTTGACCTAGTGTCCTATATTTAAGAAGTCCGGGAAATCGAACGTCTCATGAAATATTAAACATCCTTCAGTTTCTACATTTCTATACTTACTATCATTGGTCACTATTCAATTAACTTCATCAACAAAATCAATAATCTTTCTAAACAATCAGAAGAATGTATTGAAACTAAATTAATTTGAATTAATAGTTTATAAGCAGATTCAGAAAGCAGATTACCTGCAAAGACATCTTCGTTTTTACCTTAATTTTCGTTGAATTACATTTGCAGGACTGAGCTTTACTTAAGAAACAACGTTTCTTTCAATTTTTATTATAATTTGCACCAATTAGTGATATCTAGTTGAATTTGGTCCAATTGATATCGTGGGTCAAATTGCATTGCCCCAAAGTAGGTACTCACATGCTATATTTTGAATAGGTAACTAAATTTTCATGAATTTTCTTTCAAAATGACATTCTCAATAAATTTTGTGGAGAAAGAAACTTAGCTAGATCGTTTTCTGACGCAAAAAGAACATAACATTCCATATCAAGTTTAATCAAAATCCGTAGAGCCGATGCCGAAATCGTTGACAGACAAACAAGAATTACATTTATTTACTGGAGTATAGGATAGGATAGGCTACATAATATTATACTTTTATCTTAAGAATTTTACAATTTCTTTCATACAAATAATACTTTAATCTTAGTTAGAAAATCGTAACATATTAGATAAAACCAAGATAAAATTTGCGTCTCTAACAAGAGGTCATACTTTCAAATCTCACCAATTTTAAGTCATATAAAAAATATAAATGTGTTTGAGTGGTTCGTATTCCACTATAAACTATAGGCTCCCTGTACTGTAATTGGAATTAAGTTCCTGTTGAGCAGAATAACAAATAAAATAAAAATATGCAAACTCTCACTCTTAATTTATTTACGTGTATCTATCTAATTAACTCTACTTTATCCAGAGTAAAATAAAGTTTTTACGGATCTAAAAAAACTTGCTTGTAAAAGTTAAGAAAAAATCACAAAACAACACACTAAATAAGAAAAAAGCAAAGTTTAAATTTTTATTTAAAATTAATAAAATAGATAAATAAATAAAAATATCATCACGCCTTTTACCCATTACTGTTGTGGTACTATGCCATAGCAGATGTCGGTAAACGATATATTTCTTTGCGTGAAATGCGGTTTTTCTTCCAATGGCACTACAGCGCAAATCAGCCCTAGGCCTACCGCGCACACCGAGCCGCAGTTTTTATACTATCGTACAGCCGATTTTCATAGTCGAATGCTACATTATTTAAGGCGTATAAATGATTGTCTTATAACGCCTGAGTGTGATAAATACATTTAACCATATTTTAAATTTTACGACAAATCACATGTTGTCGGCAGGCAGATTAGAACCGACGACCCTTGGTTCGAGTGACGTCACAATATGTTAAGAGATGTGCCATAACACTCTCGACCACCGCGCCTGTGTGAAAAGCAATTACCAGCCGTCATATTATGCCCCCCAAATATGTTAGTGGAGAGGGACCGACAGGATAGTTTTAATGTGATGAAAATTGTTTGTCGATTGTGAGAATCGAACTCAGATTCCTCAAATCCTCATTCCGACTCAACACCACTGAACCATCTACCCCATTAAATAGTATTAATTATAATATCCAGTACATTAACCCCACGAACAATTAATGCAGCTTTAAGTTTACCATGAACCTAATTTCGTATTCCATGCACCTGACTGACATAAATTAATATATGTTAATAAACAATTTAATAAACAACTACTGCGTAGTAAATTAACAGGTGAATTAACTAACAGTTAATTATTCAGGAGGCCTACGTGTATGCATGGAAATAGATAATTTCCTTGGAGACTACATCTTGCTACAGAGACACTGATGTTGGGTCGAAACATAATTTGAACAATTAATATGAACCACATATTGTGTCGAGAACATGGTATAGAAAATAACTTACACCAGGAGCAATATCTTGTCGATATATTAAAGCTGACTGGGAAGAGAACAAACGAACGAAATTGGGCCAGCATTTTTGTGTTAAATTGTAGATGATAAAGGTAATCGTGCTTGCCAAAGGAATTTCAAGAATTTTAAACCCTTTTGTTAAAAAAGATATCTGTTGGTTTTCTATTTTACTATGGTACATAAACCGTACATCAAACATATCTATTTCAAAGCTTTCGATCAAATTAATATTATGAATAGCAAATTGATATTTTGAATCCATCAGTCAGATCAAATTACGAGAAATAAGTTTTACATTTTAATGGCTATTTTATTGTTAAAAGTTGTGGCACTCGACGACTTTATTTGTTTTTATAAACGGCTAATTGTGTAGTACAACTTATTTTTGAAATATATAAAAGTAGTAATAATTAAAATATGTTAAATATAAACATTTAATTATTTATAATAATATCCGTCAGTACAGTGGTGTGAATAGCGATACGGAATTAGAATCCGGAGATCTCGAGTTCGAATCACTCAAGTTAAAAATTATATATAAAGTACTACACTGCGGCTCGGTGAGTCCCTGTACTGTAATAGGAATTAAGTTCCTGTTGTACTGCGTAACATAAATAAAATAAATAAATAATTAAAAGTATCAACACTTTACAAATAATCATTTATTAATCAGTTATTATGTAGGTACCTGGTGTAATGCCTTGTTTTTATTATTTTTAATTAAATGTACTATTACACCAGGAGACACTAACGATGTTCAATAGGAATGAAATACCCTACTTTCTGCGAATTTCAAAAAAATTCATTTTGTTGTATAATCAGTATATCAAATTATATATGTCATTAAAGTTTCGTGCTGAGCTAAAGAAACAGCCTGTATAATATCTTCGGAAAATTAGATTGTATAGAAGGGAAAGATTTTCATTATCACTACCATTTTTTGTTATTTTAATCATTGTATCATTCTGCAAAACTTTCTAAATCGTCTTACGTCAATTTTAACAATAATAATATTTCTTGTCAACTCAAATAATATGTCAAAAACTATAGTATTTTGGCGAACAGTAAATTCAAGACGTCAGAAACAAAACCAGTTTAAATATAGCTAGGAAGGGAAGCATAAGGGACATGCCCTTCCCTTTGGTTTCATTAGAATTAGGAAGAAATATAAGTCACATGTCTGAAGATCGTTTTGTAGGACTTGCATCAGGACATTTGATTAAAGCCTGAAGTCATATTAGATAGATTTGCTAAGTCAAAAAACAGACGTTGTAATATAGTAATTTAACTTCCGATTGTATAGCGACAGAAATGTATGTATATCCTGAACCTAAAAATCTAAATATCTAAAACTCTGATCTTTGTTTATCGAAAAAAATTGTCGATACGAAAAAAGGTAATTGCCCCTCCCCTCCTTACACGATTTCTGGATCCGCTCTTGCTAAGAATACGGTTGGTCGCGAAAAAACAGCTTATACAAACATCTTAAGACATGAGCGGATTATAGTTAAACACAAGCTCGTCGTACTCCAAACAACACGATACTTCGTTTTATAACGACAATACATCGTTTTATAAAACTCGTGTGATAATATGGTAATAGTATACATAAGTCTCTACAACAAATTTTATTTCAACATATTTAACTGTGATTGGTTGTACAGTATCCTGTTTCCCTAATGATATTCAGAATGCACCCTCCTTCGAATCCTGAATGTATTTATTTAAAATCCAAACACACAATCAATTATGTACAACACGAAATTTCAGTTCTCCGCACGTCCTTAAAACCTTTTTTCCGAACAAAAACCGAATAAACTGTATCTTAATGCAAATCTGGAATTTAAAAGAAATGCAGCTTGCTTCTATCAGCAGGGTAATATATTCAGTAACAGTATGGAAAACAGACTGAAAGAAATTGAATTCGGGGACGACCAGGCGACCGCAGCGCGGAATGCATATTGTATAAAGTGGCGCGAGGCGATGTTGGTGCATCGTTGTTCTCGGACGAACGAGTTTGCAATAATTTATCTCGCGTACCTGTCTATCGTCTTGACGTGAGATGCTTTCGGTAAGCTTGAGCTTGAGACTGTGAATGATCCTCTGGTGCAATATGTTATACAATTGTAATTCTTTCAGGAAATGTATTTGATTTATTTTCTAGAAACAGGCGCGGTGGCCGAACGTGTTAAGGCACATCTCTAAACATATTGTGACGTCACCCGAACCAAGGTTCGTCAGTTCGAATCTGCCTATCGACAAATTATAAAAATACAATTACATGTATTTCTCTCACTCGGGCGCTATAAGCTAGTCACTTATACTCCGAAGACCGGCAGTACGGCAGCATAAAAACTGCGGCTCGGTGTGTCCGGTAGGCTCAGACCCGATCTCGGGCTGTAGCGCCACAGATGATGATGAGCTTCAGACTATGAATGACCCTCTGGTGCAATATGTTATACAATTGTAATTCATTTAGGAAATGTATTTGATTTGTTTTCTAGAAACTTAATGAAATATAAAAGTGAAATCTATCATAAAAGACACTCTTTTTTAAGATGAATCAACTAGGCTAAACTTATCTCCAGAAACATATCCTTTTTAAACAATGCCGAAGTGTTTGAAAAATTATTGTAAAAGAATTAATGGGTATATATTATTTGATGTATCGATTATAACACAAAAATAATGTTATTGAAATTGGTAAATATAATTGTACATTTCTTAGAGCTAACATTTTTTGTGCAACTAGAATGACAGGCAGGTTTTCCAAATATGATTTTTCTAAGTTTCTGTAGTTGGCTCAATTTATTAGCACCACAAGAAACTCTAATTATACGTTAACAAATCGTTAACAATGAACTTCAGGTTAAATATTACGCAAGATGATAATGATGCAGTATTAGATTCATTAAATTAAAGGGAATGGAAAAGAAAAAGCAAAAATTCAGTGAACAGAGTTGGGAGGTTCTAAAACATGATTAAATTATATTGTAATAATAAAGTAGTTGTAGCTTAAAAATTCAGCATAAAAGAACATTAATCCTAATTATACTACACAGAGTTCACAGTTTAAAAAGAAATTACAATCCATTCGACGCAGTTAAAAATTTAAGTCAAGATTAAAAAATCAATTTTCACTTGTCGCATTAAAAGTGTATTGAAAATTATGTATTACACTTTGTCATTGTAACATATGTTTTTCCTATAACGCATTAATAAATTTTTGTATTACAATTTTTAAAATGAAATATAATAAAAAATTTAGGTAGAAGCATTGACAGATTAATAAGAATTTGAAATTAATTTATTTTAACAATTATTAGTAAGGTTAAAATTCATGATTATCTAGGTTATATTATATAGGTGGTTCAATGGTATCGAATTGGCCTGTGGATTTGAGAACCCGGGTTTAATTCTCACAGCCAACAAACAATTTTCACCACGTTAAAATTACCCCTGTTGTTCCTGCTCCACTAACATCTTGGGGATAGTGATTTGACGGATAATATCCGACTTCACGCGATGATATATATCACTTACCTAAATCTACTACGGCAGAGTGCCACAGCCAGTAACGGGAAAAAGGCGTGATGATATATTTATAAAACCGAATACCTTAAATTAATTGCAATAATTTTACATGAACTGAGCAATGACAGCCAAACTGAAAGAATTTTATATTTTAATAAAGTAGACAATTTGATAACATAAGACAATACAACCCTAAATATAGTTGTACAAATTTGGACTTTGTAGTTTTTGACGAAAAATATTGAACAAAATTCACTTTGTAAACGTGATATAGGAAAATATATTGAAGTTCTATCAGATCTGTGCGTGCCAGCTTCATAGTAAAAAAATCTGATGTGGACACCACATGACTTCCTTGTACGCGTATTAAACTATAGATATTTTTTTAATTGCACATATTTGACATAAAATCTTTTATTTTTTATTTTTTGTTCTAATCCATAGCAAACTTAATTAAAAAAAACACAAAATATATACTATTTAAATTTAGATATTTCGCTTATGCAAAAGGCTAATTTAAAAATTCTTAATGTGCTAGACGCAGAATTTTATTCTCTAAAACTTTTATTTGCAGCATTCATTTCTAAAATTAAAATAATACCATTTTTTTCAAGGAAAACTGTTAGCAGCTTCATGTAATGTGCCACTTCCGGTTAGTCTATTTTAACCAAAATCTATTATGTTATTTCCATTGATATAGTAGTCTTATATACCAAATTTGGAAAGTTTTAAATTATATTTGAATATAGTTTTTCATGAAAATCTATTATAGGTTTCAAGTAAAGTACCACTTCCGGAAGTTATATAATGACCAAAAAGGGAGGTGCACAACTAGATGTTATAACAGTCCTAAATATAAAATTTCAATTTTCTACGGCTTACCGTTTTTGAGTTATGCGAGATACATACGTACGTACATACGTACGTACAGACGTCACGACGAAATTAGTCAAAATGGACTCAGGGAGCGCCAAAATGCGTATTTCCACTGAAATCTGAGAACCGAAAATTTTCGCGATAACAATACTTCCTTTACTTCGTACAAGGAAGTAAAAAGAGTCATCTACTGAGAGTTCCAAATGTGAAGCCACAACACAAATCTGAGTACAGCATCCTAACTGCATTGCAATGAAACAAATCCATCTTACAAGTCAAGTAAAGGGATCCATAGAAAGCTTATTGTGCTCAAGGCATCTTATCAAACAAGGGCGTTAAGCCCATGATTTATGAGTGACTTCGATCACGGTGCATTTCACCCTCTTTCCCATCAGCAGCAATCCTCCAAAGCCGGAAACTGCAGCAACGTAATTACGGCACGCGTGCAATATGTCACGTATTTATGAAAGAAGAATCACACGTTACAGCTCGTGAATACTTTAAGCCAATGCCGTTGTTCGTTCGGCCGTGGCCGAATTCTCGCTTCTCGTAGACTGCCCACTGGCCAGCTTCGTTCGCACGCGCGCGCTACTTTTTGTAAGCCGTAATTGTGAGGTTTTTTGCTCTGCCTGCCCGGCACTGATTTCGTTGTTTCGCCCTTCTGTTGGTTTTTTCTTGCTTTCTACAGCAGCGGAATGCCGATGGCCTCTACCCGGACGTACAAACACGAAGTCTATTTCGATGGAAGTTGGATAAGTGGTGGAATAATTTATGGTAAATTTAATGTTAATGTATAAAAGTCTGGTAATCAAAACACATTATCTGTTACAAAGTTTCCAGAAGAAGTTAATAAAATGCTGGTGCGACTGGTAGTGAATTAATTTTACATCTGCCACAGAACATTCAAATATTTTATACCACCATGTTTCATGAGAAATCCAGTCCGTAGGTACGAGTACATGAATTATTTGACTGTAATCTGATCAGTAAACAAATAACGTTTATGTTTTGCCAATTATTGTCGGGCAGTACGGAATTAGAATCAAGAGATTTCGAGTTCGAATCCCAGTTAAGCTAAAAACATATGATCTACCACATTACGGCTCGGTGAATCCGGATCCTGTACTATAATTGGGATTAAGGTAATTGATGAAAATATCTTCTATGTCTGCGATTCTTAACCTTTTGGTCATCGCGGACCCCCAAATTTTCAAAATACTTTTCGCGGCTGTGTAATGTCTCCCACTAGTATGGCGCAAGTATGAACATGAAAGCGCCTTTAATCAACTCCTAGAGCAATTGCAGGCATAGTAGTACAAAGTTTATAATTCTACAATTTTTTTATATATATCTAAACCTAATGCCTCCTTTGAAAAAAATGATTGGATTCGGCACTGATGTGCTCGTATATTATATATGCAATTTTATAACAGCGGATCAAAATTATATTATTCTGTTATTTGTCGATAACGCATTTGTTCTTTTTGTAAAATTAATTTGATAGAATGCATATCCAACAAACTCAGTGATAGTTGTAGCAAACCAAGACTAATTCTATATTATTTTTAATACATATTTAGATATTGACTATTATAAGTTCAGTCATCTACTATTTTAATTTACAATTAAATTTCATTCTTGATGGTTCAACATTATTACAAATTACAGTGGAACATGTTTCTAATTGGATGTGAAATTGGGACATGAACATTGATCATTTTCAAACAAGATATTATTGTTATCAAAAATAGAACATATATTTAAAACATAATAATGATTTCAAGCCAGATTAAGCCATATTTTATTTTATTTTTGAAAAATTGTTCAATTCATATGAAATAAAAATTTACTGTGATATTTATAAATATATCTAATTTTTCAATTATCTTCCTCCCAATTGTTTTTAGAAATTAAATAACAACTGTGATAGTTCTTTGTGTAACTAGTAAAGAAAGCTATTTTTACTTCCTGTACGAAGTAAAGGAAGTATTGTAATCGCGAAAATTTTCGGTTCTCAGATTTCAACGGAAATAGGTATTTTGGCCCTCCCTGGATCCATTTTGACTAATTTCGTCGTGCCGTCTGTACGTACGTACGTATGTATCTCGCATAACTCAAAAACGGTAAGCCGTAGAAAATTGAAACTTTATATTCAGTACTGTTAAAACATCTAGTTGAGCACCTCCCCTTTTGGTCATTATAAAACTACCGGAAGTGGTACTTTACTTGAAGCCTATAATAGATTTTCATGAAAAATTATAATCAAATATAATTTAAAACTTTCCAAATTTGGTATATAAGACTACTATATCAATGGAAATAACATAATAGATTTTGGTTAAAATAGACTAACCGGAAGTGGCACATTACATGAAGCTGCTAACAGTTTTCCTTGAAAAAAAATGGTATTATTTTAATTTTAGAAATAAATGCTACAAATAAAAGTTTTAGAGAATTTAATTCTGCGTCTAGCACATTAATTTTTAAATTATCTTTTTGCATAAACGAGATATCTAAATTTAAATATTATATATTTTTTATTTGAAAAAAAAAAGTTTGTTATGTTAGAACAAAAAATAAAAGATTTAATGTCAAATATGTGCAATTTAAAAAATATCTATAGTATAATACGCGTACAAGGAAGTCATGTGGTGTCCACATCAGACTTTTTTATCAAAGAGTAAAACAAAAACAAATTTATTTATGTATAGCACTCTACAGAGAAAAATAAATAAAAGTAGTGAAAAAGGTCAAATTAAACCAATGAGAATGTAGTATTATTACTTTATTTTTAAAATAATAGAAAAATATTTCACTTTTTAAACGATTTTTTGCTCAAAAAATAAAACTTTCATGATCAATATGCTAAATAAAAATTACCGTAATTATTTGGCCATTATTTGGGTTGGAATAGGCTGTTTTAAGCAGTGTTACTAACAATGTATCAGATAATAAAGACTTTAATACATCCCACTGAATTGCACTCATTGTTCTAAATTTTGTTTCAAAAATATTAGTGTTCATGTTTCATCTTCAAACATAATTAGACTTGTATTTTAACTTAATAAACAGCTAAAATAATAACGACATTTATTTCACTGTAGGTATTGAAATATGCTCCTTTCTTAAAATAGTTTGTTTTCATTTTAGAAGTGCCCTACCTAATAAACACACCGATTTCAAAACAATTTATTTTCTCTATTTTGAAAATACAGAAAACTACATTCGTTCTAAATTTCCATACTCTCTTCATAACAATACAACGCTTCCACCCAGATTTCCTGGTGCAATTTCTCGACACAATTCCGCCATCTTCACAATCTCTCTCCTTTCTCCAGTGCAATGTTTACTTTGCTTTCACGCGTCCTGCTCAGTCCAACAAATAGAGAATTCGTGCTCAGACAATAAACAATGCCCCTGTCTCTCTTCTGTTTCCGTTGTCCAAGCTCGCAGTGGTGCACCGAACGCCAAGCTCGTCGCCAGAGAGATACCATGCCGGACGAGACTCGGGCCGTTGCCGAGAAATGACGTCTCCCACTTTGATACTATACTTTTATTACGTTATTCGCGTGGCTGTTTGCACGTTCCGTTGAGAAGAATCCTGGGATTGGGCTCGTTGTTTTGGATGTTCATTATGTATGACTGATTTAGAACCGAGATGAGGATTTGACGAGAGTGGAAAGATGGATGAAGAGGATTTGTAGAGGTCGCAATATGTTATAATGTAATTATTTAGAAGATCTCGGTAAGTGATATATTTCTTTGTGTGAAATCCGGTTACCAACTATCAAATCACGACCCACAAAGATATTAGTGGAGGGGGAGCAACAGGAGTAATTTTAACGTGATGAAAATTGTTTGTCGCCTATGGGAATCGAACTAGAATTCACAATTCCACAGGGCGATTTGATACCACTTATTTTTATTTATTATTAATAATTATTTATGGGGTAGGTGGCTCAGTGGTATCGAGTCGGCCTGTGGATCTTGAGAACCTTGGTTCGATCCCCACAGCCGACAAACAATTTTCACCAATTTAAAAAAAAAATCTACCCCTGTGGCTCCTCCTCCACTAATATCTTTGGAGGCCGTGATTTGACGGCCGGTAACCGCACTTCACGCGAAAAAATATATCACTTACCGAGATCTGCTTAGGCAGAGTGCCACACCCAGTGATGGGTAACAGGCGTGATGATATATTTATTTATTTATATTAATAATTATTTATACAATAATTTCTAATCTGTTTTGTATTTAGGGCGGCAATCTTATGTATTTTGCCTACTGGAATTTACAGGCTGTTTCACAACTTAGAGCAAAAAATTAAAGGGTATATTCTGTACGACGTGCTGATCATGAAACAAAAAGATTTTTTTTTTAAATTCGAAAAATTAAGGGTTGTTAACCTAAAACATTTTTTGTAGTACTGCACTGGATTCGCTTTCCTATTAAACACAAACAATGAAGTAGGTATCAACTACGAAAGAATAATTACACAATTTAATTATTAGCAGTTATTTATAATAGAATTTTATTTAATTAATAACTTTAACATAATCATCCATCCAGTGGCAGTGGCAACAAAAAATTTTGGACTGGGAAACATGGAAAATAGTTTTGTGATTTAAAAAAAATTCTTGTTGTTTCATGATCAGCACGTCGTACAGAATATACCCTTTAATTTTTTACTCTAAGTTGTGAAACACCCTATATAGTAGCAACCCAAAATAAATATTTGATAATTTTTAATTTATTAAATTTTTATTTCTAGATGTTCTTAGCATCTACGGCTTTGTCCATTATCAAGTTATTTTGAAAATTCTTCATTCTTAACGCGATCTACTTATAACCTAGATGAGTTCATAAATAGTAGTTAATAGTAACGCTCCTTGTTACGTGTATATAAAAACTTAAAAAAAACACACACACAGCAACCTAACCACAAAAATGCGATTCAATTAAAAAATAATTTTCACTGCAGTTTGTCGGCTTCTTTTCACATAAGAATAATATATTTTGTAAATATTGTATAATTATTTTTGGATTAACAATATTTACAATAATTTCAAGAAACAAATAGATCATATTAGGTACTTATTTTCCATCGGCAATATCGTTTGAAAATTCTTTGAGTACATATCTAATATAGATGAAACCGAACTTGATAAATATATAACATTTAACAAATATTAAAGTTATAATAATTAATTGCGATTTACCATTTAAGTTGAAACTGGATAGTGAAAATCAACGTACCTGGAACAAAAAGTAAATATTAAAAAATATTCTTAAATAAACATTTTTCTTTTACACATTACATACTAAATTAAATATCTATACATGTATACTGGTTATTTTTTATTTCATATAATATGATTTATTAATCCCAATTATAGTACAGGCAATAAAGCAACAGCGCAACTATATTGCAACAGCTAGTCGTATATGAAATAAATTACGTGAGAATCCAGAACAGCAAAAAAATAATTCAAAGTAATAACTTTTATGATATAAAGGAGAAATTATCTAATAAACGGACAAATATTGGAAATGATATTGAAATACATTTTGAAAGAAATGGAACAAAACATAGGTAGTAAGAACAAAAGAACGCTGACATATCACAGATTGTTATCAACAAACAAGAATGCTGGCTCATACAACGTGACAGTCTTTTGTTTTTGTTCATTATAACCCGGATCATTCTCATGTTCAGTCATCAAGACAGCCGTGACATCAAGGAACGCGTTCCCTTTTGTTCAAGGAATTTCCCTTGAATGAGCTTGTCGACGTTCATTTCTTTATTTTTTAAAGATGAAATATTGAAGCCTCTATTACGCAAATGTTAGATGATGGACAGAAGAAACAATTTTCACGAACAAGAAAAATGAAAACCGAATACGTATTTAAATAAGTTTGGTTCATTTTACCACTTTCTCTCTTAGTTTAATCACTGAATATATAAACTCTTTGTGTTTATATATTCAATGGTTTAATTAAAATATAAAGTACAATAGAGAACGAATTTTATAAGACATGTTTTTTTTGTATGGATCCAAGTTTAGAAAACGAACCGTAGGCGAATTTTCTAAAGGATAAGTGAGATAAAAATCTTATAAAAAGAGTTATTTATATTAGTTTTTCTATTTTGCGTCTTTTATAAATAATAATTTTTAAAACATCTGACATATTTTAAACCAAGTCAATTTAGAGAAATTTGTATATGAAATGTTGTGGTTGGAAACTGTTATTGACATTTATGTAATAGTTCAGATTTTGAGATTATATTGAAATTTTGATGTACTCAGCTTAACAGTTTCAGTATGTCATCCGCTACTACCAACCGTCTAAAACAAAATGTTGCGTATAATAATAATTTAAACTAACATTTAATTGTGGACGGCTGTAAAATAGCTATAAAATTGTAACGTGTTTGTAAGTGAAACAAACTTTTTCCTCTATCCGTAATATAATATCTGTTCTATCATTCCACTTTTTACTGCGGAAACAAATACTAAACGCATAGTTAGTTTGCATAATCCGTTGTACAAGTTAAGATTACAAAACAACATGCAAAACTCCAGTATTATTTGTGCAAAAATCCAGTTGTAGTCGATTTTTCCAGTAGGTGCCTTTGGCTTAACATAACACAAAGCTTAAATCTGCATACACGGATTATTAAACACGAAGCCATCAAACGCAAAGGGTAGTTTTTCAGGGATTTGCGATAGCTCTACGATCAGTACTATACAAGTGAATTAAAAATACAAAGGGATTACACGAATTAAAACGCGGTTGCAAAAAGCTTGCACAGAGTCTGACACGCAAATTAATATTCCTGTCTCAATTCTGTTACATAATTCAATGGCTACACACAGAGATAAGATGAGAGATTGTCTTATTTCTTCCTCGCAAGCGGAGACTGCAATCAGCCAGCAGCGCTGTCAAAGGACTGGCAAATATGATGTCTCTTTCGAATTTCTTTCAAGTCTCCTTTTACTCTTATTTACTCTTCTTCGTTAGTCGTCATTTGTAAACGAAGATAACTAAAAATAAAAATCCATATTGTCGTTGAGACAATAAACTATGTCCTTATTTCAAGTTTATTAACATTCTAAGAAAATATTTTAGAACTTGTTTTCTGTTCGTTAAATTTTCTGAAAGAGATATTTACAAGTATATAGGTTATTTTATTCGAGATCAAAGTATCTACACAGCGTTGTAACTAGCAATTTTCACTCTCAAGACTAGAATACAAAATTACTCTCCTCTCAAAATATGCATTCCACTTATTTTTGATTAAATATTAACTACCGCATTTAACGGTCTCTAATAATTCATTCCATTGTAATTTGTTTATTTCAATTTACTGCGTATAAAGAATAAATAGTATAGTTTTATCTACAAATATTTAAGTAACAAATAAAATTGTATCATGATTTATACCATTTTTCGTTTAGGATGTACTATTATATTTTATGGGGTAGATGGCTCAGTGGTATCGGCCTGTGGATCTTGAGAACCCTGTTTCGATCCCCACAGCCGACAAACAATTTTCACCAAATTAAATCTACCCCTGTGGCTTCCTCTCTACTAACATCTTTGGGGACCGTGATTTGACGGCTGGTAACCGCACTGCACGCGAAGAAATATATCACTTACCGAGATTTGCTTCGGCAGAGTGTCACACCTAGTAATGGGTAAAAGGCGAGATGATATATTTATTTATTTTATTTATATATCCGCTATACTTTGATAAGTGAAGATACATTTCACACGATCATATAAAAATGTAAAAACCCTATAAAATAAATGTTTTTGACGTATGAAATATAGTAAGTAAACTCACTTAAAATTTTATCGTAGAACAAATAGTGCATGCAAGTTTTTTTTGCACACCCCACATGTAATATAATGAGAATTTAATATTGCGTATAAAACTTTTATCAACTTCTTGGACAGAATCATATATTAATGTTATTTTATTTTGACATTTGGAAATTTTCTAGATTTTCAAAAACGAAATATGAAATGTGTCATGCATTTCAATAAAATATTTTCTCCTTGAACTTATAAAAATTAATAGCAACGAAAAATTATCTTCATCTTTCAAAGCAGTGAGGTCTCCCAGGTTTATTTGGTGTATCATGTTCGCGGTGTTGAAAAAAAAAATACATTTCCATTAAGTCAACATCTAAATTTCAGGACCGGAAACATCCATTTTGATTTATTGTGGTGATCCATACGTGACCTCCTCAAGATATCGCGCGGAAGCAGTTTTTCCCGGCATCTCGCTTCTTGGAGCGTCGCAACTCGGTTTCCACTAAACTGACTAGATCACATTTCGCTTACGTTCTAATAAAAGTTGTGTCTATATCAAAGTCGGCGGTGACGCTGAAACACACGCTAAGAGAGTTTAAGAAGCTCACTAGCTCTTGCTCACTTCCTCAGCGGAACTCAGACGGAATGGATGCGAAGGAGACTTCACCAGCGTCGTTTGAAGAACTTCTGATATTACCCGGCCCCGTAAAAGTGTAGTAGACGACCGGTTAAATAGTTCTTATTACTCGACGCCATGACGAGAGAGTCTCACGGCCGACAAACTACATAAAACTACAATATTGTAGAATGGCGACATGAAACTGCATGATTTTTCACATTGGACTAAAATACATTCTTGCTGAATGTTCAACTATGTAACGATGTTATATAAAACTTAATAATCCTGCTTCCTCTGAATATCCTGTTTTTATGCGTAATAGTTATAAAACCAAACAATGCCGTATCTAAGTGAACCTTTTACAAGCGAATAAATAGCGAATCAAATAAAAATAAATTGCTAGAGAATAAAGAGACACATTACTGCACAATATAAAATCATTCTTTTTTTTATTGCCAAGTGTCGACTAATCATCCAACATATTCTGATTTTTCTTTCTGAAAGCGGCTCTGTTATATTATACAGGGTATAATTAAGTCTGTGTAACAAAATTTAAAGGCACTGAACATGCATTAAAAAGATTTTTATTGAAGATTGTCAAATTAACAGTAGTTAGCAAAACAATAACTATACGAACATATGTTATGCAGTGTTCATAACCGTAATTAAATATAATTAATTTAATTAAATCTTACTACGATACTGCCAAAGATTCACCGACAGAATAAATAACAAAAGTAATTGATTCATTTGTATATTACACAATCTATTTAACTTATAATTACTTATTATCTAATGTTTATACGTATTATTGTAATACTAAAAGTAACTATCAATCCAGTGGCCCAAAACTGTTCATCTGTTTAGACCCATTTTTCAATTTACTTTCAACAAAATTCTATTTTATTCAATATCCTTAAATTTTGTTACACTGGTTTTGTTATTTAATATTAAACATTGAAAGAACTGTTACACAACTTTAAATTACATAAATTTTAATATTTACTATTTTTAGAATTTATTAAAATCAAATAGATTGTAATTCTTTTTAATATGCCGAATGGTGTAATTTGAAAAGATAATAAAAAGGAATTAAAATGAATATCTAAAGTTACATTTTTTACTACTTATTAAATGTGAAATCCAACTAATCTTTATTTTTTTCAAATTTACTATTTTTATTCATTACTGTAACCTATCAGTTCAGTAGTAATGAAAATATTTGCTTCAAATAAAATGCAATCATTTTTGGGAATTTCGGAATAAATCTTTTACATTGCATATAACCTTATATTTTTTTCAATCTTTTGAAACACCCTGTAAGTTATAAGACTGAGCTACTGACAGTCCATAGTTGCACATCTTTTTTTAATCTGATGCACTAGTACTACGAATATTTGAATCTACACTGCTCTGTGCTTCTGCAATTTTCGTCGAATAGATATATTATGTATCTGAGTAGCAAATCATTCAAGTTAACATTGTGATAAAGACATTAAGCTGATAATATTTACGTGTGATTAAGGATATTTAGCTAGTAGTAGGCTAAATTTATTTTAGTGTCAAACTTTCTTGAACACTTTTTGATTAAACTACTTAAAATAAAAATAGTAGAATATATAGTTTTCTACACTTTTGATTTGAAGGATTATTCTCTACAACTATTTAGGAACGACAGTGAAAAATAAACTACTAGTTCATTATTCATCTCTGTGTATAATAAAGTACTTACAAATATTTCATTTTGAATTACAGATTGTACTTATTTAAAATCAAACTTTCAAATGAAATGTACCACGCATAAAATTGTTATTTCAATTTTAAGAAATTTCAATAATGCTGCGCAAAAGTTATATTTCATACGCAATGTTAACCTGGACATGATATAAGAATTCAGGGAATGCAAGTGAAATTCCTATCATATCACAGTTCGTCTCGACCTAAGAATGTGTGCAATGTTAACATTTTTACTCTCCGCAGTACACTATGCATTTCTCGAAATGAAAACGGAAACCTGCATATATAATGCGCTTAGAATTTTTTTAATTCTTCATTTAAAATTATTAAAATGTATTTTCACGCCATTTTGTCCAATACTGTGATACAGTACTTGCTGGTTACCAATGGGTAGACAAATAAAATGGGTGTTTAGTCGATATTTACCTATCCCACTTTTGTTTTTAATTTAATCAAATCAAATACATCAGTAACAAAAAGGATTACATAAAATAAAGGAGTCTACATCATTATTCTATAAATAGGTTAAATACATTTTTATACATTTTGCGTTACACTGTAGTGTATAATTTTTTATAAAGATATTAAATATCTATATTTTCGATATTTTAATTCAAAATATATATTTAACATATTTCAAGTTACCAATGTTATGTTTTAATTAATGTTGTTAAAATAAATGTTAATAAAACAAAATACATTGAAATACAAAGACACAGATATCTTTTGGTACCATTTTCAAATATACAATTGTAGGCGCGGTGGCCTAGCGTGTTAAGGCACATCTCTTAGCATATTGTGACGTCACCCGAACCAAGGTTCGTCGGTTCGAATCCGCCTGCCGACAATGTGTGATTTGTCGTAAAATATAAAAATACAGTTTCATGTATTTATCACACTCGGGCGCTATAAGCTAGTCACTTATACGCCTTAAATAATCTGACTAAAGAAACCGGCAGTACGGCAGTGTAAAAACTGCGGCTCGGTGTGCCCGGCCCCTATGTTCCGACACGGAATTATGGGACTCATTATATTCAAATATACAATTAAGTGCAGTACAGACGAATTAGTATATAGTTAAACTTAAACTTTCAGGTGAATTTTCTGGTGGTCCATCAAAATTTTCTAATTCAAAACTACGTAATTATTTAAGTCAACCAAATAGTTCATCAAACAAATTAAGCCAGTTATGTCAACATCTAGATTTAACCCTTTGCACTCCGTTGTCGCCGTAATTGCGACATTTTTACATTACATGCATGTACTTGTATACTATGTAACTAATATAGTGTTGGAGTTATTGGTATCCTCTATAAGTATTTAGGCTGGAGTGAAAAGGGCTAAATAAATATTCCCATGTCTTACTAAGAAATATTGCAGTTGGTTAAATTTTGCACTTTATAATGGTCTTTCAAATATAAATCGATATAAAAAATTTTTCAAATACAATTTGACAATAATATATCTATAGTTTCAATTGACAGATTGAATTATGTATCTCCTACTAATTTATGGTTTTCAAATTTAATTTTTATTGTTTAAGACAAGGGCAATACTATTGTACAGACGAAATATTGTTTCTACTTAAGTAGAAAAATGAAGAATGAATCAAAATGAATTTGTGTTTTGTATTTCTCTAAATAATTATCAAAGCCATGTATATTATAGAAATGAAATAAACAGAATGTTTTTCTTGTGTCAAAAGTTAGACGATAATAATATGAATTCATAATATTACAGATTAAACATCGCCACATCCATTATCTAAACCGAGAAAATATGACTAAGAGAGTTTATTATAGAATTAATTGTCACCATCCTTCTTACAGACCGTCTGCATTCATAAAAAACTTGAAGTTTGCGACAGTTAAATCCCGTACCTAAAAGTTTTATTAAGCATGACGACGTTGATTGCGAGTCGGAAGTAAATTGCTATTAAAAGTTTGCAATCTTTATACGCAACGGCGGCGGCGGTGGCGGCGGAAAAGGAGGAGGTTGAAACAGCGAGATGAGAAACTGAAAGGGTGCGCAAACAAACAAACAGATGGACGGACGAAGGACAAACAGTCGGCATTCATTTGGAATTATATCTCTTTAGGATGTCTTGTTTGATGTCTCTGATATTTAAATTGACTTATTGCAGAAATAAAATTGTAATTTTGTCTCTAGTATTTCAGTGCGCAATAACTGTTTGAATGATGTACAATGTTTATAATTGTACACTTACAGTTCAATTCTCAAATAGAATATTAAAGAACGAGTTTTATAAGATATGATTTTTCGCAAGCATTCAAGTTTGGAAAACGAGCCACAGGCGAGTTTTCTAAAGAACAAGTGCGATCAAAGTTATTTGCGTCCTTCATAAATTAAAATTTAAAAAAATCTACGATATTTTAAACCGAGTAGGGTAATTTGTATATGAGATGTTGTGACTATATTGTAATTTTGATGTTCTCAGCTTGATAGATTCAGTATGTCATCCGCTACTACCAATCGTCTAAAACAAAATGTTGCGTATCGTAATGAACGCTCTTTCGATACGCAACTGGGTTTCGTAATGACTTCCTTATGGACGCAATATAGAAAAAGAGTTTTAACTAATCCTGAATTCTGGATTAATCAAATTAAGCTGAACTATATTCTCAAAATGATTTAAATGAACTCAAATTATAATCTTGTTAGCATTTAGTTTTCGGATAGTTACTTGGATTTACTTTAAAAAATCAGATTACTATAAGATCCAAAAGTTATAATTAACTAAAACTTTTTTGATTATGTCCAAACACAAAAATTACTATATCTTATTTATTATAAACTTTATCAAAAAACTGACTGACAAATGTTAATCTTTTCATATCATCATTATTTATACAAAATTTGAATAAATTTGGTCAGTTAGAAGAGCAAATAAGTTGATAAAATTTTTGAGCGTTTTCGTTTGTACTCCGGAGCGACTTTAAAACTAAGAGCATTAAGACGCATCTGCCATATTTTTTCCAATAAACACATACAATTTTCAGACGAAAATATCCATTGACTCTTCTTGAGTTTCATATCCTATGCCTAGGAAGTTTTTCTTTCATTCTTTCATAAAATGAATCCGCAACGGCTCAATTCCGCGGCGACAATCTGAGCAAAATCGACACGTCAATTTGGCGAAAACACAGGCGGACCTCAAAAAAATTAGGGCTCTCCTTGGGAATCACTCCATACATCACCCTGCCGGCACGCGTTGTTTTTGCACGGGGTGACAACGAATTCTGACCGTGTGGCCGACCACGTGCAAGAGGTTCAACACGGTGGAACAATTTGGAAAAAACAACGGGAAAATAGAGGGTTTTAGAATTACTTTTCAACAAGAGAAATGACCATTTTTAATTGAAAGTTTGACAGAGTTATACAAAATAAAATAAATACAGGCTGTATCTGTACTTCGAAAAATAAATTAAAGGGTATACGAGTATACTATAAGACGTACTGATCATGGAACAAATATAAATAAATAAATAAATCTATCATCACGTCTTTTACCCATTATTGAGTGTGGCACTCTGCCTAAGCAGATCTCGGTAAGTGATATATTTCTTCGCGAGAAGTGCAGTTACCAGCCGTCAAATCACGGCCCCAAAAATTTTAGTGGTGGAGGAGTCACAGGGGTAGATTTAAATTGGTGAAAATTGTTTGTCGGCTGTGGGAATCGAACCAGGGTTCTCAAGATCCACAGACTCGATACCAGTGAGCCACCTAACCCATAACAGAAATATATATTTTTTAAATAAATACATTAATTAAAAATAAACATAATACAAAAACCCGAATATCTTCCCTGTTATTTCAAATCAAGTTAAAGTGTATCAATGTGATTGCGACCATTTTGCGACTGATGGAGAGTATTAAGTACTTACAAATTCTGGCATGAAATTTGAAATCGTTAGATACAAATGTAACTTCTTTATTATGAAAACTTTATCTTCATGGGAGGAGTCCGGATTCAAACTCCACCCATGGCTAACTACTTATATCAAATTGTAAATTAATACAGTACTAATACAGCACTGATGAGTGCAATGTAGGTTTTACTAAAATTCTTATATTTAAATTTTTGTTTTTGTCACTTCTTTATATGTAAAAATAAAAAGCAAATACTCTTCAAGACTTTCTTATGTTTTTCAATATAAAAAATTCTTCATGATAAAAATATTTATTTTACGTAATTTAGATTCAAATTTTCCCGAGAAAGTTTTTTTGCGTTCTCATTTCTTTATTCATCAGATTTTCTTCGTCTGGGAAATCATAACAGCAATTTAGTCACACCCACTTCTAGAATCTACAATTACAAATATTTCACTTGCTTGTCATTGAAACTTTTTTTTGCAGAAAAAGAAATAACAGAGAACACCTAAAAACTTTTTAGGAAACAAAAAAAGAATGGAATCCGATAAGTTTTTTTTTTCTTTTTACTAACGAAAGTAATTAAAAAAATGTATCAAACAATCAGTTTAGAAAAAGTAATTAACTGGCGTCGTTTGCTGGCACATATGGTCTTTAACTTCGATTTTAATTAAAATAGTTTCGTAAAATGCTGCAGTTAATTTTTCAATTCGTGGGAACATGTCATTGTAACACGGTAACATTCAGTTGTGGAACTATTAGTTTCAAATCTCTTTAATTCCTTTCATTGCACATGAAAATTTCAATAATTTTTTAAACTGCAGTTTCACAGATTCTATATTAAAACACAGCAACGCTCAGTTTAATTTTTTTCAGAAAGATCAAATTCAATCAATTAGTTTTAAAACAATACACATACGATATCAGCAATTGTCCGCTGGGACTAAACCTATTATTTTTTTCACAATTTTGATGCCATAGAAACTGATTTTTACACACAGTCGTGGAATAGTTATTTACGTTATAAGTTGTTATGGTATAAGCAAGACGTTTCGGAACGAAGCGACGAAGGAGGTGAATTTAAAAGATATTAACGTATAAGAAACATTTTATTTCATACTGTGCATTTAATGTAAACATTAGTTCGGTAGATAGTACGAGTAAGATGTTTCCATATGACGACACGAAAGAACCGAGTCTGGCATTTTGAAATGAATATCACTAAGCCAGAAACTGTACTTTTGCAAATGCGAGCTTATTTTAACAGACCGCACCGAAAGTGAGACTTGCAAATTGTTAGTACTGTCAAAAGAATTTCCACATTTTTCTAGCCAATTTAAATGAAATTATTAATTGATTTGTCAAATATTAAATACTAGGGTTTTTTATGTTGACAACATCAGGACATCCGTAAACAAGGTTACGAGAGTTAAATAAATATAAATAATTCATTTCTTTTATTACAAAAAAAATGTGACATTCGTTGAAATTTTATGTCTTCTCCAGCATATATTAAAGATATTTTCGAGAATGTTATTAATAATTGTCAGAAAAACCCGATATTTGAATACATATTTTTTATTGGTTATACATAGCAACTACAAATTTAATAATTAATTACTTACATTTCAGTTTACAATGAACAATTTAGTTCTAAAGTTGGTAAAAACCCATAATCTCCAAGCATTCAACACAAAACTGATACTGACAGCCAGTGGATGTCAATACTAACCTTACCAAAGTCCCTAGTTTTTGTCGAATAGGCCGGAAACAAGCTATTTCTGGACAATTTTGAGTTATTTACATAAAAAATCAGGAAACCGTTCAATTACAGGATGAGTAGATAGTTTCATGCCGAGCAATAGTGAGGCTTGAAACAGCATACTAATCCTGTACGATGCTTTACTGATGTGTTACATATAACATTTTACCTGAAACTTATAAACAAATAATAAATATTTTAAATTAATTTAAATTAAAAGATATATTTGACTTACATATTTCAGTCAGTATTTTATGTTTATGCCTAGGCAGGCAATATATTATTTTTCTAACTAGGCATGCAAATCAAAGCTTTCCTGAGTCTTAAAGGTCAACCAAATATTTTTTATTCCAACCTTATTGGCTTTGGTTGTGTCAACTGACACATTATTTAGTTAATAAAAATGTTGTTATTTAAAACGTTATTAATTTATATAAGATATTAAGTTGATTATGAATTAAGAGTGAATTTTTAATTAATGTAAAGCTCTGTGAGTTCTAAAGGAAGGAAGACTTTCCTCATCTTAACGAAGAAACATACGATTATAAACTTATCTTCGTCGTACACTCAGAGTTTCAAAATTAAAACTAAGACATATAAAGCATTAAACTATAAAAACTTTCAGAAAATCACGACACTGAAAAACCGTCGTTTTCCGCTACGTAATCTCAAAATGGGCGTTATAAAAGTCGCAAGCCTTACACTTCGGAAATCTCTTTAGTGTTTCACACTGTAAACAGGCACACTTGAACAAAACTTGCCGGAATCTTGAAAACTGTTTAAAGTACAAGAGAAAGTTCATGTAGAACATTCGCCGTCTCTTTATCAGATGCGCTACGTCTGCGCTTTCTGCTGAGTTGGCGACAGCGGTGCAAGAGCTACAGGCAAGAGCTTCCAGAACCAAGAAACAAGACTGAATATTTATTTACTACGCTGATAAAAGAAAATTGATACCGAATTTAAATTCAGGAGACCTATAGCTTATAATACAATTCGGTCAATTTGAACGTAGTTATATTATCTTTTGCACGAACAGGTTTTTAAAATGTTTATGATAGAGTTTTTACGACAGCAAATTATGTTTACAAATTACGAATTGGTAACAATTTTTTTTTATTTTCCGATTGATAAAGTGGGCTTTTATTTATAACTGATAGACTGTAGTTTAGGCAATAAAAGTGTTGCTATATCAGCGGTTCCCAACCGGTGGGTCGCGACCCACAAGGGGGTTGCCTTAGCTTTTTTGGGGGGGTCGCCTTGGCTTTTTTGAGGGGAAAAATATAATCACTAAGTCCTAAAATATATTTTGTCAAACCTTTTAGTTTTTGTTTTATTGATCAAATATGCGAAAGGGGGGTCGCGAACATTTTAAAAAAACTAAAAAGGGTCACGATTAAAAAAAGGTTGGGAACCACTGTGCTATATAAAAACAAAAAATTATATTTATGGTTTAATTTAATAAATATAATTATAACCGCATGTCGCCTTTTTAATTTCAGGTATTTATTTATTTATGTTACGCTGTACAACAGAAATTTAATACCAATTATAGTACAGGGTCCGCACTCACCGAGCCGCAGTGTGATAGTTTATATAATTTTTAGATTGAGTGCGATTCGTACTCGGGATCTCCGGATTCGAATTCCGTATCGCTATTCACACTACCGTACTGTCACTTTCCATTTTAAACAATTGCAAAAAAAATAATTTATTCAACATGGCAAAAAAACAGAAATCAGCTACTTAAGCTACCTAATTAAACAAAACTATTTTTTTACTCCCATATCATTTAACTATCTGGTTACCATGGCGCTAAATAACATCTTAATATCATATTTACAAGCTGTGGCTTCGAACGTTTATTCACGGCATGAAGTTAACAATTGGTGTATTAAGCAGAGCTGCAGTTAACTTTGTGCATCTGGCCTTGTAATTATCTTCATTTCTAATAAATAAGATCATTTTACATTCTTTTGTTGTCCTAATTTGCGATTGTTAAAAAGTATAGTATGTGATTCATTTTATACACTTTTTATATATTTTTTTAAAATTTTAAGAGAATATTTAGACCCTCTTTCTACTCGGAAATTTCATATAAAAAACAAAAAAAAATACGCATGCATGTATTAAATCTAGTGCTTTAAACCTTTGACAGAATATGAGTCAAAACAAAATGACATATTTTGTTTTGTAATGAATCAATATATTGTTGCATTTACATTACAATTAGTGCCAATCCAGATACAAAGTTTGATAAATGGCAATGCCATTAATTTATTATGTTCACATTGTAATCGTGCCAATCAATTAAAATTATCTTATGATATATTTATTTAAAATATTTACGACATATCTACAGTATTCATCACTAAAATAGTTTTGTTTATATAGATTTAAAAGATGATTTAAACATACAATTATAAAGCTGAACTAAATATCTACAATACACACAATAATAACAAAATAAGTGATAAACATTTAAATCTATGAATAAAATTCATTGGTTAGTTATAGGTTATACTTACGGAATTTATTAAATGGCGTGAAAATTAAATCATATTAAGCTAGCCCAAAAATAAATTAATGAGGCTTATTTTTATTTGTGAGAAATTAGTACAGTAGCATTTTGCTAATTTAGATCTGCATTGTTGCCGGCGAGTGCATCAAACCATAATCCACGATAATCGGCCATACAGCAACAACCGCAATACAATGCAATCAGTGCGCTGTTAGGGGAATTGCCCAAGTTTAGATGAAGCTTTAATCACGGCTGCAGGGTATTTGTGTGTAAACGGTACTGTACCGAATTGGATGCAGCCCGACTCTCCTAATGATCTGACGATGCATTTGCATGCTTCTAAACAAATAACCACTGAACTGCAAACTTTATTGGGTGCTTACATCGACGTTTGTTATTTTACATGGATATTTCAGGTCATTCAAATTATATAATCTGGACACAAAGTTTAAATTCGCATAACAGAATTTTATAATATTTATTGATTGACGATTCATGGAATTCAAAACAGGCCAATAATACCAGGTGGTCGAAATGAGGAAAATATTTAAAGATTTCTATAAAAATGTCATATCTTTTGTCTCAAATATACAAAGTGTTCATTTTAAGTTGCGCTCCAATGTTATCTCCAGAAGCTACGAAGTCAGTTCAAATACCAATTTCTCAAAATAAGGGATGCAACTTTCTTATTTCAAATGAGAACATATATATTTTAAAAAGTTTTTTGCGCGAAAGGATATTTTATTCTGAAGTCAACGTATACAAACTTCAGTACTCACATTAATTTTTATTTTTTTGGGAAAAATGTATATTAAATTGGCATTAATACAAATCGCATAAGAATCAGCTTGATATATAACGCATGAAAATCCAAATTTGTTTGACAGTTTAATTCTATGACATATTATAATTTGTTCATTTGTGGTGTCAGCCATCTTGGTTCTTGTTAACTTTTAACATGTTTATAGTATAGTTAACATCGCTTCATGTACATGGTTCTAATAGTGTCAACATTTTCCAGTTTTTAAAAACAGAAAAATTATCAAAAATTATTATAAATATCTCAAACGTTTTTAAATGGCCACAGAAAAAAATATTGTATGTACCACGAGCAGAAAGTATCCTTGCATGGTTATTGCTCTTGACTTCTCCTGTGTCAACAATATCTATGCGAGGGCGGCAATAGACCATTTTCTACTCTAAGTACACATATAACTATTATATTGGATAATTAAAATTATATTACATAAAATAAAATTTTAATGATCGATTTTATAAACAACAATTTGATATACATCCAAAGAACTTTTGATAGTAATGTTATATAAGCGATAAAATAAATAAAATTTGTTAATACATTTACTAATGGCCGGATTTATAAACGACAAAAAATAAATTTATTTCTAAAATAAATATTATTTATTCATTCAAATGAAAGTCGAACTGTCGACAGTAAATTTATATGGGCCATAAAATTAAATATTTTCTGTTCTTTATAAAACGAGCATTAAAAGTACATTTATTCTGTTCTGTCCATTATAAAACCGATCATAAGGGTAACTTAATTAATACTGTCAGAAAATACATTGCAGAAATAGTTACTACAATTTAAAAAAAAAAAATTACATACTTTCGGTTATGCAACCGCTGAACCCTATTTTTGATCGGCTCTGATAATACGTTAAATACTAATGGAGTAGCACGAATGCTTTAAACAGTAACATAACATTTATTTATTAAATATATAGCTTGCAATTAAACTCTGTCAAATATTCCTAAACTATCTCTGCATTTTCATCGACATTCATAACTCCTTTCATAAAATCTCTGATATTTCTCCGGCTCATTCATTTAATAAACCTTTAATCATATTCATCCATTTATTCCTCGGTTGACACCGCAATCTCTCGCTCTCAATTTCACCTACATACACATATTTCTTCGAAGTCACTTTCCACAAGACCAAACTATCTCATCTGACTCACTGCTATTTTTCTAACAACATTCTTAATCTGATGTACATCATACATCAACGTACGTATACCTAACTTAATTTAATTATTTTCCTTAGATTACACATGGCAGGATATAAACTTGTTAATTCCTTACAAGCAACAATATGACTGATATTTCTAATTA
Organism: Pterostichus niger; assembly: GCA_947425015.1. Lineage (NCBI taxonomy): Eukaryota > Metazoa > Arthropoda > Insecta > Coleoptera > Carabidae > Pterostichus > Pterostichus niger. The sequence continues at coordinate 22,936,603 of OX380345.1, read as the reverse complement.
GAACAAGATTAGCAAAATCAACATTTAATTAATTTACTTAGGACTTCCAACTAGATTGGAACAATTTATTCATAATAGTAGTAGTTACCTACAAGAAGATATTATCTTTGAGCGATTATAAACTTATTTCATATGACACTCGAATCCCTTTATATTAAAACAGGATCAAACAAGATTATAACTACACATATACAGCTATATAGTTGTAGAACTTGTACGCAACTCATACCTTAACTTCTTGAAACTGGGTTTGCCATTGTTTAAATTTTGGCGATACTATAGTAACTAATTTCGTCTATTAGTTTGGTTAATTAAATATATTATACAAATTTGATTAGTTTTCTTGTTGAAAGGCAATTGGTATATAATTAGAACACCTAAACGTTTCAAAGACATAAACAATAACATCTGTATTTGTTACTAAATTAAATTTTCTGAATTTAGGTTCCACCAAACATGTTTACTAGTTATACTCTATTTCACCTAAGATTAAAGTAGATGGCATGGTGATCGAAACCTTTTTTAATATAGAAATAATAAATCATGTTAACAGTTATAAATGACAATACCTTATTACATACACACATAACATCACGCTATATCCCATTAAATGGGGCAGCACGAACCCCTGAAACATTCATACAGCATCAGTGCACATCAACATTCTCATCCTGACACACGATACTCGTTTCGACACATTAACACTTCCTCTATACGAACTCTTTCTTTCCTCAAAACCAAAATCCATCATCACGCAACAAACATCCATACATTCGCTCCTGTACACCTGTTTCGTAAATCTTCACTTACGCCCACTTCTCTAACAACGAATCTATAAGAAATGAAGGCAGTATCCCTGCGCTTGTTTAAAAATACATTTAACACAATTGCAGTTAGACGCTGTATAGTAAAAACTGAAAATGAAGAAAAAAAGATGAGGAAAGAAGGGAGTATTAAAATATTTATGTCATAAGTTATTATTTGAATTATATTGATGATATTTAGTGCATATTTAATTTTCTTTAAACACCAAAAATCAAATACATCAACTTTTGATATTAACATAAATTTTAATAATGTAGTGGTACCACGAATGTTGTTTTGTATTCTATAAACTTTTTCTAGTTTTGTAGTTTTGGTAGCCAATCATAATAAAGGTCAAATATATTCTATACCAAGCAATTTTATATTCTTAGGTGGAATAATATATGAAAAAAAACTTTCAGAACTCATATCTGATAGTTAATACGATTTTTAGTCGAATTATCAGACAATCAATTGAAATTTACAAGAATAATAACATTGGCTGGTAGCACAAGCTCTGTTTTTGACTGTTTTAAGAGCAGTGTATTTGGGTGTTTTACCTATCTAAAATAAAACCGTGCTCTTAGAACACCCAAAAACAGAGCTTGTGCTACCAGCGTATATGAATACTGGAGGCTTATAAAGAGCGAATTTTCTCCTGCCATCTACAGATATATTCTTTAACTACCTACAGTAAAATATACAAAAAAATCTGATGTGGACACCACATGACTTCCTTGTACGCGTATTAAACTATAGCTATTTTTTAATTGCACATTTTTGACATTAAATCTTTTATTTTTTGTTATAATCCATAGCAAACTTAATTTTTTTTTTTAATAAAAAATACATAATATTTAAATTTAAATATCTCGTTTATGCAAAAAGATAATTTAAAAATTCGTAATGTGCTAGACGCAGAATTTAATTCTCTAAAACTTTTATTTGCAGCATTTATTTCTAAAATTAAAATAATACAATTTTTTTCAAGGAAAACTGTTAGCAGCTTCATATAATGTGCCACTTCCGGTTAGTCTATTTTAACCAAAATCTATTATGTTTTTTTCCATTTATATACTAGTCTTATATACCAAATTTGGAATGTTTTAAATTATATTTGAATATAGTTTTTCATGAAAATCTATTATAGGCTTCAAGTAAAGTACCACTTCCGGTAGTTGTATAATGACCAAAAAGGGAGAAGCACAACTAGATGTTATAACAGTCCTAAATATAAAGTTTCAATTTTCTACGGTTTACCGTTTTTTAGTTATGCGAGATACATACGTACGTACAGACGGCACGACGAAATTAGTCAAAATGGATTCAGGGAGGGCCAAAATTTCCGTTGAAATCTGAGAACCGAAAATTTTCGCGATTACAATACTTCCTTTACTTCGTACAAGGAAGTAAAAATCGCTATCACAGACAGTTATCAACTGTTTAACTGCAATATGAAATATGAATATATATTATAATTATTAAAAAGTTGCACTCACATAAGACTGTAAGGTTTAGAATTACGTTAAAGTTTAAGAAACTTTGGGTCAGTGTATCTAAATAGAAGGACTCACACTGCGCAATTATAATATAGGCATAAACCATTAGTTTTCGATCTTCAAACTTTAGGTTAAGATTTAAATTAATGTTTAGGAATCAATCAAGTGCAAAAGGTCTAGATCGAAATAGCGTTATATAGTTGTCGCACTCTATTATATCATCTGTTATTTTATGTATATAACCTCAAATGTTTGTTATTGAAACTACGTTATTAATTTAAAAATGAATTGATGAGCACAATTAACATTTGTAAATATTTTATAATTTAATCTATATTTTAAACAATTCTAAAAAAGAAATCACAGATGGATGCATCATTTTGGCATTTAACAAATAAAATAATAATCTTTATAATGGCACATAGATGTCACTACCAATACCTATTAACAAGGCCAACTTCATTGAATTTTTCTACCGCTTATTATAGCCGTTTCATATTCTTAGTTTTTAATTTACAGAGCGAGCACGTCAACTAGCGCCTGTGATGAGATACGTCGTAACTAACATAACTTAATAATATTGAATGTAAAAAAAAAATACGCAATTCCATTGAATGTATTTCATTTTATCAAATAAACCTCAACAATGTTTTAAATTAATTTTCAAATGTTTTAAGGTTGTTTTTGTAATTTGACAACGTGATTACTCACAACAATTTTTTTATGGCATAACGATGAAATGAAACATTCATAATAAAATCCTAAAACTCAATTAAACTTAAAGTGTATTTATATGAACGCACCTTTAATGTATTGTAAAATTTGTGAAAACTTCGATTTATTATAACAATACAAATTATTTTCATTTATTCAATTGATACCTTCAGTTTATCAATTATTTTTTTCGTTTCGTAATAATTCTAAAATAATTAAAACATTAAAAATGAAATATAATAAATTGCAAAGCATTAGTAAAACGGAAAAATGCGGAATTAAACAAAGATTTCGTAGAAGTGAAAAAACGACAGCATTCTTCCGCGCCTTCGAAAGCAAACACGTTTTATTACGGAGAAGATGCGAGATCACGAGCTCAGTATCACCGAATGTGAGCATAATAACGATATAATGCACGTCAAATAATGGTTTATAAACGAAAAGTTATGGGTCTTCCGCGGGCGCTCAGCGTCATTACACAGCGACAAGAAATAATAAAATATTAAACGCTGAAACGACCTTACAAGTTGACGCAAAGTGAGTAGGTAGCTTTATAATCGCAGTTCACAAAATATTATGGAGCTATTCTTTGAGATTCCCTTGCGCTTATATCATGTAGAAAGGTAGAAGAGGAACTGAGAGTAATGCAGCTTTCTTTGATTTCAGAAAACTGGAATATAAAGAAGACAAACGTCAATCAATTTAGAGCAGGGAGCAAGTTTGCGTTTTAGAGAAAAATTATGGATAACACAGATTTTTCATCCTTCCATTAAAAATATTCTTATATCTTATCACAAAATGGACAAAGGAAAATATTATTTTAATTTTAAGACAAACGTCAATAAATTTAGAACATGGAGCAGGTTTGTGTTTTAGACAAAAATTATGGATAACACAGATTTCTCATGCATCCATTAAAAATATTCTTATATCTTATCTTAAAATGGACAAAAGAAAATCGTTGAAATGGCCTACTACTCTGGGATAGGTGGCTCAGTAGTATCGAGTTGGACTGTGGATTTGAGAACCCGGGTTCGATTCCCACAATCGACAAACAATTTTCAACAAATTAAATCTATCCTTAAGGCTCCACCACTAACGTATTTGGGGGCCGTGCTTCGACGGCTGGTAACCGTACTTCAAGCACTTACTGAGATCTTCTACGGCAAAGTGCCACAACCAGTAATAGGTAAAAGTCGTGATGATATATTTATTTTATTTATTTACTACTCTGGCAACTTTTGAATAGATTAACAAAATTCATATTTCTGATAGTTTGTGAAATACGAATGGTGGCTTTCTACAAATATACCAGGTGGTGCTAGTAAAGGGTGCAAATTGGGATTTAACGGGTGAAAATAATATTATGTATTTTTCTGCTCTTCTGTTCGTTTTACAACAAAACCTTTAAAAAGTTGAATGAAAAATTGGACACAAAACTATTTTCACTTTTTTGTAAAATAAGTTATTGGTTTCTTCATAATTTTTTTTTTAAATTACAGTTTCTTTAAAAAAATTATAAACAAAACAAAGAATTGTCCCGCGTGATGGCCGCGCGGGTTGAGGGCTTGACTGACGACCATAGGGTCGTGGGTTCGGGTCCCGCCCGTGGCAGTCATACAAAGGACATATCGGCATATGACCTAAGTAGTTGGTCCGATATATAAATTTAAAAAAAAAACAAAGAATTAATATCTTTGCGCGCAACTTTTAATTCTGAACAACTTTCTTACAGTTTTTGTCGTAAAATGAACAGGAGAACCGAAAATTGCATAAAACTAACATCACATGTTAAATCCTTACCAGTATTACATTATATAAACTCAATACATAAATAAAGAAAAATTATAAATATATTTATTTCTGATGATGTATCCATTGTTACCATTGAAAAGGTATATTTATCAAACAATAGTATATTGAAACGTGCTACAAATGATCATTGAAATAAGTGTTTTTCATATTATTTTTCCCGTATCGCGTTAATTTACTTTAATTTTTATTTTTTGTATGAGGTAGGTGGCTCAGTGCTATCGAGTCGGTCTGTCGATTTGAGAACCTGGGTTCGATTTCTATAAGCGACAAATAATTTTCATTTGAGGGTCATGATTTGACGGCTGGTAACCGCACTTCACGCGAGTAAATATATCAATTACCGAGATCTGCTAGTAATGGTAATGGGTACAAGGAGTGATGATATATTTATTTATTTTATTTAAATAATAATAAAATTTTAAGACAATAACACTGACAGATTAATAAACATTTGAAATAAATTTATTTTGACTTTTATTAGTTAGGTTAGAGTTCAAATTCATAATTAAATAACGAAGTGTCTTGTAGTTTACTTATTTAATTATATTACAAAAAAAAAATAATTGCAATAATTTTATATGAACTGGACAATGACAGCTAAATTAAAAGAATTATGTTTCAAATTTTTACAACTAGACGACTTGACAACTTCAAATAAAATCATAAAGCTGAACTTTGTAGCAAAAACGCGATGTAAAAAAATATTTGAAACATTGAGAATTGATTAATTTCAATACAGTCTTAAAAGTTTTTGTTATCATAAAATAATGATTGAATTAACCTATAATCAGATTTCGATTAGAACTACTCCATTTTCATCAAATCACGTTCAAAAACAAAACTACATTACTCCTAGCCGGAGTTCCATGTTTGAACTCAGATTGTTTTTATTTGATCAGATGAAGAATCGAGAACGAGTATCGTGTTTAAACCAACATGAATCAAAGTCGGCCATGCTCGTCGTACTGGTTCGACGTCACGTAAACATGACGTTGTAGCGTTGGCACGAGGGTGAAAGGGCAAAGGGGATGAAAACATGCAGCCAAATCCCATCAAACGAACCGTAAGAATTCGATTTGTCCTGTCACATATGTCTGGCTTCCAATGCGATGCGCAACACGATTTAGAGTACTCTTACCAGGGACAGGATGGTTAAACCGAGCCTTTAAATATACAAATACATTGGAAACACATTTCCCAATTAAGGACGAAAACATCAGGCATTTTTATCTGTTAGATCTTGATTCAGATAGATTTGTTTCACGATACCACTTGATTTTAGTGTAGATACGAGATTTTTATGCACTGAAAGAACTTTCTAGTGGAAGAAATCATCTGTAATTAAACAGAGAATGAAAATAATCGCTAATAAATTATTGTTATTATGCTCAAGGAATTTTAATGAAATTCAAGTGAAAGTGAGGTTCATTACAGTTGGTATAATAAAGAAGAGTTATTGTAAAATTAAATGTATATGTTTGAATAAATTTCGTGTATCTTGTTTCAATAATTAAACATTTACTCGCACGAATAAACAACTGTTATTTGTTTAGCTAAACAAAAAAATTAACAGATTTACTGCCGCGGCTATATCTTTTTGCCGATTGTGTAGAATTAATATAATTTTTGTAATTATATTCAATATTTTTAATATTATCGCCGTCATGTTGATTACAAATTTGTTAATCGGTTACTATGTAAAAACAAATTTGACATTTATAATTTCGTAAATGTCATTCTGTTTTTTTTTTTGTGAATGTGATCAATTAATATATATTAATTAAATTTATAATATTTAAGAACGTGACGAAAGAAGCCTAGATTGCAAAAGAGCATTTTATATCCTACGCAACAACTACGTTATTATTAGAGATGGGCGAATATTAAATTTCTCGAATACGAATATTAATATTAGGAGTATTCGAATATTCGAGTACCTCGAATATTCGAATACTCCTAAAAGTTAAAGTTAAGATAAAATAAAATTAAAACGAAACAGAAAAAGACGAAAACTTCAAATGTTGGAGAAAAACAAATTTGAAATATGGTACGTCTTCATGGTTTTGAAACAAAATATCTTTGTTATTAATAACTTCAAAGTATTGTAATTGCTTTAAGTGTATGTACAAATGATAAACAAGAACATAGTCAAAAATTAAGGTCAACATATGGCGCGATATTCGATGTATTCGAATGTTCGCTATACTGACGTTAATATTCGAAGATCTCGAATATCGAATAATGTCAATATTCGCGGCATTGGACTATTCGCGGATGATATTCGCCCATCTCTAGTTATTATACATGGCCATGAATATCACAAAAAAAGGTAATACTGAATGGTAAATTTAACGAATTTGAGAGATGTTTTTTCCGACAATAATTTAACCAAAATTTATGAATTTAGAATTATGAAAACATATGAAAAAAACAGTTTTTGATTTAGTGAAGTGAATAAAATTTGGTTTCCATTGTTCAAGACATTATAATTGCTTGTTTATTTGTTACTTAGTTACATTTTGTTATTTATTATTTTCTTTCCTGAAATAGATACAAGTTGAGTGTACTCAAACGTCGAAATAAATAAATTCAGAGAACTAAACAAAAAACTGTTTTATGACGAAAATTAGGAGAATATTTGGTTTCTTTTCATGTTACTATAATATATAAATAACTGAAACAAATGAAATTTTAATATGAGAAGACTGATCAATTTCGGACCGATCACCAAAATTGTCGGAAAGCTAAAATTTTACGTTTATTCTCGTAATTTTACTTGGAAACCAGCGTGACATTCCAGGCCTTATATAATTACGTAGGTGATGACCTAGGCTTTACAGCTTATCATTTGTCAATCAAATCACACTTGTAATGTAAATTGGCCAAAAAATAATTTTTAGACGAACGACCGACATAAATAATTGTTTGCAAGTGGGAAGAATAAACGAGGTTGTATGAAAAGAATTATGACTCTAAATGAAACAAAAATCTTGGCTAAGATTAATTACAGGATGAATCTAATGAATGAATTAAGTTCATATTTCAAAAGTTTGTGCTACCTCATTTGATACGATGCAGTTGATGGTCCATATGAAAATTTAATTCAAATATATTTGAAATAATCTGTCAATTAATCATTCTTTTCAAAAGTTCAAGAGAACTAAAATCGTTCACTTATGGTCAGTTACACGAACAAAACTTTAATTTTAAGCTTGATTTAAATAAATAAATATATATCGAATATTTGACAATAATTCAAATGACTTCGATTTGCTTTTATTAATTTAAATCAAGTTTAAAATTCAAGTTTTATTAGTGATATTGGCTATTAGTGGTTAAAGCACTAATTTCTTGACATTGTACATCGTAGATTGAGTTTTGCAGTTTAATTAATTTATTTATGTTATTAAAAGCAAAATTAACAACAGTAATTTTCAGGGATGTGCGTGTAGTCTACTGCAAGTAATCTACGCCATTCTCTACGTGTAAACAATCATGTAGTCTACGTCTTAATTTTTCATGTAAACAATGTAGACTATGTAGACAATGAAAACACCTGTGTTCACTTAAGTCAGATTAGAAATTTTATCCCTAGAACTAGGGAATTTTAAATGTTGTTAGAGATTTTTATTTTTATTCTAGGGATAACATAAAAAAAATATTAGTTGTGCAGGGCAAAACGTTGAAAATTTGTCAACTGGTTACTGTTAAAAATAGCGCTAAAGAAAACTCCGTCTGGTGAGATGGCGCGTTGATCGATTTAAAAAATATGATAGTTCGCCCTAGACCCAAGACAGACATTCGTCTAGTAATGTATGAGCACTTGCTTTATTAGTTTTATTATATAAAGACCGATAATGACCCGAGCTTACGAATACGAATACAAGTAATAGTTACAAAGGAATAAATTTAGGTTATGTTGAATTTTACAACTGTCAGATGCATTATCTACATTATTTACATTGTCTACGTCGCTAGAATTGTCGACGTATTGTCTACGTATAGATGTCGACAATTAAAGATTACACGTAGATGCACATCTCTGGTAATTTTACATGAGTATTGTGATTTAAAAACATAACTTGTTCCTATGCCTTTGTGTCTGTCGGGATCTCTAACTGCAATATTGTTTTTGTATATTGTTTGTATATTTCAAAATGAAATTTTATATGTAACAATGACCTGTCATGTCTAAATTGTATATTTTTTGACGTTTTCTATATGCTACATATTTGTAATGTGTCTCCAGAAAAAATAAAATTATTATTATTATTATTATTATGAGCTGAGCAATGGCAGCTAAACTAAAAGAATTATGTTTGACATTTTTACAACTAAACAACTTGACAACTTCTGATAAACAATCCCTAATTACAGTAGCACAAAATTCACTTTGTAAACGTGATATAGGAACATGTCATTTGCATCATTTGTGTACTATCTGAAACAAAATTTACCGGTAAATTTATGCTATATTAGACAATATCATAATTTGTAATTGACAGATTTTTTGTCATCTATTTCAATGTCTGGCGTTAATTAATTCTAGTTTCGTTGAATACTCGTCATCAACAAATGCTTGCTAGGAAACAAATCAGAATAGTTAACCTACATCTTCGCTAGTGAAACTTTTTTCCAATACAGCTTATATAAATCTTGTTGCGCATCACTTATTTCGGGTTTAAATTTCCGCTGGTCATTCCAACGCTTATTTGATTCCAACGGCACGTTATACCCTAAACCGGATTCCAAGTAGCATCCGGCATCCAGCTACCATCAGCAAACGAAGAAGTATTGCAGACGGAGAAACTACGACACTCCGCCACACTAATAGACGGTGGGGCCATCATGACGTCAGTGTCGTTTTGTTTCTAGCAGGTCACGTGACACATGGATACAAGCAGACATTACGTATATAAATTTCATTTGGCGGCGCGACATCATGTTGGACAGCGCGGGGTGCGGGCTAACGGGAACGGTAAGGGATGATTGATGCGCCGGCCGAGACAGATGATATAATAAGCGACGTACGTGCCGACAGCGTAAAGCGAAATGAGGACGGATCGCAGAGGTGACGACAACATTAACTGAACTTCTATTCTTTATTTCGTTTTATTTTCATAAACAGAAAACTAGAAAGAAGTTGCATTCGTTCACATATAAAAGCTCTTTATTTCTATCACTGCCGACGACAATATTTCATTCCCTTAAGAATACCCTATTCTTATCGAACCTTTGACAGATTGCAGCACTTTAAAACGGTGCAAAAACATTCGAAAACGAATGACATTTGAGATTTTTATAATGTCAATCGCACTACCGTGTGCACTGCCGGAGGAAATGGAACAAATGCATGACACGAACAGATGTAGAACTTATTGTTACTCCTCGCACTCGAAACTAAATTATCATAAATGCATACGGAATTGCAGAATTGTTATCAGTAATCCTAGATACATATGTACGAGTATTTTCTACGAACGTAGTTTACATATTCAACTACTCTACCTATGTCTAACACCTACCTGCCACTTACTGAGATATGATTCACGAAAGATTTTTACCATACAATATTAAAAATGTTCCTTTTAAATTTTCTTAAATGCAAATAAATCAAATAATTACTTCTTTGTGATACTAAAATTTACGTAGATTATTTGAGCTACGTTCAATTAACAATTCTATTTAAAATATGAAATAGTTAGAAGGTATTGAAACGAATGATCATAATTCAGACTTAATAACAATTGGAATGCATATATAAAATGACAATAAAACAAATATCACAATTCACAGCCATAAAAATACAAAAATATGCTAATTAAAATAAATAAAATAAATATATCATCACGCCTTTTACCCATTACTGGGTGTGGCACTCTGCCTAAGCATATCTCGGTAAGGAATATATTTTTTCGCGTGAAGTGCGGTTATCAGCCGACAAATCACGGCCCCCAAAGATATTCGAGAAGGGGGAGCCACAGGAGTAGATTTTAAATTGGTCAAAATTGTTTGTCGGCTGTGGGGTTCTCAAGATCCACAGGCCGACTCGATACCACTGAGCCATCTACCCAATAAAAATAATGTTAATTTTTTATTATTAATATATTAGTGATACTAATAATTCACAAGTATTTAGCTCAATTGAACAGAGAGTTTCAAAATGATTGAAAAATAAATGAAGAGCATATATAACAGATTAGAACGCAAGAATAATTTTCCTGAAATTCGCAAAAATAATTTCATATTACTTAAAACAATCAAATTTCGTGCCCCTAGACTGACAGAAACGAATAAAAATTAGTAAACATTAAACAGTATTTCGCTACCGTTTGTTCCAAAATTTATTGAGTTTGGGATATGTTTGACACCCCTGACAAAATATAAATAATTATTTGTGGTAGTTACTTTGGTATATGAACATTAACCTTCTAATTACGGGTTAGTTTAACTCTTTTTCATTATAGGGTTAATTGTACAATGCTCAGTTATCTATCTTCAGTTAAGTATCTACAGTTACGTAATCTTCTGTCAACTTTACATCCTGTTTAAAATACACAAGAGTTGTATGCTTAACTTGTCATTGTACAACAGATTTTTGACTAACCAGTCGTTAGTTACTAACAGTACTATAACCATGGCTTTTAATCTATCGTAAATTAATGTCCGAACACAATTCAGAAGATAAAACTAATCTCAATTTAACAAGCTAAAAATTTTACTGCAAAGAAGTCTAAAAAACCTGGGAACTGAAACGGACATAATCGAAAAGAACAGCAAATATTAGATGCCATGTAAATTGTAAAATATATCTAAGCGGAAAAAATAAATCACCCTTTCCTTACTAACCGAATTAAAGAATAATTTAACATGATCGTGAATTGAATTTCAAATAAATTACAAAACCAAAACGCGTAGGAAAGAGTCGTGCGCAAAGAGCGTGAGAAAGCCGAAAGGAAAACTGTGAAAATAATAAATAGCCGTGTCTGGCACCGCTGAATTAAAATAATACAACACAGACCGATGGTGTTCCAGAACTCTGTGACGGAGTTTTTCGAGGATATCCTGATTTGTACTCCAGTTTCAGTTCTAAAATGTAATTCTGAATTCCTAAAGTTGGTGACCGCGCCGTCAAAATGAATAACAAACACTAAAGGAATGGCACAAAGCACGCCGCTTTCATCTAATGACAAAGCGTCATAAAAGTTATATATAACCTGTAAACATTTTGCATTTTAATTATACTCCTGTCCACATTTTCTCATTTGTATTACGTTGTGTGATATTTTGAAAATTGAACTTCATTATTTTCGAATAACTTCACCAGCTATAGACATGCTTCATTTTATACCGCCTTTCATGAAGAAATGTCAAATTCAAACATAAATTAATGTATTATCACCAGGGTTGTTATTAGGGCTACTGTCATCGGCGTGCAATTATTTAACCCACCGCCCCTAAATGATATTTAGACAACAAAACACAATGGTCAACATATACGTATAACTGTTTTTACCTGAAACTGACAGGAAAATAAACATTCAAGACACAGGAAAACTTTGCTTTGCATACCTAGTCAGGAAAATAACATATTGCCTGTCTAGGCAGGTAATAAAAGAAACGTGAGCGTCGAGTTCCTTTGCAACATAAAATACTGACTGAATATGTAAGTCAAATATTTCTTTTAATTTAAAATATGTATTATTTGTTTATAAGTTTCAGGTAAAATGTTATACGTAACACGTCAGTAAAGCGTCGTACAGGATTCGTAAGCTGTTTCAAGCCTCACTATCGCTCGACATATTAAATTATCTACTTATCCTGTAATTGAATGCTTTCCTGACTTTTTACTTAAATAACTATTTTATAACCGGGAGTATTTAATCGTTTCTATGATGCATAAATCGGGATAAAAGTAAAACAATTTACACCTATAGGGCAAGGATCGGCAACCATTTTAATAAAAAAAGAGTACCCCGAATGACTTATATTGTACAAAGGACACATTACCATTTTTCTATTTGGGAGAGTTTTGAGATGGTACATACTTATTTTAAATGGATTTTTAATACATATTATACCTACTTTTAAAAAAATCATAATTTGATAGTTGTCTTTACATATTTTCAACTAACTTATTATAATCCGGTACGTAACTGGAATTTCCGGTACTTAGGCAGTACTCTAAATGAGAATCTGTAAGCTATGTTCGGTACCTGGATTATAAAAAAATTTATATCATCACGCCTGTTATCTATTACTGGGTGTGGCACTTTACAGTATAAGATCTCTGTAAGTAATACATTTCTTAGCGTGAAGTGCAGTAACCAACCATAAAATAACGCTCCCGAAATATGTTAGTGTCTAACTAAACAATATTAATACTCAATATATAATAAATCTCTAACAGCGTCTGCTCTCATGCGTTTGGGAAACACCCGTTGTCTCATTAGTATTATTTAAAAGTTTCTCATAATTGTTTATTATACATTATATTAGTTCCTAAAGTGGGATGCGGATTCGATAAAAATAAAATTGTCTGCAATAGATTAACTATGGCCGCTAGAAATGTATCTGACCAATAACTTCAATATTTTAAAAAAATTCTTACATAATTTTACAATTATTATATCTATCAAGTTGTAAATTGCAAAATGTACACGTACACTTCATATTTTTTTTGTAATATATCACGTGTAATTTATACATTATTGATTAGTGTAAAATAGAACACAGTTTTAACTAAAATGTAAATGATATTAAAAGTTAAACGCAGCATGAATAGTAGCTAGAAAATAGGTCAATCAACATGTTCTAATAATAAACTTTACAGTTTTAAATTGAATTACAATGAAATATGAATTATTAAAGTTCTAAGAATGTTGTACTCAATATTTCAAGTACTTGATCACAAAAGAAGGTCCTATATCCTCTTGCAAACTTCTTTATTATAAAAACGGAACAAGGACAGTTACAAACTAAAATGTAGTCATTTTTATTCAATAGATACCATATGCTAGAGTTCTATGGAAACTTCTATAGGTTTGTTTCGTAACCACTCATTTAAAACCTAAAATTCAATCATCTGGTTTCATTAAATTATGTATTCGTATATAGGGATATAACCTACTGAGATCTGGAGTTATCTTAGAATTGGGTATAAGAAGAAGTTAAATTATAGTATTTGCCATAAAAAAATGCCTAAGGCGAAAACATGGAAAAAAAGTTGCAATCATTTCTTCCTTGATTACTTTACAGGAAAAAGATTCGAATAAAAGTTGATGAGAATTAATTTCAGAATTAATTTCAGCCTGTATATTTCATTTTATTTATTTAGTTACAGTTTGTTTGCATTTGTTCTAATTTCAATGGAGTAAGTGGCTCAGTGGTATCGAGTAGATATTAAGAAACCTGGTTCGATCTCCACAACCGACAAACAATTTTCACTAAATTAAATCTACCTATGTGGCTCCCCACAACTAACATCTTTAAGGGTCGTGACTTGACGGCCGGTATAGGCACTTCACGCAAAAAATATATCATTTGTCGAGATCTGCTACGGCAGAGTCGAAAATTACTATTATCATATTGAGTTGAAACAGGACAAGTCTTGTTTTGTCGAACATTCCCCTGAGAATGCCATTGCGTTTCAACTATCTTACAATAACTTTTATCTGTCTTTAAACTTTCTTTTAGTTCAAGTACTTCTACAGCAATTACAATAACCATCTTGAAACTCAAATAAAAGCTCGAACATAGTAAAAATCAACCAATTACCTTTCTTCACGTATCTAATCAATACGCAATTGTCGCTTATTAGAGAAGTTCTCACATCCGATCGGTATTAACCGAGCTCGTGGGACAATTGAAACGAGTGTGCTCATGGCACGTGTTCAAATGATCTCGGTGGACATTCGCGCGCGTCATTTAACGTTGTCAACTGTTTTTCAAACACGCCGCCTGGGATTATCACTCCATCGACACGTACTCTGACCACACTCGTCGCTGCTGGCGATATATGAACTAGGATGCTGCGGTGAGAATCGTAAATCGAAGATTTGTACATATTAATATATTTCATTTTACATTTAAAATGATATTCTATTGATTGACTGACAATCTTCATTTTCAGGAATGATACATCTGCAAATTCAGAGTATATGTAGATGGCCATTAAATGACGGTGAAAAATTTATGTATTTATTTGTTACTCTATAACATTCATGATAAAAATACCAGAAACAAGGGAAAATTGAGAAAACCCTTAGTGAAATATAATTGCACCAGTAACTCTTTTATAAAAACATTGGATTCTGAAGCCTTGTCTTTATTTAATATATTTTATAATTTAATCTTTTTTTAAATATATATTATAAATAATAATAATCAGAATAAATTGGTACCTATTAAATAATAATATAAAATAAAACTTTACTGATGTATTTTTCCGGGTTTTTAAATTGAAAAAATAATGTGTTGATTTTTAATTTGTATAATTTATTGTTTTATTTGTATAATTTGATAATTTTAAGGATCTTATTCGATCCAAAATCAGATTTTAAATCGGATCAATTCATAGTTCCGAAATTCGAATGAAATAACCGATCCGAAATTTTCAAACATAGCTTTTAGATATAGACTCTGAGTAAAAAACATATAAATTAAAATTTCGCTTTATAGAAAAAAATAACATTAAGTACATTTATAAGAACTTACATATATACTAAGGATATAAAATGATTAAATAAAGTTACAACAAAATTTGTTTCTTTAGTTTTACACAACAGAATTATTAATTTAGTTCCATCTACTCGTATGATTGTGGTTGAAGTAAGGATGGTGTGTTAAAATGAGAATGTTTGACGAAGACTGATTATTTAATTAATCTCTTTGAATGTTTCTAAGTTTCGTATTAACTCTATTTGAAGAGAAATAGCGTGAATATACAATTTGCGTTACAAATATTGAATCGGCTGTCAAATTGGATTTAGAAACAAGTGTCGGATCAGATTTCGAATCGAATATCAGATTGAATGTCGGATTGAGTCGGATCATATCTGATCGAATATAAAAATTTTCGAAAATTCCTATCTCTAGAATAGAACAATTTTTGCATTAGTAGTTAGATTTGACCACACAAACTATTAGGTACTTGACTTATATCAACTGGTCTACGCTAGCTTTTACTTTTAAAGTGAATTAGTATGATAGCATTTTAACAGTACACAATATAAATATTTACCGTAAAATTTCTTTATACTTCTCCCGTTCATATATATTTATTTATAAGAACATAAAATAAAATACAGAATAGTATAAAGAAGCTAATTGAAGTAATTATAAAATATAAATGTAATATTAAAATTTTTAAAGAAACAAACTGTTTATTTATTTACTACGCTGCATTTAGGCACAGCATTGGGATCTTGAGAACTATAATAACTACAACTTCGGTTATATTAGATGTTATTTATTTTTTAAATTTATTACTGTGCAGTTAGAGTACATGGAGCCTACAGCTTTTAATGGAATCCTAAATCAGGCATAATCGTATGATATACTAATATATAATTTTATTACAGTTATGTATATTTTACGGCTTGAAACGATTAATTAAATATAAAAGATTTGTTTTAATTTTATCGAAAGCAAAACAACTATATGTTCACTTCAAATATCATTCCTGCTTTATTTACATTTCAATGATAGAAGTTCTGAATTTATATTTTAGGATATTAATAGAAATGTAGAGACGAAATAATAATAAATAATTTACAAAGTAATACACAAACAATAACATATGGAAAAAGGTTTTTGAAACTAATATTTAGGAATTAAAACAATTATTAGTTTAAGTTCTGTAAATTTTATTTAATTCGATGTGTCAATACACTAAACAACGTACTTTGTCAGGTTTACTTAATCATGAATTTTATTTAACTCATTCTAACTCAGTTTAACAAAAATAATATAAACCATATTCTAAAATCTGAAACTAAATGGTAATAATATTAGATTAGAATTTATTTAAAAGTTTTTGTATATATTGTTTCTAAACTCCTTATGGGAATTGGGCTATAAATGATAAAGGATATATAAGTAAAATTAAAACATTTTTTTTTTAAATCTGTCGATTACATATTGATTTACAGACAAGAATAGAAGTAAATCGCCTAGAAGTGATAAAAAATTATGAAGTAATGGAATCACAATGTTAAAAGCCTTGTACTTCGAATTCAGAAGGTGAAACGTAAAAAAAAAGTTTCGGCGAACCAATTTAGTTGTAACTTTGCCAACTCAAAATTTCATGCTAAATTGAGTAATAGTTTTTCTTTTCCCGTCAAAGTAGGTCGCGAAATTCATGGGACGTTCACAAGCAACGCGAAGCATCACAAACGAACGAACAAAATGGCGGAGGCGAGGTCGACTCTATCGACGAAGTACATTTTGTTGAACAAAATTTTCATCTTTATGCAGTGGATTCAATACACCGTATCAAGGCATAATGCTTCTTTCAAAAGACGGATTATATTCTATGTACGTTTTATACATTTAAGTACACTTCGCCATGGTACAAAAGAATTATTTTGTTCGTTGAACAAGAACTAAGTACTGGACAATATGAACCTTTTTACTTTTTTAATTATTTTACTGAAAAGTATTTCTTGCTTCAACAGAAAGTGACCTACTAATGAAATTCAAATAGAAAATTGCATACATCGCATTGAAATATTCTAACAGTGTAAACAGAACATCAAAATAAAGGAATAATAATTAATAAAATAAAATAAATATATCATCACGCCTTTTACCCATTACTGGGTGTGGCACTCTGCCTACGCAGATCTCGGTAAGTGATATATTTTTTCGCGTGAAGTTCGGTTATCAGCCGTCAAATCACGGCCCCCAAATATATTAATGGAGAGAGAGCCACAGGGGTAGATTTAAATTGGTTAAAATTGTTTGTCGGTTGTGGGGATAGAACCAGGGTTCTCAAGATCCACAGGCCGACTCGATACCACTGAGACACCTACCCCATAAATACATAATAATTAAAATCTCTCTATTTCACATAAAGGGCGCAAGGCATGGTAATGGGCGATAAGGAGTGTTAGGCTAAATAATAAAATATTAAACATGTTTATTAATATCATGGCATGGCAATTATTTAATTAATAATAATAACTATTAGAAATTAGACTTCATTTATTCAATAGTAGCCATAACTTTGATTTGATATATGTAATCGTATCTTTTTTGCGAATCTATAAAATATAATACATCCACACATGTGTATTTATACTTTTGGGAATAAATATTTATTTTCGTTATTTGGCTTTACTTTATATTTGTAACAAGGTTCTAAAAACACCGGAACTAATCAGAATGGTATTTCTATTTATAAAATTGTGGTAAATATTGTTTCGGTTCATGAAATTATGGTAAATATTGTTTCTGATCCTAGAATTATTTAATTTATTGTTCGGGGTCCTGAAAAACATTCAAATATTTCCTTTTCGATTCATTTTAAAACGTAATATAGTATTTTTGAAAAACATTATTCAAAAAATTGGTTGAAATCGGCAGCAAATATGAGCTTCGAACTGAAATATATTTTCTTGTCATTTTAAGTCCTGATTGGTGAGCTTAATAAAATATCTTGACTTTTTTTGAAAAAACTCCAACATATGCGGTATAGAGGGTGTTACTACTAAAAACTGCAATAATGATCCATACAAGTTTAAGCAGCACTATCATCTTACATGAAGTATACAGTAAAGTTGATAAACTATGTATACCAATATTTAATTAGTTTCTAGTATTCAAACTAGAACAATACAAATCAATTATACACAAATATCTTGAAGCACAACTTGCGTAATATCAATAGACATCATTATACAGTTTGACTGCAGTTCTAGATCAACTTCGTCAGTAAGTCTAGCTTCATTAGCATTTCTCACTATTATCAAGTACATTTCATATTGTTGCTAATACTGAAAATAAGGCTTCAAAAAAATTGTTTCTACTATCAGTAAAAGATCGTTGCTATTGGTAACGGAACTATTTATAGATGTTGCTATTGGCAGGTCGTTGCTATTGAAAAAAGGTTGATACTGTAGCACGAGTATAATAATACAAGATATACAAATAACTATTTTACATGATCGGGTTTATTTTAATAGAATTTCCAAGGTAGGAAATAATTATTTGTGTAACATGACCTGAAAGTAATAGGTTACAAGGCGAGCAAGCATTTTTCAGACCCGTAGGCGAGCTTTAAAAACTTGAGAGCCCAGTAAAGGCACTTTCAAGATGTATTCCGTACATATCTGTTATTGCAAAATGAAAAATAATTTTGTAAAATAAATAAACTAATCACCATAGACACATGCATTTTCTGATCTCGTTTTTCAACCTCTACCGATTACATTGGTCGAATTTTATAATCTAGCTTTATAAAAACGAATTTTCCGGTCTGTAAACTAAATAGAAAGTGCTAATAACAATAATAACTAACAATATTTAATTTAAAAATGGTAACACTTACAATGTCAAAATTATTTTCTAAATTTTAATTTCATTATTGCGTCGATCGTGCATAGAACGTTATAATTATTCTGGACAGTAAGTGTCGTACCGATATCGGATATATTGAAGATCGCGATGTCCGAAATCATCTTCTGCATTTAATACTTAACAGACAGATTCTTAAAGCGGATTAACGCTAATACCATTTTTAATTTTATCTGTAACACTGTTTAAAATTAAAACTGATTCCCGGCATTAATCAAATTTGATGTTAATTAACATTCTTTTTAACCCAGATTAAAATAAACTTATTTACTGAATAGGAAAGAAAGTTAAAAATGAAATAAAAAATGATATTCGCGGTAATCCGCTTTATGAATCTGTAACAGTGTATTGGGGAGAAATGAAAATGTATAAACCGATATAAAAACTTATTACAAACTACAGCTTAATTATCTTTCTATTCCTACAGATCGCGTTTCAGATATTACTCCAAATTTGAAACACTTTATATTAATTAAATACAAATACAATTTCATTTAATACTTTTAAATAACTTCTATACTGATTCTTGAAAAAATCTTGTACATATCCTCTTAATCTAACTTCTACAGTTTGAGTCCAATACTATTAGCCTCGTTTCAGGGGTACTATAAGTAGCTTCTCGGTCCTCCGAGTACAGCGTAAATGGACGACACAGCAGTGCATTAGTAGCACCACGTATTTCACTTAATATAACAATCTAATATCTGTGCGACAGTGTCACACTGATTGACATTTTAATTAAATCGCGCTGGTGACCATAAAGCGCCCAACGCAGCAGTCAGAGCGATAGAGAACAGTGACCTTTGAAATTTGAATCTAGTGATATATCTACAAGGCTAAACTGTGACTCTCTGTCAATATTAAATATTACTGAGGGAGTTTATGCCATTTTGTGACAGGTTTAGCGAAGAAATTTCGAAAACTGTTTTTTAATTAATTAAAAGTACCTTTACATAAAGGATGAAATCTACTTTGTTAGTTAAAAAATATCTAGAATAAAAATAAATTTGACATGCAATTAGATCAAGTATGAACTCCACTTTTTATCAACATATCGATACAATAAATAAATAAATATATCATCACGCCATCATTACTGGGTGTGGCACTCTGCCGAAACAGATTTCGGTAAGTGATATGTTTCTTCGCGTGAAGTGCGATTACCAGCCGTCAAATCACGGCCTCCAAAGATGGTAGTTGAGGGGGAGCCACAGGGATAAATTTAATTTGGTGAAAATTGTTTATCGGCTGTGGGGATCGACCCACGGTTCTCAAGATCCACAGGCCGACTCGATACCACTGTACCACCTACCCCATAATGACATATATAATTTGATATAGAACAAAATTATATTTTTTTAAATTTACAAAAGTTAGGATATTTCATTCTTAGCGAACATTTTTAATATCTCTATGTAAAAATTTAAATACGCCGCCTCTGGATGTAAAAGGCTCTGGGTTGAAATGTTTTAATGCTCTAATTTAATTTATGTTTAAGTCTATCACATGTTTATTTGGGAATACTTCCTTGCATGTTTTAAAAGTGTAAGCTGTGAGGACACGGGCCATCTGTACCTCAAGATTTTATTTTACTTACATAATAAATGTATACTAAATATTTATTATAACATTCAATCAAACTCTGAACATTATCAGGTAATTAAAAAAATTCTATATAAGATTAAATTAAAATCGAAACTGTATTTCAAAATTATTATTTTACTTTTACTTGCAATAAATTAATTTACTAAGTTTTCACCTGTTTAAATATCAAATATGTAATTGTATTAGCCGTTTATAAGTTAACCAAACATCTACCTATATACAAACATGAAATAATAAATAAAAATGTAAATACCTTATATACTTTGCACCTATTTCATAAATAATCCATTGAACAAGCACTGTTACATACACAATTTACACAAAAACACAAAATTTCAACTAACATGATCCACTGTACAACACTACAATCACATACAACTCAGACTGATTCGTTCGTTCGTTCGTTCCTGCTTTTGTCGTATGCGCAAGTCTAAACATCGTTCGTTAATTAGTTAGTATACAGATAGATATAAAAATATAATTATAAATTTTCTGTTATCGATTTTTCATTCATTTTGAGTTTAACGGTTTAAATTTGTTGGGTCTCTGGTTAGTGTATTATCAACTATTTTATAGTTAAAAAAGCAAAAGAAGCGTTCTGGGTAAAATGTGGCTTGGATTAGAATTGTATTTTTAATAAGTAATGTAGATTAGATATTGATTGTTAAATAATAAAATTATTTTATCAATTGGCAATAAAATATTTATTAGGTACTTTTTTATTTTAACTCAACTTCTTTAATTTTTAATTAAATCAATTCTAATGCCTTGTATATTTTATTTTATACTCTGTTGATTTTTACAAGCAAAGGTTTATCAGATATTAGTCAATTTTAATACGATATGAAAATAAAACATAAAACAGAAAGACTGTAAATAATAAATGAACTCAATGCCAGCAAATATCATTGCGCATCTTTACTGTACATATTACGTAAAAATAAATTTGAATATAGAATCAGTTCTACCGGCTGTAACACGAAAAGTGATACATAGGCGTTTAACATGGCAAATCAGTTTTTCCGTGCGCATTGCTTCCCAAATTATTTTATGAAAAAATGTTTCAAATAAATGTTGTAAAGCATAAAATTCTACATCCGAATCAATAAACAAAATTCAGTTTGATTACTTCATAACTGCAGAAATTAAATTTAAAAATTCACGTAATTTCAATTTAATAGTAATAGCCATGGAATAAAAACGAGATGAACAAATGCGTAACGTTTTATACGTCAATGTCAGAATAAATTGTGAAAATCATTTTTACGTACTAAATATTTATTTTCTAAATAAAAATTTAATAATAGTAAGGCAAAATATTTTTTAGATTTATTATTTAAGAATAATAAAATAATAAACTCGATAAAATATTTAAGGTAGGTTATTATTAAATATTTAACAAATTAGTTAATGTAACATAAATTAAATTACAATTTGATTTCTCCATCATTATTTCACAGAATAAGGCACGCAGTTCAAAATCTCGTTCCAAAATATTTTGGTGGTTTTGAAATTTAAAAGGAATGTATTTACGTTTTTTGAGAATTCTATGCCCTGTCATAAAATTTACATTTAATTCTCGGGAAATTTCCCGGACATTCATTGTTGTATCCAGTTCTATTAAAGCAAGAATATTTTCTTCATTGTTATAAATTCTTTCATTTATTTCTTTCTTGAAATTTAGTGTTCCTGTCTTTTCAAACTTTACCATAAACCTCTGAATAGTTGCCGTACTAGGAATATCATGATGCTGCCAAATAGCGCTAATATAGTCACGAATTAGTCCTAAACTATGGCCAGAATAATGCCATTTAATTATTTGCAACTTTTCTTCATCTGAATAATTATTCATTTTTGATAATAATAAACCCTAATATTAATTTCATATCACAGTTTGTCAAAATAAATACTAATAATTTGACGTATAAAACGTTACGCATTTGTTCATCTCTTGTTTTTAATTCCATGGCAATTACTATTAAATTGAAATTACGTGAATTTTGTAGCTCAAGTGGTAGAGCTGTCACCTAGCGAGTGAAAGGTTCTGGGTTCAAATCCCGGCGAATGCTCATAATTTTTCAAAAATTCTAACATATTTAATTTCTACAGTTATGAAGTAGTCAAAATGAATTTTGTTTATTCATTCGGATGTAAAATTTTATGCTTTACAACATTTATTTGAAACATTTTTTCCTAAAATAATTAGGGAAGCAATGCGCACGGAAAAACTGATTTGCCATGTTAAACGCCTATGTTTCACTTTTCGTGTTACACCCGGTATATTATTTTGTACATTTTTCTAAACCTTATTTTACTGTATGCAATAATACATTTTTTGTTCATGTTTTTAAACAGAATAATTTTTATAATTTAGAATTAAATAATGCGTCGTGTCAAACGGCCTTAAGCTATGCATGCAAATTTGTTAAACAAGACACAGACATTCTATAATATTCGTCAAAACTATTTGAGTAGATTGCAAACTTTCAATTCTAGACAATTTCAAGGCATTGCTTATAGAAATATCCCTATACAATGCTTAGCATTTCCCGAACGAACAATAAGTGCAGAATACACCTAGACAAATGCACCACGGCATCCGAAGCGAATTCTAGTTTCGCGACGATGAAATAGAACAAATCAAAAGAGAATATTGTCCAAGCAATTCAATAGTTCGAGTTGATGTTATATACACGTGACATTTAGTTCCTGGCACAGATAGACAAACATATATAAATGGAGTTTTAATGCTAATTAATATACCTAGTAGTAAATTTCAAATAAGCTGATTACGTTTATTTAGGTTAATTAGTAAATTTTAAATAAATAGGTTAAATTTTAATGTTCCATTAAATTAATTTAGAAAATATAACATTAATGGCCAATTGCAACACCAAAAGTTAAATTTCAAACTTGGTGTAAATAAATAAAAACAAATCGAATATTTAATAGCAATATCAATTATTACATATAATAGTTATTTGTGTATTAAGAGCGTAAAGTGATTCTTTGTTACTCGAGCACGGTAATTGCAGCGCGAGCCGAAGGCGAGAGCTACAATAGTGCAAGAGGAACAAAGACACTTTACGTTCGTGATACACACATCATTTTTTCTACGATTGCATCTTAAAGTTATTAAAAAACGTATACGTCTGAAACTAAATTCATTCTGTTAACTGTCAATATGACAAGTTTCTGTTTTGTTTGTATCCCTGGTAACTATTGAAATAAGCGTTAATTTATAATCTTTTTCGCGCGTTGCCATTGGAGACGCGCAAAAAAGATATGTTTTGATTGTTCCACAGAAAACGTCAACATTACGATGACAAATAAGAGCATAATTGTCAACTTTTCATAGCAATCGTAGAAAAAAAGTAATTTTGCTTTGAATTATGAATAAAACAAATAATGTACAGTACTTACTTTTAAAGTTAAAGATTGAAAGAGAAAATATATCATCACGCCTTTTACCCATTACTAGGTATGACACTTCGCAGAAGCAGATCTCGGTAAGTGATAAATTAACTACCTTTGTTTTCTTCAGATTCATTTTCAATTTGTAGTTGCGAAATTAATGTTATAATATAGAATGTTTAAAATATTTTATACGATAATTTTCTAAATAACAAAATATCTTTGGTGTCTTGTTTGATTTAGGTAAATGTGTCCTTGTTTTTTTGAATAAAACCGCACGAACATTACCTTGAGATTAACATGCGCTCGCCAGGGTTGCGAAACAAAGACTGAATAAAAAAAGTAAAACCTTGTTTTGTTATTAATACAGAATAAACGAGATGCGGCACAATTTTTTGTTTCCTATACGACTTTTAATCTGCATCCAGACTCGCGGGTCTTAAGATCCAATCTAGAGTAAGCTACCGATAAATATTTTCGAACGAGGGAAACGGGCTATGAGAATTTTCTCACTTAATTTTCAAAGAAAATTCCTTTGATGTTATTTTCTGCAAAGTCTATAAAAATAAATTATCGTAATAATCGTATGGAGACGGCGTCATCTACAAACATAAATAATATAAAAACTGCCACAGTAAATAGCTATTTTCTTACTGCGTTATTACGAAAATTATATGTAATAGTAAAGTATAATGACACCTTATTAGAAAATCGTGTCAATTATTGATTTTGTGATTGGTGCATACCAATTTCTATACACGTTATTGAACAATTCTTACCCTACTGGTGTACAAAATCGTTTTGAATAACTAGGTCACGAAACAATTTTTTAAGGGCGTAAATTTTACAAAATTCATATTTTGATTATAACCCTTTAATTATAAAGTAATCACAACAGACTTGATCTTTCAAAATTCATATCTAGCATTAAAACAGTTACAAGAATGGGCAGTTTACGACTCGTGCTGCAAACTCACGAGTGCAATAATAACTATTTATGTATCAAGTGATAAAATAACTAGACGAAGCGTGAGTTAATAATAATAATAATGACTTTATTGAGACATATCAAAAGCGGGATTCAGCCAAAGGCTGTTCTTCCACCCAACCACGTACATAAGATTACAAAAATTATAAAGAAAATGTACCTAATGAAAATAATGAGTATAGGGTACAAAATAGAAAAATAAACAAATAAAATACAATACAACAGAATACATTTAAATAAATTGCATCATTTCAAAAAATTATATTCAACAAATGAAATATATAAAATAAATTAGACAAAAAGTGCATATTAAATAAATAACTTCTTAATATGATATTTAAATGAACTTAACGACAGAGACTTTAAGTTATCTGGAATAGTGTTATACAGAGTTGGTGCTAGATAAGAAAATGAACATTTGATTTAGATTTGGAGAATGAAGAAACAATATATAAATCTCTAGCTCGTAGACCGTATTCATAATTTTTAAATTTAAGTTTATCATGAAGACATGATGGAGTACCAGTAACTTTAATTTTAAAGATAGTTCGTCGAGATGTAGCCGAGATGAACAACACAATGTTTAAGGTTCAAAATTAAAATTTAACACCGTTGAAATGCAAGAGACACAATTATATATATATATATATATATTGCACTGATGATTCAATTAGATCAATATTATTTGCGGCATAGACTTCTTTTTATAATAGACTCGACAGTAAAATAAAGTTCGTATTGTAAAATCTTGCGGCATACCGGTTGATAACTCTAGATTAGAAATATGTATGCAAAATGTATTTAATGTTTTTTTTTCTCCACAATAAGTGTAACTGCAAATATCGTTCTAGTTCAGTAGTTTGTGTGCGATTCAACATAACCGTTTGCATATTCCAGTGAATTCGTATGAGTCTAAAGAGTGGTAGAGTGAAATAGTTTAATACAAATATGGGACGCATCTAAGTGCCGATATTGCTTCTCTGGGACGTGCGCGTTTGACAAACAGCCAACGGTGGCGGCCACTTGAATAAAACCGCGCGGCGGAGCGAATCTACAGCCACGTGCCAAGAACCAAGAGGCGAGAAGCCGGCGGCGGGTTAAAATATCACAAGATAGATACTGCAATCAAACATCTCACATCGCAGAGCTACCGCTGAGACTCCCTCCCGTACTTTTTTAAAACTGTTATCATATCAAAGTTTCCATCTGCCTCCGTCGTGCAATAAATCGGAAAACGAATTATGGTTTCTCGAAACTTTGTTAAAAGTGCACAGCGACGAGTCGAACGTCCCTTCGAGAACTTGTATCGACTGTCATTGTAGCCCAGTCCAA
Source organism: Pterostichus niger (assembly GCA_947425015.1). Lineage (NCBI taxonomy): Eukaryota > Metazoa > Arthropoda > Insecta > Coleoptera > Carabidae > Pterostichus > Pterostichus niger. Next base: position 22,909,855 of record OX380345.1, on the reverse strand, counting down.
AACTCGTCAAATTTTATTACGGAATTCTTCCTTTCCTGTAGTTCTAGGAAAAGTTGGTCGCGAACAGCCGAGTTTAGCATCACTCCGACTTGGACACTGATGAAAAGAAATAGCAGTTATTCGTTTGAAGCAACGCGTACTTTTTGCTGAGATGCAATGCCGTAAAAGACTTTTCCGGAAACTGGCGTAATTTTATTTACGCGCTAGAGCAAATTCCAATTACGATGCGGACGGATGATGTAATTACAAGAATCGTTTGGAAACTTATTTTCTAAAATAGCGAGCGTTATTTGTAAGTGTATTTGTATTTCTTGCACGAAGAGCAAAATTCTTCCCTATTATTTACATTTTTACTTCTTTCGCATTCGTAGACACATAAATTGAATTAAGCACGAGATTCAATCATGTCCGCTGTTTTATTTGAACATTTCCACGGTACGCTTTAAACCAATCTAATGACACTCAGCGGTAACCAGATCCAGATTTACGACAAGACAAGTTGACAGTGATACAGGTGCTTAGATTCGCTGTCGCTCGTGTGTCTACTTTCGTACTCGTTTTGCAATGGCCCTTTCCCACATGTGTTACATACTATTTTTCAACATTAAATGTGAAAATTACATTTTCGTAACACATGCACAAGAAACACGTTCTTATTTCCTAATTTTAGAGAGAGAAACACTGCTTTTCTTCCCTAGGGAGAGACACATTATGTTTCTCTCCCTAGGTAGGATGTTTCTCTCTCTAGGTAGCATGTTTCTCTCCCTAGGGAGATGTTTCTCTCCCTAGAGACTACGATTATTAACTGTTTGCGGCGTTTCCTAGGTAACTAGTTACGCAATTCATATTTGACATTTGTCCCTATAAGACAGTAATTTGTGTGCACTTGTTACGAAAAGTATAATATGCTTCACGGGAGGGCGCGATTATCCCCTGCAGGGCCGCAACTACACATTTTTCCAGGAGGGGCAAGACCTAATTTTGCCGCTCCCTATTGCCCCACACAACTCTAGTAAATAGCAAATCATTTTTACTCCTATTTAATAATATTTGGGATGTTATATACCATTATGATGGAATTGGAGTTAATAAGGACGGTTTATTTGTAAATGAGAACAAAAAAATTCATGTAAAAAAAATTATTATACCACAGGAAAATATTATATATAAAACTATTATATAAATTTGACTTTTCTTGATATTTTGGCTGCAAACGTCTTGATTAATTCGTCAAATGAGATTGATGACTCTCTTTGATGTTCAATTGATATGAGACTTAAATTGGTGAACCTCTGTTGTTTCATTGTGCTTCTTAAATAATTTTTTATTAATTTTAGTTTGCTGAAGCTCCTTTCACTTGAAGCAACAGAGACTGGAAGAGTAAGGAATAATTTCAGAGCTGTTGTTATAATTGGGTAGCCCTCTTGCAGGTGTTGCTCATAAATAATTTTTAAAGTAAATTAATATGTATCATGCTATTTAAGAAAATAGAATTTTGTGCCATAACTTGAAAACTATTTGTTTAAAAAAATATTTTACTACATAGTCTAGTGTACCCCTCAGATATGAACATACTTCCCAAATAACATGTTGTAATATGTCTAATAATAAATAAAATAATCGCGATGTCCCATAAAAAACAACCTGTATATTAATTGTTAAACGTTTAATGTTTAATGATAAATGATATTCTTAATTTGTCGTTTAAGGTTATATTTTGTTTTCTGTTTTAATTACGTTTATAGTTTTTTACTGCAAATGCAGTTTCTTACCCTGTTTCCCTAAACTACTACGATTTTCCATATACCTACGAAAATTTCCCTAGCTCTTGCAAGTTGCCAGTGGCAACCCTGTAGGTTATAAAATTTCCGAGCGCAGTGTCAGTGCATAGTAGAGATGAAAAAACTATCGATAGTACTATCGATACATCGATAGTTTAAAAAAATAAAGTACTATCGATAAGTAATTAATAGAAAAAATCTATCGATAGTATCGTTTAGTAATTATCGTTTAGTAACTATCGTTTAGTAACTATCGTTTAGTAACTATCGTTTAGTAACTATCGTTTAGTAACTATCGTTTAGTAACTATCGTTTAGTAACTATCGTTTAGTAATTATCGTTTAGTAACTATCGTTTAGAAATTATCATATAGTAACTTTTGTTTAGTAGTTATCGTTTAGTAACTATCGTTTAGTAACTTTCTTTCAAATAAAATAATTTAAAAATAAAAATAAATAAATAATAAATAACACGGGCTGGACTGTGAGTAATGACAAGCAAATTACCTTATGTTTCCGGAGCAATTCAAATACGTGTGTTATTTGCGGACCACGTGGTAGCTTATGTGTTAAGTATGATTTCATCTACATTTAAATGATATAATTCAAATTATATTTAATATCGTTATTGTACAGTAACTGTACACAAATGTTAGCTGTAAATTGATTGGTTGTCGGAAGACTTTAAAGGGATGAAAGACAAAGTGAGATTTCTAAGAAATTTATTATAGGGTAACAGGTACGAGATAATTTAAATTCAATTGTTCTCTGATGTTCATTGTAGTTTGTGCTGTAGTGAATATTATTGGGTCAAGTGGCGGCCAATACATCACCACACATACACAAATAATCACACACCTTGTATATATTCTGTAATAGTCTTAGCAAAACACTCTGTATATATTCGTTCATTTTCTGTAGTTTCTAAGCATCATTCTGTACAATTTTCATGTTTCTCCACTACCTGCTATTGTAACTTCGCCCGCTTTCTCCGAACCTAACAACATCTGTTTTTCAAGTACCTACATTCCAAACTTCTTTGTTCACCCCAAAATCCACCATTTTTTTCCTTCTAACCAGGACAGTCTCCGCTTATCACTCATCCAGTATGCATCACAACTCCAAAAATACTATCACAACACCACATTTCTTTTTTATTTGATCTAAATTAATATAAAAGGTGTTTAGAATTGCAATTAGTTTTTCTAATATCTTGATCTCGACAAATATATAAATTAATGTAAGAAATGATATATACCTAGGGATAGAAGTACATACTTGCATTTGATTTTTATTTTTCACATTTGTAACTTCTGAAATCTTGTTATTAAGCCTAAATTTTAAAGAAATAAATTTTTGACATTTATTGTATATTTCCTTATTTTCTATTTCTCTCATTTTACATACCTTAGAGCGGGTAATATTAACTGTAACAAAACCATATTCACAGAAATTATTTAGCACACATCCCTTAATATAGAGCAACATCAACAGTTTTAAATTTTAGGGGATGAGGGTAACATTTAAAAAATTCTAAATTTTATTTTACCTCTCTCTCAAAAATGGAACAAATTTAATAAATGATTTTAAACTCTGTATAGGCAAAGATTTTTTATTTTTGAAAAAAAAATTATTTATACTTTTGGAAAAAAAATACTATCGATAAGTAATTAAAAGAAAAAAACTATCGATAGTATCGTTTAGTAATTATCGTTTAGTAACTATCGTTTAGTAACTATTGTTTAGTAACTATCGTTTAGTAACTATCGTTTAGTAACTATCGTTTAGTAACTATCGTTTAGTAACTATCGTTTAGTAACTATCGTTTAGTAATTAAAACTATCGTTTAGTAACTAAAACTATCGTTTAGTAATTTAATTGACTATCGATAGTACTATCGATATATCGATAGTTTACTGGTAGCACTATCGAACAATCGATAGTTGAAATTACCGATAGTTTTTCATCTCTAGTGCATAGGTACTAGACTATCTATGGTCTAGGGATGCGGAGAGGCGAAGGCGGTCATAGGGAAGGAAGACGGACTACGCGTATACAGTAAACTGTACTGCCCACAGATACTCTAGTATACTGACTGACACACACGCGATTTTGAAACACAGACCATGTACTGTGCTAAAATTTTTAAAGTGTGTGCATAATTTTGCCGTCTCCAAAATTTTGCCGCCCGGGGCAGATGACCCTCCCTGCCCCCCCCTGGATGCGGCCCTGATCCCCTGTGTCCCTTCCTTGATGCATAACATACTATTTACAAGAAATTTAATAAATATTTTATTAAAATCAAAGGAATTGTATTTGCAAATGCACATTACGTTTTCTTGGTCATAATAAACAAAAATAATAAGTTACGTGTCAAATAACATTTTCCTCATTCAATTACTTTCCTCACTAATGAAGGAAACAAAATTGAGTGAGGGAAATATAAGTTTCACAAGTAATGTTGAAAAAAATATATTTTTCTAAGGAACGTAGTTTTAAACTTTAATCCAACACTGTCGTCCGTAATAAAACTGTGATTATTCTTGTGGAAAATATCACCGCAATATTTTTTGTAATAATAATGAAAGACTTACCTTGCAACGGCGCATAGATGTTGAGGTAGAGGCAATCCTCGGACTGGTTCTTGAGATAGGGCAACAGTCTTTTTAAATACTCCAATCGTCCTTTAGGCATCCGATCTAACGCGGCAGTTTCATTAGCTATATTGGGCAGTTTTTGAGGACATACAGGTCCCATCTTATCAGAGATACGAACACCATCCCAAGGACTCGGTGTCCTAGTGGGACTGAACCGATTCTGTCGAACCGGCGGCGTTGCGTACGGCACTCCGAGAAACACCTCGATTGGTTTCAGCGCGCGGTAGTGCTCCATCGACAGCACCATGCCTTGTAATCGGCCGTAGCGTGTCTGCACGATTCGCGTGCTCATCTTGAAGTTCCTGGTGAAGGCCCCCACGTGCCATGCCGTGGACAAGAGTACCACGGACAGCAGAAATGCGTTGCAGCGACGCATGATGGAGAGAAGTGACACTCACTGCATTTTGGTTACTTTGCACCCGCTCTAATTATTCTAAACGTTTATTTACTAGCTACAGTTTAATTTGATATTGATTTTGATTGACGTAAGGTTGTTGATAAGGGTGGGGTTGCCATTGTTGCTACTTGACTTGTTTGGTTCTGCTGATTCATCTGTAACAAATACAAACATTATATGCAAAACTATTCATTACTAACTATTGTAAATTATAAAGTTATGGTAATAAATGTCTAGGTTTCACATAATATCTATAATAATTTACCTATTATGTTTGCTTTAATCTAAAATATATGAATGGAACGTAATTGAATTATTGAAAGAAATTATCCACTATAATTAATGAATATTTGCAGCATATCGTATAAATTCTACGGTACTAAATTAAATTTACCAGTTGTACAATACATATAATAAATATTTCCTATTTATTATAGAGACAAATTTATTTTTTGACCAATATTATTTTTCATTTAAATATTTTTGTTACTATATGATCAATGAAACCTCACTAGCAAACAACAAATGAATTCAATTGTTTACTGTTAATGCAATTTGGTATTTATGACAAATAAAACTTTGATTTCAACATTTCAATTATTTTGCCAGTGAAAAAATAAATAATTTCATATTTACGAGTATTATTAATTTAAAATATTCTAGAAACAGAGAAATTTAATTACATTTAAAAAATTTTTTTTTTTTAGAAAAAAAATCTAATAAATTAAAACTAAATATTGTAATATTATTTTTTCTAGGATCGGTTAAAAATTGGGCAATTCGAACTACTGCAGACCTAGGCCCCTTGTAGATCGTTGTTATTGACAACGGGGCTCTTTGCAAACTACAAATGTCAATTTTGTTTACATTCTTATTTTGTTTATATTACGAGTATATTCTTAATTATGTATGTTCAAAATTTGTATTAGTTGTGTACATGTCTGGTTGAAAGTACTTTTGCAGATCCCGATTGGTTAAAGCTCTCGCTGCACTCATACCTCTAACCTCTAACCTCAGTCTGCAAAGATTTATTTTCAACTATTGTACAAAATGTCATATAATGCAATGAAAATTCAAAGTTATGTTCACAATATTTTATTGCTCTCATTATTAAAATATCATTTAACGTACTGGTTTATATTGCGCTAAATATCTTAATCACATGTTTATAAGCTGTAGCTTCGAACGCTTTAGTCATGGCGTGGAGATAATAACTGACATATTAATTAGAGGGTGAAGTTAACTTCCTACATCTTATATTGTAACCTTATTTTCAAATGATTCTTAAAACTTTTTATTCTGTTGTCTTAATTTGCGATCGAAGCATACATATAGACTGACTAATTTTATCAACTCTTTAGATAATCGTTTTATATATGCTTGTAAATAAAAATCTTTTTAAATTTGTTATATAATATATTATTCCACATTAGGTCGCTTATTCACTGCGTGACAAATAAGAACATTTCTTTTTAAACTAAATACGTGTGACATTACTATATCTTTAAGCATGAAAATTTACTACAGTCGTTTTTTATTCTATCCATAATTATTAATAAAGCTAAAATTATAACTAAAATTTTATTAGTGACTAATCAGTTTTATGAATCTGCGATTAATGGACTCAACAATATTATTATCTTTTTATTAAATCTCGTAACAAAATACATCGATCCGGATTAAAAATTATGAATAGTAAGAAAAATAGTGAGTTCAGATCCTTTTTTTAATTCTTTTTATATTTGATATAAACTTATATAACATTACACTTTAGACTTGGTTAATATTTATATTCAGTGAAGTTCTAGGAAGAAAAATATATAATTTTACATGAGGTGTAATTTGCCCGACGGCTTCAAAATACCGAGTGAAAAATAGTAATTTTAAATATAATTTATTAATTTTTTTAACATTTATTAATTTCAAATTATTAAATTCCTTTATAATAGCGAAAATTTAAGTAAACAAGTTTATTTATGTCAAATTACATTATATTTTTTAAATTGAATATAGCGAAAAACCCTCAGAAGAATCCCAAGAAATTGTTGATACAGTTTCTGCAGCTGATTTCCGTATCACAGAAATGGTCAAATACTTACGGTCGTAAAAAAAAATACATTTCTAAATATTTTGATAGTTAAGTAATGCTAGTATTGCTCTATCGATATAACAAGCAATGTGTTGTATCGGTCAAGGGGGCATGAAAACGTTTACCCAATGAAAAGTTTAATTTCAAAATATGTACAGATGATGTTAAAAGATTTATAAACCTTAAAAATTAATACTAAATTTGCCATATATTGATTATGGTTGATGAGCCCATTGTTTATATTTCGTTAATCGAGAAAAAGCTTATTGACAAAAGTGTGAGTTCAAAACGCAATAAATATTGCTGATTGGGTGGCAATTAAAACATGCGTTTAAAAATATGATCAGGAAGAAACAATCCATTCCGTGATTGGTCGGGCTGTCGATCAGCCTCGAACAGAAGCATAGAGAACGCTAGTTCGACATGTCCGCTTGGGCCATTATTCTGAGTGGATGAAGGCATTTTCGAGTTGTGACGGGCTGCAGATGCGGTTTCAATTTACGAAATTGTTCACGACGGCGTTATTTATTCCCTGGAATACATTACCGCAGTTCTAGAAACGAGTCGCGACAGGAATTTGATGTTTTTGAAATGATCACGAGGCATCTGTCACACACATCACTGGGACACGCGTCGCGTCATATGCAAACCAGTCGAGCTGCGTTTTGCGTTTTTATTCCAGGTTTTAAAGCAAAAAATGAAAATCGATGCCACACATTTCTCGATGAATGATGCGATTAGTTTTTAGGTTTGGATTATGTTGTGTAGTTTATTCTGCTGACAGCTTCATCTGTTTGTATAGTAATGAATTATATTCGATGTTGCACTAAATTATTTTGAATAAACGTCACTACAATATTTTAGGAAAATATGTGGTAAGCATCAGTAATCAATAATAAAGCAAGCAATGACAAATAAGTGGTAGATAAAATTGTAACAATGACATCCATTCTAGACAAAAATTATTATTATTTTTAGAAATTTAATACAGAAATATACCATATAAATAAATTTCATATTAATATGCGCTAAGAATTCTTTTTTATGTAAGTATTATAAAAACTGCTTTCAGCTCAATGTATACAGGCGCAATATTTCCAATATAGAAGACTACATGTTCGTTAATGTTCGGTATAAGCGATGAAAACACTCGAAGTTCAGCTGGTCTGCATGTGTTGCAAAACAAGCTAATATCGTAATAGTACGAATGCCACTTAATTAGCGATGCGGTAGACAACAATAAATACATTTCTGTTTCTGATTGCTTTTAAGTTTAGTCTAAACAAATAAATATAATAGAATTATATTGTAAAAATAAATTAAAATTCATGGAGAAAACGCTACCGCTAAACATACTTTGAAGAATTTTGCTGTTATAACTAAATTTTCTAGAAGAAATAATAAAATACCAAGTTCCAGGACTTTAATAATTTCATTAAATCTGTACTTAAGCTTATTCATTTATATGATAATTTTAATTTTAAATTTATAAATAAATTTACAAAATCTTAGTTATAAAATTTAACTATCATTTGCTGCGAAATGAAAAATGTTCTTAATTTTTTTAAATTTATATTTTAAAATTTTCATAATATCAAAATATCTATTAACAATTTATACTAGTTGTGGAATTATTGTTACGATCTCGTTTCGCTAAGCATAATTCGAGGTTTTAAATTATAACCAAAAATACAATTGTGCCCCGATATTCTATAAGCTATAAATTCCCTATCCTTATTTGCAATTATTAACTCCTTTCTGTCAAACATTTCCAAAACAATTTTACAAAAAGCAAGCATATAATTGATACGTATATAGTTCTTTATAACTAGTAATAACTTTACTCAAACAGCAATTGGCAACTATCAAAACCAATCAGAAGCATGCACAGCTAGATTTTAGTGACATCGCAAAATTCGAGACTAATAAATAGTTAGTTATTCAGTCATATGTAAAGTCAAGTAATATATACCCTTTAATTTTTTTGCAATAATTTTGAAACAGTCTATATACTTAAATTTCTACCTAAAAATTAAACGATAATTGAAACTAATACTAAAACTACAACACAAGACTATATTCTATATAAATTAATAAAAAAGCACTACTAGTATACACAAAATAAAAGCAAAACCAAAGAAATGCAAGTCACAGCAATAATAATAATAATAACATTTATTTATACTTCAAAAATACAGAAAAAAATACCTAATTCTCGTACCACATTTACTGTAAGTGTTTACCATTTACATATCAAAGCACATAATATGTTTGATTTGAATCTTAGATATATAATAAATAACAAAGACATTAGTATTTATGTCTTTAATTATCTTTAAAATATTATTTAAAGGGGAACATCTATTCATACAATGATAAATCAGTTGTCTCTTAAAAAATGTCTATATGGTATGTAAAATGATAATTACTGTAACAAGTATGGTACACATTTTTATGCTTTAATTAAATCACTTAAAAACATACGCAAATGTATAAGCTTATAGAGATCAAATAAAAAGTGTACCTTTGTCTCAAATTTGACATCGTAACCAACGTCATCTCTTATTAGTTAAATATCTCAATATCATATCTAAATTTTAAAATACCTTCATCTCGTACAAGATTAGTTACAATAACATATTGTGTTAGAATTACGAGGAAAATACATAAAATTAGCATTCTCCATCACCAATTTCGCTAGCAATTGTCGTTATATTCATCATAGAACTAAACAACACGCGATTCACAATGTCGGCCGGTATACATCAGCGATAACGTCCCATGAATGCTTCTCCTGTATACGAGTTGTGCTCATATCTCATTTGTATATGCTTTGAAGTGTACGTGGTACGAGGAACCAAATATTTGTCTGTTTAAATTTCATAGAATATTACCCGAATCTGTGTTATTTTGTAATTAATGCCAGATTTGTTTATTCAAACTGGAACGGTACATATCGCTACTGGAAGTACGGTACATTTTGAATTTAATTAGTTCAAGTAGAAACGATTATTTGTGTGCTGTATAGGTGCTTGCGTTATTTAAATTCGTGGTACAACTATTTATAACATAATAATATTATTAATTGTCTTGTTGTATTAGTGAACATTTTGAATGTTATATTGGAATTATGTTATTAGTAAAATTTATTATAATTATAGTTTAATTACATTACATGTGTAAATAGAAGTTCAGATTAAATTTTGACTAGTTTATTAGTAGATGTTTAATCAGTTTGTGAAATTATGTTCAAAACTAAAAATGTAGGTTGATAATTAATACTACACCACAGGAAATCAATTACAGTAAAGTGCAGTGGATTTACTGCTTAAAATAATATCCAAACCACTCAAACACACTTCAAATTTTGGGCAATATTGGAGTCAGTTAGGTTTGAACAAACTAATGCTTGTTTATGTATTAAGTGAGTCACAACTACCGTTATTATGAGTAACTAGAAATTGAAACATTTATTTACAACTTTATATGAATTACAGTTAAGATTCGTATCCAATTTCTTTGAAATAATTTATTTGAGAAAGTTGGCATTAGTGAATTATGTTTGTAATTTGTGAAACTTATGTGTACAGAATGTTTTTATCCTATAGAAAAAGAAATAAAAATATATATTATAGAAGGTACTGGCCATAAAACAAAAATAAAATTCGCTAAATTAATAAAATAGTTCTTGAAGTGTGCATTTTAGTACCACTGAACTACACTATAAACAGACATTTAACAGATGTTGTATAATAAATAAATTAACTATTATACTGTTTATTATTATTATTTAATTATCATTGAATTATCCAACTATTTCTAAAAAAAATTAAAAAAAATATTTTTGTTTGGTGATTCGTATGTTATATAATATATACTCTTAAATATGTTTTTTTTTTCGATAAAATCGTATATTCATATTACTAGAAAGAAAAGATAATTTTATTTAATTGTGTCATACATTTTTAAAAGTATTTTGAAAAATCTTCTTGACTGTGAAAATAATGCTTTTGTTAGTTCCCATTAGTGTTAGGTACTATTAGTTGCATTTTTGCTGATTTTACTGAACGATAAGTCGATCTCTCTCAAAACAGAAAACCTAACTAAAAATTACGATGAAATTTTGTATTTATTTTAAGCCAAAAACTGAGGTCACTGACATATTTACAACCGGTTTACCCCAATTTTAATAAAGGATCATTTTAAGTTTTTGTTTTTATTTCGGTAGTCAAACTGGCTGACAAATTAAATTACTATTAATCGAGCTATTAGTATTTATTTATTTCTACAAATATTTTAAGTTTGGTATGTAATTAATTCAAGTAAAGTAAATAGATTTTTGTTTTTCACGAAGCACACGAAAACCACTAATACCGTGTCGTTTAGAACCAAATTAACAATTCAGAACTTTATGCTACCATTACTTAAACAACACATTCTCTCCAACAAAATTTTCATTATTCTAGACCTCAACATACATTATTAACACAAGATTCCAGCATCGTAACAGAACAGAACCACTCGCGCAAGAGAGAAGGAAAACCGAATGAAAGGGTGTGTTAATCCCTGTACACCATTCGCTACTCTATTATAAAAAGAATAATTCAATTTAGCTTGTATTGCGACCGCAGCGTTCAGTCCAGGAGAACGATGGTGCGGCACATACACGACACTTTTATGTGAACCTACAGACTGTATTTTATTATAAAGAGACGAGTGTTGAGCTCCTCATTCACAGGACAACCTCTGTTGTAATGGAATTATATTAAAGCGCTGTTTACGAACTCGATCAAGGTGTTTTAGACGCAGAGCTAATGGACGCTTGCTGTTAGTTGCGTAGTTACGTAGTTTAAATCAGTTTCTGGTTAGTTTGCACATAGTAGCACGATTTATTCAACATTTTCTACATAGTCATTCACTTAACTATAAACTATAACTAGTTTTGCGTTGCCAAAGGTGAAAAAGTATGAAAGATAAACAAGGGTGGGATCCAGGATAATATTCTAGGGGGAGCAGCGATATACAATTAAATTATTATTAATTTCATAAATGGGCACCATAATCGAAATGTAATAAATAAATATATCATCACGCCATTTATCCATTATTGGAAATTAACACTGTTTGTAGGCTATGGGAATCAAAATAACATGTACTACTGTTCTGTTCTGTTCTGTTCTGTTAGAGATACATGGAGGACCCTAGAGCCAATCCTGGTTTATTTACATTCAGTTAAGTATTGAATAATAATTATTCAATATCCGAACAGAATCGCCAGACCGGACCATACACCCTAGACATAAAGACAATACACTACACTCCGCCCAGTTTCTGGCAAGAGCTGGACTGACCTGTTTATACCTTAAATGAAACACATAGTGCAATGCAAATCAGCCGACGCCACGATACACAAAAAAGTTTAACGTCCAGAGGACTCCGAAATTTCAAAGTAAAATCAGTGTTGGGTGACTTTTTTAACGTGGAATTCTACCACACTTTGTTGCTTCTTTCCAAAATGCAGTTCAAGATTAAGGCTGGCTTACTAGTAGTTGAGTTTCTTTCTCAATTGCTGTTGCTTTTTTTAAACTAACACGTATTACTGATAAAAACTTAAATTATATATTGAATTACAGTTATTTGTGAAGAAAATAATTTAAAACAATGTTTTACTCTACAGATATACGCGATTAAAAATATAGTAATATAGTTCTGACTTTGTTCACATTGGCTACTTTTTTCATGCGGTAAACAAGAGACATGTGCGCAGTGGAATATAACTAACTTCATTGTACTGTCAATGGGATTTGTCAGATTTGTTTACTTTAGTTAGATATTATTTTTAGTTATCAAAGAACAAAAAATCACGAAACAACATCTTTTCTGCTGCAAATAAAATTCCTCAAATATCATAGACAAGAGAAGTCAAATATGCAAAATGCTAAGTTCCTTTTCACATTTTGTTTAAATATCATCGTTATCTCTGTTTCATTATTTTATTAAAATAATTTAAGTTGCTTTTCTTGAACTTTGAATTACTATATATGAATTTTAACATATTCAGATTATTTTTCAAAAATTAAATCATATATTAATTGCACTCTTTCAGTGAATTAAATAATTCTTGTGATATCACAACTCCGATATAAAACTGACCATGAAATTTCAAAATTAAAAAAAAATTAGGTATAGAAGCCCATTAATTTTTATTCGTATATTATGGGGTTAATAGTTCAGTGGCAATGCGTCGGACTGTGGATTTGAGAACCTAAAATTCGATTCCTACAAACGATAAACTGATGTTCATCACAGTATTCCTGTAGCTCCCCCTCAACTAGCATCCTTGGAAGGGGAAGATCAAATAGCATCCAATGCATTGTTTTAGTAAAGAGAAATCGGATTTTGGAAGATGTACCGCAAGATTTTTCAATACTTCCGTTAATTAATGATTTCATGTGATCATGGAGACTTTTATAAGAAGAAGACTACATCGAAAAATAATATTAAACATATTTGAGTTATCAGTGCAGTATACATTATATTAATTATGTGGTCAAATTTCTATCTAATGATTAATCCTCGATTGGTCAGAAAAACACTACTTTCTTCTCAGAATACATTTCGATTTAGTGTGTTTATGTATCCAAAGCAATCAGTACATATGCTTCCATAGAACTTAACGGATGCTGAATAGATTTAAATTGTGTTTTTCTTTATTTCAACGATGTTAAATTTTAATTTGGAATGTTTGACAAGTGTGGCAACAAATAATTTTATAATATCTAAACTAACTAAATAACTATAAACGTAATATTAAAATTAGTATAATTAGTTAAAAAGCGATCGTAGAAAAAAGTACATGCAACTAGTATTAAAAGTGTCTTTTTTGCATTCGTGGAATTAATAGTTTCATAAATAACTATTTTGTTTTTGTAAATCAATCAAAAATGTATATAAAAAAGTTTAAAGAATTCTGTAAAATAATATTGTTCCAGAGTACTGAAATTGTTAATCTATAGAGTAACCATACAAAATAAATGTTATAATTATTTTACCGACCGGTAATTGATAATGAACTAATTAAAGAATAGAAACTGTTCTAATACTGTTAATGGTATCTATTGATATAATTTTAATATATTAAGAGCACCAATAACGTATCATGAAATTAATAGAAATTCATGAATCGAAATTTGAGTACGATGCAACAACAATTACACATGGAATTGTAAATTCCCCCAAACACAACGGATTTTCATGTAAACAGAGATAATTAACCAATGCATGATACATAGCCGAGTTCGGTATAACACGAACACGCATCTAAATTGCATGGCGTCGCTACAAATTCGCTCCGGGCGTTCAAACAAAAAAAGCGTATTTCAACGCCTTCGTGATTGAAAGACGAGCTAGAGCAAAGCGAGGTCACTGTGCAAACCCGCTGCATTGTTTCATAAAAATATAGGATTTCCAGCAAGAGATCCGGGCGAGAAACAATGCGCGTTGATTTACGCTTCTAACCGACGCCCGGAACAAATGTCGGAATATTCTTCGTAAAATTATTTCCTGTTCTAGCAAAAAAGATTTTATGCGATGGGTAGGAATTATCGTTGTGAAACAGGGACGAAGAATGATATGTTAGATGAATATTTGCATGATTTTTATTAGAGAAAAATAAATCCCGACGGTTTTTTAGTTTATTTATTCATTTAACAATTATGGCTTCTTTCTTACAGATAAAAGAACTTTAAATTAATGTAAAGTTAAAATAATACTTTCTACAATAAATATAAAAAAAATGAAATCTAGAACATTTAGATTATTGTCATATTCAAATAAATATTAATATATTAATGAAGAGGAAAAAATCCTGTTTAGTCTGTCACACAGAACAAGTGAATTATAGTGAAAAAACGGTAATTCAATGCTATTTTTGATTTATCAAATTACAACTTATGCCGTGTATTTTTATCTAAATGAACTGCTGAATTCAAATTTAAATACACTTTAATTCATTTAATTAGTTAATACCAGCAAAATCGCCTGATAATTATAATATTTTCACTTATAATATCATAAGAGCGTTAATTCTTTCCGGAAATTTTTAGGAGTGCATTTCAACAACGTATTAATCGGCCCGAGTGGAACACGAGGGCCCGATGACGTTGTTGGAATGCACGACAAAAAATTTCCCGGATATGAGTTAATGCTCGAATGTAGATTCGGTAAGAAAATCGTAACGACACCGCTACAAAAAGCAAAAATACATAAATTAATATTTAAATTTTATTCGAAATAATCAAGTTGGAATACAAGTATAACTATAGCAACGTAATAAAATTATTGACAACAAAAAACACTAACTGAAAAATTCGAGCAAAATGTCACGTTTTGGTTCCCTGTCATTACAAAATATTGATAAAAAGTTAAAATCACCAATCATTCTGTTAGAGCAAGTGCGGTCTCGAATTTGGCGAAGCAAGGTGTCGGAGAAGAACAGCTCATCAAAGTTACAGGGCATAGTAATGCGCATTCTATTCGGCCTTATTTGCAAATGGATGCATAACATCATAAAAATATAATAGAAAGCATGAGGAATGAAAAAAAAACCTGAATCTGGTAGTATCATTTGTTCTTCTACTGCTAACACTTTATCAGATTCTTCTTACAAAGGAAGCATTACTTATAACAATTGTGTTTTTAATTTTAATTAATATGCGTTAGTTACTGCTTTCTTGATTATACTGACCGTTAAAATAAAACTATAATTTCTAAACATTCAATATGACGTTTCACTATATTGTCCAACTGTCAAATTTGACATAAAAATTTCCACTTATTAATTTCACTTAGGTTGGTATAGGAATGAAAAATTTCCAAGAAAATCTTGACGTTGCTAGGTAACCCATGCTCGTATAAGTGTTTCTATTGGTCGTTAATTAGTGTCGTACGATTTTCAAAGAAATTATTTTTTTAAATAATACAACATTCATAAAAATAAGTTGCAATTTCTAATATGCCTTTTTATCTATTTTATTTGGTCAATTAATAATACTTTCATGGAATCTTAGTTCTTGATAACAGGTTCTGTCAAAATTATATCGTAATATTCATAATAAAATTATATCACAAAAACCAAAACCGATCTAATTATATTTGTTATTTGTTATCACGAAATTAATTTAGACAAATACAGATGTCACCATACACAACATGATAAATTGAATTCCCCCTGATCTGTCTCATCCTAACTTCATAGTAGACAGATTTACACGGCAAAAAATTAACATAAAGAAATTTTAAAATCTTTTTAATGTGACCACAATCATAAAATTAAGTAAAACCGAGAATTCAAAGCATTAACTGACAGTGAATTGGCACAAACAGAAAAATACAAATGAATGTCACTTGATGTAGTTACTACTGTATTTTTTGTTACATTGTAAGTCTGCTACGGCGATCAAACAATCACCGACGCAGATCTATATTCCATATATAACGCTATGAAGTTGCTGTGAAAAAGAGTATAGATGATTTCGCAAGCTGACGAATCGAACATTAATATTATATTTTATATTAAAATAGTAATTTAAATGAAAATTTAGAAAATAAATATATAAATGAATTTGATATCAATATTATTTTTTATTAATATAATACGAATGTATATGTATCCATAAACATTATTTTCCCATTATAAAATAAATAAATTTTGTCATTTAAAAATAAAAATTCCTCTAAATGAATAAATACCATTGGTATATGCATGTAAAATAAATAATATACTGAATTTATTTGATATATATTGCAATTTTTAATATTAATTAAAAATAAAATATATCCATATTATTTTATTATTTTCTTCATATACAGAATGTTTCTATATCTACTTATGAGTTATAATTTTTAATATACAAATAATAAAACAGATTGTTAATTAAGTTCGCAAATATAATGATTTATTAATCATGTTAATATTTAAATAAAACGTATTAGTATATAAATAATTTATATTTATAATTAGTGATTATTGTATAGGTAGTATTTTTAATTATATTTCGTTATTAACATAATTAATAAACAATTAAATTTGTTATCAATCAAGTGGTACTAAAAACGTACTCTTCAAATAAAGGGTACCTATTTTTGCTAATTATTTTTGTTCTATAAACAGTATATCAAATTAAATAACTTATTAAAGGTTTGTGTACATAGAAATAACCTGTATAAATATAACATAGGGAAAAGCTTTCAGAACTCATATTTAAAAAATTAAAACAATATTTTTGTTGAAGTTTTCCATATTTATTTACAAATACTTTTGTTTGGTACAAACGTTTATCTTTGTCGAGAAAAATAAAAATAATATTTAAATAAATAAAACATAACTATAAATAACTTCATTACAAATAAAAAAGTAGACAAGCAACCAACATTAAGCAGTAAAGAAGCAATTATTATTTCTTGACTATACATTATTTCGTTATAATTACTATTTATATTAATTCGTTTGTAGTTACACGTGTATTTAAATATTATTTTTTAATTTAAATAAAATATCTGAAACTGTAAAATAGATTTCAAGTTATGAAATTTCATATAACGCAGTTTACAAGATACTAATTTCAGATTCCGGATGTACATGTAATTCTAAAATAAAATTTTTTAGGACATGGCGCACATAGCTGTCTTGCTTCTAGTGGCCTCATCGATAAATAAATGATAAAGTAACAAGTAATTTATCTGTCAGATATGTCAAAAATATTACATACACTCCACAATTTTTATTAACTGTTATTTAATTATAAAATAAATATGACTTAATCGACGGCGAATTATCCGTCACTATATTATCTCAGCATGGATAAACGAACCTTATACTCGTATACTTAGATAATAATAATAATATCACGATTATATTATTTGAGTATTATGATTTTCGATTTAAATTTCGTATATCACTCATGTTGACATTTCTTTGTATAATATATTTACCGTATACCTCAAATAAATATAAACATAGGCGTTTGATATCAAATATATTCAGCAAACGGGGTTTGTATCAAAATCAGATTCATTATTTACTATTAATTACTTTGAATGCTACAAATAATATATATATATATATATATATATATATATATATATATATATATAATAATTATAATATTTATAATATTTCGTCGGCCTCATGTAATATTACGAGTACCTATAAGAATTATTATTATTTTAAATTAAACAATTTCAGTAAACTTTTTTACTAAAAATTAAATGTGTATATGTATGTATGTACTATGAATTTAAATTCTAACACATGGGGTAGGGGGCTAATTTATATCGAGTCGGTCTGTGAATTTGAAGACTTGGGTTCAATTCCCACAAGCGACAACCAATTTTTACCAAGTTAAAACTACCCCTGTGGCTCCCCCTCAACTAACATCTTTGAGGAGCGTGATTTGTCGGCTGGTAACCTTACTTCACGCAAAGAAATATATCACTTATCGAGATCTCCTTCGGTAGAGTACCACACCAGTAGTGGATAAAAGACATGATAATATATTTAATTTTATTATTTAAATTCTAACATAACTAATAAATGTCAAAATTAATTTCAAAAGTTTACTAATCTATCAGCATCAACATCTTGAAATTTTATTATTATTACTTTTTGTAATTAAAAATTTTGAAATATAGGTAAAGTAGTGCGATATAAGAAAAATTGTATGAAAAACACCTGTTTGACCAATTGTAATATACCTAACAACTTTGTACTTGTCCGAAAAATAAATAAGAAAGCAAGAAATGGCATACAATTAATATTACATCTGAAACCTTTATGTTCACCTCTTATCAACACCAGTAAGGATAAGAAGGTTTGTAAATTACTCTTTAAAAAACGGAAAGTTACAATGACAGCTGTTATTTCCGTGGCATAGATATCACAAAAAAATAATAAATAATTATATCGAATCATTTTAATTAATATTTCTAATGATGCAATTTAATACCGTAATTGTTGATACTTTTGATTAATGAAAAACTGATTTCGCATATCTATTTTTTAAGATTATATAATTGAATACATTTTAAATCAAACCACATTTATTGAATGAAACAATAACTACACCTCCTCGTATTCTATTCATCATTGCGATAATGACGATTTCATGCAACATACGTAAACCGCATAACACACTGCACCAATTAATTATAACTTTGAAACAATAATGATTAATTTCGTTTAACTACAGCGAACGCGATTTGTCCGCGTTGAACGATTTATAAATAGCAATTTAAAACTGAAGTGAATTTAATATCTGCATTAATTTTTCATTTTCATGATCTCATGACTTTACGACTTTAAAATATCTTTCAACGACTTTCGTTACGAATTGTAAAATTGATAATGTTCTTGAATAACTTAGAAATTGAATATACGAGAATCAGAAGTTATAAAATGCATTTCATGACTCGCAGTTTAATTGTTATTTTAAAACAAATTACCTGTTTTATTAACATCAATAACGCATTTCATACTACTAGATATTAGTTTATTATTAGCAGACAAAAGTGTTTTGTATGATATAATCAAAGCAGGATTTGGGCAGGAAACAAAGGAAACGCCACTTTGAGTTACTCGTATCTCTGATACAAGCCGCTGGAAAAATAATTAGACTCAATTTGAAAACAACCTCAGACATAACAATGCGAAACAAGAGTAAATCATTTGTCCTCTCGTACCTCATGGTTTATTATAAATTTAATTAAAATCAATTAAGAACTTAAAATTAAATGTCATCATGAAGTTTAACTTTATTACAGTAGATATTTTAAAACTAAAAGCATAATAATGAAAATGATGCTTAAAACCAATCTCTTAGTATACCCTCGTAATATCAACCTCAGAAATTTCAAATATAAAAACCATATTCTGAAATTATTTTTTCATGGTCCTATCAATTTGTGTATTAAGAGCGTAAAGTGATTCTTTATTATTCGAACACGGTAATTGCAGCGCGAGCCGAAGGCGAGAGCTGCAATAGTGTAAGAGGAACAAAGACACTTTACGCTCGTGGTACACACATAATTTTTTCTACGATTGCATCTTAAAATTATTAAAAAAACGTATACGTACTGAAAATAAATTCGTTCTGACAACTGGCAATATGACAAGTTTTTATTTTGTTTGTATCCCTGGTAACTATTGAAATAAGCGCGTGTTTAATATCTTTTTTGCGCGTTGCCATTGGAAACGCGCGCATTTAACGTCTTTTTCGCGCGTTTCCATTGGAGACGCGCAAAAAATATATTTTTCGATTGTTCCACAGAAAACTTCAACTTTACGATGACAAATGAGAGCGTAATTGTCAACTTTTCATAGCAATCATAGAAAAATAAAATTTACTTACTTCAATTGACAGGAAAAAGACATATTTTTACTTCTCAAGGAAAGAAACAATTATTAATAAAGTCTTATCAATGGCAACTGCAAAACAATGATATGATATAACATTAGTGACCTCCAGATGGCATATGCCAAGATAATAATTTCTTATTTATTTCTGAAAATTTTATTTTCTGATACGGTAGTGTAAAAATTATATGCATACCTCGCGAAAAAAGTATCATTCTTAAATTAAATTAATACTAACGGTCATAGATTCTGCAATAAATATAAATAAATAAATATATCATCACACCTTTTACCCATTACTGGTTGTGGCATTCTGCCTAAGCAAATCTCGGTAAGTGATATATTTTTTCCGCGTGAAGTGCGGTTACCAGCCGTCATATCACGACCACCAAAGATATTAGTGGAGGAGGAGCCACAGAGATAGATTTAAATTGGTGAAAATTGTTTGTCGGCTGTGGGGATCGAACCAGGGTTCTCAAGATCCACTTGCCGACTCGATACCACTGAGCCACCTACCCCATAGATTCTTCAATGATCAGTGATAAAGAAAATTTTTCGGCAAAATACTTTTAAAAATCTGATGTGGACACCACATGACTTCCTTGTACGCGTATTAAACTATAGATATTTTTTTAATTGCACATATCTGACATTAAATTTTAAATTTTTTTCTTATTTTTTATTCTAATCCATTTAAAAACAAAAAATATATATAATTTTTAAATTAACATATCTCGCTTATACAAAAGGCTAATTAAATCATTCTTAATGTGCTAGACGCAGAATATAATTCTCTAAAACTTTTATTTGCAGCATTTATTTATAAAATCAGAATAATTCCATTTTTTTTCAAGAAAAACTGTTCGCAGCTTCATGTAATGTATCACTTCCGGTTAGTCCCTTTGAACCAAAATATATTATACTATTTCCATTGATATAGTAGTGTTATATACCAAATTTGAATAGTTTTGGATTATATTTGGATATAGTTTTTCATTAAAATCTATTATAGGCTTCAAGTAAGGTACCACCTCCGGAAGTTATATAATGACCAAAAAGGAAGGTACACAACTAGATGTTATAACAGTCCTAAATACAAAATTTTAACTTAAAATTTTAAGTTATGCGAGATACGTACGTACAGACGGCAGTACGAAATTAGTCAAAATGGATTCAGAGATGGCCAAAATGCGTATTTCCACTGAAATCTGAGATCCGAAAATTTTCGCGATGACAATACTTCCTTCACTTCGTACAAGGAAGTAAAAATACATTTAAAAATGTAATCTTTTATCAGTGTGTCCTCAATCCCACAACAATTCGCAATCACACGAATCTCCACAATCCCCATTAAAGGTGCGATTCGGAATCCCTCCCCACAACGTACATCACCCTGTCCCGCCTTGATTTGTGGCAAGCAATACCCCGGCAATTAATGTTGTTTACAGCCGTTCCGTGGGGACGTATTTGCGTTTTAAATTTCGCTGCGACTTGCAGTGCGTCGAGCCCACGAGACGTGCTGGGCCCCAAACAGCAAGATGCTCGTTGCCGAAATGGGAGAATCATTTTTTTATTCCCAGTTCGCTTTATTTTACTTTTTGCGGTGTTTTATCTCACGTGGATTATTTATGAGAGTTTGTGACTCTGCGTACGTTGACGGTGGACGTATTTGGTAGCGAATAATGGATGATATTTTGTAATTTCAAGGTTTGGATTATTAAATCAATAAATTATGTCGTACTTTTTTATAATTCTGATAGATATTAAATTTGTATACAGTCGACAAACAATTTTCACCAATTTAAATCTACCCCTGTGGCTCTCTCTCTCCACTAATATCTTTCAGGGCCGTGATTTGACGACTGGTAACCGCACTTCACGCGAAAAAATATATCATTTACCGAGATCTGCTTAGGCAGAGTGCCACACCCAGTAATAGGTAAAAGGCGTGTTGATATATTTATTTATTTATTTATTAAATGAAAATATAACCCCTGATTACAAAATACACAGATTTGCTTTTTCTTTAGTTTCGAAATTTAAATACATTGGTTGGTAGCACAAGCTCTATTTTTGCTTGTTTTAAGAGCAGTGTTTTTGGGTGGGGTTTAACATGATAAAACCGTGCTCTTAGAACACCCAAAAACAGAGCTTGTGCTACCAGCCTATGTCGCAATCTGGTAGTTGAATGTACTACTAAATTTTGTGTGGACCTAGTAAATGATAGATAGTTTAGTCATCGAAAACCATCTAAAATTTTGCAAGTGTAAAACAACGAAAAAGGTTGATTTAAAACTGTACTCTAAAACCCGGTTGCATAAAGCAATGTTAACTATGTGGTTACTGAACAGCATATTAAGAGTTAATCATGACCAAGATGACATATTTGTAAATGTTTATATAGATAAAACAATATTTGTAAAAAGAATGATTAACTTTTTGTCATATGACATGACTGAAAGTACAATGACGATGATAAATTTAAAGTTAAATTTATGGCAGAAACTTTTGGGTGGCTATAATGCTGCGTTAGACACTATGATAGAAGACTTCGATTGACGATATACTTCATACCTAACTGATGTGTTGTAGCGGTGAGCAAGCAGAAGATTCCTGGTTCGAATTTTGGCATCATCTGAATTATTTTGTCGTAAATTTAACTTAAAAATTTATTAGTTTATTGTATATTACAGATAATATAACGTTTTAAAACAATGAACTGTCAAACATTTTGACATTTCTTAGATGCGTTTCTTTAATGGAATTCAAGTTATTCGCGTTGTTAACACCGTAATTAGCTGACATATTATGCACCCGGACTTATCTCCTTTAAATAGATATATTCATAATAAAAAAGGTACAGGGGTAGATTAGGTGAAAATTGATTGTCGGCTGTGGGGATATAGTTATACATATATATTTGAAAACCTGGATTCCACATCCGACAAACAATTTTCACCAAGTTAAATCAACTCCTGTGGCTCCCTCACATCTTTGGGAGCCGTGATTTGACGGCTGGTAACCGCACTTCGCGCGGTGATATATATCACTTACCGAGAAGTCAAAATTTGTTTGATACCAAAGACAGAAACAAACTATCTCGCAATTTTTATTTCTATAAATTTTAAACATACTCGTAGAATCGGATACGATATATTTTTCTAACTTCTACTTCACAATCCTAGTGCTAAAGCTGTTAAACAATATTATTTGATATTGCGTTATTTTTTAAAATTATGACAATGTAACATCAAAGAAGTACATAGCAGTTTTCTGGAGATGTACTAAAAATTTTAATGACAGTCAAAGAATAAACAAAGTAAATTCAATGACGTAAATGTCAAGCCATTTGATATAGCGTATAGCTATGTAATATTTAATTAAATCGGATGGTAACAAAGAAAGTTTACTGCACTAAAAGTATAATAATTCTTACGTATAATGCAAGTTTTATGTTCAGTTTATGGTACCATAAATTTTTTGTTAAAACAGATTAAACTGCAGAGGTAGTTTATAAAAAAATAGTTATATCTCGTTGATGGCATCATGTTTATAATACCCTACTTAGAAATAAAAATAAATTTTAAAAATAATTTATTTATTCTTTTTCCACAACTAGGCAGCAAAACCACTGTGCAGAATTTTGTCACGTGGCTTTAAAACTGTGAACAAGAAGTGCTATAAGAAAAATGACAAGACGACACAAAAGTTGGTTGCTAAGACAATATACAAGACAGTAAAACTTTAAAACAGACTGTGAATAACTACATGAACTATACAAGACTGAATACTCACTTTACAGTTGTACAGTACGGAGACTAGAAAGACCTAAAGACTTTACTTTAGAATGTATAATGATCAGGAACCCTAACCGTAACAAAACCGTAACGGAAATCCGCACCGATATACATCTTATTATGAAATCGTAATCAAAAACCGAAACCGATATTAATTTTTTGAAATATACCGAAAACAGAAATTTAATTGATTCTGTAACCGAATTCTAAAGAATCAGAATAATATCAATTCGGTTTTAAGGTTTTAACCTTAAATTTAAACAGGTATAAAATTCGTACTGAACCGGCATTTGTAAGAATACGAAGAAAAATAGGTATAAGTTATTAGCTTTTATATTTTATAAACTTGCAGTATTTATGGTCGTCATTGGACTGGCAACACTGGATATGAATGGTAGTGTGATAGTAAGATTGACACTATGGCGTACGTAGAAATAACTTCCATTCAAAATTTTTTACGTAACTTATTTCGTAATTTCATCTTACACGTACTGTAATAGTTATTTACGTGGCCAGCGTAGTAAATTAATTTTTACGGGTGAGTTGGAAAGTTTGTGGGATAAGCGACGAAGGAGAGAACCTTCATAATCCAATAAGCCCAGTAAAGATTAATTGCAAGCGTACCGAGTACACAGTTTTATTTCCATCTTCACAGAGTTTTTTTTTTAATTAATTTTTATAAATTTTGTAAAAAGATACATTTTATAATCGAAGGTAACTGGCGATATAGGACAATTTATAGCTAGATAGTTGTAATGACAAAACAACTATTGCCAGTGTCAACAGTTTCTTGAATTCTAAAAATAAATAATTTGAAATAATGGATTTAATGCTCAACGAAGATTTCTAAGGTAATACTCGCCATAATTACTCATTTATTTAGTTTATTTATTTTTATTTTTTATTCTGGCTTCCTGGCGGACCAACTGCTAAGGTTATATGCCGCCATTACGCCCTGATCCTGCGTTTTAGATCTTAGAGTCAACAGCAACGCGGGTTTCTCGGGACGATCACCCATCCAAATACTCCCCGCGCGCAACGTTGCTTATTTAGTTATCATAAATGTTATTAACATAGAAGGTGGAAATAAAAATTTATTTACCGGACTTTACCACGTAAATAGGTGTTTGTTTTTATTTATTTATTTATTTACGCTACTCAACATAACTGGATCTTATCCATCTAATCCTAATTACTAAAGCCTGGATTTTTAGGCAATTGCCTAGATTCAAATTTTAATATACTTCAGGCAATATCGTTTTTCTATACATAGGTAATATGTTTACGTGTAATGGAAGGTTTTTTTTTCGTGCCTTAGAGCCTATTTTTTCTATATTTTGGTTATTGTGCCTATTTTACTTTATACAGCCTATTTTGCCTATTTTTGTTGCCTATTCTAACTTTTATTGAGCAGATCAGGTTTATCATCTACTACATTGACTAATTCAACACTCGACAAAGTGTTTCAACCTAACCTATAATATTTAAAGTACTTACTTTAATCAAGTTTTTGTGTGTGAATTTAAAATACCGAAAGAAAAAATGTTTTTTAGTCAAAATTTTACGTGGCAATTCAATTGTGTCTTTGCCATTAATCAATGGAGCTGAGTTAACTTTAGACGATAAGGCTAAATATAAGAACGCCCCGATCACATTTTGTGATGTCGAACGAAGTTTTTAACTTACAAGCAAGTTCTGGCAGACCGTAGACAGTCAGTCCCTTTCCGAAAATTGCATTGAGCAATTGCTCGTAATATTTTGTGAATTAAAGTATACTACATAATTTGAATTTGCATAATAGTTAATAAAATGAGAACCCTACATTATTATTTTTCAGATTGCGTTAATTTTTGTTTAAAATGATTATTTTAAACGAAGAGTAGATACGAGTACCAATATTAGAAAATGGAATCGTTAATTTTTTTTAAAACAAATTATTTCAATTTAGGCTGCCTACAATACCGCCTATTTTAGAGTAATTACCGGCCTATATGCCTGCTTATTTGGGTGTTTTTAAGAGCCTAAATACCCGGACTTTACTCATTACAATCGTACTTGAATGCTATAACATTACCCACACCACCGTACTGCCGGATTTTCATTCCTTGGGATGGAAAGTGCAACATTCTTCTCTCAGTTAAGAGAAGAAAATTTTATTTCTGACAGAATCGTGGAAAAGTGTTAGGATCTAAGACATTTCCCAAAACAACAAATACCACAACGATGCCACAAACCAGCTCATTTTCCCTTCCCAAAATCACATCTCAGCGCCTGTACCAAAAAGTTTACCCTAGCGTTGAGAAGATGGAAAGAGCGATTCGTTTACTTTCGGCGTAACGCGGCGAGGTCGGCTCCACCCACACACGATGTAAATCTCGCGAATGCGTGCGCCTCCACCGCCCAGAACGACCGGAGCCCGCGATTCCGGTATTCCGGATTACACCAGTCCGACATGTGTTTATTCATGGTTTTGTTTACTTCGTTTCAGCAGGCTAACTTAATAAAATAGCTGGAATTAGAGCTGCGGTGTTTTAAATGGCTGAGGGTTGGAGTTCAGCGAGATGGTGATGCCTGGTTTATATTTTTGTAAAGAGCACAAAAGAGAAACATTGTTTCAAGTTTAATAACCACAAATAATAATACGTAATTGTACTAAAGTCATAATATTTTATGTATGTTTTATATGATTTGATATTATTATATTTTATTATTTGTATTTTTGTGAATAACCAGATATTTAATTTCGCTTGGTACATGTCTACAAACAATTCTCCTGTATTGGCATTACATCCTCTTCATAATGAAAATACTTAGTAGTGAAGATATGTAAACCTAGAACATTCTCAGACAATGTCAAATCATCATTGTTGTCAAAACTGAAGAGTTAGCATTTTTATGATAAAGTGGCACTTTGGAGACGGTTCTACTTGTATGATGTAGTCATAGTAATTAGTCGTACTCATTTATAACTTCGATGTAAATTAAAGTAACTAATGAATAAATGATACATGCCTACAAATGTGGTTACTACCTGTCAAATTACGACCCCCAAAGTTGTAAGTGGAAAGGGAGCTCAGGGGTAGTTTTAACGCGATGAAAATGGTTTGTTACCTGTGGGAATCGAACTCGGGTTCTCAATTCCATAGGCCGACTCGATACCACTGAGCCACCTACTTCATATATCACATACCGAGATCTACTACAGCAGATTGCCACCACCCAATAATGGGTAAAAGATGTGATGATATATTTATTTTATGAATAAATGTATAGATAATGTTGTAAGGATTCGTGCTGTCTCATTTTATGGGATATAGCATGATATGAGTTGCATTCTTTTTACCAATAACCTCACTAGTTATCAAAATAAAATGAGATTAAAGTGAAGCAAGCTGAGATAGTTGATTTGTAAATAGAACATACACAAAGAACTCTATACATACATATATCTTTCTATGTTACCTGTTGCTGTCAAACGTCAGACTTTAAATGCTAAATGATGAATTCAAAACCTAGCTGTACTTCTGCTGTAAGTATGATAATTCATAATAAATTGTTGGTATTATAAACTTAAAAATTCGTTTTGTAAATATATCACACTTTTATTAACATTAACAGTATTCATTTTGAAATAATTTGACAATGCTCATCGATGTGTCAAACACATAAAAAAATAACCCTCACTCATGAACTGAGGTGAATATCTCAACAAGCATTACCCTGATAAGTAGCTCAGTATAGACAAGGGAGGAGAAATTCATCTCACTTTATTCTCACTTCACCTCACCTCAGTTCAGACAAATAGAACGAACAACTTTACTGAGATAACTGAGGTGACGAAGTAAGATATCACGTAAAAAGAACACGGCTAGTATGTATGTAGTAAACTATTACTATGTTTGTCAGTAATCGCATTACGCAAGCAATAGTTATTTGCATATTTAGACCGTGAAACAATAGTTTGTGTGCGTTGAAAAAAAGTTCAAGTTATCACTGCAACTACATTATGTTCATTAAAAAACTTCAAAATTTATTACAAATTTCGAAATGATAATTATCATAAATATAAATGTATAACTCAGGAGGTATTTATTTGTTTACCTGGAGCATTTTGTTATCGTGTTTTTGATTGATTTAGAACAGCCCGCCAAAGTAGCTAACAATTTAGTAATTTTTGTTGCTGTATACAAAAAAGTTGAATTTATCGGGCTTATGCACGTAACTTTACTTTAAAGTTGTGTGATAATAGTTTATTGAAGAGCGACTTTTATAAGACATGTTTTATCGCACGCGTTCAAGTTTAGAAAATAAGCCGCAGGTGAGTTTTCTAAAGGACAAGTGCGAAAAAAGTCTTATAAAATGAATTATTTATACTATTTTTTCTATTCTGCATCTTTTATAAATTAAAATTTAAAAAATCTACGATATTTTAAATCGAGTCAATTTAGGAATATTTATGTATGAAATGTTGTGGTTGGTAACTTTTATTGACATTTATGCAATTGTTCAGTTTTTGAGGTTGAAATTTTTATGTTCTCAGATTGACAGTTTCAGTATATCATCCACTACTACCAACCGTCTAAAACAACATATTGGATATAGTAATGAATGAGTTCCTTATGAACGCAAAATAGAAAAAATATATATCAGTAAAGCCCGGATATTTAGGCACTTAAAGACACCTAAATAAGCAGGCATATAGGCCGGTAATTACTCTAAAATAGGCGGGATTTTAGGCAGCCTAAATGTAAATAATTTGTTTTAAAAGAAATAAACAAATCCTTTTTCTAATATTGGTACTCGTATCTACTCTTCGTTAGAAAAAAATAATTATTTTTAACAAAAATTAACGCAATCTGAAAAATAATAATAAAATAATAATGTACGGTTCTCATTTTATTAACTATTATGCAAATTCAAATTATGTAGTATACTTTAATTCACAAAATATTACGAGCAATTGCTCTATGAAATTTTCGGAAAGGGACTGTCTTCGGTCTGTCAGAACTTGCTTGTAAGTTGAAAACTTCGTTCGACATCACAAAATGTGACAGGAGCGTTCTTATATTTAGCCATATCGTCTAAAGTTACTTCAGCTCCATTGATTAATGGCAAAGACACAATTGAATTGCCACGTAAAATTTTGACTAAAAACGTTTTTTCTTTCGGCATTTAAAATTCACACACAAAAACTTGATTAAAGTAAGTACTTTAAATATTATAGGGTAGGATGAAATACTTTGCCGAGTGCTGAATTAATCAACGAAGTAGATGATAGATGGCTGATAAACCTTGTCTGCCCAATAAAAGTTAGAATAGGCAAAATAGGCTGTATAAGGTAAAATAGGCACAATAACCAAAATATAGAAAAATAGGCTCTAAGGCACGAAAAAAAACCTTCCATTACAAGTAAACATATTACCTATGTATAGAAAAACGAAATTGCCTGAAGTATATTAAAATTTGAATCTTGGCAATTGCCTACAAATCCGGGTTTTACTTATCAATAATGATTAAAATTGCGTAATGATATATTTCCATATTTATATTGTTAATGAAGCCGAATAGCAATAATTATTAACAAAATTTTATTTTCGAAATCAAAACAAAGAACAAGAATTATTCAACCATTGCATTCTTATTCATTTTCGGTTTGAATTATTCCAGAAAATAATTCTGATATTAGCATTCTTGATTCCTGCATATTTTACATTCTATAGAGAGATAGAGGAAAATGAAATAATGTTGACTATACCCTCTTTTTGGTAATCAGTTGTGCAACTTTTGCTTTTTGGTTTGAATAATTCCATAAAACAATTTTGATATTAGCATTCCGATGAAGATTTATAGGGTTTAAAAGTCAATCCGACTTTCCAAAAGGACCACGCGACCGAGTTCCCGATAAATCAGACCTCGCAGCAACAAAATCATAATATATCACTAAGAACTTGTGAAGAATGTTCAAATAAGGAGTTACACCCTGACTTTTACACACAAAAAATCCACTTAGATGCAAAACTTCTCGAATCCTACCACACTTTAGTACATGCCAAAATTTACGAGGATAATATTCTCAAGTTGAATTATATTTCGATAGACACAAACAATCCAAAATTTTGGATATACATAGCTCCTGGCGCCAAAAAGATAGTTGTAGTTTATCACTTCGATTACTTAAATCAGAGTAGATAAATTAGACAAGACTAATAAGATAGAAAGAGCGT
This sequence comes from Pterostichus niger, assembly GCA_947425015.1. Classification (NCBI taxonomy): domain Eukaryota; kingdom Metazoa; phylum Arthropoda; class Insecta; order Coleoptera; family Carabidae; genus Pterostichus; species Pterostichus niger. The sequence continues at coordinate 22,879,500 of OX380345.1, read as the reverse complement.
TCATTACGATACGCAACATTTTGTTTTAGCCGTTTGGTAATACCAGATAACATAGTAAAAGTATCAAACTGATAAGATTAAAATTGCCTTAAACCTGAATAATTGCATGAACGTCAATAACATTTACCAACCACAACATTTCATTATACAAATTTCCCTAAATTGACTCGGTTTAAAATTTATAAAATAGTTTAAATAACTTATTTTATAAGACTTTTTCGAACTTGTCCTTTAGAAAACTGGCCTGCGGCTCGTTTTCTAAACTTCGAATTTGCTTGCGTTACTTCTTATGTTACTTCATTATAAATACAACTTTAGTTCCTTCCGTTACTCTGACAACCATGGCCAAATTCACTTAATTGCGCTACTCTTATTATGGTCGTTTCATTCCATTGTTTTGTCAATTAAAAGTTTTTTTACAAAGTAATATCATCTAGTGATTTTTATTTCAATTAAAGAAACGTGACCACGTTGTCAAATTAAAAAAGCAACTTCAAAATATTTGAATACAAAAGTTTATATGATCAAACGAAACATATTTAATAAAATTACATACATACATAACATCACGCTATATCCCATTAAATGGGGTAGCACGTACCCGTCAACATTCTCATCCTGACACACGATACTCGTTTCGACCACATTAACACTTCCTCCATACGAACTCTTTCTTTTCCCACAACCAAAATCCTTCATAACGCAACAAACATCCATCCATTCGCTCCTGTACACCGGAAATTGGGTATTTTATTTGTACATTAGGTTAGCGTAAGTTACGATGTATCTCGTCAGAGGCACTAATTGACGTGTCCAAAGTGTAAGCTAGGAATTTTAATTACATATGAAACGACTATAATAAAAGTAGCGGAATTGAATTAAGTTGTCTATATGACAGCTAACATACAGAGACATCTATTGATAAAATCGTTGAAGTAGGGATACACAAGAAGCTATTTCTTTATAAGATCCTATTATGGCAGTGCATCCAGCTTGTATATCTAACACCGTGAAACAAACTAAAATAAATCTCGTATTGAAGAAAACTCTCGAGCTTACACGTGTAGCACCAAAGTGGGTTGTGTCTCTGTGTACGCTCACATCAGCTGGCTGTTCACATGCCAATGTAGCAAGGAGGGCGGTCAAATGAAAGGCAGGATTCAGGCCTGTTTTATAGCAGGGCGGTCCTTTTGTGGTAGGTATTACTCTGGCTCGCTTCACGGACCATATTATACGTTTTCTTTAACCTCCATTTCAACTAGGCCCCTTTCTCTTTCACTAGAAGAAAACCACTTCGACATGTGTGAATCTATTCATGAGTGTCTGTTCAAATTCCAACTTCCTCTGCCACATTCTCACATATTATGTTCAAAAGGAAAACAGTAAAAAATAATGTGATGTTGTTACAGTATACGATACTCACAGAATCATGTATTGCTCATCATTATTTACGTATTCGTTAACAAGTCATTATTGTCTAATTATACTTGGAAATGTCGTGTATATTAACCTTTCCTTTATTGCAGATTAATTACGGGATATAAATCTGATAATACAGGAAGAACATTATCGAGGTGATTCAAATTTCGTATAGACATGCTTATATTCATGTAAGGTACGTCAATCTACTTACAAACTGTAAACTCAATATGCAGTAATACGGTTTTTACCTATACTCATGCGTATGTATAATTCAGCTAACTTTGTGATGGCAAAATAATAAACGAATAATTATGTGCGATATACGTATACTATTTTCATTTTAAATTGGAGGGATCGGCATAAAACGATTAAACGCACCGCAATTACGTTTACAAAGGAACTCAAAATATGACCCGTTATAACTGATTTCACAAGGTTTGCACAGGGTTGCCGGTACGTGTATATTAAAAACAAAAAAATACAATCTTTAAATAAGTATATTTCCTTATTCATACGATACAAGTATAATATATTATAAATATTATATACATAATCTAAACATTTACCTACATTACTCAGTCTGATTCAGTACAGGTTATTTAATCTTCTTATTGAGTAACATAACTGCTAATTGGATAACTTAATCCGAATTAGTATTTTTTAAATGGTCAATCATAGGAAAAAAAAGCATAATTTTAGGTTGAATACGACCCTTATAATTTACCTGGTGTGACCATCGTTAGAAGATTTGGGGTAGCCGCAATAATAGATTTCATTGTAGTTATATGGGACACGGACGATTAATCGTTTTATGCCGATCCCTCCAGTTTAAAATGAAAATAGTATAATTATATAGGTTTTATTTTACCACAGAGATAATAGTATCTGTTTACAACGTTGCGTATGTCGTACTTCCCTTCAGGAAATAATTTTTAATTCCCAGCTTACTTTATAAGCACATTGTCACAGTATTAGAGTCAATGCCTCGTGCCCGAATATCTACGCCACCGAATAACCACCCGGTCGAAACAGTTTTTCACCACTTTTGTCCACAACACCGAAATTAGTTCTGTCTCACTTTATCATGGACTCACGTTAAAACGATGACGATAGTTAATGATGTCACGGATGATTTAAGTGTTATTTTAATAGAGCAAGTAATACGGAGAAAAATGTTTTTTGTTGTTTTTTAAATATTTCTAAAAAATTAATAACTTTTGCATTTTTTAAGACCTCTGTAATAATTTAATAATCATAAATTTAATAAAATAATTAAAAAAATATATATTGCAGCCTTCTTTTCGTATTATAATATGGGCATATTCTTTCGAGAAGGAATAGTGTTATTGTGTTTTTAAATTTCGAAATGAAGGTACTAGATGCCTTAGTGTCACTTACAGTCAGGTATAGAAAAATGTGTAGTGATTTGTCACATATTATACTTAAAAGAAATTTGTGAAAGAAAGGAAACGAGTATATAAATATGTAACATACAAGTATTAATATCAACCAAATAAAATCCAATTCGCTTAAATCGTCCTTGACCAAACCAGTAGAATACAAATCCACAACAAGCAAGCCAAATCGGCGCCAGTCCGCCAACGAAGATTCGGGATGAGAGGCGAAAGGAAAGAAATATCCCAGCTCCATCAGAGATGCAGGGCGCAGGGCCCGCGTCCCAATTTATCTCGCGCGCGCGGCTAATGCAGAATTTACGGCCGACGCGAGACGGGCCGGACAATGCGATCGCTGCAGTGTCGTCGGCCGGCGGCCGGCGGCGAGTGCTTTTAGCGGCTCATTCGCAGTCGGGCCGGCGGGCGATCGCGATCACCGGCCACTGGCCCGCGCCCGACAGATGAGAATTAATGGCCGCGTATTTTTCTTGCTTTAAACTGATGCGTGGTGGCGCACCCGAGAGAGACCTCGATGGTGTTCGCAGATTGTTAAAGCCCCAAACGATCTCTTTGGTTACTTTGGTTTTTGCTCTGCCAGTGAGTCGTTTGTCAGAATTCGCCGGTGACATGGCCGACTAAGCAGGCGAGGAGCGACGCCCTTACTCCACAGCCTTACCTGTTCAGATACAAGACTAGTTGTCCTGCTAATCTTCAATCGTTCTGTCAATCGACACTTTGGCTTTTTGTCCACTTCGATTCATCTTTCTTTAGCCACCATTCTTTCGCTAACGATTGGTGATTAACGCGGCCACAGCTGGATTCCTAAGCCCACATTTTTCATCACTTTCTCTCTCGGTCTTTCACCGTAACCACACGAAATATTTCATTGCTACTGAAAATTTTGCATGAGCAACAATGAATTTAAGTACACTCTCTTTTCGATATAATTATTCTGCATTATATAATAATAGGTAATAATTTTCTTTTGCAAAGAAATTCAGCCAAGGCTGTTTTATAATTTAACTTTTACATCAAAATACATTATAAAATATAGAATTTGTGTGATGTGCAGCGCAGAACTTAAAAGAACATGTCTAAACTTAAAGGTAGTAAAGTAATACTGCATTTTTATAATTTAATTAATTAGTTACCTCGTGTATTTATTAGATGTGCAAAAGCTAAATTCAAAGTGATTTTTAATTTAAATCTCATTTAAATGTTATATCAGGAGAGAAAATAGTTATATCTACGTTACTCATATTGTTTCTCTTTTAAATTTTTAATATTTTCATATTTCGTTTGTATCATATTTTTTATGTTACCGGGCAAGTAGTTAATATATCGAGATGAGAGTATACTTTATCTTGTCTCGTCTCAGAACATCACTAATAGAATTCTATACTTTAACACGAGCATTTTTTGACTGTCTGTGTATGTGAACGATCTCAGAATCGACTAGAACGAATTGATTAAACTTAGCATTCTCTTGTTTTTGACCTTAGAAAATAATGTAGCTAAGTCTCCATCTACATTCATTATTATCTTAGGAAAATATATTTAGTAATTTTTAAAGAAAAATCAAGAAAATTTAGTTATTCAACATGAAGATTTATGAGTACTTTAGAGTTATATAATTTGACCCAAGAAATCGACGAAAATAAACTTGATATCATCAATTGATTTCGAGATGTGTGCGAAAATTTGGTAGAAGATTAGGAAGAAATAATGTTTTTTTTTAATATTTCTTGGTTCCTAATTTTTTTTTATTTTCATTTTCCCGTTATTTTCCGACCAAAGTTCGACCTTCTAGATATTAATTATTATTTCAAATGTAAATTTAAAAAATACTAAAAACTGCATCTTAGCTAACTAACAAAGAATTTAACCCCTAAACCTTAATAAATGAATCAAATCTAGATACGTATTTCGAGAACTAAGTTCTCATCCTCAGTGCATCTTAGGTATTTGTAAATCATTAAAAGGCATTGGTCCTCTACTCACTATACTGTAATTGTGTAAATTTCCTATTATGTATAGATGATTTATTTGAGTACAATAGTAAAAAATTACATCGAATATTTTAATTAATATACGAGTTTGTGAAAAAGTTCAAAATTAAATGTGGTCTATAATTTTCAATTTCCTTTTGAGCTAGTTTCTCAGATATTGCTCTCGTCTCGTTTCGAAAAACAGAGACGAAAATGAAGCTACTCCCATTTAGAATTTCTAGAATATTCCAGTCAAGAATTCGGCGTCATTAAAATATTTACATCAGAACTAAGCAGCATGTTTGTCCGCTTTTTACTACAAAATTATTAAAAGTTAACATCAAATTTTGGTCGTAATACATGCCGCTGGTTCTAAAGTAATTATTAAAAGTTTTAATTACTACATCTTTCATGAATCTATTTTTATATTTGAAACAATGGTAGCTAAAAGTAAAACTTAAAAATTCAACGACACATTTGAAGATATAAATTAAATTAGCAAAAAATTGCTGTCGAATTGAATTTCATGTAGCTAGAAAATATTTTCAAAGGAAAAAAGGAGGGTATATTTACTACGAAGGACAAGGTCTTTAAGGAAAGGTCGTCTGGTCACTTCATTCAATCATATGTAAATAGTCAAGTTTATTTGTTGAGGCCGCAGCAATGAATCCAACATCGATTTCATTTAAACTTGACGGTTCTCGCAAGACAGTAAATGAACGGCAGGGCGAGAGCTCATAACGTTGTTTGAAGAAGATAAAATGAAAATCTCTTTGCAGCCAATTTTTTCGAGCACAATATAATCCGGGGTTAAACATATATTCGTAGGCGCACCACGCAGCGTCGCGACTATTGTGCGCGGAGTGCGACTGCAGTGCGCCGCCCCTAATCCTTCCCGAGTGGCCTTTGTCTGAGGTGTCCCCTATTGTTTAGCTGCGACCCGGACAGACACACATGCGGACATAGCGCGCTGGCTCCAGCTCAGAACCAACACCGCATTATTTATAGCATAATCCACACGGTTTGTATTGTATTCATCATCATCATGAAACCCACTAACAATATTTTTCTGGAAATCCTCTTCCTGGTCTTTCTACTGATTTACAAGTGGCTGAGGACTTTTTAAACTATCTACTGCAGTACTGCACCAGACAAGTTCACGCTGTATACTTCACTTAAACTTATACCGATTTGGCTTTTTGATGCCACTCACGGGATGTCATTAGTATAATAATAATAATATATTAAATAAATAAAAGGCTTCAGAATCCAATGTTATTTTTTTAAAAATATATATTTTTGGGACGTTTCGAGCATAAATATTTGCTCATCATCAGCCCCTTAAAGTATAAATACAATACTTATAATATAAAACTATCAAAATAATCAAAATGTCAAACCTTTAAAAAATATAAAACAATATTTGTAAAATGTCAATAATAATAATAAAAAAAAATAATAGAAAAAACCAAAATAATAAATAATTAAAATAAAATATATAAAAAATTAAATTGTTAAATTCCCTAAAAAATTTTGAGCATATTTTAAATAACATTGGATTCTGAAGCCTTTTATTTATTTAATATACCATATTATTAAATCCTTTTTAAATATATATTAAAAAATAATAATAATTTATTTCCCAAAAGACCAATAAACATTGGCATATGGTATGTCAAATTACAAAAAAATACAGTAAATTCAATAAAATAATGTTACAAGATGATACATATAATATAAAATTACAAAATAGATGAGTCCTGCTTCCTGCATATATTCCTCTACCGAGTAATAACATTTATTAATAAATAGATTTTTTAATCGTCTCTTGAAATTATTAAACGAGTTTACATCTTTTATTTCTGATGGTAAAAGATTATATAATCTTATTCCTATTACAAAGGGATATTTAGATTTAGCAATAATTTATATATAGGCATTACAAAGTTATCCTTTCGTCTAGTATTGTGTTCATGATTGTCTTCATGTTTCTGTATTTGGTGTTCCTTGTGCCTTATCAGTAAAATAACATTGAATAAATCTAAAGATGGCAGCAACATAATTTTCTCTTTGATCAAGATATTTTTGCAAGAAGTGCGATATCCTAGGTTATACATGTTTCTTATTGCTCGTTTCTGAAGTACAAAAATATAATAGTAGGGTTCGCCCAGATAGAAATACAAAAAGAAAAGAGCCGAATTTTTATTTTTATTTTATTTCTGTTAACATAATAACGATATTTTTTTTTATTCTGGCTTCCTGGCGGACCAACTGCTAAGGTCATATGCTGCCATTACGCCCTGATCCTGCGTTTTAGATCTTAGAGTCAACAGCAACGCGGGTTTCTCGGGACGGTCACCCATCCAAATACTCCCCGCGCGCAACGTTGCTTAACTCGCGTTATCGCATAGATCAGTTCCAACGAGTTGAGCCATGGCCGTTGACTATAACGATATTTAATTAGTTATTTATGTATTTATTTACATTTTTAATATATACCTCTGGGAATTATTCATCTGCGACAAACAATCGTGATTTACAATTTTTTTCTACTATTTTATTACCAGTAATTACAGATTGTGACGAAATATTATAAATGTACTTAATGCACCCTTTGTTCGCAGTAGCCAGATTCCCTACTGAGACAGATAAAATCCACGTACTAAAAACTCAACTCAAACGCAACGTATCTCCTTCCCTATGTTACACTTCGTCACACTTTTTAAATCCCCTATCCTCCCCCGAAATTGCGTGACGTATTACGTTATAGAACTGTAAGATCGTTGTTTTATAAATATTCCATTTCCCACTTAGCTTCCTTATATGAATTAATATAAACCAAAGCACATAACCAACTGAATCAAACTGCTGCACCTATTGAGGTGTATTACTTTATAATAAATCGGAATGAATAAACCTAGTATTGGGTCTAAAGTAGGCGAAATAAATAGTAAAATAGTAAGTGATCTAATTCAATAAGTGTTAGTAAAATTTGATCTAAATGGGAAATTCGTCTGTTGCAGTGCTTAGAGTTTAATTGAGGCTAAGCAATGAGATCATCCACAGTTACTTTAATACATTGGTTGTTATAATATATTAACTTCAAACTTTAGCAACCGACAAACAATAATACGAAAAGAAGCAAGTAGGAAAATAGATTGGTAGTTGAGGAAAAAATCTGCAGTGGCTGCTAAAAACTTTCCAGATAAATATAATTTGTATAACTTTTGAAAGAATAAATGACGAATGAGTTAAATGTCATGTTTCATATTTTTAATAGGATTATGTGCTCAAGGATTTACTTGAATTCTGAAGGCCTAATTGGAACAAAAATTTGGAAAAGCAATTGCTAATAGCATGAATATCATTTTTATACTAGAATTTCTTGTCTGAGAATTTTAATCTGATTTTAAACTTGACATATTTTAAATAACTTTTTTAAAAACTCAATTATGAGCCATGGAAACTCTAATTATATATTAAAATTTTATAATAAATTTTTATCTCTACATAAAAATATTCAAAATTTGTAAAATGTTGGTAAGAAATGAACCGATATAATTTCGAAAAATATTTTAAATCAAATTAGTATCTATATTAGTTACTATGTATTTTGTGATAAATACTACTGTTTACAAAATTAATTTTATATTTTAAAATGACCCATCAATAAAGTTGTGATACTAATTGTACACAGCCTATTAACGAACTTAACCTAAGTTAAGATTAAAAGCTTAAATATAAAATTTTAATTTTACTGCATTATTAAGTTATTTTACTTCTAGACATGTCTGTCAACTTTTTTAAAATACGTTTTTTTTGTGTTTAGTAGGCTGTAAATAGTGAAGATTTATTAAAATCTCGAGTATATAATTTGTGAAAGTAAAAACAAACATGTTATAGTAAATATTAAACAAATGTTAATGTGGTCCCCCAGCGGTAAAAGAAGAAGAGGAAGACCAAGATCAACGTGGTTACAAGAAGTAGAAGATGATTTGAAGGAAGCAGGTATTGGAAATTGGAGAAGAAGGACAGAAGACAGGACACAATGGAACAAAATAGTCAAGAACATCTAAGACAGAAATGGAGAGTGATCCCCTCCAAAAAATGATCTAGAAAGCTTCGATTGAAGCGGTGCAACTCCACTGGGAGTGTTATACCATTATTATTATTATAGTAAATGGCGATCTGTATTGTTTGTTTATTCAATTTTACTTAAAAATATGAATTTTTGACGTAATAAAATTTTCTCACATCTGATTTAAAGACTATTCAATATAAAATAATATTCTTCGAATTCTTTTTTCCACAAAATTCGAAGTGATTGAACACAATTCAGATGAAACCTTAATTATATCCGTTGATATACTAATAATACTCTTCCTCGTACTCAATCTGGTTTAAAAGTGGGTACAAGATGTCTGACGAAATTATCGATTCACAAAATTCAGAAGTTTAATGAGACAGTTCTGTGAGCAGACCAATTTCCTTGATTATCCGTGTTTTTGTCGAAAATTCAAGCAGTAATGATCGTAACCTGTCCGTGTTCACTGAAATATAATAATCATTAAATGTGAGTCTTTATTAGTGTTGTTAAAATGAAACTCGACCACAAGATGTTCATCATAGATCATCCTTGTAAGCCACGTTCACATAAAGCTTTGTCCAGATAGAGTGCAGTTTTATTTATAGTAGTACAGAATTCTTGTCTAACGCAACGGTTCAAATTCAAAATTTGGTGATATGAAACGACCAATCAGAACGAAGCATCAAATTTGAAACTCTCGGTAATAAACAAAAGCATACATACATAATATCACGCTATATCCCATTAAATGGGGCAGCACGAACCCCTGAAACATTCATAGAGCATCAGTGCACATCAACATTCTCATCCTGACACACGATACTCGTTTCGACCACATTAACACTTCCTCCATACGAACTCTTTCTTTCCTCACAACCAAAATCCATCATCACGCAACAAACATCCATCCATTCGTTCCTGTACACCTGTTTCGTAAATCTTCACTTACGCCCACTTCTCTAACAACGAATCTATAAGAAATAAAGGCAGCATCGCCTGCGCTTGTTTAAAAATACATTTAACACAATTGCAGTTAGACGTTGTATAGTAAAAACTGAAAATGAAAAAAAAAAGATGCGGCACGGAGTAAAGAAATGCGAAAAGTCAAAATATATTTGTCATCTACTTTTGTTGACGAAAGGTTAAAATATTGTTTAATTTTGTTCAGTAGTTTTTCTCATTTAATATTAATAATATACGGAATTCGAATCCGGAGATACCGATTTCGAATCTCACTCAAGCTAAAAATTATATAAACTACTACACTGCGGCTCGGTGAGTGCGGACCCTGTAGTGTAATTGGGATTCAGTTCCTGTTGAACAGAGTAACATAAATAAATAAATACATTTCTAATATTTGCTTGTAAAATATGATTATTTTTCATGTTACAATTTCAGTGGGTGTGACTAATTTTCTGTACGAATGATACTTTTGCATTGCAATTTAACTGCACTTGTGAATGATACTTTAAACAGTTGTAAAAACAACGCACAAATGAAAAACTCTAGGCATCTGGTGTCGAACAAAGCCGACAAGAACAACTGAGACGCACTGGCATGTCGCGTACGTTGTCGGCATTCAACTCATTACGACTTTAATTATGCAAACGGTTTGAGAGATCCGCGCGAGGCACGAAATGTATTCAAGAAGAAATAAGCAATAGAAACGGCAGAAGTACGTGCATAATTCAACAGAACCACAAAAAAATGTAACAATACTTCGTAGAGACGACCGGACGAACGAATTTACTTTACAAATTACCTTCGGTGAAACCGTTCTCAGTTCGTAGAGCTGACCTGAAAGCAAAAAGACCACAGAATCAACACAACCAAGCTGGCTTTTGCCGTTCCGTCACCGAGCAATGGAAACATCAGATTTTTCAGATTCATTCTACACGCGATGCAGAGGGTTATTATTCCAGCAGCCGCTCAAGAACAGAGAGAGGCAGGCATTGTCTGGCAGCAGTGACGTCAGGCCTGCAAGCATATATTAGTGGTGCGAGTGGTCCTCGACGAGCACGGTGAGCGTGAAACGCGAAACGGAGAGCCCTCGACACACGCTGGTTGTGCTTCTCTTTCTTCTTCCACGTCGCGCGATAATAATGCAACGATGCTTATTTTTAGAAGGAGTCAGCCAGTACCAGTGCTGGGGTTAGTGTGCGGCTCGCAACACAAACGAGTGGGTCCTGAAATTCATTACGTCAGCAGTGTTTTTAAAGTAATTTGTGGCAAGTGGAGCTAATAACGGTGGTGGCACCTACGCCCGTTACCGAGACGTTAGCCCGCGAGGTTTTATGAACCGCCAGCGTTCATTGTCGGCGAACTCTGTAAACTATTAAGCCACGCGAGCGAGATGTGCGGCCAGATTAAACAAATTGTGCATAGAAATTGCAGGCGGCGTCGTCGACGCTGAGCGCACGTCCGCTGCGCGGGTTGGAATGTGTAATCCGTGTGCAAACAACCCGGTCGGGACCAGCGCGCGCCGCTCAAGATATCGCCCAGCGTAAATTAGTTTTTGAAAGTTTTCTCGTGGAATGTACCAGTGTAACCCAGCACAACTTATCGCTCCATAGCGGATTTCATTTCGATGAAGCGAGCAGATTTCCGAATTACGTCCAAGTCTAATTGTTCTTACATCAAATCAAGAAGATATCATCAAAATTGAATCACGAATGATTAAAGATGAATTTCAATTTTGTCTTCGACCTGTGCTAAACTAGTTTTTTGTTACACGTCCCTCGATATTAAATTGATATTTCAAACAAATACGAAAACGATATAACCGTTACCTAAAATAATAATGTTGGGATACGTTTTATAAGAAGTAGGTGGTAGGAAGTGGGCAGGCGATAGTGAGTGGCGAACCACACGATATCATATGGAATATATAGGATATTTTACACCCTTTTGAGAAGGCTTAGGTTCCAACACCAATATCAGAGAAAAAAACGTCCTTCGGCCTGTCACGGGGGAAACATTTACGCGCAGTAATCGCAAACTACATTTTAGAAAGGATTTTCGGGACATAAGCAATTTTCGAGTTTATCGAACGCATATTATAACCCTCAAAGTTTCAACACAAGCCATATAATTCCGATTTGAATGCACATTTTAAACCAGTGGTGTTGGGTTTAAGAAAAACTCATCTGTCTGCATAAAGCGCGTTGTTTTTACTAGTTCTTTGTAACTCGACCTGGTTGCTGCTTCCGAAGCCTGAGTAATTCATTACTGTGCCGGAATCGAGCGATAAATACGCCGTATTCTGAATGCTTTAATTTACGTCAGACGCGACCGAAAAACTCTTCAAAAGTTCGTCGGCCGCTTGGAAAAACGAAGTGTACATCGATCAGGCAAAAACACTGACGAAGAATTTTACAATTTATATGCGAGCAGCGCGCCAGATGAATAAGCTGACTTCTGCCTGCGCAGCTGCATACGTGTCGCGAGAACGAATGTTTTCTTTACATTTATAACGTATTTTCATTTCGTCATGCTGCTGTCCACTTACTTTGTTACTTTAATGAATTCTGGATTAAAAATATCTACCATATGAAAAAGATCTCCACGTATTAAATAATTATTATTACATTGAAAATTGCATATTACAGATGATTGCTGTTCGTGTTATGAATAAAATAAATAGAAATTTCAATTATGATAACGAATATAATTATTTTAATACTTACAATTTCAATAATAACCAATATACGAGGGTCGTTCAATAAGTCCTTAGAAAATCCAAGAGATGGTGCTCGTAGTATCGAAAATGAATTTTTTCCAGTAAGCAGCACTCCTAACTAGTCAACTGTTAGAGTTTTAGCTTTAGCCGTCACGTAGTTTCATTGTTGTTGTCAATTGTAGTAAAAAACTTTTGATTGTTTATAATAATGGATAAAAGTGAGTTTCGAGCGGTGATTAAACATCTGTATTTAAAAGGCTTAACGCCGAAAGAAATTAAAGCTGAGTTGGATGAAGTTCATGGCACATCTGCTCCTGTGTTTGCAACTGTTTACAATTGGGTGAATGAGTTTAAACGTGGCCGTACATCCACAAAAGATGAACATCGTTCCGGACGCCCTGTAGAAGTGTCTACCCCCGAAATGATTGACCAAATCCACGATATGGTTTTAAGTGACCGACGAATCAAAGTGCGCGAAATAGTTGAGGCTACAGGCATATCACAAGGCACAGTCGCTTTAATTTTGCACGAAAAATTAGGTGTGAAAAAAATCTCGGCAAGATGGGTGCCGCGGTTGCTCACAGTGGAGAATAAACGCAATCGTGTGGTGGACTCTGAGGCTGTTTTGGCGCTTTTCCGTCGTAATTCTGAAGATTTTCTGCGTCGATACATAACTGTGGATGAGACTTGGATACATTACTACACTCCAGAGACAAAAGAGCAGTCAAAACAGTGGATTTTTAAAGGCGAACGGGCTCCGAAGAAGGCGAAGACGGAGAAATCGGCTAGCAAGGTTATGGCAACGGTCTTTTGGGATGCACGCGGAATCATCTTCATCGAATATTTGGAAAAGGGAAAAACGATAACAGGAGCGTATTATGCGTCGTTATTGGACCGGCTGAGCGAAGAAATAAAAGAAAAACGTCCTCATTTGAAACGCAAAAAGGTCCTTTTTCAGCAAGACAATGCACGTGTGCACACCTGCGCAGTTGCGATGGCCAAAATTATGGAATTAAAGTTCCAATTATTGCAACATCCACCGTATTCACCAGATTTGGCCCCCAGTGACTTTTTCTTATTTCCAAACTTAAAGAAATGGCTTGGCGGACGAAGGTTTACGTCCAATGAGGAGGTCATCGCCCAAACGGAAGCCTATTTTGAGGAGCTTCCAAAATCCTACTTTTTGGACTGCTTAAAAAATTTGGGAAAACGATTAGAGAAGTGTATAGAGCTAAAAGGAGATTATGTAGAAAAATAAAAAAGAATCTACCCAAAAAAAGTGTTTTTTCTACTTTTTTCTAAGGACTTATTGAACGACGAAAAATTAAAATTATCAAATAAAGGTTGAGTAATGCATATCGTAATTTAAACAGCTGCTGAACAATGCGACCTGCAATTAAATAAACATAACTATAATGAAACGACCAACAAGTAGAAAAAAATCTAACAAAGTGTACTTTTAAACGCTTTAAGTAGATTTACGTGTGAGTGCAGTTAATTTAAAAACAGCGAGCTACCTAATAAATCACCAATAGTACGTAATACACACTGAAATAAATACATTCACAGTAATTAAAGTGAAATAAATTAAAGTGGGATTTACTTCGTTCATTTAAATCTTCTGTAATGCGAGCTTTGCTAATAAGAATTCATTTCATTTCCAACTCAAAGGTTTTAGATTTTATTTTATCATACATTACTACACAAAATTCAAAACACTAATATTTATTAGTAAATATTAACAGCCCGAATCTCAACAAAGTTTTAGCTAATCCTTAATTCTGAATAAGTTAAGCTGATTAAAAAAGTTAATCCAAATAACTTGTTGAATACCAAATGATAACATTATTTAAACTTTTTTGAAAATATGGTTTAACTTCATTTGACTACGAAAAAATTTAGGATTTGAAACTCTTTTGATAATTGAGCTTTCAATAAACCTTTTGTCTATCTTCGAAAAGCATAGTCCATTATTTTCATTAACAAATAAATAAAACAATCTTTACCGGGAGAAAAAAATATCATTATTAAAATAAAGTTCTACGTACGTAGTATAATAAGTCAAAGGTAGCACATTTTTAGTGAATATAAATACGTAAATAAGATTTGTTGAAATTTAGTACCTTTGGGCCTTCCATAATTTTAAAAAAGGGTTCGCTTCCTCAATAATAACAGTGATTATTTTTTCAACCCCAATTTCGACCAATAAGAGCGTGGCATTTAACATCACGTGGTACAACTAGGTCTAAATTATATCGATAATTTTTCGATAATTTCCCGGCTAGGTTGCTAGACGATAAACAATCATTTTTCTGACAGTTGTAACCTATGCGCTATTCAGAATCATCAAAAATAATCAGCCGAATACCTCTCGAGCTTGAAAATTAATCGGGTATTTCCCTCTTGTAGCATCGATTGAGATAAGTTTTGCTAAAAAAAATTTTTAAGCAAAACTTATCTTAATCGTTGTTACGCAACGAAACAATCGGGAAATACCCGATAATTTTCAAGCTCTCGGGGTATTATATTTGAAAATTTCTTATGCTTACAAATACAAAATAATTCAAATAATAATACTGTTTTTTATTCCTTTTATTACAGTTCCAATCTGATTTTGAAATAGTTAACATTGTTAGATGTAAGAGTAAGAATTTGGACGGAGCTATAGAAAACGTTGTGAAGAAATTTGTTATTAGAGTAGGAGAGTAATTCAATGTTAAATTGTTGTCTGACATTTTTCAACATCAGTCGATATTTTCAGTTTCTCTATGTTAAAACGGACTACAAACGATTGTGGAGACATCTAATGGCAATTGTATTCTTATAGTTTTTTTTTTACTTTGAAAGTAAATTTATTTTATCGTTTAGAAAACTGGACATTATTGTTCTATTTCTAAAATAATTTACTTTTGTTTAAAATAATAGCAGGTATTATAATTAACTAGTTTTAATGTTTATTGAGTTTTTTTTGCTCCTTCAAATAATGCCTTCAAGTTCAAGAGAATAATAAATTTGAATTTTATTGTTAGATCTCTAATAAAAGTAAATGTTTAATATATTTACTTATCTCAAGGCAACATCAAGTTAAAAGAAAATATGTTTGGGTAGAAACAAATCTGGTACCCTTGAAAGTTTGAGGTAATATGGAAAGGAAAGATTTTTAGTAATGTAATAAAAATGTTTGAAGAAAGAGAAGCGTGGAAGGAAAATTTCATTAGTATTTCCCTGGTCATGATTTCATTATAACTAAGTTAACTTATATATTCATCCGACGAAAAGATCTTGTTATAGAGTTTGGCCATGAAATAATTACTACAACTTAATTTTAACACTGGCACGTAAACTTTGACATAGATTTGACAATTTCCCTTAAATTTATTGTTCACTTTAATCTCGAGATTAAATTAAACCCTCACAGCAAATTTCTCTTCTATCTGGATAACGCACACCTAAGTAATAATTTCAACACCTAAAGCCACCTACTCGCTAACTTTGCTGTAATAAAACAAAGAATTCCTTTCTAATTTCAACGTTCTGAATATTACTATTAACTTCACAACGGATTATAAATTGTAGCGTGAGATTGTTTCCTTATTAAAGATCACGAAAATGAGAATGATTTATTTTTATTTTAGTGATCGTCTTGTGGTTACATTATATTGAAATATATTTATATAAATAAATTATTTCTGTACATGTGCGTAACGTAACAAGAAGGCAAAAAACCCTCTTTTCAGTTATTAATCGTAACTGGTTTCAAAATAATTTTTATCCCGAGTCTGTCAAAAAATCAGGTTTTCCTCCCTCAATTGCGAGAAGAAAGTGATACATTTCTTTTTATTTTATCTTTTCTAAAAAATCTGATGTGGACACCACATGACTTCCTTGTACGCGTATTAAACTATAGATATTTTTTTACATTGCACATATTTGACATTAAATCTTTTATTTTTTGTTCTAATCCATAGCAAACTTATTTTTTTTTTAAATCTAAAAATATATAATATTTAAATTTAGATATCTCGTTTATGCAAAAAGCTAATTTAAAAATTCTTAATGTGATAGACGCAGAATTTAATTCTCTAAAACTTTTATATGTAGCATTCATTTCTAAAATTATAATAATACCATTTTTTTCAAGGAAAACTGTTAGCAGCTTCATATAATGTGCCATTTCCGGTTAGTCTATTTTAATCAAAATCTATTATGTTATTTCCATTGATATAGTAGTCTTATATACCAAATTTGGAAAGTTTTAAATTATATTTGAATATAGTTTTCATGAAAATCTATTATAGGCTTCAAGTAAAGTACCACTTCCGGTAGTTGTATAATGACCAAAAAGGGAGGTGCACAACTAGATGTTATAACAGTCCTAAATATAAAGTTTAAATTTTCTACGGCTTACCGTTTTTGAGTTATGCGAGATACATACGTACGTACGTACATACGTACGTACAGACGGCATGACGAAATTAGTCAAAATGGATTCAGGGAAGACCAAAATACCTACTTCCGTTGAAATCTGAGAACCGAAAATTTTCGTGATTACAATACTTCCTTTACTTTGTACAAGGAAGTAAAAAGGAAAGTAAAGACATATCCATGGCAACTGGAAAACAACGATATGATTTGACATTAGTGATATCCAGATAATATCTGTCTAGATGAAGAGAATAATGAACGTAAATTTCTAATTAATTTCTGAAAATTTTACTTTCTGTTAGAGTAGTAAAAAAAAATATATGTAGGTATATCTCGTAAAGAAAATGTCATTTATTCATATCCATATCCTTCGGATTAAGAAATGAGACAGCACCTGCGCGAAGAAATATCTTACTTTCTTCTTTTAATATACTAAAGCTATTTCCTATATCGCGATTACAAAGTGAATTTTGTGCAACTACTGTGTTTTGTGTTATCAAGTTATATTTTATCAGTTTAGCTGTCACACATCAGCTTTAAGTCAAGTTATTGAAATTATTTCTCTTTTTAATAAAATAATTTCATGAAACTGCAAAATACTTCTTTATTAAATTAAAGATAATTAATTTTAAAACATTATTTTAAACTCTAACCTAACCAATAAATCTGTCTGTGTTACCACCCTGATGTTTATTGTTTTTTTTATAAATAAAAATTCTGCAATAAAAGTTAAATTAAAGAACACGTATTACAATTATATACTATTATATAGTTTTTTATACTCAGAATTAAGTATTTTATCACGACTGACTATTTGGCTCTTTTATCTATTTCCATTTGTTTTCAAATAGTAATTATTTGTGGATTCAAACAGTTTTTCAATTAATCCATGATTTGGGTGCGTAGGAAAATATTTTAGAGTACGTAAAGTTCCGGATTTAAATATGTCGAGCACCTTACCGCGCGAAGCTCATTTAGATATTTTAAGAAATTTCCTTAAAATGAAATAAAGTAAAATTCAAAATACCTACAAGAAGATATATTCCATAACATAAACTTGTTGAACAGTATCGCAGCAGCAAAGAGAACACCAACAGCCAGCACTAGCACCAGCGCCACCATCTCGAATCGTGTTTCCCATTAATTTGTCTAATTTATTTCTTACAACCTCTCCGCTTGGTACCTCGGAGTGCGCCAGGTCGAATCACGCATTTATAAATCACCCACGCGCGCAATTATAATAATTAATTAGGGGGCTGTGTCTTACGGCGTCGCGCCGGCAGAATTCATGCGTCACCGGCCACGCGTAACTAATTATGAGCGGAATGAATGCAATAGCAAACTACGGTTATCTCGTGGCTACATTGTCAATTCGCCAAGGCCGTATATTTCCGTCAATTTGCTAGGTGGTGCTGGTGGTGAGGGAGATTCCTTTCTGTGTAAGGCACCGCGGTGAGCGGTGACCTATTTTCAGAGGGTGATTAGCAAAATTAGGGAACTTTCATGTATTTGTAATATGCATGCTTTGAGAATGTGTTAGTGGTGCTAATATTACATCATTTCTTTATCATTCAACGATCGCATTTATAAAAATATTTTTAGAAGGTCACTTATAGAAGTAGCCATGCCAACGTCCTAAATTACCATTTTTAAATAGCTGAAAATATTACTATGGTTCGATTTCTCTAAGAATGCAGTATTAATACCCATAGAAAGTATATTTTCATGATTGTTATTGGTCTAAATAAATGTCAAAATAAAAACAAATTTAAACGCCAAAATTTACACGAAATTTGTAATTTTGATCGATCTTTTGTCTATGTTATCAGTGTCGAAATGTAACATACATGGGATACGTATTAAAATAAGAGCGTATGTGGAATTTGGTCGGGGCTATAAAAACGATGTGAAGGAATTTGTTATAACAAAAGAAGAGTAATTTAATGTTAAATTATTATCGGATTTGTGATATTTTTTCAACATTAGTTTGACATTTTAAATTTTATTAAACTGTCAAAAATTATTTAATTTTCCTATGTTACAACGAGTTACTAATGACTGTAGATACATTTGTTAGCAACTGTATTTTATGTAATCGAAGTATAACATGTTATTATAACTCATATTTATAACATAGCAGCTCAAGTTCCGTTGATTGATAACAGCTGGTGCACTGATAAAAAAGAATTGAATAAATGAAAACTATTTGTATTGTTATGATTCATCAAAGTTTTGACAGATTTTATTAATACAAAAATTTTAATTTCAAAAATTAATCATTGTAATATTTATATCCTAACAAACACAGCTGGTATCAATGCACCTAACCTCAAATGTCAGCGATTCAGTTTTCAGAGTGTAAAACAGTGCTCTTGTAAACTTTTATTAGAAATATTTTATGATCGTCTGCAAAATAGTGATATAATTCGTTTGAAAGTGTCATATTATGGGCTAAGTGAATATTCGACCCTCAAACTTGTATTTTTAGTCCTAATGAAACAAATAACTATTTCATAACGGAAGTAGAAAATAATAATTTAAAATCTTGTATCTTCTTAAGCTATATTAATGGGGATAGGTGGTTCCGTGGTATCGAGTCGTCCTGTAGATTTGAGAACCCGAGTTCGATTCCTACAAACGACAAACTTTCACCACGTTAAAACTACTCCTATGGCTCCCTCTCCATTATCATCTTTAGAGGCCGTGATTTGACGGCTGGTAACCGCACTTCACGCGAAGAAATATATCACTTACCTAGATTGCTACGGAAGAGTGCCACACCCAGTAATAGGTAAAAGGCGTGATGATATATTTATTTTTATATTATGCTCACGTATTTGAATCACTTAGTTGCGGGTCTCGTGCTGGATATAGATTAATTTTTAGTGTTAGTTTAGGGTGCTTTGGGAACCTTAACTCTAAACATCAATCAATCAAGAGATACTCGATTGATTGAATACAATTGTATATTAGTGCTCACTTTGTTGAATAGTAATTAATGTTGGCTATAGATAAGGAAACGTGAATAAGTTAGAATGGCTATGGAAATGAGATATTTGCAGATTGTGATATATAACATACATTAGTGTATTATGAGTGTGAGATTAAGAAGAATATTGTTAGTAGAATAGGTAGACGGTATACGTTAGTTTAGATGGTTTGGACATGTGCAACGTATATTGGTGAAACAGGTGTGCTTTAATGAAATTTAAGATGACAGATTTATGGACAACCTAGGTATAAATGGACGAATAATTATGGAATGAATGAGGTTAAATAACAACAAAGAAAAAATTAATTGTCATCCATACACTAGGTGAAACTAGGTTTAATAAAATATAAACTAAACACTCTTATTCTCTGCTGGCACAGTCCTTCATCGCCAGCTTCTTCACGTGAACTTTGTTCTAGGTGAAGAAGTGAGTTATACCATACTGATGAGCTCTAATAAGAGCGAAACGCGTCTATGGTTACTATAGAATGTTCAAAGATATTCCGTTATGGCTTTAACTTACTAAGTTTGTGTTGAACCGCACACAGTAAGAGATTCTACCTGTTGGCGCTCAGGGTAGGATTGTAAAATATTTAAATTCGGAAATCTCTAATCTCATTATTTAACTAAATGACGAATTGTTATACAATGATACTTTCATGTAACATTTTCTTTTTTGCTTCATTATCAATAATAATATTTGTACAAAATTCTCTGTTTCATTATTATAATATATATAAAAATAAAATTAAATTGGGAAATACTGAATACATACCTGTCCTTGCACCCCTATAAATCAAGCTTAAATCCCTAACAATAGACCCGCTGAGAGGGCCATAGCGGAGTATCTTTGAACATAGTATAACTGTGCTGGCCAGCCTCTGACGATGCCCTCATAAGTCGACTTGGAGGCTGAATTTTGTGAGACTTAGCCAAGTGTTTAGTTTATATGATTGAGGTTAAAATGGGTATGTCAGATAAGAATATCTGGCAAAGATTTATTGAGGCATGAAACTGATAAATATTAGTAAATGTTAGTGAATGTTTAATTGGTATATTTGATGGCATATAACGTGATGTTATGTAAGTTTTTATATATGTAAAAAATAATAGCTTGTCTTAGAGTTGAATGACAATAATTTATAATATAATAAATATGTAGATATGACGTAGCATCCTTGAATCCTATTTTTAGAAGCTATTACATTTTATTTTAAAGGTAACTACGGTCATTTTAGAAGAGCAATGTGTAAGTCTTGAAAAATTTTGGCATAAATCTAGATATAATGCAAGAATTTTTTTACTAATATCGTATTCGTAATCTCTAATATTGCATCTTATGACGAACTATTAATTCCATAGAATACTATTGAATGATTGATTATCAATAAATCAACAAATACGCAGCAATTTCATCATAAACATCTGATCTATTCAATCAATACCAGCGGTAATTACAAACCACAATAGCATTACACAAATAAATATAAGCACCATTACTTCAAAATCAACATTCAATCAGAAAACAATCCACAATAACGTTTAACATGCAGAACATTTGAACGAACATAATGCTGGAGAAATAGCTGCATTCAAATGTTAAACAAAACCATTTTATTCCATATAACAACCAATCCTCTTGCATGCATCAGCAACCGCAATTTCAGTGAAACAGGTCAGTAAATCCCGGAGCCTCGTTCACTACTTGTAAAGTGAATTTAATTATAAAAGGGCGCGCCCTGACTATGTGCAATGAGGTGAGCAATGCGTCAGTACGCATGATTGTACAGGGGGATGAATTCTCCTGGGGATGATGCAATTGTAGTGGTACCCGACTTCACGGAATTGAACTAGTTTTGAAATTGTGATTTGTAATAGCCGTGCAATAAATATTTATCCGTTATCATTTTTTTTGTACAAGATATAGCTTATTCATTCATCAGTAAGAAAATAACAAATATTCTTTCACTCTTTAATAATGAAGATCCATCGTCATGTCAGCAAATCTTGTAAGAGAAAGTATACAATATAAATTAGATACTCGTAAGTTACCTAATAAAGTAGGATTGTCATCAAAATGATATAATATAATTAAATAAAAGAAAGAAAGAGAGGATCAAGAGTCTAGAAATAATAAATGTAAAAAATACGCAATAAAATTAAATTTAGGCTTTACCAAAATACCTTATTAAAAAGGACGAAAAAGTTTTACGAAAATAATAATAAGATTTTGAAGTGGAAATGAAGAACCAATAAGACATGGCTGAAAAAAGAATATGCAGAATATGATACGAAAATGAAGAGATGCTATGAAGTATGCTACGAGTATTTGTATTCGAGGGAGTAAAAGAAAATTGAAGTATGTAAGAGTTTCCAGATAATTTGAAATAAATAAATATTTATTTTTGTACCAAAATCGGTAAGTGATGTATTATGATTTAAGGTTTTGTTTGGCACACAAGGCGCAGCAATTTAAATCTTTAATTCACATAACGCTCATGGTGCATTTTCCATTTCAATAGCAAAAATATAGAATATCTAAAATATTTTGAAATATATCTGTTAGGTGCGTAAATCATTGTTATGGTAATCCATGATCTAACCCATGGGTGGTAAATGTCTCATTACATCCCTTTGATTTAAAGACAGAATGATCTATAACTTTATTAGAATTTTTTTGCCTAATTAGATAAAGAAGCAGAAAATTAGGAGAGCCGCAGTTACCATCCTATATTAAGTTACTGGTAGAAATAATAATAATAATAATAAACGTGTTCGTTTGATGTTATGTAGTCTTGATTTAAAAAAATGCGTAAATATCATATGGTTGTGAGAAGATACTATTAAATTTATCATAGAAAAAGGAGTTGCATTATCAGCAGGAACATGACTTCTCCTGTATTAGTGATTTTTTGAATAATACTCGTATTTGTGCAGCATTATTTTCTAATGTAATGAATGAAAGTTATTTCTTGTTTACATAATTATATTTAAATTCAGGTTGTATAACCTATATTTGTGATACACTTTCAAATCCCTTGTCAAGGTATGTTTGATAAAATTTTATAAGAACATTTTACGTTGAAGTGTCTAGTACTTTAGTACTAAGTCACTTTTAAAATTATTCTATAGAGTGAATAAACGAGCAAGTGCAATAATACTTTAAATTTTGTTTGTCTCTTCATAACATCTAAGTAGGTATCTACTCATACTACAAAATCGTTAAACAAACTTAAAAAACTGAAAAGGATTCTAATATGCAAAAGAGAAAAGCAAACAGTACTTCTTTCATTAAATATTCCTTTTTATCCTTTGTTTAAAATGCAGTTCACAAAACAAATTCACTGTTTTCATTTCAAAGATCGTTCTTGCTTTCAAGCAACTCGCTACGAAAATATTCTTAAGCTTGCAATCGCCGACAAAGACCAAACTTGAAGCAAATTTAAACCAAACTCCTTTCACAGTTTTCGTAGTAAGAGTTTAACAGAAAAATCTTGAATGAGACTTTGTGTCAAATAGATTTAGTTCAGTTTCAGATAAGGATGTTGTTGACACGAAGAAATTTTTCGTTTCTTTCTCGTCTCGGTTTTTAATTACAAGACGAGAACAACCATATTCAATTCAATTCAATACTTTATTGATTATGTTACAAAGTGTTTATAGTACGTCAAAAAAAATATAGATAAAAAATTACATGTCATGTTCATTGTGTTTAAATCTTAAAAATTCATCAATTGAGTAAAAACAGCGTCTTTGTAAATATCGTTTCAAAGTTGATTTAAAATTACGATCATCAAGTAGTGGCTTGTTCGGGGAGAACATTGTGAAATCTAACATTCAGAGAGTTTTTTTTCAGATGTTGCTAAATTTAATTTAGGTTTATGTAACAGTGAACCTAACCGGGTGTGGTAGGAATGTCAGTCTTTGTTAACATAGAAAAACAACTTGTTTTTATGAATTTCTACTAATATGTTATTATTATATTATATCATTATATTAATCGTCTTGACTTTTAGAAATAACACGGGCAATACATGTGAGAAAGTAAGAATTCCCGATTATATGTAAATAGTGAGAAACCTTTACAATTATATTTTTGATCAATATTTCAAATAATCTCTTGCAAATATGAACGAGAGAGAATTGGGATTTGACTAAACCAATAATAATGTTTAACCAAATCTGACTTTTCATGTAAATATAGTATGTTATGCATCAAGGGAGGGAAACAAGCGATTATTCCCGCCTTCGGCCCTCGCTTACGTCTCGGTTTGCCAACTTTACACAAGGGATAATCGCGCTCTTCCGTGAAGCATATTATACATTTCGTAACAAGTGCACAAAAATTACCGTCTTATCGGAACAAATGTCAAATATGGGTTGCGTAACTAGTTACCTAGGAAACGCCGCAAACAGCTAATAATCGTAGTCTCTAGGGAGAGAAATATGCTACCTAGGGAGATAAACATCCTACCT
The DNA here is from genome assembly GCA_947425015.1 of Pterostichus niger. Taxonomy (NCBI): domain Eukaryota; kingdom Metazoa; phylum Arthropoda; class Insecta; order Coleoptera; family Carabidae; genus Pterostichus; species Pterostichus niger. The sequence goes on along the minus strand of OX380345.1, from coordinate 22,855,037 downwards.
AGGGAGATAAACATTCTACCTTTGTTTCTCTCCCTAGAGGAGAAAAGCAGTGTTTCTCTCTCTAAAATTAGGGAATAAGAACGTGTTTCATGTGCATGTGTTGCGAAAAAAGTATTTAATCGTAAGACAATATTAACATAAAAATTAACCATCATCACAATAACTCAAGTTACAAGCAGCGGATCTAGAATTATTTGACGGAGATGGGCTAGTAAATACCATTTATAATAAAATAAATAAACAGGTACAATACATACATGAGTTTAGCAAAAAATTGAGATGAATATGAAACAAAATTAAACAAATGTTTCAAATTTAATCTGTCAGATCTCGGTAAGAAATATATTTGTTCGCATGAAGTGCGGTTACGTTATCTAATAACGGTTCCTAAAGATGTTACTGTATAGTTTTAATGAGGTGAAAATTGTTTGTTGGTTGCGGGAATTAAACCCGAGTTCTTAAATCTACAAGCCGACTCGATACCACTGAGCCACCTACCCCATATATCTATAGATTTGCGTACGGTGTAAAATATACCGAAAACAGAACAATTTTTTATTTCAAAAAATGCTGCCGCCCTTTCAATCCGTCCACAGAAAGTCACAAGTTTGTCACCGTGAGATTAAACATTTGACAGTTTAATATTGAATTACCAAAAATAAACACGCAACGCAGACCCACGAAACACGAAACGTAACTCGGAGCTGTACAAATGTCGCCCTAGATGCGACTTCCAGCGTTCCAGCGACGCACCTAATTCCATTCGTTTAATTATTGTTTGGCGAAATTGCGTTACAGGGAGTTTCGCATTTTAATCGAGTTTACGGCAACGATGCGGTGGCCCTGGCCACACCTTGACCATCGTGGCTACTCTGACAGATGGTGCATTCCAGTCACTCAATTAGGTAGCGCTACAATCTAGAGGAATTATATTCTGCAATATGCAATCTCAATAGATAAAGTTGAAAATTGCACATCGCATATTTTCGCTTGATAAAGGTTTATACATTTTGATAATTATTAAGAATACAGTTTAAATAAATAAGTAAATATATCATCACGCCTTTTACCCATTACTGAGTGTGGCACTCTAACGTAGCATATCTCGGTAAGTGATATATTTCTTACCACAGGGGTAGATTTAATTCGGTGAAAATTGTTTGTCGAACCCGGGTTCTCAAATCCACAGGCCGACTAGATACCACGGACAATCTAAATAAATAAATAAATATATCATCACGTCTTTTACCCATTACTGAGTGTGGCACTCTGCCTGTGCAGATCTCAGAAGTGATATATATTTCGCGTGAAGTGCGATTACCGGCCGTCAAATAACGGCCCCCAAAGATATTAGTAGAGGGGGAGCCACAGGGGTAGATTTAAATTGGTGAAAATTGATTGTCTGCTGTGGGGATTGAACCAAGGTTCTCAAGATCCACAGGCCGACTCGATACCACGGAACAACCTACCCCATTAATATAGCTTAAGAAGATACAAGATTTTAAATTATTATTTTCTACTTCCGTTATGAAAAAGTTATTTGTTTCATTAGGACTAAATATACAAGTTTGCGGGTTGAATATTCACTGAATATATCGTATATTGTTTTGTGCAAATTTTTATTTACACCTATTCTGTTTTTCAATCGTTAAATGTAACATAATTCTACACACATATTTGCAAGTCATGTTCCTGTTCACAAACTCTGGGTTTCAATTATTTGGTATAAGATTTCAATTAAATGCATGCAGCTGCAGCGTAGATTAAAAGATTTATTTTAATTTTATAGACCTGCAAAACTTTTATTTCTATGTATTTATTGACTGCAGGTTGATTATATTGGTATTACTGGATATTTAGAGGCTTCTGTTGTATTATACAGATTAAACTTTCAAATCCATTTGCATAAAATTCATTTAAACTTAATGCTTGACCAACAATGTTCAAATCACAAAACATGGACAATTACACATGATTGCAACTATTAGTGAAAATAACTTTATTGTTTTATTTTTATCATATTCTGGAATGTTATTTATCACCATAACAAATCGTAGTAAAAATGATATTTTTGGTCTTAGGATCGAGTAATGACATATTCATAGTAACGTAAATAATGTGCATGCGTAATCTCAATTTTAATAATTATTATCAGTGTTATTGAAACATTGAGTCCTGATTAGTTAATGTGTGATGCGAGATGAATATACAGGATGTTTCTATTTATAATTATGTTACTAATGAAATAAAAGTATGAAGACTGCCTAGAAATAATTATTTATTAATTAGTTATTATGTAACAGCCGCGGTGGGCGAGCGTGTTCAGGCACATCACTTAACATACTGTGACGTCAGTCGAACTAAGGTTCATCAGTTAGAATCCGCCTGTCGACAATGTGTGATTTGTCGTAAAATATAAAATACAGTTACATGTATTTATCACACTCGGGCGCTATACGCTAGTCACTTATACGCCTTAAATAATGTAGCATTCGAATACAAAAACCGGCAGTACGGCAATGTAAAAACTGCGGCTCGGTGTGTCCGGTAGGCCCAGGCCCGATCTCGGGCTGTAGCGCCATCAGAAGAAGAAGAAGAAATTATTATGTAGTTACCTGATGTAATGCCTTATTATTATTTTTTTTAATTAACTGTACTATTAAACCAGTGACACTAAAAATGTTCGCACACTTGAGTCTTTTCTAAGAGAAGTTAGATATAATATAATGGTGTCGAACAGATGGCTGCGCGAGAAATTTATTTAGTATGTTATTTTGAGTTATTTGGATATAGTATGTGGAAGTTATTGCGTATTATTTGCAATAATAATTATGGTCTTACCGTCAACAGCAAACCATATCATAAGTTATCACCGTACTTCCCAGTACCACTAACTGGACCAAAGCACTTAACTTACTACACGATTGTGACAACCAAATATATATCATACTTATCCAAGTTTACGATGCCAGAAGCCACAAAATGCAGCGAGTCCGGGTCTGTGCAAGTCACGCCTGGCGACTTCGGACTCTGCCGCACCCTGTTAATGGCATCTAATGCAAAAGCCAGCGACAAAAGCCGAGAACGTTTTACGATAAATAAAAGTAAACATGTCCGGAGTAAAAAGTTTATACAAGAAGCACGCAAAGTGGAACCGCACCGGGAACTAGAAAACCAGCAACAACATAAAGTGTGCTGCGTTTTACCGGTGGGGCCATAATTGCACCAGAATAGTTAACGCTGCAGGGGAGCTAGTTTATGAATTTTCAATGAGAAATAATTTTATTTAACTTCCCATTGACGAGCTACTGTGAAACTCAATTTCGTAATAGTGATATGATTTACTACTAACGCAATTTGCCATTTAATGTCCTATTATTTTTTAATAGTCAACATAACTTTTCGTCTTGAATTTAAAATACGAGAATAGTAGTTCTTCTTTCACGACCGAGAATATATGAGATCGTTTCTATGATACAAAAATCGGGGGAGAAGTAAAAACTTATTCCTAAGGAAACAATGTGTACATTATTCATCCGTTATCAAATATATGTAAAATACAATAGAGTACAATGAAACAAATAAAAACCTAAGAACAGTTGGAGAAGCAACAATGGCAATCTTGAGATTCCTACGAGGGTTCTTCACTGTATTCTTGGTATTCCAATTTAGAAATATAAAATAATTTTATATAAACAATCTTATTTACATAAATTTTTGATGTTATGAAGGAATTTAATTTTTATATCAAAGACTAATAATTTTAAAATAACTGTCAATAAAAAAAAATATAATCACGCTTTTAACCCATTACTGAGTGTGGTTATTCTATAGCAGATCTCGGTCAGTGATATATTTCTTCGCGAGAGGTGCGGTTAACAGCCATCAAATCACGGATCCCAATGATGTTAGTGGAGGGGGAGTCACAGGGGTAGATTTAATTTGGTGAACCAGAATTCTCAAGATCCACAGGTCGACTAGTTACCACTGAGCCACCTACCCCATAAAACATGAATAATAATTTTATTTGTATTTAGTGTGTGAAATGAGAGTATTTTTCTTGTTGCGCATGAAAATTTTGCTTCTAGTCGAGATAAAAAAGTCATTCGAACGTGCCGGAAAATAAGAATTTCGCCCACGAAATGCACACTACATCACGTATTTCGCGTATGGATATTAGAGAAAAAAGTGAACATTGTTTGACAATAGTAGAAAAATTCTATTTTAAAACTACATTTTTTGTTTCAAATATTACATAGGATGTGATAAAAATAATATATACACCTCGGGAGAGAATAATATTTCTCTCCCTTGATGTATAAAATACTATTATACATCAAGGAAAGAAAGTGAGATAATTTTTGCCGAAGGTGCCATTTCAATTCCGGAAGCGAGGGATATAAACCACTTGAAGGAAGACGACGAGTATAAGGTATATACAAAAGTAAAATTTTCAGAAACAAATTATAAATTTATTATTCGATCGGTGAGATATTACAGTGTGCGTGTGGTATAGGAAGTATTTTATTTTGATTAGCTGAACCTAATCTAATCTGACCAAACCAAAATCAAAATGAAGATACCGGATGTCTACTACTTCTTAATTTTAGAACAAAAGTGTAAATACAAAAGATGTTCATAATTGAAAACTGTATTCAACGAGCCCTTATATATATATATATATATATATATATATATATATATATATATATATATATATATATATATATATATATATATATATATATATATATATATATATATATATATATATATATGTTCTGTTTGCGAAATAGTGACAAATTAAGCTGTGACAAGAGTCAGTATAAGGGAATAAGTAAACTGACTTAAAATAATAAATTAGATCTGTCCCTGGTCCGTGCCATATAGAATTCTATTTGCAACAATAGAATCGTTGACATCTGCCAAGAAAAAATTATGATTCTACTGAATATGGTATAAAGTCAGTCAGTACGGTAGTGTGGATAGAGAAACGGAATTCGAATCCAAAGATCCCGAATTCGAATCGCACTCAAGCTAAAAATTATATAAACTACTATACTGCTGCTCGGTGAGTGCGAACCCTGTACTGTAATTGGGATTAAGTTCATGTTGTACAGTGTAACATAAATAAATAAATAAATAAATAACCGGTGTTTTTTTGTACCAGGCAGTACACAAACAATGTTAACTGCATTTCTACTACAGAATTATTTTCAATGTACTATTAATTTGGCAATTTGAAAATTATTGTCTGCATTCTATACTTAAACGATCCGGGGTCCGATTGCAACTAATAAATATGTAACTAAGATGCAACAAATTAAAACATTTGATGTTTGTTGAGGCTGTCTACGACATATAATAAAATAGAGAAAAAATGAAATAAAATCTGATTTAAATCACATGGCGTCAATAGTTGGTTAGTTGGTTTAAAGCACATGACCGGAGTTCATAGGTTCCAAGTTCAAATCGTGGCGGTATTTAAATGTTTCTTATTATATTTCAATTTGATTTTAACAATCGTTCAGTTTTTACTTAAAATATTATTTAAAACTTACATTTATTCAGTTCTTGATGTTTGATTGAAAATATGGGTGTTGATGAATTTCTTAGTTATTTGTTCATACTTCAGAACTTTTAATCGAAATTTTATTTGAATGGGTTTTATAAGATTTATCATAATCATGAAATCAATGTTAGGAAAAAATACAATTAAATACAAGAATTGCATGAGAAAGTACAGATTTATAAATTATAAAATATGAACAGCATGGATGCAAAAGCTATTGTAAAATTGATTTTATCTATTGTTGATGATATTATAATAACAACTATTATAACGTAATGCAAATATCGCATGTAAAATTATATATTGGAACTAAATTCAGTAATACATAATAACAACCCTTACCATAATAGATTTCAAGACAATATACTGTAATATCTATTTAATAAGTCTAGAATTACATTAATGATTTGTGATTCATATGAGCCAAATAAGGCATGGAACTTTCATATTCATAACATCCTGAGTCAGTTAATTTTATCAAAATACTATTAACTTTAATCGATTATAATTTAATGTACTGGCTTTATTTCATTGGTAATTGAGTGAGCGGTACTCAAAAACAGTAGAATGTAGCAAATATAAAATTTACTTTTTATTTGAAAAAGCACTTTTGTTTAATATAGCGCTTGAAGCATTAGTAAAGCTTTCAAACGTGGCCACTTTCATGTTTTCCATAAAACGATAAAACATCAAGAACGGAAGAATGCTGTAGTAACTGCCCGAAAAATTTTATAAAGAACATCAGGTGTCCCTCGACAACATTAAAAAGCAATATGGCCGCGTCTGAGATGCTCGAACATCCGTCAGAAGAAACATAAAACCAAGTAAGATTGATGTTGCTATGTCACAAACAAATGAACGAATATTAAAACAAAATTGCCATGTAACTTGGATCCCTTCACTTTTAGCTCTTATCTATCTCAATTAATTCGTTAATTTTAATCGTGTCAGAAGCACAACGGATCGCCACTAATTGGCATGAGTACGAACGGACTAGGATGGCTGTTGGACGTACGTCGGAGCTCGGCTCGACGCTGATGCCGCGTCCTCGTTCACGAAAACCACTGAATCAATTACGGACACACCCGGGTGCATTGCAGGACTTTCAATCAGGCCCAAGCTGCATTACACATTTAACAAACTACAAATGTATTTAGTGTTTCTTTTTTAACAATTACTCTAGTTGTGATAAATTAGCCAAACAACAACGAATACATGGGTGAAATGATAATGATGATGGTGAGCTACTCGTTGCCCTGAAGCGAGAAATCCATATGAAGTAATTTTCTGTCATATGAAATGACCGAAAGTACAGCGACGATAATAAATTTAAAGTTACATTTATGACAGAAAAAATCGGATGATGCTATGTTGCGTTATACACTATGATAGAATTCGATTGACGCCATACTTCATACCTGGGTGTCGTAGTATAGTGGTTAGCATATCTGTCCGGCAAGCAGTAGGTCCCTTGTTCAAAATCAGGCTTTACTCATTTTTTCTGTCATAAATTTAACTTTATTAAAATGTTTTATAAATATTACTTCAAAAACAGTCTCTATAAAATTAGACGATTCGATAATTTAGAATATCTTGTCTATTAAGACCGAGACGAGAAATGAAGAATGATCATTTAAAAGTTAACATATCCATTTCTGTCAAAAATTACTTACACATGTTCAAATTTTGTTGTCTGAACCAAATGGCTAGATCTGTCTCAAAAAAATATGCGGTATGCACTATGTCAATTTATATCATGACCTTTTTTAATCCATGAAAATATAAAATAATTTTAATTTTGTAAATTACATAATTAGCACAAAAAAGTCCAAACAAAACTCAATGGTTGATATCACAAGCTCTTCTGTTTTTGCCTGTTTTAAGAGCAGTGTTTTTGGGTGTTTTAGCTATCTCTAACAGGTTAAAACCGTGCTCTTAAAACACCCAAAAACAAAGCTTGTAGTACCATCCATTAAGTCCCAATACGTTTATGCAAAATTTAACATGTCCAAATTATTTTACAAAATGAAGTTATTTAGAAGGATATAGAAATATCTAGCTATAGGAAATATTATAACCATGTACAGCTCAATTCTCAAAAAAGTTTCAGGTTATCCTTAATTTTGGATTAATCAAATGAAGCTGAAACATATTCTCAAAAAAGTTTAAATAAACATTAATATTTTATTGTAACCATTCAGTTTTCAGAAAGTGATTTGAACTATTTTTTTAAAATCGGCTTAGAATAAAAGTAGCTAGTCCAAAATTTAGGATTCGCTAAAACTTTTTCGAGAATCAGGCTGACAAAAACTAAAATAATAATTTATTTGAAAAAAATTATTGGAGGAACCTAATCCAAGTTACAAAACAGGGTCCGGATTCACCAAGCCAAAAGCTTGAGTGGAATTCGAATTCATTTATGACAGACATATTATGTTGTGAATGATCATTCCTCAATTGTTTATAAAGATCCGATACAAGAAGAGTTGTTTTTCTCATTTTAATTATTTATTACTAAACTGTTTCTACTTATTTCAGTATCTGTATTTACTCAAACTAAACAACAAGTTATTAAAATAAATATGAAGTTTTCATTTTGAAAATAGCAAATAATAAATATGATTCAACGAAAATATTTTCATTTTAACTAATTTAATAAAAATTTGTTTCCACATATATATGAAATAGTAATTGAAATTGTTAATCAAAAATTCATTATTTAAAAAGCATATTCCAATTTTACAAATTTTAGTATACCTATAGAAATATTTTTTTTTAATCGTTATTTTAATTGCTATATAACAAAAAAATGGAATAAAATATTATGTCTTATGTAAGATTGAAGACGATACTTAAGTGTTCAATTTTATAAATATTCCGCACACATGTTGTTTAACCAAATATACGTTTTCTAGAAATTTCCATATTTTATAAAATACACGAAATTTCGCCAGAAAACATATTTTAAAAGTTGCAGCAGCAACAGCGCTCTAACGTTAAAAACTTTGCAGTGAAAAAGAACACGTTGTTTTTAGAACATTCCGTATAAAACCAACTAGAAATGTTACGTGTGATAAAACAGTAACGCGATCAAAACAAAACGGTACACCAAACAGTCTGCATTTCATATGTAAAATACAAAAGCCATAAAACATACACAAACACGTAACGAGAGAACCGCCAAAACCATAACTGCTGCGCGGATGTGGCCCTGCTCTCCTGCGCCGGCGCGATCGTAGCGCCGCCACAATCGCTGCAGCTGCAGGTTTACGAGAGGCGGCGAAGCGTCGAACTAATGGTGTTTACTGGCTATCCACTCAAATATGGTGGGTTTCAATGTGTCGTGCCGTGTAGGTTATGTGCGTCGATAAAACTACGGCAATCTACCGATAATCGACCCTAAAGCTACGTTCCATATTGCTAATTTTAACGCCTACTACGCTATTTTACTATTTACGGTTTGAGATGGTTGATATTATGGCTTTAAGTTTTTGTTTGCTAATTTTAAGCTGTTTAAAAAGTTTAATGGTGCTAAAATTAAACTTTACTATAATACGTAAAAACTTTTACATTCGGAGCCCTTGTTAGGTGAAAAATATTACATATTATACAACGTAATGTAAAATAAATTAACAATTATATGTATTGTTTTAAAATAATTAATTTGTTCTTGGTTGCTTGTTATAAAATAATAATAAATAAAAGTCATATTTCATATAACAAAATTAATTTTGTTTGTTCATTATATTAATTCTTAATCATATACATAGCCAGAGATATAAAATATGTATAGTTTTTAAAAAGATAATATTTAATTATAAATAAATTAAAATACAATTACAAAATTTGTTTATGACATAATTTCTATCTATCTCTATGGGCAACAATATGTAAATATCTGGAATTAATAACTATCAGTAGAATAAACCTAAATTTGTAATCCGGTATTAAATAATTATTTGTTTAACTACATGCAGAAAAGTAGCAGATCTACTGCTGCAGCTAGATCTATGAATCCAGCCAAAACAGTAAATTAGCTTTTTTGCCGAGTTGAACACATAATTTTCTTGCAAATTGTTTAAAATTAATATTAAATGTATGATTATTTTCAACCGTTTTAATGTTATCGGCATTATGGATATCTTCATATAAAAAGAAATTTGACATTTATAATTTAATATCATTCTAATTTTAGTGGATGTTGCCAATCTATTTATCTTAATTAAATGTACAACATACATGTCAGGATAAGAATATTTGGCAAAGAATAATTGCGGGATGAATCTAATGAATAAGGACCAGAATATGATTCATTTTCGGTTCGTTGTTTATTTTTTTTTGTTTACCTACATTGTATGAAATTCACATTCAAAACAAGCGCTGATAGACACTCCCTTCCTTTTTTATCTTTTGTTTCGTTTACTGTTTTTACAATAGAATGTCTAACTGCAATTATGTGGAATTTACTTTCGAAACGAGCACAGGACGATGCTTTCTTTTCATCCTTATCTTTTTGATTCTTTTTAAGTTTTTAATGTAGAGTGTCTAACTGTATTTGTATAGAATGTAGTTCTAAAAACAAGCGCTGTACGATGCTTCCGTCCATTCTTATCATCATAGTTTAGTTGTTAGAGGAAGAGGCATAAGTGAATGATTTATGAACAAGTATATAGGATCGAATGGATGGATGTGATTAAGAGTTTGTTGTGTATTGGCGGTTTTCAAGTGTGAGGAATGAATGAGTCTCTATGGAGGGAGCAAGTATTGTATGTCAGGATCATAATGTTGGACAAGGACTGATTTTTTATGAATATGGTAATGAATATTCTGTGAATGTTTCGGGTTCGTGCTACCACATTTAATGTGAGGTAGCGTTATGTATATATGAGTGTACATATAATAGTAAATGATGAAGATTGCTCACCCCAGCCAATATTTCAGAAGCGGCATGCAGTTGTACTTATATTTATTAAATTCAGTTATATAAATGTCAAGTTTGATGTTTTTTCATAGCAACATTTTTTCAGACTAGGCTGTAAAAATAGCATTTCACAGTCTTTAACAAAATATTAATAAATTATTTTAAAAAATGTAATTGTATAGTAATTAGATTTTAATTTAAAATACTTTACTCTCCACGTGTATTATCGTTGAAAAGAATTGTGATCAAGTACGAAACTCAATTTGTTTCCAAATTTAATCTATTTGTTCAACTACGCAAAAAAGTATCAGATTAATTGCCGAGGTTATAGTTTTATCGCCGGGGCACAACTAATGCTATGAATCTAGCCAAGATAGTAAATGTGTTTTTTGAAGTGTTGAACACATAATTTTTTCCTTGTATGTTTAAAATTAATATTAATTTTGTATGTTAAAACAAATTCAACGTTCATAATTTCACAAAAGTCATTTCGCCTTTTGTGAATCAAAGAGTATGTATTAATTAAATTTATTCTATATAATCGAAAACGGCGAAGGAATGTCAAATTCATCCGAGATTAAAGAATTATAATTATATTTTTAAAATAAAATTATAATTGGGAAATTTGTCGTTTTTCCATAACAACACTTTAACAGTCTGTCAATTGTCAATAATTGCCCACTTTTAATATCAAAAGAAAAAACAAATAATTTAAATTAAAAACTATTTCTGTTAAGCATCTAGAGTTTCTTAAATGTGCTCTTTAATGATTAATTCTCGTGTAAAGATTGGAGAGATTTATTTCTCTTCGTTTAATTGATAACAATTTATAAAGGCTACAAGACTACGTGATGGAATTTCACGAATTTAAGTTTCTTTATGTAGAATAAATAAATTACAAAGTTTCAAATTTTATTAAGGAGACAACAAAGAATTCTAAAATATATCCGTGTCTGTGACAAGAATATTTTACAAAAATATTTTCGGTATAAATTCAAAGAATCCTAACCATGTCTAAAATGTTTAATATATCTCCCGTGCATACACAGAAATGCTTCCTGTGAAACCGAGTTCACAGACTTGATACATTTAAGCAACATTTGTTTTTGATGACTTTTTGTCTGTACAAGACATCAAAGTATGTGTGTTCTTTTATTTCTCTTTTCCTCATCCATCTAAAGTAAAATTCCAGATCTAAAGAACAGAACCTGCATTGATTTCTGTGATAGAATGAAGTCGAGGAGTACTGAACTTCACTTCGTTGATGTGATACTAACTCGACGGTCTATCAAATGTGTTGCATCGTTTAACAACGACAGCAAAATAAAGGATCTATTTTCTTAACGGAGATTGATTTTCTTCAAGTTATTTACATTACTAGTCACTTATCTATGTTTCTGAGTTTACTAGTACTTATATTATTTTTTAATAATTATTATTTATGTTATAAGTGTGGTAAATAAGTATTTTTTGTACGATTGCTATGAAGAGTTGACAATTACTCTCTCATTTGTCATCGTAAAGTTGACGTTTTCTGTGGAACAATCGAAAAATATCTTTTTTGCGTGTCTCCAAAGGCAACGCGCGAAAAAGACGTTAAATATTGACAGTTGACAGAACGAATTTATTTTCAGTACGTATAAGTTTTTTTAATAATTTTAAGATGCAATCGTAGAAAAAATTATGTGTGTATCACGAGCGTAAAGTGTTTTTCTTCCTCTTACACTATTGCAGCTCTCGTCTTCGACTCGCGCTGCAATTACCGTGTTCGAGTAAAAAAGAATCACTTTACGCTCTTAATACACAAATAACTATTTTCTACGATTGCTATGAATAGTTGACAATTACGCTTTAATTTGTCATCGTAAAGTTGACGTTTTCTGTGGAACAATCAAAAAATATCTTTTTTGCGCGTCTCCATTGGCAACGCGCAAAAAAGATGTTAAATACGCGCGTTTCCAATGGCAACGCGCGAATAAAATATTAAATGCGCGTTTATTTCAATAGTTCCCAGGGATACAAACAAAACAGAAACTCTCGTATTGACAGTTAACAGAACAAATTTATTTTCAGTACTCATACGTTTCTTAATAATTTTAAGATGCAATCGTATAAATACACACATGTGTATCACGAACGTAAAGTGTCTTTGTGCCTCTTACACTATTACAGCTCTCGCCTCCGGCTCGCGCTGCAATTACCGTGTTCGAGTAACAAAGCATCACTTTACGCTCTTAATACACAAATAACTATATTGTACGAACAAGATGTTTCCGTACGAAGCGACGAAGAAACCAAGTCTACAATTTCGAAATGAGTATCGTAAAAAAATATTTTGTGCCGTGTTTATTATTAAATATTAATTTCATAACCTAACCTTGAAAGTGATATATTTAAATAATGTTAAAAATTGTTTATTGCCTAGCAACTTTACGACAACAATACAGTAATATTTTATACAGTACCAGTACTGTAAACTTCACTCTCCGGACTAATATCACTACTGAATATATGGAAATACGATACAGTATGAAATAAATGTTATATCCACTACTGGGTGAGGTACTCTATTGTATCAGATTCCTACAATGCGGTTACCAGTTGTCAAATCACGGACCTTAGAGATGTTAGTGATAGAAGAGGCACAAGGAGAATTTTAATTTAAAAAATAAAATAGGTAAGTATAACATACCGTTTTTACACATTACTAGACGTGGCACTCTGCTCAAGCAGATCTCGATAAGTTATATATTTATGCGTGTGAATGCAGTTACAACCGTCAAATCATGGCCTCCAAAGATGTTAGTCGAAGGAGAACCATAGGAGTAATTTTAATGTGGTGAAGATTGTTTGTCGGCTGCGGTAATCGAACCCATAATCCGATGTGTTACCCCTAACCTATCTACTCCTAAATAGATGCAATGATTTATATGAGCCGTTTTCAAGCTTGGGGGTAAATTTCACAAATATATTCTTTCGTGATCCTTTTACTTTTGTGTGATCAAAATTAAAGTTTATCAGAAGCTAATTTGATAATTGTACGGCACAAAAGTAGAGTACGAACACGATTTCAGAAATTAGTAAAGGAATAACTTCTCATTAAGATCTTGCATAGTTTCTTAAGAACTCTGGAATGTTGATATATAAGTTGTAGAATTAATTGTATTTAACTTTCAAACTTAAATTCTTTGACTTTTTTATTACACCTCAGAGGGCCGCGACTCACAGTTTGGTTTATAAATAAATAGAAATAAATATATCATCACGCATTTTACCCATTACTGGGTGTAGCACTCTGCCGTTCCACTGATTTATATAATTATATTAACTGATTTTTACAAAATAAAATTAACTTTTTACTTTATTTACAATTCATATATTTCGGAGAAGTATGATTTAATGATTGACAACCGTACTTCGAATGCGAAAATAAATCTCATATAAAAATTTGTTTCAACAAACAAAATGACGTGATCAATTTGTAGATACCTTACTTAAATTTAATATTTATAAACACGTTAAAAAAATTGAAATAATTTAATACCATTAAGATCTAGCTTTAATAAAAATAATTAGCACATAGAACAAAATTTTCTAGATAGCAACTATAAAGAAAAAACGAACCTTAATTCATTATCCTCATTACACTTTAATTTCTCTTTAATCCATTATTGCCACCTTAATAAAAGAACCTTAAACCACAACAGAAAACAAAACAGGAAGAAATGGCAACATTGACTGAGATATCATCAGTAGTCAGTACACGGTGGATGGCAAGGGAGACACAATTAAATATCAGTGTGTGGACAGCTGACAGGTGTGTCTGACGCAATGTTGCCATTGCCATTTTGCCCAGTTGCGTGTTGGGCCAAAGGGATGTGGTTCACGTTCACGTATCGCGCGTGACCTCAACAGTCGATAAACTCCGAAAGCAGGGTTTATAGTTGATATGTAAACCAAACGCTACGTTGTGGATGGTACAATGGATTATTTCTCATCAGATTACAGCTTTATAAATAAAATAAATATATCATCATGCTATTTTACTTAGTTTTGGACTTGATGGTATATTTTTGTTCACGTTACATGCAGTTACTCACCGATCGTTAAAGCAGAACTTCCAAAGACTATAAGTCATGAACTGAGATTCTATATTTTAATTTATTGATTATAAATAAATAAATATAAATATATCAAAACACCTTTCACCCAGTTACTAGATGTGGCACTTTACCGTAGCAGATCTTAGTAAGTAACTAGGGACTCGAACGGAAAAATTTTGGGGTCGGTTACGGTTAAGGTTTTTTATATCAGTAAAATCACGGTTTCGGTTATCGGTTCTAATTTTTTTAAACATGTAGGTTTCGGTTTTATAAATTATCAAGTTTGGATTCATTATAGTTTTGGTATTTTTTCGGTTATGTTTAACTACGGTTTTGGTTCAAAATAAATAAATTATTTTCACTGCAACTTTATAAAAAATATATAAACTAATAATATTATATTCTTTGTCGTATTCTTACTATTTACGGTTCAGTATGTTATTTATACGGGTTTAAATTTACGGTATTAGAACCGAAATCATAACGGGTCAGTTACGTTTTCGGTTACAGAATAAATTTAATATTCGTTTCAGTTTTCGGTTCCAATATTTCAAAGCAATAAATATCGGTTTCTGTTTTCGGTTACGGTTTGATAAAAAGATTAATATCGGTACGGTTTTCGATACTGGTTTCGTTGCAGTTCGGGTCTCTATCAGCAAATGATGTATTTATGCGCGTACAATGCGGTTGCGAAGCGTCAAATCGCGGCCTCCACAGAGGAAATTTTAATGTGGAGCAAATTGTTTACCGGTTCTGGAAATCGAACCCATCAGGTTCTCAAATCCACAGTCTGTCTCAATACTACTATACTACCTACTTCATTAGTATAGTTTGAAGTTTGATGGTAGTTCTAGAACATTTGAGATCGTATATTTCCTACTGCCAAATGATTTTAAATTAATTTAGAGAAAAGATTTGTAACATTGTTAAATTTAAAAAAAACCATCTAAAAAAAGTTTAAATTTTTTTAAACATTGTAATTTCAATAGTATGCATTAAAATAATAATAATTTGTTATAAATGTTAATTATCTAATCTTCTAATCCTAAATATAAATGAATTTTAACTTAAAAATAAAATTTGTAGAAGTAGTATTATTACACTTAACACGCTGTTATCTAACAATATTGATCATACAACCGGGCCTATATTTTTTAAAATTTTCTTTTGCATTAGCATTTTGTTCTAAAATAATTTAGACAAGTATGCAAAATTAAATGTTCCAATTGTTTTATAAATCTAATATCAGTGACCGCCATTATTTTTCCTTTTTTATTTATCTCAAATATATAAAATTTAATACTAAGAAAATAATTAGATAAATAAGAAAATGTCATTTCCTTTGTTTAAACAAAGAACAAGAAAAATAATCTTAAGTTCTAATAATAATTGTAAAAATATATATAACGTGCAACCATTATTGCGTCTAACAACAAAAATGATATTTATATTATGGATTTTCTCGCAACGAACATAAATCTATAACAGCAAAATATTTATTTCACTATAAAACAAATAACGCTAAATAAATAACAGTGGATATAAAGTTTGAAGTAATAAATTTAATATTTGCAGTGCAGCTGTTGAATAATGAATTAAATATAGATATTGTTGTCTCAGCATCAGCGATGCAATATTCGCATAGGTGTAAATTACATATTACAAGAATTTATTTTAATTATAACCGTCAATATTTACATACAATATTATTCTGCCGATCCCGACCTGCCAGGGATTTACTTTAACACCTGCAGCTAACAAGTTTTCATTTGAATAATGCTGAATTCTATGTAATCCCTCCATACAAGCATTGTCCATTAGTGATTTTATTTTGCATCATCTACTATTTCTTGTTTCACATTAATTAACAGAGGAATAAACAATTACTCGTTAAAATATAATTAATACTTTTATGAAATATAATAATATTCATTACATATATCATATTGTTTTTGCCAGTGTTATTCCAGTAAAATGAAAATATAAATTTTGTGATTTACCTTCTAAGTTGAAATGGGTTTATGAAAATCTACGTACCTGGAACAGAAAACAAATATTAAAATATGATCTTAAATAAACATTAAATGAGTACATTATAAATACAGATTTAATATATTAATGAGATTTTTTTGCAGGTATTTTTGTATCTAATGTATACCTCGGCAAAAATAAGGAATAAAATTCATAAAATTAAGGGTGGTTTATTTTAAGTAAACATTTTTAGTATCATTGCTTTAATAGTTATTTAAAATATACTAGTAATTAAATTATAGTTATTCATATATATTATGGAGTAAGTGGCTCAGTGGTATCGAGTCAACCTAGGAATTTTAGAACCCAGGTTCGATTCCCAAAGCCGACAAACAATTTTCACCAAATTAAATCTACCCCTGTGACTCCTCTACTACTATCTTTGAGGGCCGTGATTTTACTGCTGGTAATCGCATTTCAAGCGAAGAAATATATCACTTACTGAGAACTGCTAGGGCAGAGTGCCACACCCAGTAATATGTAGACGGCGTGATGATATATTTATTTAATTACATTATACATCAAATACATGACTATTTGTAATGTCGGTCAGTGGCATTAAAAATGTTCACTTAAAGAATAATGTTTTTTATTTTGCGATTTTGAAAATAGTTATTTGTTTAACAAGGTAAAAAGGTAGCAAATTTACTGCCATGACTAGAGATCTCGTCAAGGCAGTAATGCTTTTTTGTCGTGTTGAACACATTTTTTTGCCGATTGTTTGAAATTAATATTTTATTTTTTTTTCTTTTTCCTCTGGCTTCCTGGCGGACCAACTACTAAGGTCATATGCCGCCATTACGCCCTGATCCTGCGTTTTAGATCTTAGAGTCAACAGCAACGCGGGTTTCTCGGGACGGTCACCCATCCAAATACTCCCCGCGCGCAACGTTGCTTAACTCGCGTTATCGCATAGATCAGTTCCAACGAGTTGAGCCATGGCCGTTGACAAAATTAATATTAATTTTGTTATTATTTTCTATATTTTTAATGTTATCGGCATCAACATAGTTATAATTTGTCAAGCGATTATTATATAAAAACAAATTTGACTTTTATAATTTCGTAAATGTCATTTTGCTTTTTGTGAATGTTGTCAATCAATATTATATTAAATAAATTTACAATACGATAATAGAAAGTGACAAAGGAATGTTAAGCCCACCCGATTAAAGAAGTAACATACAGTTTAAATTATATTTATTAAATTATATCATAAATGTCAAATTAATTGTTTTTACATAACAATATTTTATAGCCTGCCAATTATCTACAATAGCTAACTTATAATGTTTATCGGCAACAAAACATTATTTTCTCTTGTCATAAATATAAAAAACTACAGTGAGACAATGAATAATTAAATAATTTTTTATTAGTAAAATGCTAAATTAATGTAGGAAAAATAGTATGTAATACACCATTGAAAAAGTTTAGTGAATAACACAAGCTTTCCAATGATACCATTAGTGTCATAATATACTTTTTTTTATAACCAGTATGTCCTCCTCATATAATACATATAATTTTTTTTTCGAAATATAAAAACATCTTGTATAGAATAGAATGTAAACAATAAGTAAATGTTATTCCTTTCAACATATGATAAAAGCTTTTAAAACTCACATTTAAATAATGTAAATAGTTTTTAATTTAAGGTTTGTAATTTAATTAACAATTTTGTTATATATTTAGTGTACCGAAAGATCTAATTTAAATAATATTATAAAAGTTAAACAAAAAATTGTTTTAATTATCTAGTCCTTTCGTTGTTTGTTTAATGTAAAAAGCTAACAAGTTTTTCTATTTGTTCAAAGCTAATTTATGAATTAGTTTTTCCACGACTTGATTTTATATTTATCTTATAATTTTTAGTATAACTTCTGCAAATTTTAGTTGATCAACAGTTAAATTGTGACAGAAACCCTAATAATAGGGTTTATTACAAATATTTATTAAAGTTGGTCAGAACCGTGTTTATTTTTTGCTGTAACCAAACTTTCCATCCTGCTAAAATTACGCAATTAGCTAATTCTCCTGACCGTGTTAATTATATCCACTTTAGTTCCTCAACAAACATAAATTAAATATTAAACGAATGTCGTAACTTCAAATGGAAAATATACCATAACCTTCAAAATTAATGAAACTCATTTCGGAGATAAATAACCTTCGTCCATGAAACTAAATTAAACATTTTAAGCAAAATTTCCCAAATTACATAAAAGGCAGTGGTGGCAGGCTCGTTATATAATTAGGAGACCCTGGAGAATAGTTCGATTTATCTCTAATCGTGGTACAATGTTATCATATGCGTAAAACAGCGGTAATATTTCGAATGCTCTGCTGATGAGATCATGGGCGTTAGTGCCGTAATAACACCGAACAGATGCAAAGAACCATTACGCTGGCGCAACGGCGGGATTGTTATAGGTTTCGCAGTAAAACAAGAAAGCTGTGTGGTTGGAATCAGTGTACAGCAAGCGACCTATGCATTGAATTAATGACGAAACGTACCGCATTATGGAAAACCATTTGGCTTCGTTCGCACATACACGCTGCACTACGTTTGATGTTTTCTTTCTTTGCTTAATTAATTATTATGCGCTTTAGTGCTTAGTGGACCGCAGTGAGTGGGTTTCCGCCACCGGATAAGAATTCTACTTACAGCATTAGTGTTATTGCAAGAACTTTAATTAATCATTAAACAAAATGTTTTACTTTTCAATATAATGGTAGTTAAGTACTAACTGCAGCTTTTGAATAATTCATTCTCTGTTTTTCATTCAACTGTTGTCTTACAATTAGTTGTTAAATATAAGTGAATATGTCTGGACTTATAAACATTTGCCAGACAATATATATTAAGAGCGTAAAATGAATCTTTGTTACTCGAGCACGATAATTGCAACGGGAGCCGAAGGCAAGAGCTACAATAGTGTAAGAGGAACAATGCCACTTTACACTCGTGATACACACATAATTTTTCTACGATTGCATCTAAAAAAACTTATACGTACTGAAAATAAATTCTTGCTGTCAATATGATAAGTTCTGTTTTGTATGCCTGGTAATTATTGAAATAAGCGTGCATTTAATATCTTTTTCGCGCGTTGCCATTGAATTAACATTTACTTAACAATGAATTGATACATCGCATCAGTCAAGAGTATTATTCTAGTAGAGGTATGTAATTTATTCAAATCTGCAACTACGAAACAGTAATATTTAAAATTGGATAAGTACTTACGAATACCTTTATTTAATTTTAAAATTTATTCAGTGGAAACCCTGTTCAACAAGTAAAAGAGTAGAAAGAGTCCTTCATTCAGTTATTTACTTTTTTTCAGAAACAATAATAAGGGTTGAGCAGACAGATTTACAAACAATTATTAGACATTTGTTTTACGAAAATATTGATGTAATAAGACGAGATTAACATTGATAATTTCTACTCTAATTAAATTGAACTCAAAAACATCTCATTGGCGATCTTTTAAATATATCGTGAACAATTAAAGTTAATCCTTATTAGATCTTTGTAATAATCGAAATGTTCGGAAATACGGTGGTATGGTTATCATTACTTCCTTCGAATCCGAAGATCGCTAGGTTGAATCTCTTTCAAGATGTCTCAAGACATATGAACTACCATACTGCAGCTTGACGACGTCACACCCTGTTCTGTAGTTAATATTAAGCTTCTATTGTACAGAGTAGCATAAATAATAGTTATTTATGATATTAGAATAACAAGTACAGTTTTTCATACGAATGCAAACAATTTCTTCGATCATAACACCTATTCTGTAAAATAGAGTCAAGAAACAATAACTATAACATCAAGCAACTATATATTGTTTCATATTGGTTTAGTTTATATATTAATAACAAAAAATATAACGCGTTCATAAAATTACCGGCAAATAAAAGTACACATAGAATTTAATTTAAACCCGTAAAACGAATTAAAATAAACTAAAAAACAAAATATAACCTCATAAAATTAATTATACTAAAAATGTACAATTAATTAAACTACAATAAAACTGATAATATATAAACCGATTCATAAATATTATCACAAACATCCAATTCGAGCTAGCTTTACGATATAAAAACACCTAAAGGAGTAGCTATATTTCGCTTAGCAGTTACTGAATATATGACCATTGACGGCATAAAGCTAGCTCTAAAAGTTACAGAACAAGTGTCCAGGATCAATGACAAATTTAGTATAGTAGGTACACACTGTAGTTGATCGAACTGTTAACTAGAGTTTAATTAGATCTGAGAACTGGAGTGAGAATTGAATTCAACTTAGTTAAATTGGAATGGTCAAACTTAACACTGTCAAAAACATATATAAGATCCAGTACACTCCCAGCAAGAGTGCGCTCAAGAGATTTCACAACATAGAGTTGAAGATTTTCCAGAAAAGTCTACTTCTGCGACCATCGCAATACAAAGCCTGTTTTTTTAACACGCTCCGCAGATAAAACAAGGATCAGAAAAGAAACACAGAGAAAATCGCGTTAGCGTTTGTGCCGGGATTAAATCCGTTTACGAAAAATCTGAATATTTATGGTGCTTGCGACGATCACAAGATCAAGCCAAGCCAAACGTGTTTTTGTCACACCCACGAATGCTCTATAAAGCCGTCTCGCTCACATGCGAGCACTCTTTCGCGTGACAGGTCTATACATATGGATAACACTAGCTGGGAATACCAACAACGCAAGAGGCGAGTGACAGCGGTGCTGTAATCGGACCACGAGCAAAAAATGGCCACGATGAGCCACGAATACGAATTTAATCAGAGCTGTCTTTTAATTAAATGGCGTAAATCTGACTATGTTATGTTTCAGATTTGTTTTTGGAAGATGCGTGATTTTATAAGGTTTCTTTTGAATAAGATTGTGTGATTCTTGTGGAGGAAAGGAGATTTATGTTTTGAAATTTCTTTAGGGTTTTGGTTCATATTTTATGTTAGGTCGCCCAAAAGAAATGGAGAAACTTGAAATATTCATATTTTGCAATATAAAACTGACACTACGGTATTTGTATTTCACGCAAGAATTTAGATGCGATATTCAAATCTTGCAGCAAAATGGACCGGTTCTTAATAACATATACCGAAACTTATACGCTTATATTTGCAGCTATGGTCATTTTACATTTGTAGTCATTGGAAATTATTATTATTATAGTAATCATATTCCCGATTAATTATATCAATGCAAATAAATTATTGGCATTTAATAAAATATGTTACTAATTACAAATTTATTGTATTTATAAAATAATTATTTCTACTCATAAATCTAAGCGATAGATAAACACATTTTATTCTTTTTTATGTAACTGCATTATATAAAGGAGTTGTTGAGAAAAATATTGACAATCCGCTTTTCATAACAACTCGGTTTCTGTCTATCTTTTGGGTATATCTTCGATCTCGAAATCAGTTATAACGATCTTGATCAAACTTGATAACCTAATGTTTTTGGTATCAGAAAACGATCTAGCTATGTATCATCCTCCGGAAAATTCATTCAGTGCGATGAAAATTCAAGATAATTTACTTTAAGGCAATTTGATCCAAGAAATCGGTTGAGAGAAAAATAGAACTTGAAAGAAAATTATGGAAAAAAGTTGTTTCTTTTATCTATTTCTTAATTTTTTATTTTAAACTTGCCTTCTCCCGTTATTTTCCGAGCAAATTTCGGTCTTCCGGATATATTTTTATAAATAAGATATTCGTCTTATATTTGTTTAATGTTCGTTATAAAATTTTTATTTATTTTAACTATTAAATATAATTTGCTGTTCGTTGTAGATTTTAATTAAATCCTATATCAAACTTTTAAGTCACACATTATCATAAATTTCAGACAATCTCTTTGATCTTCATGATTTAGTGTTTAAGAATATACGACTAATACTTTCTTGTAAGTAATAATATAAAAAAAGAAATGATTTTATAAAACAATATCTTTCGCTTGAACACAATTAGACTCTTTTCAACCTCAATGCCGATTCAGAGGCGCTGAAAAATACAAAATATCTTCAGTGAAGCAATCGTAGCTGCTGGTGCACTTATTGGCGATATTACACACGAGAACGTCGTTCCACTGAAGAAAAGAAAATTCGATTTGGGGATCAAACCTGCACACAATTCTTTTCAATAACAGCGGCGTGGTGCTCGTAAAAAAATTCACATTCATAAATAGCGCCCTTAGAATGGAACAATTCACGAGTTTCGTGCGCGGAGGATGCGGGTAATTTGGTGGCAGTGGCGCGCGAAACTCATAGACGTACATCATGAGGGAGAGAGAGAGAGACTCAATTTTAAATTAAACAAATGCTATTAGCTATTTTTCTGGTTAAAATAATATATCTACCGAAGTTAAGTGAGATTCTGTAACAGACTGTTTTTTTTTAAATAGTTTAACCAAAATTATTTGATGAATTAAATTTCGGAAGACGTGAAATAATAATGTAGTTGCTAGATTTATATACGGATTGCGCTCATAGTGGCGAAAATTGGAACTATGACAAAGGTACTGTTTGCTAGTAACCTAATAACAAAGTACTTAAATAATAATAATAGAAATAATATTTACAACGAACAATAGAATAAAGCTATAATTAATTATTATTGTACAACTAATATCTGGTAACAAAAACTTACACTACTCGTATTAAAATAACCTTTGACTTACTTATTTAAATTTGTACCTAAACGATAAACTATAAATGAAGATAATACTAAAACAACTAACAACACAGAATTGTATTCTATAAAATTAATAAAAAAAAAACACTACTAACAATTTAAAATAAAAGAAAAAACAAAGAAATATAAGTGACTGCAATGGTAAGCTTATAAGAATAAATATAAATAAATATATCACCACGCTTTTTACCCATTACTGGGTGTGGCACTCTGCCGGAGCATATCTCGGTAAGTGATATATTACCAGCCGTCATATCACGGCCCCCAAAGATGTTAGTGGAGGGAAAGCCACAGGGGTAGATTTAATTTGGATAAGGATGAAGTGAAAGTGTACATTTGTCTCAAATTTGACATATCGTGGTGAAAACCATCTCTTATTAGTTAAATATTCCAATAGCTATTTGTGTAACCTAGAGTAAAAAGTAATCTTTTGCAGTTCGCGAATGGAGATTGTTAATCGATTGCAAGAATGGTAAGGATACTTTCTGCTCATGGAGCATACGATATTTTTTCTATGACCATTTGAAAACGCATGAAAAATAATTTAAAATTATTTGTGACACATGTAGTTTTGAAATTCGTTAGAAAATGTATCTATGAATACCACGATCCTTTCTTCCTTTTCTGATTATAACAACCGTCAATTTTCTGCACTCCACTGATAGTTTGAAATATCTACTTTCTGATTGGTCGTAGAAAAAAAATGGTTCAGTATAAATGTGGAATAATGGATCAGAGACAAAAGTTGAAGAATGTGTAAAAAAAGATTACATTTATAAGTTAGTTTTGTAGCCATGTTGCTTTTCTTCATTATTTCCTTAAAAAAATATTTTATT
Organism: Pterostichus niger; assembly: GCA_947425015.1. Lineage (NCBI taxonomy): Eukaryota > Metazoa > Arthropoda > Insecta > Coleoptera > Carabidae > Pterostichus > Pterostichus niger. The sequence goes on along the minus strand of OX380345.1, from coordinate 22,830,835 downwards.
TCTGATTAAATTTGTAAATAAATAAATAAATAAATATATCATCACGCCATTTACCCATTACTGGGTGTGGCACTCTGCCTAAGCAGATCTCGGTAAATGATATATTTTTTCGCGTGAAGTGCGGTTACCAGCCGTCAAATCACGGCCCTCAAAGATGTTAGTGGAGAGGGAGCCACAGGGATAGATTTAATTTGGTGAAAATTTTGGTCGGCTGTGGGGATTGAACCAGGGTTCTCAAGATCCACAGGCCGACTCGATACCACTATTTCTATTCTAATTGCTTTTGTTTCATTCTGTAAGTTTTATAAGGAATAATTAATAATTCTAGATAAATCAATTTTATTTTTAATAACCGATAAATTATATTTTTATAAATATGAGGTTTAAATGTGACGAAGTAATTATATAACATGATTAAAGTACTTGAAATAATATATGATCAGTAAATTTAATTAAACTGATTGAAATATATGTGATGAATTCGTAATTAGGTGAGCGGTATTTATTCAAAATAAATCTGTAGGAATTAATTTGATATGACAGACAAGGTATACAGTTTTTAATTGTATGTAGGTACGTACATGAATATTTATCCAGCTGAATAAATTATAATATATGCATGTCAGCAAAAACTGATTTATTTAACGGTGTTTTTACGTACTGAATAAATGCTAAATATACATAAATTCATTTTTAAGATTTTGTTTTTTTATATATTGCGAAATATAAAACCAATTAAAATAATTTTTAACAAATAAAATGTGAACAGTGGAATAACTTTAGCACTTATCTTTAGTTTTTAAAACATCTTGCACCTTATTCTTATTAAATTATCTTGTTTTTCTTCATTTTTTATTATTACAAATGAGTTCTAAATTAAGGGTATATATTATATGACATACCCATCATAGAACAAAGAGACTTTTTTAATTCGTAAAATTATGGGTCGTTCATCTTGAGTAAACATTTCTAGCATCAATGATTTAATTATATATGATAAATAAATACATCATCAATCCTTTTATTCAATGCTGGGTATATGGCACCCTGCCGTTGTAAATCTCCTTAGATGATATATTTATACGCATTTAGTAAATAAATTATATTATAAACTCTAGAATAATAAATTTATACATTATACAACATCAGATTGAATGACTGTAATGTCGGTCAATGGCACTAAAAATGTACACTTTAAGATCAATGTTCTTCATTTTTGCAGTTTTGAAATATTCTTTTTGTTCTATGATCAATACGTCATACAATATATGTCCTTAATTTTTATCCCGATACATAAAATCACCTATATATGGTCCAATTCCAATCTACATATTTTATTGTTACTGAACCAGATCACTTATTTATTTCACTATTTTACTTCGCTCACTTTATTTCCAGTACTAGATTACCCATTCGTGTTTGCAACATACTAACTGCTAAACAAATATGCCACAGTACAAATATAAACAGACACAATAATACCAATAAATGGATCTATAAATAAATATCTCATCACGCCTTTTACCCATTACTGAGTGTGGCACTCTGCCTAAGCAGATCTCGGTAAGTGATATATTTTTTCGCGTGAAGTGTGGTTTCCAGCCGTCAAATCACGGCCTCCAAAGATATTAGTGGTGGAGGAGCCACAGGGGTAGATTTTTTTTAAATTGTTTGTCGGCTGTGGGGATCGAACCAGGGTTCTCAAGATCCACAGGCCGACTCGATACCACTGAGCCACCTACCCCATCTATGGTATGATAATAAAATGTAGAGCAAAGCAGTTTTTATTTTTATAATTATGTTAATCTTAAATAATTTTTATTTTTAAATGTATATTTAAATATAAGCTTAATTTCTATAAAAAAGAACCTTTTTACTTCCTTGTACGAAGTAAAGGAAGTATTGTAATCGCGAAAATTTTCGGTTCTCAGATTTCAACGGAAATAGGTGTTTTGGCCCTCCCTGAATCCATTTTGACTAATTTCGCCATGCCGTCTGTACGTACGTATGTACGTACGTACGTATCTCGCATAACTCAAAAACGGTAAGCCATAGAAAGTTAAAATTTGGTATTTAGGACTGTTATAACATCTAGTTGTGCACCTCCCTTTTTGGTCATTATACAACTACCGGAAGTGGTACTTTACTTGAAGCCTATAATAGATTTTCATGAAAAACTATATTCAAATATAATTTAAAACTTTCCAAATTTGGTATATAAGACTACTATATCAATGGAAATAACATAATAGATTTTGGTTAAAATAGACTAACCGGAAGTGGCACATTACATGAAGCTGCTAACAGTTTTCCTTGAAAAAAATGGTATTATTTTAATTTTAGAAAGGAATGCTGCAAATAAAAGTTTTAGAGAATTAAATTCTGCGTCTAGCACATTAAGAATTTTTAAATTAGCTTTTTGCATAAACGAGATATCTAAATTTAAATATTATATATTTTTTGATTTGTTTTTAAATTAAGTTTGCTATGGATTAGAACAAAAAATAAAAGATTTAATGTCAAATATGTGCAATTAAAAAAATATCTATAGTTTAATACGTGTACAAGGAAGTCATGTGGTGTCCACATCAGATATTTTAAAGTAATATATTTCGAAATACTATTATACTGTTTCAAACGCAAATCGTAATGTACCTACTTCAATAAGTGCATCAGTTTATTACAGTGTTGTCTAATTTATCTAAACTGATTTAGGCGAACTAATTGCCAACTGAAATGTATCTTATATTAAGTCATTTGAAATAGTGTATAAAACAAAATCTTAATAAAGTATTAATAACAAAAACATTAAAACCGCAAATCGACCGTTAAAAAAATTACCCCATAGCTACGCCTATGTGACCCCCAGCCCATTGTCACCTCGACATCGCGTCGTTAGATAAGTGCTAGATCGTTACGCGGCCTCACCACGCCACGTCACCCCGCACCCCTGCTAGATGTCCTCCGAGAGCGGAGACTTCATAATCGTAACCGTCGCCATAGCGATGGGTGTAAATCGCGTTAATGTAGCGCCGAGACCGGGCCGAAAACCCGAAGAGCGAAGCTTGCGACGCCCGCCGTCGTCACATCAAAGACGTTACAACGAAAATAATAACAGGGAAGGTTCGGCCAATATCTGCGGTAGGGCTCCGACCAGAGAGATGGAAAACTAAAGGGAAAGGGGATTACGAAATGGGAAATGTATTCAGAAAGGGGGTCTTCATACCTATGCTAATAAGATTTACATGTAATTTGTGAAGTTTTTGTAAGTGATGTAGATGATATTGTAATACTGGAATTATTAGCAGATTGTGCTTGTTACTGAATGGGGGACAGGATATGAAACGGAGGAATACATGGAGAAGTTAAATGATTGGGTACACCTTCAGTCCTGACTCCTGTCATTTGCAGATTTCTATATTGCAGAACTTGGTAAATTACTTAGTTCTTTAATTATTATATGGGGTAGGTGGTTCAGTGGTATCGAGTCGGCCTGTGGATCTTGAGAACTCTGGTTCGATCCCCACAGCCGACAAACAATTTTCACCAAATTAAATCTACCCCTGTGACTCTCCCTCCACTAACATCTTTGGGAGCCGTGATTTGACGGCTGGTAACCGCACTTCACGCTAAGAAATATATCACTTACCGAGGTCTGCTTCGGCAGAGTGCCACACCCAGTAATGGGTAAAAGGCGTGATGATATATTTATTTTATTTATTTATTTAATTATTATTTTTGTCGTGATATGAAAACGCAATAAAAAAGAAAATAACAGAAATGTAAATGACATAAACATGTTATGATACTCTGAACTCAACGAGTTACTGTGTGGTAGTTCATGAGTGGGATTCGAAATTAGAATCTTCGGATTCGAATGCCGTAACTCTACTACACCACCATATATATTATACACAAACAAAATCAACAACATAATTCTGAAGCCATTTATGTAAATAACATAGAATATAGTTCTGAAGTCATAACAACAATACCCATAAATATTACTGGCGAATGAATGACTAATTATGTGATTAAATTGTTATTGTGTAATTGTAAAATTCGAAATTCGTATTTTTATCATTTCAGCAGCATAACACTAAACCGTTATAAACAATAATATTGCGACTTTTATCTTAATAATATTAAATTAAGGCTAGACCCATTGAAAATATAAACTCATTGGCTGGTAGCACAAGCTCTGTTTTTGCCTGTTTTAAGAGCAGTGTATTTGGGTGTTTTAGCTATGTCTAACATGTTAAAACCGTGCTCTTAGAACACCCAAAAACAGAGCTTGTGCTACCAGCCATTGTGTTTATATATTCAATGCTAGAACTTATAAAATATATTAATTATGTAATATAATAACTCATTTATCTTATGAAATAAATGCTTATATATATTTGCATTCTGTTCCAAATTTTAGTTTGTAATATTCTTGCTAAATGCAGATGCAGATATAGTAATTATCTATGACAGGTAATATTTGGTATTTCATTGTTATAATCAAATGTTTCACTGTTGTATTATTGCAGTAATAAAATTGATATATCTCTGAAGTAAAACATTACCGGGCATTTGCTTCAATTAATTTGTTCTCTAGTTTTAGAAGTTTAATTACATTTTTAGGTTTGGCGAGTTAAATTTATCACATTTTATACCTAGCATGGATTAAAAGAGAACCAGATTTTTTACGGTTAGAATACAAGACCATATGGACTTGATAATCTACCCAAACATAGTTTATCTGTGATGCAGTAGCGAAATATAATGAGTAAAATGCGATACAAATAGAATACGAACTAACCTTGATAAATTAGGTTCAAAATATGGCTGCAAAAATCCCAAAAAAAATTAATTCAATATTAGTAACCATAGTAAAAAGCACACACTGAATTCAAATTAAAATATATGAAAAATCACACTCGAATTTACATTTCATTGTATAAAACGATATAAAAATAGTCAAAAAACACGAAAAACATCTCACTTTAACAAGATCCCGAACTAAACTGAATAAATAGTATTTACAAGCGACGGTGCGTTTATTAGGTTTTAACTAGTTGAGACTACAAAATTGGTCAAACATTATATTGTATTTAACGTTGCGCAAACGTTCTTAATAAATTAAATCTTTATAAATTATTAAATTAAATAATCTCTCACGAGGCGTGTATATTTCTTTCTTTTACTTAAATCCTATTTATCGATTTTTATATTGATAATACGTAATAACCATTTTAACATAAATATTTCCTTGTTTATTAATACTCACAAAAACTGAATAAAATTATTAAATTGTGTTTTTTAATATTGTTTTTATTATCTGGCGTTTCATTTGATATTCTTAAATCAATGTTTAGAGAAAGTAATTCAAAAAATTATACTCCCATAGAAATTAAAGCAGAAGCATAAAATATACAGACGGAGCATAATACGCAATACAAAATATTGAAGCTTGAGTTTCTTTAAACTGTGAAATTTTGAATAATTAACTTTTCTGAATAATAATCTATTATTAACAGTTTCTAAACAAATGGCAGTGAAGAACAAATTCAAAAAAGATAAATAATGGTATGTTGCTAGGCTAGTAATAAAAAATAGTACATTAAAGTGAGTGAAAGAACTCATAATACGCGAGAGAGATAATTGAAATTTCACTCACGTGCGATAAACAACGTGTTATCTTACATTAGCGGTTTTTCTAAAGTTAGAAAATGGTTAAAACCAAATTGATTAGAGATGTAGTCAAATGGAATGTTACTGTTGTCAAGTTATTGCATTGGTATAAATTGTTTGTTGTTTATGGTTCTCATGGATTTAATCATTTTAATAATTGCTGATTTTAGTCACTGAAAATGATTGTATAATGTACACAAAAAATCGTTGTATGATAATGGTACATTATTTTATAAGAGAGTGAAATAAGTCATTATACGCGAGTGAGATGTTTGTGGTAATTCTCACGAACATATACTCGTAATGATATTAATAATAAACAACTTTTTATAAATAATCTTATATGATATACGAGTATAAAAATGTAGGAGTTTATTTACTTATTTTATATTCGCCGTTGCATTTAGTTGAGTTAATAAGACTATACAGTTAAAAAAATCGCTGTAAAAATGTAATTCCTGCGGTTTGCCCTTCATTAACATGCCTGCTAAAACCAAATTCCTGCGTTACACCATAACACGAAACCATATTTATTTTTCCACCAATATTCTAGTCTACTTTTTGCAACTGTGTTTCAGCTTGCTTCGTATTTTCGCATGCTAGGTAATCCCGTCTGTAAGTTCATTAGCCTTTAAAGACACATCTCTTCTTGCTTCCGAACTCCGAAGTATCTGAGTGGAAGGAGTTAGCTTCCTTGCTTCCTAGACTAGCTAGCCAACGCTAAGTGCTTCGGCTAGGCTCAGATGACTCCGCTGTTCATAGTGGCATTAAGTCCACCGGCTGCGCTGAAACAACACGCGTTAACTCTCCGGAAATGTATCGACAAACACTAGGTCCTCTTAACAGACCGGAACGTTCCGGATTCGGTCCCGCAGGAGGTGTTCCGGTAATCGCTGACCTATATAACCGCTGGCTGGGCCTGGTGAATGTGTGAGGTGCAGCAGATCGAACGCCGGAATTTTATGGAAATTCGGAAACGAATTTTTTTGTGGGTTTTGCAGTATTGTGAATTGAGTTCTGTGTATGAAGAAGACAGATATTGAAGGGATGATGGTCTCACAAGTTTCAGCTACTGAATATTATATTTAATCTATCAACAACCGAAGTTGAAAAATTGAAAATAATGAATCAAATGTTTGACAGGAATGTAAATTCTTCCATATGACATGTAACTTTGGTTTAACTTTTTTCTATTTAACCAAGTTTATCATTTCAGTTTTGTTGATACAAATGATATTTCTTTTTTGGACATGTCCACATATTTTTGTTTTATTATGTACAATTATTTTTACTGTCATCAAATAAGTGATTTGATTTCCTGCGTCATTTTCAAATTTTAGAAAAACAAGAACGAAGAAAATATGTTGACCGATAGTATCATATGGTGTATACCAGTTTCAAAATATAAAATTAAAAAATATGAATATATCAGCACGCTTTTTATCCATTACTGAATGTGGCACTCTGCTGAAACAGATTCCAGTAAGTGATATATTTTTCAATGCAAACTGCGGTTACCAGCCGTCTAATGGTGACCCCTAAAGACGTTAGTGGAGAGAAAGCCATAGGGGTAATTTTAATGTGGTGAAAATTGTTTGTAGGCTGCAGGAATCGAACCAGAGTTTTCAAATCTACAATCCGACTCGATACCACTAAACCACCTACTCCATAAGGATAAGATATATAGAATATTCACGGATTTAAAGTTATATTTTATTTAAAAATTCCAGGCAAGTTATATAGCAAAGTACGTCTTTGTATCTCAAAATGTGCCAAAATTATTTTTTTGTGTATTGATATTAAAAGGCTTTTGTTGACAATGGATAAGCTACGAAGTGCTACTTTTGCGGGTTAAGCTATACGAATGCAATATATAAACATTATGTTATGGAGAAACAACAAATTTTACATTTATAATTTAATTTAATAAATATAATTTCAATTGCATTTTTCTTCTTTAACTTTATTTCATCTGTTTCTACTATATATTACATATTTAATTGATATATAATGATTGACAACATTTATAAAAATTAGAATAACATTATTTTTCGCAATCAAACCTTTATAAATTTATATTTATATTTGACGGATATTTCTTAAAAATATTTTACAAATATTTATCAGCTGAAAATGGGGTAGATGGCTCAGTGGTATCGAGTCGGCCTGTGGATCTTGAGAACCCTGGTTCGATCCCCACAGCCGACAAACAATTTTCACCAATTTAAATCTACACTTGTGGCTCCCCCTCCACTAACATCTTTGGGGGCCGTGATTTGACGACTGGTAGCCGCACTTCACGCGAAAAAATATATCACTTACCGAGATACCAGTAATAGGTAAATGGCGTGATGATATATTTACTTATTTATATAAAAATAAAGTTAGTCAATTAGCAGTTAGAGGCCCTAACTTCTCAATCATAATAGCGAATTTTATTTTCATAATATAAATATATAAAAAATCTGATGTGGACACCACATGACTTCCTTGTACGCGTCTTAAACTATAGATATTTTTTTAATTCCACATATTTGACATAAAATCTTTTATTTTTTGTGATAATCCATAGCAAACTTAATATCTCGCTTATTTGCAGCATTTATTTCTAAAATTAAAATAATACCGTTTTTCTCAAGGAAAACTGTTAGCAGCTTCATGTAATGTGTCACTTCCGGTTAGTCTATTTTAACCAAAATCTATTATGTTATTTCCATTGATATAGTAGTCTTATATACCAAATTTGGAAAGTTTTAAATTATATTTGAATATAGATTTTCATGAAAATCTATTATAGGCTTCAAGTAAAGTACCACTTCCGGTAGTTGTATAATGACCAAAAAGGGAGGTGCACCACTAGATGTTATAACAGTCCTAAATATAAAGTTTCAATTTTCTACGGCTTACCGTTTTTGAGTTATGCGAGATACATACGTACGTACGTACATACGTACGTACAGACGGCATGACGAAATTAGTCAAAATGGATTCAGGGAGGGCCAAAATACCTATATCCGTTGAAATCTGAGAACCGAAAATTTTCGCGATTACAATACTTCCTTTACTTCGTACAAGGAAGTAAAAATATAAAAAAATATCATGGTCTATAAATGAATTTAACTCTAAATATATACCAAACCCCAGAGATGTAGAATAGTCACGTAAACATATTCTGCCTATATTTATACAACCATTTATCGAATTGTAATCTAAATGATTTGTTACATTTTGACATTTTCATAACGTAATTGTTTGATCTATAACGAAGCGATAACGTTAACGAACTATTATAAATATAGATATTACTGTAGCAGCTGAGCAGTCGTTTTCGACAGATTTTTACCTTGACATGCAATAACCAACTATAAATTCGACACTAATAAAAGTTAATAAAGAGTTAGCCATGGGGATGATTTTATGCATGGCCTGGGATCAAATTCGGATTACTTGTGTTATATCCCAACACCTTATTCGCAAGGTTATCAACCCCATTTTAATTGCTATTTATAAATAATTTATTTTATTACCCAGAAAGGTACAAGATATTAGTTTTACGGTAATCATGTCTACTAATGTGAACTTAACTGTATTTGAAGTTGTGATTTGAAATAAATTATTATTGTTATTATAAATGAAACAAAATAGAAATTTCGAACACCGCATGAATGTTTTTTACTTCCTTGTACGAAGTAAAGGAAGTATTGTAATCGCGAAAATTTTCGGTTTTCAGATTTCAACGGAAATAGGTGTTTTGGTCCTCCCTGAATCCATTTTGACTAATTTTGTCATGCCGTCTGTACGTACGTACGTACGTATCTCGCATAACTCAAAAACGGTAAGCCGTAGAAAATTGAAACCTTATATTTAGGACTGTTATAACATCTAGTTGTGCACCTCCCTTTTTGGTCATTATACAACTACCGGAAGTGGTACTTTATTTGAAGCCTATAATAGATTTTCATGAAAAACTATATTCAAATATAATTTAAAACTTTCCAAATTTGGTATATAAAACTACTATATCAATGGAAATAACATAATAGATTTTGGTTAAAATAGACTAACCGGAAGTGGCACATTACATGAAGCTGCTAACAGTTTTCCTTGAAAAATATCTGATGTGGACACCACATGACTTCCTTGTACACGTATTAAACTATAGATATTTTTTTAATTGCACATATTTGACATTAAATCTTTTATTTTTTGTTCTAATCCATAGCAAACTTAATTTTTAAAAAAATCTAAAAATATATAATATTTAAATTTAGATACCTCGTTTATGCAAAAAGCTAATTTAAAAATTCTTAATGTGCTAGACGCAGAATTTAATTCTCTAAAACTTTTATTTGCAGCATTCATTTCTAAAATTAAAATAATACCATTTTTTTCAAGGAAAACTGTTAGCAGCTTCATGTAATGTGCCACTTCCGGTTAGTCTATTTTAACCAAAATCTATTATGTTATTTCCATTGATATAGTAGTCTTATATACCAAATTTGGAAAGTTTTAAATTATATTTGAATATAGTTTTTCATGAAAATCTATTATAGGCTTCAAGTAAAGTACCACTTCCGGAAGTTGTATAATGACCAAAAAGGGAGGTGCACAACTAGATGTTATAACAGTCCTAAATATAAAGTTTCAATTTTCTACGGTTTACCGTTTTTGAGTTATGCGAGATACGCGAGACGGCATGACGAAATTAGTCAAAATGGATTCAGGGAGAGCCAAAACACCTATTTCCGTTGAAATCTGAGAACCGAAAATTTTCGCGATAACAAAACTTCCTTTACTTCGTACAAGGAAGTAAAAATGGTATTATTTTAATTTTAGAAATGAATGCTGCAAATAAAAGTTTTAGAGAATTAAATTCTGCGTCTAGCACATTAAGAATTTTTAAATTAGCTTTTTGCATAAACGAGATATCTAAATTTAAATATTATATATTTTTTGATTTTTTTTTAAATTAAGTTTGCTATGGATTAGAACAAAAAATAAAAGATTTAATGGCAAATATGTGCAATTAAAAAAATATCTATAGTTTAATACGTGTACAAGGAAGTCATGTGGTGTCCACATCAGATATTTTTAATTCTGTCTTCACCTCATGATGATGTAGGTTGAGTGAATTTTCAACAATAAATAAATTTCAATAAACTTATTTTTCCAATATTATCACAGTCAAGAAGCTTGCTCATAATAAATTATTTTATGTTATATGTTTCATAAACAATAACAATATCTTGTTTAAAAAAAAGTCAATCAGTGTCCTGATGTCAACTTCTACCCAATTAAAATATTTTATAATCTTCCATAATATTGTAAAAGTGCAGTTAAATTTCCATCCTCAACATAAAATCATCGTTTGAACTCTACAATCAAATTCGCATTTAAATATTCATGACTGAAATCTGATCGTAACTTCTTAATTTCATTGCTGCGGTACATTTAGCACGATTTGATTCTGTCATCGCGTAGATTTTGCAAATACACGCCCTGTGTAACCACAAGACTATGTTACGGCTGTTGATTCCTTGACTAACGCTACGTCTGCTAACGTTTTAACTATCGGAACGCTTGTGCGGTAGAGAATAATCCCATTAGAGAAGCGAATGAGCGAGTGACATCATTAAATTTAATTTTGTGAAATGAGATACAGGCAGCTCAATCGCAGGGGATTGTATTTTAATAGAGACCCCCAAATGCATATATGTCAATAAATTCAATTTGCGTATTGCGCATTTGATGCATTCATTAATATTTCAAAACCTTAACTTCATAAAAATTTATTCCATGTTTTTGATGAATCCATTAATAATAGAATAAATGTTAAAAAATTTATAATTAAAAATGTGTCTGAATTAAATAAATTATTTCATATGAATAAAATATTGCAAAGTAATTAAAAATTGAAATACATGAAACGAATGTTTTATTATCTAATAAAATAAAAATTGAAATCGTATATAATTACGATGACTGTATGTTGTATAGAATAATGCAATAACATAACAATAATTATAATGGTTATTTCGACGTATATATCAGAAATACTAATTGGATAATATCTACCGGAAATATAAATGTACGAACATACAAAATAATCATATTTAGTCATTCAACTATTAAATACTTGTTAGCAATCCGACATAAACTACATGAGCTAATTTAAATTTATAATTTTAACCTAAATTATGATGTAGTTATGAAACAAATTTCTATAGTTCCTATATATCTGTAGAGTTATCAAAAAACACATATTGATAAAATAATTCCTATTACTCGTATATCGATAATAGAATAAAGTAACAGATAGATCACCTGTTAGACAAGTGAGAAAATATTGCATCGAAATTCGCCAGATACTGTTTTATTCGTTACATTATTTATCTGTCACTTTATGCCACAAAACTGGAACTTTTAGTATTAATTACAAGCCTAGAATTCAGAAATACACAGACCGTAAGTACATGTATGTCCATAAAGCTCAAATATTGAGGCATAACTAGGGAATGCAATACCGGTCAAAAATTTAAATACCGGTATCTCGGTATTTTCGTTTTGAGAATCGGGATACTGGTATTAATACCGGTATTGATAAATTTTTAAAAATTGAATCTATTTAACATTTATTTACAGTAGGGTGTGGTGTGTGCGTGTGGTATATAGATTAAGAGAATGTCAAATTTAATCAAAAATTATTTTTTATTTTAATAATTATAAAATATAAATAAAATTGAACAACATACAAAATGAAGATAGGTAATTCTATAATATGTAAAATAAACAACATAAACTTTTACTTTTTTGCTTCATGGAAATAAAATATGCATTTTTGAGTAAACTGGATCTTATTCTTGTGCATATTTGTGATGCAGCTGATAATGCCGTTTCTGATTCCATATTTGTTGGTGCTACTGTTTGTAAATAAACGTATGTTAATTGTAAATTCACGCCATTAATACCTTCCTCTTCAAAAAATATCATTTCCTTCCTGATTCGTTGCTCAACTCCTTGCTTTAGCTAATACTTGACAAATACGCAACGTTCCACTGTTCCATTATTTTGGATTCCCCGCAACAAACTTACCAACTTTTCAATAACATAATTTTAGTTAAATTTTACTTATACTTCAATTGAAAAAATACCGAAACACCGGTATTTTTATGCTAAACATCGGTTTGAATACCGGACAAATTATGTCCGGGATCCCTGTATTGCATTCCCTAGGCATAACTAATTGATTTAAATAAACATTACAAAAAAAATATGATATTATATTGTTTGATGTACTGATTACAACGCAAAAAAAATAATATTTACAAATTTTTAGTCATTACTGTAACCTATTAGTCCAGTGACATGAAAAATGTTTGCTTCAAGTAACGTGCTATGATTTTAACTAATATATACCCTTCATTATTTTTTGCAATAATTTTGAAATAAGTGGAAACTGTAGATAATTTCTAAGTATGAATGAATTAATAAACATTGCTGTCAAAAATTCAATTCGATATTTTTACTTAGTTAATCATTTTGCTTGTTTCATTGACCTTTTCAATATTTTTCAAGAAAAGAACAACGTATTCCGTTTGTTGTTGAGTTGCTACGGCTTAAAATATGACGTAATTGCCAAGACAGTTGATATGAAGTATAATCCTATACCTTGTATTTTCAATTACTTATTGGCTCCCAAATAGAAGGTCAATGAAACCAAGTCATATAAATAATGTAACTACAATCAAACATCAGGTGACTTCCCACGTATTCGTATATTTCAGCACACACGCGAAAATCGTAAAATCGCAAAGGGAACAGGGGTGTAAAATGCAAAGTAGATCAAGCGCCGTAAGCCAATCTCGCCAGCGTAGGCGACTACATCGCAATCATCTCGTTAATCAAACACTTATGATTAGCTGCCGGTGCCCGGCCACGTCTCGCACTAATGAATGTTGTTAAAAATTTAAAATTAATCGCGGTTCGCGGCCGTTGAAAAGCGCACGCTTTGTACTCAATGCTCATCCATTATTTGCAAAAGTTAAAACGTCGACGTGAAAAAACTAAATCTCACGTTCACGTTTCCACGTTCGCTCTCATTTTCGTTTTTAATTTTAGATTAATTACTATGCGTAACGAATATTTCTCTTCAAAGCGGATTAAAACTTTTAAAATTTTAAATTCATCTTAATTTTTCTTGTTGATTTTTTCAGGTTTTTTTATTACAACTTTATGTTTTGACTGTTTTATAAGAGCAAGACAGCATAAGAAATGAGAGTAATCTTAGCATTGCTCCACGGATACGAATATGAATTATAACTTTAATTATAATTCACATTTGTTTCCATTATTGTATCTATCCATTTCTTTTATTTTAATTAAAATATTATAAAAATCAATATATACATGAATTTGAAGTACCCTATTATATTTCTGTAAAACCTTTTTATGACATTTTAAAATGCATTTGAACTATGCATGCATGTATGACAGGTATTAAATGTCACGACCTCTAGCAGCAAAAACAATACATATAAATGTTACCAAAACTATTGCTTTTCCACAAGCCACCATGCAAAATATCATGTTATTATAATCACCTGTAAAGGTTATTTTTACAATTAGTAATGAAAGAAATATGTTTTTCATTAAATTGAAATTTCAAACATGACGGCGAAGCCAGAATGTATCAATCAAATGCTTTCATTAGGTTTTTTGCACTTTTTGTTTGTGCATATTGAACTTAGATTGATATTACGTAAATAAAAATTAAAAATGATTTTGAATGACAAAATTTCATTAGTACGTTATTAAATTTTAAATGATCTGCAAGGAACTAAATAAATAAAAATAATGACAGTAAACTTACTTACCAATAAGACTGTAGACACCTTTTTTACTATTATTACTTCTTTCTCACGATTTTAAAAATAGTTGAAGCTTTTTACACAACTTTCATGATTAATATGCAAAAAACGAACTTTAAAATATGAAAAATCTTTCTATATAATCAAAACAGAAAGTTGGTTTCTCTCCATTTACTTAATGTATAAAAAGTTTACGAATTAAATAGCATGTGAAATAAAAGTAGTTATTTGTACAAATAGTAATAAAAGCAATCCATGGATATTCGAAAACTATTTTTAAGACAAAAAACTAAAAAGTAATTTTTAAATTCAATTTCAAGGAATTTTTAATAAATAAATACATAAATTTTACGCTATATTTCATTAGATAAGGGAGTACGGATGTACATTTATTTAGGAAATATTTCCTACTAGAAACTTTCATAGTTGAAAACATTAACTGAAATATTTGCAGAACATTTATTCATTAGATTTATCTCTTAATTCGTCTTCGTCAAACATTTTTATTTGATTTGAAATTCTGTACTTGTTTAATTTATGTAAAAATAATAGATAATGTATTTTTATGAATGAAGTGTAATTAACAATCAGAAAATTATGTTCTTCAAAGACGTTAATAGAATGGCAACAGGAGCACTTTAAAGTGATGGAAATCAGTTATTCAAATTGAATTAAGGTTTTCATTTCCACAGAGCAATACGTTATATTTTATCCAAATAAAAATAAATGAAAGAAGATAAAATAATAAATAAAATAAAATGCATGAATGTTGAAAAATGAAAAAAGCGGTTATGTACGAGTAGTACATATAAGTTTCTGCAGTCCTAGTGCAACTATCAAAAGATCTAAACCAATATCTTGAATCATAACATAAATATTGCAACTAAAATACAACATATCCTCCGCATACACATTTCTAATAATAATCAGTAATATGTAGCCATAAATAAAGTTTATTGTATTATAAAACACGAATATCCGAAAACCACTATAAACTCAGTTGCACATAAATTTAAAAACGAATATTTTCCAGTTACTGAAGAATCCACTTTCATGCCATTACACCCCTATATCGGTCGGCAGCCTAGAGCTGCCATGCGAAGTTGCCAGTTTGCCAGCATGCTGCTTCTCGATATGCGTGCACACGTCAGCATACACACATATTTATGTCAATTCTGGCGGACGGCGACGCGAGGTTAAACCGACATACGACGTAGCAGGGTGGAAACGACTGCGTAACGAAACGCAGAAATAGGGGACAAGAGATCGAATTCCCATGGCGTGCAATTTTTGATAGTACTGGTAACTCCTAAGAGAGTTCGCAGTATAGATATTGATGTTTTGAATTTTTTGGAAATTGAAATACAGGAAAAGAAACTGAAGCTATGCTTTCTTACGATATATAAGAACTATTGCAGACAAACGTTATATATGTACGTATAAATAAACACAAAATATCACAGTTTGTCCCATTTAATTGTGGTAGCATCAATCCACAATTAATCTTTATCAGACATTTCTATTTTAAGAACATACTTATTTTAAATTCTTTTTAAATAACCTTTTGTTCATATAACAAACCTTTAATCATATTAACCTTTTCATTCAATAAAACTCGAATAAAAAAATCTTACATCGAATAGATATGCGGACAAAATATCTTTTTGTAATTATGCGGTTGCCAAACTTGAAATCAATTCATCAATTGCTGCATTCGTACAAAAAACTGCATTTCTTGTTCTTGTGCCATAAATAACTATTTGCTACGATTACTATGAAAAGTTGAAAATTACACTTTCATTTGTCGTCGTAAAATTGACGTTTTCTGTGGAACAATCGAAAAATATCTTTGACGCACATGTCCAATGGCAACGCGCGAAAAATATGTTAAATGGGAGGGTTCTCATGGCAACGCGCAAAAAAGACATTAAATGCGCTCTTATTTCAATAGTTACCAGGGATACAAACAAAACGGACCCTTGTCATATTGACGGTTGACAGAATGAATTTATTTTCTGTATATATACGTTTTTTTAATAATATCAGATGCAATCGTAGAAAAAAATATGTGTGTATCACGAGCGTAAAGAGTCTTTGTTCCTCTTGTATTATTACCATGCACGAGTAGTACATACATAAATAACTATTTTTGTTATCGATACTTTTTCTATTACTTTCACAGAAAAAAAGTTTCAAATAAAAATTGTAGAAGATTAAATCTGCATCTAAATTCGTTTGAATATGACAGGTCATAAATATATTTGTATTTTTACGACGGTTAAAATTAATTTAAGCTGTATTTAAATAAAGTACCTAATATAATATCTTTAAATTGAGTTACATGCAGAATTTAATTCTCTACAACTTTTATTTGAAACATTTTCCCATTAAGTAAAATTAGTAGAAAACTATTTTCGAAGGACAACAGTATATATCTCAACAATCTTTCATTTCTTATGATATCGAGTCAGTCTATGGAATTGAAATTCCAGGTTCGACTAACATCTTTGGGGGCAATCTTACCTATCCTCACCCTCAGTAATGGGTAAAATGGGTGATGATACATTTAATTATTTACTTGATAAGCTTTCATTCAACATATATTTTACGTAGCCAAACTATCTCAACAGAAACCATATTAAACACCTAATAGAATATCTCTATTAATGCATAGAAAACAGTTTAAAAAACTATCTTTTAAAGCCGCCATTTTGATTCAAGATAGATAGAGATGATCTAAAGTTCTAAGTATATTTTAATTCTTTTTTGAAAAATTTATCTCAAGTTTATAGTCTTGCAGTTTCTGAGCTCAAAGTTACAATGGATGGAAAGGTAGTCCTACTGGACATTAGAAGTTTGAACCTCATGAGAATTAGACTTATTGCGTTGCAGAGCCCTTTCTACGTCACCATGCAACCCACCAACAACATTTCAATAACGAGAGAAGTGAGAAACGTACGTCAAACTCTACTCGTTTCGAACAAACTTCTATTTCATAAACATCAGACGTTAGTGTCAGGCCCAAGGCATATCTACCGATATGTCGTAAGGCTGCAGCAGAAGACAAACCCTGTCACAACAGGTCCCTTGCTAACTGAAAGTATTCCTTTACTATAAATATTTCGCTTGATTTTGCAAAATGTTGATCCAAAATTTAAAAATAGAATATTGATTTTAGGATTGTTTTCGTATCAGCGAAAAAATACCGAAAAGCTTGTTCCCTAAAAGAATTTAGTCTGTCTTTATTGCAGGATTCTTATTCTGAAAGAATTTTGCATTTTATCAGAAGAATATTTTTTACGTTAATGCAAAATATTGCAACCAAATAAAATTAAAATATTGTAAATTCACATGAGAAAAATACTACAATAAAACTGACAATAAATGAATTTGTCTCGTCGTCTGTAATTTTTATTTGAAGCAATTTCCTATAAATTAATTTTCCTATATCGCATTTCCAAAGTGAATTTTGTACTGTTTTTGGGGATATTATTGTGAAGTTGTAAAATTGTCTGTTTGTAAAAATGTCTTACATAAATCTATCAGTTCAAATAACAACAAAGACAAAATTAATTGTCATCCAATACTTGGTGAAACTAGGTTTAATAAAAAGCCAAGTGTTTATTTTATACTTTTTATTCTATCAGTTTAGTTGTCATTGCAAAATTAAAGGTATTTATGTTTCATTTAATTACAAAATTATGAACTTTTAACTTGAACTTCAAAAAATAAACTATAAAAATAAAATATTTCTTTATTTTATTTTCATGTCTAGCTAATTTGGGTTATTGGGATTTACTTTTTTGTACAAATTTAAGTATATAATTCATATGTTCGTTTAATAGTGTAGGTTTTTCTTACTATAAAATAGTTGCTTTAGTATAATATTAGTTAATTATAGGTTTGTTACTATTTTTATTGTAAATATTAGTTCTAATATCATTTACTTTTATTTACTTTTTAAGTACTTAGTTTTAGTATTAGGTTAATAGCAAACTGCTCTAATTTCTGTTACTATGAGCGCAATCTTATTTTAAAAAAAACTCATTTAAACTTTTTAAGCATAAAATTTTATTTCAAAAAATTTACAGGTCCAATATGTTTGCTCTGAACTATACAAAAGAGCATATTTTCGCACAATTTTAAAATCTTGTGTGTAAATTATTTCTAATATTGTCTTGAAAAAAATTATTTCTGAAATACTAATAAATTTAACATACTCATATTATAAATTTATTGGTGAATGTTTCAAAATAATTTTTATTTAACCTTAAATATAACATTATCCATATTTGATAATATTACTTCCATTTATGAATACTTCGCTCAGATAATTTAGAATTTATTAAGTGGATGGTATATCACCGACAAAAGACAACGTTAGATGTTTCAATTTAACTGAGCAGAAACGAATTGATATTATGTCAAAAAGGAATACAGCTAACTCAGTGTTGTAAAACTAATTTTATTTTTGTAATCTGAGCATTGGAAAGAACGTAAAATCATGATTAACGAATATGTCATAAAATTTTCAATTGGACCAATAATTTTGAGAGAAGTAATAAACTTTATTTAGTGCCGCCCAATAATTGAGAATTCTGTAACTTGAAAGGAAAATGAAAAATTGAAATATAAAAGAATTTAGTAAATTGTAACATTGTAAAAATGTAGAGAGTTAGCAATTTCCTTTATTTCCTTTATTTCCTTTATATCGATGTCGTATTTCGTAAGGTAATTTATTTCAGAGAATAAATTCATTTCAGTTTCAAATATGCTGTGTGGAGTGTTTTCCGTTTATAGAGTTTTTTGAATAAAAACATGTCGATCGTAAATTTGCCGGGCGTGCGAACCTTGCCGACTAATTACGCTCTTTAATTATCAAATATATCAGCTGGGAAATTAATTGCAGCACCTTTTAAGAAGAGACGTCGGCGGCACGTACCTGCCTCTTACCTGAATAAATAAATTTTACTCTCCAAGCTAACGAATCGAAATTAATAAACGCAATTATTTGCCGTCATCAAAGACGAATTACCAGAATACAAACTGAAATAACACAAATATTTGTATAGAATATCGGTATTTTGACGGGGCTATACGTCGAAGATAAATCTCAGTTTGGCGCGGTAAACATTTAATTGGAATACACCGCAAATAAAACTGGCGTTGCAACATTATGGCGACGATCGTCAACGTCGACTGAATTGGTTCAACTTGCATTACGACTTTCCGTACAAATTTACACGAGTATTTCGCCAACTAGTGTTTGTAGTACTAGCAAAACTTTAACTTTAAACGTATAATAAACCTGGAACCATAAAAACTATTTTATAAATTTTATTACAAAATTTTACGCCATCTAGGTTTCTTCAATTGCTTTAACAACCTATTATTCCTGACAAATCTTATACAGTATACCACAAAACTTTACGTTTAAATTAAACCAATTAATTTTTAAATGTTAAAGAGAAATTATCTAATACAAATTACTAATGAATTATTAATTACAGTGCACAAGAAGCTATAGCTTAATAGTTTGCAAATTTACATGTCCTTTGAAAGAGTAAATTAGTTTTCAACGAGTAAATGTCTAGATTGAAAGCATTTAATTTTGTACTCTTTGATAAATACTTATAAATTATTAATGTCATGATAGAAATTTCTCGTCTTATTATGGCCTTGTCTCAAATTTTCTAAATAATTTGGTACCACGAGACGTAAAATGCCTACAAACAAATATTTGACACTAAAGTTAATTTATATTATGACAGAAAAATTCTGATGACGCCTGGATTCGAACCAGGGACCTTCCGCATACCGGGCAGAGATGCTAACCGCTACACCACGTCACCTGTGTTCGAAATATGGCATCAACTGAATTTTTCTGTCAATGTGTCTAAGCGTAGCTTCGTTCCGAGAGACTCCTATATAGGCATTGACAACCGGGTTCGTCTACAGTGACACAGTTTTTGATTATGAGGGAATCATACCCAAGCTTAGAGCTAATATTATTAAGTTGTGTGATTATTAAAGGTAATCATACCTGTAGTTTTTGACTAAAGTTAATTTATATTATGACGTGGTGTAGCGATTAGCATCTCTGCCCGGTATGCGGAAGGTCCCTGGTTCGAATTCAGGCGTCATCAGAATTTTTCTGTCATAATATAAATTAACTTTAGTCAAAAACTACAGGTATGATTACCTTTAATAATCACACAACTTAATAATATTAGCTCTAAATATTTGACATTTAGTTTTTATTTTGTTCATTCTTTAATCGGTGAAACATTCAGAAAACGTCATTTCTAAAATATTTGGTCATGTTTCATTACTTTTATATTTATTTTTCTATTACTTTCATATTTTCATTATTTTATTAAAATATATTTTTGTATTTACTGATTTAGTTGTAATTTTCGTTTTACTAAATTT
Source organism: Pterostichus niger (assembly GCA_947425015.1). Classification (NCBI taxonomy): domain Eukaryota; kingdom Metazoa; phylum Arthropoda; class Insecta; order Coleoptera; family Carabidae; genus Pterostichus; species Pterostichus niger. Next base: position 22,809,857 of record OX380345.1, on the reverse strand, counting down.
TGTGATTGTGGTGATATTTCGAATGTTTTAAATTTCTTTATAATTTTTCGTTTTCTCAATTCAAAGTTATGATGAAACAGATTATAGTTCCATAAATGTAACACATGATTCGTAATCAAACGTCAGAGTAGATCACATACTACTATAAATCGTGACCCCTGTATTGTAATTCATAAATAAATAAATAAACAAGTCAAATAACCATTAATTTGTGTATATCTTTTAAAGAATTTGCTACTTGAAACAAAGTAATTTGTTACTTATAAGTTTACAGAAAATTACAGGGTCGGCACTTACTGTCTTCGACATAACAAAGTGGTAAAACAATTAAACGAAACAGACCTCCTCAAAAATCATATCTGGGATAGTTCGTCACCAAGTAGATTTGCGTACAGTCAGATATTGCTCAGATAAATAATGTAGATTTGGACATATTTCAATATTCATATTTCATGCATTATAAATTTCAGGAACTCCTGTGCTATATATAACAGGGTCACATTCTGTATTCCGTAAGTGATTGCAGTGGCCCAGTTGAGTTCTCAACATTCGCTGTTCCCCTGTCGCGTTGATGACGATATTGGACCACTGCCGAACTAACAGACACGTTTTCAAAGTACGTTAACAACGGAAAAATGATACACCCCTGATATTGAGATATTGCATGCTTGCAGATAAATCCAATGTATATGAACGAGTTTTATTCTTTTTGGTGTCGTTGATAACAGTGTGCTATGAATACGAACTTTTGACGCGATTCTAGACATTTTAATATTAAAATTCTGCGTAGCTGGAATCACCAGTAACGATTCTTTTATTCTTAAATATACGATACATGACACAGGAATAATGCAGACAATTCGTTACAACAAAAAACGAAAGGATGGCAACCTTTTTCTTTTCTACTTGGTTTATAAAAAATGGATGTTTTCTACCGTATGACAGAATCAATTTTTCCAAGCTAAGAATTGATATGAACTATAATATACATGAAAACTATTACCGAATAGCATTTTATAGCTCATAAATTATTATCAAAATGTCCTAGGCGTTCTACATATATCCACATTCATGTTACTTTGCTAAAATGCTAGATAGTTAGTTTATTTCCGTCTATGTAATATGTACTTTTTATTTATATACTTACTACACAGAACAATAGATTATTTAAATTTTAAAAATAAATAAAAGTGAACAAAAAAATTGTCAGATTTTTAAATATCAAAAATAAAACAAACAATAACTTCATTTGTTCAGTTTTATTTTTTATATTGAAGATGTTAAAGACTTTTGAACTTTGTAACCTTAATTTTAGGTATACGAACATATAAAATACCCTTTTCCATTTAAGAAAATATAACTTTAATTCCCCTCGCCCCACCGGCCCTAATAATTTTATTTTACTAACCATACAATTAATTATGTCTTCCTCCTTGCTGTATGAACCTGTGTAGTTAGTTTTTCTCTAAAGTAATCTTTTTTGTGAATCTGCCTTTTAGAGTTACAATAATATTTGTTTATGGGGTAGGTGGCTCACTGGTATCGAGTCGGCCTGTAGATCTTTAGAACCCTGGTTCGATCCCCACAGCCGACAAACAATTTTCACCAATTTAAATGTACCCTTGTGGCTCCGCCACCACTAACATCTTTGGGAGCCGTGATTAGACGGCTGGTAACCGCACTTCAGGCGGAGAAATACATCACTTACCGAAATCTGCTACGGTAGAGTGCCATACCGAGTAATGGGTAAAAGGTATGATGATATATTTATTTATTTATTAATATTTTCGCTAAAATATGTATGCCATAATTATTTGTTTCCTTTGAACTTGTAAAGCTTATAAAACGTGACAACCCTAACTGACACATGATTAACTTGATCTGATACGAAATTTCCATATTGTCATACTGATAAAATCTGTGGCCTGACAAGGTCTAACATGGAACTGACATAATATCTACTAATACGAAACTGAATCGTACTGACAAAGATTATCAAGACAATTATGAACGCACTGCTGAAATTGTTACGGAATACCTATTGAACTGACAAAACTGTTACAGACTGACTGATGACAAGTTTATATCGTATTGATATATAACTGAGATTAAGTTCTAATGAAAAGGACTGAAACGGGAACAGATTCGAAATGAAAAGGACTATGTTGTAACTCACATCGTATTGACAAACCGCTCGGTTTATTGATATACGTTGTAATAGTTGGAAGGTAAATTATTTTGTAAAACTGTCACATTCAGTGTAAAATTTATCCGATCTTCAAATAAAGTCGTACGTATGAATATTAGTAGACGATTAAGTTGTGTAAATTAAATATATTCAGACCATAAAAATAAATACAATATTACCTTGTATATGGGTATAAGAATAAACATAGAGAATGGGTAGTTCCGAGTTGTCATTAAATAAAATTTTGAAATAGAAAGATTTACAAAATACAAAAGTTATAAGAAGTAAACAAAACATATTAAATGACGATGGCAAACAGCAACAACGTATGAACTTAAGTTACTACATGGTAAGACAACATCTTGCCAATCCAAAACCCAAGCAACCATTAACTATTTGTTGTTGTTTTCCATGGGACGTGCTGACAAAGGGTAAGAGGGTGGAATCATTGTGTTGGTTCAAGATAACTGTTCCCATGCACTAGTTTACATTTAAAAAACCCCAGACGCTTCTAAGGGATGCAATATAAAGATCAAAAGCTATTGCGGACTAATGCACAGCTAATAATTTACCAAGATATGTCATCACATAATGACCAACAAGCGCGAAAAATCAGAGAATCCATAAACTCGATAAGTAATGAAATTATTACAAACATATCTACCAATAAATTTGATAACCAAAACTCTGTCAAGTCAACTTTTAAAAAGATACTTCAGATAACATTTAATTTGTCTCTTTCGAAGCTGAGTTGATGGTAAAAAATCCTAATTATAAAAAAAATCCATTCTGAACTGTTTCACTTTCAGCTAATGATCTATGTCTACAGAAGAATAAGAGTTAAAAACTGTCTAAAATTATTTAATTTACATGTAATAGTTATTTACATTGCAAGACCGTTATACAGAAATTTACAGGCGAGCATAGAAAGGTACCGGGCGAGCGCCAGCGAGCCTGTTATCTGTGTGAGCCTGTAAATTTCAGTTAACGGTCGAGCATTGTACAATGTTTTATGTGCATTTGAATCGCAATATATGTATATTTAACAAAATTAATTGCAATAGTATAACGTAATAACTAAAATGTTCAATCAAGGTAACTTCGAAAATCTGACAGATTTTGTTTAATAAAAAAATATTTAAGTGTCAAACGTTTAAAATTAGATATGTTGTCATGATAACCAATGTCAACAGTCCGTTATAAATTTTACACGGGCTAGAACGTCATAAGTCTCGTAACCCCTAGAGACAGAGTTAAGTAAACAGTTCATTACGATTCAAATGTACGTAAAATAATTAATACTATTAAATAAATAATAGGCTTCAGGAATAATTATTCGTTAATGTATCGAGCAAAAATTTGCCCATTTTATTTTTATTGATACATAGATATTATTTTATATTTAATATTTTACATTTAATATGTTTTAAGGTATTAATAACGAGCAAATTTTCTCGTAAAGTTCATGTATCTAAATTTTATAAAATTATCGGATTTCCGAGGTCTATTATTTATTTAATATTAATAAAAACTTTCTATAGATTTTAACAATATATACGTATATGTATTTGTAAAAGAGAAAATAGTTTGTAAATTAACAAAACATCTAGCGTTTTCACAAACTTGTTTTAGCAACTTCATACAGATAAATTCTGCATGAGAAACCCAAGAAGTAAATATGAATTACATAAAATCTTATGTACCGAACGAAATTACCGCCTTGTTTGCTTGTTTGTATACATTTTGTATTTTCAGTACCTATGTAATAAGCCAAATATAACTTCTAAATGTTGCAATGAACAAACAATGAGTATATATAAACTTCAGATCAGTATATTAACGTAAGTACATAAATCTGACAACGGCTATATAAATCAACCGGAATGTTTTCTTGTAATTACATAGAAATATATCATCTTTAAATAATAATCCCAGATGAAACCCTATATATTCAACTTAAATTTATCTCTGTGTTTAAATTTTGTTTGGTTATCAGTTATTAGAAATTTGTTTCAGTTGTAAAACAGACCATATATCTACTATAAATAAAACTAACTACACAAACAAATATTGTGGTGCCAATATCTGATCTATAATTTATTTACAAATAACTCATTTGTTCAATAATCAAAGTATAAATTGCTCATATATAAATTATATTAACTGTTATTTATTTAAAAAATAATAATAAATATATCAACAAACATTTTACCCATTACTGAGCGTGACACTTTTTGTAGCAAATCTCGATAAGTGATATATTTGTGCTCGTTTAATGTAGTTTTCAGCTGTCAAATTACGTCCCTTAAAGATGATAGTGAAGGTAGAGTCACAAAGGTAATTTTAATGTGGTGGAAATTGTTTGTCTGTACTCATTTTTAGTTTACACAGGTTGTGTGTGACCTAATGTAACAAAATTTAACATCTTATTTTAAAAATAACTGAAATTTTCTAAATTTTATAATCGTTTTTACGTTACAATGTCGAGGTTAAATGGATCAAAAATAATTCTTGAAAACAGGTAATCAGGCCTTAGTAATCCATGGATAGTGCAATAAATTAACAAAAATTAGCAGAACTGTTCCGAGCTCCACAATAATTTTTTTTGTCGAAATTTTAATAATTTTTTGCCTCAGTTATGGTTGTTTAAAAAGTGAAACCATTTAACTGTTTTTTACGTCAGCGACCTGTAGACTGCTGAAGATGAACGTGTTAAACGTTCGAAACGTTCATTAAAGTTTCAATGAATCTATATTGTTAATTTATTCCACTATCCATGGATTACTAAGGCCTGATTACCAGTTTTCAAGTTTTTACGTTACGTTATTCCATGTTTAATTTAATTCATTTATATGTTTTAATTTGTTATTTTATGTTTACCCGGCAGTACGGTGGTGTGAATAGCGTTACAGAATTCGAATCCAGAAATCTCGAATTCAAATCTCATTCATGCTAAAAATTATATGAACTACCATACTGCGTCTTGATGAGTCCGGGTTCTGTACTGTAATTGGAATTAAGTTTCTGTTGTACAGTCTAACATAAATAAAAAAATTGCATTTTTGTAATCTTGTTTACATTTAAAAATTTACTGTCATTTATGAAACTTTGATCTCTTTTATTTCGATATCCGAAAAATACCTGACATTTTTTACTCAAAATAATATTAGACATAAACTATTAAGTTTAGTTAAACTAGTCCTGAAACACCTTGCAGATCATAATTTATAACAAACATTTAAATAATTTCTTGTTAATTTCATGAGTTGTTCTTTACTTGATTACTTTTAAAGAAGATTTTTTAGTTATAGGAGAATGCAGAATTCTACCAAATACGTTAAGCAGATGGCAGACGGTAGATATATCATGAGCGATGTAAAACTGAGAAAAATAGATTTAAAAAATGCATGCCTTATCTTATTCGAACGTCTATTTGGAGTAATAATGTAAGTCTGACAGTTTTATCTAGAGGTAGGTAATAAACTAAAGACTACAGATATTGCAGTAAAAAATATCAAAGAAAACCTCGCTTGGTTACAGATTTCCACTTGAGAAAGAGATCCGTGGATTCAAATTTCGAAGCGTCCGCTTTAGTGTGTTATACAGTCAGGTGGAAATATTCTGTTTCTTTTTTTGAAAGAATTCCAATTTCCTTTTTCTTAAGCAGGCTGGTCCCGGTAGTTCCTAAATGTCAAACGCGCTTTGCCGAGAAGAGAACTTCCACACGGACTTGCATATTCAAACCTGGTGGTTCGCGGACTGTTATATGAAATTTTTTATTAATAAGTTAGGTTTTCATTTTCTCTTTCTCAAAGCGATGAAATCCATATATTCCGCAGGTATTATTGTAGTAATAAAAAGCACTTTTGTTGGAATGCTATTTCATTTAATAAATTTATATTTGTTTGGTTGAACTGTATATTACGGGGCCATATATTCGTATATGATATTTAATTTACTGATGAATTTCTCACTAATATACGAGTTTACGATGACATTTTTGCTACTATTGATTATGAAAGAATGTGCTAAAATTACTGTAGGTATAACAAATTACCACAGTTTGAATTAATCCTTTTTAAGCACAATTAAATATAAGAACCAAGAAAACTATAAGATTAAAAAAAAAATTATATATTCGTTGTTATTAAATTAATTAATAGTTATTTCTGTATTAAGCCCGCAAAATTACTGTTTTTTGTTGCGCTTGAGAATGTAACTTTTAGTCAAGACTGCACGGCGAGACAAAAAGTCATTCGAACACGCCAAAAACAAGAATATTGCCCACGAAATACAAACAACATTTTTTCTACAACTATAAATAAAGAATAATACAATAATTATAGATTTATTTAAATAAATTGAAAGAAAACAATAAACAAAAATATGAATTTGATACTATTGATGCGTGCACGAGATACTCATTTTGCGCACTAGGATGTGAAACAGTGCACAAAATGCTCATTTTGTGCTCTAGGGTGCAAAATACGCGTTGTCGTGGTAATGTAAATGATGAAAAGATCACGTACTTTGCGTATTGATATTGGTGAAAAAAATGAAAATTTTTTTACAGTTGTAGAAATGATTAAAAAACTGATTTATGTCACTTGTAGTGTGCTTTGCTGTCACTTAAATAATATTTAACAAAGCAATCTGTATACTGTTAGAATCTTTAAAACGTAAAAGTGAAAATAAAATAACAATATTAAATAAATAACAAGAAAATGTAAGTTAAATAATAACTACTTCTGAATTTATTTTAAACAATAAAGGAATAAATAAATATCAATTAAAAATACTGAATTTTCTCCTTAAACTAACAAGTGGTTACAGTGGCTGTGAAATAAATGCGAGCGTAAAGTAAAATTGGCCTTAAAGTAATTTTTGATAGATATTGATAGATTGCGGTTGTTCAAGGATACGTAAAATAACTATGTATGTATCAGCCGCCTAAAAATGATATTATCAATTGATACATTCCAAAGAGAGACAATGAATGTTAAAAAATGTAGAAAAATAATTTAAGAATCATAATTAGATAATTAGTTTTTATATTATTGATTCAATATAATTTATTATTAGGATGCTTACCTTGGAAACAGTTCAGGATTGACTATCAATACAGTTGAACAGTTGACTTATTTTCAGCATCTAAAACAAAAGAAAATTTTATTAAATAACAAAAATATATAATTAAAAAGAAGCAATAACATTACAGTTTCAAAAGCAGAGACAAAGTAAGTGATGACGTCAATTAAGATTTAATAGATTCTTGTGAGACGTGTCACAATAGAAATTATGTAATCTTTCAAAAACAACTGAATTAATTTCAGTATAAAACTTTATAATAAATTAATAATTCATGTAAGGTATTGACATTTCAAACCTTTTAGTAAAGTTATTAACCGGTATTTTCTTAAATAAAAAATATAACGTTAAGGAATTTCTAACGGAAATCATTAATGAAATTGATTTGTGTATATTGTGTTAAGTATTACTGTGGTATCGAATTTAGGTTTGACTTTACTAACCCTACTCTAAGTCCACCGGAATAGAACATCAATTTTTAATTTTCTCTCTTTTCCCGAAAAGGGCTCTTTTCCTTCCAGAATCTACAATCTGCTAGATTTTCTAGATCATAGATAATATTTTTGTGGCTTTTTTCAATAAGAAATCTGTGGATCAATTGCGACAATTTGTACTTTCCCGATTTATACCTATATATAATTAAGGAAATATTGTGATTTTTCTCGTTTTCGAGATTTTGATGAATCTTTACGTTTAGAACTTACAAACCAACAAAATATAGCCAAAAAATATTGGCCTATTGGGAAGCATGATAACTTAAAAACGGAATAGAACTTTGAATTGGAACTTTATATTTAGGCTTTAATTGAGGTTAAGTTCGTTATCGAGCTATACATAACAAGTGGTACCATTTTATTGTTGGGAATTTTTAAGTTTTTGTGTTTATTTCATAAATAGTAGTGTTTATCCCAACATACGGAACTAAAATAAATCCTAATTTAATTGAAAACAACTTTTGTTTGAATCTGTTTTGGAAATTATTATTGGTTTATTTATTATAAATACTAACATTTAAAAAAATTTAATATCGGTATGTTGTATAACATGTGAAGAATAAAAATTGATTAAAATATAGGATAAAATTAGAGCCCTCATTGCAACTTTAAATAATTTAATATATTTGCAAGATGAGATTGCAATTTTAAATTAATTAAAAATATCAATAACAATCCTCTGAATATTATATTACAAGAATATAATATATTTGTGTGTTATAATACGTAAAATATGTCTGAAGTTTGAAATATAGTTTCGATTAAAATCGAAAAGTTCTTCAATATCTTTCACAGCAGTAAGCTAGCCACCTGACTGTGTATAACATATCTACATACAGGCGAACTAAAATCTACATCTTCGGTTTGGCGGTGGATCTGCACCAAGGGATGCTTTGCCGCCTCCATCGCCAGCTCCGCGGCCGGCCGCCACCGCCCGACGAAATACGCGAATCGATCGGGCGATATTTCAAACGCTATCCGATGTGAACCGGGCGTTTTTACGATGTCGCGTTTTTCATAAACGCAGATACACACCCAGAGCGCGTAACATAACACTGAAAATAATTCATTTAACGACTGCCTGAGGTGAATTCCTATTACTGGCGGCGGACATGAATCACGGTGGAGACACGTCAGAATAATGGCGACGCCGCGAGTTCGCTGCGATGCCGCTAGAGATGCTGGTGTCGACGGCGCTAATCTGTCGCTGCGATGCTTGACCGTTGTTCAACCGCGAACGACTCAAGATAACGGAATGTAGGGGCAATGAGATCATTTATTCCCCGAAAAACTTCCCCTACTGTGATATATTTAATTGATAACTTCGGTGTATTTCACTAGATTTAAAATCTGTATAAAATATTTTTAGAACACAAAAACTAATCAAATAAAAACAAATTATGTCATAGAATTTGTTTGCAATATAATAACTACGCATACGTGGCGATATGTGAGGTGTAAAATTTAAGTTCAAATATTTACATTTGCATTCAACCAAATTTTAATTGTTTTAAACATTGTTAGAGGAGTGGACATAAATGAAAGATTAATGAAATAAGTAATGGATGGATGTGATTGCAAATTTGAGAAATAAATGAGCTTGTATGAAGGCAACGTGAATGTGGTTCAAGTGAGAATGATATGTCAGGATGAGAATATTTGATGAAAACTGATTCTTTGATAAATCTGACGATTGGATGTTCTATGAATATTTCAAGGGGTTTGGGCTACCCCATTTAATGAGATATAGCGTGATGTATGTACAAACAAATTCAATGACGTTGTCATTTGAAATACGTTAACATACAAAAATTTAGATGGGGTAGTTGGCTCAGTGGTATCGAGTCGTCCTGTGGGTTTAAGGACCCGAGTTCGATTCCCACAGTCGACAAACAATTTTCACCAATTTAAATCTACCCTTGTGGCTTCTCCACTAACATCTTTAGAGGCCGTGATTTTACGGGTGATAACCGCACTTCACGCGAAGAAATATACTACTCACCGAGATTGCTACGGGTGAGTGTCACACCCAGTAATGGGTAAAAGGCGTGATGATATATTTATATTTATTTATTTACGAAAATTTAGAAAGAAGTTTATTTCATCAAGTAAATAATGTCATTTATATCTGTATAACATTAAAAAATAACATAAAATTAGTTAAAAGAAACGTAAAAGGAAACAATTAATAGCTGGACAATAATTTGTGGTCACTTAAGATCTTTAGATATTAATTTTCTTTTTAACTGCTCTACTATATTTTGTCACAAAAAGAAATAAATGTAAGTAAGTCACATACCAAGATTTTTATAATTATAATGAGCAGAAAAATTAATAGCATTATGATGGTAGATAAGAATTATCCGACAAAAATCTGACAGTCTTTCTTGTAATTTTATTTGTATGCTTGACGAGAGCATTCTTACGGTGGATGGACGTTTAAATTATATAAATATAATTTAGCTGTGGGGTTCCACATTGCGTGTCTGATGAAAACACAACAATAAAAATGTTCCGTATTTTAGAGCGTGCCGACTTTTATGATTTATTACAGTTTTTTTTGTAAAACCCCATTTATTTAATGTACTGGTTCACTGATAGTTTTATATGATTTTTATTCTTTCTCGAATCATAGTGTTTAATATAATTCAGTGTAAATTAAATTCATATAAATCTTATGGACTTCTATAAAATCGTTATCAATACAACTTTTTGATTACATCCTTTCAAAATGTTACAGATTTTATATTTTTCAGTCCGGGTTTTTAAAATTGTATAATCTTGCTTTTGCTGGAATTTCAATTCAATTTCGTTGTATTCGTTTATTTATGTATTGAATAGCACTCTTCGCTTTAAATTATATTTTATAACATTCACATTCTGACTTTTCAAAAAATATTATGAAAGAACTTTTCATGAAATGTTTTATTTCATTTTCAACGACAAATACTGAATACAACAATATTAATTGACTTTCAAAAAGAGAATATGTAACTGTTTTTAATATTTAGGGGTTAGTCAAGAAATATAATAGCATACAAAAGATTCAAAAATCAATATAAACCAGTAATTCTTATCCTTTTTTATAATATTTTTTACTTGTCGTTATTATTTATTTATTTATTTATGTTACGCTGTACAACAGGAATTTATTCTCAATTACAGCACAGGGTCCGTACTCACCGAGCCGCAGTGTGGTAGTTTATATATAATATTTAGCTTGAGTGCGATTCGAACTCGGGATCTTCGGATTCGAATTCCATAACGCTATCCACACCACCGTACTGACGGACAAATTTGATTTAGTAATTAAATTTTAACAGATGCCGATTAAATTTTGGTTTATTATGTGATTAAAGCAATGAAGTAATTCCTCAAATTAATTAGCATTAATTTTTCAATTTAATCGGACACAAAAACTAAACCATTTACTTAAAGAGAGATATAAAGAACTATAAATATATTATCTCGGATTTTACCCATTACTGGGTGTGGCACTCTGACGTAGTAGATCTAAGTGATATATTTCTTCGCGTGAAGTACCAGCCGACAAATCACGCACCTCAAAGACATTAGTGGATAGATATTATTGTGAAACAAATACTGAAGTAGTATATTGAAATACAAGTGTTGAAAGGGAGTCATTGGAAAGCATGTGTGTGAGATGGAAAACTCATTTACGATCGTGTTCTATTCACACAAATTTTCTAAAGGTCTTTCAACACGTATATTACACACTATATTTCCTATGATAATTGAACGATTTACACTACAAGAAATCTTTTGGTTGATTGGCACTTTTTCTGCTCGTTGTTTAATGTGTAGAGCTACTTGGGTGGGTGTCACTTCGGGTTCTTTAGCGATAATTAGCGTCGCTGCTCCCAGTCTTCGTAGGAGGGACCATCCCTTTCTACTCGAATGTGTGAAGTTCATGTTTTCTGTTGTGGTATGCCATTTCTTCCTTCTTTCCTCATTTAGTGATTGTACCTAATATTAATTCATAATATAAAATGTTATACCTATGTAGACAAATTGTAGATCGCCATACGATAAATAAATAATAACTACAAGAAATTATTTAATTTTTTATGTTTTTCTATTTTCTTAAATAATATCAAAAGTTGTTACGAATTTCATTGTTTTATTTTAGGGCCACTGGATTAGCATACTTTATTGCTTGACCTACTGAATTTAATTAAATTAAATTATTAATTACACACGTAAGACATGTAATCGGTGTTGTGTAAACAATTACTTGTAAGAAGATTTAAATGAAATTATTAAAAAAAGCTATCAATCAGTGGACAACAAAATGTTGCCTCTAAATTGGTTATATATATGTTTGCATTTATATAGCTTTTAGCTAAATAAAACTAATTATATATAGTGGAAATACGATGCAAAATTATTTGCGAATTTTAAAAAAACCTTTTTGTGCCATGATCAGTACGTCTTATAATATATACCCTTTAATTTTTTTTTCCCGAAGTACAGCTACAGCCTGTATTTTATTCCTTCAAAAATAAGCGCCATACTCTAATATAATTAAGTAGTATGTAATTAAAACAAAACATCATATTTTTGCGTCTTTTTGTATCCAACTTAATTTTCAGTAGGAAAATATTTCGTTCTCGTAAAATAGTTTGTGTATTTTGCAGCATAATAATAAATCCGCAAAATTCTAAAATTGTATGTTGTGGTCGTATATAGTTTGTGTTTGTTTAAATAGTACTGAATGAAAATATTCATGCATAAAATATTTTGATTAGAATTTTAATTAGCATAGAAATTACTAATGAAAAACATGAATAAATTTCGTGCTTTTTTCTGGGAGTTTTCCAAACTCCTCTATTCATTGCTCATTAGCAGTAACTTAATGAATTCATTTCGTAGATATTAAAGTAAATTAGATGAGTATTCTACAGAATTGAAAACGACGCTGATAATGTCCCAGGATTTTATATACCATTAAATTCAACTTTATGTTTTCGTCTTATTACTACGTTATTAAATTTCATTATAATTTTTAATATATGTCACCATATTGATTTTTAGCTTGTACCAGGTTTCTAAAATAATGCTTTTATAACCGAAATGAATACATGTTTGTAACCAAAAGATTAAAATAGTAATATTTTAATTTTGTATATTTTATACTCGAACATTTCATAATAAAAATGTATTTAATTTAAATATAAAGTATCTAATGAAATTGGAAGTATACAACACAAAATTTATGAATAGCTATACTTTCTAGTTTCCGATTTATTTTTTGTTATTATTATTATTATTAGAAGGTACCCGAAATGACAAAAGCTAAACAATCTTTAAACATTTGATGTTCAGAAATAAAATCTTTTTCTCCTCCATTTCGTAATTATATAACGACATTTTATCTTGAGAATCCTGGTTCGATCCTCACAGCTGACAAACAATTTTCATCCCTTACCGAGCTCTGCTTAGGCAGAGTGCCACACCCAGTAATGGGTAAAAGGCGTGATGATATGTTTGTTTATTTTTTTTAATTTTTATTTAAGATGACTGCCAAATGAATCTGTCAAATATACTTACACAATATTGTAAAACCAGGAACATATCGATTCAAAATGGATGCCAGGTAATACTGTCAAATGAACATACATAATAATTGAAAACTGGAATGACTGTCAGTTAAATCAAATATTAGGATACGGGCGTCACTCTAAATCAAGATGACCACTACACAAATAAATAAAAATATATCATCACGTATTTTATCCATTACTGAATGTGACATTCCGCACGTAAAATGCGGTTACCAGCTGTCAAAATACGACCTTATGTTGGAAGAGAAAGAGCCACATGTATAATTTTTAATGTGTTGAAAATTGTTTGTGGATTGTGAGAATCAAATATAAATTTTCAAACCCATAGGTTGATTCACAACTGCCAAACAAAACTGTCAAATACAGATATAGGATTTATAAGTCTTAGGATCAACATAAAATATGCCAAAAATATAATATTATGATTTAACATGACGTTTTAAACGGCAAATAGGTTATCTCTAGCTCTAAGATTTAAGTTTGCCGTTTGAAACTCACAAACTTGTGACAAAATTTACTACGGTACCAATAAATGAATCTACTTGTATGGTATGAGCGTAGAACTCTACCGCTTACAATACCATACACTGCTTAATACTATACACTGCTCAAAATTGTACAAGGATATTTTAAAAATCTAATGTAAAACTAAAACTTACTACTAAATAAATAAATTATGATGATATATTTAAATCACTTTAATTACGAGTATTAATAACTGAATATGAAGTTAACATTATATTTTTTATTTTGTGAAAGAGAATCTTTAACAAAATACCCTAGTACGTTCCGGTGAAGCACAACAGCACAATAATACAAAACACTGAATGCTCCAAAAATTCTAGCATCATCAGTTTGATATACACCGCTTCATTTATTATGTGTTTTTGTCACCCAGCATTCATTCGTTTATGAAAAATGGTAGGACGTCTAAATTCATATCTTTGAAATGAATCCATTTATTCGAAATCAGTTGAAAAGAAAGTGCTGCGAGAAATGGTGTCGGGACGCGACCCGCTGGAATATCGTCAGAAATGATTTTTCACATCATTACCATTGTGTCGGCTGCGTGATGCATTCTTTTATTATTTAGCTACACTTTCGTGATATGTTACTTCAAATACACGTGCTTGTTTGTAATTTGATTGTCACGTGTGGCCACTTCAACTGTGGGAAGTTACTTCGCCTTTAACTTAAAGATCATCTTATTAATTTATCTTAAAATAGATTTATCTTGATTTCATTATTTGAAGAGAAGCTCTTTAGTTAGAATATAATTTAAAATTAAAGATGCGAAATGGAAAATAAGTGATATAACTTAATGAGAGTCATAAGCAGGAAGAGTAAAATTATTACATGTTTCCATTATTTGAAAACAATAATTAAACTACATAGAAGCATTTTCAAAACATTCAAACATTGGGGTAGGTGGCTCAGTGGTATCGTGTCGGCCTGTGTATCTTGAAAACCCTGGTTCGATTCCCACAACTGACAAACCAAATTAAAGCTACCCCTATGGTTCCCCTCACTAATATCTTTGGGGGCCGTGATTTGACGGCTGGTAACCGCACTTCACGCGAATAAATATATCACTTACCGAGATCTGCTAAAGCAGACTGCCACACTCAGTAATGGGTGAAAGGCGTGAAGATATATTGATTTATTTGTTTTATTTTTATAAATGAAACTGGTCAAAATATTACTAGAAGTAAAACAAGACAGAAAAAATGTCAAGACATGAATATTTAAGTTACTGCTGGAATAAGATATAATAAGTTCATTATCAGTAGTAAACACATAAAAATCGTCAGTTTAAGGGTATTAACTTACTCGTAAGTTTATATAAAGATACGAAATAAAGATAGTTCAGTTTTATAAATAGTTATAACTTTGCACACATATAAAAATAGAATAATGTATAATAAGCATAGTATGATTTATTTCACAGGAGATCTTCGGGTGAAGTGCGGTTACCAACCATAAAATCACGGCCACCAAAGATGTTAGTGAAGGGGTGCCACAGGGGCATTTTACCATGGTGAAAATTATTTGTCAACTGTAAGAATTTAACCCGGGTTCTACCCCATTAAAATTATTTTCATTAAAACCAATTTGTGTAATTAATTTTGCAGAAGAAAATACGACATAAATTGTCAACACATGACGCAGCATTGATCGACTTTGGAAGTGCTAATTTTTTTTACATTTATGTTGTCATATCCGGATTAAATGGCGGTCAATTTAAAAAATGACTCTTACAACTTTATTTATTAGCTATTTATTAATATTTTTCTAGGTTCTATATTATGTAGTAGGATAGTCCAAAAACGGTACAATACTTTTCATACAATTGTGATAAACTAGAAAGAGAAAACAGAAGAATAAATGACATTATTTCCGGATAAAAGTAAAATGGATAAGAAGAGTCAGAAAGAAGAGAGTAGAGAAAAGACGAAAGTTGTAAGAGTATAAATATAAGCTGGAAGACATGAAAGAAAGAAATAAATAATAATAGTATTACATGGGCATTTCATACAAATTGTATACTATGCTTTATCTACTACGATATTGTTGCTCTTTAATTTATATGTTAATAATAGATTTATATCTATTTTACTATTCAATTTAAAGTTGGATAAGCTGTCGATGTTTCAATTTTGTAAGAAAAATTGATTACTGAGCCTTGATATGATATATATTTAATCAACTGACATTTCGGTCCGGGATTGGGTCATTATCACTCTTTAAATGGTACAATTTAGTTACATTTTAAAATTACAATTGTTTAATTAGTTAAATTAAAATTAAAAATAATAAAACAAACATCTGAAAGTAAATATTCACTTTGTTATATTCTTTTTTTTATTTTGGCTTTACTAATTAAACAATAAAATTGAAATATTCCTCAAATATGTTAGTAGATTGAGAGTCACAGGGTTCAATTTTATTGGGGTGAAAATTGGTTGTCGGCTACTCCATAAATATGGAATATAAATTAAATTTACTTTCGATACATTAAATTATTACTGATTTCTTTATTTTTTGGAAAAAAAATAACAATATAGTGTCTGTTATTGAAGTTGGCAATACTGGTGCACATTTACATGTCACATTTCTGCCTACACTTGTCATTGATTTGTCTATGTGTCAACTGATTTCTGATTTGTTACACTGAACGTTTGTTTCAATTTACTAGCTGTTCTGTGAATTTATATATAGAAAAAACTTACTCACCATACAGTAGCTAAATTATAACAATGCAATTCAATTTGAAACCGGGTAAAGATTTATCGTATAAATATAGAGACATGCTACATTATTCATTTAGTTACATTTTTTATGATATAAACTCCCTACACCCCAATTCTCAATCAAGATTGAGCTAATCCTGAATTTTGACTTAATTATATTTAACTAAACCAAATTATAATATAATCTTTTTTCCATTTCGCTTTCGGAAAGTAGTTTTTTTTTACTTTTTAAATTTGCACTAGAATAAGATTTGCTAAGCCAAACTTCAGAATTAGTTAAAACTATTTTGACGATCGGGTTGTTAAACACTTCTACTACAGCAGTTAATTTAGATTTAAAATTTGGCAAAATATCCCTCTTGTGTGATTTTGTTGGGCAATATAACAGTTTACCGGCCAGTTCCTCTCGCTTTATCTAAATCTTCCTAATTCATTTATACCCTTAACATTTTTGCGTTCCTTGTGGGAATTAGATTAGAACTTCCTTTCCCTCAAGACACGAATAATTCCAAGGCGTTAACCTCCTTTCGTTCACAAATGACCCTTTGTTAGTTCGCTACGCCACGGTCTTCGTCTCGTCTCGTCTTGTCTTGGCTCGGACGATGATATGAGACGCTGGCGGATCCAGATAGACGATTAGGTTATTGTAGAGCCAGTGTGATTAACGCGTGTTAGCGTACGGATGGTTGGAATGAGCTGAGTCAACGGTTACTGCGATATCCTTGTGTTTCAGACACGACCTGGTGCGTGAACTATACCGGAGGGATGTGGAAGTGGAGATGGTCATTCGGGGATGGTTAGTCAATGATTTGGAAGATTAAATGGAGTATATCGAAGGAAAATGTTTAAAATTAAATAGGAAGAAAGTGACCAGTCAATTATTTAACTTGTTCTACTTTCGAACAAAACTGTTCGTTTTTCACTAATATTTTAAATACGATTCCTAAAATGTTTTAGCTACTCTTAAATTTTGAATTAGTTCATTCAAATCACATTTTAAAACCAAATTAATTAGAGATTATGCTATAGGTTAATTTGATTAAACTTAAATTCAGGATTAACTAAAACTGTATTGAAAATCGAATGTGAAACAGCACTTTAAAAAATTTAATAATATTTACGTTTGTCACATGGAACAACGTAGCCAATATTTTGACATGAAATGTGACGAAATATTGGTACCCTTATCTACTCTGAATCACTGGTTCCCCCAACCACTAAGATCTTTGGGAGCAGTGATTTTACAGCTGGTAATGTGCATAAATATGTCACTAACCAAGATTTGTTACGGAAAAGTGATATATTTATTTAATTGTATCTAAAATTTAAAAACTGTCAAAGTATTTACAAATTTTATTTCAGGATTGTTTTACCAACAAATGATTCTTCAAGTGATATAAACGAGAAAATATTAATCTGGACGAAGAGAAAATACTTTATCTTTATTTGATTTTGAGATTGAAGTGAAACTAATTATCCGTTTGCGGAACAGAAATATGAATATAAAAGATAAATGACTCAATTTTACTGATACTACAAGAAATATAATTAAACAGGAATTAAAAATCCATCGCGCTACTTCAAACAGTAGAAAGCCAGTCCCTCACTTTATAATCTCGTATTCAACCTCTGTAATTTGCAAGAATTTAAAAAATCACTTTATTCCATATTAGACAGAATAATTCCACTATAAGTGGTACATTAACTACACACATTTCTTGGCTTGATACGCCATCTTATCAAGGGAAAATTGCTGCTTTGGCGAAGTATTTTATTTGCGCAGCGTGGTGCAATTTCGTCGGCTTGCGTGTACGCGACAACCAAATTACAAATACGTGTGAAGTGAGTGACACATCAAGGCTATTAAAGTAAATAATAAAAGCATTGATGCTCGATTATCACAGTTAATATGAAAGTAATGATGTAGAAGTCATACTTCTATTTGGAATTATTTCAAGTTATTACGAACAACTACAGATGTAAATAAAAAGACAAAGTGTGAAATAGAAGAAGAACTTAATGAGTTGAAATGTTTTTGACGGGATGTTAGCTGTAATATGGAATTGATCCCAGCTTTTGCACAACAGTATATTTTAACAATTTATTTGCCGATTACAATAATATATTTATTACAATAATATATTGATTACAACAATATATTGAATACAACAATATATTGAACACAACAATATATTGAATACAACAATATATTGAATACAACAATATATTGGACACAACGAACTGATTACTACAATATCAAGAGTGATTGAAAAAATAGGTTCGAATGGCTATTTTTATATATTTTCGGTTTTTTTTTTATTTGTACTTAACTAGCGCGGTGGCAAATCTCTTAACATACTGTGACGTCACCCGAACCAAAGTTTGTCAGTTCGAATCCGCCTGTCGACAATGTGTGATTTGTCCTAAAATATAAAATACAGTTACATGTATTTCTCACACTCGGGCGCTATAAGCTAGTCATTTATACGTCTTAAATAATGTATAATTCGACTACGAAAACCGGCAGTACGGCAGTGTAAAAAACTGCGGCTCGGTGTCTCCGGTAGGCCCAAGCCCGATTTGGGCTGTAGCGCCATCAGAAGAAGAAGAAGACTTATGTCATCAACATGAAAGTTAATCATAATTTATCTTTGCTTATGTCAGAATGTTATCGTTAACTAGACTTATTAACCATTAATTTCGTATTGTGAATAAGTTATAGGTAATCGTAAATTAATGCATATTGCACATAATATTGGCTCGAAATCTGTAATTGCACCTGTTTACTATTTTCTACGTCTACGATAGTTAAAGACAATTTCAGTAAAGAAATGTCGTGATACAAATCTAGTTAGTCGTCAGGGGGAATCAAAATGGCGTACAATTTATTTTGAATTACAAGCAGTAAATTGCACTTACTTACTAAATCCCTTAACGAATCGAGTGACGGTAATTGAATATTTGGAAATTAGAACACGGAGAAATACGAGTATATGGTGTGAGACGCGTCTGACATCGACAGTCTACGTTCATATCCTCGACCAACGAACCGACGTACGTCGTCTCTAATACCAGACGAAGATTAATATCTCTATATTGACTCTGGTGTGTGAAAGACTAGCTCAGCTGTGGTCGCCTCATCATAAATAGACTCTCCCCCTGTCGCCCTGTTTCGATCGCGGTGGCGCAGAAATCCGAGGCAGACGTGACCTACACGACACGCAATGACAATGTATTCTACAGATTGGTTTCCACGGTCGCCTGACGTAAATCTAAATTTTTCTTGGAAAGTTTCGGTGTCCCGAAGTTTCCAGCTCGTGAAAAATGAGCGAAGAATGAACTGAGTGTTTTCGTGCAAGATTGATCGTAAGTTATATTTGATTTTCTTTGTTTTATCTTATTGAATCGAACGGATAACAAAGGTGATAAGTTGTTGAAACTGTAGTTTTTAAAGTGAAATTCATTTTTGTTTGTCAATGCTCTCGGATATTTTTTGTTTTTATTGTTCCTGATCGTATATTTTTGTTTCGTTTCAAAAATTGATTTTATATTACTATGTGACACTCAGATTTCAAAACTAATACTGCTAGTTAGCTATTATAAGTATTTTATTTTGTTTCAGTGTTATAAAAAAATTAAATATTCCTTGGTATCTATTATTCAACATTGGATTATAGTTTTGTAAATATAGTTGTAGGTAGATGTAACATATACAGGGTGAGTCTGGGAAGACGCCCCCCCCCCCTTTAACTTTTTTATTATGAGTAATAGAAAAAAATGGTTCATATGAAAGTTTTATTATTTTAAATATACTATTTGATGGCAGATGTAGATATTTTTTATAAAGTCAGGTTTACAAGATACGACTATCAACTTTTATTTTTTAAATAGCAACCTATAATTATTTTACTAAAATAAAAACCGCCATTTTCTTCTCTTTTCAACGGTGTATTAGTTTTTATTAATGTATCTGAAAAAATTCGAGAAAAATAAGAAAATTGAGAAATACTAGAAATAATTTTTATACAAATATTATAGGTGGCTATGTGAAAATAAACAAAATGTAACAGTGTTATACAACTTAACAAACTAAAGCAACAAATTCAGTAACAAAAACAACTTAAAACAAATTCTTTTTGCCCTTCTCATGATTCCAGTCGATTCACCAATTATTAGAATCATATCTATTAATTCTTCTTTCGTAAACATTTGAAAACGTTTTTTTTATTGTTTGCAAAATAAGTTAAATAAAGTAACCAGCAAATGTATACTTTTTTGACATTAATTTAACAAATAAGTTAGATAATTTTTACCAATAAAATTAAGGTTAGATTTAATATCGCATTAGTATTAAATTTAGCATCCCTACAATTACAATTTGGTAATTAATAATAATTAACAAATTTGTAAAACTTGTGGCTTTTAATAATTAAGCTACTGTTTCAGGGACATAGACAAGGGGATGGGATCTCCTTAAATACAAGTAAATTTAATTTTGTATTTATAAAATATAATTATTTTCATCACGCCTTTTACACATTACTGGGTGTGGCACTCTGCCGTAAGAAGATCTCGGTAAGTGATTTATTTCTTCGCGTGAACCAGCCTTCAAATTACGGCCCCCAAAGATGTTAGTGAAGGGAGAGCCACAGCGGAAGATTTAAATTGGTGAAAATTGTTTGTGGGAATCAAACCAGGGTTCTCAAGATCCACAGGCCAACTCGATACTACTGAGCCACCTACCCCATTGTTTTTATATAATTAATGTTATTAATTTAAATATGATAAATAATAATAAACATACATATATAAATAACGTCACGCTATATTTATTTATTTATTTATGTTCTTCTGTTCAACAGGAACTGTATCCCAATTACAGTACAGGGTATTGTTTTTATTACCAATTTTCTTGTAATATGAATATAAATTTAGGAAATGAAACCCCAAATATGACGTTATAATTCCTTATCGATAGAAGTTAATAAATACTGAATAAGAAGTAGTATCGAATACATGAATAAAGTAAATGAAAGTGGGTATCGTTTGCATCAGTCGCAGCAGCGTATCTTAAGAATATCTCAAGTATCAGTACTGGTACTTGACAAAGTTTCAGCTCAACTAACCGTCTAATTAAAACGATTCTAGCGTTACACGAACCGTTACAAGTGCAACACGAACACGATTCAAAATAACAGTGAATGATCAAGTTTCTTGTGTCGTCGGAGCGCAGAGTTATCTCCGCAGCGTCCGCTGGCCAGATCCAAGCAAGCGTCGTCCGGGGAGAGTCGGAGTTGAAGGAGAGCAAGGGTGGGAGAGGAGAGGATTCCGCGCGCCGGCCCAGCCCGCTATTGATCGCAGCGCCACAGCGCCTGGTTCCTGCACTGCTTGATCGCAGGCTGGACACGCATGCCGACGACGTCGTTTATTCGCTTTTTAATTTAAATTCACGGGACTGCCTATGCGACTAATGAAAAACATGCTCCCGGCGTCGACTAATTGAAAATCGAACTCGCGGAGGTGGAGGCTTCTCGACGACGCGACGGACTCGTAGCTAGGGATGGGAAGTTTGATGGCATCGTTTCTTGAGTTTCATCGATGACAGGTGATATATCGAGTCATCGATCAGTGTTCTTGACCCGTGTGGGGATATATTGGCGATTTTCTCCACGGAATATGTATGGTATAGGGTTAGTTCCGGCTTACCATGATGTATATCGCCTTTTGAATATATTGGATTGTTTAGATTATTACTCATCATACTTTTATGATATATTAATAAAAACTGTTGCTATATGTAACATTAGATTTATTTAAAATAAAATCTATCTATGAAATAATACCTCTAGGTAGGGTTGGCCAGATTTTTGAAATAAAAATCATTAATGTATATCACAAGTTTATGGAATAGTAAAACACCTACCAGTAAAATATATATGGGGTAGGTGACTCAGTGGTATCGAGTGGGCCTGTGGATCTTGTGAACATTGGTTCGATCCCCACAGCCGACAAACGATTTTCAACTAATTAAATCTATCCCTATGGCTCCCCCTCCACTAACATCTTTGGGGACCGTGATTTGACGGCTGATAACCGCACTTCACGCGATAAAATATATCACACCGAGATCTCCTTAGGCAGAGTGCCACACCCAGTAATGGGTTTATTTATTTATTTAAAAATAATATTCATAAATTACGATATTTTTGTAAATTTTACAGATAATTTTATAAGGAAATTTGTTAGGTGATTGAAATACCGGTACATAGAATAATGAAAGTATTTATATAATTTCATTAAATAATAATAATATTAAAATGTAATAATTAATACTATAATAGCACGTTTTAAATATTAAAATTCGAAAAACGAAGTTTGCAAAGGAATAATAAAAAATAAAATGAAGTATTGTTAGAATCAAATTTGAATTTTGAAAGTATGCAATGATTAGTTAGTTACATTGGTTGTTATTTAGTGGATTGTATTAATTTATTTTAAACAATATTACGATAGTAACACCAAAATACCTGTACAGTTCACTGAATTTCAATAATTTTGTTTAATTTCTATATAATAATGCTAGGAGAGAGACGGAAATTTGTTGTGGAAAAAAATAGGATAATTGAAGGTTTTATGTTGGTGTTGTAAAGAAGAATTTTGAAACGAGAAAAAATTATTTCATTAAACAACTATTTAAAAAAAATTAAATATAATTGCTCGGTTGTAAAGTAAAACAATTTATACTCTCTGTAAAATAAAACAAATTATCAAAATATTTATTAAAATAAAAAAAAATCATAATTATTTTGCTTTTACTCACAATAATAACTATTAGTTATTATTGTAAAGTTGTACGAGAAACTACAATATAAATATTAAGCAGTACGATGGTGTGGATAACGTTACGGAATTCGAATCCGGAGATCCCGAGTTCAAATCGCATTCAAGCTAAAAATTATATGAACTACCACAATGGGGTCGGCGAATACGGACCCTGTACTGTAATTAGGATTGGGTTCTTATTGTACAACATAACAAATATCTACATATTTATTTTGATAAAACTAACATTCAAAACCGAATAATATTTGTAATATTTTTAAATAATGTAATGAAATATAAATTTAATATGTGAATTTTTTGTTATTTTATATTTTAATATATTGAAGATTATACAACATTTTAAATCTTACACGTGCAAGATACCACATATGAATTTATAATTTATTACCAAAAAATATATATACTATGTAACCACAGATCAAAATAATTATTTTTACAAAATTTTATTTATTATACATATATAGGTATAGATATCCATCTTAAATATTCTACCAGTAGTATTCGAACATAGTTAAACGAAAAAAAAAAACTCTTACCCATTACAAACATAAATAACTGAATTAATTTTTTCTACCTACAAATACATGATATTTGTTCAAAAAGAGAAAATAATAAATGCTATTTGGTAGACGTAAACAAATTTTCTTATCGCGTGTCCAAATCACTTAAAAAACTTTTCTATTCGACTAATATTTGATTCAATAAATATGAAAATAAACACACATAATTATTATAATCTCAGAAATAATTCGAACTGAAACCGTTTTAATCAGATTTCTATATATTATGTACATATATTATTATATGGATCAACATCATTTCCTCATTATTATTACATTACGATACACATAATAATAAAAATGCGCGCATAGTTTTATCTAGCAATCTCGTAGTTAATATTGTCTAGACTTCACTTCTCGTATATTAATTTTAATAAAAATATTACTGCCATGAATACATTTATAAATTGATTAAAAATGCGGAGTGGTACAGACATTTTTTCTTCATAAAATGAGAGATGATACATGGTTTCATTACATGTTCTACACATATTTATTTTGTATGTTAATATTAGATTGATTTTACGTAGATAACAATTGAAAATTATTTTGATAGATGTCAACATTTCGATATCTTATTGTTAAATTTGAAATAATCTTCAAGAAGTAATTACTTTTTACACTATTTTTTTTTAATAGTTGAAAAATGTGTCACTTTGTACAAGACTATTCAATATATGAAAATAGTATATTATGTAACAAGTTTTATAACTGTCTGTTTAGTTACGAGTGTATAAATACGAGTATCTAAAGAGTTTATACAACGAGTCACATACTATACTTTTTCCTTCTACCACAAACTAAGACAACAACAAAATGTAAAGTTTTATTAATTATTTGAAAAGTAAGATTAAGTTACGTTGACAGATGCCGGCAGCTAACTTCACTTCGTAATTAATGTGTCAGTTGTTATCCGCCTTGACTAAAATGTCCGAAGCCACAGTTTGTCAACATGTGATTCAGATGTTATTTAGCGCCATGGAAACTAGTAAGTTATATGAGATTTTAATCACAGAAATAGAAAAAATAGTACTATTTTATACATCTAGGGAGAGAGATGTATAATTTTTAAGAGGTGTAATATGTAACAAGAGAACTACAAAACACCGAGGAAAAAATAGAATTCTCTTCCGAGGTGTATAAACCAATTTTTCCCCAACGTACGTAAGATTAAAAACGAAAAAAGTAATTTTGAATATAATTTATTCATGTTTTTGGACATTTATTAATTTTAAAATTATTAGTGGTCTTTGACAAAAATATCAAATTCTTTGATAACAGCGAAAATTTATGTAAACAAGTTTTTTTATATGTATATTTCTAAATTTGAATACTAAATAACACCCTCGGAAGAATTCCAAGAAATTGGTGATGGAGCTTCTGCAGCTGTTTTTAGGCATTTATTTGTTTCATTGTACTCTATTGTAATTTACATATATTTGACAGTTGAACTGTCAAAATCCTACAAACTCCTTAGAGAAATAATATGCACATTATATCCCTAGAGATAAAATGTTTTACTTCTGCCCCAATTTTTGTATCATAGAAACGATCACATAAGGTACTTCCGGTCGTAAAGAAAATATAAAATGTATGGGAGGAGGTCATTTTGAATAGAATATGCTTCTCATTAAATAGTGACATTCATCCAATAAATACTAGAAGTAAAGACAACTTTCGAGTACCGTTCATTAAAAATAAAATTGGGAAAATGTCACCGAATTTTCTTGGGTTGCACATTTACAATTTGCTTCCACAAGAAATAAAATATGTGAAATACTATAAATGTTTTAAAAATAATCTGAAACACTTTCTTGCTTTAAAATGTTATTATAATCCGAACGAATATTTTGATTATTGTAAATGATGTTCCCTGCTTTTAACTTGTTTCAATACATTGTATTCTCAATGTCGTATGAAATAAATTTATTATTATTAAAATGAAGGTGAATCATGCCTCTAATTGGGTCTCAAGTTAACACTTGACCCTCTTTATAAATCGAGATTGAAGATTGAAAATATTGTAATACATATGAAAACATTATATTGATGTACAAATAATAATGACAAATGGTTCAAAAATTTTGGTTTAAATTCTAAAAAAAAAATTGTCCAACCGGAATGAAAATGTGTTCTTTTTGTATTTAGACAACTAAGTAACTTTTTATTTTCTACCAGTATATAAATTAATTGAATGTAATATATGAGTGTAAATTATTTCAATTTGACTGCGGTTTTCGAAAAAGTTAGATGAAGTCGTGGCCATATGTAACGCGTCATAAGTAGTTGAAAATGTTTATATGTCAGTACATTAAAATTCATAATCGGCGCGCAAAGCGACCAGGCCGGAAGCTACAGTCCCTCAGATAGCGTTTGTCACTTGTGCGGTGCGGACAGCTTTGGCGCGAAATTTAAATATTCATTAGAAAAGTTTGTCGGTGTCCTGGTTCCATTTCCGGAGCCGCCGAAACACTTCATTAAAATGTAATTATTGTAATTTTCTTCGGGAAATATAATAATTTCAATCTCCTCTTCTTCTTATTTTGAGTGTTCCGTTTGTGTTTTTTTTTCGTTTTTATTACGCTAAGGCTGGGAAGAAATTGTTTTTGAAAACAATACGCAAGGGAATAGCTGAACTCGGCATAATTACGATTCTTTTAGATTGTTCTCAACTTTTATTTGAGCTAATAATTATATTTATTACTTTGAATATATTCACAAACCTGTACTTTAAAAAAATATTTTTAAGGATTCATCATATCAAATAACTTGACATTTAAGTAATTTTTTTAAACCATGACAACGCTAGATCAAATGTTGTTGTTTTCCTTGAAAATAAAATAAGTGATGTACAGTGCATCTAAACTGGAGTAGCTGATATAACATTTAAATGAAGTATGTCCAACATTTTGCAACCCTTAAGATTACGGGATCAGTTTTTCTTTTCAATTGTATTTATTTTTCTTTTCATAATGCAATCTTTTTCGAATCTCTTTTCATTATATAAGCATGTTGAAAACTGCTTCTAGTTCAACGTATACAACGCAATACTTTCAGTGTAAAGGAATACATGTAAGGTAATTTACAGTATACTGCAGGTATGACCAGTTCTGCTTATCGTCACATACGAGTATTGTAAAACAGGGCATTTGATTAGCGGTGCGGTAAACAAAAGCAAATACATTTGTATATTTCTGTTTGCTTTTAAGTTTTGAAATACTAAAGTTCTAAATAAATAATTATATATATATATATATATATATATATATATATATATATATATATATATATATATATATATATATAAATATACTTCTAAAAATTAATTTAAGTTATAAAGTACAAAGGTAACATTGCTTGTTTTGTTTTAATGGAGAAAACACCACTGATAATAATTAAATTTTACAGCGTGTTGCAACACATAACGTCAATGTATCTATAACACTGTCTAATTAAATAGTTACTTTATACATAAGTCGCTAGTCTATTACGACATGGCGTATAGCAAAACATTATATTAAATCAAATCTTTAATAGATTATCTTAAAATTAATTGCAGATTGTCTACACACAATTATTCACGTTATTATACAGGGTGTTTCTGCACGAAACTTTAAAGACATAAATAATTTGATATACTGATTATAGAATAAATTATTTATTTTGTCATTTATAAATGTCATTAAAATTTCGTTCAGAGGTAAACATCCTGTAGGTATAAATTTAAAATTGGTATTTATCAAGAATAAGAGCGAACAAATTTTTTTTTTTGTAAAAATAAATATATTATTAAATTTAAACAGTTTATTTAAATAATAAAAATATCCAATTATTCTAGTTATAAATATGTCTAGTAAAAAGTATTTGTCGGTTTCATATACATCAATTTCGCAAAATAAAAGTAGAAATGATTTCATTTATTTGTGTTTGCAAACTTGTAAAAGTAACTAAAACAAATATCCGCTTCCAATTTCAGTGAAACCAATACAATAATAAAACTGATTAAAAAGTAATGGTTCCCCAATTTTTATCAGCTCGTTTCACAAGATAATTTTATTGCAGAAATTTACAAGCCAAATATCCGGCTGTTTATTAAAACAAATAAAATAACGATCCGGTCCAATTTTGTTTTCCCGGCGCATTCTTTGCAAATTTTAGCTTTTTTTGTGCTCTTTACAGCACTTTCCCCTTTGAAATCGATAGTACATACATTGTAAATTGATACTGAATTGCAGATGATATCGTCTGTAACCCAGATCCGTCCATACGTGCTCCACGATGATACGAGAGCCTATTCAGTTCTTATGTTTACGATACTGTTTTATGAATATAGATACGTAACATCACGTATACCTTATACTACCTATATACACGCAAGTGTAAAACTACTGAAATGTATTCACATTTTATAAATTATTAATGAAATGACTTTACCGGTTTCAGGATATTAAACCTATGTTTACATGCACAAAAATAGGCTGGTAAGTAAGTAATAACTGTATTCTGTACTGTTATATTACTATACTGACTTGTCAAAACAGTCAAGAAAATGAAAATAAAACACTATGGTAATATAACACTATTAATACAAACGGAATTTAAAACAACAATAATACAAAGATTACTTCTCCTGCTTATCATAATATATATTAATTGTAGTCTTTAAAATTAGAGATGACCACGTTATGACTTTTAAATAAAAATTTATTTATAAATATTATACAAAACAATTGTAACCATGGCGTTAAATAAAAACATACAGATCACAGACTTGATCACCTTCTAAAATGATGACAATGACGTTATTTATAAAAGAATTTCAAAAAATAATATTTGTTAATGACGTTTACATGTTTATATTCTGAAACCGGTGAACTATTGAACAAATCACGGATGTTATAAGTCACAACATTCCTAGGTATGTTTTGTGCTTCATACATGCTTTTACAGTTTGAGAATGATTAGTTTTTTTATGAACATTCAACAATAAACAAGAGAATATTTTAAATGTAGACACAATTGAAATCCATGTATCCAAACTTTATCTACACTTTTTTTCTCACTTTACACTTAACAAATATGATGCATATACCGAAAGATAAGGTATACATGTGTATATAGACAGTTAACATGGAAAAACAGATATTCCATTCCTGTTGTTTCCCAAATTATTTTAGAGGAAATTAATTCAAATAAATGTTAAAAATTAAAATAGACGTAAATTAGAGAATTATTATTATTTATTGTTACTTATATTAAATGTAATGTTTTGACAATTATTTTTATCATTTCACCAGTTCATAAATAATTTATATGTTACCTCATATTTTTTTATCGATTTTTCGGGTAAAAAATTTAAAGATGTTATTTTTACAGCTTCTAATATATTTGGTGGTGTTAATTCAAGATTCTAGTCGCTATCACTCTCCATTTTTACCTCACAAAACACAAAATATTGACTGACTTCATAAAAACCGAACAGATATTTAATTTTTGTTCCGTTGCTACGATACTAATTTAGGATTGATAAACATTTAAATGGTGAAATCGGCTGTTACTAAGATACTTATTTAGAATTTTCAAATATTGGAATGGTAAAAGCAGGACAAATTTTTTATTAAAATATAAATTAATCAGGCAACAATACTGTAGTCGTAGAAAAAGTATAGTGAACAACTCGCATGGAATGTTCCAAGGTTGTTGTACAATATACTATTATGAAACGTTTATATATTTCAATTATACAATTTTAGAAATCCAACAGCATACATATTTTTCCTACAGCACATCATTAAAAAAGAACTACAATAATTACACTAACCTTGCTAGTTTACGTCTGACATATGTCTTATTTGGCTCCACAAAAGTGTAAATTATGTTTAAATTACCACAGAAATAATCACATGTCACTCAAAATCAAATACATGAAAAATCACAATAGAATCCATATTTTTATGCCTAAAATTATAGATAAATAGTCACAAGAACACTACATACGTCTCACCTCAACTCAATTTTGCACTGAACTAAATAAATTGTTTTTACCTGCATCATACAGTTTCTTGGTTAGAACTTGTTACGACTAAAAACTTGTCTTGTGTTTAACGTTGTGCAGTGATTCTCAATTAATTAAACACTTCTAAATTATTATCTAGTGTACTGGAAAACAATATTTTAAGATAGATATAGTTAAGGAAATAGAAATATAAATGTGAATATAACTTCAAATTAAAAAATTATAGCATCTACATAAAATGGAGGTTTTTGAATTTCATATTGTCATTTAAATTCAGAATAAATATAAAACAAAATATATACAAAAAATCTATCATCACGTCTATTATTCATTATTGGGCGTGGCACTTTGCCGAAGCAGATCTTAATATGAGAAGAATTTATGGACGTAAATTGCGGTTACCATATTATAGCGTCTACAGATGTAAGCAAAAGGATAATTTTTAATGTGGTGAAAATCACTTTGTTGGATGTAATAAATCTAAAAATCGGTAGAAGCTTTTTCTTGACAAGCTAGATTAGAACCACGAATCTCCAGGGCCAGACTCTGAACTTTAAAGTACTCAATTTGGTTATTGAAACTATTTAGCTTTTGATCAAGACTTAAATGTTATTCTACTTTAAAAGTAACTATTGAAACTAAAAATAGTATATTATGCGAAATGTTTATGATGATTTAGTATGTCAATTAAAAAAAAAAAAAAACTATTACAAATTTATTGAACAAGCTATGGATATCATGGAGACAGTAATTGCTGTTCTGTTAATCGTCAATAATCTGTTTCTTAATGAGTATCATTAATGTATAAATAATACATATTAATTAATAAATTAATTGTAGTAGAAAAACATATATTCAATTTTATACTGAATTATAGATTGATTAAAGAACAACAAATGTAAATAAATAAATAAATATATCATCACGCCTTTTACCTATTACTGGGTATGGCACACTGCCGAAGCAGATCTCGGTAAGTGTTATATTTCTTCGCGTGAAGTGCGATTATCAGCCGTCAAATCACGCCCCCCAAAGATGTTAATGGTGAGGGAGCCACAGGGTTAGATTTAATTTGGTGAAAATTGTTTGTCGGCTGTGGAAATAAAACTCGGGTTCTCAAATCTACGGTCCTACGCGTTGCCACTGAGCTATCTACACAATAATAGGTATGTATATAATTTATTTTCCTTTATGTTGAAAGTAGGTAAGTTGTCAAATTCTATGAATAAATTTTGAATAGAAAAAAAAAACCGTATGTCTATTTTACACGGCAATTTCATTCCATTCCTCTATCCCATTTTATCCCATAATATATTCAAAGGAAAATGTTTTTGTTACAACCACGTCAATTTCAGTTCCATTAAATTAAAAGGAAACATGTATACAAAAAGCGTAACGGATTTTACAAAGTCGGGCAGAAACGTGTGCCGTGTTTTTGTCATCGAGTTCAGCGACATTGTTTCGCATATCGCCAACGCTTCTTCTTCGGTCAACGATGCAAAACCACCAAGATTCCATCAAGCTGTGGTCTGTTTGAGTTTGACACCGTCACACAAGGCTCGAGTAATTGAAGTTCCGTAAAAGTGTCCCAGAAAGCGCACCGGATAATTACAAGAAGAGTGAAAGCGCATTAAGCTGCACCTTACAACGCACAGGCTCCACTTAAATTGATCCCTCCAGCCTTTGCCAGCCGCCTTCAGCCAAGTTTCCATTTTACGGTAATTACATCACAAGTTGCTGGAGAAATACAGATATATAGGAGTAGTGGGTAACTTGTGCGTTCAAACTCTTGTGCTTTGTCTTACTTTATATCTCGCACAGACTGAGAACTGAGGACTGCTTATGCTTGTTGCCTCCATGATTCTTCCTTTGCGATTTTCTAATTTAAATCCACGCACTTCCACTACGTTCTGTAAGTAGATTACCAGGCCCGTCGAGACGGGGGGGT
Source organism: Pterostichus niger (assembly GCA_947425015.1). NCBI lineage: Eukaryota > Metazoa > Arthropoda > Insecta > Coleoptera > Carabidae > Pterostichus > Pterostichus niger. The sequence continues at coordinate 22,777,884 of OX380345.1, read as the reverse complement.
AGGGGGGTAAAATACCCAGGGCCCGTGGAATTCAAAGGGCCCGGATGTGATGCTATTTTATAAATTGCTTTTAATTTTCTACTATTTCACCAATTTTTTATATTCTTTACAAAAACATGTATAACGAAATGTCTGATACACGTTTTCAACAATTTATTACATTGTATAAAAATGACGAAATGCTTGATCAAGGGCCCCAGTTGCAAATTTTAAATAAATTTATACACTATTCAAAAGTACATTGTTGCATTTTTGTTTCTTATATTACTACATTGTATACAACACACATAGGCAAAGGCTCTATACATTTGTGCGTAGTGCTGTTTTGGTATCCCCTGCATTTATCGAATATGCAACTAGATATTAGATAGTCATACAGTGAGTATACAATACACATCGCTGCACCAATTAACTCAGAATTTTGTATTTAATTTTATTTATATTGTTATAACTTTATTTAGATATTAATAATTCTTATTGTTGTCATACATATATTTATAAATATATTTTGCATCTTATATTTAATTAATAAATATTCAAAGTTAAAGGGGCCCCGATTTTTTTTCCCCGGGGCCCGCTTTTCCTCTCGGCGCCCCTGTAGATTACTACAACTACTCTTTGACGTGCAAATTTTCACGTTGCAAATCAGGATTCTTCAAACTGGCACATGCTTTTTCTCTTTCTTATTATCTATTAAAATACAAATAGGAATAACAAGCTTCTCGAGATTAAATACTATATTCTCTTCGTTATTCTAGATTTTATCCTTAGACGAGTAACAATGTGATAGAATCAGTACTATTGTAAATCAGGTTTCTGGACCAGATACATTTCTTTTTTCCTTCCTTATTATTCACAAAAAAATACAAATAAGAATAATAAGCTTCTCAAGGTTAAATGCAAATATTCTTCTGTTTCATTACTTACTATATATTCTTAATTATTCTTGATATTTTTCTTAAACGAGGAACAATCTTACGTATAATAAATATTGTTCTACAACAGTCGTATCGAAAACATTGTTGTTTGGGTTCTTATTATTTTCATTTAAAGAGAGATTATAATATAAGGAAAAAAGACATTGGCTGGTAGCACAAGCTCTGTTTTTGGATGTTTTAAGAGCACGGTTTTAACATGTTAGAGATAGCTAAAACACCCAAAAACACTGCTCTTAAAACAGGCAAATACAGAGCTTGTGCTACCAGCTATTGTGTATTTCATGTAAATATTAATTTTATTTTTTATTTGTATGGTTAGATTGTCTATTTAATTTTTATTATTATTCGTTTATTTTAATTCATTGATTTATATACTGTTTTAAATCATTATAAAATAATTTAATAAAACTAATAGCTATTTCACATCTTTTTCGACAAAATTACTAGAGAAAAAACAAATACTGTTTTCCCAGAAATTCCGTCGAATATTGATTGTGTAGATTTCCAAAAAAATTTTCAGTAACAAAGATGTTTATGTATATTTTCTGATGTCAAAAGTTTCTAAATTATTTTAGAGAACACTGTTTCAAATAAAAGTACACCGCAACAAACAAGAAATGATCTCTGGAAAAATTGTGAATTAAAGTGTAATTTCGTCTAAATCTCTAAAAAATATTTCCATTTTGACCAATAATAATGAGTAGATACATTAGATAACATTGAAAACAATAAAATATTGACAGATTTTTTTTTTAGCAATAGTAAACATATGAGGTTAAGTTAATTATATACAATCAGTGGTACCACAAGTTTATAGATGGATCTTTCAAAGCTTTTATTCTTTTAAAACCACTTTTGCTTGAAACATTTTTCGATATTGTTATTGTAAAATATGTAAAGAACAAAAAATCATTAAAATTATAATATAAAAGTAGAGTCCTCATGATTCATAATTGAGTATCAAAAATGAAATTTAAGCGTACATCAATTGTTTATTTAGTACACCGAGTTTGGTATCAAAGTAACGTTCTCTTAGACAGAGAATTATAGTAAAAGTTTCAAAAATGATATTTAAGTTCTTATTAATTGTTTTTCCAATAATTGTATAAATTATGTTGTGTTAGTATTAAATTAAAGTTCTCGGGCACAGAATTCTTCTAAAAATAAAAAATATGACATTTAACTGAACCTCAATTATGTTTTCAAAAGTTATACAAATTATCTCAAACCATTATAAAGTTATGGTCGGGAAAGTTTTATGGTGCCTCAGCGGATTTTTAAAATCAGTTTTAAACAAAAAAATAAGTATTAAATTATAAATATTATACTGTTTCTTAATATTAGATATATTTTAAATCCTGAATTTTTTATTAGTCAAATTAAATTCAACAATGTTTCCTAAAAAGTTTAAATACATTCTAATACCGTTTAACTTTCAGAAATTGATTTGTATTAACTTTTTAGAATCAAACTAAAATAAGATTAGCTAAAACATTTAAAAAATCGGACTATTATAAGTAAAGTATAAACAAAAACGAAACTCCATTCGATTGAAACGCTGAGTATTTATTTGCTACAGCTCGATCTAAAAAATATTTATCTATACCTCTGAATTTACGTATTTTGCTAATTTAATTGCGAATATTGGTTATGTTAATTTTTTTTTAGAAAACAATGATTTCATATCTTGTTCTTCATCGTATATGTCATGTGGTATTCCAGTAGAAAATAATAGAAGACCATCAAAGATCAACATGAAATATAGGGCAATTCAGCTTCTACAACTATTCCACAATGTCTCATTCTCTCGTGAAGTCAGTAGTTCAATTTGCAGTCTCAGCGTCACCCTCCAGTTCATCTCCATATTGAGGCAACGCCATCTCGCAATCTTGGATTATCATAATCGCCGTGCCTTAATTGTATAAGTTCCTTATCTCTCTGCGCTCGCAGCATCGCATCTCCCCCCTAATAGTGTTTGATTTGACGAACGTCGTCGTAGGATAATTGCACGAGGAACAAGGGAGGCTCTGCGTTTTTAATACGCCAGCATGGCCAAAGCGAAGAAAGAACTAGAGACTTCACATAATGCCCCGAGAAGTGCCTGTAATGCGGCGTAATTGGAGGACAAGTGGGTACCGAGAACCTCGAAGGATTTTTACAGGACGCGAGCGCGGTCTCTGATTCTGATGGCCCTGACGGTTTCAGACTCAAGACGCTGAAGAAGTAGTTCTAATTATTGCGAGGTGGCAGCAATGCTGCAATTACTGGTTATTTTTAACACTGCTCATTCCAAGTATAAAGTTATAAGATAAAAATAAATTTTTCAACACGCCATTTACAAATTACTGAATGTGTACTCAACCGTAGTAGATCTCGGTAAGTCACGCTCCTCAAAGATATTAATTAAAGGGGAATCGTAATTTTTAAATGATGTAAAAATCAGTTTATCGGTTTTCAAAATCGCAGTGCGACGTGTATCCATTGAGCTATCTACCCAAGAAGAAACTATGTAATTTAAATGCAAATGAATTATGAGGTAGATGGATAGTTAAAAAATGTGTTATTTTCTAAACGATTTTTCGTAGGATAAAATAATAATATCTTGCCTCATAAAGATTCAGTGTGTAGGTCCCAACTTCAGACCCAATTAGGAGCATGATTCACCTTTATTTTTCAGGTAGGTGGCTCAGTGGTATCGCGCCGGCCTGTGAATTTGAGAACCTCGGTTCAATTCCGACAAACAATTGTTACGACATTAAAGTTACATGTTTTACGGCTGGTAATCGCATTTCACGCGAAGAAATGTATCACCTACCGAGATATGCTACGGTAACAGGTAAAAGGCGTGATGATATATTTATTTTATCTTTTATAAATTTCAATTTAATAAAGGAACATTACTCTATGTTCGCCTGTAAATATCTGTATAACGGCCTTGCAATTTAAATAACTATTACAGGTTCTGTCTTTACTTAAAGTCAAATCTGCAGAGAATTTAGACACTTATTTCAGTTTTGTATCCACTATAAAATAATGAGTTAACTAATCTTACTATGAAAATCGTATCGAATCGATTGGTATAAATATTATAGAGTTGCAAACTTGCTGGTAAGCTCATAAAAAAATCATAATTTCAGTAAAGTATACAGAGAGAACAGCAGAACATTCTAAACCAACCATTTACACTAAACAGTGGCGCAGTATAGCAAGTACCTCCAAACTACTTTCCCGGTTCTAAATTCACTCTTTTCATGTCCGCAGTAAATGCCTTCTAACAGAAACTGTTCCCCAACTATTTTTCTTTTAAATCCCGGGATCTGGTTGCCACGTACGGCGCGCCGGCTGGCGGTAGTGACGTCACGACGGTGGCGGCGGTGGAGGCTAGATGCATGCTTCCTCCGGCTTCCAGCGGCTTCCGGAGACGCTGAAAACTTCTCGGGCATAAAATAAACCGGCGCTGAGTGCAACTGCCATGAGATGATGACGTCGACGTCGACTCTTTGGATGCGCGGCGTCGCCGCAACCCGGACGCAACTTTGTATTAAAGTGAAGGCATGAACGGCGGCGCAAGGATTTTTATAGTGGTTTAGAAATTCTGATACAAAGCTCAGCTGCGACTGAAATGGCTTATTCATTAGACGTTGAGAGCTGGTATTTTCTCAGGATTGCATTTCATTAACTTTTTCAGAGTTGGATTATATTCTTACAGTTGCAGTAAATTGATTCTTCAGATTTTTATCTCACCATATTCTTACTTCACTTGAAACCAACTACAAAGTTTCCTTTCAACAATTCAAGACATCTACCATAATACGACTATGCATATAAATAAATTGTAGATACGAGTATTTATATAGAATCATGTATCATATTATATGAGAAATAAATAAGTTTTTTCAAATTAAAGATATACGACAAACAGAAATAATTATGATACCAAATTGTATATGATAATATTGAATCATAAATAAATTCGTTTCAAT